>CM060896.1:90204044-91646544 GCA_030762935.1 Hymenopus coronatus
CTTACCTTAAGAGATGTGTTGACAATGAGCGAGCGAGTGGTTGAGTCCAAGAACGCGACGCCGAAGTTGTCATTCAGAATCACGTGCCAACCAGAGAGCGAGAGAGCGAGCTCTCGTCCTTCGCGACCAATTATATAGCTTCAGACGTTTTCGAAAGCGCTTTACAAAAAGGCGAGGTAATACAAAATATAGCCTGTCTCGCCCTAAATTCGAATTGAATCAGCCAATCAGCATACCGTATTTGCATTGTTCCAGAACATCCCGTATGATGTGAGCAGGAACAAAACTCCATGTTGCTCTGTGCAGCTCCTCACGTAGATTAGGGGAAGTTGATACTATTGTAATTTTCTCGGGATTTGTCATTGGAAAGAATAGACCGGAGTCTTGCTTTTATTTACGTAATATAAAAAAACTTCTGTACTTTAAGAAACTGTAAAACAAAATTGCATTAATTCTCGAGTGTCCCGAATAAAATATTCTCTAAGTAATATGCCAAAGCACTCTCCAATCATGCATGCGACAATAATATAGTTATTTACAAATCAATAAAATCTCTGGACCTTGTAGTTAATGAGAAACATCATTGAATAAATAAGATAGTATCGTTAAAGGACCGAAGATAGTCTTCTTTAGAAAATATTACTTTAGATAAATGCTTGTCGGAAACGTGCAACAAAGCTGGAACTTCTGTTTGCCGTTTTATTCCTAAAAAAAACCCCTTCCACGAACAAGCGTTGTGCATCTAGCATATAGCTATATAAACTGACGCACAACAACAATAATCCATGCAGCAATATTTTCTTTCCAAACAGTTGAAATGAAATAAAGCGCCGGTTAAAATATCACGCATTAAGCTATACCGCCAAAAAATGAAAGCGTTAGCTTTAGCTTCGATGCGATCATTTTTTAAACCGACATTGTGTTGTGGGAATGCTTGTTTATTTTTATTGGTTTACATATTAAAGTAACAACACATCACCATTAACCGAAACGTTACTCTCTGTTTACGGTTTTAAACGAAACAAGCAGGACTGCACTTTCACTACTTCAAAATATAAGAATCAGCTGGGAAAATGGATACCTACATCAAATGTAACAAAAAAAAATTCCAAATAATATATTTGATTTTTAAATTGCTCATTATACGTTTCATCTTCTATGTAGAGATTTGTGTGCATGTGTTGGTGTTATGCGAATGACGAAAGAGCCAATGACATTTTATGTAGAATAATGTAATCAATGTAATATTAATAATAAATATTCACAATAACCTATAATCTTTTATAGCCTACGAAGAAAATAAACAAAAACGAAATCTGCAATATGATTATTAATCATATTTACAGATTCTAGATCCGTTATTCACTTCTGCCAAAATACTTCACCAATATATAATTACGTAAAAATAAAAAACTAAAACACAAATTTATTTTGTGCATTATTCTTTCGCTTAAAGAAATTTTTATTCGTTGGGATAAATTTAAATTTGTATGTTACTTAACTTAGGTCAATATGAATATCTAGTTTTTACTGTCACGTCACATTTGTGATCTATCTCAAGTTTTACCGTGCCTTCTATTAGTTCACACTGACAGTTCACTAATTTTATCTGTTTTTACTTTCTCTATACCAACTATGTACATAGTGTATAGAGGAGGTATTGCACTCCAAAAAAAATTCGATACCGAGATTTCGCTGGAAATATATGTTTTAGGGTCCCCTTTATCAAAATAGGTATTTTCAGAAAAAGGTCCGTGTGTGTCCATGTGTCCGTGTGTCAGTTTGTCTGTGAACACGATAACTCAAAAACGAAAAGTCGGT
Organism: Hymenopus coronatus; assembly: GCA_030762935.1. Lineage (NCBI taxonomy): Eukaryota > Metazoa > Arthropoda > Insecta > Mantodea > Hymenopodidae > Hymenopus > Hymenopus coronatus. Next base: position 90,205,866 of record CM060896.1, read on the forward strand.
AAAATACCAAACTTGGTATTTAAGTTTAGAATCTTCCAACGATAACTCAAAAACGAAAAGTCGGTAAAATACCAAACTTGGTATTTAAGTTTAGAATCTTCCAATGATGCGACACGAAGATTTTGAGAAAAATTCCCCCACCACAAACTACCCTTTACATGGAACTCTTTTCGAAAATTTTGATTTTCTAAAAAGAATGGCTGTAACGATTTTGATTAAAATATCGTATATTAAAGACAAATAAAATTTATATTTTGAATTTTCTGGGAATAGCCTCTGAAGACTAATTTGCTCTGAGTGAATTTTCCGGAATTTTGTATAACTGCTAAACCGTAAGAGATAGACAAAAACTTTCCACCCAAAAAATGTAGAGCACATTAAAGCACACAATTTATGTTGTATACATTTTTTTCTTGCAGTTAATCGTTTTTGAGATATTCCTTGTTTTTGTTTTCAGGATCGAAAATCTTAACTTTTCTCATGCAGGAATTTGTCAACTCATGTCCATACAAACAAAAGAGCTTCAATCACATACTAACCAGATTTTGACTATCGCTTTAACTTATGCTACTCCCTTATTTCCTTTCTACTTACAAGGAGAAAGTAGTAAGACTAATTTTTCTAGATTAGTATGAAGTAAATAGAAGCATAAGCTTTTTAAGAATAGTTTGTTGCGGAAATATAGAGAAATTCATGTGAATGGTACACATCATATTTTTTTTTACTTGCTTCGCAACATAGTGGCGTAATTAAAAACGCAATGCCGTAACTATTCGTTACGCAGGACAATAAAATGCGACGTAGCCTACTCTTCTTCTACTTCACTTAGTCTAGAATCGAACACAAGATAACTCTAATTTATCGCAGAAATCTGTGTGTTCCATTCACATGACTTTCTCTACATATCTGCAGCAAATTATTGTTAAAAATCTTATGCTTCCATTTTCTTCATGCTAATCGAGAAAAAATTAGCAGAAATAGTCGTATTACTTCCTTCCTTGTAACTAGAAGCGAAATAAGGGAGCATCAAACGTTAAAGTGATAATCAAAAGCTGGGTGCTATGTGACTGAAGTTCCTATTTTTGAATGGACAGGAGTTGACAAATTCCTATATGAGAATAGTATGTTTTTAAAGCTGAAACGAAAAACAAGGAATATCCCTAAAACAAATAACTCCACGAAAAAAATGTTTATAACATAAATTGTGTGTTTTAACGTGCTCTATCTTTTTGTGTGGTAAGTTTTTGTCTATCTTTTATGGTTTAGTAGTTATGCAAAATTCCATAAAATTCATCCAGAATAAAGTAGTCTTCAGAGGCTATTCCCAGAAAATTCAAGATATATATTTTATTCTTCAGGTGTGTTATCTTTAATATACCATCTGTCAATCAAAATCGTTAGAGCCATTTTAGAGAAATTAAAAAAATTTTAAAAAGTTCTATGTAACGGTAGTTGGGAGTGGGGGGTAATTTTCTTGAAAATCTTCGTGTCCCATCCTTGGAAGATACTGAGCTTAAATACCAAATTCGGTACCCAACGGTCTTTTCTTGAACTATGCTGTCCCTAGACATACACACAGACACACACACGGACCATTTTCCAAAAATGCTTTTTTTTGGGGGATTCAGGGGGACCCAAAATATGTATTTCCGGTATCGAATTTTTGGGTGCATTACAATACCTTCTCTATACATTATGTACATAGTACCTGTAGAGAAAGTAAAAAGGAAGTGTTGGGTAAACTACACAAGTGACCTTACAACTCAGGTTTGACGGGTGGCTTTGGGTAACTGGGTGGGATTTTCTATTATGTTAGTAACTATTTTATACACGAGCCATACCCAATCCAAACATCTCCCTTCTCGAAGAGGCGCAGATGTTTGGCCTGACGTACTTCCAGTAAGATCAGAAGTTTGACTGCTCGGGGTTCTCAGCGCTCATACAGGATCAGCTGAAAAGTTCGAAACTACGCCCCACAGAGTATGTTTGGTAGGGAAATGTGAACTGTAAGATAAACGTGTGATGTCTATTTCTATTTTTAATTTTATGAAGGGGAAACTTTGTGCCCGGTACCGCTTAATGTACCCGAGGTTTGTGGGCAACTGTCCTATGCGTCAGTGACAGAGTGTAGGCCAGGACCTTCACCTCTGGCTCAAACACTTTAGTTTACGGCCATTCTGGACACTATTATTAATTTTGAGTTTGGATGAAGTGAAGATTTTGGGTGTATCGTTGCTGCGCCTGTTGTGAGTTTTAGTTGGATCTGGATTTATCGGAGTTTACATAGTTTCCGTGTTTTTGTGGAGGTGGTGCTATCTGTGCTGGCTGTGAAGGTAGTTTCTGATTAGTTATTATCCCTAATCTAGTTTCTGATGACTAGGAGTACTCTGGCCAGTGGTATTTTCTTAACCGGTGACTGACGCCTGCAGAATGAAGATCCGCGCAGGGGATTGCCATTTTCTCTGTTGGCCTCGTCCTCGAAATACTTCTCTATCCTGTACAGTTTGTGCTGGATGGATGGTCCTCATAATAGGAAGCTCGCACGCCCATTAACTTACCACTCGTTGTGTAACTCGCAAGAGATCTCGCTTATGCAACTTTGGAAATTTTCAGAGGCTTCTAGAACGTTCGAGGAAAGAAGGGGGGTATCCCGGAGCTTCTGAGTATCTGTAGATAGCGCTTCTGGTATTATGCTGGGCGAGAGTGCTGTCTCTGATTAACTCTGCAACTGTGCAGAGATAGTTTTATAGTTGTGCAAAAGTTATTCAGAATGAAGGGAACTTCAGAGGATATTCCTAAATTCAGCATATACATTTCATTTTCCCTAAATGGTTTTAATATACGGCATGTCAACAAAATTATTAGAGCCAGTTTTGAAAAAAAATTAAAAATGTCAAGAAATCTTCCATTTAAAAGATAGTTTAGGGGATTTTTATGAAAATTTTCCAACTCACATCCTTGTAAGCCATTAAACTTAAATATCAAGTTTGATATTTAGCGGACATTTCATTTTTGAGTTATGTTGAGCACACACATATATGGACATTTTTCTAAAAATTATTTTTTTTTCAGGGATCCCAAAACATGTAGCGTTAGTGAAATCTCGGATTCGAATCTTTTTAGTGAAATGCAATGCCTTCTATACCTAAAATGTAGTTCAGTAGTTGGTAGAGAAAGTAAAATGAAAGAGGATTAGCTGATAAAATACGCTTATTAAGGTGTAAAATGTTAAAGTCGATCACATACTTGCTATTGGAGTTGAAGAATCTAAAGATGATTATCAAAGAAGATCGTAAAATATTAAAACGTCTGAAACTGAGAGTAAACCCGGTACCGCAGGGTAATCTGGATCAGCATAGGTTCATTTCCGGTGAAAAACAAAGAGAGATATTGAAGAATAGTCAGGGTAATTAAAATTGCTCTTCCTGGAGTTACAAAACAATACCAAAATGGTTAAACCGTAGAACCTTTCCTTCCATGAAGCATCATGTTCCTAGCGCAATTTGCGTCGAATGTATCTTGTTTCCGGCAGTAAACAACAGAACTCTGTTAAGAATAAAAATATGTGAGTGTACGTTCTGTTAAAGTACCGAGAATTCATCATTTAAAAATTCTGTATATCCTATTTCATACTTTAAACCAGAAATTTAATATTGTTATTAGCCTTTTCTAAATGTAGGGCTGTTAAAAAAAGGTTATTATAGTCTTAATTACTTTCATGAAAAAGGGCTGTTATAGGGTGCAACATTAAAATAAGAATGTCTCGTTTTTGAGTTTTAATTATACTAAATCACCAAAATTCATAGTGTAATGTTTATGAAATATTATTACGCTATTTCGATATAACGAATTCTAAAAATTTTCCTTTACTTTTTTCGTGTAGGTAAAATGATTTAATATTGTGATTATTTTCCTTTTCTGACTACCATGTGAAACATAATTTCTTTTATAATTGCAATTGTATATGTTAAACTTCTCTTCAATCATGTTTCTTTTTGCAATAGGTCGAAGCTGGTTTTGAATTTTAAAAGTAAATACATCATTAACGCCTAATCGTGTTTATTTTGAGAAATGCTTTATAGACTTCAACCAACAAATGTACAAAAAACTTACTTGAACAACGAAATGAAATAAAACCTAACAATACACTTTTTTCAGCTACAAAATTAGTTACAATATTTTCATAAAGTACACTCCCAAATCATAGAACCGCTGAAATTAAAAGCTTCTATAATACTCTATGTAGTTTAAGTTTTCCTCCAAATGTCTCAAGCCTTAAAAAAATGAAAAAGTAATAAAGAGTAGGATAGGATTAATTAAATATTGACAGCTTAAATTTGCTCATCAGAAATGTATAAATAAAACTCCTTTTCTTTATATATCAGATCTGGACAGTAGAAGGTATGGCAATCATTTGGAAAAATCAATTGCAATGCTCATGTATAAAACAGCACACAGAGAGAGAGAGAGAGAGAGAGAGAGAGAGAGAGAGAGAGAGAGAGAGATAGAGAAACTCTTACAACTACAGAAGTATTTATTAAAATATAGGCAATAAAATTTGAACTATAATAATTAAGAATAACATATATAAACGTATGGACCATTTTTATTTCCTCTACACGTACTATGTACATAGTGTATACAAAATGTATGGTTAGAGCACCCAAAAATTCGATAACAAGATTTCACTGGAAATACATGTTTTCAGATGGCCTGAATCCCAAAAAGAAACTTTTAGAAGAATATGTGTGTGTGTGTGGGGGGGGGGGGCAACGTATTTAATAAACAAAAGGTCCGTTAGATATCAAAAGGTTGATATTTAAGTCCAATATCTTCTAAGGATGCGTCACGAAGATTTTCAAGACAATCCCCCCTACCCCAACCCCATCTACCGTTTACATGGAACATTTTCCACAAATTTTGATTTTCTCAAAAATGGCTCTTAATGATTTTGATTAAAATACATTATCTATAAGATATTCTTATGACAAACGAAATGTATATCTTGATTTTCTGGAAATAGCCTCTGAACATCTCTTCATTCATCATTCTGGATGACTTTTATATAACTGGCAAAACGTAAGAGATATAAAAAAACTTACTGCACAAAAAATGTAGGTCTCATTAAAATACATTGTTATAAACATTTTTTTTGTAGAGATAACCGTTTTCGAGATATTCCGGATAATCGGTTTAAATTTTAGATATTTTTTATCAAACGATATCTTTCTTCTCGTTTCTGGTTTGTTTACTCATGGCAAGCAAAGAGGTTCGAATTTCAATTATTTCACAAAGGATAAACCGGTGCAACTTCTTATTTATCTTTTACTTACAAGGAAATTAGTAACATGATAATTCTGCTTATATTTATCTAGATTAGCTTGATGCAGATATCATATTAATCTTTTGAATAAAATGTTTGTTTGCTGAACACTTAAGTACATCATATGAATGGAACTCATAATATTTTTCCCTTCTACTTGCAATGAACCTCGTACTAAGGAAAAGCTCTGCTAATGTTTATCTCGATTAGTATTATATGGATGTAAGAATAAGCTTTTTAATAATACATTTTACACAGATATAGAGAAAATTATTTGAGCGAGACACCAGAGATTTTTGGAAAACAATGAAGTTGGTCCGGAAAGGAAAATGTGTGTTATATATTCTGTGATGAATATTTATGTTGAAATTATTCATAGAAAAAAAAAACAAGGAATCTGGAAACACAGATTTACTCCACAACAACGTATAGCAAATATATATGCATATGGACTTTGTTTGATAATGTTTAACGCCCAGCTTTACTGCCATAGTCCCGCAGGCCATGAAGATGGAGCACCGGTGGAATGCGATAGCGGGGAAAACCGGAGAACCTGGAGAAAACCCGCCCCTGCTCCGCTTTGTCCACCACAAATCTCACATGGGATCGAACCCGGACGGTCTAGATGAGAGGCGAGTAATCTAACCACTCGGCCACGACGTAGCCGCATATGGATGTGTCCATAAACATAAGCACGTAGGTATTTTTGACGTCATCACATTACAGAAGTCGTATAAATATGACTCCAAAACTCTTCATATGAAAGTAATGTCCTTAGTGATCTCTGATTATGTAATTCGCCCCAAATATTTATTTATAACATAAGTTGGTAATGGTATTTCTTTTTTATTTGTCTAATTGTCTTTGGTTCTCTTCTATGAACTAAATTCAGTTTTTTATTTATGCATGTTATTTAACTGTTGTGGTTCTTAGCGCCCCATTATACGAGGTACGTCCAGAAAGTAAGTCCCGTTTGGTAATAAAATTAAATTGTGTACAGATACGAATAATTATTTATTGCACAAAATTCTACAACTCTTAAACTACTTTTCATGACTGCCGAAATTTTGCAGGCATTTGTCATAGCGTGGCACAAGTTTTTGTATACCTTCTTCATAGAAGTTTGCCGCCTGTGTCTTCAAAAAGTTGGAAACATTTTCTTTCAGCTTTTCGTCATTGTTGAAGTGTTGACCGCCAAGGAAAGACTTGAGATGTAAGAACAGATGAAAGTCGGTAGGAGCGAGGTCGGGGCTGTACAGAGGATGGTCAAAACATGTCCCAGCAAATCCCTGTAGGAGGTGTTTCGTCACATTTACAGTGTGAGGACGTGCGTTGTCGTGAAGAAAAACACCACCTTTTGACTGCAATCCTCGGCGCTTATTCTGTATTGCGCGGCGCAATTTCCTAAGTGTCTCGCAGTAAACATCTGCTTTGATTGTTTGACCACGCGGTAAGAAATCAATGAGTAAGATGCCTTTCCAGTCCCAGAACACTGTGCACATCATTTTTTGAGGTGTCAAGATTTGTTTCGGCTTAACCTTTGCTGGGAATGAAATGTACCTCTATTCCATTGATTGCCGTTTACTTTCAGGGATGTCGTAAGAAACCCAAGTCTCATCTCCTGTGGCTATCTGTGTCAGAAATTCTTCCCCGTCTTCATCATAACGGGTTAAACACTGAAGTGCACTACCCATCCGTTTTGTTTTGTATTGCTCAGTAAGAATCTTTGGTACCCAACGTTAGCAAAGTTTACGAAATTTCAGTTTTTCGGTAACACTTTCATGAATTAGTGATCGTGAGCTTTGGGGAAATTCCATAGCGAGAGTACTAATTGTAAGCTTGCGGTTTTCCTAGATCTTGTCATCAATCGCGTGAACCAGTTCTGTAACCAAAGATGGACGCCCACTTCCTTCTTCATCGTGCACTTCACTATGTCCTTCATTGAACTGTCGGACCCATCTTCTCACCATTGAATCATTCTTCGCATTTTGTCCGTAAATTTGCCGATAAATTTCAATTGGTTTCACTTTCCTGGCATTCAGAAAACGAATCACAGATCTAATTTCACAAGCGGCGGGATTTTAATCAACACCGACATTGTAAACAAGCACAACAAAGCGTATGTGGCTGACAGCGATCGCAAAATGGCACACGTTTCTTCTCCTTGATACAGAGCGTCTACCGCGCAATGGCGGAATTGCGATCGCAGCGCTGCAGCGGAGATAGATTGAAACGGAACTTACTTTCTGGACGTACCTCGTATATTTGGCGTGAAAGACCTCTTAATTTTGATCAAAAGCCTTTAACTTACGTGACGGGACCACCGGCTTTGCTTCCGTTCGCAGGAAGCCATATTAAGGATTTTTATGTCCGATAAAATCCATTACCATTCAGCAGATTGGACCCCGCCACCTTGGGAACCATTCCTTCACATTAAAATTTATTCTTTTATATCTCTCAATTGGCTATGGCTATTTGGACGAGGGTTTACCCATTGACTAGCAGGTTTGCGTGGTGGTTTGGAACCGCTCCAAGTAGAATTTACTCATTCGTTATGCAAAGATCTACGTTTTAGAGCGGTATTTGAATTTTTCTATCTTTCTCTCTTTCTATCTCTCTCTCTCTCCTCGTAAGTAGGGCGCATGGGGTCAGACGCCTGTTGAGGAGCTGAGGCATTGAATCAGAGACATTTGCCCGATGACTGGTATGAAGAGGATGAAAGGAACGATGGTTATGAAGCTGGAATGAGTCGGGGTGGAAACTGGAGAAATCCCGAGAAAACTCGCACAGACGCTGCTTCGTACACCATAAAATCCGACTGGGTTCCCCTACGATCGAATCAGGGTCATGTAGGTAAGAGGCGACCTAACCACAAGGCCGCAGTGCCGTCCCTTTGGATTTTTTTTTCGCGGCTAGTTTATCTTACCTTATTAAGTTAATGTGTAAGGAAATAATGTGGAAATAAGTAATCGCGATAAATACATTAAATGCAATGAATAGTGTGTTAAAGATAAACTTAGAATATGTTGCTATATAAGAATCATTATTGAAATACGCATTGGAACGAAGCAATTTCGTTGAATATAGGGGTAGTGAAGGTAATTACTTTCCAGGAAATTCAGCATACAACAGCTACGGGCATGTTGTCAGTAGTAGGCGCAACTTAGGTTAATAAAAGAGAAATATATGTACGTTAACTTATAAATACCGGAAAACTTATTCAAAGATGAAAGCAAATAAAAGCGTAAACCAGCGACGGAAATAAGAATTTATATTCGGAACAGGTGACTATCTTTTAACTTTCCTACTACTTTGGTTGACATCGTTTAAATCAGTCTTGCTGTGACCCCTCTCAAATTCCCGTCTTATATGCACGAGTTATACCATATGAGACAGTAAGAAGCCGACGAAGCAAAAGTTTATCATTTAATGGCGTTTTTTATTCTGATTGGCAGAATATGGAATTACTTTGGTGCTTTTATGACTTAAGCTGAGGCAAACATGGTATGGTCTGGGATAAACAAACTTCTTCGCGTGCATAATTCTAAGGCCCAAAATGGACAAACCATTCTGAGTCAGGAACCGAAACTGCAATTGTTAAGCGAGTCTGAAAATGATTTAAAATTCGTTCAAAAAATTTTATTATTTTCGTTACATTGACATTTTTTTGTATTGACATTCATACAATTAAAACAAATTAGCATAGGCATCAATGGAGATACAGAAGGTGAATTCAGTTTTATTCCTTAAACTGTTAAAAGTGGCGAAATAGGATTTGAAGCTTTCCTGGCGGCGAATATATTCTAGACGTTCTCGGGCTTCAAGCCAGGTGCAGTGATGAAGAATCATCGACGTTCTCCCATCATCAGGATGATGCACGCTCCTGAAACGTCAATGATTCTTTATCACTTCACCTGGCTTGAAACCCGAGAACGTCTAGAATATGTTAAAAGTGGGGTTCATAAAAACGGTACATGACGGTAAAAGGAAATTCTATTGTATGGTATAAGTGTGTTGCTCAGAACCATTTTATTTGTGAAAGTGAATTGTTCTGGCACAGAAATGCACTACTCCAAAATACCTATAGACCAATGTACACCAATGCATCGATTTCTAAACCATTTCAGCCGTTTAATAAATAAATATGTAATATTTGGAGGGATTTCGGATTACCACGTCGCTTCTTATTAACACATCTAGTCTTTGTGTTGGAGAAGGTGAGGAGGGAAAGAAAGGAAGAGAACATAGACCAATGGGTAGATATAACTTTCTCAAGTGACACTCAGAACAAATGGCTTGTGGCTAATTTTTCCCCTAAAAAATCTATTAAAGTAGAAAGGGAGGGGAAAAACTCACCCTTGGCAGTGCAAATTGTCCAAATAAATCTCTGACTAGCCACTGTGGAACATGCCCACAATAACCAGCCCTGGAGAGGGGAGGGATGAAAATGGATGGATGGGGTTTGGGAGGAGCTTCGTTACATTGCGACATGGGAATATTTTCCGTGGCTTGCCCAGCACTTGACAATATTTCAAGTGGAAAAAGGGTTCTAAATGGAAAACAGCTGAGGAGAAGGTCCGAGAGGGGCAAATATATTCATCGATGTAAAAGTAATTGTTCAAGAACAGTGAAATAATTTGTTGAAAGTGAAAATGTTGATTTAAGTCCCTCAGTTACTTGCAAAAAAGCTTGACTTCTATCTAATTCTAATCGAGATAAACATTGGCAGAAGTGGTCTTATTACTTGCTTCCTTATAAGCATAAAGGAAGAAAGGGAGTGCCATAGGCTGAAATGATAATCATATCAATTAAAAGCTTGTTGCTATGTGATTGAAATTCCTTTGAATTTTGGCTAAGATTTGACATTTTCCCGTATGACAAAAAATAAGCGTATTTTAAATCTGAAACTAACAACAACATATATCTAGAACCGATCATCTCTACAACAACAATAACAACCAAAAACCCGTATTATGACATAAATTATGTTTTAACGAGATCCACATATTTTGTGTAGTAACTTTTTACTTTCTCTACGTTCTATGTACATATTACTTTCTCTATATGTACTATGTACATAGTGTATAGAGAAGGTATTGCGTTGTACCCAAAATTTTGATACCGATATTTCACCGGAAATACATGTTTTGAGACCACCTGAATCCAAAAAAAGCATTTTTACACTCTGTAGCCCCATATGTACAACGTGCATAGGGATAGAGAAGGTAATGTATTGCACCCAAAAATTAAATACCGAGATTTCACTGGAAATATAAGTTTTGGGGTCCCCTGAGTCCGAAAAAAGCATTTTTACTTTATCTAGCCCCATATGTACAATGTACATAGGGATAGAGAAGGTATTGTAATGCACCCAAAATTCGATTCCGAGATTTCACCGGAAATATATGTTTTGGGGTCCTCTGAGTCCGAAAAACCATTTTTAAAACACGGTCCGTGTATTTCTGTGTGTGTGTCTGTGGACAGCATAGCCCCAAAACAAAAAGACCGTTAAATATCAAACTTGGTATTTAGGTTTAGTATCTTCCAAGGATGCGACACGGGGATTTTCAAGAAAATCCCCCACACCAACTACTTTTTACATGGAACTTTCTAGAAATTTTTTATTTTCTCAAGAATGGCTCTAAGGATTTTGATTAAAATATGGTATATTAAAGATATTTTCCTGACAAATAATATGTATATCTTGAATTTTCTGGAAATAGCCTCCGAAGACTACTTTATTCACGAAGGATTTTGCATAACTGCTAAATCGCAAGAAATAGACAGAAACGAACCACACAAAAAATGTAGAGCACATTAAAACGCACAATTTATGTTATGTACATTTTTTCCGAGGAGTTGATCGTTTTTGAGATGTTCCTTGTTTTTGGTTTCAGCTTTGAAAAACTTGTACTTTTCTTATACAGGAATTTGTCAGCTCGTGTCCATACAAAAAGGAACTTCAGTCACCTAGTAACCAGCTTTTAACTTCACTGTAACCTATGATACACCCATATTTCACTTCTACTTACAAGGAAGCAAGTAATAGCACTATTTCTGCTAATTTTTTAACGATTAGCATGAAGTAAATAGAAGAATAAGCTTTTCAGCAATAATTTGTTGCAGAGATGTAGAGAAAGTCATGTGAATGGAACACATCAGATTTTTTTTTATTTTGCATTCAGAAGGCACACACACACACACACACACACACACACACACATATATATATAATTATATCTTCCTACTTAAATTATTTGAAATTTAGATTTAATGAAATATTCTTTGTAAATTATGTATTTTTTTATATTTTTGGACTTATAACATTGACACACACATGGTTCAAAAAAAGCATTTCTAGAAAAAGCTCCGAGCGCGCGCGTGTTTGCCTTTGGACCGCAGAGCTCAAAAACGAAAACACCGTTAAATTCCAAAATTGGTACTTATGTTTAGTATACCCCCACCACAAACTATCCTGTACATTTAATTTTTGTAAAAAAATGGCTACCAATATTGGTTAAAATAGCAAATGCTAAAGATAGTTCTATCGCAAATAGTGTATATTTTTAATTGTATGAGAAAAGTCTACTTCTTTGTTCGGGATGAATTTTACCGAAGTTTGTATAAATATTAAACCGTAAGAAACACACAAAATGTAAATCTCGTTAAAACACAAATTTGTCACATGCGTTTTTCTTGTATATTTGACCGTTTTGGAGATATTCTCTGTTATTGGTTTTAATTATAAAGCTGCTTAGCTTTTATCAAATAGGAAGCCTCTTTTGGTTTCATCTATCATTTTACTACTGGTCATGCAATGCGAACCGAACATCTTTTCACATAGCGATCAGCTTGTAAAAGACGACATCGCACTAGACTAGTGAAATCTTTTATACCCCTTCTACTTAAAGGAGGCAAGTAGTAATATCATTCCTCTAATGTTTACCTCAATTAACATGAAGTAGATAAAAGCATAATCTTTTGTGAGAATAATTTTATATTGATGTGCTAGAGAAAGCTATGTGAATGGAACACATGTGATTTATCATACTAATATGTTTAAAATATAGTTATTCAATCAAAACATTGAGCACCAAATTTGTGAGAAGATAATATATTGTTTTTTTTTCTACACATACTATGAACGTAGTGTATAGAGAACTATTGTATTGCACCCAAAAATACTATATTTAAATTTCACCGGAAATACATGTTTTGAGACCCCATTAATGCAAAAAGAGTAATTTTAGAAGAAATCGTCCGTGTGCGTATCTTTGGACAGCATAGCTCAAAAAAGAAAAGTAATTTACAAACCAAATTTGATATTTAAGTTCAGAATCTCCCAAGGATGCGACACGAAGATTTTCAAGAAAGTCTCCCAACCCCAACTTGTCTGTACATTGAACAATTTTCAAAGATTTTGATTTTCTCAAAAATTGCTCTAATGTTTTTGATAAATATATCTTATGTTGAAGATATTTTAATGACAAACTGAATATTTACCTTGAATTTCCTGGAAGTAGCCTCTAAAGTCTCTTCATTCTAGATGACTTTTGTATAACTGCTAAACCGTAAGAGATATACAAAAACCTACTATGTAAGTCATATTTAAACACGCAATTTATCATATACATTTACCATTAACCATTTTCGAGATATTCGGGATTATTGGTTTTAGCCACTTTTCTCAAACTAGAAGACATTTCTCATTTCTGGTTTGTTTACTTCTGGTAAGTAAAGAGATTGAAATTGCAATTATTTCACAAAGCAATCGGCACTAGACTATCGCTTTAGCCTGTGCATTTTCTTATTTCCCTTCTACTTACAAGGAAAAATGACTTCATTCTGCTTATGTTGATTAGCAAAATGTACATAACAGATTAGTCTTTTGAATAAATGGTTTGTTTTCAGAGCAGCGAGAGGACATCATCTGAATGGAACAGATTACAGTTTTGTTCCCTTTTACTTACAAAGACCCAGTAATAAGAACAATTTCTGTTAATTTTTATCTCTATTATTGTGAAATAGATAGAAGAATAAGCTTTTTAACAAATATTTGTTACACAGATGTAGAGAAAGTTATGTGAATGGTACACATCAGATAATGATGGGATGCTATCTTAAAACATCTGTTTCTCATTCTTGGGCATACAGAACTTTTATATATATATAAAGTTAGGTATGTGCTGATATAATGTTGTTTTTTGTGTTACGCTGTACTTTGACACTTTCGGCTTTTTCGATCTTTATTTTTTTTAGGAAAAATAATATTTGTTGTACCTAATAGGTAAGTGATAAAGAAATTGGAGAAGGAATTATTTGAATGGGAAAGCTATTTGCACACTAAGCCTACCTCGTTCCTCTCCAGCAGAACTTCTAACTTAGTTAGATTCTACAAAATGAAAAACACGGCGTTTAATAAATCAAATTAAAAATGTCAACCGGAAATTACTTCAAGCTAATATTAATTCCCAGGGATTACAAGCTCAAAATCTACTGGGTCTGAAGTTTAACGTAACTAATTTTGTATCTACATCTTATTCGTTTAAAGCCTACTTAAAAGGTAAGTCTTTTTAGCCTATCAGTTAGATTTCGTTGTGGGGTTTCTTTCTGCGAAAATCAGTATTTACATAAATTCTTTAGCATGTTTGAATATTACCTTTACCTTGTTTTATCCTAGACTATCTGATCCCACAGCTTCATTCCCAATGCGTTATCTACGCAGATTCTTTTCTCTACCTCGTTTTCACCCTCTCCTACGTTTCTATCCTTTTTGCTGAATTTATCACCACTCTCCCTTCTGTCTACCCACTTTTTCCCTACCAAGACTACCTTATGCAAGTTTTATAAAGTGCTAATATAATTTATTTTTACTTTCTCTAGCACGTAGATATGCACTTACAATGTACATAATAGCTAGAGATGGTATTGTATTACACCCAAAAATTCAATGTCGTGATTACATCGGAAATATGTTTTGAGGTCCTCTGAATCCGAAATTAGAGAAATGTCCTTGTATTTATGGACAGCATAGCTCAAAAACAAAAACTCCGTTAAATATAAAATTTAGTATTTATATTCAGTGTCTTCTAAGGAAGCGACACGAACATTTTCAAGAAAATCCCTTCACCACCACAATTATGCTCTACATGAAACATTTTTTGAAAACTTTACTTTTTTCAAAAATGGCTCCAGTAATTTTTGCTAAAATACCGTATATCTCAGATATATACATCACAAATAAAATGTATATTGTTATTTTTTTTGGAAATATCTCTGGAGAGCTCGTTATACAGAACATTGCATAACGTTTAAACCGTAAAAGATAGACAAAACTTACCGCAACTCTCATTAAAATCATAATTTGTCATGTTCGTTTTTGTTGTACAGTTGACCGTTTTCGAAATATTTACTGTTATTGGTTTCAATTTTAAAGTACCTAACTTTTCACAAACGGAACCATGCTAAGCAAATCAAACCTCAGTTGTTTCACATAGCGACCAGCTTTTAAAATATTTGACTCGCTCTAGCCTAGTGCATTCCTGTATTTCCCTTATTACAAAGAAGAAAGTAATAAGACAATTCTGCTAATGTTTATCTCAATGAACATCATATAGATGAAATAATAATCTTTTTTAAGAATAGTTCATGTATGACACCGTTAGAGAAAGTTATGAGAGTGTAACAAATTATTTGGAATGTAAATAAATACTTCACTGTAAAGAAATTGGAAGGCAACGTGTCTTAATTGTGCCATTCAAACTACTCTGCTGATTTGAGTATACATAGCGAATAACTTAATACCACTTATAAGTCGTTCTGTGCAAGTTCTGTAAAGACCAAACTATGCCCATAAAATTAATACAATTTTATGAAATTAATTTTTGTTGTACTTAAGAGTTTAAATGCCTCACCTCACCAATGATAAATTGTTACTTTCTCTACACGTACCATGTACACAGTGTATAGAGAGGTATTACATTTCACCCAAAAATTCGATACCGAAATTTCACCGAAAATATGTTTTGGGTCCCCCTGAATCCAAAAATAGCATTTTTACACAAAGGTCCATGTGTGTGTGTTCGTGTGTGTGTGTGTGTGTGTGTGTGTGTGTGTGGATAGCATAGCTCAAAAACGAAAAGACCGTTAAATACCAACTTGGCACTTAAGTTTGGTATCTTCCAAGGATGCGACACGAAGATTTTCAAGAAAATCCCCCCACCCTCAACTACCCTTTACATAGAACTTTTTTCAAAAATTTTGAATGTCTCTAAAATGTCTCTAACGATCTTGATTGAAATATCGTATATTAAAGATACTTGCCATATGAATAAAATATATATCTTGAATTTTCTGGGAATAGCCTCTGAAGTCTACTGTATTCTGGATGAATTTTACGGAATGTTGCATAACTGCTAAACCGTAAGAGATGGATTGAAACTTATCACACAACAAATGAAGAGTACCTTAAAACACACAATTTGTGTTATATATATTTTTTTCGTGGAGTTGATAGTTTTTTAGATAGTCCTTGTTTTTGGTTTCAGCTTTCAAAAACTTATACTTTTCTCGTACAGGAATTTGCCAACTCGTGTTCATACAAACAAACGAACTTCAGTCACATAACAACCAGCTTTTGGCTTTCGCTTTAACCTATGGCATTTCCTTATTCCGCTCCTACTTACAATAAAGCAAGAAGTAAGACTATTTCTGTTAATTTTTCTCGATTAGCATGAAATAAATAAAAGAATAGGCTTATTAACAATAATTTGTTACAGAGATATAGACAAAGTCATGTGAATGGAACACATCAGTTTTTTTAGTAAGCATTCTAATTTCTTTTACAAATTTTAATAAAAATACAATTGTTCTGGAATCGGCTATTCCTCAGACTCAAATCATAATATACCTTCATAATCATAAAGAGAGCTGTCTTTATGCATTTAAAGCACATAAGGGACTAGATCGTACTCAAGGAGAGCTGGAGGTTGTTGGTGATTTTAGAGACCAAGTCTAGTGAAGGAGAAAGAAGAAGCATTTGTGTCCTCTAAATCTCTCTGGTTAGACGCCCGCCTCTCGCCTAGACGGCCCGGGTTCAACCACAAATGACCACATATGAGATTTCTGGTGGACAAAGCGACACAGGGGCGGGTTTTCTCTGGGTTCTTCGTTTTCCTCCGCCATCGCATTTCACCGCGATGCCATATATTATCAGTGGCAATATCTGCGGTGCCAAAAGTAGTAAAAACGGCCGTTAAACACTAGAAAAAAATAGGAAGACATGCCCTAAAGTGCGTTGCCAACAGCGACAAGTTATGTAAATATATACCATTTTTTAATATTCCAGAATTAGTTACTTAATATCTTCTTATAAATACCCATCTTTATCACCACATACAGTTACAAATTTTCTGGCCTCTTGATCTGTGATTAAATTCTTCAGAGAACAAGAGCCGAGATTTCTTAATATTCCTATACAGAATTACTACATGTCTCTTAATATATTTTTGAGATATACACCTCCTTGTTACATTATTTCCTCATTTATATGTTACAAACCATTCATACGTATTATAATAATACTCATACACATTATAGTAGGCTAAAACGATAATCATATGTTTTAAACGCTATCGCAATGTGAAATGGCTGAAATTAGATTCTCTTTTGCATTCCCGGGAGTAAAACAAAAGAGATTAAACGAAAGTTGACTTCCCGCTTAAGAAAAGGTTAGTTTAAAATTGAAACAAAATAAAAGGAGTATCTCAAAATTCTACCAAAAATGCATGACTTAAATTGTGTGTTTTTAATGACATCTATATTTTTGTGTAGTTAGTTTTTGTCTATCTATTACGATTACACAACAGTCGACCAGAATGAAGAGGTCTTCAGAGGTTATTACTAGAAAATTCAAGATATAGATTTCGGTTGTCATGAAAATATCTGAAACATGTAACATTTTAATCAAAATCATTTGTGTCATTTTTAAGAAAATCAAAATGTACCAAAAATGTTGTACGCAAATAATAGTTGGGGTATTTTTGGGTGGGGGGAGCTTCGGGTCTCATACTTGAAAGATGCTGAACTTAAATGCTGGTTTTGTATTTAACCGACTTTTCGTTTTTGAGCTCTTCTGGATTCAGGTTCTCAAAACATGTATTTCTGGTGAAATTTTGGTTTCAAATTTTTAGTGTAATACAATACCTTCTCAGTCTACTATGTGCATTGTGCATACGAGCTATAGAAAGTAATACACAATTTGCGGTACATTAAAGTGCATTCTACTGTAATGCCTTTTGTAATACTTTAGTTGACTCTTAATGAATCAGATGGTGTTCTTCTTGTAGAAGAGCTCTGCCGCAGTTGCGTTACCAATTTATTGTATTTGATTAGATGGAAAGCGAGGTTACAACACGCAGAACAAGAGATAGTGAGGTGTCTTCTGAGAATTAACCATAATTTCTTAAATTATAATATTTCGCAGATGGATCATCCCAATGTAGGCCCACTGTGTTCTGATACAAAACTTCCTTGCAGGAATTCCAACGTTAGTCTGGTCCTATAATTACTTGTTCTTCATTTTAAATACATATTACGTTACTTAACGCTATAAAGTCTCAGATACATACGACACGCTTAATGGAGTCAATGGGTCAAAACAGGTGCCGTTCTCAAAGTGATTCCGAAGGCACACCCGGTATAAGACATAAGGAAGACAAAAAGCGGCTGAGCGTTATATTCCTGCACTTAATTCGGCCGTCAGAAGCGTTTGCTTCCTCGGTAGAATGATCCGAGGAGAGAAGCAGAATATACAATTTGCTCCGATCCACGCCCACCAACAGCGCCGGTCCACTGTCCCGTGTTTTTACAGTGGTCACAACTTGCAATGCAGAGCAGTAAGAGCCCCTCTATTCCTCTCCCCCCTCTCATCAATATTTAGCTTCTTCCGCAGTCCGCCCCTGCAACCCCTAAAGCAGCCTCCCACAACGACAATGATGAAGCTCTCAGTTTAAGCTAGATAAATAAAGCAAATTGGTAGATTTGGTGGTTCGTCCCCTTTGATGTCGCTGGTGGTTGATTTTCTTTCCGCTCCCTTACCCTCTGGGTTCCCCCCATTTCATCCCCGTCCTCCTTCATCGATGTGGAGGATCTTGGTCGCTGTTCGGAGTCGTCTTGCCAGAGGAAAACTTTGAGATGGGGATGTAACTTGCAAAAGACGTTCGTCATTGTGTCGAGAAAGAGCATTTTGTTGCTAGTACTGGCCTGGAGCGTTTCTTCCGCAACGTCATGACAACAGTGCTTAGGTATATATACACACTTGTGCTTTAACCTTTACTGGCTTGTGAATCTCTAAAAATAGCAGCATAGCCACGTGTCTTTCACATCCTGCCATATGCTTTATACAGTGCGTTACAGAAATTCTGTGGAACAGTAATAGTATAATAGAGACGAGGTTTGCCATTACGGGATTGGAGAGGGGAAGATACTTAGGGTATCTCTACCTGAAATCAGACGCTACGAGAGGGAAACTCTAGGTAGTAACTAAATCATACTTATATTATGTTACAAAAACCTTTAATATATTTATGAGCAATAATATACATGTGATCACCTTACCCAGGGAGTGTGATATGATAATGCAGGAAGTGTTGAAGTAGTTCAATGTTAAAAACAAAGTCTTTTTCGGGGCGCAAAGTGAATTGGGTAGGAGTAGCAGTGGTGGATAAAAGATCCTGAGTTACCGAAGCCTGGGGTTTAAACATGTTTTTAGAACTAACCTCGACAATAGGTTTGCATTATCCTAATAAGGCACAGCTGACGTCGGGCAGCCAGTAAACAGGTTCACACGAAATGGCTATGATAAGGGCTATTCCATTCCTACCAGACAAGTAACAAACAACTGATTAGGCGTCAGTTCGACAATGGAAACCATAACTCCATGTCCCAGATAGTAAATACATGCCATGAAAGGTGGCTAGCCACCAGAAAGCTTAACCATTTAAATGGGTAAAATATAAATACCAAAATTTATGCGTTAGGTATGTTCATGTATCTCATTTTGTAAATACCATTGAAACAAAAGCTGGATTTCTCATTCTTCATATTAATAACATACACCAGTGCTTGGATATTTTAATATAAATATGTGTTTATTCACATAGCTTTCTGCATATTCTGCAACAAAATATTCCTGTTAAAGCTTATTCTTGTATCTACTTCATGTTAATCAAGAGAAACATTAGCAGAAATGAACTGTTACTTAATTCATTGCACTTACAAGGGAAAAAGGGCTAAAGCGATAGTCAAATCTTTTAAAAGCTGTCGCTATGCCATGAGTTAAAATCCGATCTCTTTGGATATCCTGGATGAAAATACTGAATAACGACTTCCCATTTCAGAAGAGTCTTGATTTGTAGAAATTTATAACCAATACAAGGGATTACCCGGAAATTATTCATTTCACGAAAAAATTATTATAAATTGTTTTTTTAACGAATCCATTATTTTTGTAGTAATATTTACTCTCTCTCATAAGTTATACAAAATCATAATAATTAAGATTATTTTCAGCAAATTAAGATACACATTTTATATATGATTAAAATATCTTAAACACATGGCATTCTAATTTAAATCGTTTGTCAACATTTTCGAAAAAGTTTCTATGTAACGGTTTGTTTCGGGTGGAGGGATTTTCTTGAAAATCTTCGTATCGCATCCTTGAAAGATGCTGATCTTAAAATAACTACTTTGGAGTTTAACGGACTTTGCGCTTTGAGTTGCGCTGTTCACACACACACACACACACACACACACACACACACGAACTTCATACTAGACTTCTTTTATTCTTGGTACCTCAAAACATATTCCGGTTGATATGATTATCATCATACAATTGTCATTATTATTATTATTATTATTATTATTATTATTATTATTGTGCCGTGTCCGAGTGTTTAGACCGACCACCTCCCATCTAGGTGGCCCAGATCCGATCCAAAGCGCCCGCATGTGGAATTTGTGGTGGGAAGCGGCGTCTGGGCTGGTTTTTCTCCGGCTCCTCCGGGTTCCCCCGCCACTCATTCCACCAATTGCTTCACCAGCAGCTTTCCTATCATTCATTTCGCTTCCATTTCATAACATCCACTTCCTCACGGTCATGCCCAGCCACGGGTCGACCAACAGGCTTCTGACCCTTAGGCATTCGCTTGTAAGTCCAAGGAGGGTGTCAGTTCTAAACACAGGGAGGGTAAGCCAACTACGAACTATTATTACTATTATTGCTATCATTATTATTGTTAATATTATTAATATTATTATTAATATTATTATTAATATTATTAATATTATTTGGTAAGTAAAAGCAAGGAAAATATATGTGAAGAAATTAAAACGTGACATCGCCTCGCGATACAAACATCTTAAAATAGCGTTTTTAACGAAAGCAACCTGATCAAGAATATGTGATAAATATAACTTGTCATTATTTTATATTAAATAACTAAAGTTGCTGTTTAAGCAGACAAAGCCAATATAAATATGTAATGTGGTAGGAAAAGGAGAGCAAAGGGAGTACGATAAACCGGATGCTGTAATTTGACAAATTACGACAAAAGTTTAACGCATGGTAGCATTTTATAATTCCCGCGTCTGTCTATGTTGTATGTTGTAGAGAAAAAAACAAAAGTTCATGTTCAAATTTACTTTAATTTCATTGTAATGTACAGTTCGTTTGGAAGCATGAAAAGCATATTTATTCAAGTCTCTCAAACATGCTTTGGATTTAAGCGACCGAGTGCTAACGTCACCGTCCGGTATGAACTGAGTCGCGTTTTGATGCCTCTCTTTTTGTGAATGTATGTCGTTAGTCATATTTTACCTTTTATCAATGAAAATTATAGAATGCACATTTATAAATATATCGCTATAAATACTAAAAAGAATTTCTTATGGTGTCAGGATAATATTTGAAAAAAGGAAATAAGTAAGATATTATTTGTTACATGAACCTTATCACAATGATAGTGATAACGAGAAATGTGCATTGCTTAGTATAGAATGAGAAGATGTTTTGATTTTACCCTATGGTTTCTTAACTTTACACGAAAAAGATAGGTTACATTTGATAGTATTGTATTTACTACTTTTTATTAACTACGTAACAGTGACTTCTGAAACGTAAAATACAGTTCTTAAAAGCGGTTAAACGTGACAACTCGGTTATAACAACTTTACATTATCAGGGAATCAATCTTAAAGTTGTAGAAAATATTACAATCTATTTCACTTATTCAAATGAGTTTTAGAGAGATTACTGTAAATTTCTCAGGTAAAGCTTGATTTATTTTGTCACAGAAAAATACTTTTCTTCGTGATTCAGGTTTTTTGGCACATGCATAAATAATTTGTTGAAGGTATGCGGTGTTATTGTATATACCTAATTTGTAGCCGTTCTCTTTCAAAATTTGTTCGCAATCGATGCTGTTCATGACGCAAAAATATGTTGATATATAAAATTGTACTTATTTACGCTATACACTAAATAACAGGCGTTTCTTTGGTTTACATAGCACAATGTGTTTTACTGTCTGCTCGGAACCATGAATATACTGTGGTGCCAATTCAATGAGAATGCATTATCATCTCACGTGACCTCTTTGTAACTTAAATTATAATTTAGTTACATTTAGAGGTATTACTTTTGCTTTCTATTATTATTTTCAAATACTAATGACTGTCAAAATGACTCATATGTGAGCAGAATTACACTGTCGTGAATTTTTCAAATTCATCCACTTCAATTTAGGAAGATTACTTTAAAACTTTTGAAAATAGACACAATCAAATAATAAAGTTTATATCTGATTAATAATTTTTTTTAAAAATATTCTCCATTGCATTCTATACATCGTCTCATTCTTTCAAACAATCCAGCCTTCGCAAACATCTACTGCGGCTTCAGCTGACCCAATTCGTTGACCTCGATTTTCTTTTCTTTTTTTTTTTTTTATCATCATTTTGGTTAATGGAAAAGTCCCATGAGGCTAGATTTGAATTGTACGGAGGATGAAACAAATATCTGATTCCTGCGAAATTGGTTTGTTTATTGTGAACGTGGGTGGAGACATTGTCATGGAACAACAAAACTTGACGTCTTAGGAAGGTTTTTCTTCGTTCACTTAACACATTTTATGGTGTACCATCTGGCAGAAAGCCTTTAGTCCGTAAGTGAAATCATCACAATGCAATCACTTGCTGAGAATAAAAGTAACAGGACATATTTTTGCCAAAAGGTCTCGTTCGTTTCATCTTTGTTAGGGAATCTTCTTCTGAAAGGACCCAGATGACTGCCGGATAGTTTCTGGATCTTTTGGTAAATTCAAACTTTCGCCACAAGTTACAATGTTAAATATATTTTGGGCCTTCATCTCAATTCATTTCACGGCAGCACGAGCTTGTTTCTACTCATTTGTGAAGAGGAAGCGGAGGATTCAGCGACCGCAGAGTTTGTGTTGCCAGTCAACTTTTTCTTTCAGAATGCTTTTCACTGTTGCCGATCCAATATTTAGTGCTTCTTGAATCTGATCATATTTGTAAAGACATTTTCTCGCAACCACTTTTCATCCATTGTTGCTGTTGTAGGCCATTCTGCTCGGTATTCATCTTCAAGGAAGTCGCATCTTCTAAACTCTGCATACCATCGATAAGTGATGGAACTATTATGGACATGTGCTCAATACCAAGATGATTTTTTTCGTGTTCCACAAAAGAGCACATCCCAATCATGGGGTGAGTATACAAAGTAACTAAACTGCCCCGTATTTGACGTGTGCAGATATTCCTTCGTGCCTTAAAATGGTTGCTGAATTCAACGAGGCTACCACTCATGCCATAACAACATTTAACTGAATTAAACCGTAATCGTAAAATATCAACAAAGTTTAACCCTCTTGCTTCTCAGTGAAGATTGGTGGACGAGACGCGCTCATTAGGTGGGATAAAACGAAAGTCGCTCTCTCTAGTTCTCCACTGGGGTTTTTAACTTGAAAAGCTCCGCTCAGTTCTTCAACTGATATATCTGCAGTGTCTAGTAGACATTGAATTGATGTGGAAAAGGATGCACAAAAGACGATTGACTTGGAGGAGATACCACAAAGAGCAGAGTGATTTAAGAGGTTTTTTTATAAGTGAGGCGTAAAAGGCAAAAGTAATCCACAGCTCAATGCTGTTACTCATCTGCATAAAGCTTTTGCCTTTTCCAGTATTATCTGCTTCTAAACTAAATGGTATTAAATTAAAATGAGTTTTATTTATGGACTCTCTTTGACTACTATGGTTCGTAGCGTACCATCCAATATTGGGCGTGAAAGACCGCTTAATATTGCTCAGAGGCCTCTTTATTAGGCTTAAGGTTCTTTTACATGCTGAAAATCAACAACACGAGCCCAACAGCTGTAGACCCCCGCAAACATCCATCGCCCTCCACCAGGATTGAACCCGCGACCTTGGGAACCAGAGATAAGTAGGCTTTGCTAGGCTAGTTTGTGAAGCCTATTATAGGTGTAATATGTGTGATATATATTTTGCAATCAAAAAAGTAGGTCCCATGTATGGGATCGAAATTGTGGTTCACAGAAAGTTGCTTCATATCTGAATGGCATGACAACCAAAAAGAGTACGTGGTATTAAACAGTGACACATGTACAGGCCAAAACCGGAATATCAAGGTCTGTCATTATTGAAATCTAAACAAGAAAGTCCCTTTGGTGAGGTAGAGGACACATTTATGGTATTTGGCTAATCACATTTACCAAATGATTCAGATTTTTGGTCTGAATGAGCAAGCTGGAAAAGGCAAGGTAACTTATAGGTGTATTCCAGATGATTTTTTGTGATGCTATGAAGCCTGGTAGAGGATACAATAGGTATGAAAAAATGGAAGGTACTTACTTTTTTGGATAGAGATTATGTTAAAATAATCATAAGTCATAGCCAAGTGGAAGAAAAAGTTTGGAAGTGCGGCTGATGAGTCAGTGCCTCTGATAGGAGAAAAAAAATGTATTTTTTATTTTGTAAAAGTATACATTGAGGCTTATCCTTGTGCCTTTTACAAAACCAAGTAAGGAAAGTATACCAAAATGCTTTCAAAAATAAATCTATGTAGGCTCTGTAATAGACCTCAAAAAGCGAACTAAGTATCTAAGAAAAAATGACATCGTGTACCTTCCGAAGCACATCCCACATGTTTGATTCTTCAAAGGGATAAAGCGTTCAAAGGAAGTTGATGACCTTAATCCCATTGCTGATGAGGTGGAGTAAGAAGTGGAGGAGGAATAAAGTGAATTATAAAAAGAATAGTACCCTATTTTCTAAGGAAAACGTGCATTTGCTAAAAATAGAACACGTTACAAAGTAAGCTACTGTGCTTTTGAATGTTATTTTGAATATAATTATTAATTAAATAAAACAAATTTGATACTTCCATTCACATTAATTCTCTATCTATTCTGCAACTAACTATCCATACAAAATCTCATTTTTCTATCCAGTTCATGCTAATCAAGATAAATATTATCAGAAACGGTCATATTATTAATTCTTTATAACTAGAAGGTTAATAAGGGAGTAAAATAAGCTAAAGCGATAACCAAATGTTCTAATAGCTGGTTGCTGTGTCATTAAAATTCGGATTTCTTTGTGTTGCCAGACATAAATTGTGCGTTTCAAAGATATCTAGAATTTTTGGTGGTAAATATTTATCTATTTCTAACATTTTATCTATTAGGCAAAATTCATGCTTAAGCTATTCGGAGTCTATTCCCAGAAAATTCAAGGTATACATTTATTTTTCACGTAAATATATTTAGTATACGGCGTTTTAATCGAAACTATCAGTCAATTTTGGGGAAATAATTTTCTCTATGTAAAGGTAGTTTGGAATTAGGGAATTTTATTGAAAATCGTTGCGTCACATCCTTAGAAGATGCTGAACTTAAATATCAAGTTCGATATTTAAGCGACTTTTACTATATTGGTTATCGTGTTTACGGACACAAATAGGAACCTCTTAATTAAATGTAGTTGGATACCGGAGACCCTAAAACATGTTTCCAGATTCAATATCGAATTTTTAGGTGGAATACAATGGCTTCTATATCTATTATATACAAATGTAAAGAAAGTAATAATTTATATATTTTCTCACAATGCTGCACATTAATTTGGAACTTTAGTGTGTCATATGCTTAGAAACAGTTGTGCAGCTCAAGCTGTTTACTGTCTCTACACGTACAATTTACATACTGAACACCGAAAATATACGTTTTAGGGTACCCTATCCCCCCAAAAAAAAGAAAAAGGGGGGAATTTTTAGAAGGCCATGTGTGTGTCTGCAATCGATAAGTCAGAAACGAAAGTCTGTAGAACACCAAGGATACGACACGAAGATTTTGAGGGAAATCCCTCAGCCCAAGCTCTTCTTTGGAAAAAGTTTCGAAGATTTTTTTTTCAAAAATGCCTCTAACGATTTGGATTAAAATACCAGATAAATATATTTACATGACAAATAAAAAGTATATTTTGAATTTTCTGGGAATA
The DNA here is from genome assembly GCA_030762935.1 of Hymenopus coronatus. Lineage (NCBI taxonomy): Eukaryota > Metazoa > Arthropoda > Insecta > Mantodea > Hymenopodidae > Hymenopus > Hymenopus coronatus. Next base: position 90,231,790 of record CM060896.1, read on the forward strand.
GTCTCTGTAGACCTCTTTATTCTGGACGAATTTTGATGAATTTTCCATAACTGTAAGAGATAGACAAAATCTTACTGCACAGAAAACGTAGATAAACCACTTTGTAGCTTTATCAGTAACATTGGATAACATCAGCTCTTTGAGACAGTTATTCTTCTGTTTTGTGATACGAGGTGCGTTCAATAAGCTCTTAGGAAAATATAGAAACACAAATTATTTATGGTATATATACATGAATATTTTAACATAATCTCTTTTTAGCTCGATACACTTTTCCCAACGTTTCTCCAATTATTTTACGCCTTCGAAAAAGTACGGTTTTCAAAGGTCCTCAAAATAGACATCTGTTTGGGAATTTATATCTTCGTTAGACGTGAATCGTCTGCCGCCAAGCCATTTTTTCAAGATTTTAAATAAAAAAAGGTCACTTGGGGCCAAATCTGGTGAATACGGGGAATGTCGTAGTAATTCTCAACTTAATTCTACAATTTTCGCCATCGACACTGTGTAGGTGGGCACCCTTGCATTGTCTTGATGAAAAGAAAATCTTTATCTTTGCACCTGAGAGCGTTTTTTATAAATTTCCCCTTCGACCGGTGAAATAACGATGCATAATACTTTCCATTTAGCGTTCTTCCTTTCTGCAAATAATACAGATGATTCCGCGTGCATCCTCAAAAACCCAAGACCATCTTGTCTGCAGATTTCATCATCTTTTCTTTTTCGGAGCCAGTTCGCCTTCATAAACCCACTGTTTTGACTCTACTTTTGTCTCTGGTGTATAGTTAGTAATGTATCAGTATTTCATCCACAATTACGTATCGACGCAGAAACTTGTCACGATTGCCAAAAAAAGTGCCAAGCCAGCTTCCGAATCGATCGCACGATTGCGTTTATTCTCCATTGAAAACAAATGCGGCATCCACCTTGCCGAAACCTTTGTCAGACCTAATTTTTTATGGATAAATTGAGAACTCTCTCCCTTGTGATATGCCTGCGGCCTCTACTATTTCGCGTACTTTGATTCTTCGATCATTCAAAAGCCTATCCTGGAGTTTCTAAATTTCGGAGGAAGTCATCCCTACTAAACGTCCGGAACGATGTTCATCGTTTGTGGATGAGCGATCATATTTAAATTCATTTATTTAATTATAAAATGTTGCAATCGCAGGAATGATATGCCATGAACTTCATTCTACTCGGCTTTTATCTCTTTCGGTGTTAAGCCTTTTAAATATAAGTGTTTAGTCACAGCACGCAACTCATTTTTTCCAACATTCTAAACAAGCATAAGGTTGTTGATTCAATCACTTATGGCAACGAAATAACTTGATGGATATAGCTGATGCTTTTAACTGCCATTTGGCAAGAGACGACGTTTACTAAATACAATGCTTTTGCGATAATACGAGTGTTATTTCTTGAAATTTTTAAGACTTATTGAACGTCCCTCGTACCTAAGTTATGAGTCACTCTTAATATTAACATAAAAACTTTACCATATTGTCTCCGTCTAGCTGATTTGTATTTTAGGTCGAGCAAGTATTTCTGATCATGGCGTGATTGGTGAGATGTCTCTCACACGAGTTCACGTTTTGAATGTTATTTTAATATATATAATACAAATATTACCAACAAACTTACACTGGACTTTCTTTGAAGAAAATAGCTGAAACTATTTGTAGTAAACTTCTTTAACGTTTCCTTACCTTCACTATCGGTAGGTATTGTACGTAGTCTCTGAGTTGAATGGACTGCTGCACGGCTCTGGAACTCCACCTTTTCTCGTCCTGGACCCTTGGTGTGGTAGCTATGCTGAGACGTATTTTATAAGTTTGAATTTGCCGCTGGATCAGTAACGTTGGTCACGCTTACAATTTCTGTTTAGCGCCGAACCAACTGTTGAGACGGTTTTAAGCTTTCTTTTCTGATGTGGAATTGTTTATGTTTAATAACCTGGGTTTACTTCAAGTAAATACTAGCTGTATTATCGGTGAGTATAAGAATCTCAATCCCCATGCTTGGATGGTAGGATCTTTTAGGTGAGAATGAGTTTAAAAGTAATTTGGTAGTTAATACTTTTATTTGTGGAAATTGTTATAACCACGTGGCGTACCAAGGCAAGCAACTTGAACTGATTTCTTTTACAGAAATTGTTTCTAATATCTGTCTTATGGTAGGTACTTACATGAATAGCTATAATAATACATGACTTTATATGCAATTACTATAATATTAATCTCATTTCTGAGATGAAGTTATAGCGTTCGTGGTTACATCTTCACTAATCAGACACTTCACCTGAACTTTATAAAATGTTCACTCCTATCATAAAGTTGAAGATCATTGTTTTGAAGCATTGTAATCTGCACGTCACTTAGGGACGACAGATTTCCTTGTTCCCGCATTTTTAAATGCTCCTAGTAATTAATATTAATGAATTTAAATAACTTACATAATATGTTCGTACAATTATGAAATTTGCTTCTCCTTCGTTACATTCTTAAACAAATTACAGCTCCTGGTATATCCTGATCTCTTTTCTTGTCCTCCCATATTATATATTTATTTAGGTTTTATATGCTCAATATACTTTCATAAATATAAAGTCTTAGTTATTTTACACATAACAATGACGAGTTATATTTATTACATATCCCTGGCTATGTCACTTTTGTTAAATACGCCATTTTAAGAAGTTTTCGTGCGTATTGTGAAGCGATAATGTTACGTTTCAAACTCATCACATGAATATATTTGGCTTTTACGTGCCAAACAATATTATTTTATGATTTTAATACTTTTTTTAGGACAGTAATGTTTTATTTTTAGTTGCCTAGATTGCTTCAAGCTTAAATTCTGCGTCAGAAGTTAAGATTAAAAATGGAACTTAAGATTTCGCACCTCACGTTTTTAAGTGTTACGTAGAAACGCGAGTTCAGTGTTATCGAGTTACGATGTAGACTGACCTAAAGAATTGAGACCTGTATATGTCATACTTTGAGAGAGAGAGAGAGAGAGAGAGAGAGAGTGAGTGAGTGTGTGTGTGTGTCATATATATATGATTTAATATTGTTTGAAAAACCTTGCAACAGTTTCTTCTTGCCCATATTTCAGCTATGAAAAAATCACAAAATCTTACAACTAACATTTTTTAATATGTACATCTGATTAATTTGCAAAAGTTACAGCTTTGATTTTCATTATATACACCCTGAGTTTATAATTATTTTATTTTATTATCGTAGTTTTGTATTTAATTATCTCAGAATTACACCGAGAATACTATATCATCTGTTTGGGTTCCCCTAACTCCCACACCACCACTTGATAGTTTCTTTATCAGGTAATGAAAAAATTAAAATATTAGATTGATTTAGTGCTACTGTGAGAAATTACACCAAGAATAATGAAAGTTTAAAAGATAGTTTTCAAAATAAAAGTACATGAATTCTAAACTTCCATAGGATATAAGTGGTAAAACTTATCACTTGCTGTATTGTAACTACTCAGGAACTTAGAAGCTATAAACTGAAAAGTGCTCACTTATTAATTATTAATAGGCAAGCTAACTCTAAACATTTTTAACCTTTTTACATACTCAAAATATATCACACAATGGAAAATTTCCCACTCATTTATTTCAAAAGACTTGTACTGTCTGTTAAAAATACATAAAAGAAAATGGCCATGCATATTTTCAAAATAATGGTCTCTTTTTGAATAGTCCAGAGGTTTGGAGGACAGAAGTAATAATTTTCCTACAATAATTACGAAGGCTGTAAGGAAAATAGTGACAAAATGGTCCCCACATTCACAGGAGAGCGGGTATGAGCCAATAGGATATGGGAGCGATCAGGTGACTAGTGTCGATGTGTGGTGTGCATTGGTCGGGCTGCCGCTTGAGAGTGTGTTGTTGCTGTGTAGCGTTGAAGTGAACAGTGTCAAATGCACCGCTCTAAAGCATGTTTACCAAAGGCGATCAGCGTTCATGGATTAAAATCAAGGTTGCCCGTCACAAAAATGCATCAGCATATTATCGAGGATTACGTGAAGCCTGTGGCGGGAATGCATTGTCGTACAGGACGGTTGCACGATGGGTCAAGGCGTTTCGTGCAGGTCGGACTGAGACCGCACATGCCGCAAGATCAGATTGACATCGTGAGTGGTCTCGTTGTCATGGGCCATCGATGGACTGTCCGGGAGTTATCCGTAAAGGTTGGTCTGTCATCAAACTGTATGGCATATCCTGACGAAATGTCTTCACCTGGGAAAAATTGCGTCCCGTTGGGTTCCACATCGACTCAACTGAGGTACAGAAATGGCACCGGTATGCACTGGCTGGCATCAACCTGGACAGATACCGCAACGAAGGAGACGCATTTCTGCAGCGTATTGTCGCCATTGATGAGACGTGGGCACGAGCCTATGAGCCGGAATTGAAGCGTCAGTCGAATGAATGGCGTCACCCAGGTTCACCACGGTTACAGAAAGTTGGACAGGAACCCAGTCGGGTGAAGCTGATGCTGATTGTGGCGTACACTATGAGGGGGTTATTCTTACGCATGCTGTGCGTGAGGGACAAACCGTAAATAGTGACTACTATTGCCGATTTCTGGAGCGACATCTTCGTCCGGCTAAGTGGCGCAAACGTCCACGTTTATTGTGAGACTATCACCCCACAGTGTTGCATGACAACGGAAACAGGTCGAAGTCACAAGGACTCATGTCTGATGAGTACGGAGGATGTTTCAAAACCTGCCAACGTGCGAAGTTGAAGGAACCCCTCCGAGGCCGCCGATTTCCTGACGAGGCAGCTGTAGCTCCGTCGCAGTCGTCAACAGAGATCGCCTTGCCAACGGTCCCCAACGGCTACCCTACATTTGGCAAAAGGTCAGGGACTTTGCGGGTGACTACATTGAAGGAATGTAATGCAATTGTACTTGTGAGTTCAATATATATTGTGTTCTATCAATGTTGCCACTACTTTATTTACAGCCCTCGTATAATAGATCTATTTTGAGACTCATTAACTATAATATTTGAATTTATGTGAATATTTTAAAAAATTCTTTGAGTAGAGCATTCTTATAAATTTAGACAATAGTCCTGCAAGCTAAAGTTTTGAAATTGAAAGCAATCACTTATTGTGTCAATAACTGATGTTAATTAAAAACATATACCCCATATTTTACAAATGCCACCGTTGAATCCCTAAGTCAACCTGGGAAACATTGAATGAAGTCAGTCTGTTTTGCAGTGCCCTAAATCTCGGAGGCTACATATCATATAACCGTTACCCGTGCTGTGAAAATTGAAGTATCACATACTGTTTTCTGTAAATAAAGAGGATGTTAATTTAGCGTTACTTAAGTTAAACTGAGGCAAACTAAATGACGCCAATTGTTTTTGGGACACTCTAATTTTCTGAGATTACACATCATCATACCAGATAATTGTAAGAAAAGGAGATGTTAATTTAATGGTGCTAAAATACAATGTTGTAGCTTTTAAAATAATGTAGCTGGTGCAGGAAAAGAGGGAATTGTGTTTCAAAAGCCTTCACCTGAAATCCATCATGCAAAATGGTACCCCGTGTACTGCAAACATTAGATATTTCAATCCCGCTTTTCATACCTTAGGACATGACTGGAAATAATATAAAAATACGTTCTCTTATTTTAATATGGAGCAGTTGTTTGTCTATACAGTATATTTTGGCGTTTAAGATCATCATGGCATTTTCTCTCATGATATTTGAATATTTATTTGTAATTTACTGTTCAGATCAATAGCTTTCTTTTCTTGGCTAATATTTGTCGAATTCTTAACATTAAAGTATATCGTTTTCTTATATAATTGCAGAAGTCATTAAGTCACGAACCTCGCGAAAGAAATTCGCGGTTGAAATTTCGCCAGGAATTCCCTTCCTTCCAGACTGAGGAGTTTCCAGGTTTTCCTCAAACCTCATATCTGACAAATGAGGGGAGGTAACCTAAACCAAGACCCAGAAGGTTTCCTTCCTAAATTTCATTTCTCAATTATCATTGCATTTCAGGAATCATGTGGTGTCTTCTGTTAACAGTCTGTAATGCTTTGATTGAAAATTGTCGCCCATGTGTATTGAATTTCGTTAGACGAAGATGCCTAATTATTAGTACGTGAACAATTGAAAGAGGAGGAACAAATGCATATACTAGAAAAATATTGGACATCAGGGATGTACAGAATTAGAAAAAGAACTGGAATATCAAATACTTTTGCTACTACATATCATTGTATTTAATGTGTACTGCCCAGAAAGCTATTTTAGTAATTTAGATGAGATAGGCAAAAGGCCGTAACCTGTACTACTCTTACAGATGCGAATTAATCAGAACAGAACAACACATTATATTTCATGCTTTCATGCATCTAATGCCCGTTTTTATATATAGTGCATTCAGCCTCGTGGGGTCTCTGAGAGGACAATTGAGGAGCTACTTGATTGAGAAGTAGCGGCTCCTGATCGACCAGACCGCATCAACCGGCTGGGAGGGGCTCGAGGCTCGGATCACGTCTCAACCTTCAGCACTGGGTCCAATTCAGGACTCCTTCAGGCCGTTATATATACAAAATAAGTTCATTACACGATTGTGCATTGACTCCAAAAATTGCAATACACATTTTTGAGGTCATCGTGAAACCACACCTGAATTAAAGCAATTATCACATGTTCTTTTGTGGAGCGTTCAAATGTTGCAAGTATATTTTTGCAAATAGCCCACACATTTTCATTGGAATTAATGTCTGGCATATTTTATGGTCATTCAAGTTGGTTTTAAACAAATTTAATAATCAACCGCGTATATTTCCAACGTGGTTTATGTCTCAAAAATGTTATTTGAAACAAATCGTGTGTTTGAAAAGAATCTACATATTTTTATAGTACGTTTTACCCTCTCGCTTGCTGTATATTATTTACATAAGATTATACAAAATTTCTTCCTAATGAAATTAACTTCGCCGACTATTGCTACAAAAATCAAGACATTTATATTATTTGGCATGTAAATGTTTAAAATATAGGCTATTTTAATCAAAAGAATTAGAGCCTTTTGATAAAATGAAAACATTTTGAGCACTTTCCATCTAAGGGATAGTTGGCGAAGGGGATTAAAAAAAATTACGCATTTTTGGAAGATACTAAACCTGAAAACCAGTATGGTGTCTATCAAAGATACACGTGGTTCTTTTCAAAAATTACCCTTTAAGCTGTATGGAAACATTTTCCTCCTACTGAATACATGGTAGAGGTAGTAAAAATTAGTATTTTTTATTTTATGAAGTGTTATTTTAAATTAAGGTTACTTTTTATACAAATGCGGTAAAACTGAAGCCATTGGAAACATGTAGAATTTCTGGTAATTCCAGTCAGATGTACAATCCACAATAATATTAAGCTGACATTTCAGAAATTACCCGTTTTTATTTTTTCTCCTTGGTCACTAGCTTCTTGTTTTTTACTTTTAATTTAGCTAAGCGGATCTTTTTGCTGAGAGGATTATTTTACCAACTCTTGTTCCCCTCCTTAATGAAGTTATTGCTGTATTAAGTTGGAACATAAATTGATTTGGTGATATTTTTCATAAGCAAGGAAACGCCATTGAATTTAAGTAATATAACCCTTCCATAGATTTCTCAATGCTCTTATTTGCTGCAGATCTGATCCCTCCCCTCCTTGGTTGCTGTCCCTTGGACATGGGTTGGTGCTTATGAAGCCCTCAGCAGGTCCCCCTGGCCGCGCTCGCTAAAGTGCTTAGCTTTAGTGCATCGTGGCGCAGGGGATCGTGGGTTCGTGTCCCACCTTGGACATGGTTGCTTGTGTGTTTCTAAATGTGTATATGAATGTGTAAGTGAAATGAAAGCGGTAAACAATGGGTCGACAAAGGAGATGTAGGAAACTGAAGGGGGGGGGGAAGGAAAAAGAATTGCACCGCCGGAGTTCTCACAAGACTGCGGAATTATATTTTACTTTCTCTGCACGTACTATGTACAGAGTGTATAGAGAAGGTATTGCATTCCATCCAAAAATTCGATACCGCGATTTCACCGGAAATATAAGTTTTGGGTCCCCCTGAATAAAAAAAAACGCATTTCCAAAAAAAGGTCCGTGTGTGTGTGTGTGTGTATGTGGACAGTATAGCTCAAAAACGAAAACACCGTTGAATACCAAACTTGGTATTTAAGTTTGGTATCTTCCAAGGATGCGACATGAAGATCTTAAAGAAAATCCCCTCACTCCCAACTACCTTTACATGGAACCTTTTTCGAAAATTTTGATTTTCTTAAAAATGGCTAACTATTTTTATTAAAATATTGTATATTAAAGATATGTACCTATAGATAAAATGTATATCTTGAATTTTATGGGAATAGCCTCTGAAGACTGCTTTATTCTGGATCAATTTTACGGAATTTTGCATAGCTGCTAAACCGTAAGAGATGGACAACACTCAAAAAATGTAGACCACATTAAAACACGCAATTTATGTTGTATACATTTTTTTCATGAAGATGATCGTTTTTTTAGATATTCCTTATTTTTGGTTTCAGCTATGAAAAACATACTTTTTTCATTCAGAAATTTGTCAACTCCTGTCCATACAAAGGAACCTTAGTCACATAGCAACCAGCTTTTGACTATCACTTTAGCCTATGTCACTCTCTTATTTCGCTTCTACTTACAAGGAAGCAAGTAATAAGACTATTTATGCTAATTTGTTCTCGCTTAGCATGAAGTAAATAGAAGAACAGGCGTATTAACACTAATTTGTTGCAGAGAAGTGAAAAAAGTCACGTGTTTGGAACACATCAGATTTTTTATAAAATATAAGCACTAAGTAGCAGCAGAACGGGTGGAATTGTTTATTTTTCTTCAAGAAAAATCCATATGTTTAATTATAAGATTTAAATATATTTTAAGACATTAACGCTCTGATATTCAACTAATGCGAATGATTTTCGTTTAACCGAATACTATTATTTAAATTAATTTTGGCAGAAGCGAGTTAAACAGATTTAGAATTTACTGCCATATCTGGTGGAAGGTGCAGTGCTCACGAGGACATTGTGATATCCTGTGAAGATTTTGTGGCGTTGGGACAAACTTGGGAAATGACTGAGAATAAAGCTTAACCATATATTAATAGAATTACAGCAGCCAAATTAACGGATAGAAAATTCTTATTATAGTTTATATGTTCTTAGCTTTTGTGGCCTTTTCACTTTATTAATGTTAAACTTTTTAGAAAGTTTCAACTATGCTTCATTTCTTCGTGTATGGTGCTTTAAATAATGTTAGATACGTTTGCTACAAATTATTATAATGTTATAATACTTAAGATGAACATTTATTTTGATCCTATGCAGAAAAGAATGCTATTTGAAGTGATTTGTTCAGTAACAATTTTTTATCTTTAATAATGATGATGTCAGGTATGATGTAAAATTTATGATTTTAATGAATCTCAAAGAAGCAAAGAAAAAAGAGAACAAAACTTTATAAAAAGTCCACTTGTATGCTATCTATTTTAACGTAATTACAAAATAATGGCTAACATTTCACTGTATGTTACTCGAAAATGATTAAGAAATGCTTGCAAGAACTATCTTTTACGTGGGAAATTATTTCTTATTTTTAACGTTATCAAATGTTGATTAAAATGTTAATTAAGCTATAACATCTCTCATATATTAAGGAAATTCTAATGTACATATACACGAAAACTTTTGCTATTCTTACCATTGTTTACACAGAGAAATGTCGAATTAGAACGAGCCAGAATAACGTCTGTATGTAGTTATTTCTTTTATTTGAAACTTTCATTACACGATACTGCAAATATGTATGTATGTACGTGCATAGTAAAAGTTTTGCATGGCTAGCATATATAAAAAAGAAGAGAGAGAGAAAAAAAAAGGAAAACGTATTTTTTTTTTAACTAGGCAACTGGGCTTACCTCAGTTTCCCATTACTGGTAGTGGTGGTAGAAGTGGTGGTGGTGGTAGAAGAAGAATTGCGTCACACAGTTGCATGAATTTAAAATATAAACTACCCCTATTTTACATACCTACACAGCACTGGGAATACACACATATGCGCGCTACAACAAAAGAAACAACACACTATCACTCATACAGCATTCGCACTCACGTATTCACATATGAAGATAACTTATATATCAAGTAAGTATACGCAACATTTACACCAATATCGTATTTCTTAGTACACGTACTTCCATTACATATGTACCCAAGGCGGCCAGTTTTGGCTGATTAGAATCAAGTCCGAGCATGCTGTCCTCCGTCTGTTTGAAGCTAAAATACTTACGGTAATAATGTTTTTTTAGTCGCGAATTTTCACTCAGTCTCTTTATTAAGATGTGGTGTTGAATGTGTCTTGATTGCTGCATTGCGTGCTGCAAGAATAAATTACACCATCAATGCTCCTTAAGCGAAAGTTTCACGGCTTCAATTTCCAACTTTTATGACTTTTCTCCATCTAATTTATTACTTTTTATCTGTTAAATTCTGGTCTCTTGCACCGTCTCTCTCGCCTGTTCACTTAAAAATACTCTCTTTGTCAACTTCCTGTACTCCGAAGTTTGGCAATACATCATACACACAGTTAGGAGAGTGTTTCTTAATTGATTGATTCTCACCGTTGTTCAATACTACTAACAAATTCCAATACTTGAATACACCATATCCAGAATAAAAGTATTATTTAAATAATGTGCACTTTTGTATTGACATAAAATAATTTTAAATAGCATATGTATTTGACAGATTTGAAAAAAATTTATTTCAGAGAAAATCAAAAACTTTTAAGAGGGTAGTAAGAAGACCTTCCTTAAAGTCAAGCTTGACCCCTTAAAAGCTATTTGTACACAAAGAATAGCTTTGCGTATTAACAGAATAGGTTTATGTTTGGAAGTTTAAGGCTGCAGAAGAACTAAATAATCTATCATGAAATGTTGATGCTTCAGATTCACCGAACAGGACTGACTTGGAAGCTTCTGTAATGTATAAAAATAATTTATCACAAAGAACTAAAGTGAGAAAAATCCACTAACAATATCTCATGCCTTATACGAGGAAACGAAAATCATTTGGTATATTTTTCAAGATTATGAAAATCATTTTTCATAAAATGTCATACACATTTTAATTTTCTAAAAAAAAGAGTAGTTCATCTTCATCTCTCATCTTTGGAAGATGCAAAACTTAAATATAAATGTTGGTATTTCAACAGATTTTCCATGCTTTAGCTAAACTGTTAACAGCACACGCAGACACACGGACTTTTTCCTAACAATATTTTTGGATTCGGGAATCCTAAAACATGTATTTCCAGTGAAATCTCAGTTTCCAATGTTTGGATTCAATGCAAAACCTACATTCTGTACCTACTACTTACGTGGAGAGAAAGTAGCGAATACGGAAAAAGAGCGCATTACGGGAAAGTATGAAGTAAAACATTTAAGGTTGGAATATAGATTTACGAAAACTGCATATATTTGGAGTAAATGGCAGCATTGGGAATATCGGGACACTTTTTGGAATGAACATTAACATTTAATTTTTAAATTATGGAAATGAAAAAATCAGAAATAATCAGTTATATAACCAAAATGGAATGCAACGATTAATTCCACCTTGAACAGATTTCACCCTGGAGTAATTTTATGTGAGACAAATTGATATTACAATAATGAAGATATCCTTGTTTTCTCTTCATTCGATTGAGTTCCATACTTTGAATCCAGGAGGTAAAGAAAATATGATTGGTAATAACATATGATGTGTTCTATTCACATGTCCTTATCTAGCTGTTAAACTTTCTTTACAAAACGCTATTCGTTTATCTACGTCATGCTAATCAGGAAATGGTCTTATAACTTGCTTCCTTGTAAGTAGAAGTGAAATAAGGGAACACTCAAGGCTAATGCTGAAGTCAAATATTTTAAAAGCTACCATTATGTAAAATTTCGTTTGGATAGTTCATCCGTACGTTTTAGATAAACTATGTCCCTATTTATACTAAAAGTTAAAATGTGTAATAACACAAGTGTTTTACAGGCAGGCTTTAAAATTATAATCTGCACAAAACGTTTTTAAAAACATGATATTATTCTTCTGTACAATGCTACATAAATTATAAGTAATAAATGAAGCTAGCAAGTCCTTACCAAGACTATACACATAATAATCCTGCATATGTTATAAGTTGTAAAACACATACACTTCATGCTGTTTTGCAGTTTTAACCACACACTGTGCAAGCAGATGAGGCACAATACTAAAACCACATCACATCACTCCACAAATCAACTAGATGTAATATTATGCATCAAATATAAACCAAGAAGGTATACCGCGGATTGTTATAAAAGTATATTATTGCTCTCTAGTGCTATAATTATCGTACGTTTTAGGATCGCACATCATATTTGCACCTAGATTATCGCACTTTCCATCCGGATCGTACAATTGGCAACATTGTCCCCTGAGTGAAAGAACACTCAACCAACCAGAATGACTTGTGTGGGGTGTTTAGGCTCGACAAATTAAGTTTTTTTACGAAATAATGTGTTCTCCTCGGTTAGATTCGGCGAAGCATGTGATTCCTCAAAATAATTTCTTGGAACCGTGGGTCTTGTTTCTCAGGGGGGGCTGCTAATTAATAATTACTCTGACCCTTTCATGTTTCTACACTTACAATAAACGGTATTCCTTCCGAACAAATTCGTCTATTCCTACACGTAAACAAAACCACTGACATGGCTTCTAAACAGTTGGGCTTGATATTACGATTTAGAAACCACATGTCCTTGACTCCTCACTGAAGCTAAAACGTCCTATGTTACAGTCTTGCCAAATTAGGTCCTACATATACAATTTCCCTATTTCACACTTGGTGTCTATTTCCTCTCTTTTCTCTAGTTACGTGGCTTTTAATTGATGTGGTTAAGCTAATTCAGGTGACAAATGTTAAGTTATCTCTATTTTTTCTATATTTTAGAAAGGCTCACGCACATTGAAAAAGAGTTGCAGAATTAGACATGGTATTTCAAATTAAAGAAGGTGAGTTTTTATTTGAAATATGAGAAATACCTTGGTTTTACCCCTCTTAAAGAGTGCGACTCACCCCACTATCCTCGCGATAAGCAAGAGGGGTGAAACGAATGTCGCTCATCGAATTCTGTTCACCGGTTTTAACTTCAAATAGCCCAATTGAGTTCTACAATTCTTCTAACGCACGAAGGAATGTCTGTTCACGTCAAGTACGGGGCAATTGGGTCATCTGGTATGTACATACATATTAGGTAGAGAAAGTATTATAACCCAAAATTAATTGTTTACACAGGTATGTCTTAGGATCCCCTGAATCCAAAGAAAAACATTTTTGGAAAGGTATGAGCGCGCGCGAGTGTATGTGTGTTTTTGGACAGCATAGATAAAAAAAGAACAGGTGATGAAATATCAAACTTATTATTTCAGCTTAGCATCTTCGAAGGGTGCGACTTGCAAAAGTATTCCCCAACCCCATATGCCATTTGTATGGGAAAAGTTTCGAAATTTTTGATTTTCTCAAAAATTGATCCAAATACGGCATATTAAAGATATTTACATCGCAAATAAAACATAAAGCTTGAATTTTCTCTGAATACCCTCTGAAGTCCACTTCATTCTGAGTAGCTTTTGCATAACGGTAAACTTAAGATGTGGAAAAAAATTTCATATACAAAACGGGCAATACTCGTTAAAGCATAACTTTGTCATATTATTGCTTTTGCAGAGTTAACCGTTTCCAATGTATTCCTTGTTACAGTTTTCAGGTTTAAACTATTTAAGCTTTTCGCAAACGGGAAGTCATCTTTTGTTTCACACCTCTTTTGTTGTACTCCTGGCTATGCAAACATAACTATATTTCAACTGTTTTACAAAGCGACCAGGATTTAAACGATTTCACTATCGCAATTTCACAACTGAGGTTCGGTTCACTCTGCATGGTCTCGTTTGAGAAAGGTTGGGTAGTTTAAACTTGAAATTAATAACAAGAAATATTTCGAAAGCGGCCAACATTCACATGACATATAAATTATGTGAGAGATCTACATTTTTTGTGTAGTATGTGTTTGTCTCTCTGTTATGGTTAAGCAAAATTCTGCAAAGTTCATCTTGAATAAAGAGGTCTTCACAGGCGATTCCCAGAAAATCCAAAATATATTTGTAATGTAAATGTCTTCAATATATGGTATTTTAATCAAAATTATAAGAACCATTTTTGTGAAAAACAAAATTTTCAGAAAATGTTTCATGTAAAGTGTAGTTTGTGGTGGATGTATTTTTATGAAAATCTTCGTGTCGCATCCTTGGAATATGCTAAACATAAATATCAAGTTTGGTATTTAACAGTCTTTTCGTTAGACTTTTTCTAAACATTCTTTTCTTTTTTCGGACCTGGGAAATAACATATATTTTCAGTGATATCTCGTTACCAAGATTGTGGTTGGAATACAATGCCTTTCTAGCTGCTATGTAGATTTTACATACGTACTAGAGAAAGTAAAAAGGTCACGTGAATGTTAATATATTTGATTTTGTTCTAAATTTTCCCATAAATGTTTGCTGCTGCAGCTTTTTTAGCCGGTATAGCTACCTTCCGCTCCCTGAAGAATGCACGTTTATTTGGGCGAAATACGGGACGCGGAAAGGACAGCGGACTGGCTCAGTGAACCTGTACATCGGTGAAACACTGAGTTTTATCCTACGGTTTATAAACTCGCGACTTGATGTCCTGTTCTGGCAACCAGGCTCACTTCAAAGCCTGTGGGAGGGAAGGGAACAAATTTGGTTAGCGGAACAGACGTCATCGCTCTCGGACCGGTATTAAACAGAGTTAGCGTCGGTTCCGCAACGTCAAGTGTAAAGCTCGTAAGGCACATGTTACGTAATGCGGACTTCACAAAGTGAGTAAGGAATGAGACGGCCCCATATTCACATTCATTAACACTCTTCCTACAGTTGATGGCGAGCAATAGATCAGAAGGACAAACGTCGGTTTTTCGCTGGCGCGGCACCATTTGGTTTTGGACATTGACAAACGTCCCTTTTCCTACGAGTTAATTTTATGTTGTTTGTATATTACACATATGTATATTCCGCAGTTTTGTTTGATATTTTACGGATGAAATGGAAGGGATTCCCAGCATCGCTTTTCTGCTTTTGGAAAGACGCTAGGAGAAATGTTTACTTCCCTTAAAATAAAGTTACTTTCTCCTTTTTTCACAAATAGTTTCTTTCCACAAGACCGAGAGCGCTTTAAATCTTTTCAATTATTAAAATTTGGTATTTTGGTATTTAATCGATTAATCAATTTGTTTTAAAATTAATCGATCAAGCATAATTAATTGATTAATCGAAATCGGCTGGTAGTTGTAATACTTGCTGTAGTAACGTAAAAAACAACGCCAAATTCTAAAGACAGCTGCTATTTTATTTCTCTATGGACGGCACACGGATGAAAGCGCAACCTTAGCTGTGTTTCTCTTCTGAAAACTTTGTCATTTGAAACCAAATGCTTATGTACTACATTCCTCACACCTGATTTTATTCCCAGAGATGTTAATACGAATCTCTGGATCATGTGGGTGCTTTCTAACAGTATAATAAACAATAGTCAAGGAAGAAGTGATATTTTTGGGATGAAGTGGTAGGGATTCCCAGTATCGCTTTTCTGTTCTTGGAAAGTCGTGATAGGAAAGGTTTTTAACCTTTAAAATAATTCACTTTCTCCTTTTTTACAGACGGTTTCTGAGCGAGAGCGCTTTAAATCTTTTCAATTAGTAAAAGTTGGGGTTGTAGGATTTAATCGATTAAATCGATTAATCAATCAATTTCTATTGTAAGGTTAATCGATCAAGCATAATTAATCGATTAACGAAATCTACTGGTAATTATAATGCTGTAGTAACTCAAAACAAAGCGCAAAATTCTAATGGTAACTGCTATTTTATTTCTCTATGGACAGCACTCATTTGAAAGCGCAGACTTAGCTGTATCTCTCTTGTGAAAACTTTGTCATATGAGACCAAATGCTTACGTATTGTTACTCCTAAAGATGTTAATATGAATCTCTAAATTATATGGAAATGCTTCCTAAGCAATAGTCAAGGAAAAAGCACAAAAGTTTGCTGTTTTGACCGATGCACTGCTACAACTCACAGTAGCTTTACTGAGCCTCTGTATTTACAGTGACTTTCAAATGGGATGAGGTTTGTCCTTGTGTACCACCAGGCCGGCATAATCTTTTTTTTTTTTTTTTTTTTTTTTTTTTTGCACTGTATACCCTACTTTAATTTACCTTTTTTTTTTTTTTTTTTTTTTATCTTGTTTTTCTGTATTACTGAATTGCTGTTTTTTTACTGTTACAACACACACATAAACACAAACATATAACACCCATGCCCAAGGCGGGACTCGAACCCACGATCCCCAGCGCTACGAAGCCTTGGCGAGCGCGGCCATGGGGACCGGCGTTATCTTCAACACCTAAGTTCTCCTCTGGTAAGAACAGGCTAGGGAGATTGTTTAAAATATTGCCACTTACTTGGGAAAACAAGCTGTGCACGCGTGTATTGTAACATGATACAGGGGTGATGGCAAACTCTCCCTCCATTCCTATCTTTCTTACCATCTCCGAAAATGGTCGATTAAAACCAGAAGAGGGGAAGTAGTTAAAGGCTTGAGCTGCGTGAACCAATTATCGAGTATTTTTAATTACCTTGCCAAGCTATACATATAGTTATGTATATTTTACTATCAAGAAACAAAAATAAAATTAGGTAAACAATACGTATTTCAATATATTTTTGCAACTGTACGAAAACCGTTAACCTATTAAGTTACCATCGACTCTGTCACAGATAATAACCAGGGTTCTTCAGGTTTCCCTATATAAATAACTTATCTTGTTACTGTGTGTTATGTTGTATGCCCTGAACTTCATACCCTAGGGAGCTTGCTCTTGTTTGTGTGCAGCCATTGCCATTCCTTACTTACCCATTGCACTGTGCTTGCTTAGATGTGTACATGACGAATAACAATGGACAGTGATATTTCATTGAGAATGGCAAACGATGATAGATACAAATTTCGCGTAGAATGGGAAGCTGATTATTTCTGCTTTCAGAGTGTTAAAAAGGCTGAAAGTTTTTTTTGTGCGCAAAACAGTTGTACAACATGAAAAATTATAACATGAGACAACATTTTAATTCTGCAAATTTAATCAGCATATAAACTATAAATTTTGGTATTGTTATAAAAAAATTGAATGAAACTAGGAGTGATTACGCTCTACTTTAAATGAAGGTACTTTATATAAATATTGCTTCTACCATTATGTCCTTGAAAAATTTGTGTCTAGAAATAAGTGTCAGCATTCTACTATACGCTAACACCTTTGTGAAGCTTCATTTGAAAAGACTGTCGCGTATCTTTGGGACCCCCACTTGCTTTAAAATAGTGTAGTTCCATCACTGCTATACTTTACATGCCGAACAACCTCTTAATAGCAACTCCAGGTGAAATGGGAAGACGTCACACTTCTCCGCCGTTTACCAGCTCCCCGGGTCTACACTACTCATTTCACTCCTGGTGCCCACTCGTGGTTCAGCTGGTCGTTCTGTGCTAAAAATGGTGGTTATCGACTTTATTTTTATCGTAAATATTCCTTTTGCGAGGTTTTATTGATTAAACTATTGCATGTGATACAGTAGTCTTAATTGACTACTCTCGGATTATTCCTGCTGTTTATGTTACTGTTGAATTTATTTTTGGCAAATGTTTCTAATGTGATTAGCAAGAATATGCGAACATCAGTCGGTGATTATAAGATATTTGGTCTATTTATCGTGTTTTAAGACAAGATACAGAGATAAATGCCAGAGTAATTAAACAGTTATTTCCAAAAAAGTAATGTTTTCTTTATTCGTAATGAACTTTTTTAATTTAGCGTCACTGGCAAAGACACACAATTAGGTTTTCTTTCCTCTGAATTATTTTAAAAAACTTACACCTATTAATACTTAATTATTAGTTAAGAGAGAAAACCAGATTGAAAACTTGAGTCACTTGGGGAATTTAATGTTGTGTCGTCTTAATGTAGTGGTTAGAGCAACTGGACTGAAATCAGAAGATCCCTGAATCAAATCTCGACTATATCAATGAACTTTTCGGCTTTCTCTATATTTCCAATTTCTGTCCTACACACGAATATATGGAAGAAACTATTAATCCACTTACAGCTATTAATTTCATCATACTCAACCATATAAACAATACCTGGACTTGATAACCTTGTTTTCTTGTCCTATTTTGTGAGATAACTCCATGTCTTTCAGCTTCGACGCTATTTACCATCCGGAAATCCTGAATCTCCCTGTCTATGTACAAACATCTGGTGCATTCCATTCACAAGACAGGTATGGCCTGTGGAACCGTATGATTAATGAAGATCAGTATAAGGTATACACATATATACTGGTATTTAAATCAATACACTTATTTATGTGAAGTACGGTGTATGTACATCCGTCCATTAATGTGAAAACTCCTTGATGTTTTCTTATTCTTACTTATTCTTCAAATGCGTATCGAGTCAGAATTAAGAGAATATGTAAGAGCGGGATTAGCAATTATCTTTCATTTTGAAAGTTAGCGTCCATTTGCCTAGTATTTTCTGAAGTGTGCTATCGAGAATAACAGTTAAGCCATCCGCAACCTTTGGCGTTTCTTCAGCACCTATCGGTGGAAAGTGCTGGAAGAATACATATACCTATTAATGTAGCAAAAATATACATCATGTCTTCAACTTATTCATAATTAGTGAAATGTTTGGCACATCAAAAACGCTTATTTTAATTGCAAGCTTTTAAGTCTGATTAATCACACACTTTCCCCGAGAGTCCTGCAGTTAAATTAATCTAGCCAGTGAAATTAAGTCTCTACATTATAGAGTATCCAAACTATTGCATTCCATTTACATGATTTCCTCTAAATATTTAGCAACAAATTATTTTTAACTAAAACTTCTTATTCTTCATCTGCTTCATGTTAATCAACATACACATTAGCAGAGTTTTTATTGCTTACATTTCCTTGTAATCAGAAGGTAAATAGGCTAAAGCGATTGTCAAATCTAGTAAACGCTGTCGCCATGAGATGACATTGAAATTATGTTCTCTTTGCATTTTCAGGAGTAAACCAAAACAGATATAAGCAAATGAATCCTTCCCGTTTGAGAAAAAATATAAAAAATTATTTTAAAACCAATAACTGAGAATGGGAAACTCCACAAAACATTGTATTGAACAAACTGTGTTTTAACGTTCTCTACACTTCTTTTTTTTTTTTTTTTTTTTTTTTTTTTTTTTTGGCAGTTAAGATTTTGTCTGTCTCTTATGGTTTACCGGTTAATCAAAATTAAGTGTTCTAGCAGCTATTTTCAGCAGATTCCAGATATTTACTTTATTTTCATAAACATATAAACAAAATTAATTTTAATAAAAATCGTTAGGCATTATTGAGAAAATAAGTTTAGAAAAATGTCCTATTTAAATACAAAGTTTGGTTGTTCGCAAACACACGAACTCGCACAAACATACATACACACGTGGGCATTTCTCTATAAATGCTTTTTGGGATTTAGATGGATCCCAAAACGTGTATTTCTTGTTGTATATAGAGAATACTATGATTTAAAATTCTGTAGCCTTTGCATTTCTGAAAAGCAGAAACCGTTGGTGCCACCTCTTTGCTCAAAAGGTTGTTCTTCAATCGATCCTTAAGAACTGCAATTTAACGAATGGATATTTGTAACGCTTAGAATATACTGGCTGAAAATCCTTCCAGGATGACAGAGGCAATTATGTATATGATTTATGTTTAGCATGATTTAAGCTAAATTCTATTTTCCTTACGTTTTCTTAATGGCAGAAGCTGGCGTATTTTGCCACACCTCGCAGAAAGCTATGCACACACAATCAGGAAAGAGAGGGAAACATTTTCACAGCATGGGTTTACCTCGGTCGAGTTCTAATTTACGAGCCAACTGTCGAAGAGACGGCTAGTTTTCTATGATCGTAAAATTTACCGTATTTCTTCTTTATATGATTACGTTCCTATAAAAGGCGCAAGGGCTGCAGAAGAGGGGACGATAGGGAAGTGCGGCTAAAGAAAAGGGAATGGAGGATAGGTAACAAATTTATTTATAACAGAAGAAAAGGTTTGCAGCTGGGGGAGAAAGAGATGGCTTGGCAGGTGGGTTTTTTGGATATGAAGAAGGTGGGAGGATTAAATGGGAGCTGGCAAGCCGCGATAGAGAGGTTGTGCAAGCCATTTGAGTTATGGCCCAGCTCAGGGCATTCTGCAAACGCGGGTCCCCCCCTCAACTCCATCCACCTTCTGCTTGACACAACCACGGTCCTCAACCCTGTGTCAATAATGGCCAATTTATATTGCATCACCGGTCCTGAAAGGGGATGGTGGCGAAGGACTGAGCAGTTTGCAATGAACTCCCGGTACCGGAATTTCCGTTGGTTGAGCCCGCAACATTTACCGTCTATTTGGTCAAAGTGAAATTGATTTACCTTCGTTTGGGTCTCAGTAAATATATGCGAGTTTATGCTCGGCTTCCGTAACTCGAAATTCGATTCGATCAAGCTTCTAGCCCATGAGAACATTACGTAGTATTTATTTCTATGGGAAGAAGTAAAATGCATATAATAACTTCTGAATATCATCTAAAGTCCACATTTCTCCGAGATAGTATGCAATTTTAATACAGAAAACTTCAGTGTTGCTGGGAAAGATGCCGAAATTGGATCATATTTCAGCTCCAGTAGACAATATCAGCAGCTTTGTGTGAAATAAGGTAAAGTCCTTAAATCGCAGTGATTATTCACTGCTCCACAAAATGTACTGTGAAAGTTAAGATTTTAAATATCAAATATCAATTCGCAATGAGAAATGATATAATGCTCAGGGCATTATATCATTTCTCTTTATCATACACAAATGTGTTCCTATAGTCTGAAATTAACATAAAAATGACACTTGAAACTGTCACAGATGTCTGCAAACTCAAATGGAAAAGAAGTGTTATTTATGGACGCCCTTTAACTGCTGGGGTTCTCAGCATCCCTTTCTATATAGGAAGTGAATAATCGCTTAATTTTGCTCAGAGGCCTCTTTATCAGTCTTGATGTTCTCGAAGCTTTAAGTTTTATGTCAAATATAAGAACTAATCAATTAGCAAGTTTCACTTCGGATTCTCCTGAGGACTCCGCATATGATCAAAATCACCTTAACTAACATTTTGTATCACCATGTATTAACTCGCTAACTGCCACTGACCAATGCCGCGGCTCAAGAATTACTGGAGTATATAAAAATCGAGGTATCAATTTGCAAACAATGGTGCATAGAGGAGGTATTGTATTGCATCCAAAAATTCTATACTGAGATTTCACCGGAAATATATATATTTTTTTTTGGGGGCTGCCTGAATCCAAAAAGACATTTTTAGTATAGCTCAAAAAAAATAAAAGTCCGTTAAATACCAAACTTAATATTGAAGTTCAGTGTCCTCCAAGGATGCGACTTGATGTTTATCAAGAAAATCCACCCACCCCCAATATGCTTTACATAGAAATTGTTTTGAAAATTTTAGTTTCTTCAACATGACTCTAACGATTTCGATTAAAATCGCTTTAATTTAAGATATTTACATGACAGTAAAATGCAGGCTCGTAGGATTCATAGTCCCGGTGAACCTAAAGTTAAAATTATAACAATTATAAAACAACTAAAAGTATCACAATTGTCCATAATAGTTGGCTATACAATGAATCCTGGGACTTAAAGTACTTACAACACTGTAAGTCACCATTGGGGTTGTCATCTCAAAATAATTTGAGATCACCTTGTGGTTTGCCGGGAAGCATGCGAGTCGGTTGAGAACTTCAATGCTATGCCGGCATGTTGCCATGGTAGCTCAGTGGTAGATCAACCGGCTAGAGACCGGGAGATCCGTGGTTCAAATCCCAGCTATGGCATTGAATTTTTCAGTTTGTCTCTACTTATCCAACTCGTGTCCTACAAATTGTTTCTGTGAGAAAACAAAGTACCCATTGTTATATAATTTACACCTTTTACATACATTTCGACATAATCACCAACTTTCTCAACACATTTGTTTCATCGTGATACCAGTTTCAAAATTCCCTGTTCGTAGAAGTACGTTTCCCTGGAGTCTAGCTATCTGCGAACTGCCGTTTTCACTTCCGTATCTGTCGTAAAGCGTTGGCCGGTTAGGAATTTATTCATGGGACCGAGAAGATAAAAATCCAATTTTGCAATTCTGTATGGGAATGCTGGAGAACCTCCCAACCAAATTTGGCAATTTTCTGACGAACAGCAGAAGCAACATGGGGGAAGGGGGGAGCATTGTAATGAAGTTTGATGACATTGTCAGCATTACTGTTGTGGTATTTGTCTCGAAGGGCACGACGCAATTTTTTCAAAGTTTTAATGTATAGGCTGAGGCATTCACAGTGGTCAGCAAAGTCCACCAATAAAACACCATGGAAATCCCAGAACCCTATCAGAAGCACTTTCCTAGCAGATTGAGTCACTTGAGTTTTTTTCTTTAGTGACGAACCAGCATGTTTCCACTCCATACCTACCTGCTTTGTTTCGGGCGTGTAGTTGTATGCTCACGGCTCATCAGTGACTATTCCTTTCATAATTCCCCCTTCTGCGGGTACCGCCTTAAGTGATCCAAGTTTGGCATTATCGCTGGTCCTTGTGGTTATCTGTCAGGTTCTTAGACACCCAGCGAGTACTAACTTTACGAACTTTCAACGTGTCATGAACAATATGGTACACTGCACCATAGGAAATGTTGAACTGTTGCGATAAGATTTGCAGTTGCACACGCCGGTCGTTCAAATTGCCGCCTCCATACCTCTGACATTCTGCGGGGTTGCGGCTATTACCGGCCTCCCGGAGTTTGGCGAATCACTAAAATTCATATAGCCGGCTTGGAAGAATGCACGCCACCCGAAGACATTGCTACGGTCCATATAATCATTCCTATACACATCGCGCATGTTCCTGTGAATTTCACACTGTTTAGGCCCTTTGTCTCACTAATATCAAACCACACCTCTCTGATCTTCTCACGTTGACGACAGTAGCATGCGCGCCATCCTTGTGGCATAGTTCACGCTTCTCTTGCTAGAGCTGCACCTAAAACAAAAATACCCTCCATTGTAAAAGCTTCAAACTATATCTGTGTGAAACGGCAATATTCCAGCTGCAATACCAAGGCAGAAAAAAAAAATGTACATTACTTTTTGATCTTCCCCCTTAGTATTACAGGGAAAGTAATATACAGGAAAATTACCCCTATAATCTGCAGCATTAGAACATATTCATACAGACCGCGCCATGGCCGAATGGTTAGACCACTCACCTCTAGCTAAGGCGGCCCGAGTTTGATCCCGGGCGACCGCATGTGGAATTTGTGGTGGATACATTGGCGCAGGGGCAGGTTTTCTCTGGATTCTCTGGTTTTCCCTGACATCGCATTCCACCGGTTGCTCCATTTTCATTCCATGTATCATCAGTGTCATCACTTGCGGCGCCAAAGTAGTAAAAGCGGGCATTAATTACTATAAAAGTAAACATATACCATACGGTTCAATTGTCAGTTTTCAGTGAAAGAAAATTTTTCTTCATACAATAATGTGTTAGGAGATCGTTTACGACAGACATTTTTGTGCATATTCAGTTTTCTATTGCAATGTCAAAAATATATTTTTAAATGATTTATTTTGGCCGATCAGCAGAGAAATAATACCACAATTCTCCATTAATTAGATATCTCTAACGATGTAAACTCTTGTGAAAAAATTTACAAAACAGAAGTTCAGAAAGCTAGAAAAGCAGAAAATGATTGGTGTTTGTAATGACTCTCATTTGAAAACTTAAAAATACCTATTTTAGACACACAGAATAACGAAACGAAGGTTTATGCCACTTACAATTCCGAGCCCTACTAAAAAATATGGGTAGAAAATTAAAAGTATTAGAAACCGAGTTTGAACAATGAGCAGGCTCATATTGTTTTAAAGTATGAAACCTTCGCAAAAGATGCCTGGTAGTGTAAAACCTGAATTTCAGGCTTTTGATTCTAAGTATTTTGCGCTCATTCATAATTATCCACGGGGTGCAATTATTTGCTCTTCACGAAATTACAAAAAAGTATTTTGGAGCAAAGAAAAAAAGATTTGTGGATATCAATTACAATTTCCTGCGCAAGGGCAGCTGCGTCGTTCCCTACCCAGCTATTTCTGCCTTCGTCATTTACTTTGAATATGATATCTTATGAGAGAAGAGAGAGAGAGAGAGAGAGAGACAGGCAGAACTGGAGAGAGAGAGAGACAGGCAGAAATGGAGAGAGAGAGAGAGAGAGAGAGAGAGAGAGTAGGTGTTTTATTTTTCACCTGTAATGAATTTTTTATTTTTCCTTATCGTGTTCCTCTTAGAGATCAGTATCCGCTCAAGAACTAGCAAATTTCTTCTCTTCCTCAGCTGCCTTTTGGATATCCAATAAGCGAAAGGAAAAGTTAGGTACAAAAGAGTTGCTCTAGCTGTAATGAGGTACATTATTTTCTGTCTTTATATTCAGGGTCACAGATGGATATTGACACTCAATAGCAAGAGGAATAGAGCCTAAGTCTTAATCATTGCACAACTTAATATAAGGTTGGAAAATTGGGAAATGGAACACTTTTACACAATCCACTCAGCAGCAAGAAGAAGTTGCACAGTGTCAATCTCGATTGTTAATACAACTTGTTTATGAAGTTAACAGTCACGTATAATTGTCAGTTCTACTGTCATAAAGTGAATTATAAACAGTGAGCCACAGGTGACATTGATCAGACCAGGGTCCGGCACGGTGTAACAAATTCCGTTTCTGCGCGCCGCGAGGGCTCCGTGGTTATCGAGCATTTCCGTCTTCTTCTGTTATAAGTGTCACACACATGCACTTACGCACATTCAGTGGGTACCTCTGAGCGAATGGGTATAATTACACGTGTTCGTACTACAGTGCGGTTGCATAATCACTATTCGTGTACTATTAAAAACATTTTTCAGGACAAGAATCTGTGGGGAATAAAACTAGACGAAATTTAAAAGGCTTAAATTTCCTAACAGACTACTTCCGTATAGGAATGTAATATTACACCTCGTGGATCAGTTAACGAAACAGATTATCAGAAAAATAAGAAAAAGCAATGAACCCGTCACGTTCTTACTGAGGAAAAATTTAGCAAGATCGCTATTGACTTGGTACGTAGTCCCAGGAAATCTTGAGACATTGTGCTTTAATTTGACTAATCTCCTTGAGCTGATGCTCTCGAAATTGCTGCCTGCTGTCCTAAATGTAAGCTCTTCGTGTAGTTTTTTCCGCACAAATTCTTTTGTGTTAAAAAGTGCCTTTCCATGTAGTGAATATGCAATCACATTGTAGTACGAATATGTATAAATACACCCTCTCATTCCAAGGTCTACTCTCTAATGTATGTGAGAGAGAGAGAGAGAGAGACACTTATAACAGAAGAAGCCGAAAATGCACGGTACCTAGCATTCGCGGTGCGAAGAATCGGGATTTGTCACGCCGAGCCCGGTATAGCGGTCGGCAATAATTATTATCCCATCAATGTTGCCCGAGACTCGCTGTACAAATTCAACCACTAATACTGCAAAATAAATAACATACTTGAAATGAGATCATACAGATTATTATTAAACCCTTTTAAACATTCAAAAGCATAATTACTGGTGCTGAAAACCGTTAAAAGTGCACACCACTTACAAGATGTTATCACTTTTGTACTTGAAGCAATTGGAACAATACAATGCTAGCAAATATTTACGTAAACAAAATATCTAGCTATGTAAATATGTGTTGGCAGCACACAAAGCTACACAGCACTTGTCAAATCCTACGCATTAATGCTAACAACAATGACGAATTTGTTTTACGAGTTCTGAAAATGCGTGAAAAGTATTTAATACACACTACACTAGTAGTAAAAGCTTTGAAACATACTTAGTATTCTCAATAGAAATCTGACACCTCTTTTTTCAACTAAGTCTGCCATATTTGGTTGGAAAGTATTCCTAGCAAGACGCAATATTGAGAGCAGGTTTAGATTTTACCGCCAATTTATTTTACTTTTCTTCATTTAGGAAAATAGCTCTTCATATTTGTATGTAGAATGAAAGAATGCTTGCTGCAAATAGTTTTAGATTAGGAGATGTATCCAAGGTTTGGTATATCCAGCACTAATGATTGGGAATCTTTACTACACCTTCAACGCTCACTACAGCTCATGATAAAGGTCTCAAGGTAAACAAAATGAAGAAAAGTAGCGTATCTAAAAGGACGGGTAGAGTAAACTGCCTGCAAAAAGGCAGGTCTACCTTAGGTCACTACGAAAGCGAGATACACAAAAAATAAACTCCATAAAATTAATCTGACTGGTGGAGATATTCAAAGCATTCACAATCATACTTTATTCACCTCCTCATCACTTTTGAAAGCACTCCTGCCACTTATTTTCAGGTAGGAGAAAAAAACTTACGTTCATACTCTGCAACAGTTTCTTCTGGGCTCGAAAACCTCTTTCCAGGCATACGGTTTTGCAGTGTGGGGAACAAAAAGAAGTCACTTGAAGTCAAATCAGAACTGAGGGGGAAGGGAGGATAAGACTTCAGTTTCACCTCTGTGGACTCCAGAAACCGGATTGTTACATTAGCTCTGTGCGTAGACACATTGTCATGGTGGAGCAGAGTATTTTGCAGTCCTGTTATTTGCCGTAATTCATGAAGTTTCTCAGAAAATTGTGGAAAGCAAACTGTTGTCTACCAGTGCGCAATAACCGTCCTTTGTTCCACAAAGGAATGGTAGCCACATGACAAGATTTAGAGAAGAATGTGGCTATCATTTTCTTACCAACGCTGCGCGGATGACGATCTTCTTTGGAAAGACAGCCAACTGACGCCTAGTTTTATATCAAACTGGTAAATCCAAGTTCATCACAAATGGCAATACCTGAAACCCGCCAAAAATTGTGCCATCGAATCTGCCCGTCATTACCACACACCATTCGATATGCATGAGCTTTTATTTGTGGGACCCCAACGGAATGCCTTCTCTCTCACGTCAAGATATTCGAGCAATATTTTGGTAACTTCTGCCGACCTAATCTTCATAGTTGCCTCAATTCCCTTAAATGTCACGATATTTTTCGCAGACCGTTATTTCCACAGCAGCTATTTTTTCTTTTGTCACTGCTGTAGATGGACGCTACACCTTTTTTACCCTTTTACTCTTGAAACCACCAAAAAGCTGTGACACGGGAAGGAACACTGTCCTCAAAAGGCCGTTGCAATCGCTCAAGACCCATTTTAAAATCGTACAAAACCATTGCATAAAAGTGCTCTCTTTTCATCTCGAATCCTGAAAGTGACTTACTTTACTAGAGGTTGAAAACCTTGTGCTGTGTACTGCAAGGGAAGGGACAGGTAAGACAAGTAATACTTTTGTGCTTGCAAAGTATGTGGCTTTCAAGTTTTGTAATCCGTTTAAATTGATCAAACTTAGTTTATGCGTATCTCAAACCTACCTTAGTGATCAATTGTCGTTGTGTTTATCAGACTTCTATTCCAAGACCCATAAACGTATTTAATAATAATTAAGTCCTGCTTAATGGAATAGAATAATATGTTATACCTGTGCTTACTGTCCTATTTTAATTTTATTTCAATATCAGTGAAACACTCCATGAATATACCCTGAAATATCTAGTCCTCTGTCTATACAA
Organism: Hymenopus coronatus; assembly: GCA_030762935.1. NCBI lineage: Eukaryota > Metazoa > Arthropoda > Insecta > Mantodea > Hymenopodidae > Hymenopus > Hymenopus coronatus. The sequence goes on from CM060896.1 coordinate 90,259,800, forward strand.
TTGAGTTATTTGAACACTGGACCTGAATCTGAAGTTAATGTTCTCTCTGCTACCACACAAAATGAAAGTTAAAACCACAGCTACATTCTACTCCTGATCTTAAATCAGTCAATCGTGTTTAAAGCAGAGCAAAATTAAAGAGCAGGTGTGTTTGTTAAACTTGCGGATGATTTGAAGTTATGTTTCAAAGTTTATCGTGAACTGTAGCGCAGTCTGAAGTACTGGCATTTGCATGCATCCGTTTCCGATAACCTCTCTTGAAACTGCACACAGCTGCGTAAACAATGTACATCAAATGTTCCACAAAAATAAAAAGTACATAGATTTATCTACAAAACAGATTTAATGCCCTAAGAGTAATTAGATTTATTGCCGCTGCATTTGGGTACAGCAAATGCATTCTCTGCTCAGCTAACGTAATCTAAAGTGATTAAACTGATTGAATTAATTAAATATCCCATTGAAAAAGTTGAATTATTCATTACGTATTTCTGTTCGATCCTGTTTAAATCGCAGTCCTGAAGACAAATGATGGTACTAGCATATCTCGAAATTCATTAACAAAAAGACGTGTTTAAATAATTGTAGCAACCAATAAAGAATCACACCTATACTCAAAAAGATGTGCTCTAAAACATATCATGCAGATACAATTGAATATTTAAAATTGTGTGTAGCGTACTACAACAAATGTCTTTATTGATTTAAAAGTCATTACAAATAAGCATTTAATTCACTGCTGCTAATAATTCACTCAATGCTTCGACGTACAGACAGTTGGACTTTCTCCATCCACGACTCGCGCGGCCTATACGATTCCCTTCACTCTCTCATGACTGAGAACAATTTACTACACACTGGCTTGCAATTATTACTGCATTTATAGCTAGAACTTTCTGAAAGGTCGTAGAATCAGAAGGTTCTGCAAACTTGTCTGTTTCCCAAGTTTCTGGTTACCAGCGCGCCGCACCTTCTCTTCTGTTACACCACTCCAAGATCTCCTAATGCTACGGTGAACGTGAGAACGACTGTAGAAGACAGCCCTGTCACACTTCTCCCTCCTCAACCTGGTCGTCCCCACTAGCACTATTGTAGTGGGCTCCGATCCAAATGCAATATCCGCTACTTCGGATGCGGTCGACAGCCTTATTGACCCTCTCCATTACATGGTATGGCACTGCCCACGTGATTATAATATGGGCTCTCGCCCCTTGGTCTGAATTCGGCGATACAACCAAGAATAAACTTCTTGCTGGAACCTTCTTTGTCGGTCGTAATAGGTAACCGATTTGTAATATTCTCCTGCTGATGTCGACCATCGTATCGCGGTGAACTCCCACAGACATAAGGCAGGGCCAACTCTGGCAACACCTACTCTGGCAAGGTTTCACTCTCGCGGTGAACTCTCACAGACTTGAGGCAGGGTTAACTCTAGCAACACCTACACTGGCAAGGTTTCACTCTCGCGGTGAACTCTCACAGACTTAAGGCAGGGTTAACTCTGGCAACACCTACAGAGGCAAGGTGTCACTCTCGCGGTGAACTCTCACAAACTTAAGGCAGGTTCAACTCTAGCAACACTACACTGACAAGGTTTCACTCTCGTACTGAACTCTCACAGACTTAAGGCAGGGTTAACTCTAGCAACACCTACGTTGGCAAGGTTTCACTCTCGCGGTGAACTTTCACAAGCTTAAGGCAGGGTCAACTCTAGCAACAACACACTGGCAAGGTGTCACTCTCGCGGTGAACTCTCACAAGCTTAAGGCAGGGTCAACTCTAGCAACAACACATTGTCAAGGTTTCACTCTCGCGGTGAACTCTCACAGACTTAAGGCAGGGTTAACTCTGGCAACACCTACAGAGGCAAGGTGTCACTCTCGCGGTGAACTCTCACAAACTTAAGGCAGGCTTAACTCTAGCATCACTTACACTGGCAAGGTTTCACTCCCGCGGTGAACTCTCACAAACTTAAGGCAGGGTCAACTCTAGCAACACCTTTTACAATGGCAATGTTGCGCCCAATGGCGGTATTATCTCATACGGGCGAATGTATTTCATTGTTGGCAAGCCCTCGGTCACGCCTCTGGTCTGATTATTGTCACGTCTGTCCAGTTTTATACGGCACAGCTTCCCTCGTATTCTACTGTCTGCAATGAGACTCTCTTCAATCCCTCTAAGACACATAGCGTCAAGCGAGGAGACGGTGGTAATGACACAGGTGTGCTCTTAGCCACGTCGAGTGCAAGTTCACTAGATTGCAGACAGCGTTCCACTTGGTGTCCTGTGCGGCCGCATCCCCAGCATACACTGTCTGATCCTCGTCGTCTCAGCTTTGTACATTTCTCCACCAGATACTCGAATGGGCCACATCCCCAGCACATACACCTAGAAGCTGTACACCAGGACAGCGGGGTCAAAGCTCTCGCACCACTACATGAATCGACATATACACATCTAAGTTCACCACCAAAACTCCTGCACAACCTTCAGCTACATTCCTCTCCAATATCACCTTTAATTCCCCTAGGCTGCAGTCAGGTTTCATCGCTGTAGTCTAGAAACAACCTTTTACCCGCTCCCGCACATAGTGCGGCAGCTTTCTAGATTCCACATCCTTGGTTTGGTCCACCTCTTACGTAGCACCGAGTACACCGCCTCTCGGTCTTTGGCTAAGGCGAACTCTTGCAATGTCTTATCTGGCTATTTCAGCCTCGCTTTAAGCTGGCTGCGGTAGGCTGCACCGAAGCGGGTATCCCAAAGCGGTTCTCGAGCCCCCCCCCCCCAAAGCTTCCCGGAATACCAATGCCAGAATTGTATTCAGCACTTCTGCCGCCCTTCCTTGGAGGCTTGCTATCAGCCATGCGGCTCTTTTTCTGCTGGTTATCGGTTGGTTATAAGTAGCGACAGCTGCGAACTATCAGTGGAAAGAAGACTTCAAGTGTTGATCCCGTTGGTGGTTTGATGCGCGCGATTGTTTTATCGCGTCCTGGCGACGCAACCTTTAATCTTTCAAACTTCTGTTGTACATTTTTTCCACCATGGGGTCTATTACCTTGTCCCTGGTATCGTTCTTCCCTCCAGGACATTAACGTGTTTTCCGAGGCCTTCTTCTACGCGCCCCACGCCGAATTTTCAGAACGTTTTGTTCTCCATCGCAAAATTCACAGACGTTGTTTATCTCTCTTCGCCATATCATATTCATCTTCTCCATTTCGAATTTCATTTTCTCATTAATTTCTCCATGCTGGATTCCATTTTCTTGTTTAATTTCTCCACTACGGTTTTTAATTCTGTTACTATCTTGATTTCGACCAACAAAAGTTTCAATTTTCTCCATATCGGAGTAATAAACCCACTGCTGATATCAGATTTAACGGCTTAAAAATCTGTTACAAATAAGTCTTTGTCACTGCTGCTAATCATTCATTCGACGCTCCGTCCATGGCTACAGCACCACTGTGCTCTATCCTCCAGTCATTCACGACTCAATACTGCACACCCGAATTGCGCCCTTGGAAATTTGGGGTGAGTATTAACATAAATATTTACATGTTAAATCTGTAGCCCTGTAACAAAAAGGACATAGTCAATGTAAAGATGGCGAATATTCTTTAACATTTGCTGTTCTTTTGGGCATGGTTATTAGTGTTGACTAATGTAATTAGAAGTTAATATATTCGTTCTTTCTTCAGCCCTGTAACAAAAAGGACATAGTCGGTTTAAAATATCACTTTTACGATATATTCTTAGCTACTCATATTTCTACATCTGCTGCCCTGTCAGGCATAGTCTTGAGCCATGCAGGCTATCATTTCTTCCTCCCATCATAGCTAGAAAGTGACGTCACAGTACTTTCTGTAAGGTTGTAGAAACCGATGGTTCTGGAAGAACCAGTAGATGTCTTGCGTTTCTAAGTCTGTGGTTACCAATGCGTTGCACCTCCTTGTTGTTACGCAGTCTGAAGTAAAAAAGTAAATGTAAATGGCATGTTATTTATGGATGCGCTTTAAATGTGGTTCTTAGAGTCCCATTCTAAATTGGTTGTGATAGACCACTTAATTTTGCTCAGGGGCCTCTCTATCAGGCTTGAGGTTCTTCTACGTGCCATAAATCTACGACACGGGACCAACGGTTTTACTTCCCTTCCGAAGGAAGTCGTGCAAAGATTTTTACACCCGAAATAATCCATCGTCCTCAGCCGGGTAGTCGCCAAATGCGATGACTCCCATAGCAAGATGATTGTGAGAACCGCTGCAGAAGACGGTACTGTCACAAAAAACTGGTGATATAAAGCTGTTGTTTGTCATGAACAATTACATAAGTAGAGAAGGTACTCCATCCTAAAATTCGATACCGAGATTTCACAGGAAATAAACGTTTTAGGTGTCCCTGTATACATTTTTTTTGAAAAGGGGCCGTGTATGTATGTGTGTGTGAGGGTGGGGGTTCGTGGGTGGATGGGATGGTTGCAAGGGATATGTTTGTGTGTTAGTGTGTCTGAACACGATAACTCAAAAATGAAAAGTTCGTAAAATACCAATATTGGTATTTACGTTTAGCATCTTCCAAGGATGAGACTCGAAGATTTTGAGAAAAATCCTCTGATTACAATTAACTTGTTTCTTACCTAATTTAACTAAATGTGGATAAACATGTATCTTAAACCAAACTACTTTATAAGGAAAAAATTTGAAAATGTTGATTTTCTCAAAAATGCTAACGATTTTTATTAAAATGCCGTATGTTAAAGATATTTGCATGTCTATCTTGAATTTTCTGCGAATAGCCTCTGAAGACCTCTTTATTCTGGATGAATTTTGCTGAATTTTACATAACTGGTAAACGTAAGAGCTAGACAAAAACTTACTACACATAAAATGTAGATCCAGTTAAAACACAGACATTGTCAAACACATTTTTTCTTAAGTTGGTCACTTTTGAGACATTCCTTGTTATTTGTTTCAGTTTTAAAATACTGAAACTTTTATAACAGAATTTGTCAACTACTGTCAATGCAAAGAAAGGATTGCAATCTCGTGGAAACCAGCTTTAAAAGATATGACAATCGCTTTAGCCTAGAGAATTTCCCTTCTACTTGCAAGGAAGTAAGTAATAAGACAATTTCTGCTAATGTTTATATGGATCAGTGTATATATAGTAGGTTGAACAATGAGTTTTTAGCATAATTTGTTAGGCATGTAGAGAAAGTCATGTGAATGGAAGTCATTAGATTTAAAAAAAAAGTCTTTGTGTCTGTGAACTCAAAAACTAAAACTCGGTAAAATAGTAAACGTGGTATTTAAATGTAATATTTTCCAAGGATGAGGTACGAAACTTTTGAGGAAAATGCCCACTGCCCAAACTACCTTTTGTGGAAAACATTTCGGAAGTTATGATTTTCTTAAAAATTCCAAATATTAAAGACATTTACATTGCAAATAAAATGTATATCTTGCATTTTCCTCTGAAAATCTCTGTATTCTGGATGAATTTTGCAGTACTGGTAAGTCGTAAGAAATAGACAAAACCTTGCTACACAAAAAATATAGATCACGTTAAAGCACACAATCTTTGTTATATACATTTTTTCGTGCAGTTGACCATTTTTAGATATTCCTTGTTATAGGAGTCAGTTTTAAAATACTGGCAATGTAAAGAATCGGATTTCAAACACATACTACCAGATTTTCAAATATTTGCCAATCGCTTTAGCCTAGAGTACTATTTGTTTCTGTTCTGCCTACAAGAAAACAAGTACTAAGACCATTTCTGCTAATGTTTATATTGATTAGTATGAAGTGGATAGAAGAATAATCTTTTGAACAATAATTTGTTACCAAGATGTAGAGATAATGTGACTGGAACAAAGAAGATGTAAGTATAACCATAATTATGTACCTTGATTCTTCGTTTCTAGTTCTTGAATTAGAATTGTGTGAACCCAATAAAATCTGTGTGTCTATTAAATAGCAAGCTTTGAAACAGACTAGCTTGACAAACATGGAAACTCATAACATTAATACTAGACAAAATGGATTGATTCATCGTCCCAATGCCAATCTTCGTTGTTTTCAGAAAGGTGTATATTATGAAACAATCAAGATATTTAATGTTCCCCCTAGTAATCTCAAAGAAAATGTTGGGAATTTCAGGGCTTTTAAGGCCTCTCTTAAGGAGTACCTTTGCAATAAATCATTTTACTCTGTAGATGAATATTTAAGTGACAAATCTGTCTGACAATACCGTTAATAATCAATGTATTTATAAACATTACAATGTATTGCATTTTGTGTATATTAGTGTGTGTGTGTTTTATATTAAAATTAAACTAATTTATACTTTGACTTGCACGAATGTGTCAAATGAATTTTTTTAGTATTTAGCAATGACAATGAAATTATACTTATTTATTTATACATTTTAACACTATATTTTGATTCAGTTTTTATGTGCATGCAAAAAAAAAAAAAATACATGACTGAGAAACAATAACAAGTCGTAAACTATTGGTTTCGTTCGTACAATAATCTGAAGTTCAATGCTACAAATTAGCACAGTAGTTTCCGATTTTAGTTTGGTTGCACTTGAAACATAGTAAGATTAAACTGCGTAATTTTATTAACGTTTTCCTGCTGCAAGTACCACTCTTTCAACAAACTACGTAAATCGCTTCCTGAATTTTGCTGGACACTCCACAGCACTTTGCTCTTTGTTTCCAGCTGCGGGGGAGTTGGATGAGGGATGAGAAAAGCACTCGATTCTTGTTTTTGCGTTTACCTTTATGTAACTTGTTATTTGTTTGTGTTATTAGATCCAATTAGATGAACAAGTAAATGAAATTAAGACTGCTGCAACGATAAGTGGGGGCACGAAATGGAATGTAAAATACCTGGTGTGTTCCAGTTATAATCTTTTCTACAGTTCTATAAAAAATTATTGCTAAAAGATTATTCTTCTATCTGCTCCTTGCTAATTGAGATAAATTGTCATATTACTTGCTTCCTTGTAATTAGAAGGGAAATATGGGAATTCACTTGCCTATTGTTTTAAAAGCTGGTTACCATGTAGGTGAAATCCGTTTCTTTGCATTGCCAGGTGATAAATTCTCTAATGAGAAAAGTATTTTAACAAGGAATATCTCAAAAATAGTTAATTGCACGAAAAAGAAATGTGTATCACATAAATTGTGTTTAATAAATATCTTTATTTTTTCTACGGTAACTTTTTGACTATCTCTTACAGTTTACAAGTTATGCAACAGTCGTCAAGAATGAGGAGGTCTTTAGAGGATATTCCCCGAAAATCCAAGATATACATTTAATTTGCCATGTAAATGTCTTGTATACGATATTTTAATCGAAATGTTCGTCATTTCTGAGAAAATCAAAATTCTGGAGTTTTTTCTATGTAAAGGGTAGTTTGTGGTGGGGGGTATTCTTCAATATATTTGTGTAGCATGTTCGGAAGATGCTAAATATAAATTTCAAGTTAATTTTACTGACGTTTCGTTTTGGAGTTATCGCCGTGTTCAAATACCCACGGACCGTTTTCAGAAAATGCTTTTTTATGCAGGAGAACCTAAAACTTGTAATTCGCATAAAATATCTGTATCGAATTTTTTAGTGGAATACAATACCCTCGCTATCTATGTACTATGTGCTAATCAGAGAAGTAAAATTGGTCTAAGCTTGCATTATGAAATTGGGAAGTAATCAACAATTCGAACTAAAGAAAATTTAATGATTTTGATTTTAATTCCCGAGTTTATAACACATTTCAAATGATTCCTTTGTCATCGTAGTCCTAAAATTTATTATAAAGACAACAATAAATTTGATTCTTCTGTTGGGTAAAATGTGTATAATACTTAGTGCAGCGTATTACTTAGAAGCTCCATCATAAAACAAGCTAATTCGTACATTAGTTTTAACAAACGGTGAATTGCACATGTAGCACAGTCGCGTAATTATCGAAAGGCCGCTACAACAGACCCTGTTTTGTTAAGTATACACGAATCACGCTAATCTTCATTCCAGCAAAAGGAATTTAGAGTTTAGAAAATACCACCGGAAGAAACACCTAATGAAAGGTATTCAAGTACTAAGTAACCCTTGTGGAATGACTTATGAGGAGTCGAAATGGGATTTTCGTAAATTTTTTTACATTTCCATACTCTAATTACATATAAATATTTCGAATCCCTCGCTCATTTTGGTGTAACTTTCACAGATGCAGGCTAATTTTAAATAGTCTAAAATATTGTTGAAAATAATCGTGCATAGTAGCTTTTAGAACATGTTGATATACTCACTTGGTAAAACATCAATAACTTAGTAAATATTAGTGTTAGAGAAGATATTTTTTTTTTATTTTGAACGGAAAGATTGACTTTAGCTATTGGCAGCATTGGCATCCTGTTCATATTGCCTTCATATGAGAGTTTCGAGGTACTGCGAAGTTGTGTTTGGAAAGTTAGGTTACCTTTTGTTTTTTTAATGTTTTGTTTGCTTGCAATTGCTGAGGCAGTCATATTTTCTATGCACATACCCCATTATCTCAGAAACTAATTGGATGAAATTTTTACCATATATTTACACCTATCTTTTTATTTTTTAGTCTGACTCATAAATATTTTATCATACGTTATAATAGTTATATAAAATTAAGCTATGAGAACAAATTGTAGCAGATTATAAAAGATGTGTAACAATAAAAACTATAACAATAAAAGAGAAAAAAAACTACAAAAATAGTGATTTATAAACCATAATAGCTTTTACGTTCTATTCAAACCATATAAATGATTTCGAAAAAGTTTTTGTATATATAATTAATTATTTGTTTAAAACATAAAAAGTCATTTTTCAATAAAATTTTTAGACCGTTACTCAAAGAATCTTACCTTTCCTGCTAATCAACAGAGGTATTTTATTTTTCATATATCAAGTGTAAAAATGTTGCTGAATATATCTTGAATAATTTAGCTCATCTTAAATAGCTGTTTAGATAATATATCAAACCTTCCCCAAAGCGAATACTTTTCCAAAACTGCAGTCTACAATCCCAGGGTAGTGGGTTCAAACGCAGTGGAGGGCGATGGATTTTTTTTCGGGGGTAAACATCCTTAGCATGACTTCCTTTGGAAAGGAAGTAAAGCTTTATGTGCACTATGGTAGATTTACGGCACGTAAAAGAATCTCAAGCTGATAAAGAGGCCTCTGAGCAAAATTAAACGGTGCTTCACGCTCAATATAGAATGGAATGCTGAGAATTGTTGCAGTTAAGAACCCCCATGAATAAAATTCAATTAATTTTTTTCATTCTCCAATGTTCTTAAGCTAGTCGAATGCCAGACGAAGCTTACCCTTCTCGTGGTGGCAGGCGTTTCACCAATGTGTTTCGAGGCATTGGAGGTATAGGAGGGAAATGTCATTTCATACTTGCCTGGCGAACCCAAAATCGAGGCAACAATACAGGAGCAAAATGTACGTATACATTTCCACAAGAGCCACATATTGTCGCATCCCCTCTGTAAAGTATTATTTGCATTACCATTTTGTATCAGACATACAAAAGATCACGACTGGACGATTCGGGCTTGGCAGCTCAAAATTGGCACTGGATTCACGGAGAGGACCTAAGTTCACACATAAAAGAAACAATGGTTCCTCCAAAACAAAGACTTTATAACAGACAGGTTAAATTTACATAATTACGCTGTTCTCAATATGGACTCAAGGAGTTAGAGAATGTTAGCCGCCATCTTGTTACACTCATGCCTCGTCACTAACTGTTCATTGATTCAAGGATGCATCCTAAAATAAGGGATGTACCAAGCGGCTAATGGAATTTATAGGCGATTACCACCAACTTATGAATAATAAATAAAATGTAAGAGGCTGACAACATGCTACAATATAAAACACTATACTAATAAGTAGTCTTACACGTCAAACAAAGTATGTGGATTAAACTCTTCCACTCGGTTCTCTTTGCATAACCATAAAGCAAATGATATATGGAACGAAGATATCTATCTTTTAGAAGAAACCAAGTATAAGGCGGCCAAGACGAGTAAAGTCCTGTACCGGGGAGCGCCACTGGTACATGTAATGGCTTCCCCGCTCACCTGTACAGTCCAGTTGGTAAAGCGCCAGCGGTAGTTCATGATGGCATTTCCGTTGCATGTTTTAAAATCGTGTATATATTATTCATATCAAATATATTCTCCAAGTCATCACAATACAGTACATGTGCAAGTCTCTTTCATTCTTCGTTACTTGGCATTATTCCGGATGCCTCACTTGCAATGTCGGTGTCCGATCCAGTGGTGGTCTCTTCTCCTGATTAAGCATTGCTGTCGAATCCTGGAATGATTATATCCCTTCCATTTCTCCTTCCATTAGTATATCTCTATTTCAGTATGTTTCTTAAATATTTACCGCTTCTAAACTGAGGTGTTCTAGTCATTTGCTATTATTGACCGAATAGCATTCCGAGAAATTATGCTCTTTGAGTCACTACGTCAGAGCATTCTCTCAGTAAACTCTGTTTATGTTTACAATTTTTCAATTTCAATATTTTCCTAAGCTTTCCTTTGCATCCAAAGAAATTATTCTCCTTGTTGCCAAAGTTCAATACTTTTCGTAACATAGGGATTTCTTTTTAACCTCGTAATACTCCTGATTATTCTTCTAATGACATACTCGTCCATATCTGATCTTGCATATCGTTGTCTTATTCTAAGCGACAACTAGTTCAGTAGCATTTGTAATAAATATTTTCTGAGCTTCTTTCTTCTCTTCGTCACAAATCTTAAGAACATTATAAATAACATGCTTTGCGTTCCATCAGTCGGTGAATACTACACGGTGTGCTAGTGAACTAAACCGGACTGTGGACATTGCTTGACGTATGCGTGACGTATTGCTTCATCACGTTAGCTCGCATGCTCTCCGCTCCCACTGCGGGACAGTATCGGTCTTAGCTGGCTTATAATATAATACTAAAACTAATAATAAGGTACATCTCGGAAACAGTTAACTCTCAGGAAAAAAAAAAAAACTCTGCTCAGGTGACGAAGGATTATAGCATTCAAGCAGAATCTGATTTAATCCTTGACTGCTACGGTTTGTGACTTAATTCCCCAATGCTATACCAACCCGGCGGTAGCCATTTGCAATTTGTCATTAAAATATCCTAAACATAGTGTCTTAAGTCTGCATCGATAGAGCCGTATTTAGGAAAGTCAAATTTTCTAAACATTTTCTTAGTACATGCTAGATTTGGATGCTAAAGGATGCTTCATAATATTCGTGTCGCCTCCAAACATATATTTCCAGCGAGATCATGATATTTTGTTCTTGCGTAGAATGCAAATCCTCTACTTACCATATGTAGTAGAGATATTAAAATATGGTATTCACATTACAGCACTATATTAAATTCCCCAACTAACTCGCATCAGGGTATATCATCTTAAAATGAATTGGATATTTTCTTTTGGTTTATGGGACAAGGTAGTATGAACATATAGAAATTACAACTTATATAAATTTAAATTATCACTGCTCTAAAATTTCTCAATGGTTTTTCCTGAAATGTTTATCAGTTATTCTAAAATCACGAAAAATATTTCAAATGATTGTTTATATTGGTAACTTATCTGATTAAGTCTGTAAAAAGTATTTCAATCAGCAGAAAAATAATATTTGCATATAAAACATGTGAATTTGTGAACCCTTTTCTGTAATACTACATGCAATACAGAATCACTCATTTGCATTATATTGACGATATTTTCGTTTTTTATCTATGCTCCCCCTCACACCCACACCACAAACATGTTTCTAAAAATGCATTTTTCGGACTCAAGGATCTCAAAGCATATATTTCCGGCGAAATCTGGACCTCGAAATTTTGTGTGCAATATGATAGTTTCTCTATATACTATGTATTTTGTACATACGTGTTAGAGAAAGTAATGTATTTAGTGAACTGATGACAAAATTGTTACGTTTTCTACCCTTTAGCCATATACCTATTTTTTACCTTATAAACCATGCAGAATATCAAAAATAAAATACATATTTTTAATAGTCATAGCATCTTGAATATCCAGAGCAATCAGCCTCTTCACAATACAATTATAATATGAAACTGAAAAATGCTAAAAGTAGAAATGGGACAATATTGATTATAAATTTTGTATTTAAATGATGCAGGCTTTTAAAGGTGATGGATTTTATTACGTTAGGATGTCGTAGAGTCATAAAGCTTTTGGAATACTAAAAATCTGATGTGTTCCTTCACACGACTTTCTCTACATCTTCAAAAAGATTTTATTAAAAAGTTTATGCTTCTATTTACTTCACGCTAATCGAGAAAAAATAGCAGAAACTGTGTTATTATTAGTGTTTTATGTGGTAAGTTTTGTCCATCTTTTGCAGTTTAGCAGTTACGCAAAATTCCGTAAAATTCATCCAGAATAAAGTAGTCTTCAGAGGATATTCCCAGAAAAGTCAAGATATACATTTCATTTATCAGGTAAAATATGATATTTTAATCAAAATCGTTAGCCATTTTTGAGAAAATCAAAATTTTCGAAAAAAAAAGCTCCAAGTAAAGGGTAGTTTGGACTGGGGGGATTTTCTGGAAAATCTTCATGTCGCATCTTTGGAAAATACCTAACTTAAATTCCACGTTTGGTATTCAACGGTGTTTTCGTTTTTGAGCTATGCTGTTCAGACACACATACGAACCTTTTTGTAAAAATGCTTTTTTCGAATTCAGGGGGACCCAAAACATGTATTTGCGGTGAAATCTCGATATCGAGTTTTTGGGTGGACAGCAATACCTTCTATATACACTATGTACATAGTACGTATAGAGAAAGTAAAAAATAGGTTTGACTTTTTTTTTTTTTCAAAAAATAGAAATGGGTTTTTTCTTTATCGAAATTAACACATTTGTCTCCTTAAACACCCCTAAAACTAAAGTTCCAATAAAATCTCGGTATCTAAGTTTAATTATATAGATAAGCAAAAGTGAAGACAATAACGAAACAAATTTTGTGAGTTATTAATTGAAAATAATAAACAGGTGCTTCAGAGGTTGGTAAGAAATGAGTGGTAAAAAACGGCTCAAACGGCTCTTCAGAGTGATGGCCAGGAAGAGAGTGAAGAAGGAATTTCTGTGTTATACCCTCCCTGTAACTATTTGGACCAACACTGTGTAACCTGGCCAGCGGATACCGGCCCACTTCAAAGACGGGAAAATACCAATATAATCACTAGCTGCTGCTTCTTCCCTACTCTCCTCTCTTACATGCTCGATTGAATTTCCAATCAGGACACCAAACAAATAATTTTGCTTCCTTGTGAAGTAAAAATCACTGCATCTCACATGATGAAAATTCCAAAAATCTCGAGCAGTTGCTCATTTTCTTTATTCTGAAAGGAGAAAAGAAAAGGATGGGTTGGGGAGAGACGGCATTTGTTTCTCTTGAATAGCAACAGAACCAAGTAAAAGTATCAAAGGAGATTTTAATGCCGAAATTAGTGAATACGCGGAATGGTTCACAAACAATCTGCTTTTATTTCTGTTAGCTTAAAGGTTAAACTTAAGGTGATTTTTAACACAGACATATCAATCTATTTATGGAATTAGGTGGAAAGCAATCGCAATGTATAAAATTTCTCTATAGATGTATTTCTATGCAAAACACGAAAGAGAAGTTATACCTAACCCTATTTTCGTCAAACTTTTATTCACACTTGTAATTATTAAGGCAAGTAAGCATTTTTGAAGTTTTGGTAATGGTAAAATAAATGTTTATGAATTGAGTACTTTTTGGGACTTTGGAGGTCATGGATGAATTAGCCATCTTGTCATTTATATTATATGCACACTTCTGCACCTACTCACACTCATAATTCCTTCCTCTAAGCAGGCTGAGAAATAATCCTGGCTAGCGAAATGTTTCCATCCTCCATGGGAATCCATGACTCCTGAATTTGGAAGAAGCAAGGAAAAAGGTCATAGAAAATAGTATGAGCAAGAACAGAAAGAATGTTCTGTAAAGACATTTTATTGTTTAGCAGAGCAACACCAAAAGGAGAAGCAATGGTTGAATTACGAAGATCAGGAAGAACTGCGGTGAGAGGTTATTGAAATATTGTTGTAGGTGTATAAAGAGCGAAGACAAAAACCTGTGCTGATGGGGGCAGCTGATTGATGTTGACAAAAAAAGCTGGCAGACATAAGGAGAAAGGGAGAAGAAAATATAAAAGAATTCTGGAAGTCTGTAACAAATAGGAAGAAGACATAAACAACAAATATGGGGTGAAACAGAAAATACAAAATCTCGTCTTGTTTATACCGAAAAATAAAGAATGGTCAGGATAGCGGTATATGTAATATAATATAGATGAGAGAGGTACGGAATATTACTTTTGAAAGGGATAAGAAGGAATGAATTAGAATGTTGTATTTTATGCGGGGAAAAACATGATTGCTTACTCTATAACCGAGTATAAAGAGTAAGAATTTGGAGTACAGAAATTTGTGAACGCAAATGGGACGGTATGCCAGGACAAATGCTGGCTATGAAAATGTTGAATGTCAAGGCAACAGAACAGTTAAAGGCTCTGATGTGTTAACTCTCATGATTTTCTCAAGCTGTTGTACAAATAAACTTCTCATCAATGATTGTTCTGTTTTCTATACCAAGCTAATAGGGATAAGCATTAGCAGAATGTTCTTATTTCTTAGTCCATTATAAGTAGAAGGGAACTAAACAAACGCACTATGCTAAAGCAATAGTCAAATGTTTTAAAAGCTCTCGCTATGCGATTCTCATTGAAATTCTCTTCTTTGATTGGTTAGGAGTAAAACAAAAGAAACATTTCTTGTATGAAAAGGGTATAAGTATTATAAAAATTTAACCTATAACAAGGATTATGTTGGAAACTGTTACATCTACAACAAAAATGTAAGGGATATAAATTATGGGTTTTGACATCTACATTTATTGTTCAGTAAGCTTTATTTTCTGTATATCAAGGTCAAAATCGTTAGGCCATTTTCAGAAAATCAAAAACTTTGAAATACTTTCCATGTAAAAGATAGTTTGGAGTGAGGAATTCTCTTGAAAATCTTCGTATCGCATCCTTGGGAGAAACTGAACTTAAAAGTTTAATGTTTAACGGATGTTTTTCAGTTATGATGTACACATACACACGCACGTACACATTTACATGTTTCTAAAATATTTGTTTGGATTCAGGGGGCTCAAAACATATTTTCGATGAAATCTCGGTATCGAATTTTTGGAACATCTCTACCTTCTCTATCTGCCATGAAGGTTGTACAAATGGGCCAGAGAAATAATATTAATGGGGCCGCGCCGTGGTCGAGTGGTTAGGCCACTCGCCTCTCACCTAGACGGCCCGGGTTCGATCCCAGGTGACCGCATGTGAGATTTGTGGTGGACAAAACGACGCTGGGGCGGGTTTTCCCCGGGTTCTCCGGTTTCCCCCGCAATCGCATTCCACCGGTGCTCCATCTTCATTCATGTATCATCAGTGTCACCGCCTGCGTTGCCATAAGTACTTCAAGTAGGCGTTAAACACTACCAAAAAAAAAAAAACCAAAGAAATTATAAAATATATCTGAGAAAGGTAAAATAATAGTTGATAAGTAAACAAGTTGCAAAACAGCGGAGAAAACATATATAAGGGATGCAATACGTAGCACAAATATTTGGAACCATCAGGAGCTAATTAGATGCAGCGCTCAAGTGCTTCTTAAACGTCAGTTAAGTAACTAATTTAAGTAATATAGTTTAAGTAACAGAACTGATCTAAGTAATTGAAAATGTAGCTAATTACAAGAAAATGAATTGTTATTATTGTTACTATTATTTTCGTTGTTATTATTATTATTATTATTAATATTATCAAGCAATCTTGATGATATTATCATTTTAATAGCCTTATTAGTATTGCAAGTGATTTTATTTAGCTTTTTTTTACATTTACATAAGATGTAAGATAATTCAGTCATTAATTGTTATTACACTTTTTAAACTGTCAAATATATAAAATGATTGAAAGAAATAAGGGACAGGAACTCGGTATAAATTGGCGCCATATAAGTAGTTTGGTTCACGGATGGTGAAGTTTAGTAATCCGAAGATGACGTCTGAAATGCCAGGGACGCAGCACAACGAATACCTAGAATGCAGCACAACGTTGGTGCTACGTTTGTTCAGCATGCTGAGTTGTTATAGCAGTTTGAGGACTCATTTTCTCAGGTGGTGTTTAGGTGCGGATATTGTGAATGAAATGAGCTTTATTAATTTAAATATATTTATTTACTGAAAACTGCTAAGCAATGATAAGTTACATCGCTTAGAGCTCTCCATAGAAGTTTTAGTATTAAAATGTATTACATCGAAATAATCTCTTTTTACTTTCTCTATATGTGCTGTGTACATAGTGTATAGAGAAGGTATTGTATTGCACCCAAAATTCGATACCGAAATTTCATCGGAAATATGTTTTGAGAACCCCAGAATCCAAAAAGGAAAAGCATTTTTAGAAAAATGATGCTGTGTGTGTGCATGTGTGTGGAGCCAAACTTGGTATTTCAGTTTACACGAAGATTTTCAAGAAAATCCCCCCATCCACAACTACCCTTTACATGGAACTTTTTTCGGCAATTTTGATTTTCTACAAAATGGCTCTAACGATTTTGATTAGAATAGCATATATCAAAGATATTTACCTGACAAATAAAATTTATATCTTGAATTTTATAGGAATAGCCTCTGAAGACTACTTTGTTCTGGATGAAATTTATGGAATTTTGAATTACTGCTAAACCGTAAGACTTACATAAAAACTTATTACACAAAATATGTAGAGCACGTTAAAACACACAATTTATGTTATATACATTTTTTCGTGAAGATGACTGTTTTTTGATATATTCCATGTTTTGTGTTTAAGCTTTAAAAAACTTGCACTTTTCTCATATAAGAGTTTGTCAACTCATTTCAATACAAACAAAGGAACTTCAGTTCACTTTAACCTATGGTACTCCCTTATTTCGCTTCTACTTACAAGGAAGCAAGTAATAAGAATATTTCTGCTAATTTTTTCTCGATTTGCATGAATTAAATAGAAGCATAAGCTTTCTAACAATAATTTGTTGCAGCGATGTAGAGGAAGTCATCTGAATGGAACACATAAGATTTTTTTTAATATTCTTGGAAAAATATTCCGTAAGATTTATTTTTCGGAAGTGATATATCTGCACTATATTTCCCTTAATTAAGGATTATAAAGCTTCAATAGCTATTATAATATTAGTAATCGCGATATAATTACTGTTAAAGTCCCTACCTCTGCAGTCCATCCCGTAGCTCTCTTCCCTATAAAACCTTCTAGAGGTCTGCCGTCTTGAAATACAAAAATATTCTTTAAATCTGTTATTAAAATATTTTAATTTATTTTCTCACAAAATGTTTCAATAAGCGCCCGAATTTTCACACACCTCATAATTGAAAAAGGTTTTGTAATTTATTAGTAACAAAGTGTAAATAATTATAACATAAGCTTCAACCGTGGTCGTTGCCGTGTTTGGCGTTGATGTTCTGCCGCGAAAGGGCAGCGGGTTCGAATCCCATTATGGGCATGGATAATTGTTTCTGTATGTGTCTATGCTTGTGTAATAAGTCATTTTATCCTCCTGGTGTCCAAGTAGGTTACCCTAAAGTAAAAGAAAGTATAAATAACCTCGAAATACTTAAATATATTTCAATGTTTAGAGCTTTCATTAAGGGCATTCGATATAAAATTCGCACATTTCGAGAAAAAAAATATTGGTTTTTAAAACTAAATGGGAAAATCTTCAATAACTTTAACATACAAAATGTTTCCCATGAAGCTTTTTTTTTCCAATGTCCTTGAAATGTGCGTGATCTAGAGACTCTCCTTGAACGCAAACAGATACTTGAATTTATAACTTCAATAGATAGTACACGATTGTTTTTATAGTATTAAAGATATTAAATACTTAATTTTTCCAGAAGGAGATTTAATACATCAAAATTAGATTTACCATTGTAAATAACAATATTCAGGAAATAATAATACAAAACTTAAGGAGTTTTACACTTAATTTCACTTTAATTATATTGGAATTTCACATGGATCTGTGAAAATAAGTTTTTGAAAATTAATTTTTTTAAGAAATTGTATACATAGAACATGAATAATTTTTGTTTTATACATAGTTTTTAGCTCAACTGGTTGCAATTTGAATAAATTAGGATTGTTAATACTGAATATGTTTAACTTAACGTTTAGCTGAAAAAATTCTTAAAAATTAAAAACGACTAGCGAAGTTGATATCGTCTCCATGTTGCAGCGATAACTTCTCGTAGATATCCAAAGGCAGAGAACAGTCTCTGCTCTAAGCTCTAACTTCATCCATCATGTGCGATTTTCCCACTCTTCTTCATGAGGAGTTATGTTGTTGACAAGTGTATCTAAATGTGTTTCTAAACGATGTTTCTCAAGTCTCTGAAAGATGGGAAAATAAGTGTTCGTAAACTTTTTCAACGCATTCAGCTTGATAAATTTCTTATACATAGCATAGCATACTATATTCTTCTTCCTTTCAATCTGAATTACAATGAAAATAACAAACATAGATATTGCGTGTTTAAGAGGTGAAGGAATCAGAAGTACATACCTTCTGTTGATTATACTGAGGAATAATTATAGAAACGAATGCATGTTTTATTTAGAGAAAGTGTACTTCTAGTAATAAACAAAATTAATACAGGATATGAAAAAATTGCCTTTAAGCATATAGAAATTGGTGTCCGTCCACATGACTTTTTCTACCTGTTTTGTAACAAACTATTCTTATGAAAGCTTATTCTTCTATCCATATTACGCTAATCAAGATAACCATTGGCAGAAATTCTCTCATTACTAAGTTGCTTATCAGTAGAAGAGAAATAAGGGAATACATTAGGCTAAAGCGGTAGTCAGATCTTTTAAAAGTTGGTTGCTTTGTGATTGAAATTCGGTTCTATTTGCATGGTTATTAGTAAAACAATATGAACAAGAGAAAAGAGAAAATATTTGAAATTGCAAATAAGCATTTTACAATTGCAGCCAATAGCAAGAAATATCTAGCAAATGGTTATACCTTTAGAAAATGTATATGAAATTAATTGTATGTATAAACGATATCTACTATATTTTGTAGAAAGTTATTGACTACCTCATACGGTTTAACAATTATATAAAAGTCGTCCAGAATAAAGACTTCTTCAGAGGATATTCCTAGAAAAATCAAGATAATGTTTTGTATATAAATATCTTAGATATATTTAAGTATTTTAATAAAAATCTTTGCGACATTTTTGAAAAAATTTTAATGCGTTCAAATCACATGACTGACTCTACATGTTTGTAATAAATTATTGTTAATAAGCTTATTCTTCTATCCATTTCATGCTAATTGAGATAAATACTAGCAGAAATGGCCTTATTGCTTAGTTCCTTATACGTAGAAGAGAAATACGGGAATACACTAGGCTAAACCGACAGTCACATGTTTTAAAATGTGGTAACTATGTGACTGAAATACGTTTTTTTTTTTTTTTTTGCGTGGCCAGGCACTGAAAAGCTCCTGCATGATATATGTTTAAGTATTTTAAAACTGAAACCAATAACAAGGAATATCTCAAAAACAGCCAAATCCAAAAAAAATGTATGTGACATAAATCGTGTGTTTTAAGGAGATCTACATTTTTGTGTAGTAGTCTTTGTCTATCTCTTACAGTTGACTAGTTTTGAACATTCAAAAAATACTCATCCCGAATGAATAGGTCTTCAGAGGCTATTCTCAGAAAATTCAAGATATGCCATTTATTTGTCATGTAAATATCTTAAATATAAGAGACTTTACTCAAAATCATTTGATCAATTTTTTGGGGAAAGCAAAATATTTGAAATTTGTTCCGCGTAAAGGATAGTTGGGACCGGAGCTATTTTCTTGAAAATCTTTCATGTCGTATCCTTGGGAGATTCTAAACTTAAATATCAAGTTTGGCATTTAAGAGACTTCTCGTTTTTGAACTATGCTGCCCCCCTCCTCGCCTCACATACACACAAACGTTCGGACCATTTCCTAAAAATGATTTTTCCCAAAATTTGTATCTCCGTGAAATCTCGGTATCGAATTTTTGGTGCAATATAATACCTTCTCTATATACTATGTACATAGTACGTGTAGAAAAAGTAAAAGTCGAAGTTTTTCAAAGGTTTCCAGTTAGGGATAGAGGAATTTTCTTGATTAGCTTTGTCGCATCCTTGAACGATATTAACTTAAATGCCTGTATCGTATTTAACTGGCTTTTGGTTTCGAGTTACTCTGCACATACACACAGTGCTTGAAATAGAAAATATAAGTTGTCGCTGTCGCCGTTCATTTTGTCTACCTCGGAGTTGGTCAGGATTAGCACCCGTGAAATACTCTATAAACAAACGTGTACACACCTATGAAAAGTTCCTTGCTGCACCGGCTATGCTCGTCCCTGCAGAAAAGAAAATTGACTCTCACTCAAGGGGAGAAAGAATAACTAAGGTATTTAATATGAGGTAGACTCAAAAATAAAAGTAATTCACTTTGGATTCCACTGAATGAACGTTCTTTACTCTCTTTCGTTGCTTGTTGAGGAACTAACCCTACGAGGAACTCCTGGGATAAGAATTCTTGGAGACATAGAAATAATAATAATTAGTACTGCTTTCTGCTGTTGCTAAGTTCCTGTTATCGACGGTCATTGGTAATTACTGCGTACTTTTCTGTTACGCGACAAATTAACTGGTGCAATAACTATAATATCTCGCGTATAAAAGTACATACTTAGGTACTCGTACCTTCACGACCACGTACGTACAAAATACATGTTTATAGCGTACCGCGTAAGCATATACTGTCTCAAAGTGCCGGTATACTTTCTTACGATAAAAGTATATATATATATATATATATATATATATATATATATTGCATCATGTTGTTTATAGTCTGCAGAAAATCGCAGAATATGATACTTTGGCGGCCGCATCCACCATTTAAATATGCAATCAGGCCATAGCAGCACATCACGACTCACCCTGCAACCTAGTTTCTCATTAAAAATCATAAGCCAATCATTTACTTTCAATTTCTGAAGCCACTACACTCCGTTACAATATGTAGAAAAATGTCCTGAATTTAAATTAGTTGTTTCAGAAACAAAAAGTTAGTGCTGGAAGCCCTATCCGCACTATCACTACTGCAATATCAGATATATGTATATCACCATTAGTTTTCTCTTTTTGATTATAAATTTGTATAATGTATTCATTTTTCTTATGAGTTAGGTTTTAAACTATCTTCTGTTGTGCTTCTTTATAAACTGGCGGTCAGATTATAAACTTTAGCTTATAACGGATCCACTTGAGATAATTCTCTATTCTGTAAGTTTGGCCTGGCCTGGCCACACAACTTTAGTATTTACAAATTACCAACCGGTTGTTCGGTTTGTTGATATTAGTGCATTGAAGATGGGGTATCACGCGTCTGCAGGCACAAGTGCCGGCTAATCCAAAATTCTGTGAATTGTGATTCAAATAGCATAAACTGAGCATAATTTGGTGTACTACTCTTATTACTCTTATATAATATAACTTACGGCAAATAACATACCGGCATGAATTTTCTCAAATAAAAAGTCTATCAAATTCGCTGATGCAAAAAAGTACTGGTATGTTATACCGGCATATACACAGACCATCTTTGTAAAATGATTTTTGTTTTGGAATCTTAAAACATGTTTCCAGTGAAATCTCGGTATCGATTTTTTGAGTGGAAGACAATAACTTCAATACCAATATGTATGTTGTACATACGTGCTAAAGAAAATAAAATGTTGAATTCCAAGAGTAAGATTAATGTATTCTACTAAACAGTTTGGTCAACCTGGGATTACCATGATTGTCACTTTCAATACTTCTAAAGTATGTTAACGACATCAAATTGGCATTCAAAATGGTAATCTCATCTTTGATTTAAAAATATCCCCGGTTCTAGCTATTCTTTACATGAGACACTTTTCGAAAAATGTTTGTTTTCAAAAACCGCTCTAACGATTTTTATTAATATGCTTTATGTTTAAGATATTTTCATGACAAACGAAATGTATATCTGAATATCCCTTCATTCTGGTAAACCATAAGAGATCAAATAAAAAAGTGTTAATCTGTTAAATCACAATTTATGTCGTATACCCATTTTCATAGAGCTAATAGTTTTCGAGATATTCCACGTTACTGTTTTCAGTTTTAAGCAACTTAAAAGACACCTTTCTTCTTGTCTCTTTGGTTTACTCCTAGCAATTTCAATTTTTCACTTAGGTTTTTTAAAAACATTATGCTATCGCTTTAGTTTGTGCATTCCCTTCTACTTACAAAGAAGCAAGCAATACCAACGCTAGTAATGTTTATCTTGATTAGCATGAAGTAAATAAGAGTAATATTTGTAAGAAAATCTTGTTAATGGAACAGCTATAGAAAGTCCTGTGAACACATCAGATTTGCTTTTAAACAGTAAAGGAATATTCTATCTGAAGCTTGGTTGAAACAAAATGTCCATCCTTTTTTAAGTATGTAATTGTAGATTGATTAATTAATACTTCTAAAAATTCTATTGATACATTTGCAATAAATAATTTAAGCTCCCTTACCTTGTTTTATTAGTGGAAGGATTTATTACAAACTAGTGGTGCATAAGAATGAATAAATACATTTTAAAATGTGTGTTTTAAAATAAATTGAATATTTACAGGAAAAGGGGAATGCAGAATGTATGAATGTGGACATCTTAGGCGGGCATTCTTAGTTAGTAGCACGCCAGAAGCAACGGAGTACTCGTAACTCGCAGGAGTCTACCTGTAGCATGCAATACAGTTAAAACTTGAGAGCAAACTATTTAGAACCCAATGAAGCGCTGAAATCAAGTGCCAAGAAGCACTGGAACTAACGCATTGACCAAAAACTAACTCCTAATTCACAAACTATTGCTGCGTAGGCGCTGTTACTCTGGCTTAGCCGAGCAGATTTGAAACAACTTGATGTAGAGGCTGTTGATTCACCCGGTATATGAACTCCCGGACTTGGCGGTTGCTTTCTCATCTTATCCGACTTAATATCTTTTATTGCATTTATAACAGCTTTTATTCACGATAAAGTATACATTTTGCGTTGAATTATGTTCCTGTAAAACTTTATCAAACATCATTTCATAGTATAAATGTTCCCATTAATACTTCGAGTCGGACTGTTGCTTAACATATGAAAGCAGAGCCAATATTCCTCGCAGTGTGTATGCTTACTTTCCGCAGATTTCGTGCAGTGCACAGATCCCATTAGAGGCAGGAATGAAAAATGCCATCTATGCTTCGAGAGTTCTCGATGGGACGGAGAAATCGATGCTACCACTCACTTTTTATTTTTTTCATCGCCATTAGCTGATTTACTGCACATGTATATATATTTTTTCTTGCTCTCGTTCCTCGGCGCACACACACATTTATATTTTAATCCATTACGTTGTTTGAACTAGGTATACTGACAAAAGAGCGTTAGGTATTTGGACTGACGATGAGAACCATTAACATGATACGCCCTCTTTCCTTCCATCCCGCTGCCATATACAAATAAACATAAATAAGCGAAAGTTTGCGAACGGGAAACTTTTTTTTTTCATCTATTGCAGTTGGTGCTTTCCTTTCTATGGCTGTAATCGTTTATTTTTCTACTTTTGCTAAAAGGTGAAGGTGTTCATCGAAAATATTGTCCTTCGACCAACAAATAGTGTTTGTCCATTAGATACGTAAAGTCAAACTGAAAAATTCAGTGTCACACAGTCTGAGTTTATCTATCCAACTCCTGGTCTATACATGGCCTACGTAAATAAAACAATTAAGCAACACTAATTGCCCTTATAGTTGGTTAGTCACTTTTCGGGGTGTAATGGTTACCATGCTAACTTCACACATCCAAGGTTACAAGCTCAAACCCGGCAGAGGAAGATGGATTTTTTGGGCGTGAACAGCCTTGGTATGGCTTCCTTCGGAAGGGAAGTAAAACCGTAGGTCCCGTGTCGTAGATTTATGGCACGTAAAAGAATATCAAGCCTGATAGTGGTCTCTGAGCAAAATTAAGCCTTTCACGCCCAGCTGAGAACCACTTGGGCAGTTATCGAGCGCCCATAAATAAAACTCCATTTCCATTTTATACTTCGTTAAACTAGAAACCCGGAACTTAAAGCACTTAAAATATTGTATGTCGACATTAGAGTATGTAGTCTCAAAATAATTTCAGACCGCCTTATGATTTAGCGGCAAATGTATGGTCCGTTGAGGATTTTCATGCCATGACAGCATGTTGCCAAGACAGTTCAGGAGTTAGAGACCGGGAGATCCGTGGTTCAAATCCCGGCTATGGCATTGAATTTTTAGGTCTGACTACCTTTCCAACTCCTACACACGACTAGTGTGGACAAAACAATTAAAACTAATTAACCTAATAGTTGGTTACACTATGAAGCATGGGACTAAAAGTACTTATGACATTTTTAGTTTCCACTGATGTGTGTTATCTCAAAATAATTTCAGATCACCTTGTGGTTTACCGGGAAACATACAGGTCGTGCACCAGCTCTTGACGAATGCCATTTTTAAATGAGAGATTAGATGCGAGTCGCTTACTCACCTTTACTGTGTATTCTCGAAACGGAATCATAAGGAAGAAGAACCGTTTGTTATTGAAAATAAACTATTTGCTGTCCTGTTTATCAAGGTTAGGCTAGCTCAGTGTATCTTCGCTAAATGTCATTCGTCTAGAAGGAACGAGCAGCCTTTACAACTCACTTGAGGAATATAATGCCGTGTCGGCATTTTCCCATGCTAGCTCAGGGGTTAGAACAACCGGATAGACTCGGAGATCCGTGGTTCATAACCTGGCTATGGCATTGATCTTTTTCACTCTTAACTACTCAAATCTTGACCTACAGAAGGCTTGTGTGGAAAACACAATTAAAAGTGCTTGTCCATACTTATGCAGCAGATGCGTAGTTGTTACTTTCTCTACCACCTCCTTACAATACATATAGAAAGTACTTTATTCCACCCAAGATGTATACTTCAAGATTTCATCATAAATTCATGCTTTAAGACACCTGGATCCAAAAATCCATGTTTATAAAATGTACTTTCGTGTGTTTCTTTGAACAACATAACTCAAAAAACAATAAATTAGTAATATACGAAATGTTCTATTCAAGTTCAGAATCTTCCAAGAATATGCTTGGATTATGTATAAAGTCCCTCTAGCCAAAATTGTATTTACCTGTTAGTATATAGATTAAAGCAATATAGGTATATTTAAGCTATTTTCATGTCACATGTATATTTGGTGGCGGCGTGACTGAGTGGCTAGACTGTTCTCCTCCCACTTAGGCGACCCGGGTTCGATGCAAAGCGCCCACAATTGGGATTTGTGTTGGATGAAGCGGCGTCTGCGCGGGTTTTCTCCTGGTCCTCCGTTTTCCGCCACCACTCATTCTACCAATTGCTCCATCATCAGCTTATCATCCATTTCGTTTTCATTTCATATCATCCACGGTCTCACGCTCGTGCCTGGCTACAGGCCGACCACTCGTTCTAGGTTCTTATTCTGTGGCTCCCTGACAGGCTTCTGTACCCTAGGCATCCGCTTGCAAGTCCTAAGGGCTGTCAGTCCTACATAAGGGGAGGGTAAGTTGACTACGTAAAATATGTATATTTTAAATTTTGTAGCTTCCCTTCATGACTATTGTACTGTCACCCGCAAGAGGTAGCTAACCGCTTCTTCATAAAAAATGCAGTTCTCGTCGAAGTGCACAATATGTTTCTTTGGCGTTAACCATTTCTGAGATATTCTTTATTTTTTAGTTGACTAATATCAAACAGTGACGTTTCATTGAAGAAGGCACCCGAGAATTTCGAATACAATGGGATATTGAATATTTCTACTTTCATTATGGTACGAGCCTGCCTCTGCGTTCCAGTTCTCAAGTTCGGGCTTTTCACCCAGAGGTGACGCGCGGCAGGGATTTTTCCTTCATTAGAATCTGTCCTTATCTCCCACAGAGCTAGAAGTGTGTATTTGAGAGTGAATATGTGTATTTGATAAGTATAACACTTAAAAACAAATTGTGATGTGTTACATTGACATGAGTTTCTCTACATCTCTGTAACAAATTATTGTTAAAAAGCTTATGCTTCTATTTGCTTTATGCTAATCGAGATATAATTAGCAGAAATAGTTTTATTACTTACGTCCTTGTAAGTAGAGAAAAATAAGGGAGTACCGCAAGTCAAAAGCTGGTTGCTATGTGACTGAAGTTCCGTTGTTTGTAAAAGTGTGTTTTTCAAAGCTGAAACTAAAAACAAGGAATATCTAGAAAACGATCAACTCCACGAAAAAATGTATGTAAAATAAATTGTGTGTTTTAACGAACTCTACATTTCTGGTTTGGTAAGTTTTTGTCCATCTCTTACGGTTTAGCAAAATTCCGTAAAATTCATTCAGAATAAAGTAGTCTTCAGAGGCTATTCCCAGAAAAGTCAAGATATACATTTTATTTGTCAGATAAATATCTTTAATATAGGACATTTTATTCAAAATAGAGCCATTTTTAAGAAAATCAAAATTGTCGAAAAAAGTCCATGTAAACTGTAGTTGGGGTGGAGGGGATTTTCTTGAAAATCTTTGTGTCGCATTCTTGGAAGACACCAAATTTAAATACTAAGTTTAGTATTCAACGGTCTTCTCGTTTTTGAACTATGCTGTCCACATACACACACATGTACACACATGGACCTTTTTCTGAAAATGTTTTTTTTTGGATACAGGGGACCCTAAAACATACATTTCCGGTGAAATCTCGATACCTATAGTACGTGTAGAGAAAGTAACAAGCGAGAAAACACTAGCAGTTGTTTCTAAAGCAAAGCCCTCGATATGATCATAGATATTAAAGGAGCCTAGATATCTAAATGAAACAATAAAATGGTAAAGATCTGATGTGCTTTATTTACATGACTTTCTCTACATATGTATGGCAAATTATTGTTAGAAACATTATTTTTATCTGCTTTATGTTAATTGAGATAAACGTCAGCAGAAATGGTTTAATTACTTGTTCTTTCTAAGTAGAGGGGAAATAAGTGATACACTAGGCTATAGTCGAATCTTTTAAAAGCTATTGTTTTGTGATTTAAATTCCTTTTTACGGCCAGAATTTGACAAATGTCCCAATGAGAAAGTATAGATATTTTAATCCTGAAGAAAATAACAGGAAATGTATCAAAAACAGTCAGATTTACAAAAAAATAGTATATCTAAGTTGATAATCGAACATTACCAATAAAGGTATTAACAGGAATTCTAATTACATCTGAAGACGTAATCGATTCATGAACAATTCCTGTCTTTGGGTAAAAGCTGATGCTACTCCAGGATGATTAAATCAAGTAACCTTTTGATTTAATCGACCTGGGATATTTTATGGAAAATGCTTATAAATATGTGGTGCTGAAATGTATATCCTGAATTTACTGCGAATAGACTATAAAGACTTCTTTTTTCTGTATACATTTTCCGAGTTGTGAATAACTGGTAAACCGTAAGAGACAGCCAAAAACTTACTACACAAAAAATGTATATCTTGTTAAAATACATAATTTATTTCACATATCCTATTTTGTAAAGCTGACTATTTTTAGATATGTCTTTTTATTCGTTTCAGCTTTAAAATACTAATACCTTTCTCATCCGGGAATTTGTCAACTCCTGGCCACTAAACAAAGAAATTTCAATCATGTAGCAATCAGCTTTTAAAAGATTTGACTAACACTATAGTCAGATATAATTATTTCTTTGTTTCCCTTTCAACTATTACAAGGAAACAAGTAATAAGACCCTTTCTGTTTATTTTATCTGGATCAGCATGAAGTAAATAGAAGAAGAACCTTTTAACAATAATTTGTTACGGAGATGTAGAGAAAGTCATGAGAATGGTACACATCCATTTTTTAATCCCTGTTGATACCTTATTGGATGAGAGTCCATTACAATGTTAACACATTGGCGTTCATTCCAATCCGGGCTTTTGACACCCGCAATAATCCCGCAACCAAAATCCCATCGGATTTGCTGAAGTAGGACGCAATACGAGTACAAAATGGCCTTAGCGCAAAAGCCTTAAACGTTGTTGTTGGTTGCAAAATTCTTTTTACTTTCTCTACATACATAGTGTATAGAGGAAGTATTGTATTCCATCCAAAAACTGATACCGAGATTTCACCGGAAATACATGTTTTAAAAAAACCCAGAATAAAGTATTTTTAGAAAAAGGTCCCTGTGAGTGTGTCTGTCTGTCTGTGGACTGAATAGCTCAAAACGTTTAGACTGTAAAATACCAAACTTCGTATTTAAGTTCGGTATCTTCCAAGGATGCGACACAAATATTTTCAAAAAAATATCCCCCCACCCAAAATTACCGTTTACATGGAAAAGGTTTTGAACAATTTGATTTTCTCAAAATTGGCTCTAACGATTTTGATTAAAATCTCTTATATTTAAGATATCTACTTGTCAAATAAATTGTATATCTTGAATTTTCTGGGAATAGCCTCTAAAGACCTCTTTATTCTGGATGATTTCTATTGAATTTTGCATACCCAATTGGTAAACCGTAACAGATGGACACAAACTAACAACACAAAAAATGTATATCACGATATAACACACAATGCATGTCATATATATTTTTTCGTGGAGTTGGCCATTTTCGAGATATTCCTTGTTGCTGATTTCAGTTTTAAAATACTAAAACTTTTCTCATACGGGAACTCGTCAAAGCTTGGCCACGCAAAGAAACGCATTTCATTCCCCTAGCACCAATATTTTAAAACATATGTTTAGCTTTAATAGGTAGAATAATAAGCTTATTACCAACAATTTGTTAGAGATGTAGAGAAAGTCACGTGAATGGAACACATCAGATTTCTTCTCCTTTCATTCTTACTTTCTCAACTTCATACATAGTTTTTAGGTAGAGAAAGTAGTGCATTCTACCAAAAAAATCGATACTAAGATTTCTTGTAATACATATTTTAGGATCTAACAAAATATTTTTTTAGAAAAAGTATTTGTGAGTGTGTGTCCGTGTGTCTTATTTTCAGAATATCGCAACACAAGAAGTGATGAAATACTAAATTTGATATATAAATCCAGCAACTTTCAAGAATGAGACGCGGAATTTTCACACAAAATACTGTACATGGAAAAGTTTCCGAAAATCTTGATTTTCTCAAAACTGTCTCCAAGATGTTGATTCAACTACCTTGCATTAAATATATATACACAGTAAATAAAATGTGTTATTTCAATAGCTTCTGAAGCCTTCTCTTCATTTAGAATGGCCTTTAAAGACACAACAAAATATGTTTCATTAAAACACTCAATTTGAGATTAAACATTTCCGAGATATGCCTCCTTAGTGATTACAATTTTAAAATATTTTGTACTCAAACAGGAACTCGCCATTCGTTTTTCTTTTGATTTACTCATACAAAGAGAAGGGAATTCCAAACTCGATCACATAGCGACAATTTTAAAAGATTTCACTTTTGCATTAGCCAAGTATATTCGCTTATTTTGTTTTACTCGTAAGTAACTAAATAATAAGACAATTTCGACTAATATTTCTCCGATTAGCATGAAGGAGATGATGTTTTCTTGATAATATTTTTTTTTGCAGAACAAATAGAGACAGTAATGTGAATTGAAGATATCTGATATTAACTTCCAGTATATTGTACATGGTAGGTAAATGAGAAGGTATTGCAATCCACCCAAAAATTCGATACCGAGATTTCACTGAAATTCGCGTTTTAGAATCATTGTATAGTAAAATAATTTTTAGAAAAAGGTCTGTGTGTGAATACGATAACTCAAAAATTAAAAATCCTTAGTAGTTAAGTGTCTTCCAAAGATGCGTCACGAAGATTTTGAGTAAAATTCTACCCCAAACTATCCTTCACATGGAAAATATTTCACAAGTTTTATTTTTATCAAAAATGACTATAAATATTTTGATTAAAATATCACATATTAAAGATATTTTATGGCAAATAAAGTGCATACCCTGAATTCACTGGGAATAACCTCCAAAGAACACTTTATTCTGGATGAATTCTGCATAACTAGTAAACGTAAGGGACAAAAACTTATTACACAGAAAATTTAGAATTCCTTAAAACACGTAATATACTATGTCATACATTTTTTCTTGGGAGTTACTATTTCCGAGATATTCCATGTTATTGGTTCCAGTTTTAAAGTACTTTTAAATATGGAAAGTTGTCAACTCCTGGTCATGCAAACAAACGGATTTCAACCACATGGCAATCGCTTTAGCCTAGTGTATTCTTTTATTTCCCTTCTACTTACAAGGAAGCAGTTAATAAGTTCATTTCTGCTAACGTTTATCTTGACTAGCTAGAAGCAGATAGAAGAATAAGCTTTTTAACAATAATTTGTTACAGATGTGGAAAGAGAGTCATGTGAATGTAACAAATCAGATTTTTTTTAATGCTGGTTGCATATTACAACTATCATTGCCATTCAGTTAGCAAAGTAGTATATTGCAATAAACTATTTCAAAGCCGTGTATGTACTTATAGATACATCCTGAGTAGATGCTTGCTTATATGTCTATATCAAAATTAGATCTCTGCTTGATTAGAAAACTTGAAATGTCTTAATTTAAGTTGTTATAGACTATTCAATATAAATAGAGAATAAAGCTCTCTTCCTGTGGTCACCAATGTATAATGAAACGTTAACATCTGTAAACACAGTCTGATTCACTGATTTCATGTTTTTTAAACTATCTACTGGATTAAATTAAATTTAAACAGTATACGATGTCGCAATCAGTGACTACATCTGAAAAAATATGATTATCTTTTAGCTGTACTAATTAAAAAAATCTGAAGTGTTCCATTAACATGACTTTCTCTACATCTCTAACAAATTATGGTTAAAAGCTCATTCTTCTACCTACTTTATGATAATCGAGACAAACATTAGCAAAAAGTGCCTTAGTTGTTTGCTTCCTTGTAAGTAGGAGGAAAATAAGGCTAAAACGATAGTCAAATCTTTTAAAAACTTTTTGCCATGTGGTTGAAATACGTTTTTATGCAAGGCCAGGAGTTAACAACTTTCCGTGTAAGAAAAGTTTAAGTATTTCAAATCGATAGCAAATAACAAGGAATATCTCAGAAATAGTGAATTCCACGAAAAAATGTATCCGATATAAATCGTGTGTTTTAACGTGAACTAGGTACATTTTTGTGTGGTAAGTTGTTGTCTATCTCTTACAGTTTACCGACTGCGGTGCCATAAGTAATTTAAGCCGGCGTCAAACACTACAAAAAAAGTCATACGGTTTACTAGTTAGGCAAAATTCAGCAAAATTCAATCAGAATAAAGAGGTCTTTAGCGGCTATTCCCAGAAAATCCAAGATAAAAATATTATTTACCATAGAAATATCTTTAATATACGGTATTTTAATTAAAATAGTTAAAACCATTTTTGAGAAAATCAAAATTTTCGACATTTTTTACATACAAAGTGTAGTTTGGGGAGGGGAGAATTTTCTCAAAATGTTCGTGTCGCATCCCTGGAAGATACTTAACTTAAATACCAAGTTTGGTATTTTACCGACTTTTCGTTTTTAGTTATCGTGTTCACAGACACTCGCGAACCTTTTTCTGAAAATATTTTTTTTTGATACAGGGGATCCTGAAACGTGATTTCCGATAAAACCTCGGAATCGAATTTTTGGGTGGAATACAATACCTTCTCTGTCACTGTACATAATACGCGTAGAGAAACTAAAATGGGTCGACTTTGGTCTTGTCTTTATTACTTCTCGGTTTGGGAACTATATTTTCTTATTTTAAGGAGTAAGCCCACTAAGAAGACTAACAAATCTTTGTTGGAAGCCATAGCCATAACTTTTGGGCAACCAATGGTAACTTTTACTACTTCGATATCAACATTTACTTCAACTCGAATCCTATTCTGCTCATTTCTAACGCCACCGCTTTCAGTAGGCTAGTTTTATGTTTCCTCCTGTCCAAGCAGCTTTCTTTAGGAATAAAGATTTTCGTGTTGACATTAAACTGAATATCGCTCGCAGTTTTCTTCGCCGTTCTCATGTTTATTATGATAAAGTGTGCATCAAATACTATGAATGTATTTTGTGCATAGTAAGAAATGTCTTAATGGGGCAGCCACTTTTGAATGATTTCTTCAAAGATTATTTTTGATGTCGCTAAGAAAAACTGGAGATCCAGTAGCTATCTATACCCCTAAATAGATTAGTATAACTCTGAAAAATGTATATTATTATATTGAATAGTCATTTATTTTTTTTTACTAGCAGCCTGAATCACCTTTTTGGGCTCTCCTTGAGCGTTACGATATCCAAAATGTTGTTCCCTCATATTCTATCGATATGATCCAAATACCAGTTATCCGATATATCACTAGCATAACCAGATGGAAACGAAATGAAAGAATTAGTATTCATTGAGCCACAATTAACCAGATTCTCTCTTTTCTGCGTTATTCAAGTTGTTTAGAAAAGAGAATCGATTCAACCAAAAATTAAAGTACTTGTTTACTTTTGAAGCGGAAGGAATCGCATGTAACCATTTTGAGAGAGTAACTACAATTTGATGCCTACCATAGGTAAGGTCTACCGAAACTTAATGAGACGCATAAAGCTTAACGTATCTGTATGTCCAGATGCTATACCTGCCCTTTATTATAAATATCAGGAGCGTGAAAAAGTAAGATTTTTATATTGTAGCAATAAACATTTACAATAGTAAATTCTTTTTTCAAGCTGCACAATAGGCCCCTGGAGAAATGTTTCTAAGAATTATCCACGCGTGTACTAAATTTTAATAATGATAATAATAATAATAATAATAATAATAATAATAATAATCAAACTTGAGTCTACAGACAACGCTCACATCTGCATTACATTTACATGCACAGCCTATTATTATAGTTTTAGTATTATAACAAGGGTTTTGGTTTATTAATAGTAATAAAATGCTATAAATAATATCTCGCAATTGGGGTGTAATTTGAATAATTTTGACTGTTTGACACATTACCTAATATAATAATATTATTCTTCTACTTAATGGAGGGGAGGAAACTTACCTTCTTAAGGAATGTTATTCAAATTATTAAAGTGTGTAATAACATTTTTCTCCTATGGGAGAAGTGCTTCTCCACTATAATAAGCAAGTGGAGACCTAGAATACGTTTTCAGGTTCTTAAATAGCTAAAAAACATAAAACAGCAAATTACTACAACTATAATCCAGAAGGAGGTTAAGAATTAATTTTTTTTTTTTTTTTTTAGAAGCACAATCTCCACTTCTGTAACTTCCACTAAGTAACTGACACAGAACAGGAAACTTAAGTGCCTGGTGTATTTGCCACAAAATGACATCAATATTCCAAATATTAATGTTTAGGAAAACTGTGTAACCCAGTAGACTAGCTGCATATTACATGCTACATTCAAAAGATCCCCGGAATGTGTTAATAACAAAGAAACAAGTTACCATATGGCAATTTACTCATAATTTCCTTCAAAATGGGTTCCTTTCGCAGTGAAACACTTCTGTCATCTCGTGAAAGGAGACTGGAAGTCCTGCTGGAAGCAATTTTCAGATATTTGTTGTATTTCCTTTGTCGCATGTACAGTAATTTCGACAGCGTTCGAAAATCTTTGTTTCTGCTATTTATACACCTGAATTTTCTTCACCGCTGCTTCACCATATGCTATTTCAATCATTCTCAATGTCTCTGAGGGAGTTCTTTTTTAACAAATTTATTTGAATGCGAAGTAATTAGATGAAGCTCTATATCTATGGTTATAACTTTATTATTCAATTGAATATTTTTTAATCTAATCTCATAAGTCATTGTTTGCGCTATTGCACATAATCCCCTAATAATGCATAATTAGAATTTGAGGACCACCCAGCTAATATTACTTAATGTACATACCCCTAAACTTTATGTTCAAATTTGCTGCGTTGCCGACATTATGAAATGTGATAAACGAACAGGCATGCACAACAAAAACTAGTGGGCAACCAAAAACGACAATAATTATTAAAATTGAAATGATGTGACGTCATGGACATTACCAATACCTAAAAGTAAAATATAATTTACTTTCGTATATATTAAAGAGAAAATAGACGATTCCAGGAACTTTTGAATCTAGGGTTACATTTCTTGCTTGGTAGCTGGTATGCAACATTCTTTAGCGTAATCCGTATCACCAATTGCTAAACCTGATAAAAAAAATAAAACAGTAGATACCTCATATTTTGAATTGGCCCATCGATAAAGGCGACTTGAAAACTGATTGGGAACTATCGACTTCCAAGTAACCAATAGTTACAAGAATACAATAAACCCTAAAAGTGAATACTTTGGTAACAGTAGAGTAACTGAGAGTTAGGGAACTATTGAATAATTCGATAGTGCCCATTACGAGTATGCTCCTCAATTATCCATACAGCGTGTCACGTTTGGTTGACATGATTCTTCCTAGCTAGCGATTGGTTCGTATAAAATTACTAATTTATGAGCACAATAATATGGTTGACAGTATTAGGATCTGCCTTGAAAATTTTGAACCTTCAGGTTAGTACTCTCCATTATTACATTAAACAGATTTTCAAGATGTATATAAAGGTTTCTAATAGTACTTATGTCAATGTTATTTCAGGTTAATATCTATATTATTTGTAAAAAAAAAAAATATATATATATATAATGCGTTCCACTCACATGACTTTCTCTACATCTCTGCAACAAATTACTGTTAAAAAGCTTATGCTTCTATTTACTTCATGCTAATCAAGCTTCCCTATAAGTAGAAGGGAAATAAGGGCATACCATAGGTTAAAGTGATAGTCAAAAGCTGGTTGGTATGTAACTGAAGTTCCTTTGTTTGTATGGACAGGAATTGACAAATTCCCGTATGAGAAATGTATAAGTAATTTAAAGCTGAAACCAATAACAAGGAATACCTCAAACTATCAACTCCACCAAAAATGCATATAACATAAATTGTGTCTTTTATAAAGCTTTAAATCTGTTATGTTTAACCAGTTATGCAAAATTCCATAAAATTCATCCAGAATAAAGTAGTCTTCAGAGGCTATTTCCAGAAAATTCGAGATATACCTATATTTTATTTGTCAGGTAAATAGCTTTAATATACGATATATTAATCAAAATCGTTAGAGCCATTTTTGAAAAGATCAAAGTTTTGAAAAACGTTCCGTGCAAAGGGAGGTTGGGGTGGGGAGCTTTTCTGGAAAATCTTCGTCTCATCTTTGGAAGATACCAAACTTAAATACCAAGTTTGGTATGCCTTTTTTGGATTCAGGGGGACTTGAAACGTGTATTTCCGGTGAAATCTCAGTATCTAATTTTGGGTGCATTACAATACCTTCCCTATACTGCGTACTTAGTAAGTGTAGAGATAGTAAAAATTGACATTTTCGTCATTCTCTTTTTCTTTGGAAAATAATGCTATGAATGGTGCTCATAGTGAGTTACTCGGAGTTCTCAGTTAGTCATTTTAAATGCATACTTCTTCATTGCTGCTTCGTGGAAATCTAGGCGTTCATTCTCAGAGAGGAGCATTTCTTTTGTAAATTCAACTTGTATTTTAAAACGGAGTACAAAAAAAACAAAAGAGCATGGTCTAACTTTACAACTCCACGATGCACCAACTTTTATTCATTCCCTGAATAAGAAAGCGCTTACAAACTGCAAGGCAGTTGCTTTATAAAGCATTCAGGTCCGTGTGTCAACTCTCGGAAGATATATAGAGCACCCTAAGGGGGAGTAGTCCCCGAGAATAAAAACCGGCCTGCTATAAGGGCTTAAAATTAGGGTCAACATATCGAAACCCTTCAAAGCCCTATTGGTTGAGTCTGTCATTACTACTTCCTCAGGACCTCCTTTTTCATGTCCTCATTCTTCAGTGTATAAAACTGAAACAGTGGCAATACAGGGAGGAAAGACAAGAACAGCATAAAAGAGAATACGCTTTTAGCTCAAAGGGTGGAAATATCTCCCTCTCTGTCGAACAAAGCACCCTCCATTAAGTCTTTCCGAGATCAATCTTCACTTCCTAAAACACAAAACATTGTTGAAGGAGAAGCGTGCAAAATAGTCCCTAGGTTTGTAATAATGTTTAAGCATAGAACTGCACCCCTGCACTGCGATATATTTTCAATTCTTTTAATTTATCAGCTGTACACGGATTACACTGAAGAAAACCTATGCAAAACCAACTTATGGAGCGAGATGGGCAAGTAAAGTATTTATAGCTCGAAGTTTGAAGGTTATAGATTCAAAACACATGCTCAAATACCAAAAGTAAAATTTAACGAAAAACATGTGTTCATGATTTATTGAGAATAATTAATTGAAGTTAATTTGTTTTTTCACGTAAGTTTTGTACAGAACAGAAGTCGGATAGATAGATTGAAAAATTCAATGTGATAGCCGGAACTGAACCACGAATCTCCCGGTCTCTAGGCGGTTGTACTAATAACGAGTTACCATAGCAACTTGTCGGCACGCCATTAAATTCCCCATGGCACCACTCGGTGGTAAGAGTAACTGCCTAGAGACCGGGAGTTCCGTGGTTCAAATCCCGGCTATGACATTGAATTTTTCAGTCAGACTCTACTTAACCAACTCCTGTCCTATGCACGACTTATGTGAAAAAACAATTAAATTAACACTAATTAACCTAATATCTGTGAAGCCCGGAACTTAAACTACTTACGACATTTTAAGTCGCTATTGAGGTATGACATCTCAAAATAATTTGGTATCACCTTGTTGTTTACCGGAAAACGTGCAATCAGTTGGGGAATATATGGCATGCCGGCAAGTTGGCATGGTAGCTCAGTGATTAGAGCAACGGCTAGAGATCGGGAGTTCCGGGGTTCAAATCTATACTATTGCATTGCATTTTTCACTGACTCTACCTATCCTAATAGATTAAAGTTCTTCAATTAAAACGACAGAGAAAAAATGAAAAAATTAAACATGTATTAACCTAGTAGGACCATTTTAAAAACCTGATGTGTTCCACTCATTTGATACTTTCACTTTCCTTACAAAATGTTATTCTTCTAGCATGCTAATTGAGATAAACAGTAGCAGAATTGGTCTTATACCTAGCTTCCTTATGAATAGAAGGGAAAAAGAGTATACACTAGGCTAAGAGATAGTAAAATATATTTAAAGCTCATCGCAGCGTAAAACAATTGCAATTCGGTTCTCTTTTGCATTCTCGGGAGTAAAACAAAGAAGATGTAGCGAAAGCTGACTTCCCTCTTGAGAAAAGCATACGTAGTTTAAAATTCAAATTAATAACGAGGAATATCTCAGAAACGATTAAATTTGTTTAAAATGTAAGTTGTGTGTTTTAAAATTATCTATATTTTTGTGCAGTAATTTCTTTCATCTTTTACGACTTACACCAATGGCATCAAGAATGAACAGGCCCTCAGAACCTATATCCAAAAAATTCAAGATATACACCTCGTTTGTTATAAAAATATCTTAAACGTATATTTTAATTAAAATCGTTATTGATTTTAGAGAAATTCAAACATTTCGAAAAATGTTCTTTCTCAGGGGTAGTTGGGTTGAAGGATTTTTTCTGAAAATGTTCTTGTTACAATCTTGGCAGATACTAAACTTAAATTTCAAGATTCGTATTTTATTCGTTTTTGAGCTGTGCTACACACACACACACACACACAGGAACATTGTTCTTACAATTTTTCGATTCTGCAGGTATCGGAAAATGTATTTCCGGTGACATATCTATGTCGAATGTTTGGGTGGATACAATACCTTCTCTTTCTCTATTACATTATGCAAACGTGCTAGAGAGAGCAAACATTTATGCAAAAATAATTACAACATGTATAAATAAGAACCTGACATTTTGATACTAAATAAATATGGTTTCTTCAAATGAAGACGCACTATTAGCTACATTTTTGCTATAAATCAGATACCGAAAAAAGAAAGAGATCATATTTAGAAAGGAATATAGTGACAGTAAGAAGCCAAAAACTATAGGAAACAATGATGAAAAAGGACTACCCGCCGCAGCTGCCAATCCACGCTTACCACTATATGCGTTGAGAAAGGAAAAGGATATAAAAATAAACGGTGGAAATAAATGGTGATATCAATGGTGTGCATGGTCAACCACATTGATTAATACACGATATCCACAAAATAACTATTTCGTGGTTGAAGTAACTTACGAATGTATTTTTGTTTCAGGTTATTCACTACTGTTACATTTTTAAAACTTATCTATGACCAACACAAAATTTCAAACACTGCATTTTATTACACACATTATGCAGTGATTTAGAAAGCATTTTCAGACGTCTAGCTATATTTCCGTAGAAAAAGATTTTGAATGTGGAAAAATAACTAAATAAGTATTGAACCTGATAAAATTTGACATTGAAAGTCAATTAACAAGCTTTTAAAATGGCGTCCAAAGCATGTTTTACATCCTATACGAAATAGAACTTTTCAAGTTTGTACTTAAAGGTATTTTTGTACAAAAAATCTAAAAGTCACTAAAAAGCACTTCCGTGGTCACTTAGTATACCAATAAATAAATCAGATTTGTTTTGTTGAAATCTATAATAGTTTAAGGACTAACCTAAACAAAACAGTCGTTGGCTTGTTTGTTTTAAACCAAACCAACATTCTTATATACCAAAGCATTCTCGACTTTTGTTCTATTTTGTAAATAAAAAGTTAACTTAGATTTGAGTCAATCCATCGCTTGAAATAAAGCAAGCAAAAGGATCCGTTTCAATCAGCAAACACCTCTTCGAAAATGTCCGTTCGAAAAAGTTTGACTGCGCTCGAGCACAGGTATAAAACTTCGCTTCTGTCGTTTTCCATTAGATGGATTTAGTGGCGTTGTCAACATAACCTCATCGAAAATTAGTCGGTATGTGTCCGCAGCGTAAGGGGTATTCTCGATTGAAAATGTCTCGTCATTTGCGAAGGTTTTGATTCTCTGCTTCAATATGAAGAAATCTGCAGCTGAGGCTGATCAAATGCTCTCAAATACTTATGACGAGAATGTTAGTGAAGGAACGTTTCGTGAGTTGTTCAATGTTCCAAGAACAGTGATTTTGACATCGAAAACCGGCATGGTGGAGGAGAGAAGGTTTTCAGAGCTAAAGAATTGGAGGCATGAGGACTCGTGTCAAACGCAAGAAGAATTGACAGAACTATTAGGCGTGACTCAACAATCCAGTTCAATCCAAGCGTCTGTGTGGTTGTAAACAGCTGCTTGAAAGGTAAAGGCAAAGATGGAAGGGCTTTCTGCGTCGCATTGTGACTGGTGACGAAAAATGGGTCCATTATCATAACTCCAAGCGCAGAAAATCGTGGAGACTTCCCCGGCCATGCTACCACATCGCTAGCCAACCCCAATATTCTCAGCTCCAAGGTCATGCTCTGCATTTTGATGTGATCATGAGCCTGCTAAAACCGACTGACAGCATCAAAGGCGATTTGTATTGAAAACGGTTAATGAGTTTAAGACGAGCATTGACAGACATATGGCCGCAATACAACGAGAGAGACGATACAGTGATTTTACAGCATGACAACGCGGAAAGGTCGGTCAAACATACTTGGAAACGTTAAAATGGGAATTCCTACCCCATCTGTCGTATTTTACAGACTATAACTGGTTTCAATCATTTTACACGGCCTGGCTGACCACCACTTTCGTTCTTATGAAGAAGTCAAAAATCGGATCCATACGTGGATCGCCTCTAAAGATGATCAGTTTTTCGATAAGAGATCCGTACGCAGTCTGAAAGATGAGAGAATTTAGTGGCCAGTAATAGAGAATATTTTGAATTGTAAATGTATAACCATTCTTTTTACGGTCTTGAACGTCGGGAAAATGCTGCGTAAGCAAAGTTGTACACAAGATTACATGATCCACAGTAAGTTTTGATGATGGCTACATATGCAGCAATACTCACGTTACCCCGTCTTAGTTCGCTGTCTCGAGTTCGAACACTGTAGGACACCATTACACGGTTGGAGAGTCGCGCATGGACGGCAGACTGGTCACATAGCACAATCTGTCCATGTCAACTCCATATGCACAGAATCAAACATAAGGGCACTATAAATAAATGTTTAGCGATTATTCTCACTTTATGAACTTCTGTTCAACATAAATACGCTGAGAGGAAAAAATGTTTCGTTTTTTCATGCTTTTGGGTTTATCCTCATTTGTTTTAACTTCTGTTTGATTTTAAAAATTCCACGTTGCCATTCAAATAACAACACAACAACAGTCGGTTTGAAGTATCGAGCCGTGTACTGTGGTACAGTGTATCAAAATACCAAGGCTGTTTGTTCCACGCAGATCAACTCTGTGCGTTGCCCAAAACAAGTTGAGCTCCAGGCACATCGGTTTCTACGCATCAGAAATAAAATAAAATGCTGAAACAACATACATCGGTGGAAAAACGCTTTTCTAACATTTTTCCTCCCTTTCTACACGGTTTGTTACTGGGAGAGGAATGATGGGTAACTGATTGTCCATTGTTTTTATAGTGCACTGTGTCCTGCTTCAGTTCTGAAAGAGGGAAGAGAAAGAGGGGGGACGAGATTCACTAACGAAATTAAAGCAATTTTCTCTCTGGAATAGACAGTCAATGGCCGTTGGAAATCAATTCGCAATGCATGCCGTCCATGAACATGAAGAGGGGTTGAAGCAGTAACGAAAATGGGTCACCGTTGAGCAGAGGATCTACTGAGTTGACAGTCTACTTTCCTTGTCTTCCTTAGTTGGGCGTCCTTTTTACTTTCCCTACATAATATCTACGTAAAAAAATTATCGCACTTCAACCAAAAATTCCACTCGATATTTCGCCGGAAATACACCTTTAGGGTCCCCTGTATGCAAAACATATTATTTTCTGTAGCTCATACATATAATATAGGTAGAGAAATTATATTCTATTCCATTCTAAAGTTTTATGTAAAGATTTTGACGAAAATACATGTTTTGAGCCCCCTGAATCCTAAAAAAGCATTTTAGAAAAAAGTGTTTGTGTGTGCGTGTGTGTGGACAGGGCCGTAAAATAGTTAACTTGGTTAATATCTTCCAAGAATGCAACATCAAAATTTTAAAGCCAACTCCAAACTATCCTTTACATGGACAAATTTTTCAAAAGGTTTTCTCAAAAGTGGCACTGAAGACTTTGATTAAAATATCGTAAATAATTAATATGTATATTACAATTAAGATGTATATTTTGAATTTTCTTGAAATAACTTCTAAAGACCTGTTCATTCTGGATGAATTTCGCTGAAATTTACGTAACTGATAAAACGGATAAACCAGCAAGAATTAGACAGTAAAATTACTGCACAAAAATGTATATCTCGTTAAGACGCATAATTTGTCATATATTTTGTTGTAGAGTTGACCGTTTGAGACCGTTAAGCTACAAACATTAGGCTATCTTCTTTTCTTTACTCATTGCAAGAAAAAAGAACGACATTTCAATTGTTACACATAGCGATCGGCTTTTAAGCTATCGACTATCTCTTTAGCCTAGTGTAATTCCTTATTTTCCTTCTACTTACAAGAAAGCAAGTAATCAATGATTCTGCTAATGCTTATATCGATTATATAAAACAAAGTTTTGTAAAACAGTTTGTTTGCGTAGCTACTAGAGATAGTAATGTGAATGGAACATAATCATATTTAACTTTCTCTAACACGTACTTACATACAATGTAGATAGTCGCTAGAGAAGGTACTCCACCCAAAAATTCGAGGTCGAGATTTCATCGGAAACATGTTTCGTGGTCCCTTGGGTCCGAAAAAAGTGTTTTTGGAAAAATGCACGTGTGTGGGGGGGCAGCTTAGCTTAAAAACGAAAACGCCGCTAAAAACGAAACTTTGTATATAACTTAAGTATGTTGCATGGGTGCGACACGAAGATTTTCAAAAAAAATCCCCCATCCATAAACTACCCATTACATGGAAAACTTTTAAAATTTTGCTTCTCTTAAAGGGAGCTCTAACGATTTTGATTAAAATACCGTATATTAAAGATATTTATATAACAAATAAAACGTATATTTTGAATTTTCTGATATGAGCTTCTGAAAACCTCTTAACTGTAGATGAGTTTTGCAGAACTTTGCGTAACGGTTAAACCGTAATAGATAGACATAAACTTACTCCAATAAAAATATAGATCTTGCTAATTTATATTATATACGCTTTTCTTGTAGAGTTGACAGTTTTTGAGATAATGGTTGTTATTGGTTTCAGTTTTAAACTACGTAACTTCTGTCAAACGGGGCGACACACGGCGAACCGAGCATCAGTCATTTCACGTAACGAATAGCTTTTAAAAGATTTGACTATAGTTTTAACATAATGTATTGCCTTTTCACTGCTACTTACAATGAAGCAAGTAATAAGACCAATTCTACTAGAGTTCAACTCGATGTGCATGATGTATATAAAAGAATCATCTTTTGTAAGAATGGTTTGTATTTGGTAGAGAAAAGTATATGAATTGAAAACATCAAACTTTTGAAAAAAGTCCCTTTGTCTGTCCATGAGTCTGAGAACACGATCACTCAAAAACTGAAAGTTGCTATGTACTAAACTTGGTATTTTTGTCTCTTCCATGAAGGAGACATGAACATTTTTAGGACCCCCTCCTAAATTACCCTTTATATTAAAAAAAACAAAAAAAAAAAAAAACGAAAATTTCGATTTTCTCAAATGGCTTTAACTATTTTTATTAAGATTTATATAGCGAATATTAGATATTTATATGACAAAAAATGCGTATGTCAAATTTTCTGGGAACAGCGTCTGAATAACTATTTTTTCTGGATTTTGCTTAATAGTAAACCGTAAAAGATAGACAAACCTTACTCCACAAAAAATGTAGATCTGGTTAAAACACACATTTATGTCCTTTACTTTTTCGTAGATTGGCCATTTTGAGATATTCCTTGTTATTGGTTTAATTGAACATTTCTCATACGGGAATTTTCAACTCCTGGTCATGCAAAACAAATGATTTAAATCACGTGGCAACCGCATTTTGTGGGGTTTGTCTAACGCTTTAGCATAGGGTACTGCCTTATTTCCCTTCTACTTACAAGGAGGCAAGCAATAAAGACCATTTCTGCTAATCGATTAGCATGAAGTAGATAAAAGAATAGTTTGTTATGGAGATGTAAAGATATTTATGTGAATGGTACAAATCAGATATTTTTAGTTGGGTATGCCGGAGAGGGAAACAAAACTAAAGCGGCAAGAGACGCTAGGAGTGCAATTTTCACCACAATCGGTCAAAAATGTAAAATTTCTTTTTTGTGGTAAATAGTTTTTGAGTATTTGGACATCTATAGAGAATAAACGTTTAACTGTCCTCCCCTGACTTCGGCTCTACAGCTGTTTAAACATTGTTTCCTAGCATACTAATTTTTAAAAAGCGTTTTCCTCAAAACTACATTTTCACCTTAATATTCCAACGCTTCTCAGTTTTTGCTTAAACACAACTAAAATTTTTCAGAATTTGTAGAAGTCTCCACTGTAGTATTATAGGGAGAAAATTATCCTAACACCATTGTTAGTTCTCTGAAAAGATTTTTAATGAAAAAATTACTAATTTTAGAGATTAATACATGCAACTTTTAAAAAAGCATTAAGCAATCAGTAAATAAAATTATTGAAATATCACCATTTAGTTTTTGAAGTGGTTTAAAGCGCCAATTCAAAAAATACAAATTAATATTCTTAAATTTTTATGCACGTGGATGATTTTTACGTAATAAAATGTACGAAATAATTTATATCTTCAAAGTATTTATTCAATTTTAA
Source organism: Hymenopus coronatus (assembly GCA_030762935.1). Taxonomy (NCBI): domain Eukaryota; kingdom Metazoa; phylum Arthropoda; class Insecta; order Mantodea; family Hymenopodidae; genus Hymenopus; species Hymenopus coronatus. The sequence goes on from CM060896.1 coordinate 90,304,062, forward strand.
CGAATTTAGGTATTCACTTTTAACATAAATTCACAGTAAAGTTTTATAAAAAATCTATATATAACAAGGTGGGTATTCAATTCACATGACATTTTTAGTTATTCTGCAACAGATTGTTCCTACAAAAGCTGATCCTTCTCTGTTCTGCATGATAATCAAGATAAACAGAAGATAGGAGAAATGGTCCTATTACTTATATGTAGAAGGTGAATAAGGGAATACACTAGGCTAAAGACATAGTAAAGTTTTAAAAGCAATTGCTATGTAAATAAAATTAGTTTCTTTGCATCACCAGGAGTTAAAAATTTCCCGCATGAGAAAATTTTAATGATGTTAAAACTGAAACCAATAACAAAGAATATCTTAGAAGTGGTAAACTCCACGAAAAATAAAATGTGTATGACATATATTGTGTTTTAATGAGATCTACATTTTTGTTTATCCAATATATTTAGTGCATTTATGACTACCTAAAGCACATGTTGAAAATCCTGTATCAAGTCGTTTATCTCTTACGGTTTACCAGTTATGCAAAAACTACCCAGAATGAAGGCCTTCAGAGGCTGTTTATTCACAGAACATTCAAGATAGGCATGCTTTATTTGTCATGAAAATATCTTTAATATATGGCATTTTAATCAAAATAGTTAAAGCCATTTTTGAGACAATAAAACATTTAGAAACTTTTTCATGTAAAGGGTATTCTTGTTTGGGGTGATTTTCCTTAAAATCTTGGTGTCGCATCCTTGAAAGATACTAAGCTTAAATATCCAGCTTGGTACTTTTTTGACTTTTTGTTTCTGGGTTATGGTATTCACAAATACATGGAGGCACACGCACACACACGGATCTTTTTTCAAAAATACTTTTTGAATATAGGGTTCCATAAAACGTGTATTTCTGGTGAAATCTTGGAATCGAACTTTTAACTGGAATGTAATATCCTCTCTATCTATTATGTACATTGTACATAGTGCTAGGAAAGGTAAACCAAATTTGAAATTTCACTCAAAGTATTCCTTCGGTATTTTAAGGAACAGTTCAAATCCTCCATTTATAAATTTATTGTGTTATTCAATATATTGTTGGTTGCAATGTAACATCATTACTAAGTCTTTGCTTCATATATTTCTTTATTTAAAGCACCTTGTTATATAACAATTTTGTTTCATTCGCCTGTTTTCTCTACCCTTAATTATTTATTAGTGGGTAAAAAGACTATTCTTACGAAATTATGTTTCTATTTGGTTTTAATTGAGTTAACCCTTAGTAGAAATATTTTCATTATAGAATTAAAGTCACATACTTAAAAATTGCATCACATATGCTGGTCTTGAAATTCCATCAATCTTTCCATGCAACCACAAGAAAAAACTAACATCAAACAATTGGAACGATTAATTGTTGATATCTTGGAAATAATTAATGCTATAAAAATAAAATAAACATCAGTACTTACAAGAGATGATTTTAAATAGATGTATATTAATTTGTGTGGGACGATTTTGACTATTATTTAATGTTTAATTATATAAGATAATGCAACCTTCCTTCCGAATGAAGAGCACTTCATAGGAAAATAATAGAAAATTCAAGAAATGCACTTTTTTCAGGCAAACGCTTAAAATATATGTCATTTTAATCCAAATGAGTAGACCTATTTTATGAAAATACAAAATAATGAACAATTTTCCTTATAAAGGGTAGGCTATCATGCGAACTGTTTCTTAAAAAATTTGTTATGCCCATGGAAGATGCTTAATTTAAATACCAAATGTGGTAAACCATCTTTTAGTTTTAGTTATGCTGCCCCCCACACAAACACACTCACACACACACACACTCAAATACTTGTGAACCTTTTTCTAAAAATTACGTTTTTTTTTTTCCAGCCTACTCTACTTAGAAAAGCTTATTCTCTCTGCAGACTCATAGAGGTAAGTATTAATAGAGATTGTTTTATAAATTTATTTCTAGAAGGAGAGGAATAAGGAAATCCCCAGGTTTAAGCGATTATCAAGTGCTCTTAAGAGTGACTCTATATGTGATAGCTTGTAAATTCACATTTATGCATTACTAGGTCTGTGAAAAAACCAATAACGGCTTCCCGTTTGAGAAAAGTATAATTACCAGATAATGTAAACAAATACTAAGGAATATCCAGTGTTTGAATTCAGTAAGAAAGTGTTTTACTTAATATATTAGTATTTTAACAAAATGTACATTTTTGTGTGGATATTCAATTTTGTCATCCCTTACGATTTAGCTTTTATGAAAAAGTCTGCAAAATAAAGGGTAAATCATATTATCTCTTTAAGGAATCTCTTTTGTGTAGTTATATATTTGAGATATATTCCATGTTAAAGGCTCAATTTCCAGAATGTATGTTTTCTCAAATGAGAATTCATTATGTGTTCAGTTTTATAAATGGTTATTACTTTTTTAATCTTATTCATACAAGGAAAACGGAATTTCAATGCCCTCACATAGCAAGCCGTTCTAAAAGAACTTTACTATTGCTTTAGCCTAGTGTATTGACTTATTCACTTTGTACCTGTAGGAAAATATAAAACAAAACCATTTCTGCTAATGCTTATCTCAATTAGCACAAAGTGCATAGAAAAATAAGCTTTTATGAGAACAACTTGTTGCAGAGTAAGTAGAAAAACTGTCAATAAAGCACATCGGAGTGTTTGTTTAATAAACAAAATTATAAGAACATCTCAAAAGAATGTGATCACTTTGTGGTTTACCAAGATACATGCGAGTCAGTTGGGAAGTTTAATGTTGTGTTAGCATGTCACGTAGCTCAGTGGTTACAGCAACCACCTAGAGGCCGGGAGTTCCGTGGTTCGAATCCCTGGTATGACATTAAACTTTTCAGTCTGACTCTACCTATCCAACTTGTATATTAAGCTCGACTTGTGTGAGAAAACTATTAATAGCATTAATTGACCTAATAGTTGTTTAAACTATGAAAGTCGGTAGTTAAAATAACTTATGACATAAGACACCAATGGGGTATGTCATTTCAAAATAATTTAAAATCACCTTGTAGTTAACCGGGAAACATACGACCCAGTTGGGGAATTTAATGCTGTGCCTGTGTAATGGTGGCTCAGTGGTGAGAGAAACTGCCTAGAGACCAGGAGATCCGTGGTTCAAATCCTGACTACGGTATTGAATTTATTCAGTCTGACGCTTCTTATCGAACTTGTGTCCTACAGGCGGCTAGTGTGAAAAACGTATTAATTAAAACTATTTTATTTAATGTAATCAGTACATTAGAAGGAATGTATCTATATCTTGTAAAAATAATATATCAGGGGCAGTACGTCATACTTCAGAGAATTTAACTTTAGTGGGTCTGTTTAAAGTATAGTATAGCGGACTTGAACCTTAGACTGCTCATTACTGACTTCGTAAAGAGGTTGATGTACTGGGCGGTGCAGAACTGTTTTTCACCAGGACATTTCGGGGTTCTTTGCACGCGATATGTACGTGGCCACCGATTACAGAATTTGCAAGTTTGAGTGCTATTCCGAGCTGGAAGAATACATTACCTATCTGCTTAAGTGATGTGGTCGCGAGCTTGTACCAAAGATAATATTGGAAAGAAATGATACAAATCCCATTTCACTAAGGAGGCCTCGAAACTATTGACATCCACCCCTTCTACTTATCGTTCGCTAACCCGCTGCAAGAGGCAATGCGTGATAAACTCGCTGTCTAGTATTGACTTCAGGCGTGTACAAACTACTGGCCACAAAGGCCAAATAAATCTGAAGACTCGTGTAAATGCTTGAGTGAGCAGTGGAAATAGAACAAGATCTTACGAACCTGATTTTATAAGTCACCCGTGTTAGGAATGTAGATGCAATTTTTATCATACAGAAATTAATTTTTTCTCAACATAATCTCCTTTTAGGGATATAAACTTTTTCAAACGTTCTTGCAACTTTTTGAATTTCTCCGACAAGAAGCTATTGTCCAGCTGTGCAAAATAAGCCTCTTTCTGGAAGTTGGCCTCATTTTATCTAGATTTTGTTCCCACGAGACGTTTCTTTGGGGTAATATCAAGGAAAAGTGCGATAGTAATTCTAACGAAGTTCATGCGGTTTGGTGGCGACAACTCCGGATGAATGTTCTGGTGCATTTTGGTGGTGAAGCAGTATTTTCTACTTCTTCAAATGAGGTCGAGTCCCGAGTTTCTTGTTGAATCGGTCCAATACTCACTTCAGCATTGTCAGTAATATGTTTCTCTTTTTCTAAGAAGAGTATGATATCTTCCACATCCCAAAAAGTCCTCGCCATCACTTTTCCGGCCAAAAACACGTATTTGTTCTTTTTTTTTGAGCCGATTCACCGTAAATTTTAATAAATTATAAATATTACTAAAATCAATATAATAAAAAATAAAAAAAAAGATTTTAAGCAGCTGGGATAGTATTGCTGATTGTTTCAATATATACTAAAAGGTACTAAAGCTCCTGGTGTTCTTTGAAGAGCTACATAGGCAAATGTATGTTTAGTGTTATTAATTGATCCAAATGTTTAGGTTTAGAAGCATGAGCCCACCATATTTTTACAGTAGGAATAGATGTAAATATACGGGCTTAATCATCTTACCAAAGCAGGTATTATTTTCATAATGAATGGTAGACAGATAAAATAAGGGTTTAAAAACTTAAGCAATCCAATATTTTGGTTCTTGCCCTAGCTTAAATAACTCCAAACTTAGTTTCGAATTGGAAACCCAATCTCATTTGTTTCCTGTGAGCAATAGCTGCAACCAAAATTGTTTCACCTCCAATTTATCATGCAAAATATGAATTGCCGTTCCGTGAACACACCTATAACTTCTACCACTTTTGGAACTTTTGTTCGACAATCAGCAAAAATCATATCCTGGACTTTTTCAATGATTTTCTCCTACAAAAAATCTGCTGAGCGTCCTGGGCGCTCCTCAAAAGTAGGGTAGGGCGAAGTTAGTGCGTGTGCTTTTTCTCCTGATACGCCGCACCGAGCACCATCGCCGACTCTTAAACCCTCAAAGAGACCAGCTTGGTGAAGGATAAATTAAATAATAGAAAGGATATGCAGGGACAGGAAATTCGGACCTCCTGGCGATGCGTCTAAACACTAGGAAAACATAAAACTTTAAAATTAAATTTAGTACTCTAGATAATATATCAAATAAATGATAATTAAAAAACAGTAATTACATTTTAACATTTTTTGAATTGTTAGAATAATAAAACTGTTATTCATGAAATATATTCAACTACTGAATCTATCCTTCAATGAAAAGGTGCACTAAAAGTGAAATTATAATTACATTATATTAGGTTTTATTTTTTGTAAAATAAAATGTTTCATTAGCTACAGGAATTGAACCCACGGCCGTCGAATGCGTGTGACACACATTATCTCTGGGTGAGTTGCTCAGTATTGAATGTCTGAATAACATAATTGTATCAAAAACTAGATTGTGCTAGTTTTATTCCTCATTCACATGCTACTCCTGCACACTAAGGAAATACTGCAGGCAACTAGATAAATAATGCAGTGGAACATAACTCTTTCTGTTAGCAAGTTAAACGATCACGGGCCTGTTAACACACACAGATGGCAGTGAAATTGCCTCTTAAACTTACAGTAATTTATTGGTGGCAGCAGAACCGATGAAATAGCTGCACTCTAAAAGCTCAGTAAACAATATCACTGTTCCAAACCGTAACGAGTGCATGTTACGCAGGCTATTATTTAAACCCCAACCCAAATCGCCATTAAACCTCTCTACAAAAACCATGAACAAGTGATCACCGAAAGATACAGCATTTTAGAATTGCTGCAAATTAACGTACTTTTCTCTGTGGCAACTGTAGCACGTATATTCTGCATGTAATTCAATTGAAATAAACTGTAAATTACTGTGTGAATTAACTTATTTGCTCTCATCTATATTCATGAACTAGGTAAATGTGCTACGCTGTGCAAAGCTTTATCAGAGATGGTTACAATGTCCAAAGAGAAAGAAAAACTAGCGAATTAATATTCCTGATGCTTAACTTGATTGTAGCTAATATTTTTAACTTTTTTAAATCTGCATATTTATACGTAAGCTTCGTGAATATGGAACGAACAGAAATAGGAACAAGAAAGCGTTTTGTTCGTGTCTCATCTTTGCTGTTCGAGTTATATGCGACAGGACCTAAGTTGTGATATTTCTAGCCGAATATTCCTAGACATTTTTACAGTAAAGCTTAAACCAGAATTCAAGAACGTAAGCTAACACGATCAGCTTTATAATACCCTAAAACATCCACACCAATCTCAGTTTTCTACATTGTAAAATACTAAACAAAATAGAAACCTTTGCTTCATTCATTACGGTAAACAAACGTGAAATTTGAGAGTCATAATATGTAAAATACGCTCTAATTTAAGTTTATATAAAGTACATATAATGACAATGATATTGATAGTCGTCTTGGGTTTTGTAGTTATTTAAATATTTTGATTTACTAAACTAATTGATCTTATAAAATACTCACATATTGCTTTTAAAATTATACACATAAAATAAAAAAACAAGTATCTTTATAAAATAGTTTAAATTAGGACCTAATTATCATAGAACATTATTTTATATTTTCTCTAACACTCTTTATTTTTCAAAGGTCAATAATACATTTATCAGCATTGAAGTTTAATTTAAAAACATTTATATTGTCATTTTTAATGCTCCTTTGAGAGGCCGTTCAATTTTTTTAACCTACTTAGTGAAAACTTGTATTCTGTGGAGCATCCTGAAAATGGAAAAATTCTGAAAAATATTTTGCGAGTAAAGATGATTCAAAGTTATGCCTAGTAATAAGTATGCGCTTATCCATTAACAGATTCAGTTAATTGGTAATTAAAAAACTCGCGTGGAAAAAAAATTCATAGGTTTTTGCAACAGTTTGAGCTTCTTAAATTCAAACGGATACAAGTACGTACGTTTTCTAAAACTATGTTAGTTTGTTAAAATAATATTTTAATACAGATTTTTTCGAGCATTTGATATGATGTAGAAAAAATTAATATATTTCATAACATTATTGTCAAATACTTTTAGTTACAATTTTGGATTTGGTGAAATTTTTCATAACTCAAAAGGTATATTACATTTGTAACACAGCATGACATCAGATTTTCAAAGAAAAACAATACAGTAATAATTTTAATTGGAAAGTTTTTTGTGATGTAATGCTTGCCATTCGACTCGTCATTATGCACAGCAGTGAATAAACTGTCTCTACAAATGTACTTAAATTTGCCCCTCTTCCCTCACTGTTTTAACCAAACCATATAAAGAGCCTTAACAGTTTTTTCAGAATAACCATATTTATTATAGGTGTTTGATATTTTCACAATATTGATTTAGCATGTAAAATGTATGATACAACAAGAAAAAGTCATGTAAAGAGTGGTGAAAGAGGTGTGTCAGAGTATATACAAACTCCATGTTCTGAGTAGCTATTATACTGAGCAGTAGGTTGGGTGGCCTCCTATGCAGAATCTGTATATCCTCGCGAGAGAGTATTATAACACAGCTGTAGCACTCGTTTCCTATGGCACACTCTAAGTTTTTGTGCTTTGTTCTTTACTCGTGCTATCATGTAATGGGAATGATAGGAAATTGTTTGATATGTTGTTGAATTCAACGCAATTCCGGATAAATATGATCACTTTTATAGTAAAACCGGGAATAGAGACGGGTATTTGTGATACTTTTGCACTAAGCGAGGAACTGGGTTGTTATAGGTGTAGCACGTGCCTTTTCTGGCAATAGAGAACCAGTTTTTCTGCCGTTATGACTACACTCATCTAAGTTCCCAACCTTAGTCAATAATGAAGGATTTTCTGTCGTGCGAATCGGGCCCCATTCCCACATTCAACAGTGAGCTGGTTTTACCTGCCGTCTCAATCCGACATGTCTCGGTTCCCATCATTGCTCTATAGCTAATGGTTTCCAGTTAGATTTTCACCAATTGGAGCGAGGCTACGGATCATGGTTGGCTATAAGCATCAATTGTGTCGCTATGCTAGCGAAAGAAAGACCTTGATGTTTTAAATGTCGTCAGATCCGCAAATCCGCAATAGATGCAGAGCTACTCCATTCATATTTTGAACATAATCTCCGAGTTTCACAAAAAAAGCCCCAGAACCAGAAAATTTCCAGGAAACTGAAAAAAAAAGTCAGATTTTCAAGACTAGAAAGTGAGTTTTTAAAAATAAGAATTTAGATTTGCCAAAATGTTTCCCAAGCCGAAAAAAAGAGTCTACTTTGCCTGCCCTTGACGGCAGCGCAAAGAAACCTCGCTGTTCTCTAAATATGATCTGTCCCTCGGCGAATTTCTAGTAGTTTTTCCCAAGGTGATCCACCGAAGAGCGAAGGAATGAGCATTTCTACAGTTTCCCACCAGGTCGCAGCTGAATCACTTTGAAGATTTTAAGAGGGTTTTTATTCCGTAAATCCGTGACATTAGTGAACCATATCTGTCGCACGCTTGTGGAAGAGGGTAGGCAAATTGTTCAATACCTAAATATTGTAATAAATCATTTTACTTTATTATTGCACATTTTAATCACTAAGCTATTAATAATATCGTAAACAGATATTAAATACAGGCAAATGCCACTATCCTTCTGGAGAATAAACTTAAAGCACCATCTTCAAAATAAAGTGCAATAGCCATAAAAGAAGGGTTGCTGCTGTTTTTGTCTCATAGGGAAAGAAAGGATGTAACTTGTGAAAGCATCAGTGCTTCAAGCACGTAGCTTCCTACGCCCGTTGATCGAGGTGGGGTAACATTTAAGCGGAAGAAAAAACTTAAAATAAATTCTGCAGGAGACCTTACTTGCTATCTTTGTAGAAAAATATTAAGAAAAAGCAGCTTATATAAGGTCTGGAATACTTCCGACAAGTAAAGGAATCTATAGACAAGAAAACTTCTGAAGCAATAGTTCCTAAAGCTGGCATTTATATCCTTTTGATTCTTTAAAACAATAAATCCACAATTCACATCATCAGTCCTGCGAAAATCTCAATGTTATTGAAAATATTTATTTTTAATATATAATTGTTGAGTATTCTGTTTCTATGTGTATGGTAGATATAGGTGGAATTTAATTTCGATCACAAATACTATGTTTATCATTGATGTGTTCGTTCATATGACTTTCTCTATTTGTTCTCCAAAACCTATTTTTACAAAAGCTTGTTCTATCTACTTCATTCTAATCAAGATAAACATTAGCAGAATAGCTTCTTACTTCTTTATAGCCAAAAAGTGGATAAGGGAATACACTAGGCTTAAGCGATAGTCAAATCTTTTAAGAGTGGGTAGCTCTGAGATGACAATTTGATTCCTTTTGCACGGCCAGGAGTAGAAAGAAATAAAAAAAAATCTGATATTTTCCATTCATGTGACTTTCTCTACATCTTTGCAACAAATTATTGCTAAAAAGCTTATTCTTCTATTTACTTCATGCCAATTAATAAAAATTAACTTGCTTGTAAGTAGAAGCGAAATAAGGGAGTACCATAGGTTAAAGTGATAGTCAAAAGCTGGTTGCTGTGTGACTTAAGTTCCTTTGTTTGTATTGACAGGAGTTCACAAATTCATGTATGAGAAAAGTATACGTTTTTCAAAGCTGAAACCAAAAACAAGGAATATCTCAAAAACGATCAACTCCACGAAAAATACCTGAAATAAATTGTGTGTTTTAACGTGTTCTACATTTTTGTGTGGTAAGTTTCTGTCTATCTCTTACGGTTTAGCAGTTATGCAATATTCACTAAAATTCATCCAGAATAAAGTAGTCTTCAGAGGCTATTCCCAGAAAATTCAAGATAAACATTTTATGTCAGATAAATATCTTTAATATACACTATTTTAATCAAAATTGTTATAGCCATTTTTGAGAAAATCAAAATTTTGAAATATGTCCATATAAAGGGTAGTTGCTTGTGGGAGGATTCTTGATACTTTTGTATCCTTGGTATTTAGCAGTCTCTTCATTTTTGAGCTATGCTGTCCACACACACACACACACACACACACACACACACACTAACACGCACAGACACACACGGAACTTTTTCTAAAAATGCTTTTGGATTCAGGGGTATCAAAAATAGATTTCACCAAAAATATATGTTACGAGGAACATTGGAAAAATAAAGAAAAATTATAAAATCGTCCGTGTGTGTGTGTGTGTGTATATAACTCAAAAAGAAAAAGCCAATTAAATACCAAACTTGGTATTTACATTTAGTATCTCCCAAGAGTGCGACTCGAGTTTCAGAAAAATCCTCCCACCCTAAACTACTCTTTACATGGAACATTTTGGCAATTTTGATTTTTTAAAAAATGACTAAAACTGTTGGGTAAAATGCCGTAATTTAAAAATGTTTCCATGGAAAATAAAATGTATGTGCTGAATTTCTTGGGTATAGCCCCTGAAGTCCTCTTCATTTTAAATCGCATTTGCATAACTGGTAAACCGTAAGAGATAGACAAAAGCGCACCACACAAAAATGAAGGTATCGTTAAAACATATAATTTTTCATATACTGTTTATTTTTCTAGCTAGTTCAGAGATATTGCCTGTTTTGGTTTCACAGTTAAAATGCTAAAACTTTTTCTGAACCGATGTCATCATCCGTTTCATATCTCTTTCGTTTTTACTACTGATCATGGAAGAAGAACCTAATTTCAATGACAATCGCATAGCGAAAGATTTTAAAAGAGTTGACTGCCGCCTTAACGTAATACATTCCCTTATTTCCTTTCCACAAATAAGGAAGTAGTGGAAAAACTTTTTATTTATTTTCGTCCTGATTAGCATTATGTAAATTAAAGAGTAACATTTTGTACGAATAGCTTTCAAAACAAATAGAGAAAGTCATTTGAATAGAACTTATCAGATTGTAACTTTTTCAACCACTTACTCTGTAGGGTATACAATGGAGAGGGACATCTCACACATGCAGTTTACTGGAAATCTATTCCAGCTGCAATTTCCAAGGAGTATGGAATAAATACAAGCTACAGCTGCAGAAAGAGAAGTCACGGAGGCGTCCTAAAGCACTATACTTTTTTGCTGGAAGACCCGACTTGCTACCAAAGCTGTTCATAGAGAATGATGAATCAATAATGAATTCATCTGATGCCCACTACTTTCTTTGTATAGGCATTCGCGCCATCTGTCCGTCTATAAGCATACCTATTACGTTGAGAGTCGCCCCTCAGTGGTGTAGTGGTTACCATGCTGACTTCATATACCCAAGGTCGTGGGTTCAAACCCGGCGGAGGACGATGGATTTTTTCGGGCTTACAAATCCTTAGCATGGCTTCCTTCGGAAGGGAAGTAAAGCCGTGGGTCCCGTGTCGTAGATTTACGGCACGTAAAAGAACCTCAAGCCTGATAGAGAAGCCTCTGAGCAAAATCAAGCGGTCTTTCACACCCAGTATAGAATGGGACGCTGAGAACCACAGCAGTTAAAGAGCGTCCATAAATAAAACGCCATTTCATTTATTACGTTGAGAAGGAAACGGTATGAAAATGATATAAGTGAAAGTATGTTTTGGTATTAGGTAAATCTATCCCAGGATGAACCAAGGAGGGCGATAGAAGTCAAATCCGAGATTTCCCGAGTCATACAAGTTATCCCGCTTGGTACTTCATTCCCTTATACCTTCAAGGAAATAAGCAATACTAGTGCTGTTTTAGCTGTTTATCTCATTAACGTAAAGGATAACTTATTAAAATTAGTTTGTTGAATGGATACACAAAGGCATGTGAATGCAACTTCAGATTGTTCTATGCAGCAGCGCTTCGTCCTATGTTGACCTTAATGTTGTGATATTTTTGCACGTTATGTTTAGGTTTAATATTGTAAGTTTGATCAAATGGTGTCGCATCATACCTATTACAACATACTTGTTTGCCTCATCAGAGAAGCTTCTAGAAGCTTGTTCTTTTTTTTTTAATTGAATAACAACATGATCCATTTAAAAGTAATATTACATGTTTTGGTTTTATTTTAGAGTTATGTTTCTATTGAATCAAGCGTATTAGGGCGGGGAAAGCTAGCTCTAAGCGTAACGATTTGAGCGACTTTGGAAGGTGAATGAGTGGCGTCCAGCGCAGACGGAAACGTCCGCAGGGAAGAGCATCCAGCCTGTCGCGGCTTCCGCTGCTGGCTGCCCGAGTATATTATATGAGAAATTATCATTTAATAAAGATGTAATTTTAACCAGGTTTAACCTGCATACTTTTAATTTAGTTTCTGTGTCCAAGCACCTCAATATCTCTAGTTTTGTAATTAGTTCCCTCTTGATATGGAACCGAGTGACTCCTTAGTAATAAATAATACATAAATATGAAGAATTGTTATGTTTTTAAGTTAAACAAATAACGAACTTGTGACAATATTACATACTTTCCCAAGATATTGCGAGAAACAACAGCAACTAGTCAGCTTTTCGTAAAGTGATATAATATTTTCGCATTAAAAAGCATAACAAATATGCATAATTTTTCTTTCCTACCTCTATTTACCTAAATTTTTTACTTTGTTTGCTGTATGATTACTGAATTGCTGTTTTTCTTCTTTTAAACACACACATATACACAAACATATAACACCCACGCCTAAGTCGGGACTCGAACCCACGATCCCCTGCGCTACGAAGCCTTGGCGAGCTCCGCCATGAGCTCTGGCCTTTTTGTAGTTTAACGTCCTTTACCCTGATTGGTCATATCGAACGATGAATGAAATTGGTAGAAATGATGTTTAAATGATCTCATAAATACATAATAAGTTAATACAACTAATTTTAAGTATAAGAATAACAGTTTAATCATCCAGAATGGAGAAAATAAAGCTACAGCGTTTACCGGTGTTCATTAGTTCAGACGTTAAACAGGTTTAATCATCCAGAATGGAGAAAATAAAGCTACAGCGTTTACCGGTGTTCATTAGTTCAGACGTTAAACAAGTTTAATAAGAAATTTAATTTAAGTAGCAGCAGCAATAGCTTTGTCCCAGCTTCTTGAATATTGCTGGCATCCATTAAAAAGATGTTGAATGAAAAGAAAATATGTTTCTGTTCTTAGTTTTTTGCTTTCTATATTACATATAATAAGATCAGGAGTTATTATATTCCACCCAAAAAGTTCGATACCTAGATTTCACTGAAGCATAAGAATTTTTAACTGTGTCCATTTGTATATGTGAGCGGCAAAACTCAAAAACGATCAATAGCTTAAATACCAAACTTGGCATTTAAGTTGAATACATTCCCAAGGTGAGACACAAAAATTTTTAACAATATGCCTTATCCTAAAATAACCTTTACTGTAACATCTTTCGATATTTTGGATTTTCTCAAAATATGTCATAACGAGTTTAATTAAAATACCATATATTATACAAACATATCACTATTTAGCGCGATGGCTCAGGTAGTCAAGCGTGTGGCCTCCATTCTGGAGGTCCAGGGTTCATGTGTACGGAAGAAAGCGACAAAGCATTTGGAACCGTACCTCTTTATGCTGGAAGGAATAAAGTTCTGATGAAAAGTAGTCTTGTTGCATGATTAGTAGTTAAATTTCGTGTTATTATTTATTGTGTGTAAAAAAGTAATACATTTGTAGTTAACATGTATGTAGTGTGCATTAACTCCCTTTTTACTTTCAGACTATTTCTATTTAAAAAAAAAAAACTGATTTGGATTTATCATAGTCTCTCTCTATCGCCAAGGGATTGGATATATAATACCAAGATCCAAATTTCCACCTTCAGCCTAAAACAATAATAAAACTGACTGCCACCGCGGTCGAGTGGTCAGTGAGCTGTTTTCTCACTCGGAGATCCCGGGTTCGATTCTCGGCTGGGGCGGGGAGTTTTTCTTTAACCAGAATTATTCTCTATCCTCTACAGAGTCTGAAAGTATGTATGTGAGAATGAATGTGTGTAAGTTTGAGGAAAATAAAATGATTTAAAACAAACGTAACAGTTGTTTCAAGTGCAAAGACCCCGGAGCATGTTAAAACAGAAAATCGATAGTAATAGCGATCGTACTGCCATTTATCTTCTACTACGAGTGGCGTCCATGCTATGTCAGTGAACAGAGCAGTGTAGTGTATAAGGAAGTGACTGAAATCTGTCATCTGACAGTGGATAGTGGAGGGAGCTAGACAAGGGGTCTCGATAATCCGGCCGAACGTCTCCATCTATCTGCAGATGGTGAAAACAGCTAGACTGCAGCACCTTATCACCAGCTGCTTCACACGAAATGAAAGTATACAAAGTATTTAATTGAAAATATCCGTCGAGGAAAACTAAAACAATTAAACAACTAATTTAATGTATACGGATCTTTGTGTCAGTAGCCTAATAAAATCCACTTCCTTTCGAAGAAATTTGGTAAAATCTTGTACAACTGATAAATGTTAAGTGGTAGATGAATGCGTACTATATAAGAATTGTAAATTTCTTTAAAACAAGATACTTCATTTGAAATAGCCTTATCTGTAAGCCTGTTCGAGATATCAGTTAATAATGCGTCGAATAGTTCTATTCCAATAAGGAAAAATGAGAAGGAATTTTAAGCCCAGTATAAATAGCGTCCAGCTGTTAAACATTTGACTGTAGCTATTCTTATTGTATCTAATATTTCAAGTGTATCTATTATTATTATTATTATTATTATTATTATTATCGCTAATACATATATCCTTTTCAATGAAGAGTCTTTCACTATTACCAAGAAATGCAAGGGGTTTGGACCATTTCTGAAGTAAAAAAAAAAGAACTATTCAATTAAACGGTAGCTTGGAATATGGAATTTTTCATTAAAACTTTGTATCAAATCATTAGAAAAATCTACTTAACTGAAATGTTATGTTTAACATATTAATCTAAGAATCCAGTTTAAATTAGCAGTGGCAAATAATTGTATGTGTTATCTTCAACATTTGGCATAACAATGTGAAAAATTCCGAAGTTCAGTCTTTCCAGCTGTTATACAGATCCTTATAGTATGGACTTGCAGTACTCGACAACGAATTTCTGCTAATACTTCATTGATTTCGCGATAATCTAAAAATATTCAATTTCCCGCGAGTTGCTAATCAGTATTGCGCAAAAAGCAAGGACAGATGCTGTATCAGTGTGCAATATTTTCAAACCTAAAAGGTTTTTTACAGATTAATACATTACAGCATGTTGATGATTGGTAGCACATTGCTCTATTATGCCTCTTGCATTGCTATTTAACTTCAGATATGAACATATACATACTTTCATAGGTTTTAGTAGTAACTGATAGTCGTAACATAAATTATTGCAAAACAAAGACAGTTATTAAATTATTAACATACAACAGATAACTAGCTTCTCAACTTGGTTAATACTATTGCAATAACATTTTATTGCTGATAGTAAGAGAGTTAAACCTTTCAGTTTATAGTAGTGAATATGAGCAGGCATCTTGGTAATTAATTGGAAGAGAACACAATTTCAAAGAAACATTCTTCTTAGTAACTGCTGTACTCACTTGTAATGACGCTGTAAATTACATTTCCTGAGTGTGGATCTTTCCACCACTTTCTATAAATAAGAAAATATTTTCTTACGCAGACAAAATGTAGGAGTCAATGGCTTGCGTGCTGGACAGTTTCCTGTCTCCGGCGTTGTAAACTGACACACAACGTATTATACATACAAAGAAAAGAGAGAGAGAGAGAGAATTCAAGAGATGTTTACATTTTCAGGTATTGAGAGTTTTGTGTTCCTGTACACTTACTGTTGTATGCTCCAAAATGGCATTTTAGAGTGTACAGTCCTGCTTAAGTAAAGATACACGAACAGGTTAACTAGAAAAAAAAGTGTAGATAGTTTGTGTAGCTTGTCATAAATTCAAGAACATTTGTAAAACAAAATGTACTAACCTTTCCACGTTTATTTCTCCTGAACCAATGTGCCCTTGAGCCTGTGACAAGAAATAAAAAACAATGTGTTCAAAAATAGTGACATCATGTTGCCTAAAGTGATGTTGCCAAACATTTTCAGTATGCACTTGGAAATATAAAACAATCACTAGACCTCATGGCCATACATACGTTTGCTGTCTTTGGATATTTGTAATAAGATTTTTGTAAAGTAGTAAATATGCTCATCTATTGCAGAATAACAATATGGTATTCACAAAACTACATATAAAAGAATGAGAAATGATTAAAATGAAGTTAACTTCAAACTTATATTACATATAATATATATTGTTATCAGATATTTAAGGATAACCACACACCCCTTTCACTTTCTCTGACTGCTCGGACGTAACAGAGGAAGTAAGAAGTATGTATTAGTACCACCAAAATTCCGCGAAGGAATTATAGTTCTAAAAACCATATTCGTTCTTCTACAAATATTTTTCTACCTTTATGAGGTGGTCCGTGGAATCGCAGTGTAGTATCACTTGCCTTTCTAAGATTCCCTCGTTTCTTTTCTTCTTACATGTGACAGCTGACATTGACATCTCTCGAACGAAAACGAAGAAAAAAAGAACAGCAAGAAAATCGAATTTCCTTGCCCTTGCATTTTCTTCTCTACCTCGAGGAGAACTATTGAGGGAGCAAAGGTCCACCTCACTTAGTAGTAGGAAATTCTCTTCAAATGCATTTAAGACACAGCACCTGTAAAACTTGGACAAACTAAACTTATGAGCAAACCTTACTAATGCGTATTTTTGTGTAATAAAAACACCTATTTAAAAATTGTTTCCTCAGAAAGCATAAAGTGCTATCACTAGATTTATTTTATCTTGTAGAACTATTGCTTATTTAAATTTTGAGAAATAATATTAAATACACTTTTGTTCATTCAAAATGAAGTTCTATATTGCGACCATTAATATATATTATTATAGTTATCGGAGGAAATGTTTATTCAAATATATGTCGATCTTCCTTGAAAAATTAACGTGCTAGTTTAATTATATAAGTACGTTAATTATATAAGTGATTACTATTTACAAATTTAATCTTGTGCATTGAATTTTTTTGTAAGTATTTAGACGTTATAAGAAATACACACGAGTACTTTCATTACGTGTTCTGAATATACATATTCAGCAGAAAAGCATTTTAAAGTACAGAATTTGTAATGTAGGTTAGTTATTCTACAACACAGGCTAAAATTATAGAAGAATATATTTACACTAACGTTCAATAAAATCCTCTTCATTTCCAAGAAAGGTCACAATGAATTCTCGTATCTGTAATTGTGTGTGTTTTACTTATAAATAAAGCAGTGTTCAAAGATCATGAATCAGTGAAATTTGAACAAATTTTTAGAATATAAAAAGAATCGCTTGTTCCATTCATATGACTTTCTCTAGCTATTCTGGAGTAGATCATTCTTACAAAAGCTTATTCTTTTAATATTTCATTCTAATGAGATACTACTTAGTTCCTTATATGTAGTAGGGAAATAATGGGGTACACAAGGCTAAAGCGATTGTCATATCTTTCAAAGGCTGTCGCTATGCGATTGTTATTGAATTTCATAGCAGGAATGAAACAAAAGAGATATGAAACGAATGAGGACCCATGTGAGAAACGTTTAAATATTTTAAAACTGAAACAAATAACATAATATTCTGAAAAGTTGTAACTCTACTAAAAACTGTACAAGATAAAATTTGAGTGTTTTAAAGAGAGCTACATTTTTTGTATACTAACCTTCCATCCATATCTTACAGTATTCCATTTATACAAAATTCGTTTAGAATTACCATGATTTCATATATTCTATATATATATATATATTATTTGTTATGTAATTCTGTTTTTAATATACGGTATTTTAATCAAAATCGTTAGAGCTATTTTTGAGAACATGATGTTTGGAAGTAATTGGAAAGTAACCAAACTTCGCATTTAAGTTCAGTATCCCCAAGGTTGCTACAAGAAGAATTTCACAAAAATCTCCCTAATCTAAACTGCCCTTTATTTGGAGGATTTTTCAAAATCTCCAATTTTCTCAAAAATTACTCTAACGAAATTGTTAAAATACGGGGTACATAGAACACATTGAAATCGCAAGCAAAATTAAATCCTAAATTTTTGGAACAGCTACCAGAGTTCTCTTTATTATAAATTACTTTTGCATAACTGATAAACCATTAGCGATAAACAAATCATATAATTTTTTTTAAGAACTAACCATTCCTTGTATCAAGTTTGATGTATCTAGACATTTGATTTTTTTTTTTTTTTTTTTTTTTTTAACCTGGCCACGAAAAGAGAAGGAAATTTAAATTGCGTCACTTAGCGAACTAATTTTAAAACATTTTGCTGTCGCTTTAGCCTTTCTGCTAATATATATTCCATTAGCATGAGGTAAGTAGAAAAAGAGGTTCCTGTAAGAATAATTTGTTGCAGAATAGGTACAGAAAGTCATGTGAATTTTTATTTACTCATGGTAATAATCATCTCAATTAATATGCCTTATATGCAAGACATTTAAAATAAGCAAAATGAATATCTTGAATTTTATGGGTATATCCGGCGAAGTTCTCTTCGTTGATCGATATTATGAACAATTTATATAACGTATAAACCTTATGGGTAAACAAAAGATTTATACACAAAAATATTGATATATTAAAAACAACATCTTTTAAAAATCACTTTTTGTGATATCCGCCATATCCGAGATATTGTTGCAAATTTCCAAGAGACTAACCTTTGTTCAAGTTATATTACTATACATTGTTCCTCGCTGTGTTATGAAACGAGTACACAATTTCAAAAACAACTATAGCGACTTATTTTTAAAAAAAAATCGTATAAATTATCTTCAACCTACAACGAAACTGGTAATGGAACTATTTTTCAAAGATTTATCACATAAAAGATTCTGATGTGTTCCATGCACACGACATCCCTCATCTATTCTGGAAAAAATATTCTTACATGAGCACATTGTCCTCATTTCATGCTGATCGAGGTAAACATTGGCAGAAATGCGATTATTATTAATTTTCTCTAAGTAGAAGGAAAATAAGGGAATGCTTTCGACTTAAGCGTTAATGATGTTTTAAAAGTCTGTCGCTATGTAATACAGTTGAAATTTGCATCCAGAAAAGTGAAGAATTAAACACTTCTTATTTGAGAAATTGCAATTTAAAACCAATAACCACTAATATCTCTTAAATAGTTAGCTCTACACAACAAATATATGTGACAAATGGTGTGTTTTGAAGAGCCCTATATTTTCTGATCAGTAAGCTATTCTCTATATTTTACGATTTATTAATTATGTAAAAGTCATTCAGGGAAGAGAGGTCTTCAGGAGATATTCTCTAGAAATCCATGATATGCTTTTTATTTCTCATTATGTAAATATTTAACTATGTTGTTTCTCACATTAAATATATTTAATATGAGATTTATTCAAAATTGTTTGTCACTTTTGAGAAACTATAACATTTCTAAAAATATTTCATGTAAATGGCAGTTTGGGTAATAATTTTTTTCTGAAAAGCTTCGTACCGCATCCTTGGAAGCTACCTACTTAACTTCAATAGAAAGTTTGGTGTTTAATTGACTTTTAGCTTATGAGCTATTCTGCGCACAGATACATAAACGCGTGTGAGAACAGTTTTATAAAAATGTAATTATTTTTTCTGGCCCGCATTACAATGTACATAGTGTGACAAGGTATTGTAAGTATTCCATTCAAATATTCGATGTCAAGCTTTCATCGAAAATATGTTTGAGGTTCTCTGGGTCCGAGAAAGTCTGTATGTGTAGGTCCGTGGACAGCATAGCTCAAAAAACGAAAAGACCATTAAATATTAAACTTAGAATTTATGTTTAGTATCTTCCAAGGTTCCGACATGAATATTTTAAAAAAAAATACTCGGACCGCAAACTACTCTTACAGTGAAAAAATTGTTGAAAATATCTAAAAAAATTACCTTGACAATTTTGATTAAAATACAATGTATTAAAAATATTTACATAACAATTAAAATGTGTATTTTGAATTTTCTAAGAATAGCCTTTGAAGACCTCTTTATTCTAGAAGAATTTTGCACAACTGTTAAACCGTAAGAGATAGACAAATATTTACTACACAAAAAAATGTAGACTCATTAAAACACATTATTTAATGTAAAAAATTTAAAAAATGTAAAAAATGTAAAAAATGTAAAAAATCTTTCTGGAGAGTTCTTCTGTTTTCGAGACATTCTTTGTTATTGGTTTCAAATTTAAACTACTTTTTCTGAAACCGTACCATGCGAACCGAACCTCAATTGTTTCACATAGCGACCAGTTTTTAAAATATTTGACTATTGCTTTAGACTAATGCCTTCCCTTATTTCCCTTCTACTTAAGGAAGCAAGTAATAAGACCAATTCTGTTAATGTTTATCTCGATTAACATGATGTAGATAAAATAATATTTAGCAAGCATAGCTTGTATATGAAACAGCTAGAAAAATTATATGGATAAAGTATATTAGGTTTTTTATTCAGTGATCCGCAAACCGTGTATTTGCGGTGAAATTTTGTACCCAATTTCCGGGTGAATGTCATACCTTCTGTCATCTACATACATAGTTCTTTGTAGAGCAAGAAGTAAGCTTTCATGAGAATTGTTTGTAAACTTCTGTTGTATGTGTTTTTATGAACTATTGTAATTCTGCAATAACTAAATGTATATATCCACTATTTTATAAAAATATGTTGTAAATATACAAGGTCATGAAAAGCATTTACGGCCACGATGGGCATTCGATTGTTGTATATTTCCAAGTATATACTGAAAACTGGATAGGTAGTCAGACTGAAATAAATTCCATAGCCGAGATTTGAACCACGGATCTTCCAGCCTCTGAATTACAGTGGCAACATGCCAGCACAGCATTAAATTCCCCACTGACATATCTTAACTAATGTCCTAAATTCGAGGCTTGTGTGGAAGAGTAATTTACATTAATTGGCCTAGTAGTGGTTAAACTATGAGGTCTTGGCTTGAGTTCATCTTTTGGTTTACCGGGAAACTTGCGAGTCATTTTGAAAATTTAATGCAGTTTTATAGTAGCTGGTTGGTTAGTGAAACAGTCTAGAGACCGGAAGATCCATGGTTGAAAACCCGGCTATAGCAATGAATTTTCAGTCTGACTCTGCCTATCCAACTTGTGTCCTACACACTGCTTATGTGAAAAAATCTGATGTTCCATTCACATGACTTTCTCTATATCTCTGTAAATTATTATTCTTAATAAGCTTATCTTTTATTTATTTCATGCTAATCGAGAAAAATTAGCATAAATAGTCTTATTTCTTGCTTTATTGTAAGTAGAAGCGAAATAAGGGAGTACCATAGGTTAAAGTGAAAGCCAAAAGCTGGTTGCTATGTGACTGATGTTCCTTTGTTTGTATGGACAGGAGTTGACAAATTCCTGTATGAGAAAAGTATAAGTTTTTCAAAACTGAAACCAAGAAAAAGGAATATCTCAAAAACGATCAACTCCACAAAAAAATGTATATCACATAAACTGTGTGTTTTAACGTGCTCTACATTTTTTGTGGGTTAAGTTTTTGTCCAGTTTAGTAGTTATGAAAAATTCATCTAGAATAAAGTAATCTTCAGAGGCTATTCCCAGAAAATTCAAAATCTACATTTTATTTGTCAGGTAAATAACTTTAATATACGATATTTTAATCAAAATCGTTAGAGCCATTTTTTAGAAAATCAACATTTTCGAAAAAAGTTCCATGTAAAGGGTAGTTTGGGGTGAGGGGATTTTTCTCAAAATCTTCGTGTCGCATCCCTGGAAGATACTAAACTTGAATACCAAGTTTGGTATTTTACCGACTTTTCGTTTTTGAGTTATCGTGTTCACAAACACACGGACACACACTCACACACGGACCTTTGTCTGAAAATACTTTTTTTGGATACAGGGGACCCTAAAACATGTATTTTCGGTGAGTACATAGTGAGTATAGAGAAAGTAAAAACAATTAAAACATACTGAAGATATTTTGGGAGTAAAAGACTATTACTACTACTACTACTACTACTACTACTGCTGCTCCTGCTGCTGCTGCTGCTGCTGCTGCTGCTGCTGCCGCCACTTAGTAGAAATTGTACAAAAGTAAACGATAGTGGGTAGAAGAAATACGAACAGAAAGTCATTTTTTACGCTTTAGTCTCTTCTTTTTTGATTCCACTATAGTAGGCGTTTCGCTTCGTTTCCGCAAAGTGAGAACAAGCTCCAAAGTGTCCGCCGCGGGAGAAGATTTTCAAGTGTTTCTCTTCCATTAACTTTCGCCCTTTTGCTTCCAAGAGATAATACATCTCGTAACAAGGTGCCAGGGCGAGTATGGGTTGCGATAAGACATGATATCGATAACCGTTAAGCCTCCACCAACAACCTCCCCCGCTATCGATTACAGATGTTGATATTCGCTTCCCTCGATGTAGTAATATCAATTCATAAAACCGATATCCGGCATGGAATACACGCTCTTCCATGTTGAGAGTTTTTGACCTGTAGACCGTTGTTCGACATTATACGCTGCGCCAGCTTTCAGTAATGTATTCAGGAACGGTGGGAATTTTTCGTTAAAATGGAATGCTTCTCTTCAAAAGCGCCCCTGTGCTGCACCACGTATAAACATCACAAGGGGATCAATTTTTATTATTTAATCTTCTTTCATGTTAAAAATTAGCAAAACCCGCAGCTTCGCTCGCATTATCTGTCCACTGTGGAGATGCTTCTCTCTCTATTTTCTTCGTCCTCCTGTTAGTCCATCTCTCAACTGCTATATGACGTTTCAAGAGCCTCAAAGTTGCTGCTTAAGTGTTATAAACATTAAAGACTAAATCAAATATTTAATAGCAAATAAGCTTAAACCTACTGCTTATGCTTGTTATAGGAAAAGAAATAAGTAGTGTTAAGCCTGGTAACTAGAAAATCAGAAACAAATACAGCACTTTGATTTATCTACTTACTACAAAAAAGAAAATATGAAGAATTCCATTCACACGACTTTCTCTACCTATTTGGCAACCAATTATTCTTACAAAAGATTAGTCTTATATCTGCTTCGTGCTAATTGAGATTAGCAGAAGTAGTTTTATTATTTCCTACCTGAAATACCCGACCTTGACGGTAGTTTGACGCTTTTTATCCCATTTAGCATAAGGTTGTTCTTGTTAATCACCGATCATTTCTTTTGATGTATTTATAAGTTATTTCCACTACTAAAGTTAATTAAAACTCAAGGAATTTTAAAAATGCAGAAACATGTCCAAAATCATGAATATCGCAGTTATTAATAGTAGTTTCCTCTGAATACAGCTGTGCTTCCTTGTTGCTACATTCGATATTTACTGGGAAAATACTTTTTGTTCTCAGTAATCAATATACTAATAAAATTCAAAAAATAAAGTAAATGCCAACAAAATGAGCTTATGAAGCAGAAGAAGTGGTAGTTTGTCTGCTTTGATGGTATTGCTGTTATCCGTAGCCTCTTATCTTTATATCTCGTTATTCTTCAGCTTATAAAACATATCCAATTTCCTATAAAGAAATAAACCCGCTGGTTACTGCAGTTGAGAATTATATTTGTAATAAGTGAATGTCCAAACATCGGAGTATGATTACAGAATGTGTGGACTGTAAAGTTGACATAATACTTGAGTGACATAACCTAAGTTGGCATTTATTTCTCTTATATTGGCATGTTCGAACTATTACGACAATAATTGGAAAGATATAGATGATTAAATATATGCGTAAGCTTTCACGGCCGGTATCCATAGTTTTAAAATTTAAAATTTCGGGCTATTTTGCCGTGGTCTGTAGGTTAAAATATGTTTAGTTAAAATATTTCTACCTAACGTTTCGTCCCTGTCTGTGAGGGACATCTTCAGAGGAAATGTGCTCACGTTACTGACTCGAAAAGAATAACAACAGTGCGGTTTATAGCCAGTATATATACTCGGACACAGGTGGGCGGGGTCAAGTGGACGGGTTCTAGTTGTGTTTATTTAGCCTGGAGGTTACGGAGTTGGGAAATAAACACAACTAGACGGGTTCTAGTTGTGTTTATTTCCCAACTCCGTAACCTCCAGGCTAAATAAACACAACTAGAACCCGTCCACTTGACCCCGCCCACCTGTGTCCGAGTATATATACTGGCTATAAACCGCACTGTTGTTATTCTTTTCGAGTCAGTAACGTGAGCACATTTCCTCTGAAGATGTCCCTCACAGACAGGGACGAAACGTTAGGTAGAAATATTTTAACTAAACATATTTTAACCTACAGACCACGGCAAAATAGCCCGAAAATTTTAAATTTTAAAACTAAGATATAGATGATACTAAGAGTTTTTGTAGAAATTACATGACAGGAACGAACTTCGACTTATAAGTTAAACAATTTTTGCCTTATATCAAAGGTTATATCTGCCAAGTTTGGGCGAAATTGGAGCAACGGTGGAAGCCTATAAACAACATGCACTTGTGTATAGATGCGTACATTGATTTTTAAATATTAAGCAGATTTCCTTGTCGGTAGAAGACAAATAAGGTCGCTATCGCTACGCTAGCATTGAAATTCGGTTCTATTGCTTGACCAGCAGTAAAACAAAATATTATATATGAAATGAATGTGGACTTCCTGTTTGAGAAAAGAAGCTACAAACTAATATCCACGAAAATGGATAACTCCGCAAAAATGTATAGTACTTAAATTGTGTTTTTTAAAAAGCTCTACATATTTTGCAGTAAGATTTTGTGTATATCTTACGATTTACCGGTTATGCAAAAGGCATCCAGAATGAAGAGGGCTTCAGAAACTATGCTCAGAAAATTCAAAATATACCTTTCATTTTTCATACAAATATCTCAAACAAACGGCATTTTAACAAGAATAGTTGAGCTATTATTGAAAATCAAACAATTGTAGTAAATCTTTGTGAGGTATCCTTGGACGATACTGAAACTAAACGCCAATCTTGGCATTATGCGGACTTTCACTTTTTGAGTTACGTTGTTCAAAGTCACACGAACCTTTTTTATTCAGGTAATTCCAAAACGTGATTTCCAGTGAGAAATCGGTATCAAATTTTAATTGGAATACAATATATTATCTGCCTATTTGTACGTAATAAGTAAAGAAATGCCTCTAAAACTCTTTGAATGTTCATTGTATAAAACGTTCATAAATAATACGTTTGCGTCTTATATATATAATATTTAACTTACAAATATTATAAATTCTGTTACAGACTTAAAAAATATCTTGATAGGAAACAAACCAAGTTTGATATTAAAGATCATAGTTAATATAAATGCACCAAAATACTGGTGTTAACTAGACTATTGATGTAATGCAATAATACGTTCCGTGCTACGAAGTGACAATTGTCTGCAAATCCTACATAATTGGCTCAGATGTTAACTGTCCCAAATTTATTTACGCCTTTGACTTGGGGTCAAAATATTTTGGCATTAATATCTGTATTCGATACCGATACTCATTTTGAGCCTCGATTATCAAAACTCATTTTATAGAAATCTAATATGTTCCATTCACATTATTTTTTCCACATCTCTCCAATAAATTATTGTTAAAAAGCTTCTTCTATCTACTTCATACTAATCGAGATAAACATTAGTAAAAATTGACTTTATTGCTTGCTTCCTTTAAGTAGAAAGGAAATAAGGGACCACACTAGGCTAAAGCGATAGTGAAATGTTTTAAAAGCTGGTTGCCAAGCGAGACATTACATGTCGTGTCACGGGGTTAAAAGTTATCTAAAAGGGAGATATAATTATAGCCAACATAATATAAATTATACTAAGAGGGGACAAATGTACATTGAAAATGGCCAGGAAAGAAATATTGTAAATCACGTCTAAGAAGGCAAGGACAGACCATTGTAACGAGCTGACAAGCGACCAAGGTAGGATAGTACCGTTAAGGGAAGGACATTGAGCTGGTAGGGGTGAAGTTCCACTGCCCAAGGGAGGATATAACAAGGAGAACAGAATTCTCTTACGGGTCAAACGAAACTTTTGGCACTAGGCTTGGAACATTCGTGGAGGTATGACGTGATATCTGTGTCCGCGGTAGAAATAAACGGGCTACATACGTCCATGATAAAAACAGCGTTTATTTGATGCACCAACAGACAGTCAAAGTAATAAGGAATGATAGGCGTGGTCGTATAAAGCATAGTTGAAAGGGGAACGCTAGGAGGAATGCGTGTGTATTCGACGGAAAAGACCGAACAAAATGAATAAATGAGTTCAAAAACAATATATAACTCGAAGAAAATCAATTGTCTTACCACACCTGGGAAAAATTCCACGCCAACAAGATCCTGAGCTAGGGCACCCTCACCTCCACACCATGTCTTAATATCCAAAATCTTCATGCGGGATATGAACCCGGTACCCCCATAATAGCATACCGCCGCACATGTGGTTGAAACCCGTTTCTTTGCATTGCCAGGAGTTGACAAATTCCCGTATGAGGAAAGTTCAAATATTTTAAACCTGGAACAATGTCAAGGAATATCTCAAAAATAGCCTGCTTCACAAACAAAATGTATACTGCATAAATTGAGTGTTTTAATTAACCTGCATTTTTTCCAAAGTAAGTATTTGTCTTATTACTTACGGTTTACCACTCAACAAAAGTCATACAAAAGCCATCCACAATAAAGAGATCTTGAGAAGTTATTTTTAGAAAATTTAAGATATACATCACATCTGTCATGGCAATATCTTAAGCATATGAAGTGTTAATAAAAACATTTAGACGATTTTGAGAAAAGCAAACTACTCGAAAATTGTTCCATGTAAGGGGCAGTTGAAAATGCGGATATTTTCTTGAAATATAACTAAAATACCAAGTTTATTATTTAACCGACTTTTCCTTTTTGAGCTATGCTGCACACAGACACACGCGCGCGCACATAAATGTGATTTTTTAGGATTCAGGGGTCTCAAAACATGTATTTCCGGTGAAATATTGCTAGCAAATTTCTGGCGGAATATACTGCTTTCTACTGATGTAAAGTAGTATAAACTATATTTCCAATATGTAAATTGTACGTACGTGCTAGTGAAAGTAAAAATTCCCTATTTTCAAAATGCATATTTCATAGTAATATAAACAAACTGTTACTGAATTTCTGATGCACAAAATATACCTGTAACGGCCAACAAATTTAAATCCTGGAATTCGGTCAATACTAATTTTATTACCACACACTTTTAAACATACTAAAGTAATGTCTTGCGTGGACGCAGAATGAATTATTATCCTAAACTTAATTAACATTTTCTTTTGGAAAGTTTGAAACGATATTCGGAATGACGAAATTGTGTCATTGAAATTTTGATTGATTGTTTTACGATATTACACAGCAGTTAGTTAATCGATGTTTGTATGCATTGATATAAAATTGTGATATAGAACCAAAAAGATACACAGAGTTCTTCTGCTCATTATTGATTTTTAATTGCTTAATTTCTATTGGACTTCGAAATTATTTGTAAACTTCCCCTACTCGGCGCCATTGAACATGATTGCAGATTTGTTGAGTTTGCCTCAATTGGCTCTCAGCTTGCTCAGCTTGGATATTCATAATCATTTTAGGCGCTTGGGAAGTCACTAATTCACGCGTGGTATACGCTTTAAACCTAAACAGTAAGTAACATTTATTGATTGGATATTAGAATGTAAGATCGAAATCTTTTTACTACCTACATAACACATATTAAGCTTGTTATCCGATTTGTATGGGTACTAACCCCTCTATAAATCGCTGTAATGCTTTTTTAAACTATACTTCTGGAGAGCTACACTATGATAACCTATAAATAGTAGTTAGTTTGCTAAATATATGCGTAAGCTTTCACGGCCGGTGTCCATAGTTTTAAAATTTAAAATTTTCGGGCTATTTTGCCGTGTTCTGTAGGTTAGAATCCGTCCACTTGACCCCACCCACCTGTGTCCGAGTATATATACTGGCTATAAACCGCACTATTGTTATTCTTTTCGAGTTAGCGCCGTGAGCACATTGCCTCTGAAGATGTCCCTCACAGACAGGGACGAAACGTTAGGTAGAAATATTTTAACTAAACATATTTTAACCTACAGACCACGGCAAAATAGCCCGAAAATGTTAAATTTTAAAACAGTAGTTAGTTTGGCTAGGACCCGACGTGCTTGTTTCTCTCTGTCTCTCTCTCTCTCCATTTTTACTTGTTCTACTGCTTATCTATAGTAAGCATCCCACATAAAAATGCAGGGCTCCCTGAACAAATAAATTAAAAATATATATTTTTAAAAAAGTGTGTCGTTGCACACTGCGCGATGTTTGTGTGTGTGACGAAAAATCGGTTAAATACCAAACTTGGAATTAAAGTTCAGATCTTCCTCAAGCTCAAAACTACCCTTCACACGGTAAATTTTCATTTATTTTTGCTATATAGAATTGATCACAACGATACTTATTAAAATATGTTTAAGATATATACTGAACAAATTTAATATTTTAAATTTTCTGAAAATATTCCGGATTGAAAAATGTATTGCCATATCCGGGATTTGGACCACGGAATCCCCCCACATGCCTAAACACCAATAAAATTTCCTAATGACTCTTTTTTCGGTAAAATATAAGGAAATCTTCACTTTACCGAGAAAAGCCCGAGTTAGTTGCAGAATACAGAAATTAAGGGTATGTCCCCATGTTGCTTTGGTAGCTCAGTGCTTAAAGCAATACATGTTTTGAAGTGAAATAGAGACAAAAAAGCGACAACATAACTCAGAAATGAAGTACTGTTAAATACCGAACTTGGATCTTAAGTTTAGAATCCTCCAAGAATGCGTCACGAAGATTTTCCAGCAACCCCCCCCCCCCACTGCCCTAAATTATCTTTTAAATAGATAAATTTTCGAATACATCTGCATAGAATGTCTGACAGCTATGATTAAAATACCGTATATTAAAATATTTATATGGCTTTTCTGGGAAAAGCTTCTAAAGTTTTCTTCATTCTGGGTGACTTTTGCATAACTGCGAAATGGAAGAAAGAGACAAAAACTTACTATGCAAAAAATGAAGATTTTGTTAAAATACGAAATTTATGTAACACACAGTTTGAGCTAATCATTTCAGAGATTTGTTTTTATTGGTTTACTCAAACGAGAAATTTTCGTTCGCCTCATCTCTATTCTGTTTTACTCCTCGCCATGAATAGAAAACCGAATTTCAATGGCAATCAAACAGTGATGGCTTTAAAGAGATGACTGTCGCTTTAGCCTATTGTTTTCCTTTATTTTATTTCTGCTTATACGACATTTCTGATACTGTTTATTGCTAAGCATGATGTAGATAAGATTTTTAATAAATGGCTTATTTGCAGAATGAAATAGATTGTTTTTAAATTTGGCACCTTTTAATATATTATGCCTTGCTTGTTAAAAAGAATAATAATTAAAGTAAAATATTTACTCAGCTGATTTACAACAAGTGTTTTATTTCTGGGATCGCACCTGACTATGCCACCATTAATGCAAGACGCAGAAATCCACCTACCAAGGACGGTCCTATGGAATGATGTATATTAAGCAATGTATCCTGTGAAATTTGATCAACAATTTTGAAAAATTAAAACAAATTCTTTGCAATAAATTAGTATGTATAAACTTTAAGAAAATATATAATTTTTCCACATGGTGCATTTTAATTTCCAATTAGCTGAAACTATAAATGAGTAGACGCATGTTTACTAACAGTCAGGCCCCACTTTAAACCTTGTTTTCTTTGTAACATTTTCGAACACTTTTTCAGACACAAACTCCACACAGTGAGGTTGTTCTTTTTTACTAATGATTAGTAATTATATAAAATGATTTGCTTCAGAATTGTTATACTACCTCTCAAAGGTACATTATAGAAAATGGTCATATACTCTTTTCGAATCATACTTCAATTTTGAGAAACAAATTGTTAAATTTTGAGAAATCAAAGTTTTGAGAGTGCCTTTTACACGATAATTAGAATAAATGTAAAATAATTAATATCATAGATGTACTCTTAATCGCATTTAATGTAAAACTTGAAATTGTGATGTTAATATATTTTTAAAATTGCACCATGTGGCTTATTTTTATTAGAACATTGAATTTAGATTACATTTTTATTTAAATAAACATGCAAATTAAAATTTTGAATAGTGGTAAAAATATCAGCATTTTGTATACAATAACTTATATAAATGTAAATTTTTTTTATTTTTTTTATTTTATTTATTTATTTATTTATTCATATATATATATATATTTTTTTTTTGTAGCTTCACGTTCTTTAACCTGGTTGGTCATATCGGACGGTGAATGAAATTGGTGAAATGATGCTCAAATGATCTCGGGGTCCATGGAGCTTAAAGTTATTTGACATTAGTTTTCTCAGGATAAGGGAAAACCCCGAAAAAAACCTTATCCGGGTAACTCACCCTAGGCGAGATTCGAACTCACGACTTGTTGAATATGGGGCAGACACGCTACCTCTACACTACCCAGGCGGGTTAAAATATCTTTTATATTGGGTATTTCCCACAGATGCATTAAATTAAAACAAAAGCCTGCACTTGCTTGGCTGAAATAGAACAAGCCTCAGTTGTAGTTAGAACATTTGTAAAATGTATCATAGTTCTTGCTCTAGCTGGCAATAAACTAGAAGCAGTAACCTGCGTTACCGCAGTGATTATCCCAGAGTGACGTGCACACAGAATATCTAGTTTAATAAGGGCAATTTGTATGTAATGGGCGCGGTACCGCTGATCAAACTTATTATATACAGTTGTTACAATGAAATATAGATGTTTAAAAATTGAATTCAAACGGGCTCTTTGTAATCCTGTTGGGAACAGAGGCGCGTTTTTCAACATTGCATTGTACTAATCGCTGGCATAAAGTACATAAAACAACACACCCACGGTAATGAACCTACAGAATTATCACGATATGCCCTAGGACATAGGCTTCTGCAATGTAGGTGGACGGGAATTTACGGCCACAACTTTAAAAGCTAATGCTATTAAACGGATCGCATTAAATTAATATCAGTTTGGTCTTTTTTTGTCATATACATTTTGTTCATATTTCCCCTCATTAATTATGCGTGTATTGAATAGTTTTCACTTTAATAATTTAAAAAAATGGTTTACCATTTAATTATATATTACTGGAATGTGTTAATTCATTAAATACAGAAGTATAGGTTTTGAATTGTTACCTGTTTTGAAAATAAATTCACCAATTTTTTTACAGTAATTTTAAGCACCTATGTTTAAATAAAACCAACTCCAGGATAATCTACGGATTACTTTTATGGTCAATTTAAATCTGTTATGCTATAATTCCCTTTTATTGTAATTTACTGCACTATTTAATACGAATCCAATTTCTGAGAATTGCAGAATGTATAGGTTGGCAATGTGTCACCATGACCTGTATTAAGTATCATAAGCATCTGACAAATGCATTGTTTCCTAAGCTTTTCAAGTAAAACAACAATGGAAAATAGAAGCAGTGAAATTGCTAGTTAAATGAGTGCTTATTATAAGCACCAGCCACTTTCCTGGACTAAAAGAAAACTTTCGATGGAGTCAATAGATTTACTCTCGTGATAAAACTCCGGACAGTTCTAAGCCAAGTAGATAATGCCCTTAAAACCAAGCATTCTGGAAAATAACGTAATAAGCCGTCTACTAGAATCATGGAATTTAGTACGGGGGCGTGCAAGACAACCCGCTTAGCCCGTATTATTTAACATACAAACGGCATTTAACAAAAAAACATGATGTGTTCTATTCACATGACTTTCTCTACATCATTGTTAAAAACTTTATGCTTCTATTTAGTGCAAGCTAATTGAGAAAACATTAGCAGAAATAGTCTTATTACTTGCTTCCTTAAGTAAAAGCGAAATAAGGAAGTATCATAGGTTAAAGTGATAGTCAAAAGCTGGTTGCTATATAACTGAAGTTCCTTTGTTTGTATGGACAGGAGCTGACAAATTCCTGTATGAGAAAAATATATTTTTCAAAACTGAAACCAAAACAAGGAATATCTTAAAAACGATCAACTCCATGAGAAAAATGTAAATAACATAAAGTGTG
This sequence comes from Hymenopus coronatus, assembly GCA_030762935.1. Taxonomy (NCBI): domain Eukaryota; kingdom Metazoa; phylum Arthropoda; class Insecta; order Mantodea; family Hymenopodidae; genus Hymenopus; species Hymenopus coronatus. The sequence goes on from CM060896.1 coordinate 90,336,360, forward strand.
TGTTTTAATGTGCTCTACATTTTCTGTGCGGTATAGAAATTAAAAATTGAGGAGTGTCTCAACAGAGACTGCAATTTCACTGTTCAAACTGCAGAATCTCTGGACCCTACTAGTTTATCAGCTGGCGTGTTCAAGCACATTTATAGAAGACCTGATTACAACACACAACCTGATAAAACCCAAGCCTGCGAAAAGTTTATGGAAGAAAGCACATGGAAAGAATAGAAAACGTCCCCACCTTCTACAAAACCCCAGCCATGACAGAGGGGTGGGGGATGGAAATTAGCCAGCTATGAACTTCGACACCAGAGGTACAATTTCACCAGCACATTTGTAAAGGAAAGGGTTCTACAACGCGGGTAGCTATTGCAGCCGATAAACTCCAAGTCACAGGGCCATACAGGTTTGCACCAGTACATTTGTAACAGGAAAGGTTTTCAAAACGCGGGCAGCGATTGTTGCTGTAAACTCCTCACCAGAGGGATAATACACGGTTTCCACCAGAACACCTATAACAGGAACGGTTTCCATAGCGCAGACATTGATTCTTCTGCGAGCTCTACACCAGAAGGCAATACACGGTTCCCACCAGCACATCTGTAACAGGAAAGGTTTCTTCAACGCGAACATGATTATTACTGTAAACTCTAAACCAGAGAGACAATAGATACACGTTTTCCACCAGCACATCTGTATCAGGAAAGGTTTCTACAACACGAACAGTAATTATTGCTATTAACTCTACACTAAGGGACAATATACGGTTTGCAACAGAACATCTGTAACAGGAAAGGGTTCTACAATGCAAACAGGATTATTTCTGTAAAATCTACACCAGAGAGACAATACACGGTTGCTAACAGCACATCTGTAACAGCATAGGTTTCTACAACGCGGATAGTGATTATTTCTTCAAACTCTACACCAGAGGGCAATACAGCTCATCTATAACAGGAACGGTTTTCGTATCACGGACAATGATTGTTCTGCACATAGATCAGAGGCAATACCTGGTTTCCAGCATCACTTCTGTATCAGGAAAGGTTTCCACATCACGCACAGTGATTGTTCTGCAAACTCTACACCAGAGGGCAATACAGCACATCTATAACAGGAACGGTTTTCGTATCACGGACAATGATTGTTCTGCACATGATCAGAGGCAATACCTGGCTTCCAGCATCACTTCTGTATCAGGAAAGGTTTCCACATCACGCACAGTGATTGTTCTGCAAACTCTATACCAGAGGGCAATACAGCACGTCTATTACAGGAACGGTTTTCGTATCACGGACAATGATTGTTCTGCACATAGATCAGAGGCAATACCTGGTTTCCAGCATCACTTCTGTATTAGGATAGGTTTCCACAACGCGCACAGTGATTGTTCTGCAAACTCTACACCAGAGGGCAATACAGCACATCTATAACAGGAACGGTTTTCGTATCAAGTCAAAAGCTTATATTATTTATTCGAGGGAATGCTATGTCTGGTGCTCCTAATATTAAAGGTACTAATCAATTACCAAACCCTCCAATTATAATGGGTATTACTATAAAGAAAATTATGATAAAAGCATGTGCAGTTACAATCACGTTGTAAATTTGGACAATGATTTTTCTGCACATGATCAGAGGCAATACCTGGTTTCCAGCATCACTTCTGTATCAGGAAAGGTTTCCACAACGCGCACAGTGATTGTTCTGCAAACTCTATACCAGAGGTCAATACAGCACATCTATAACAGGAACGGTTTTCGTATCACGGACAATGATTGTTCTGCACATGATCAGAGGCAATACCTGGTTTCCAGCATCACTTCTGTATCAGGAAAGGTTTCCACAACGCGCACAGTGATTGTTCTGCAAACTCTACACCAGAGGTCAATACAGCACATTTATAACAGGAACGGTTTTCGTATCACGGGCAATGATGATTCTGCACATAGATCAGAGGCAATACCTGGTTTCCAGCATCACTTCTGTATCAGGAAAGGTTTCTACAACGCGGACAGTGATTATTTCTTCAAACTCTACACCAGAGGGCAATACAGCACATCTATAACAGAAACGGTTTTCGTATCACGGACAATGATGATTCTGCACATAGATCAGAGGCAATACCTGGTTTCCAGCATCACTTCTGTATCAGGAAAGGTTTCTACAACGCGGACAGTGATTATTACTTCAAACTCTACACCAGAGGGCAATACAGTACATCTATAACAGGAACGGTTTTCGTATCACGGACAATGATGATTCTGCACATGATCAGAGGCAATACCTGGTTTCCAGCATCACTTCTGTATCAGGAAAGGTTTCTACAACGCGGACAGTGATTATTTCTTCAAACTCTACACCAGAGGGCAATACAGCACATCTATAACAGGAACGGTTTTCGTATCACGGACAATGATGATTCTGCACATGATCAGAGGCAATACCTGGTTTCCAGCATCACTTCTGTATCAGGAAAGGTTTCCACATCACGCACAGTGATTGTTCTGCAAACTCTACAACGGAGCCTACACACAGTATCACCTATACTAGAGTACTGAACGAACTCTACAATTTCACGCTTTTCACAGGAAAATGTCAGGATACTCATTTTATACTTCTGTACATAATAGGTTTGATTTCATTTAATAGTAATACAAGCACATTTTGAACCCGTCAGAAATTATTATTTGATAAATTGGTATTATTACACCAAACATCGCGTCAAAGTTATAACTAGGACCTGGATTTTTAAGTGACATTCATTTTAGGTTTCTTGTATGTTTGAAATTGATATTTTTGGTACACACTAGTGGATTAGTACACACTAATACTTTCAGTTACGCTTAATGTTTTGAGTTATATTTATGATCTTATTTCACAAAAGCTTCCTTTGTCACAGATATCCATATAAATATGGGAATTATAGATTGTCTACTTTTCAATTTTTTTTATTTCAACAAAACTTTGCTTATATACTGAAGTTTTCTGGAGAGAGCAATTTCTTATTGTCACCTAACACATTCTTGGATGAAGAAAGTGCTTTCAATGTAAAATAAGACATTGGATGGTACGTTATATATGCTAATCCAATAGGCTCTAGGAGTAATTTTCCTGTACACTTTCATCTTGCATGTAATACAAAATTTGTTAATTTCATGTCTTCAAAACCACGATTGTTCAAGAATCTTTTGCAGCTATGACAGATATGCAAATGTCATTGGTTCAGGTATTTATTTTCTGGAAATATTACCAATGATATTCGCAGCGCCATTGACTGGCAGAGTTTCTATTTTCCAACTGGTGAATAGATTCTGAAATAAAACAAATGTGTTACTGTATGCAAGAGAAGCGACCCTCCGTGGTGTAATAGTTACCATGCTAACTTCATATACCCAAAGTCGCGGGTTCAAACCCGGCGGAGGACGATGGATTTTTTCGGGCGTAAAAATCCTTAGCATGCCTTCCTTCGGAAGGGAAGTAAAGCCGTTGGTCCCGTGTCGTAGATTTACAAAAGAACCTCAAGCCTGATAGAGAGGCCTCTGAGCAAACTTTAGCGGTCTTTCACGCCCAGTATATAATGGGACGCTAAGAACCATAGCAGTTAAAGGGCGTCCATAAATAACACACCATTTCCATTTCAGAAGCGACAGGAATGGAACACTCCAGCAATTTCTTGGTGTTGTCAATGCAGAAAGCCTTTGTTGCGTCCAACCAATTTCAATGGGGAAATTAACATTCCTAATGTTGTTGCTATTACTTGATGAATTGTAACAAAAGAGTATGTTGTATATTATAGCATAGGCTTAAAACTTCCAGCAATTCCTTGGTGTTGTCAATGCAGAAAAGTCTTTGTTGTGGCCAACGAATTTCAATGGGGAAAATAACATTCCTAATGTTGTTGCTATTACTTGATGAATTGTAACAAATGACTATGTTGTATCTTATAGCATAGGCTTAAATCTTCCGAGAACTTCTGATAATGTTAATCAGAAGTTTCAGTTATGGAATTATCAGTTCATTCAGAGTCGGAAGAGCACACCTCTTTTCCTCTCGGTTCAAGCATCATAACCAGAAAAAAATGTAATTTGATAATTATTTATCGCAATAGCCACTAGATAATTAATTATATATTTCTTATAAAAACAAGTGAAGTTTTAAAGTCCCTTTATAATAATTAGTATTAAATAAAACTATAGACAAATCCTAATGTTATTTATGTAGGCCCTAGCTTATGCTTATGCTTCTATTTACTTCATGCTAATCGAGAAAAAATTGGAGACATAATCTTCTTATGCTTCCTTGTAAGTAGAAGCGAAATAAGGGAGTACCATAGGTTAAAGGGATAGTCAAAAGCTGGTTTCTATGTGACTGAAGTTCCTTTGTTTGTATGGACAAGAGTTGTCGAATTCCTGTATGAGAAAAGTACAAGTTTTTCAAAGCTGTAACAAAAAAAAAAAAAAAAAAAAAAAAAAAAAACAGGAATATCTAAAAAAAAAAAGAAGAAAAAAAAACGATCAGCTCCACGAAATAAATGTAAAAGACATAAATTTTATCTTGAGCTGCATTTTTTGTGTAGTGAGTTTTTGTCTATCTTTTACGGTTTACCGATTATACAAAATTCAATAAAAATCATCCAGAATAAAGAGGTCTTTAGAGGCATTTCCCAGAAAACTCAATATATACATTTTATTTGGCAAGTAAATATCTTAAATATAAGAGATATTAATCAAAATCGTATGAGCCATTTTTGAGAAAATCAAAATTTTCGAAACTATTTCCATTTAAAGGGTAGTTGGGGTGGGAGGATTTTATTGAAAATATTCCTGTCGCACCCTTGGAAGACACAAAACTTAAATACTAAGTTTGCTTTTAACGGTCTTTACGTTTATGAGCTATGCTACCCACAAACGCACACACACACATGAAAATTTGTCCAAAAATGCTTTTTTTGGATTTAGAAGGTCTCGAAGCATGTATTTCCGGTGAAATCTCGGCATCGAATTTTTAGGTGCATTACAACACCTTCTCTATACACTATGTACATAGTACGTGTAGAAAAAGAAAAAATAAACACATTTATATATGAAAAATTGTGTTTTTAACGAGGTTTTTTGTGAAGTATGCTTCTTCCATATCTTACGGTTTCCAAGTACACAAACATCATCCAGGATAAAGAGGTCTTCAAAGGCTATTCCCAGAAAATTCAAGATACACATTTCGTTCATGTCTAGAGAGTACGACATTTTAATAAAAACTCGATAGAACCTTTTTTGGGAAAATCAAAAATTTTCAAAAAATACTCCATGTAGAGAGTACTTGGGGTGCGGGATTTTTCTGAAACGCAAACACGCTGAGACACACACACGGTATTTTTTTTCTAAAAATGTTTTTTTAGCATGTAATTCATGTGAAATCTCGGTATAGAAATGTGTGTGGAATACAATACCTCTTTCCTACTATATACGTTGTATATACGTACTAGAGGAAGTAATTTTCTTTTTTCAAGGGACTCGTAACATATACGTTCCCAGTGAAATCTCGGTAATGAATTCTTTAATGTTTCTTCATAAGCGGAAAACATTTTTACTATAAAATAATCAATAACCAAACAAAACTGATATAAAACTCAAGTGAGATCATTGTTGCCATTGAGATCCCGTTATATATTATTTTTTTGAAATTGATGATTATCAAATTGGTTTTCTCTTTATAAAGTATGACATCTTAACTATCCCAAAACATATCAGATATAATATTGAAATTGAAGCTGGTATTTATAATACCAATGCTTAATTTTTTCAGTGTGCTTAGTTTAAGGATTCTAAATCAACAAAAATAAATTAATAAGTCGTGCTTTAAATTCTGTTTTTATAACAGAGGCAAAACAACGTGTTATGTTAAGGGAAATGTAAGAAGGAACCTTGCATACATCTGAGTAAATAGCCACTTTAGCAGAAACCACATGGTATTATATCACTGTAGAATTGACATAAGTGAGCAGTTAAAATTTTTATTTATTTATTTATTTATTTTTGTATAGCAACCTTCAAAACGTTTTAACAAAATTCGGGTGAAATTCTTCGGAACAGACTATGAATGTGTGTATCTAATGCAGTCATATAAGTATTGTTTGCAAATAAATGTAAGGACAGTATAACATTTTACTGCCTTCTGAATGTTTCACAATATGAATAGACACAATTTGGAGTCTTCTACTCATATGACATTCTTTATAAATAAACTTACTACAAAAGATTATTCTTTTATCTACATCATGCTAATCGAGATAAACATTAACAAAAATACCCTTGTTACTTAGTTCCTTATAAAAAAAAACGGAAATAAAGGAATATATGAGACTAAAGCAAATCTTTTAATAGTTGCATTATGCGATTGACATAAAAATTAGTTCTAGTTCGATGGTCAGAAGTAAACAAAAGAGAGATGAAACGGACCAGGAATTCCCTTTTGAGAAAACCTTAACTAATTATAAATTGAAGCCAATAACAGAGAATATCTCGGAAAGGGTTAGCTCTGCGAAAAAATTGTATATAGCATATATTATGTATTTTAACAAGATCTACGTTTTTGTCTATCTCTTACGATTTAACAGTTATGCAAGTAATTCAGAATGAAAAGGATTTCAGGGTATATTCCCAAGAGATTCTGTGTAATCAGTATGTATACTATGCACATATATTTTATATGCGACAGTTCAATTAAAATCGTTAGCCACTTTTTAGAAAACAGAAAATCAGAAAATGTCAATAAATCTTCCATGTAAAGGTTGGTTTGGATTGGGTGGATTTTCCCGAAAATCTTTGTGTTGCATCCCTAGAAGATACCAAACTTAAATACTTACTGGACATTTTTCAAAAAAAAAATATTTTGGATTTACGGATTCTCATGACGTGTATTTCCGTTGAGCTCTCGGCATAACAATTTTGTTTGGAGTACAATACCGTATCTACTAGGTACTACTTACTGTGTACATATGTGGTATAAAATTAATAATACGTTTATGTTTAATATGACTTCGTTTTGCAGATAAATCAAATTGTACATGTAATTTATCGTGAAAATATTTTAAAACAATTCTCAATAGTCATTGTTGAGAAAATCAAAACCAAATAAAAATATTTCAAGGAAAGGTTTGCGACAGAGGGTTGTAAATGTCTTGGTACCTAATGTCACATTGACACTTTGTGTGTCCCTTTATTCAATGAAATCTGAAAATAGACATCTTTATAACTAAGGCAACTTGCATAATGATCTTGTTGGCATCTGGATTCAACTGTGGAAGCGAACGCAAATTCAAATGTAGTGGGTTAGTGGGTAAGTGATGAATTTGTCTTCTTTAGGGTAGCTTCTTGATTCTGCATTCAACTAAGCAAAGTGCAGCTTACGCTTTATAATAGGTGCTGAAACGCAATATTGTTTGTCAATATGAAGTTATTGTATTCAAAGCTAATAGATAGTGTAGGTAGAAAAAAAAAAAAAAAAAAAAAAACTAAGGAAGAGAAAAATGCAGTGCTTTGTAAGGATATTTTTTTTTTTATGAACCAAATTGGTGGAATGATGCTGCTCAAATGATCTCGGGGTCCCTGGTGCTGAAAGTTACTCGACATTCGTCTTCTCAGGGGTTAAGGGAAAAGCCCGAAAAAAAAATTATGCAAGTAACTCAGCCTAAGCTATATTCGAACTTGCGACTTGTTGAAAACGGAAACTTTGATATTGTGTAACAAATAAGTAACATCTGAAGTAGAGCATGAGAAATGATTTAAAGAAAAGAAAAATGATTTATAAAGAGCAGAAGTAAGAGCGGCGTATAAGATGAACCGATTGCCCCATAAATTAGTTAGTATATCGGACTGAAAACGTTTTGCTCTAACACTGAGCTACCATGGCAAAATGTCGGCATAGCTTGAAATTCTCAACTGCCTCGCATTTTTCCCTGGAAACCACAAGGTGATCTCAAATTATTTTGAAATAGCATACCCCTATGGCGACTTACAATGTTGTAAGTACTTTAAATCCCAGATCTAATATGGTCAATTAGTATTTAGTTAATTGTTTTTTTTTTCACACAAGTCGTGTGTAAGACAGGAGTTGGATAGATGGTCACACTCTGGCTAGGGACCGGAAGATCCGTGGTTCAAATCCCGGCTATGGCTTTGCATCTATCCATCTCCTGTCCTACACACGGCTTGTGTGAAAAAACAATTAATCCAATTAATTTGTGCATTTATTTACCGCTTATCAAACCATTATTGTTTTTCCCAGCTGAATAAGCTGCCTACTCCAGCTATTTAAAATTAATACAAGTCTCATGTTACAAGATGGACATACCTCTCAGTATGAAAAGTTTACGCGTTCCATTCTTATCTAAAAACTGGACTTATTTTCCGTAATGTAGAAGTTGATCATGCTAAGTTTACCAGTTAAATTTCGTTACATTCTTAGGTAACTCAACACCATGAGATTAATAAATCTGTCTGTTCAGTGGAGTAGATTCTATATAGTAAATTGTTTCTTACTCTTTCTTTCACAAAAGTAAGCTTAGTTACGACCGCTTCTCTTTTATTTGTAGTCTCCCCGTTGTGTATTATTTTTCATCGTCAGTGCCCAGAGCTCTTCCCACCCCCAGGTATTTTAAAGCGTAAAGCGCCCTCTAAATATCTGACGCTTTAATATACTTGTTACGAATGTAATCTGTGTATACAAAGGGAATTATGCTCTGTGGTTCAAAACAGCTAAATGGATAAGTGAAACAGCGGGGTAAACTTTTTATGGTGTTTTAAAATCCTTTCCTTCTCGGAGTTCAGTAGCACTTTACTTCAATAAAACAATGCAATCGGTAATTAGTAATGTTATTTTCTTACAAAACAAACCAAGAAATTATTTAGTTTTGAATATAAAGAATTAAGCTGTTCAGATCCAAGTAGAGCTTAGGGTATGCGTGGGTAGGAGAAAGTTCACAGTTCCCGGTACAGTGAGCTCCTTAGGAGAGCTATTAATAGGATTAATGTTGATTGTTTTTTCAAACAAGCCGTGTGCAGAACACACAATAGATAGGTAGAGTCCGACTGAGAAATGCAATGCCATAGCTGTATTTGAACCACGGATCTCCCGATCTCTAGACGGTTGCTCTAAGCACTGATCTACCATGGCAGCATAGCATTAAATTCCCCACCTAACTCGCATGTTTCCCGTTAAATCACGAACTGATCTTACATTTTTTGTGATGGCATCTCCTCAATGGCCACTTACTATGTCGTAAGTACTATCGGTCTTGGACCTCATTATGTAACCAACTATTTGGTTATTTATTGTTATTTTTTTTTTCACAAAAACCGTGTGTGGGCCACAAGTTGGATAGGATTAGTCAGACTGAAAAATTCAGTGCCTTAGCGGGGATTGAACCACGGACCTCCCGGTCTCTAACCGATTGTTCCAACCACTGAGTTACCATGGCAACAGCATTAAATACAATGCGAGTCAGTTGGAGAATTTAGTGCTGTGTATTCATGTTGCCATTGTAGCTCAGTGGTTAAAGCAACCGACTAGAGACCGGGAGATCTGTGGCATTGAATTTCTCAGTCTAATTATATCTATCCCACTTGGTAAAGCTACGCTTCGTTCTAGCAAACCACGTTCTGATTACCACATTCTTTCATTGTAATAGTGGATGTGCACCAGAGGTTAGGGTCTAAGCTAGTTTATTCGTCAAGTTGACAATTCAGGTTTATTAATTGTTCTTCCGTAGGTAGAATCAGAATATAAAGCTATATAAGTAGACACTGTGGTATGTTATCTCGAGAAGTTTGAGAACTCCTCGTTTTACTAGGAAAATTCAAGTCACATGTCAATTTTCATGATATACAGAGTGATTCAAAATCTCTTTACAACATTTGGGGTTGGATTCCTTACATATGCTCTAAAACTCCTCATTTTTGCGTTATCAATTTATTAAAGAGAGATTAACATTCAACGGGTTTATTCGTTCAACCTGACAACTTCATTTATCTACGCACTCATTCATAGAAGGCTTTGTCCAACTTTACTCGGTGGAGTTGAACTTATGTTGCCATGGCTGCTTGTTTAGAATGATCATTCTCCCAGCACCCTCTGTCTTCAGGGGCTCTTCGAGACTTACTAGAACAAATATACGGTAATGCACCTCCAGGACATTTTGGTCCCGTTATTCAAGATGCACTGGCTGGCATCTATCATGACAGGTGAATAGATAGGCGAGGACCAGTTCTCTGGCGTGTGCGTACCTCCGATCCCAGTTCAGTTTATCAAATGCTTGCTTTTGGCAGCAGACATCCCGAATGAAGAAACTCTTAATGTGAATGCCGCGCATGAAACCCTGTGAAAGCATCGACACCGTCAGAGAGTATTTACAGTCCATGCTTTGACGAATGAATGCGTGTTTAGACGCAAAAGGAAGACACTTGAGTGGCTGAAAACGACAAAAATAGAATATTTTGTCACTTTAAAATGTTTTGAGTAATAACACTTTGAACTTCAATGAATCGAATCGAAAACTAAGGGTTTCGAGACACATCTATATGAACATTTTTTTATTGTTTCCATGTAAGGAACCAGTCCTGCATCTTCGTAAAAGTATTAATGAATTATATAAAATACTAATGCATAGTGATTATATGAAAACCGCAGCTCAAATGGCAGAGCAGTGGCATGTGAAGACAAAGATGAGTGGTTCACATGCCAACTATGGCAGTGTTCTCTTTTTAAGTTTATACCTTTGTATAATTAATTCCGAATTAAGATTATCTTAAATTTTAAATTAGCATTTTGCAAGGAAAGGAATATAAAGAAAATAACACATAATAACCGTTTAAAATAAAGCAAAATTGTGACGTTTTAATTCTTCTTGTTTTTGCGTAGTTATTTCGGATCTCCGTTTCTTACTAATGTCATTTTAATTTTTTCTGTAATGCCAAATTTGTCTGTATTTCTTTTGGACTGTTGTTCATCTCTTTTGTTTCTTTTAAATGACATAATAAGAAGGGCAGAGCAATTTTATCCAAACGCCACATGTCTCTTACATCTCCACACTTTCCTTCGTTTCTGAGCCGGAAATGACCTCTATAGATTGTTACTTAAATTAGGAGGATATAGATTATTGGGGCTGTTTGAATATTTAATGGGAATTGCTATATTAGTTAATGTATTTTGATTATCAGTTAGATAAGTAGGAAGAGGGTTGGTTAGATTAATGTGTTTACGTCAAGTAGATATAAAGGCTTTAATTGCTTATTCTTATATAGGGTTGGTTATTGGAGGATTAATAACATTAAATATCTGAGGGTTTTACATAACCTTTGTTTTAATACTTTCTCATGAATTATGTTTTTCAGGTTTATTTTGTTTAGTTAATATTAGCTGTGAACGTTTAGGTGAATGAAGACTGTTAATCAATAATGTTTATTAAATTTGATACCAGGAATAGCATTATGACGATTTTACTATCTTCTTGTAGCAGCACCTCCTTCTTTAAATTTATTAAGAAAAAGCTGATATGTACCATTCACATGACTTTCTCTACATATCAGCAACGAATTATTCTTAAAAAGCTTATACTTCTATTTAATTCATGCTAATCAGAAAAAGATAGCAGAAATAGTCTTATTACTTGCTTCCATGTGAAGCGAAATAAGGGAGTAAGGTTAAAGTGATCGTCAAAGCCTGGTTGCTATGTCACTGTAGTTTTCTTTGTTTGTATGGACAGCAGTTGACAAACTCCTGTATGAGAAAAGTATAAATTTTCCATAACAGAATCCAAAAACAAGGAATGTCTCAAAAACGATGAACTCCACGAAAAAAATGTATATAACATAAATTGTGTTGTTTTAACGTGCTCTACATTTTTGTGTGGTAAGTTTTTGTCCATCCCTTACGGTTTAGCAGTTATTAAAAATTCCGTAAAATGCATCAGAATGAACTACTCTTCAGGGGCTATTCCCAGAAAATTCAAGATATATTAAAGACATTTACCTGACAAATAAAATGTATATGATATTATAATCAAAATCGTTAGAGCCATTTTTGAGAAAATCGAAATGTTTCAAAAAAGCTCCATGTAAAAGGGTAGTGTGGGGTGAGGGTATTCTTCTCAAAATCACGTGTTGCATCCCTGGAAGATACTAAACTTAAATACCAAGTTTGGTATTTTACGGTGTTTTCGTTTTTGAGTTATCGCGTTCACGGACACACGGACACACACATGGACCTTTTTCTGAAAATACTTTTTTTTATACAGGGGACCCTAAAACATATTTTCCGGTGAAATCTCTGTATCGAATTTTTTGGTGGATTGCAATACCTTCTCTATACACTATGTACATAGTACGTGTAGAGAAAGTAAAAATTGGTGTATTAAATAGAATAGTTGGTTTAATATGAATATTAATATCACTAGGTAGAAGTTTTACATTCAATCATTGCAACATCTGTCGAGTGTCTCACAGTTATTAAGGCGAAATGATTCCGTTCACTGATAAGGGTATTATGCCAAAATTAAATAAAGGAAACCAGGCACTTCAGCACCAGTTTTTTTTAAGTTTTTTTTATTATTAGTGACATAATGTGCGCTTGTGTATGATACCTAAGGTGAAGCTAGGATGCCTCATCTACAACAAAAATCGGCCAACTCTGTAACTCACAGGGTCTGAGAGAGTTCTTATACAAAGGGGGAAAGTGAATAACTGCAAACTATTTAATATTTAATAGAGATCAATGCATATAACATACAAGTGTATCTGATTTTGTCCGCTTACTAATAGCATTGTCCTAAGCGAAGCACAAATTTCAGGGTATAATATGTTTTGTACGGCCCTAAGCTGTCGACTCTACTGTGTTTGCATATATCACTCCACCTATGATCGGGCAGGGCAAACGGCTTAGGAGGGTCAACCGTGTGAACGTAAACAAGCGCACGTCTGAACGTTTGAGATAGTGAATAATAGCCTAAAACATCGTGAAATTTTCCTCATGAACATAACTTAAGAAAATGGCAAGAAAAAAAATGCAAAATCATCGCCCTCGAATGCTAATACAAATATTAGCAATATCTTCCATCCTGTATAGAAAATGTGAATAATTGGTTGCTCAGAATAGTAGTTCAGTCTATTTTGAATGCCTTTACTTCACACCATTCCCAGCTTTAGCATCATGCAAAGGAATTTTCTGTTTGAAATAGGGGTTTTCTGTGTTTTCTATTATTTTACGATACAATATAATATTAAACGGAACCATGCCTCGTCAGAGAAGAATACTAAGTGTGAGCAATTACTCTATCAGTGACATTTTGCTAAATACAATTACAGAAATTTACTCAACTCACAACGTTAAAAAAATGTGTGTTTAACCAACTCCACACATTTAAAGAAGTAAAAGAAAACGTCAGGTCTCAATTTGAAATTTTGAACACACTAACGTAAATGAACATTTTCTGAGAAGATACTAGAAAATTGTGATAAAGTATGCGCGTATTATCATTGTAATTGTAACTCCAACAATAAGGATGGGAGGCAGTTGTGCGGTTACTGTAATTTTGTTTCAGCGGGAGTCTCAGCTGTATCAGCAACTCGCGAGCTGATGGTGGATGGCCACAGTGTGAAAGAAAATGACTATTATAATGGTGGAGGAGAACATTATATCCAACAATACATTATAATCGCAATTTATGCTTGACATTAGTTTAGGAATTTTAGCACTGAAAGGCGGAATCAACTCAAATATTGTTACAACTATCTTTATTGATTCAACAATTAGTTACAAATATAGTTTTGATTCACTGCTACAAATAATTCACTGAACGTTTCGACGAGAAGGCAGTTAACGGCTTCATGCGCATTACTGTGCGGCAACTTCAATCCCTCAAGAGTCAGTACAATTCAAACGCCTCTGCACTGTAATCCTTCCTTCCTTTTATAGCTACAAAATGACCTCACAAACTTTTTGGAAATTTGCCGAAGATATTAGAAGCCGAAGCTTGGAGAAGAATCGTGAAGACTCCTGATGTCTGGCGTTCCGAAGTTTCCTGTTATCGCTTTTCTGTGTTATTTATGCATCCCGACTGCGCTGATTCATATTCCAGCTCCACCGCCGCATATCAGAGCGAAGATGGGAGCGATCACACACACACACACACACACACACACACACACACACACACAGACGGCATAGTCAAGCTATACTAGAGTCCAATGTAGGTTTTGGTAATGTTAATAACATATGCTAAGCTATATTTAAAAGTCTGTTTTAAAGGAAACACTGTTCCGGTTTTCTTCTAAGCAAAAAAATGTCCAAGTCTTAGGTCAAATTGTGAGCTTAAGAAGATAGCATAAATCTGTATGATCTCAATATGCCACTAGATAGTTAATATAGAAAAATGTCTACATTCTCTTTACGCTAGTATTATAAAATTACTTCATAAACAATAATGAAAGCATAGTCATGTATTTTTCATAAAATATGCAATCTAATGACAGGCATTATTCAATATTTTATCATTAAATCCGTTTATCTCGTATTTGCAGTTTTACCAATTAAACGCCTTAAATATTTTATATTAGGATATATAATAACGCCTTTCAGAAAATATAAAAGCGTTTAAGTTTGCACATATCACATAATGGGCACTGTTTTATTTATTTATTTATTTATTTATAGATTTGTTATAAGTTACCAGGGTTTCGAGGCATTTATGACTATAACCCATTTAACTACCATGATCATATTGGGGGCTTAAACTAAAATATTTGATGGTGTTTTTACTCTTAGAACATTTTGAGTTAGGTTACGTCAGGTTTTTATGGTTTAAAAGGTAAATTTCCCTCCAAGTTGAATTCTGTCCAATGTCTAAACAAGATCTTAACTCATTGAAGAAACAAATTTACTTACGTGACTAAAAAGGAAAAGTACTTCAGGTAAATGGCGGGAATATAAATAATGAATGATGATCTTCTTTAGGAATGAGAAAGGGAAAGATAGTTTTTCCGTGAAATCAAAACATCTGATTTTCATTTAAAGCCCATTTTCAGCAATTCTGTTATTATTTTTCACGCCATACACATAAGGAAAATTATTTGCTTGTACGGAATCTTATAATGAGTGAAAAACCTATTGTAGATGTTTCAAAAAGACGATCCTGAAATAATGATTAAACTATGTCAAACTATTCAATATATTAGCAAGACCAGATGGTCCAGGTGACGTGTACAGATATTTCTTTGTGCGTTAAAAATGCTATAGAACTCAACGGACTTATTTTAAATTAAAACCGGTTAGTGGGGAACTGCCATGAGCGACCATGTCGTTTTACCGCTGTTTACTTATCAGCAGAGACGGTAAGTGGGTCTTGCTAATTGAAAGGACAAAACAGAAGATCAATTATGCCAGTTCCTCATTCAACGGTTTTAACTTGAAATGGCCCTGTTGAGTTCTGCAATTCTTTTAACGCCTGAAGATATATCTGCACCCGTCAAATACGGGGAATTTTTGCCACTTGACATACCGGTCAGAGTCTTTTAAGGCAGAAAAGAGCAAATGGTTGCCTCTACTCAGGTCGGTTACTTGTGTCGGAAATTTGAGAGAGGCATTGTGCAGTCACGTGGCATACCTATTTGGTCGTTCGACTGTCCCAAAAGGCAAACATTAGTACTTCTGTTTCATATGATGATTTTAATAATATTTCATTTATTTTAAGTGTTTTAAATGACCTTAACTAAACATATTCCTTTGATGTGTTTGACTTGTAGCAGGATAATTGTCAGCTACAAGAGATGTAAGGTTCAGGGGTTAAGGTGTCTGAAAAATATATTACATTTATTAGGAAGAAGGAAATGCAAATAAAAGCAGACACATTTGCTGAAGTTAACATTACTAACTGTCGCACTCAAATATGAAAATATTGAACAAAATATAATCAACTTTCGAGTGTTTTGTGAATTGAAGGTGAAACTATTGTTAGTTACAGTCTGCAGCTAAATTGTGTCAACTTCAAAATGTGAGGAATAAACAAATCAATTTACTGCAAAATTAGTACTTACTCTCTAAAAGTATCAAACTCATTCCTTTAGCTCTATTCATTCTGGAGATGTTTCTTATAAGTGCCTTAATGAAATCTTCTAGAGATGTTAACTTCGATAGGATTTTAGGTCTTATATTCCATTCTATGGTCTGTAAATATTCTTTGGTTGGGTCAACCTAACTGGAAGAGGATAAATGGATTAATGGAATATAAGCTAATTGGAATAAAGGATCAATGTGATTCACTGATGGTCTCAAGGTCAATCAAGGACTGGTGATGGAGTGTATGAATACAGCTGCAGGATTTCATTCAATCCAGGCATGCACACCACTGATTTGGGTCCTGGTCGTGTTTCAAAAGATATCAAGAAAGTACTCGAAAACAAAAATATTTTGAAATTTTCTAGTATTCAAGCTACTCTTAATGCATTTGGAAATTCCAAGGTCAAATACGGTGAGGCGTGAGAATGCCTTTGCAAAATGGATAAAAGAACTAATCCAGATGTAGGAGGAGTAACGATGTTGAAATGGCTACTCTTGTTTTTATAACTACCCTAGACTGGCGGAACTAAGAAGTCGAGGCTTTAAATGCTACAATAATGTACTCTTCAGAGATCTGTAGTCCTTTATCAACGGTGCGAAACTATTATGCAAGTTTTTGTATGTACAAAGGAACTCTGGGATAGGCTATCGAAGTGGATGGCTTATTGGAGCACTAATACCACAAGTTTCATTGGATTGAAAACTTCAAGTATTACTGCAATCCTTTTTAAATTATTTTCTTACTCTAGAGATTTGTAAGATCTTTTTTCCCTTTTGGAGATAGACATAGCCTAATTTACTTCTATTGACACTACTCCTTTTGCTAAACTAAGGAATTTCTCTGTAGGAGTATAAATCAAATTATGATGACAATGTATCACATTGTATTGGTGGAATAATGTTAACAAAATAGGATCTACAAGTTTTCAACACAATATCAAATTGGTCTACTTCATTAATAATGATAAATTTTCTTGATTAAAATAGTGTTTTGATTAAAATAACTGTCTAGCTTACTCGTTGTTTTACTGTTGATATTTAAGCCTCATTATAAAATTATTTTAGAATGAAATAGAAGACTTGAGGATGAATCCTTCCCTTTGTAATTTCATTAAGACACATTGATATTCCTAATAGTGTTAGGGGATGCCTCTTTTCGCGTAAATGGGAATCCATTATCGGCATTACTATATTTAAGATTCCTTCACAATCTTCCCGGCAGTCCTCAAACATCAGAACATATTCAATAATTTCATTGAAAGAGTACATTGTTTTAAAGTGAAGTAACACAACCAGTTCAATATAATACTATACTTTATAAATAAACTGTACCAACACCGAAAACATCGACATTAATTTCGAATGACATGAGTATTCTTAAAACAGTGTGTGGTTCTCCAGCATTGTCACCATTACTTAAAGTAAATAAAGTGGCCCATTCTTTATTGGTTCTTTATGAATTATATATTTTATATCGATTCAAAACAACGAAGAATAGGAGTGATATTTCCTTGTCAGCTGTCTGTTTTGTTTAGCTGTCAACCTCGTAGAGATAGATATAGATGGCCCTGCTTTCATTTTTTTGGAATGGTAGACAGAAAAAGAATTGCCGGCTAGTAGTTTATCAAATTCTAAATTAGTTTTTACTTTCTATATTAAAGTTATATTTACAATTGTAAGATATATTAATAAACAAATTAACCTAAATCTTGCAGTTTTACAGACAACCTACTATTTTTGTATCATCAAGTATTTATCAAGAGCATAATTATACGGTTTTCCGACCCACTATTACTCACATTGTTCATTTTACTACGACGAGGACTACTGCTGCCGCCGCCGGTTCATGTGAGGCTGCCGAACAGATGGTGCGGAGGCTTGTTCAAAGGAGAGAGGAACACTCGGGGGATTGCTTGTTTACCAGATCGGTCATTGCCCCCCCCCCTTCTGAATAGTTCCAGTAGTGCGACGGGTCTTCAAGCCAGGGACTGACAGGTTCTTGTGAATATTTTGTGTTCTATTTGCCTACGGCCTGTAGCTTCCGATGTTTTTTTTTTTCACGCAACCCATTCTCTTTAGGTGGTAGCCGCTAGGCCATTCCTCCCTTGTACAACTACTTAATGCTGCTACTACAATTACTAAAGAGGTCTCTCATCAAAATAAATCTGATTTTCACGCCCGGTATAGAAGGGAACCTGAGAGTCACAGCAATTAAAGAGTGTCCATAAATAAAGCTAATAATATTTAATATTATTGCTTATACCACCACCACTACTACAACCATTACTTAAACTTCCTGTCCTCCTTGTTTTAGGGCAGGGCCTCTCAAATACGTAAAATGTCATACGTGCAGAGATGCTCTGAACCGGCTCACCACGAACACTTTGCAGAACAGCATTAAAAGAGGAAGGGGAACACATGTGGAGCGAGCGTTCAGCATGCCGGTCACCGTGGCTGCGCTCGCTGAAGTGCCTCGCTTTGGTGCTTCGCGGCGCACGGGATCGTGGGTTCGAGTCCCGCCTTGGGCATCCAAAAAAAAAAAAAAAAACGTAACATAAGAGAGAGAGCGCGCAATGTTATGTATGTGTAGAGAGCGTAAGAGGGAGGGGGGATTTCTCTGTGGTCAGCTAGAGAAATAGGTCCTGTTTGAGGGTAATAATAGAAGCGCATTTTAAGTACGTAAAGACTGAAGTTCCCTTGTAGACGCATTCAGCACGTGTCCTCCGAACTGACTTTGGGCAAACGATACCCCGACTGCTTTCTCTAGTAATAACATATTGTTCAAAACGCGAATTAAGATGTGATGGATATGTTACATACATATATGCGAGAGTATTGAAGTACGAGCAATAACAGTTTGAGGTAGTAAAATGTATACGCTTTGCATACGTTTTAACGAATTTACAAAAAATATTTGCATTCTGGTTCCATATTTTTCAATTTTATAACCCTATTTGTACACCTGATGGGCCGTTCAGAATGCAAACTCTCTGAGTGTCTTCACTGAGGAAATGGGGGTACAACAAAATTCACCATCACAGCCATCGAACGGAATAAGTATGTGCATATATTGTAGCAATGAATGCAGCAGCATACATATTTGCTTGCCGATAATCTCATACAGCAGAGCGATTAGATCTGAAATAGCTCGCAGCATGATGTAAAACCCACTATCAATCCATTCATCCATCAATCACATCTCTGTTACATGTTCACAAGCTAACGGCCCAATTTCATCCCCTCGCAGCTCGACTATAACATTGTTTGTAAATATGTTTGATAGCAGGGCACGTGTGAATGTCATGCATCGATTTCAAGATCTGGCTTAAAGAGGACCTCTGTTTAAGGACTATAAAGGCTTCTGAATAGCTATACAGTATCTATAAACAAAACTAAACAACATGTGTTGTATTATAAAACCTTTTACTCAGTCTTGTGCAACTTACGAGGACCTTTTCTTCAACCTTCAATAGGCTATAAATAAAAGACAAGTTCATAGCAAACAATTAGTTTATTACTAAAAGCTTATACACTTATGGTTACTTTTCACCGAAAAGATTGAGACATTTATCATACCTGCGCACAAGCTTTGCAATACCCGCTTTAAAAAATGTTGCCGCCAATGATGCAGCCCGAACTACTATTAATGTAGCTGTTTACTGTGAAACTTTACGACGTTTGCAGAGAGCCATTCAAAACAAACGAAGAGGACTGCTGACTTCAGAAATTGTGTTGATCAATGATAACGCTCGTCCACACACTGCTGGCACAACCCATCGGCTCCTTGAACAATTTCAATGGGAAATTGTTGATCATCCGCCGTACAGTCCTGACCTGGCACCCAGCGACTTTCAACTTAGAGGGCCATTCACATCGAAAATTAACCGTAGACGTAACGTAGACGCAGAAGCTTGCAGTCAATATATGTATAGGCTCGTTCACGATGATTGCATTGACACTGACGTAGACATAACCGTAGTACATTAGCTTAGAAGCTTGCAAACGTCAAGCTTTGGCGTCAAAGTTAACATGTAACGTAGGAACCACCCAATGTGAACACTTCTCGATGTACTATTAAAATGGCTTCGCTTGATGATTCTCTCTCATTTCCCTTCCGTTAATTCGTCTTTGACTAAGGGGATGAACTCACCATCGTCTATGACGTGACAACCGCTCTTTAAAACATAAAATTCGAAGCAAATTGACTACTCCAGTTTACATGTACGCAAATACTGGCATACTCTCGCCTCTGTCAGCCATTTTAGTTTGCTATTCACTCGCAGGTGCAGTTCACTTGCTTTAATTTCTGGTTGATTATTGCCTACGTTTACGTGTGTCATGAGAATGCTCATGGTGCACTTAATTCTGCGTCTATATTCTAAATTAGTCTACGGTTAATTTTCCATGTGAGAGCAGCACTTTCAAACCAACGAAGATCTTCAAAACAACGTCAAAACTCATTTGAAATCATTGCGGCAACAACTTTTGAAGCTGATATTGCAAAGTTTGTGCACAGGTACGATAAATGTGTCCATCTTTTCGGTGATTATGTTGAGAAGTAACCATAAGTGCACAAAACCTAAGTAATAAAATTATTGTTTTCTATGAAGTTGTCTCTTATTTCAGCTTATCGGAGGTTGAAAAAAACGGTCTTCGTATTATTTTAAAAACGATTTATTGTAATTATTGCAGATGAAGTTCGGTTCCCATATATGCATTTCGTTTTAAAATGCAGTAGATTAAGCGGTAGTAAGATTTCTAATAGCGAATTACCACATAATGGCTTTGTAGTTCCATACCGTTTGTTGACCATAGAAACAAATCTCATTTGTTTCGTTCACATGACTTTCTCTAAATCTCTGTAACAAATTAGTGTTGTTAATAAGCTTACTCTTCTATTTAATGCCAAAATATAGTAGAAACATTTTATTATTTAATTTATCTATAAGTCAAAGGGAAATAAGGGAATACACATGGCTGAACCCCCAGTCAAATATTTTAAAATGTGGTTGCTATGGTATTTAATTCTGTTTCTTTGCGTGGGCAGGAGTTGAAAAGTTCGCGTATGAGAAAAGTGAGTATTATAAAACTGAAATCAATAACAAGGAATATCTCGAAACCGGGCACTCCACGAAAAAATGTATATGCCCTAAACTGTGTGTGTTATCGTAATCTAAATTTTTGTGCAGCAAGTTTGTCTGTCTCTTACGGTTTACCAGTTATGCAAAATTCAATAAAATTATGCAAATTTCGAATTTTTTTGCATGTAAGGTAGCTTAGCGTGAGAGGATTTTCTTTAAAATCTTCGTGTCGCATCGTTGGAAGATACCAAACTTAAATACCTAGATTTTTAGGGCACAAACACGGAGCTTTTTCCAAAAATGCTTCATTTTTTTATTCAGAGGGACTCAAAATATGTATTTCCGATAAAATCTCGGTATCGAATTTTTGGGTACAATACATTACCTTCTTCACACACTACGTACATTGTACGTGTAGAGAAAGTAAAAATCTGATGTGTTGCATTCACATGACGTCACCTTTTGTGTAATAAATTATTTTTACAAAGGTTTATTCTTCTCTACTGTATTCTAATCGACATAAATATTAGCAGAAATGAAGGTATTAGTTGCATGGAGTATAAGGGATAAGGGAACACACTCTACTAAAGCAATAATAAAATCCTTTAAATGTCGGTCCCTATGTGATGCAGTCGTATGTTCTTTTTGTATGACTCGGATGAAAAAAGTAATAACTGCTTCGCATTTGAAAAAAAAAACAAGCATATCTCGGAAACGGTTAACTCTACAGCAAAAATGTGAAAAAGTTGTATGTTTGACAAGATCTACGAGATCTTAATTTTTGCATCGTAAATACAGGGTTACTGCAAAAGAAATAGACAACTTCAACTGCCTGTAAAACAAAAACTATTAGAGATAGCAACCTAATTATTTTGGACGTATGTTGAGAAACTCTCAAAGTTTTGTTTGTTACTATTGGTAACGCTGTAGTGTTTTGTTTGTTGTTGTAGAAGCTGAAATGGCGGAAAATCCTGTGGAAAAGGCATATTGCGTGTTGGAATTTGCTAGAATGCAATCAACAACTGTTGTCCAACGACATTTTAGAACACGTTACCACAAAACGCCACCGACTAGACAGTCAATCTACGACTGGTATAGAAAATTCGAGACAACGGGATGTTTGTGCAAAGGGAAGAGCTCGGGAAGACCAAGAGTTTCGGAAGAAAACGTTGAACGTGTTCGTTCTGCCTACACAAGAAGCCCACAGAAATCGACATCTAGGGCAAGCATGCAATTACAAATTCCACAGCAAACTGTATGGAAAATCTTGCGGAAGCGACTGCACATGATGCCTTACAGATTACAGATGTTGCAGTTTCTGAGTGAAGAAGATAAGGTCATACGGCGTGACTTTTGCATCGACATGTTGCGACATGATGAAGACGATGCTGGTTTTTGTAAGCGCATCATTTCATTTTTGTGATAACGTGTTCTAAAATGTCGTTGGACAACAGTTGCTGATTGCGTTCTAGCAAATTCCAGGACGCAATATGCCTTTTCCACAGGATTTTTCGCCATTTCAGCTTCTGCAACAACAAACAGAACACTACAGCGTTACCAATAGTAACAAACAAAACTTTGAGAGTTTCTCAACATACCTCCAAAATAATTAGGTTGCTATCTTTAATAGTTTTTGTTTTACAGGTTGTTGAAGTTGTCTATTTCTTTTGTAATAACCCTGTATATTCTGCCTCATACCGTTTACCAGCTTCGCAAGTCAATCAGAATGAACAGGATCTTAGAGGCCGTTCTCAAAAAATTTAAGATATGCGTTTTATTTTCCCTGCAAATGTCTGAAAAACAAGATATTTTAATCAAAATCGTTACACGTTTTTGATAAAATTAACATTTTCGCATTTTTTTCAGCTAAAGGATATTTTGGAATGGAGGAATTTTCTTTAAAACCTTTGTCACATACCTTCAAGTGATATAATAAGTTTTAGTATTTAACGAACTTTTTGTTTTTAAACTGTGCTCCCGCAGACACACACAGTAATAAACAGACATGCACATACACACACCAACATGTATACACATATATGGATCTTTTCTTTTAAAAGGTTCTATTCGAGGGGCTTCAAAACAATTATTCTCGATTAAAATATTGAATTGTTGGATGGAATGCAATACCTTCTCATTTACTAATTACACTGTGCAGTTTTAGAAAAAAATAAAAGAATTAAGAACTTCCTATTTGAGAAAAATGTAAGTATTTGAAAATTGAAACTACTAACAATGAAAATCTCCGATATAATTAACTATAATAATACTACGTTTGACATTAACTGTATGTTTTAGCTATATCTATATTTGTGTACAATGAGCTTATCTTTTATGGTTTACCAGTTGTACAAAACTTTTTCAAAACGAGGGCTTCACAAGGTATTACCAAAAGTGCAAGATATACTTTTAATTTAAATATATTAAAACATATTCTATATTAATAAATACCATGAGCTATTCTTCTGAAATCAAAAATAACTAATCTTTTTTCCAATATAACGTGAAGTTTTCGGTGGAGGGATGTCCTTAAAATTTTCTGGTCCCATCCTTGGAAGATGCAGAACTTAAATACCAGATTTGATACTTGGCGGACGTTGTTTTCACTTTCTCTACAGGTATTATGTACATAGTGTATAGAGAAGGTACTGCACTCCACCCAAAAATTCGATACCGAGATTTCACCGGAAATATGCTCTTTAGTGTCCCCTGTATCCAATACAAGAATTTTTGGGAAAAAGTTCCGTGTATTTGTGTGTGTATGTGTGTGAGTGAGAGAGAGAGAGAGACTCTGAACAAGATAACTCAAAAGCGAAAAGTCGGTCAAATACCAAACGTGGTATTTAAGTTCAGTATCTTCCAGGGATGCCACACGAAGATTTTGAGAAAAATCCCCCTACCCCAAACTACCCTTCACATAGAACATTTTTCGAAAATGTTGATTTTCTCACAAATAGCTCTAATGATTTTGAGTAGAATTTTGTATATTAAATATATTTACATGACAAATGAAAGGTATATCTTGAATTTTCTGGGAATAGCTTCTGAAGACTACTTTATTCTGCATGAATTTTAAGGAATTTTACATAACTGCTAAACCGTAAGAGATGGTCAAAAACCTACCACACAGGAAATATAGAGCATATTTAATCACACAATTTATGTTATATACATTTTTTCGTGGAGTTGATCGTTTTTAAGATAGTCCTTCTATTTAATTTCAGCTTTGAAAAGCTTGTATTTTTCTCATACAGGAATTTGTCAACTCCCGTGCATACAAAGGAACTTCAGTCACATAGCAACCAGCTTTTGACTATCAGTTTAATGTAATGTCCTCCGTTATTTTGCTTCTACGTACGAGTACAAGGAAACAAGTAATAAGACCATTTCTGCTATTTTTTTCTCGATTAGTATGAAGTAAATAGAAGCATAAGCTTTTTAACAATAATGTGTTACAGAGATGAAAGGCATGTGAATAGAACACATCAGATTTCTTAGTTAAGCATTTCACACGCATACACAGACGCACACGCAGATTTTCTCCAGTTATTAATCAGGGGATTCTTGAATCCTTTAATTCCTGTAAAATCTTTTTTGAAATTTGGGTAGAACACCACACGTTCTCTATTTATTATACTTTAGGTAATAACAGAATAATTAAAAATTACAGGTTTCTAATACATGTATGAAGAATCCTGAAAAAATATAATTCATTAAAAGTATGCATCTTCATCGGGATGTGATTTATATTGCAAGGATGAAGGCGTGGTGAAGAAACTTTCTACATTGTATATGTACTATGTGGAATAGGCGATTAAAACTAATAAGCAAGTAAAGAAAGGTAAATGATTTCTTTAAAACTGTCTGAGCTGCTTATAATGTTAATGTAATCAGATATGGCGTTTAGAACTCCATTTATACAGAACACAGATATCTGAAGCAAGGTTTATCATAAGAATAAAAGCACATTCCCTAGAATCTAAAACAGAGAAAAAAAATTAATAAAATGCCAAATATATTATCCATGAGAGAAGATTTTTTAAAAAATGAAATCAATTTATAAAAACTAAATTTCTAAAATGAAAAATAATTAGCTTGAACCTCCTGCTTAAATGTCATCAAGAAGAATCTGAAAAGTTGGTCAGAAAGCTGATATTCGCAAATTATTTAATCTTTAAACATAAGTAGTATTTTCTCTGTTAATCCTATAGAAAAAGTAGAAAAAATCAGATGTGTCCATTACATGACTTTCCTAACAAATAATTGTTTAAAAACTTATTCTTCTATCACTTCATGCTAATAAGAGAAAATATTAACAGAAATGGTCTTGTTACTTGCTTTCTTGTAAGTAGAAGGGAAACGGAGAAATACACTGGGCTAAAGCGATGGTCAAACCTTTTAAAAGCATATTGTCATATGGTTGAAATCCATTTCTTTGCATGACCATAGTTTTTAAAGCTGAATTCAATAACAAGAAGTATCTCTGACGAGATCAGTTCCACGAAAACATGTATATGACATAATTTGTGTTTTAACGAGATCTGCATTCTCTGTGTAATATTTTTGTGTATCTGTTACGGTTTAGCAATTACGCAAAATTCAACCAGAATGAAAATATTTTCAAAGGCTATTTCTGGAAAATTAAAAAAGGATATTTTTATTTACCATGTGCATATCTTTAATATACGGTATTTTAGTCAAAATAGTCCGCTATTTTTGAGAAAATCAAAATTTTCAAAACTTTATCCTCGTAAAGGGTAGTTTGGGGTGAGGTATTTCCCTCCAACTCTTCATGTCGTATCCTTGGAAGATACTAAAGTTAAATACCAAAATTAGTATTTCAGGTTTTTGAGTTATCGTGTTCATGGACACACACAGGGACTTTTTTTCTAAAATGCTTTTTTCTTTTTTTTTATAAATAAGGGGACCCTAAAATCTACATTATCTGGGAAGTCTCTGTGGTGAATATTTTTATTTTGGTGGAATGCAATATCTTCTCTATACACTATACAAGGTGGTTCACCTGTTCCTTATTGTTGTTGGAGACAGGCAGCACTTCATACTCTGAAAGTAATAAGATCGAAATTACCGTGCTTGTCAGCTATTTGGTAACCACGTAAATCTAGCCTACTCTTTATCAGAAAATAGACCTTAGCAGCAATAGTCATATCCATTCTAAAAACATTCGCTTATTAACTCCTGTTACGGTACATGCTATATCAATAGAATCACTGCCATACGTTCTGCAACGTAAATAATTTATAATGAATAAAGGTTAAATGAACGGCTTAAACTACAAAAAGGAGTCCAAGCAGTTATAAAGAGATCGGAAGTGGAGAGGGAGATATGTAGGGTACTATACCTGCAAGTTTTATAGAGCAAGCGGGAACAATGATTCTGGCTTAACTGGTTAATTTCATGTTCCCTCATCCCCTCAGCGTGTCAGCAGTTCAAGTCCCACAGTCTGCCTGCACTTTTTTTCTTCTTTATGTATTATCCATTGAGGTGCAAAGTTAATTCAGTTTGTCACTTTAATAATTTTAGGTGTTAACAAAAAGTATTCGAATAAAGGACAACTGACAGTTCATTTTACATGTTCTTCAGTCTTTGATCCTCACTAAAACTTTAAATAATAAAGGACATTTTCAAAATATATCAATTTAATAAAAACAATTTCAAAATACTAGAACACCTAATATGTTATCGATTGTTCTTCGTAGTTACAGAATGTTCTCCACACAATTTTGGCAGCTGGAACCCTCAGTGGTTCAGTGAATACTACCGGAAGACACTTTAAGCCTAGACATGATACAAATGCAGAAAGTAAATTTGTAGGTATGTGCTATACCTACAGCTATAGCTACCTATATAGGCAGACTCAGTCGGTCGTGAATTCGCCGTGTATTCCAGCCTAAATGTCTGTATGAAAATAGATTTCCAGAAAGACGAAAACCTGCACGCAACACTTTTCGGAATGCTGAACTAGTTTACGTATAACAGGAGCATTTGAAAGGACAGGTCCTATTAGAGCCACCAGTTACCTCTGGGCACATAATTTTAGACGCTGTCTTAAAGAATTGGCACATAAGCACGCGGGCACAAACATCAATAGGTAATGAGCTATACGAATACTGCATAACAATACATTTCACCTTTACCGCTTGCAGCTACGCCAGGAATTCCATGGTCGCAACTTTGAAGCTTGAGTAAATATCTGCCAGTAGGTATTACGCAGTTTGAACCGTGATGCAGTCTTTTTTATCCAAAGTTCTGTTTTCAGATGAATTGCGGTTCGTAACAATGGTACGTTGATAACCTTCATCGGGTAAGACAGGGAGATTTTCAAGACCAGTGCGAAAATAATATATGGTGTGACATTTTGGCTGATCATCTAATCAGGCTACATTTTTTCAAAGGCCTCTTTAAGGGATCACGCTACCTTCACTTCCTCCAAAACGATCTCCATCCGTTGCTGGAACATGTACTATTATGTTTATGGATGTGGTTTCAGCATGATGGTGCTCTACCGCACCAGTCCAGGATCGTCATAAATTAGCATATTTAGAAGAAACTGAATTTCCTGTAACTGGACTGATTAAGTTAGAATTAACATAAATAAAGAGAACAAAAAAATAACAAATAAGCAAGTTAAAAAAGTTCCGATAACCCAACTAACTTCGTGTCGAAATCGGGAAGAAAGAAAGCGGGGGAAAAAATTGTCAAAGTTTCGGTAAGATTCAAACTTGAATCGAGCATTCTGAAACTCATGCTAACAACGCGTTAACCGAATACGCTAATATTCAGTTACAACTCTTAGCGCATAATGTTAGTATGCAGAAAATGTGTCTCGGGAACGATGTTTTTAGGTTAGACTGTAATCTGCGGGTTGCATAAAACCAGAGAATAATGAACAGGTGAACCACCTTGTATAGGTACATAGTACGTTTAGATAATGTATTTTTTGGAATCACTTCCTCAAAACACACTTTTCCGGTGAAATCTTGACATCGATTATACGGGTGGAATACAATATATTTTCTATTATATGAATTGTATGCATACATGCTAGAGAACGTAAAAATGTAAATAAGCTATATTCCTTCAATTTGTAGATACTCAAAGTCAAAGGATTATTGCATGTTCCTTGACGAAGGGTCATGTTTGCCTTAAAATGTCGTACTAAATAGAGTGCTTATATTGTCACATCCTGGCTGCGTGCTTAGGATGTGGTAGTACTTTATACAAGTAACTATTCATATGTTGGCGACATTGCCAATGTAACTATTTAATAAAATGCTTGCAGAGTAGCCTCTGCCTCTTTCAAAAGGAAACAGTGACACGTTAAGACGTATACCATTCGCCTCTCACATAGACGGCCCGGATTCGATCCCAAGAGACCCAAGTGAGAGTTGTGGTGGACAAAGTGGCGCTGGGGCGGGGTTTCTCCGGATTCTCCGGTTTCCTCCGCCTTCGCATTCCACTGGTGCTCCATCTTTGGTGCCATAAGTAGTTAAAGCGGGAGTTAAACACTACCAAAAAAACAAAAAAAAAAAAACATGGAAGGTGTCATTCCATCATGTCTAAGGTAATTTAATAAATTTTATTTTCACTTATATCCTGTTTTATAGTAGTAGCTTTGCCTTTTACCTTAAATTGATATAATAATGCAGAACTCATTCCTTGTGGACTCGATAAAGTAGAGTTGCAACCTCATATGCACGCCTGGCTGTAATTAAAGTACATTTCCAGGTTAATACCTCTATTGCCAAGCGAGTTCCTGAATTTATAATAGCAGGCGTGACAATATCAACACATGTATAATTTACTGTATATAGCTCGTGTAGCTGTATTTACTTTGACGTATCACCCGTTTACTGAGCTTTACAGATTTTGTAAATGTTTGTGATAAACATAACTCACAAATAATGGAAATGCTTAACTGAAGGTATAAGGAAACGTCTTTTCATTCCGCAAAGTAAAAATAATGAATGAGTTCTATTGTAAGATGAAGAAATTAAGACGCGCCCTGGTTTTTAAACTGTGATAATTCAGTCAGTTTCAAGCTGAATTATATTTATTTGCATATTTATTGTCTATTGCTTGGTATAAAACTAGCTCATTGTAAAAACTGTAGTAACTTATTGGATATTATTTTGGATAATGCTCATAGTGTGTGTGTGTGTGCGTGAACAGCATAACTCAAAAACGAAAAGTGGATTAAATATCAAAACATAAAGTTCTCTTCCAAGCATTTGAAGGACCATTTTAAAAAAACACTCCCCACTAGACACTACTCTTCACTAATAGAAATTTATGAACATTTAATTTTATCAAAATGTGACTGCAAACATTTTGATTAAAATACCATATATTTAATTCATTTTTGTGAAAAATGTACATCCAAAGCATTCTAGGAATAGTACCTGAAGCCATGTTCATTCTGGTTGAAGATTTTGTTACTGTAAATCGTAAGCGGTAGACAAAAACAGTAAATGTAAATCTTGTGAAACCACACACTTTTTGTCAACCATATTATTTCTTTTTCATTTATATAGCCCCCTTTAACATCTAAGGTCACATCGGGGGCTTCGAATTAGAAACAACTCCTTGTCTGTAGGTTTACGTTGGGTTTAAACTATTTTATTTCCTCAAACACGCACACATTCACTCTCACATACATACTTCCAGACTCTGTGGGGGCTAGGGAATAATTCTGGTTAAAGAAAAATTCCCCGCCCCAGCCGGGAATCGAACCCGGGGCCTCCGGTTGAGAAGCCATAATTTCCGAGATATTGCTTGTAAATCTAACCCTTAATTTTTTCTCACAAGTGACAGGTCATCGTTTTTCTTCTGATCAACCAAAGAGAATAGAATATCAGAATATAGCGACTAGCTCTCAAAGAATATCGCTCAAGCCTGGTGTATTCTCTTATTCCTTAGTTTCTAAAGAAAATTTAGCATTTATGTAACTGTGTATCGTGATGCAATAGCTATCATAATAGCCTATAATACCTAAGGTGAGAGTTCAACCCCGGCGGTGTGTACTGGATTTTTTTTTTTCGGACGTAAAATTCCTTAGCATAGCTTCCTTTGGAAGGGAAGTTTAAACATTAATCTCGTGTAATGTTTTCTATGCAAAAGAACCCATGTCTTGAAAGAAATAATTCTGGAGAAAACGTTGCATCTTTCAAGCCCACGGGTCGTGATCTTGTCTGATGATTGATTCCTCGTCACCATGTGCGCATAATGGCGAATTTGCAAAATACATAAAAGATCCTGATCAAAAAAACACCATCATACGTATCCCAACCTGTTGGCATGGTGGGACGGAACTTAAATTATCTATGGTGTCTAGGAATTCCGGGAGAGGGTTTGTCCTCTCTCCACGCCAGTTCACCTTCTGGGCCGGCAAGAAATGCAGCCATGGCGCGGTCTTCCCGGAACACCTAGATACAATGGACCCTAGCCGCCGAAGTTATACAAAGAATTAAATTATCTGGATTAATATAAAGTAAATAGAAGAATAATGTTTCTTAACAATAGTTTGTTGAATGAGTATCAGATGTTTAAGTAAGTGTTATTGTCCAGACTCAAAAATAAACCA
Source organism: Hymenopus coronatus (assembly GCA_030762935.1). Classification (NCBI taxonomy): domain Eukaryota; kingdom Metazoa; phylum Arthropoda; class Insecta; order Mantodea; family Hymenopodidae; genus Hymenopus; species Hymenopus coronatus. The sequence goes on from CM060896.1 coordinate 90,367,149, forward strand.
AAGTACACACAACGCTTAATTTGAAACTATGTATCGTAAATGTAATACATGATAATTTCATAAGTAATGTTGAGTTTTAAGCAAAACTTTATTTCAAATATTTTGTTACAGGAAATGATTCTAAAAGTCAAAGTAAAGACCATTGGCCTCTATAGTCCTAAGTCACATTTCAGCGAGATTTCCTATCCCGAAATGATTTTTGATGCGAAGAATGTGCTATTCAATTGCTTCAAAGTTTTCGAACTTTCTTGTTCGGGATATTCCGATGGTGCAAGTTTAGGACTATATGCTGGATATTTGATCCCTTCCAGTTCTTGAATGTTATTCATTGTTATTTCAGATGTATGAGGTCTCGCATCGTCCTGCTGCAAGAGAACTCTGTCTCTCTTAACTAAGGCACCTCTTCCTCTAAACTTGATGAACTCGTTGCTAAGTATAAAAAATTCGCATTTAGTACACCTCCATTTGGAACAATTCCCAGTGAATCACGCCTTCCAAATTCCTTTCAGACACACACAATTATTTTGGGGCCGAACCGATTTCTTTCAACGATAATGATTGCAGGCTAATGGGTATCAAGCCAATGTTTCGAGGCGTCAGCATTATATACATACTCATTTTTACCATATGTGACAATTCTCCTGATAAATCTAAAATTCCAGGGATTAGCGATAAGCTGACGACAGAAGTATACTCTACGTTGAGCTTGGTTAGGTATCAATTCATGTGGTGCAAATTTCAGGTTTTGTACACTTTTTAAGTGTTTTAATGAGCCGATATATGGTACCTTTTGAAGCAACAAAGTATTCTGACAACCTCCGAGTGCTTTTCTGCGTGTCCCCCCCCCCCAACAGTGCGTGTAATTTCAATATTTCATAACATGTGTCTTCCAGAACGTTGTAAATCGTTAGTATTCTCATCTCCATTATTGAAGTGCCGGAACTATTGTTGCGTTGCTCGCTCACTGACATCTTCATCTTCAGTTTCATATGTTCTTTAATCCGCGGCTGCAGCTATATAATCTTGTTTCTAGCAGTGCTCCAGAAGGACTCTAACCTCATACTTTGTAGCCTCCATTTTAAAAACGTGTATTAACAACTGCTGGCTGCCAACATGTTAACAATAGGAAAAATAACCACATAAACTGTAATAACAAAATATTTGATGTGTTCCTTTCACATGACTTTCTCTAGCTGTTCCGCAAATAAACATTTCTTATCAAAAAGTTATTCCTTTATTTGCATCATACTAATCGAGAAAAACATTAGCAAAATTAGTCTTATTACTTGCTTCCTTGCCAGTAGTCTAAAACCATAGTCAAATCTTTTAAAAGCCGATTGCTATGTGAAACTACTGAAATGTGTTTCTCTTTGCTTGTCAAGAGTAAAAACAAACGAGACGGAAAGAAAGATGAATATAATTTTGTCATTAATAACAAATAAATTCATGGATCGATATCTTATAGACGGTCAACATCTAGAAATACTTTGAGAGAAGTTTAAGTGGCTTAAAATTGAAACCAATAATACAAAATATCTCGGAATTGGTTAGCTCTACAAAAAGTGTATATTACATAAACTGTGTGTTTTAAGGAGCTCTATATTTTTAAGTTTAAGATCTGTACAAAGTCATATAAAATGAAGAAGTCTTCAGAAGCTATTCCCAGAAAATTTACCATATACAGTTCATTTGTCATAAAAATATCTTAAACATGGTATTCAAATGAAAATGTTTTGATTTTGTAAAATCAAAATCTTCAGAAATTATTTCATATATAGGGTAGTTGGGGTGGGGAGATTTTTGTGAAGGACTTTGTGTCACATCCTTGGAAGATACTGAATTTAAATGCCAAGTTAGATGTTTTACCAATTTTCGTTTTGAGTTATGACAGATATGGACGTTTTTTTAACAATGCCTTTTTTTAATTCAGAGAACCCTAAAATATTTATTTTCCGGGAAATCTTTATATCTAATGTTTAGTTGGAATACAGTAGTTCTCTATTTACTATGTACATTGTGCATATGTGGTAGATAAAGTAATAAAAGGCATATATACAATAAAAATAAAATTACAAACAAACATTACTTTTGAGACTATCAAATATTAAAAGTATGTAATTAGATAAAGTCAATCTTCGGGTGGATAATTTGTAGAACAATGGAAATAAATAACAATACGTAGAGTTAGTTTGTGATGATTTGTTCTAAATTATATTATACAGAAAAAGCTAAAAAAAAAAAAATGCGAACAGCGAATAAATGGAAAAAGCACAAAGCGAGCTGAATGCTTTTCTTGCAATGGTGTGCGTTTGAATGCCTACATTCTAAATTCTCTTTACCCTGGAGTTACTTAGAACAAATTTTAAGCATTTTCTGCAAGTTAGAGAGGCTAGAAGTTGAAAAAAGGAGGAGAAAGGAAATCTTTGTGGGCAGAAAATAAATTCATGGTTTTCTTTTTATTTTCCTTTTTGCCACCGCAGATAAACATGCCAGTACTTTCCTCTCTGGCGCTGTTCGCTGTTAATCTCTCCCACCCAGTGTCGACAAATGGCTGTCGCTTTGCACTTACTCCTATAAGATACTACTTCTGCCTTTCCAATTTCTAAACCTTGCCTTTCTGCAGAAACCGGTGTTATAGCAAATCCAAGAACTTATATTTTGAAAACGTTTAATTTTCTACAAACAGAAGGTTACCACTAATCATTTCATTGCTTCAGTTGTTTAAGCAATAATTAAGTAACTTTTACTTTTTCTACACGTACTATGTACATAGTGTACAGAGCAGGTACTGGATTCCACTAAAAATTAGATACCGAGATTTCACCGGAAATGCATGTTTTGGGTCTCCCTGAATGAAAAAAAAAACATTTTCAGAAAAAGGTTCGTGTGTGTGTGTTCCTTTGTGTCTGTGGACAGAATAGCTCAAAAACGAAAAAGCTGTTGTATACCAAACTTGGTGTTTAAGTTGGTATCTTCCAAGGATTCGATAGAAAGATTTTCAAGAAAATCCCCATCCTTTATATACATTTTTTTTCGAAAATTTTGATTTTCTTAAAAATATTTCTAACGATTTTGATTAAAATATCCTATATTAAAGGTATTTACCTGACAAATAAAATTTATATCTTGAATTTTCTGGGAATATCCTCTGAAGACTACTTTATTCTGGATGAATTTTAAGAAAGTTGGCATCACTGCTAAACCGTAACAGATGGACAAAAACGTACCACACAAAAAATGTAGAGCACGTTAAAACGCACAATTTTATGGTATTCACATGTTTTCGTGGAGTTGGTCCTTTTTTAAATATCCCTTGTTTTTGGTTTCAGCTTTGAAATACATATTTTTCTAATGCAGGAATTTGTCAACTCCTGTCCATACAAACAAAGGAACTTCAGTCACATAGTAACCAGCTTTTGACTATCACTTTAATCTATTGTGCTCCCTTATTTTGTTTCTACTTACAAGGAAGTAAGTAATAAGATTATTTCTGCTAATATTTTCTCAATTAGCATGAAGTAAATAGAAGCATAAGCTTTTTAACAATAATTTGTTACACCGATGTAGAGAAAGTCATGTGAATGGAACACATAAGATTTTACTGAAGATACATATACTGAAATAAACAGTAAAGGAAATTTGGAAAGGAAACGTTCCATTCGGCAGCTTAGGATATAATACCTACCTGGCATTTCCCAAATGAAAGTGCAGGAGGGCCGAAGAAATTGGAAGTAAGTACCACTACGAAGGTTGATGATGTTAGACAGGGACGGGGTCGGTGCATTTTTTTGGATAGCGTTTAACGCCCGCTTTTACTACATACAGCGCCGCAGGTGATGACACTGATGATACATGAAATGAATATGAATCACCGGTGAAATGCGATGGTGGGGGAAACTGGAGAACCCAGAAAAACACGCCCCTGCGCCGCTTTGGGCACCACAAATCCTACACGCTTTCGCCTTGAAACAAACCGGGCCGCCTGGTGAGAGACGAGTGGTCTAACCACTCAGCCACGGCGCGGCTGGGTACATGTTCGCTCAGAGTACTGAGGTGACGAACTTAGCTATTCTTTGTGTGTTTGTTTTGTTTTTTACTCTCTATTACGTATATACTGTGCATAATACATAATAAAGGTGTTGAATTCTAGCAAATAATTTGATAACGGTGTTTCGCGGAAACACACGTTTTGAGGAAACCTAAATACAAATATAAACACCTTTTTTGATAAAGGTCCATGTGTCCGTTTGTGTCTGTGTGTGTGTGTGAACAGCTTAACTAAAAAATTAATAGTTGTTTAAGTAATACATTCGGTTTTTAGATTTAGTATCTTCCAAGGATGCCCTGCGCCGTAGCTATTGGTCTAGAACATGGCGCTCTGGATCCCAGTCACGGACCAAAAGAGGTAGAAATAGTAGAATTAGGAAGACCATGGAATAGAGATCCTAGAGAGGATTGAAATATTGGTAGAGGTGTATAAGGAGCGAAGATAAACATCCGCTAAAAGTGTGTATGGAAACAGCTCAAGATAATTAAGAACCAGAGGAGTTGGAAACACTTAGAGGAAATCTTGATGAAAATACGAATGGGAGACATATTGAGGAACTGAAAGGAAAATGAAAAAGATTTCTGGAAGTCGGTGAGAACTAGAATAGAAGACATCAATAAACGGGTACTTTTGAGGTGAACTAATATATATTGGAAAGATTAGGGAAATATTAGAATGAGAACAGGAGCAATACCTTTGAAAGGGATGAGGGGCAATGAGCTAGAACGTTGTACTTTATGTGGGAAGAAATACAACATTGTTCAATGTTTAATAGAATGTAGAAAGGTAACACAAATGCCAGGAGAGATAGTAGATATGAAAATGTTGAACCTCAAAGAAAAAAGAAGAAATAGGGAAATATTTGGTATAGCTACAATAAAAGTGGATAAAAAAAAAAAAAGAAAGAGAGAACAGAAATAAGGCAAAGAGATTAAGATGTAATAGGTAACACAAACCAAGGGGCTATACTAGCCAACAGCCAGGGAGCTATGAGGATGAGGTGCCTAAACGGTTCTCAAATCTAAGTTGGAATTTAAAAGTAAACTAGTTTAAGTAGCAGAATATGATTTTGTAAATACTTCTAAATGTACCTAAGTACAAGAAATGTTTTGTTGTCCTTCGATTAGCCATACGCCAGCTTTGTAATCAAGCCCAGCAAAATACCAGTCTTGAATACAGCCTGAAGATTTCTTTATGCCAGAAGTTCATTGTCCATAAACGATAACTCTTTTCTATGTCAAATCCAGCGATAATATCAACAAAGACCTCTGTCCTGACCCGAATAGCACCTGTACTGAAAAAAGCCATGTCCGCCTATATGTGTGTTCCCTTCAGGGGTCAGATTATTACGCTATGTTCCCTTTTTCTACACACTCTGACCTATTCCTCGCTCTCTTCATGACCTGATTAGATTCCATTGGACCGTGTACGTCGTAAATTACAGCAGCAGGTGAAATTCATGGCCTGCCCCTTTGTAAACTTAATTCAAAGTTGATAGCTTTATCCTGCAATCGTGTTCCTCTGCATCGTCGATAGATGGCGAGCTACCAGCTTTTTATTGATACATAAATATTTTATGTACAAGTTATTTTTAAGCAATTGTGAATCTAGACTTAAAGAGCATCATATAAGCATTCTGATAAAGTATATTTTTGTATAAAGTAGGAGATCTGCTTTAGATTTGCGAAGCTTTATTGGACAGTGTATTCCTTTAGAGTTCTTCATAACTTGCGAAATGAAAATATTATAGGCTTTCTTAATTAAACAGAACCCAAGCAATTAGTAGTTCACTTTCCGGATCTTTGTGAAATGCTCATTACACTATAACAGAAACACATTAAGTAAATTAGTTGAATGTATTGTGGTGTTTTGCTATTTTGCTACCTCCTCTACCGAACACTCTACCAGTAGATACAGAAAGTATTGCTTTCCATCCAACAACTCGATACCGAGATTTCATGGGAAATTTGTTTTGAGACTGCCCTAATGAAAGAAAAACATTTTTTTAAAGAACGGTATTTTTCTACATGTGGCCAATATATGAAAGACAAACAGTTATATAAATATCAAGATTAACATTTAAATTCAGCGTCTTCCAAGATGCGAATTATAGATTTTAATGAAAACCCTCCAAACACAAACTTTCCTTTAATGGAACAGTTTTCGAGATGTACGATATTTTGCAATATTGCTCTAACGATTTGGATTAACATGTCATACATAATAGGTTTTCATGAACATTAAAGCTTATATTCTGAGATTTCTAGGAATAGTCTGCGATTAGGCTATCTGGGAATGGCCTAATCCTGTATCTTTAGTGTATGTACTTCTTCATGTTTCACTGAAGTAATATTTTGGCACGATTTTGAGAAAACCAGATATATTGGAATTCTAGAAGCTGAAAAACACATTAGACTTCCCTTGCATTTAATTCACCATTTCATTCCCACATCAAATTTTCTTTAGTCTATCCAGATTACACGCTTATACTACTGGACCAAAATAAAACTAAGGGCCGTCTTATAACTGGAAAAGACTATTTCTAACTTATGCTTCAGCCTTTATATAAATATTCAGTTTTAAGCATACAGAACTGCTTAGTAGCAATTTTGATGAAACAGCTCGATTTTTTAATTTTTGCAACAAAAATACAACATACTTTTAAAGTACATAAAAATGTGCAGTGATTTATTCTCCAATGACACATGAAGACGTATTTGAACGTTTATACGAGGGTCGGCTGATAAGTCCCGAATCTAACACAGATATGGCGCCACTAGGCTAGTTAGACGGTAACATCGTATAGTTTAACTCTAGACTAGCTCATATCCATAGTTACTGGTCAATAACTTATTTAGTTTTTGAATGACAGCATTTGAACAACAAAAATTTAGAGTTTTCACGAAAACGGAGGATTTGGAAAAACGAGTAGTGATTAAATACTTTTATTTGAAAGTCTTAACGCCTACAGAAACCAAGGAGAAAATGTACAGTATATTGAAACACTCTGCCCCTTCATATTTAATGATTAAAAGGTGCATTGCACAGATTAAAATAGGACGTAAGAGTACTAGTGATGAGCCTCGCTCTGTACGCCCTGTAGACGTGACAACTGCAGAGGTCGTTGAAAAAATGCATCGTTTAGTATTAAAAGACCGGAGATTAAAGATGTTTGAGATAGCAGAGGCTGTAAACATATCAAAAGAACGTGCAGGTAATATTTTAAGTATTGTTTTTGGCTTTCACAAGGTGTATGCAAGATGGGTGCCAAGTTTGTTGACCCCTGATCAAAAGTTGTAAAGAAAACTGTTTCTGTTAAGAATGTGGAACTCTACCGTAAAAATCCCAGTGAAGTTTTGAGACGCCTTATTACCATGGATGAAACTTGGATACATCACTACACTACAGAAAGTAAATCACATCAAAACAGTGGATTGCGCCAGATGAACCAACCCCAAAAAAGGCACATCAATTTTGTCAGCTAACAAGGATATGGCAAGTGTCTTCTGGGATGCACAGGGAATTATTTTTATTGATTACTTGGAGAAGGGTAAATGTATCACTGGTGACTACTATGCTAACTTACTGCAACGTCTGAGCGATGAGGTGAAAAGAAAAAGGCCTCATTTGGGGAAAAAAGAAACAAACAAAAAAATTTTGTTTCATCACGACAATGCTTGAGGCGGGAACTGGTGATGTGCCTTTTGGTGCTGGGTTGCGCAGCTACGACTGGTCCTCTCTCCGGCGTAGCAGCTACTGAAGTCGACTCTCGACGCTCCTCGGCTTTTGTTGACTCGGCGACGAGCAATTGAGACCTATGTATATCTAGCTCAGGTATTGAGCGGCGGTGATCTCAAGGAATGGTACGGGAAGTTAACTCATAAGTGTCGGCACTTTCGTTCAGTCAACGGTTTATTTCCCTTCACACGCGTTTCCGAGAAAGTTTCTGGCGCGATATTGTTCCGGTAATTTCCCTCGAACAAGGGCGTAATGCACACAAAGGTAACTAGTACTTACGTGGCGACAAGTGCAACTGTTACGTTCAGAATAATTGTAGACACTTTAACTTTCTAGCGTGGATATATTATCACAAATGTCGCAGGTTCCGCGTGACATTACATTTCAACTGCGTGAATCACAATAATAACTTTGCTTTTTGCGCAGAATCTTGTTTCGGGCGTCACAGGTTCCGCGTGTAGTAACATTACAACTACCTGACTCACAATAATAACTTTGCTAATTTGCGCGTTATTTTGTTTAGAGTGTCGTAGATTCCGCGAATGCTCTACATTTATGGCAAATTCTACCCAGCGCAAAGCTCAAACATTTTAATTTCATTGGCCCATTTTGGCACCGAAAATAGCTTGGGGTGCGCTTCTGCCGTGACGTGATTATTGCTGATTGGTCAATGCATCTTTCACGCGATTCTTAACCTAAATTTCCTCGTGGTTCCCTTGCTTATACGTCACCTCCACTTTCTCTTTCGGAGACGTGACTACAAAATAGCGTCTTTCCCCTCTTGCAATATACAAAGGAAAATAGCTAAACAACTGAACTTGTCACTTGAGAACTCCGAGTTTAACGTTAGAAAGCACCTTCCAGGAACAATCTCTCTGAACATCCAATACACAATAAATATATGATATTTTACTTAATAATTAACTTAAACAATTTAATCAATTAAAATATAGGCTTATTCACCTGGGCGGCAATCCACCTCATGCTCCAGCCCATCGTTTAGTCATTGGAATGGGAAAAATGTGTGAATTAAAGTTGGAATTGGCTGAACATCCACCCCATTCGCAAGATCTAACACCCAGTGACTACCACCTGTTGCCATATCTCAAAACATTTCTTAGGGGATGAAGATTTCACAGCAACGAGCAAGTCATTGATACGGTAAACAGCTATTTTTAGGATCTTGATAAATAACACTACAGAAATGGTTAAATTAAATTAGAACACTGATATGACAAATGTGTTAGCCTTTGTGGAGATTATGTTGAGGAATAAAGTTTTTTTTTTAATGCTGTATTCATTGAGAGGCCCGGGACTTATCAGCTGGCCCTAGTACAGCGTTTCTCTATCAACTTTTGTAGGGGTTCTTCTCGGGTTCATTTTCTCCCATTTTAAAAATCTATGCACTCCCACAAAAGTACATGTAGATGTCTAAAAATGTCTAAAAAAAAAAAAACCTACCTAACCATTGCAGAATGTGTTTGGTAAAATTTGTTTAAAAATTCATATTCATCATGGAGCAATTTTACAGCATTAATTAGTGTAAATGTACACTATTTTTGTAGTTGTTTTTCCATTTTGTGATATATTTTTTCCAAAAAGCTATTCACTATTGGAAAATTTCAACTTCAAAATGTCTTACAAAGGTATTCAAAGTATCATTTTAAAAAACAATTAGCGCATGCAGTTCAATATCTGTAGGAGAAGAGAATTTTTTATTTTACTAGTTATATCTAATAAATTAATATATCCAAAATGAAAAAAGTGCTTGAATTAATGTTGATAGCAATATTTTTTGTCAGCGGTAATGCATTTACAAAAAAAGTACATCTCTATCTATAATACTTTAGAAAATAACGTTTATTACTTCGGAGTCCCCTTAAGAACACTTGGTAGACACGCAGTAGCAGCAATTACCGTGTTGAGCTTCAATGAAATATATATTAAGATTAGTTGAAAAATTATACAAGCTATCATAATGAAAATTTTACTACTTTTAAAGAACTTCTTCTAATTAGAAGTCATAGCTTAATATTGATTATGTTTTGACATTTTAAATAAAGCAGTAAATTTTGTAAATGTATCACATATTTTTGTGTATGTTTCTACGAAACAATAAAAATGAGACACATCAGACTTTGTAGCCACTTTAAACCATATTATTTGACATAGCTGGTGAACAATTAACACATTTTAAGTAAAAATAGTTATTTTATAAATGTATAGTTATGTACATTTTATTTTCAATTTTTAAAGTTATTTACATTTTTTATCATTTTTTCATACACAGGTAACATATATAAAAGCTTTCAACGGCTGAGTAGAGCAATACATGCTGGATATGTACAAAAATCACAGACCAATCTCCCTATCTACTTTATTCTTTTACAAAAGTGTACCTAAAAGAGAAAATAGGTGGAACAGTTTGCAATTACTTTGTGTTTTGAAGTATCAACAAGTTAGCAATTATTAACCTAAGTTATAATTTGAAAGTTGTTTATGCATTAAAAATTGATTCATAAGTGGTTTAGTGCTGAGTATGATAGTTGTTATATGTTTCAAGAAATCATTGAGGTTCAAAATAACAACTGTTACTGTGTCTCTACCAAGTGTCCTTAAACCATATGGTCAAGATAATGTAGAATTATATAATAGTTAGTAAAAGCCATACATTACCTTAAAACCAACCAAACACCATCCAACCCTTATTTTTAGTAGTATATTACGATTTTTTTTTAAAATATAACCTCACTTTATTTTAACCCCCTTGTAAATAAAAGTATACTGCTTGGTCAACTTGCTCACAAATTTGTGCCCTTGGACTATAGTAAGGTACAGTAAACCATATAACTTCAGAAAGCCAGTCATGCTTATTTTTCAACCACCATGTGTCAATTGCTACTATGTGACCAAGCTGGACAAGTTTGGATAATAAGTTTTAAGTAAATAGGTGATAATACAAATTGCAGGCTATTATATTTTATAAGATTCAAAATCCATACTATCCTTATTTTCAATCTTGTAAAAATAGAATTAACCAAGACAATGCTGGGTGGATTGCTACTTATAACATAATTTCATTTTTTATTTTACCAAAGAAGTAAAAAGAATAAATTGAGCTTCATTATTCCTTAATCAAACACTCCATTAGCGCACTCCCGAGTTCGAATCTCGATACCCGCATGGATAATTTCTCCCCTGCTGCAAGGACTGTGTGTGTGAGTGTGAGTGTGTGTGTGTGTGTGTGTGTGTGTGTGTGTGTGTGTGTGTGTGTGTGTGTCCTTTCATTATCACTATCCGCGAAAGGGAAATGGCAATATCGCCAGGATATCATTCTTGCCTGAGCGCTAGGTTCGGATTGTGTTTTCTCCCAAAATTCCGTCTCGATCACTGACCGACCATCAGTTGGAGTATTCATCAGCTTCATCACTAAAACACTAATAAGGAGCTACTGTCCGATTGATTCATAGATGGAGGCTTTTTTTGTTTTTTTTTGTTTTTTTGTTTTTTGTTTTTTTGTTTTTTAGTGGAAGAAGAACGAAAATAAACATATCTGTGTCTCCTTTCTCTTTCATAGGCCCAGCTTGGCAAGAAAGAACTGTATTTACAAAAAGCATGATTCGCTAATATCTAATTACCTGCACATATCGATATTAAAAACTCAGTTAATGAGAGAGCTGGCAAAAAATATGCAATTTTTGTGTGTTCGGTTTTTCTTTCTGTCTGTCTTTTGTTTCTTTCACCGGGGTTTCACTTCCATGGTATAAGGATAATGACTCTAGCTTCTGGTTCCCAAGGTTACGTATTCAATCCCGGTGGAGGGCGTCAGAGGTTTCAGGCGTAAAAATCCTTAGCTTGGTTTACTTTGGAAAGGAAATAAGTCGTGGTCACTGTCATAGATTTTTGGCACATTACAGATCCTTAACTCTGATTAAGCAACTTCCCAGTCAATGTAGAATGTGAAGCTGAGCACTACAACTATTAAAGAGCGTCCATAAATAAAACTCTACATCATTTACCGTTCACTGGTAGAAGAATAAAACATTTTGGTCGGTTTTGTGTTTGCGTCATGAATTGTTGGTTGTAATTTATATTTATAACCTCTGTGCTACATTAATGTAAATGATAGTGGGCATGAAGCTCATTATCAGCATTTGGGCAAAGTGCCAGGCAGCTGATTGTTGAGAGGAAGCAGTCTAACGTCAGGCGTTACAATTTAAGTATTTTGTTTTCTTTGTGAGATAACTGGTTTTCATCTTGGTTCAGTGTCACGGCTGGGATTTGAACCACAGATCTCCTGGCCTCCATCCAGTTGCTCTAACTATTGAGGTATCATGGAACCATGTTCATATAGCATTAAAAAAATCTCTGAGTCAGTCCAACACTTCCTTTTTCGGAGAGATGCCTTGTGGGAGAAAAGGCCGAATACGGTATTTTTGTTTTCGATATTTTCAGTATAAAATTCGGAGTTAATTCTGCAACATCAATATGACTGACTCCTTGTAGGTTTACAAACTCTCTTTTGCAATCATGTATTGCACCATTTCTCATGTATTGGGGCCTATTCAGAAACCTTTATAAGAAAATGGGAGAAATAAAGTGTCAATACGATAGCTGAACGAAAACAATTTACGGAGGCAAAAGTTATGCCTAAGTTCTGTTTCCCTGAAGGGTGATAAATCGCCTAACGCATTATTTCCACCGGTTGTTCCTTTAGTGAAGGGCACAGTGGGAAGTCTTGACGTCACCGAGGGGCGGGAGAGGAAATGAGGAGGTGCTATCTTGTCAACACGAGATGTCAGAGTGACGATTGATTCCACCGCATTCTCTGGACCAGATCTGACAAGGATGGCCATTAGCTGACCGGAAAACATGATCATATGATAGCACCATTGTTGTACACCCTCTATTCTAGCAGTCGCATTTGGCTTGGGATGTTTGTTAATAACTTAGAGCTGTCAAGAAGGGAAAAGGTGTGCTCTATGAAAAAAATAGTTTTATTGTTTCCAAACGCGAAGTTTAAATAAGGTCAATGTGTCAGCTTTTACCATTATCGTTACGTAAAATACGTTAACAAACATTGATTATATGCTGAAATACTAAATATGCATGCTGTGTGATCTGTTGCCATATTTTGTTCAGTTTTCAGTAGGAGGTAACTAATCCTAATATTACCACTTTCCAGCACAATAGTGACAGTTGGCATCATGGTGTACATTTGTTTTTGGAAGTGGGATAAAAAGTTTGTACTTAAGAGCAAGATACGATTCTTATCTTTATTGGTAAATAGGGTTTTATTCACGTTTATCGATATTATCACGACTTAAATATACACTCCACGTACTAAGGCCGCGGATTCCGCGAATGCATACTCCGTGCGCAGCCTACTACACTGCAGGATGTTCTATTATGTAACTCCCATGTTACTTAGGAGTATTAGTAACATGCAATTATAGGTTGTTATAAGTGTTGTTGAAAATGTGTCTATCTACCGAAGACGCTCTTGACATCAGCTGTGGAAATTGCCATTATTTTTGCGTAACGTTTATAAACTCTACAGTATAGTCGCACTGTAGGGTTTGTTTCTGAAACGCCCACTTGCTGTGCAACACGACTAAGAGATATCTTGGTGAGCGTTCGATTTCAGCGCCAGTTTCTTCCAACTTTTCCTCCTTTAGAACTTTTCACTTCATTGACTGATCGTTTAGCATTCCCGTTGCTCTAAATTTGTCAACCAAACATTTCGCAAAGTCTCTAGCCGGAACTGGGTAACCAGGAAACTGCTGCTGAAATTGTGTACACACCTGTCTACATAATTCAGTTTTCACGTATGTATCGCTGTTCAAGCGTGATTTTGTTGGTAGGCATTCCTAAGGATATCGCACAACAAATGTACTGTCGAACACTTCACGACACAAAGATAAAGCAACGACTGAGACAACTCCAGTTGATAGCCGTACCCTTGACACGTCCTGTGCCGCTTGTGCGCAGTGACATAATACCGAAACTACTGTCATTTCGGCCGATACGTATATGTACATTAAGGCGGCTAAGGCCTTGACATAAAACCTAGATACGGATAGAAAATAAACGAATTTCATTGATATTTTATACAAATGCAAAGTATATGTTTTCTTTCCAATGTTAATTGATTTCCATAAGCATCCACATATACCAAATACTTTTTATTAACTGGATCAATAAATTATTTTAACTTTGTGGTAACGATTCGAACCTAGTTAACGTTCGATGGAAAATCCTGGTCAGTGATACTCAGCGCTTTAGCTAACCGAGTCAAGATGCAGAGATCAGGTGGGGGAAGTTTCTAAAAGTATTATATACTTTCTGTGTCAAAACCGGCTTCAAATGAAAACGTTCAAGCCGAAAAGAAATGCCGCAACGAGAATATTGGCGAGTTTGTGTGTATAACTTTTACAAAAATAAACTTTCTAATGTTTCACATACTGAGTGAATGTAATGGTAATGTTTGATATATTTCACACTTGGAGTGTATAGGCTAAAGTTGGGAAATGTATCTGAATTTGAAAAAATAATACCATTGCCTAACTTGTCCAGTTGATCGTTTTTGTGTCTATAATATGCTTTTTAACAGTTTTAAAAAGCATTTGTCAACTAATTTAACTTTGATAGGATTGGCTGTTAGCTAGAAAATCAAAACTACTTTCGGTATTTCAGAACGTTTTGATGATACGAAATGACCAGATAACAGTGTTTGTTTCACTGGCATGAAAAATGATCCTAGGTTACAATATCACGAATATGTTTAATTTATTAGCAAGTATACGAAATTGACTATTTTTACACATATATGTCTTATAATACGTAACTTTTAATCTATAAATAAATGAATGGTTAATGGCACTACTCGGATGAAATGAACTTGCCTTGCTCTCATGATCGCACTCGCTTGAAGATCCGCTGTAGGTACACATTGCGGTGCCAGACAGTGCACTTGAAAAATGCCATGTTGAATGCATTAAAACGCACAACCAAACAAACTTAATGCACAATTCTGTGTAATGACAGCAAACTAAATACTGGTAACATAGGCAACCACTTAAACCAAGAGAGTTTTACACATTATATTTGCACATCTTAGCAAAACGAAATAAAATAAAAATCTGTCTAATTACTTACAAACATCATATTCAGATAAATTTAAGCAAGCATGTTTAAAAATATATTTTTACTTTTATATAAAAAAGTTATAACTTCAAACACATAGAAACCAAATCTTAAAATTTCATTTTTACTTAAATATAATACATTATAATGAATCTATTACTTTTTATTTTTTATATATTTATATAATTATTATATCAATAATTAATATTACAATTTATTTCTTAATTTTTAAATTATTTATTTTACATTTTTAATTATCAATTTATTACATTTTACTATATAATGAATACATATATATTTGTAAATAATTTATTAATTATAGAATTTTAAACTGTTTTGTAATGTTCTGAACAGAACAGTATAAATATATCAATATTATTAAACGAAAAGCCAACTTGGAAGAGGATCATTTCCTAAACTGTATTTTCAGGAAGCGGAAGAACCCCACTCATTAAAGCTTTTGCTCGTTCATACTGCTGATTCATGTTCTCTTTTGATAAAACCCAAGCCTAATTTTAGTGGACAATATGACTGTTCTGAATATATTTATTTTCATCCTCTGCAGATATTTAGATACACCAGTTGCTACAGCTGTTTTCTTTCATTGTACTTTTGAAACTTATTCGCTTTTCATGTCCTTATAAACGTTGTAAGTAACTTCTCTAGTTTGACTGTTATGTTTTAGCTCTTCCTTAGATTTCATGCTATCTTTACAGTATATTCTACTTTTTACTTTCTCTACATTATGCACTGCATTCCACCCAAAATGTTGATATCGATATTTCACCAGAAATAGACGTTTTAGGGTCCTCTGTATCCCAAAATAATATTTTCAGAAAAAGGTCTTTGTTGTGTTCATGCGTTTGTGAACACGATGACTGAAAAACGAATAGCTGGTACAATCCAAATTTTTATTTAAGTTTAGTATCTTCCAGGGTTATGAAACGAAGATTTTGAGAAATCCTCCCACCCCAAACTATCCTTTACATGGAAAACATTTTGAAAATGTTGATCTTCTCAAAAATGTCTCTAACGATTTTGATTAAAATACCGTATATTAAAGATATTTATATGGCGAAATATATATCTTGAAAGCCTCTAAAGGACCTCTTTATTTTGAATGAATTTTGATGAATTTTGTGCAATTAGTAAACCATAAGAGATAGACCAAAACTTGCTACACCAAAAATGTTGATCACGTTAAAATACACAATGTATGTCGTATACGTTTTTGTTTTTTTTTCGTTGAATTGACCATTTCAGAGATATTCATTGTTATCTGTTTCAACTTTAAAGTACTTGAACTTTTTTATACGGAAAGCTTTAAACTCCTGGCCCTGCATAGAAGCGGATTTTATCCCATGGCAACCGACTTTTAAAAGATTTGACTCACATTAGCCTACTGTATTCCCCTACTTCCCTTCTACTTACAAGGAGCAAGTAATTAAGACAATTTCTGTTAATATGCAATAAAAGCGGGCGTTAAACACTATAAATATCGAAAGTTCGATTCATATGACTTTCTCCAGCTGCTACACTGACAACTTTCCTTATAATTATCTTTATCTGCGATATGCTAATCAAGGTAAATTAATAGCAGAAATTGTCTCATTACTTGTTTCCTTATAAGTATAAGGGAAATAAGGGAATACACTAAGCTAAATCGATATTCAATTTTTTTAAAAGCTAGTCCTATTTGAAACAATTGAAGTTCGTTTCACTTTGCATGGCCTGCACTATACCAAGAAAGATGAAACATCACTTCCCGTTTGAGAAAAGTTAAAAGTAGTTTAAATGTGAAACCAAAAATGAGGAATATTTCCAAATGGTATATAACATAAATTGTGTGCTTCAACGACATCTACATTTTTTGTTGTGAGTTTTTGGCTATATCTTATGGTTTAGCAGTTAATGCAAACTTCTGCAAAAATTATCCAGAATAAAGAAGTCCTCAGAAACTGTTCCCAAAAAATTCAAAATATAAATTTTATTTCTGATGTAAATATATTTAATACGTGGTAATTTAATCAAAATTACTAGGCCATTTTTGAGAAAAACAAAATGTTCAGAACATTTTCTATGTCAAGGGAATGTTATTGAAAATCGTGACACCTCTTTGGAAGATACTAAACTTGGATACCAAGCTTGGTATTTAACGGCCATTTCGTTTTTGAGGTATGCTGTCCACAGACACATACGAACCTTTGTCTAATTTTTTTTTTACTCAGTGAAATCTCGGTGAAATCTCGACGTCGAATTTTTGGGTGAAATGATACCTCCTCTATAACATAACATAACTCCATGGCACGACAGCTCACGGGGAGCCTTGGCCTACCGCCCGGCCGCTGCGTCCCCCATCTCGGTCCACTACAGACGTCATGGATGGGGTGCAGTATTGGAGGGTGAGACGTTGTCAGCGCCTCGAGCCCCTCCCGGCCGGTTAATGCGGTCCTCACGACCTGGAGCCGCTACTTCTCCATCAAGTAGCTTCTCAATTGGCCCCCCAGGGACCTCACGAGGCTGAGTGCACCCCGGTCCAGGTCTCCCAGCGGGGGAAAAATCCCCACGCCGGTACTGGGGATCGAACCCAGGTCTCCCGCTTGGTAGGCAGCTGCGCTACCACCGCGCTAAGGAGACGACCATACCTCCTCTATACACTGTATATAGTAGTGTAGAGAAGGTAATAACACAATGAATGACTTTCACAAAGCGGCAATATTTGTCATAGAAATTAAGCAAGGAAAGGCCGTTCAATTGTCGTTGAGAATTAAGTCGCCCTTTATAATCTATGTTTGGAAGGAATTTCATTTCTGGAGAAATGTATGTATAAACTCATATACCTTCTCCAACCAGGACCTCTAAACTTCCCTGGCACGGAGCTAGCAAACAAGAACCGTGGGTATACGAAATATATATATTTCTCTCTTTCACTTAAGAACGCGGGTCCCGTCGTTCAGATGTCGAAAGGTAGGCGAAGCGAAACGGACACGACCAGTCATATATCCAACTTACACACAACATCGCTTAAAGGAAGGAGACGCTTGATTCACGTACCCACTGCTAGCAGTGCCGAGGAGGTCTTTGTGGTAATAAACCATTTGAAACCAAATAAGTAAATGTGAATTAACTATGGGTAACGGTAATTACTAAAGAGTATTTAACCTATTTTAGAAACAAATAGGCTGTAAAACTGCATACATTTTAAACTTCGATAAACTCCCGCAGAGTAGGTATTGTTGAGAACATGATCCTGCAACGTGGGGGATAGCTATTTGAGGGTGGTAAAAGGCAAATGGTAGAGCAATGAAAACAAAGGGACTTAAATTAAGCTAATATATTAAATAACATTAAATAATTTGTTGGTAGCGAAAATTTGGTTTACAGAGTTGCGGGTTGCAATATATTCCATTAATCCATCCTGACCAATATTATTCTGATTATGGGGTTACTAACATAAGGCCTTACCTTAATAAATGTGTCATGGTGTGTCTAGGCGAAGTGAGAGATGAAGTGGTCGAAGTGGTAGCCGGTTGATCCCTGAGCGATGCCTCAAGACGCACACAACAAATTAGAGGTTCCTCGACGGTCAAAGGCAAGACCTGGTGGTCGGGTCTGTAGTCCCTTAAATAAATTTAGCGTGGCCGTTCTCCTAATATTCAGAACCAACGCCCTGATAGCCAATCAGCACCGAATGCTAAAATGTTCTAGAATATTCTGTGTGACGTCAAAGTGTGAATGTGCACATAGGCCGACGGAAGTTGGTGGCATCAAAAAGTCCACTGGGAGTGCCATCGGAAGAGGCTAGTCACTTCCATACTGTTACTTAATTAACTAAAACAAAACTTTTATTTTCCTAAGAATATGTAAGCATCAAATCCCAATTAATAAAGATTAATTAGTTCATAGTTAATAAAATAATACTAACACAAAATAACTTAAACTCTCGCCAATGACACTTGCAACAATAAAATTCTGTAACGTCAAGACGTGGTTAAACGAGTACATAAGGAAGTTATTTTTTGGCGGCAGGTAGTAAGGCCATAACACCATTGGTAACTTCCTTTTTACTTTCTCTTCACGTACTGAGTATATAGTGAATAGAGAAGGTATTGTATTCCACCCAAAAATTCCACCCAAAAATTCGATTCCGAATTTCACCGGAAGTATATGTATTTAGACCCCCTGAAATTAAAAGGCATTTTTAGAAAAATGGCAGTGTGTGTGTGTGTGTGTGTGTGTGTGTATGCCGTTTAAAACGTCGATTAATACCAAATTTGATATTTAGTTTAGGATCTTCCAAGGATACGAATCGAAGTTCTTGATCAAAGTTCCCGCAACTCAAACTACCCTTTACATGGAAAAAATGCCAAAAATGTTTGTTTTCAAAAATGGCAAACGTATATTAAAGATATTCACATGAAAAATAAAAATACACATCTTGAATTTTCTGGGAATAGCCTCCAAAAATTTGCTTTTTCACACAGGCCGTGGGTAGGATAGAATTAGATAGGCAGAGTCAGATTGAAATAATCAGTGCGATAGCTGGGATACGAACCACGGATCTCCCGGTCTCAAACCGGTTGCTCTGACCTATCTCTCCAACTCCTGTCCTACACGTAGCTTGTGTGAAAAAAACTTAAAGCTAACACTAATTGAACTAATAGTTGGCTAAATTATGATACCCAGGGTTTAAAGCACTTAGGATATTTTAAGTCACCATAGGGGTATATCATCAAAATAATTTTAGATCATTTTGCGGTTTACCGGGAAACATGTGGGTTAGTTGAGAACTTTAATACTTGCCAGGTAGTTCAGTGGTTAGAGCCACGGTAAGAGACCAAGAGATTCGTGGTTCAAATCCGGGCTATGGCATTGAAGTTTTCAGACTGAAAATTTTACTACAGCCTCTGAAGATCTCTTCATTTTGAATGACCTTTGCGTAAGTGGTAAATTGTAAGAGTTAGACAAAAATTACTACACAAAGAACTTTGTTATAAACATTTTTTCATGGAGTTGACTATTTCCAAGATACCGTTGCTATTTGTTTAAATACCTAAAGTTTTCTCATACGGGTACTTGTCAACACCTAGTCATGCAAAGAAACGAATTTCAATCGCATAGATACCAGTTAGTAAAAGATTTGAGTATCGCTTTACCCAAGTCTTCAGAGTCTATTCCCAGAAAATGCAAGATAAACATTTTATTTGTCAGGTAAATATCTTTATATACGATATTTTAATCAAAATCGTTAGATCCATTTTTAAGAAAATCATAATTTTCGAAAATAGTTCCATGTAAAGTGTAATTGCGGGTGGGGGGATTTTCTTGAAAATCTTCCATGTCGCATACTTGGAATATACCAATCTTAAATACCAAGTTTGGTATTTAACGGTCTTTTCGTTTCTGAACTATGCTGTCCACAGACACACACACAGATACACATACGCACACACACGGACGTTTTTCAGAAAATACTTTTTTTTGGATTCAGGGGGACCCAAAACATGTAATGCCGGTGAAATCTCGGTATTGAATTTTAGGATGCAATACAATACCTTCTCTATACACTATGCACATAGTGCGTGTAGAGAAAGTAAAAATGTTTTTTATTTAGATGCAGGGGTCTCAAAACATGTATTTCCGGTGAAATCTCGGTATAGAATTTGTGGGTACATTAAATACCTTCTCTATATACTACGTACATAGTACGTGTAGAGAAAGTGAAAATAAAAATAAAATGCCTACAGCTGCAGAGAAGTTGCTTACATACGGCTTTACCATTGAATAATATATTTTATGTAGTGTTTATTGTATGTTTATGTTCGAACATTGTTACAAAAGCTGGCACATTTAAGCCTCCACACACATATAGCCAACAGTGAATTCTGAATTGGGTTAAAGTGGAAAACGGTTGATTCTGCAGGTCAGTCCACGGAAACAGGGATAGGGCGTTCCCGC
Organism: Hymenopus coronatus; assembly: GCA_030762935.1. Classification (NCBI taxonomy): domain Eukaryota; kingdom Metazoa; phylum Arthropoda; class Insecta; order Mantodea; family Hymenopodidae; genus Hymenopus; species Hymenopus coronatus. Next base: position 90,388,039 of record CM060896.1, read on the forward strand.
ATTGATAGAGCGCCGTATGCTTTAACCATGGTGCTGTGTTATCCTGGTCTTTATTCACAACTCTGCGTTTATGGTGGCAGTATAGACCGTCCATCATTTGTATTACCCTCCTCACTTTTGCTTATGTAAATTGTCCAGCATAATACACCGTTGCAATGGGAGTGTTTGGAAATGCTTCGAATGAATCAAGTTAAATAAAACGATTTCCTTTTCGGTGTACATATATGTTAACTTCTGCTAAATTACGTACTACCATAATATGTACAACCTAAGACAAAAAATCTTATGTATTCCATTCACATGACTTACTCTCCATCTCTGCAACAAATTATAGTTAAAAATCCGATGTGTCACGCTCGCATGACTTTCTCTAGCTGCTCTACAAAACTCCTACAAAAGATTATTCTTCTTTGTGCACAATACTAATCAAAATAAATGTTAGCAGATTGTTATTACTTAGTTCCTTATAAGTAGAAGGGAATAAGGGAATGCACTATGCTAAAGTGATTGTCAAATGTTTTAAAAGCTATCGTTATGCGATTGTCATTGCAAATCACTTCTTTGCTTGGCCAGGAGTAGAACAAAAGAAAAACAGACACTTTCTGTGTAAGAAAAGTTTAATTACTTCACAATTGAAACCAATAACAAGGAATATCCAAAAACGGTTACGTCCACAACAACAAAAAATTCGAGAGATAAATTTTATTTCGGACATAAATAGTTTTAATATACAGGACTTTAATCAAAATCGTTAGAGCCATTTTTAAAAATATCAAAATTTTCGAAATGTTTTCCATGTAAAGGGTAGTTTGCGGTGGGGGGATTTTTTTAAAAACCTTCGTGTCGCATCCTTGGAAGATACTAAACCTAAATACCAAGTTTGGTATTTAACGGTATTTTTGTTTTGGGGCTATGCTGTCCACACACACACACACACACACACACACACACACACACTCACACACTGAGGGACCTTTTTTTAAAAATGCTTTTTCGGACTCGGGAGACCCCAAAACATATATTTCCGTTGAAATCTCGGTATCGCATTTTTGGGTGCATTACAATACCTTCTCTATCCCTATGTACATTGTATATATTGGGATAGAGAAAGTAAAAATTAAAAGCTACAACACTCCATCAAAATAAAGCAAAAGATATATAACTATCAGGAAGAACCTTGTAGAATGTGTGAATGACCTTGAAAGAAAATTAAGACATGAAATGCATTTTATTGATTGCGTTCAACATTATAAGAATGCATCCATGTTTTGTTATTTTACTTAATTTTCAAAGTGTGTCGAGTCCTGTTTTACAACGAATATATTATCACCATACTGCAATTCAATATATACATAGGCAAATAAAGATAATATTAAACGCAAGTACTAGGTATAACATAGCATTATCATTAAAGATAAGTAAACATTTTCTATAAACATTAAAATTCAGAATTTATGTAAAATAGCATTTTTGTACCTTTTATGTTAATTAAATGTTATCGAAACATTTAATTAACATATTATTCTACCCTGAGCGTCTAACACACAAGCGCTCATTGAGAGGGGTAGAACGTACAACGCTCGCTATAATTCCTCACCTGCGATTTGAACCTGTAATAGACCCGTCTAGTTATGCAACTCTCTAAATACACGAAGGGATATCTGCACGCGTAAAAATCAATTTGGCCACCTGCTACGTACAATGAAATGGTAATGGTGTAATGAAAGCTTGTTGTATTAACAAGAAGTAGATATAGAAAGTGATGGCAACTGAGAACCTTTTAGGTCTACATTTCTAAAAGAGCCTATAATCGTGTGTTTGATGGTAATTGTAAAATTACAATTATTGTTTAACGCACCTCCCGGTGATTTTCTACTCATGAGGATTGAGCAAAACGTGGAAATAGCCTAAGTAAAGGATTTGAACAATTACCAATTCCTATATCAATAGCTCATCAGTTGTGGTAAACCCGTGAATAATTGCAAACAATAACTTGATATTTAATAGAGAACAATACCTAGCATATGACATATAAGAATACATGTGAGATTTGTGGTGGACAAAGCGGCGGATCAGGGGCGGGTTTTATCAGAGTTCTCCCGCCATCATATTTCACCCGTGCTCCATCTTCATTTCATGTATCACCAGTGTAAAAAAATGGACATGGAGTGCTATTAATGGACGCTCTTTAATTACTGTGATTCTCAGCGTTCCATTCTAAATTGGGTGTGAAAGATCGCTTAATTTTACTCAGAGGACTCTCTATCAGGCTTGAGGTTCTTTTACGTGCCGTAAATCTAAGACACGGGACCAGCGGCTTTACTTCCTTTCCAAAGGAAGCCATGCTAAGGATTTTTATACCCGAAAAAATCTATCGTCCTCCACCGGATTTGAATCCGGAACCTTGGGCGACGTATCCCCAGTGTCATCGCCTGCGGTGCCATGGTAGTAAAAGCGGGCGTTAAACACTACCAAACTAAAACTATGCTCTTACTAATAGCATTGTCATAAATGAAGCACAACTGACAGGATCTAATGTATTTTAAACGGCCCTGATTTTAGTGATTACACACATCACGCAACAGCCAGATCATGTGTTTAGTACAACTCTCACACCGCCGATCTATATTCATGTGACTCAGTGAGAACACGAGCGACCGATTCATCCCAAACTTTCTTTTACATAAATGGCTTTACTTATGCTGAATTTGCAGACATTAATTTAATTTACGACGCGATTGGGGAGTCTGCAAATTCTGTGAGGAACTGTTACATCGGCGATTTCTAATTCATCTTCTTCCCGATATCTGCAGTACAGGAAAGGAATGCGACACTAGTTTCCTTAATTCCCAATTTGAAGGTTTCTGAAGTGTTGAGGTTCAATTTTTTTAACTTCTCGCTTCGTATAATCAATGAGGGGGATTTTTTAATTTAAATTACGAAAGTCCAGGGACCTCACAAGTTGTTTTGATTTATTTATTTGTTCAATAAAACCAAATTTAAATAAAACATAAACATGCCTATGTGTTCATTGTTTTTATTTGAACCTTGAATACTTTGTAAATCCTAATAAGACAATGTACAAAAGCTAAAACATATGGTTAAATACACGTACTACCTGTTTAGAGCGGTCAGAGAATAATGGAATATAGTGCAGTACAGTATGACAATGAAAACATCAGCACAGCTTACGTAAGTGGGAATAAATTATACGATCCACAAGCTAAACTTGATGTCTTTCTTTATCACTAATGAATATTAATTTTCTATTTTGTGAGCGTATGAGTGTGCACAGCGGTATTTGAATTTTGACTTGATTCGAACCCGTTCACTGTAAGAAACTCAACTGCAGCATTGCTTTATTGCCGAAAAGTAAAGGACATTCATCGGGAGTGATGACGTAATACCGCTTATCCCTCTACTCGTAAGTTGAAGTTTGATATTTTTCCCTGACTTCGCACCACTTATAGTCGACTATATAGTTTATTACTTGTGGCCCCGAGGGTGATGACACTGTTGATACATGGAATGAAGATGAACCACCGGTGGAATGCAATGGCGGGGGAAACTGGTAACCAGCCACCACGGCCCGTCTAGGTGAGAGGCAAGTGGTCTAACCATTCGGTCACGGCGCAGCCCCTATATGACTTGACATAAACAAGTGTATGAGATAGGTAATAATAGTGATCCTAAAAACATCGTGAAATTCTCATGCAGATAACTTAGAAAATAGCGAAAAAACTGCAAATTCTGCAACAGTAGTCACTTGTATTTTTCTACACCCTATCGTTTTTAGTAGGTACGCAAACTATTCTTGCAAACGCTTATTTTGCTATCCACTTCTATCCACCTTTTCAGAAATGGCTACATAAAATATATCGTTATATATGGATATAAAGGGAATAGTGATAGTGAAATGTTTATGGACTGGACGGTAGTTGATGGCCTTAGCATGTATGCAAGCATAAGAAACAACTGAGAGTCTTTAGGATTTTAAAGGGAATTACAATAATTCGAACCATATTAATGGATATCTTGGATGTGGCTTATACAACAAAAAGTTGTTTGGAGAAAATTGTGTATATTAAACATATTTATTTTTTATATAGCATGTTCATCTATTGCTCAAAATTACTAGTTGCACAAAATTAAACAAAATTCTTTGGAAATAAAGTGAGCTTCACTATTCCTATAAAATTCAGCATACACATTTCATTTGTCACAAATTTCTTGAATATACTGAGATTTTCTCAAAATTCACCATTTTTATTGTATAAAAAGTTTAAAATATTCACGTAAAAGGTGATTTGGATTCTGGAGATTTCTTTTCTTACATCTGATCGCATCAGATAAGTTTGGTATTCATCCAATTTTTTGTTTTTACTTTTGTTTTTCAGAGATATACATACATACATACATACATACATACATACATACATACATACATACATACACACATACATACATACACACATACATACATACATACACACATACATACACACATACATACACATACACATACACATACACACACACACACATGATGTTGATGAACTATACAAAATGTTTTCACGGAATGTGTAGATTAGTTAAATAAGTAATTCGAGATAGGAAACTTTATTGAAATGTCGAAGTAACGGCTATAAGTTTCTGAAGTGCCAGTACGCCACTGGCTAATTTATCAACCATTCGAGTGCATAACACGAAAAATGAAGGGACATATTACAGTGTACCTCTCTGGCGTAGTGGTTATGATACTGGCTTTCAAGTGAAAGATAGTTTCCGAGTTCGGATCTCGTTCACTTATTGCGGCAGTTCGTCTGGAATAAAAAAAAAGAATAATAAAAATATTTACTCAGGAATCGAACTCATCACCTTTGGGATATCAGCTTCCCCCTTTACGCATTAAGCCACCAGAGCAGTTGAAAAAACACCTCCAGAGTAGGTTACCTCAAGAACGTAGTTAATAAAGCTCAGTGTCGCACTGTCAAGTGGTTAGTTCGAGATTTTACAGATTTTTGCGACATTCAATCTTGAGAACGCTAGTAAAGAGCTGCTAAAAATCGATGTCACTATACTCGGGCAGCAGTTTTAAAAACATTCTAAGCCATTTTTTCAACCTGCTTTGCTTTACCACCGACTTATCAGCACCTGATACCCACACGTTTAACGCTATTTAGTTTCGTTACTTTTGTCCTGGGACCATGCATCGCCGATATCAAATTACTTATATCAGTCACGTGCACAACCTCGCAAATTATTTCGGTGTAGTTCATTAACACCCCTGTATATTGATATATGTGTAAAATGTATATACTTTCTCTACACGCACTATGCACATAGTGTATAGTGTTGCATTCCACCCAAAATTCGATATTGAGATTGTACCACAAATACATGTTTTGAGTCCCCCTGAATTCAAAAAGTGCATTTTTAGAAAATGTCCGTGTGTGCGTGTGCTTACGCGTGCGTGCGTGCGTGTGTGTGTGTGTGTGGACAGCATAGCCTAAATACAAAAAGACCGTAGAATACCAAATTTGCCCGATAGAGAGGTCTCTGAGCAAAATGAAACGGTCTTTCACGCCCAATCTAGAATGAGACGCTGAGAACCACAGTAGTTAAAGAGCGTCCATAAATAACACGGCAGTTTGGGTTTATAGATAAAGTAAAACACGGTTGAATATATTAATTCGATACATTTCCGAAATAATAAGTAAAGAAGACAGAACGTGGAAATATTATTCTAGAGAATATATTTTTAAATAACATCGTGTAGAAATGCTTTTTTTATGGATATTCTATTGAGTCACAAATCTTATGAAACAGTTCTTTTGGTACTGCCTCAGGCTATCATGTCCACAGAAATAAGGTATACATACTCCCTTCTATATATGTATAGATTTGCGAAACACTCGGCTTTGAAAATTGCCAGCACAGGAACGTTTTATACTGTGAAAACGTTTACCTGGAATAGTTTAAAACTCGATTGGGTTGACATTTACGGTTTGATCGATTTTCAATAAGGTCAAATAAAATGAAACCAGCCCTTGAACAAAGGATTACGCACACTATATGGGCTGGTTGTAGCTCAACTCATCGATCTGAACCCCGCTGCCCGACATTACTATGCAACCCGTGCCACACCAGCATGCCACTCTCCACATCTTGCACCCCAAAGACCAAACAGTTTGTCTTTCTCCCGACTTTCCCAACTTTTCGTTCCCCTTTCCTTTGTATCACCCTTCTTTTGCTCGTGACCCGGTATAAGAACCAGTTATAACAGCGAATGCAGCAGTCAGCTATTTAGCTACCGAACTTTTGTAATTTAGGGACACTGGGACTGAATTTTCTAACTTCCTTTTAATTTCAAAGCTACTTGCTTGAAAAGTAACTCCCTTAATATAAATAAAGAAATGACTGTACGAAAGCTCAAAGTTCTAGTTCAGATACTCAGGCAATACAATTACAAGCCTTTAGTTAAAGAAAAAATAAATATTTTTTCTAAAGCTCTTGCGCAATCAGATTTATAAAAAAAATATGACAATGTAATTTTGTGATACTTGGTGCATTTAACGTATCATTAAATGCATACTTCAATCCTTGGATATATTATTTGTGCAAATTTTCATATAAATCGGAGAAAAACTGAAACTAAAGGATACATCTCATGCGCAAAATTGTAAAGCTGAGAAAATAGCACATCCCGAAAGGATAAGTACGGTTAACGGTAGCCTATTGGTGATTTGAGAATGTGTCTCGGCTTTTAAATAACTCATCGTAAAACATTTGCAGCCAAAATTCCACAGAAGTGAATACCATACAATTTAAAAACAAAATATTGTAGCTTTCGCCTAAAAAAAGCCTGATGTATGCTATTTACATGAATTTTTCTAGTTGTTTCACAAACAAGGTTTTCATGCAAACAATTCTTTTATCTACTGTATACTAATCAAGGTAAATATTACCAGAATTTGTTTTATAGTTGCTTCCTTGTAAGTAGAAGGAAAATAAGGTAATGCACCGGGCTAAACCGATAATCAAACCCTTTAAAAGCAGGTCGCTATACGTAACTGTTAAAATTCTGTCCTCTTTATTTACTAAGAGTAAACATAAAGACGAAAAGAAAATGTATTTCCGTTGGAGAAAACTTCAAGTACTTAAAACTGAAACCAATAGCTTGAAATATCTCAAACTGTCAAACGTAAAAAACAGTTCTGTACGACATAAATTGTGTGTCGACGAGATATACATTTTTGTGTATTAAGTTTTTGTCTATCTTTCACGGTTTATCAGTTATACAAAAGTTTTACAAAAGTCATCCATAATGAGGAGGTCTTCCCAGAAAATTCAAGATATACATTTCTTTTTGCGTAAAAATATTTTGAACATATGGAATTTTAATTAAAACTCGCTAATTTTCGAAAAAAGTTCCATATAAAGGGTAGTTAGAGGTAGGGGGATTTTCTTTAAAATCTTCTTGTCGCATTCTTTAAAGATACTGTACTTAAATAGCAAGTTTGGTATTTAATCGACTTTTCGTTTTTGAGCTATGCTGCCGCACCGCCCCCACCCCACAAACACACGAAGAACATGTTTACAAAAATGTTTTTCTATTCTATTCAGGGGTCTCAAAACATATATTTCCGGTGAAATACAATATTGGGTGGTATATCATGTCTTCTCTATCCACTATGTACATTGTACTAGAGAAAGTAAAAATACATGTGATCCATAAAGAGATACATTGTAGCCATCCTTTGAAACCAATAACTACATAGTTTTACAGCATTCACTTCGTTTTTACTTTCTCTAAACGTAATATGTACATAGTATATAAAGAAGGTATTGCATTTCACCCAAAAATTCGATACTGAGATTTCACCGGAAATACATGTTTAGGGTCCCACTGCATAAAAAAAACATTTCGGAAAAAATCCGCGCGTGTGTGTGTGTGTGTCTTAAAAACGAAAAGACCGTTGAACACCAAACTTGGTATTTAAGTGTGGTATCTTCCAAGGATGCGACACAAGATTTTTTAAGAAAATCCCCCTACCCCCAGCTACGCTTTACATGGAACTTTTTTCGAAATTTTTTATTTTCTTAAAAATGACTAACAATTTTGATTAAAATGTGAAATATTAAAGATATTTACCGGACAAATAAAATGTATATCTAGAACTTTCTGGGAATAGCCTCTGAAGACAACTTTATTCTGGATGAACTTTACGGAATTTTGCATAACTGCTAAATCGTAAGAGATGGACAAAAGCTTACCACACAAAAATGTAGAGCAGTTAAAAAACACAATTTATGTTAAATATATTTTTGTGGAGTTTTTCAGGTATTCCTTGTTTTTGGTTTCAGATTTGAAAAACTTTCTCACGCAGGAATTTGTCAACTCGTGTCCACACAAACAAAGAAACTTCAGTCACATAGCAACCAGTTTTAACTATCACTTTAACCTATGGTTCTCCCTTATTTCGCTTCTACTTACAAGCAAGTAATAAGAGTATTTCTACTAATTTTTTTTTCCGATTTGGAGGAAATAAATAGAATCATTTTTTGCAGAGATGTAGAGAAAGTCATGTCAACGGAACAGTCAGATTTTTAATTTCTCCTCTACTTTTTATGAAACTAAAGCGAGATAATTGTAATGACTCACATTCGTGGGTTCACAAGTATCATTTTCGGAGCCCGCCTACTCTACCAAGCGGATGTTCGTTGTTTTCCTCTGGTCCCTAAGCCGAATGCCGGAGCATGTATTATACTTCATCTTTCAGGTGTGCAATGTCGGCAGTGTCGAGCAGATGGCGCAGATGTTGCGTTGTATGGAAAGAGTTCTTCCCATGCTTACCAGAGTGAGCTGTCTTATTTGTTAGGATCACTATATCGTTCTCTTGGGATTCCTCTCTAATGGTGCCTGGGTGTTCGAACTGGAACAGCGCGTTCTCTGTGAGTGTCTGCTTGTAGGCCTGGAACCTTCTCCCGTTTCTTCACCTCGTCCCTGCCTCCTGGGATTGTAGCCACAATCGACCGATAGTGTCGAAGTAAGCGAAGTGCCCTCTGTGTTCCAGCATCCAATATACTGCATACCTAAAGTAAGTACCTAGAGATAGTATTACATTTTTCTCAAAGTTTCGATACCGAGATTTCACACTATGAACACACTTAGATTATATTTTATTAGATTTTCTGAACCCAAAAAAGCATTTTGTGAAAAGTGTGCCCATATATGTGAGCAGCATAACTAAAAATTGATAAATTGGCTTAAACCCCAAATTTGGATTTAACTTCAACTCTTTCAAGGTTTAAAACCAAGGAGTTCCATGAAAAACTCCTCCAAAACCACCATAACATGAAAAACGTTGCATTATATTTTTATTTTCACAAGTTTCCTCTAAGGAGTTAGTTAAAATACTACGATATTTGCATGGAAACTTGACAGTGTTACTTGAATTTTCTGCCAATATCGTAAGAAGTACTCATTCCAATTTGGTGTTATTTTTGGTCTGAATTGTTCATTTTAACAATAATCTATAGGAATATGTTTATTAACACCCGTACTCTTAGGATTCATTAATAAATTTACATGCGCTCTCATTTAGTTCCTAAATGAGTGCCCACAACTCAATTTTATTAACTGTAAATTATAGATTTCAACGTAATCCACATAAAGTACAAAACTAATCCACTAAAAATTTTAGCTTCAGTAAGTATTTTAGTTGTAGTTTTATTATGTTTTAAATTTAAGGTTTTACTTATCTACTACACAGTAAAATAGGAAGATTACCTCTCCATCCAAACGAGAATTCACCGGAAATGTAAGTTCATCTTCCTAGGATGTAATGCAATGATTTTCCACCGCATATTTTACATGCATAATTTATCACAAAATTCAATTTTCCCCACATACGTCTCCATTTTATTTAAATTATACTTTTTGTTATTTTCAAATGAAATGTTGAAATGCACCTCTCAGATAAGAGCCTCTGAAGTCTTCATTTGAAATGAGTTTGTATATCAACGTGAGAGAAATACGAAATCTTGTTAGACAGAAATATATCTCTAACTAAACTACACAACTTGTGTCAAATAAATTTATTTTAAAGCCAACCATTACATATAGTTCTTATTGTTGGTTGGAATTTACAAAATGGTGGTTTTATCGAATGAGAAACCTTGAATAGTTTTTCTTTTGGTAATGCAAAAGGAATCGCATTTCAAAGTCATGAGTAGCGAGTAACTTTGGAAAGAGGTGTCTGTCGCTATTTTAGCTAATTGCATTCTTTTATACCTATAAAAATATATGTAATCTGCATTAACATCATTAACAGGAAATAGAAGAACGCCTTTTTTTTAATAATAGTGAGCAGAGAAACAGTGTTATCTCCTGATTATGGAAAGATTTACAAAATTTGAAAGCTATCATATGGTCACTCACTTTTCAGAAATATTGCTCACTTTACACTACTATATTTCTATTACACATTACCATTGACTTCTATTTAGTCTACCGTATACCCAGAGGGGTGGATTTTATTTTTCCTTGCTCTAACATAGGCATGTCCAAATTAACGAGCAAAGGAGAGGTCTCGGTAACTTATTCTACTCGTGTGGAGCACTGGGAATGCTGCTATGGAACATAATGAAGTGCTTGTAAACACAAGGGCTTCCTTACTTACACCTAACTTTTTCTCAACTTATATGCTTTACTCTGGGCGAGTCCATCAATAACTCCCAAACTCTTTCTTTGGAACATTTTATGTTCATAAAATTTTGTAGAGAAAGTAAATCTATTTGCAGTTCGTTTGGAGTTTCTAAAAATGTTATGAAAAAAATTCCCGCATTTCTTTGCTGATATTCTCTTTATGTATCCTTAAAAGCAGCATATACGTTATCGAAAATTGTACGTGTATATGATAATATGTGTGACTCACTAACATTTTTCTTGGTTGCAGTCGGGGAAAACGAACTCTGACATCAGTATCTCGCATGAGTTACCTATGGACATATCTGCTCTAACTTAGTTTTATATGAAAAAAAAATTGAAATGCACAATACTGTAGTTTACGAATATCATTTACTCAAATAAAATGAATTCAATTATAGAATTTCTCAAACGTTAACACACAAATTAAGTTTCTTTTAAACATATTTGTTTTTGTCTTCACTTTGTCTATTAGCTTGTTACAGTGTGTCCTTCGGTTCAACCCTTCTATCTGGAGATATCCAGTAGTAGCTTCCTGACGAGCATAATCATACCGTTTAAACAATAGTAAGAACATTTGGGGTGTAATTTATAACTATTATCTTTATCGCATGGGGATCAATTATGTTAACATCTAAATGCCATCCTTCGCCTTTATTATAACATTATAAATGTGAATCAAGAATGCATAATTGCAATTTAAAACCAGTGTGATATATGCAAAAGGTTGCTGATTTTGCTTTGTTTATGCCTTCACTAATTGTATTGTGACATATACATGACCCTTTCAACACGTGGATGGACAAGGAGAAATGTCAAGCTGAACAGTACCCAGAAGAGGTTGATATTTTACCATAATACAATTACACTTTGTTGCCTAAATGCCAGACACCAAAATGACGGAGAAGTTGCTTAGTTCAACAAGAGATGGATACTTACTATTCACCGACTACAATTAAAATGTTAACGAATTTAATCAAACATTATATCTTTAGACGGAATTTTGTTCATAAAGTGTCGAATGCCATAGTCAAGTCAAGTGCAGGCGATGTATATACCATACAGCTCTTCAGTGCATTGCCAAGTTTGTGAGGAATGATGTATTTTGACACAATAAAGTTCTCTAGTATTATAAATTCATATAATAATTTACGTCGAATAGTTACTTTTAATGATTAAATACCTACAGAATATAACGTTTAAGAAGAAAGCAAATGTGTTTATATATAAAAGGTTTAGTTTACGTACAAAATCCTGTAGCAATAATAAGCTTCACTAGCAATTCTTATAAAAGCTACTCGCTAAAGTAACAATTACAGTCAATAACTTACAAGCTTGACACGTTGGTTCGCAATAGACTATTTATTTATACTTCAGACATTATGTATTTCAAATTGAAGACATTTAAAACTCAGCGTAACTTTCTCATGATATTGAAAAAACTTCTGTTCACTACTTAAACTAATTATAAATACTTGTCTTCATTTTGTAGCACGATTTATTCTCGTTACTTCGACGCTCGTAGGCAGCTGACTGCTCTCTCTCTCCCTCCCCCTCTCTCTCCCCTCTCTCTCCCTCTCCCCTTCCTCCCTCTCCCCTCCCTCGCTCGCCCCCTCCCCCCCTCGCTCGCCCCCTCCCCCCCTCGCTCGCCCCCTCCCCTCCATCCCTCGCTCGCCCCCTCCCTCTCCCCTCCCTCGCTCGCCCCCTCCCTCTCCCCTCCCTCCCTCTCCCCTCCCTCCCTTGCTCTTCCCCTCTCTCTCCCTCGCTCTTCCCCTCTCTACCCCCTCCCCCTCTACCCCTCCCCCTCTTCCCCTCCCCCTCTTCCCCTCCCCCTCTCTCCCCCATCCCCCTCTCTCCCATCCCTCTCCCTCCCTCCCCCTTCATCTCCCCCTCTACCTCTCTCCCCTCCACCTTCCCCTCTCCCTCCCTCTCCCCCTCCACCTTCCCCTCTCCCTCCATCTTCCCCCTCCCTCTCTCTTCCCCTCTCCCTCCCTCTTCCCCCTCCCTCTCTCTTCCCCTCTCCCTCCCTCTTCCCCTCTCTCTCCTGCTCTCTCTGTCTCTCTCTCCTGCACGTTTTAAACTCCTCGAGAAACTGACTCGCTATGTGTGCGAGATTGTGGTAGACTGGTTGCACTTGTGGTGAGCCTAGGTAGAGTTGCTGTGTATTTACCCTTGTAAGGAATATAGGGGGTTTATGGTTTGGTTTGTTGCAGTTTGTGAAACATTAAGGAGGTAACACTACAGGTAATTCCTCAACAGTTGCTTTTTAGGAGTGGAATTCTTATTGATGCTTAGCTGGTGCCTTGATTTTTAATGGTTTCAAGATAGATTTGAATTTTTGTGGTCACTCCCATGGGGGGACGGGAGGAGCTTTATAACTGTTGGTTGGTTTAAACTTTCGTTACTAAGGAGGCTCTAAAACTATTTGGGAAATCCGGAAATTCCTGCAACAATGTTCAGCAAGTAAGCAGTTCCCCAGGGATCTGACAAGGCGTTTTCATGTTGGATCAATCTGGCGTAGAACTTTTGAGCCCGGCTCCTAATCACATCCTTCACGTGTGGAAGAACCGAAGCTTATAGCAGCCTCACATTGCCAATTTGGATGCACAAACAATTACATTTTAAATGTTATTTACAATATATTATGTTTTGGAAGTTTAATAACGGACTTTTATTTAGTCTTTTTCTGTTTCTGTTCTGCTAGGACCCAGACCACTCAGAATGTTCCTGGTGTTACTTTGGCGAATTCCCTGGATTGTTTTTAAACATTTCCTAATCTCAACATTTTATGGAGCTTCGTAGCCAATACCCGAACTATTGAAAATAAATTTGACGCTATTGGCAATGTGAATGTATAATACCTTCTGCATTTTTAAAGGAAAGAATGCTTATGTATATTGAATGGATAATAACAGTTTTATCATTAGAGCCAAAACTTTAGTTTGTCAATGTTTCATGACGTTATTGATTGACTGTTATTTATTAATGATGCACGATATCGCCGAAACCAATGGTAAAACTTATTTACTAATTTTTGTTTCATTTATGGAAAAGTTTTTACACCTATATTACAATTTTTTTTTTAGTTTTTATTTTAGTTTTGCTTACAAAATATAATTGTTCAAACAGAACAATAGACGTGTGTAGAAGTTGCAATTCAGTGACTGGCCTCTTATCAATACTAAACCTAAGTTTTTCTATTTTGATTTTTCTGATAGATCCTAATGAAGGTTTTATTTTCCTATCCTCCTTCAGTAAATCTCCAATATACCATACTATATTTCATTATTACTATTATTAGTAATAATAATAAATTTAGTAACAATAGTAATAGTAATAATAGAGAAATATATCTCATGTGCAACATTCACAAAAGTTTTACATATGCTGCAAAAACTAATCTTAAGCTAGTTCATTCTTCTTATAAAGGAGTTTTGTTACATATTATTTTCTTGTAAAAGAGGAATAAGGATATACAATAAGCTAAAGCATTAGTCAACTTTTTTTAAAACCTAGTCGTTGTATGCTGGTTTTGAAATGTTGTCTCTTTACTTATACAGCGGAAAATTAACAAAAGATTGAACATTTAAAAACCGAAACCAATAGCATGAAATATTGAGAAAATTGAATTTCTAAAAATTGTATTTGGTATAAATTGTGTTTTATAATGATATCTCAATCTTTTTTTCTTATCTGTTACGGTTTCGCGGCTTCACAGGCTGTTCCCAGAAAATTCAAGATATAGGTTTATTTCATTAATAGCTTTAATATGCGGTAATTTAATGAAAACCGCTAGCCATATTTGATAAAATTGAATATTTCGAAATATATATCATGTAAAGGGTAGTTTATGCAGGAGAAATCTTTCTGAATATCTTCGTGTCACATCCTTGAAAGACTGAACTTAAATACCAAGTTTAGTAACTAACGAATTTTCGTTTTCGAGTTATGATATTCACAGCCAAATACACAATGTACGTGGATGTTTGCAATTTTTGTTTCTCTAGCACGTATGTACACTGTATAGAATGGGTAGATAAGGTGTTGAATTTCACCCAACATTTGATAAGATATTTTGATGACCCCGAATGGCAAAAAAAATCATTTTTAGAAACATACTGATGCCTGTGTGTATGTGTGTGTTTAATGATAGTATAACTCAAACGAAAAGTTGGTTAAATACTCAACTTGGTAATTTAAATTTAGTAAATTCCAAGGTTGCGCTAAGATTTTCAAGGAAACCGTTCCACTGCCAGCTACCCTTTACATGGAATGGTTTTCGAAAATGTTTATTTTGTCAAAAATCACTGTAACAATTTTGATTACAATGTCATATATTTAAGATATTTTCACGACAAATGAAATGTTTATTTTGAATTTCCTGGGAATAGCCTCTGAAGATCCTTTCATTCTGGATGACTTCTGTATAACTTTTGTATAACTGGTAGACCGTAAGAGTTAGACAATAATTTACTTCACAAAAGTGTAGATATGAATAAAACACTTTTTATGTCATATAAACGTTTATTGTAGAGTTAACAATTGCCGATATTCCGTGTTATTGGTTTCAATTTTAAAATACTCATGTGTTTTCTTAAATGTCAAATAGCAATATGTTTTAACTCTTTTGTTTTATTCCCGTCCTTGGAAAGAGAACAGAATTTCAATGACAATCGTATTGAGACAGCTTTTAAAGAATTTGACTATCGCTTTAGCCTAGTCAATTCTATTATTTCCCTTTTACTTACTAGGAACAAAGTAATAAGACCATTTATGGTAATGTTTAACTCGATTAGCATATCAAGTAGATAAAAAATATTTTGTATGAATACTTTTGTTTGCTAAGGAGGTAGAAAATTCACGTGAATCGAACACATCCGTTTTTTCAGGTTTTGCAGTGAAATTTTCTAACGAAGTAGAGAAAGTAATAAGCTCCTGCCACTTAAAACGATTGCATTACCGGTCGACTACAACCACGGCGACGACCATTACTACAAGAACTGAAATAGCGAAGCGAAAACACTGAAGTTCAGGTTTTGTATCCTTTTCTAAGTGCTCCGGAAATTCTTCTTTCCCTTGTCGACTCTCCACTTGATTCTTTCTGCCCTCGTAACTCGTCCCGAACTTCGAGAATAGTTCCCTCTAACGGCATCGTGATGTACTACATAATGGATTCTACCCTGCTCACGTACACCAGATATACATATGACGAAAAGGAAAGATGGCGGGATGAGAAGGGGGCCAGTGTCATACGTAAGTAGCTGTTATATGTATGAAAATCGTGCCTATTTTCATCAATTCCCCTCGTGAGGAGGGGAAAAGTCAGTGACCTATTTGAATATTCCAGACAACTCCCACATCCCAGAACTCTTGCCCTACTCCAATCTTAACACATTTTTCATTCCTTCCCCTTTCTATAGTTTGAAGTTAACCCAGTTAAGTTCCCTAGTGACCAGTTTTATCCTGGTGTCTTCATACCACTTCCTCTTAAGAAAGCTAAATTTACAAAATAAGTAAATTTGCAAGTCAGCCATCTTTATAAACATATGTTGTACTATTTGTTTCATTAGTTTTTGCTATATTGTGTTGCATATTGATTTTGATTTGATACACTTTATTTCTTGGTTAGTACTCCATAAAATCTCTTTAGTTTTTATATCTCTTTTAGTTTTTATACTTTAGAAAACTCTATGCCTTTTCTTTGTTTTTGCTTTTTATTCATTCAACTTTTTTAGGAGAGAGGTTCTTTTGGTCATGGAGTAAACAGTTCATTTTAACAACGAAACATTGTATTTAAATAAGAAGATTGTTGTATTTAGAAGACGACCGCAACCAGCTTCTAAAAGACTTGACTATCTTTAGTCCATGTATTTACCTTATTTTCCTTCTAACTACAAATAAATAAGTAATAAAAATATTTATGCTAATGCTTATTTTGATTATCGTAAAGAAGACGTAAGAATGGTTATTTGAAATCGGATAGAAAAAGTCTTCTATGAATGAAACAACCAGATTTAAAAGCACATCTATTGAATATGCTTGTATGTATCCTGTATTTATAATGTGGATATTATTATAAATTCGTGCATTTGGAGAGTGTTTTTATTACAATAATGAATTTTCATATTACAATTTAATATTTAAATAACTATTAAGGCTATAATGTTTAAATATGGCAAAAGAAATCCTGTTATTAATAATTTCGAAGATTTCAACATTTTCAGAAATTCATTATTTTAAACTTCAGTCCTCTCGTCAGTGCTATTACTTCATAGAATATTAAAGAAATAAGCATTAATTGGTGGTGTAAGGTGCAATTAGTGCTACAGATCCTGAAATTTTGCTCTACGACGGTGGTGCGTAGCTTTCTTCTATCGGCTTTTTCTAGCACTCAGAATTTAGATTTGATTATGTTTCTTGTCAAAACGTATAAACATGTCGCCATAAAATTACCTAATAGATTTGACAGAAGATATCAGAATCTATTTAATCGTAACAATATCTCAAAATTAGCAAATGCATAGCATGTGTGTTATTCCAGTTCCTTATTTGTGACCGCTTTGATTATTCTTCAAACTGTTACAAATTTAAAGGAAATACGTTAACAGTTAAAAGGCCTATTACTTGGTCACCCCTGCTCTATGACATAACTTGCTGCGGGGGGTCCAAGTGCAGGGGGTCGCTGTCCCCCAGTGACGTGGCACCGTTGTTGTTGTTGCTGCGAGTGTCAGGTAGGTGTCGAGAGGAAAGAGACGGAAGACGGGGTTGTATGTCGACCACAATCCGGGGGTTGCAGCCTGCTGGCGACAGGCGACAATCCACGCACATAAACAACTCGGGAGGTTCGACATTTAAATGTCAAACGTTCCATTAATCAGTGCAGCCACCCTAATATAGGTCATAGACTTCTTTAAATACTCGATAACGAGAACGCACCTTCCATTAGTTGTAATGAGAGGAAACAAAACACAAGGCTTTTTAAAAGCTATAGGCAAAGTTGATGGAATAATTACTTCCTTCAACATGATAGAAAAAATACAAAAGTGCACAGCATCTGATTAAGTCCAACATTACATAACTCACAGAATGCAGTTTTTACTTCCAATAAGTCGGAGAGTATAGAAAAAAATGTGTAAAATTACGATGTAATAGCAATTCTACTTCACTTATAACAATAACATTGCAGGGAAAAACTTTTCTTACTAGCGTTCTTAGCTTTGTGTAATAAATAAAATTGAAAATGATGACGTTTAACTGACTGATGAAAGCTGCACAATGCATCCCAGGCATAAACCAAATTTTGAATACGTCAAGCGTACACTAGATATTTTAAAACTGAAAATTCTGGAAAATTCTCCCTCCTCTGTGTAGTGGTTACCATGCAAGCCGCTAAAACCCAAGATTACGAGATCAAACCTGACGGAGGGTAATGGAATTTTTCGGGCGCAAAAATCCTTAGCATGTGTTCCTACAGAAGGGAAGTAAAGCCGGTGGTACCGTGTAATGATTATTTGCACGTAAAAGAACCCCATAACTTGAAAGATGTTTTTTGGGCAAAATTCGTGATCTTTGTAAGCGATGAGCCGATCCCTCATCATGGTGCATAGTGGCGAACTCACGAACTAAAAATTCAAATCTGATCAAAGAAATGTCGTAACCATGCTCTATGTCTCGGAAAATTAAGAGCTACAGAAAATTCACTAACTAATGTATTCAGATGCGTTTTAAAATAGCAAACTTTAAAGCAACAATATACAAAAATGTCACTTTCTTGCACTGTGGTGTGACTACCTATTCTTTTGCTCATTACAGATCATATGTTGATTAAATCAAATCTGTTGGCTGCACTCACAAACAATTTTTTACTCACTCTTCTGCAAATCACACTTACAAAACCTATTATTCTACATTTTACTTTCTCTACACTGTGTACATAGCGCATAGAAGGAATTGCATTGCACCAAAAAATTCGAGAATAAAAATAAAAAAAGACATTTTTTAAGAAAAATGTCTGTGTCTCTGTGGACAGCATAGTTCAAAAACGAAAAATGTGTTAAATATCTAACTTGATATTTAAATTCAGTATCTTCTTAGGATGTGACAAGTAGATTTTCAGGAAAATCCTCTCACCCCAACTACCTTTACATAGAAAATATTTCGAGCAGTTTTGTTTTCTCAAAACTATCTCTAGCAATTTTTATTACATTTTCTTATATTTAAGATATAAAATGTATATCTTGAATTTTTTGGGAATAGCCTCTGCAGATCACATAGCTTATGTCATATATATTTTTTTCGTGGAATATATTTTTTTGTTATTGGTTTCAGTTTAAAACTCTTACTCTTCTCATACGGGAACTAGTCAACTCCTGACCATGCAATGAAACGGAATTCTATCCTATAGCAACCACATTTTAAAACATTTGACTATCGGTTTAGTTAAGATTTAGGCTAAAGTTTATCTCGATTGGCAGGAACTAGATAGAAGTATAGGCTTATTAACAATAATTTGGTACAGAAATGTAGAGAAAGTCATGTGAATGAAAGACATTTTTTTTATGTTCCATTTATACCTAGTCTGCATGGCCATAATGGCAGTATCTCTCTTTGGAACACGTGTACTGTTGTCTCTCTCATTCTCTTTCTCTCTCTCTCTCTTTCTCTCTCTCTCGCTCTCTCTCTCTCTCACACACACACTTTAAAGTAATCCACGCTAACTTTATCACTCCTAAAGTATCGCAACGCTTCCTATCTTTTAACTCAAAAGTCTGATCCTTTTTATCATCCCCCAACTCTCCAAATTCGCATTGTTTGAAAGACCTTGCCACGCTTTCTCTTTGCCTACAGTTTCAGCTATAATATCGTGTTTCTACAATGAATCTTACTACTACCATTTCTTTAACATATACAGTCGGGTGCACGGAAACAAACTGATATGAGAAACGGCTGTTTAGATTGGTTGATAAATTGGCACCACTCCTCTGTCACGTCCCCAGTTCAAACCCCTGTCGGCTATACCAAGGCGTGATTGGTAATATGTGTTTACCCTTTCTTTCTGTTTCATTCCCATGATTTTATCTATCTTTTCTACAAACAAACTTCTCACAAAAGAGAATTCCTCTTTCACTCCATGATAATCAGATAAGTGACAGCAGAGTGATCTTATAATTAGTGCCTTAAAAGTAGAAGGGGTGTAAGAAAATGCACTATACGATAGTCAAATGTTTTAAAAGCTGTCGCTATGCGAATGTCATTGAATTTCACTTCTTGTATGGCCAGAGGTAAAAAAACGAAACAGTTAGAAAAAAGAATTAGTATTTTAAAATTGAAACCAATAATGAGGAATATCTCAGAAACTACACAACAAAAATATAAAGGGCATAGGTTGTGTGTTTAACGGGATATACATTTATGTTAGTAAGTTTTGTCTCTTATGGTTTCCCAGTTATGCAAAAGTCATTCGCTATGAAGAGGATTTCGAAGGCATATTCGAGGGATATATTTTGTCAGGTAAGTAAGTGCCTTTAATATACGGAATTTTAATCAAACATTTTTGAGGGACTTCCGATAAAATAAAAATGTTTAAAACATTTTCCATGAAAAGGGTAGTTTGATCGGGAGATTTTCTTGAAATTATCGTCTCTCATCCTTAGGAGGTATTAAGCTTTAATGTCAATTAGAGTATTTAACTAATTTTTCGTTTTTGAGTTATGCTGTCCACACGCATGCACAGACCTTACTTTAAAAATGTTTCTATTTATTTATTGGATTCAGGTGGAAGCATAATATATATTTCTAGCAAAATATTGGTATAAAATGTTTGACTGGAATAAAATACCTTCTCCAACTAATATGTACATTCTAAGTAAGTACGATAAAATGAAAATATAAACGACAAAGTTTAACTATTACAGTACAGAAAATTGTTTCTCAGCACATACGACAGTATGGCTAGGAAACACATATATCTGTGTGTCTTCCAATTTCCAAGTGACGCACTTTTATTCACTACTATAAATGTTTGTCGTTAACTGTACCACAGAGCCATAAAGTAGCACCATTAAATATTCATATTGGAAGATTTACTGAAGCATATAGTTATATCGCTCCTTCACTTTTCTACCCTTAATTACTTGAACAAACCCCGAGGGACCTAGAGCAAAACAAACTATATGTTGCTGTTAAAATGGAGGGGGAGGTGTGGCGCAATCCATAACCCATTCAGCCCCTTGGTGTGTTAAGACCTCCCGCAGTGATGACGTCACATGGTGCGCATTACCTCCTCCGTTGCAAATCCTTTACCTGAGGGGAGGGGGGGGGAGCGCCGTATGGTAGAGCTATCAACACACTGCCATGAATTTATTAACTTATTTACACTTCTCGCTCCAGGTTACCGCAACAGGTAAACAATTCTGCGAGAATAAACCAACACGCTGTCTCTTGGTTTCCTTAGAGATGAAGGCCCTAAAGGGCACACTGGTGTCGAAGCAAACAATGCGAGTTCCATATGTTATTCTGTAGAAGCCATGAGTACACAAAGGTGAAAAATTTTGTGTGTTTCTCTACATATCTGTAACAAATTCTTGTAAAAAAAAAAAAAAAAAAAAAAAGGAAAAAGCTTATTCAACTTCATACTAATTGAGATAAACATAAGAAAATTGTCTTATTAATTGCTTCCTTGTAAGTGTAAGGGAAACGAGAGAGTACATAGGCTTCTTTGTTCCCATATTACTGTATAAGAAACGTTAACGTATTTTAAAACTGAAACCAATAACAGGGGATAACACCATGTGGTCTCGGGTTCGATTCCCGGCTGGGTCGAGAAATTTTTATTGAACCAGAATTATTCCATATCCCCCACAAAGTATGTACGAGAGAATGAATGTGTGGGTGTGTGTGTTTGAGGAAAATTAAACGATTTAAACCCAAAGCAAAGATCCTATGCCGTGCTGTATCTACTATAAAGCCCCCGATATAACTTTAGGAGTTAAAGGGGATTATGTAAATGAAATAATAAAAAAATAAAAATAAGGGATATCTATGAAATGGCCAAATCAACAAAAAAGAATCTATAGGATATGAATTATATCTTTTAATGACATCTATATTTGTTATATAGAAGTTTTTTTACACAAAATTCAACAAAACTCGTCAAAAATGAAGAATTCTGCAAACACTATTTTCTCTTACATTAAAAATTATCACTATAATAATTATAAATATTTTAAGGGGCGCCGTGGCCGAGTGGTTATACCGTCGCTTTCCATCCAGGCGGCTCGGATTTGATTTCAGACGCCCACATATGGGATTTGTGGTGGACGAAGTGGCATCTGGGCGGGTTTTCTCCGGGTTCTCTGGTTTTCTCCGAACTCATTCCACCAATTGCTCCATAATTACCTATCCTATCATACATTTCGCTGGGATTTCATATCATCCACTTGTTTAGGTTCGGTTTCAAGCCGTTTGCTTCCCGAAAAGCTTCTGACTCTTAGGCATCCGTTTGCAAGTCCTAGGGGGTATGGGTTCTAAATACGGAGAGGGTAAACCGACTACGAAAGGTTTTTTTTCTATCTCTACATTTTACAGTTACACAAAAACTATATAAAAGTCATCAAATGAACTCTTCAGACTATTCCCAAATAATTCAAGATATACTTGTATTTGTCATATAAATATCCATAATATACGCTACTTTTTCAATACCATTAGAGATATCTTCGAGAAAATCAGAATTTTTCAAAAGGGTAGTTGCGGGAGATTCTCTTGAAAATCTTCGAGTCACATCCTTGAAAGATGATAAACTGAAATACTAAGTTTGGTATTTAACGGACTTTTCGTTTTTGACTTGTGTAGTGAACAAACACATCCACTGACCTTTCTCCTAAAATACTTCTTATGTGTTCAGGGGGTATCAAAACATGAGTTCTGGTAAAATATCGGTATCGAATATTTTGAGAATACAGTATCTTCTATTTATATCTGTTTTACATATTATGTGCTAGAGAAAGTAAAAAGCAGTTTTAGAGAACGGTGTGCGTGTGCGGCCCTAAGCACAATATCTTGAAAACTTGATTAAATGACAAACTTAATATTTAAGTTCGGTATATTTCAAGGATGCCACACCAAGGCTCTCAAGAACATTCTTCAACCCCAAACTACCCTTTACAAGGAAGATTTAAAAAATAGCTCCAACGATTTTCATTAAAATACCAATTGTTTAAGATATATTCTATCAAACCAAATACATACCTTGAATTTGCTGGGAATATTCTCTGATAATTTCCTCATTCTGGATAATTTTTTATAAATGGTAAAGGTAATACTGAAAAAAATGTAAATCTCGTTAAAAAATACAAACTAAGGCGTATGTATTTTGTGTCCAAACTGTTCTTTGTTATTTGTTTCAATTTTAATATACTTAAACATTTTATCAAACGGGATGTCATCCATAGTTTTTTTCTCTTTTGTTTTGCTACGGTACATGAAAAGAGAACCGATTTGTAATTTTTTCACTTGGCAACCAGTATTTAAAAGATTTGATTACCATTTTAGCCTAGTGCGTTTGGTTATTTTCCTTCTACTTACAAGGAAGCAAGTAACAAGAGACATACTGCTAATGTTTATCTGGATTAGCATGATGTAAATAACACAGTTTTTTATGTAACGGGTAGAGAAAGTCATGTCAATGGAACACATCCGATATTTTGGTTATAAGTATCTTTAGTATCATAATCTCTGTTGTCTAACACTGATCTTTAAAGTATATTTTACACGAGTTTTTAAATGTATCTGTGTAAAATTTAACACTTTTTAGAATTTCAAAGATATTTTCTGGCTATTTTCTCTTTTCCGTTTCAATTATTTTCAAATTTTATAGAAACTCAACCAAAGCTATAAATATTAGGGCGTTGGGAGTGACTTACCTTTATCAATTATCATTGACGAGGTATTAGAATATTTAAATAACACTAAAATTAGTAAAAAAGAATCTATATAATCTAATCAAGAAACGGTGCTAATACTTAGTTCCTTATAAGTAGAAGGGACATAAGGGAGTATTCTAGAATAAGTAGTCAACTTTTTACTTTCTCTACACGTACTATGTACATAGTGTATAGACAAGGTATTGTATTGCACCAAAAATTCGATACCGAGAGTTCACCGGAACTACATGTTTTGGGTCCCCCTGAATCCAAAAAAAAATCATTTTTGGAAAAAGGTCCGTGTGTGTCTATGTGTGCCTCTGTGTCTCTTTGGACAGCATAGCTCAAAAACGAAAATACCGTTAAATACCAAACCAGGGATGCGACACGAAGATTTTCGAGAAAATCCCTCCACCCCCAATTACCCTTTACATGGAACTTTTTTCGAAATGTTTTATTTTCTCAAAAATGGCTCTAACGATTTGGATTAAAATATTCTATATTAAAGATATTTACCTGACAATAAAATGTATATCTTGAATTTTCTTGGAATAGCCTCTGAAGACTAATTTATTCTGGAGGAATTTTACGAAATTTTCCATAACTGCTTAACCGTAAGAAATGGACAAAAACTTACCACACAAAAGATATAAAGTACACTAAAACACACAATTTATGTTATATAATTTTTTTTTCTCGAGGAGTTGATTGTTTTTGAGATAGTCCTTGTTTTTGACTTCAGCTTATAAAAACTTGTACTTTTCTCATACAGGAATTTGTCAACTCGTGTCCATAGAAACAAAGGAACTTCAGGCACCTAGTAATCAGCTTTTGACTTCACTTTAGCCTATGATACACCCATATTTCACTTGTACTTACAACGAAGCAAGTAATAAGACTATATCTGCTAATGTTTTCTCAATTACCATGAAGTTAATAGAATATTAACAATAATTTATTAAACAGAAGTACTCAACTCGTGTCCATAGAAACAAAGGAACTTCAGGCACCTAGTAATCAGCTTTTGACTTTACTTTAGCCTATGATACACCCATATTTCGCTTGTACTTACAACGAAGCAAGTAATAAGACTATATCTGCTAATTTTTTCTCGATTACCATGAAGGTAATAGAATATTAACAATAATTTATTAAACAGAAGTACAGAAAGTCATGTGAAAGGAACACATAAGACTTTTTAAAAGCTGTCGCTATGCCATATTCATTAAAATCTGTTCTGTTTCCATGGCCTGGGTTGAAATAACAGAGATGAAACGCATGAGGGAAACCCATTTGAGAAAATTAAGTATTTTAAAATTGAAACGAATAACAAGAGAGAATTTCTGAAATGATTAGCTCCACAAAAATTATATAGACGTATAGGTTGTGTTTAAACGTGATATACATTTTTTTTTTTTTTTTTTTTTTTTTTGCATAGGAGTAAGTTTTGTCATATGTCTTTACGGTTTTCCAGCTATACAAAATTAATCCAGATTAAAGATATTCAGAGGTTACAATGCAATTATTTTCCTATTAGTTCATTTGTTTTGTAAAACCAAACTTGCCAAGTAATGCGTTCATGGAATTTATTCGGTTTATTTTAAATAGCACACATAGTAAAGATGTCAATAAGTACAGATCGGTTTCATCCAGCTACTCCACATAATGTTGGTGTTGCATCCTCTATTCGTTCTTTTACTTCTAAACATGAAAATTTTCTTTCTTTATTGGTTAATGCTAGACTTTTGGCATGAAATCAATAGAGAATGAACACATCTATTGAGTGTCTTCCAGCCTCTCATTGCCGTATTCCAATACTTTTGCCACTCGCTGTTTTCAAACCAAGAAGGTATAGGGGTAGTTGCCAATACTGATAATAGAAAGCTGTGAACATAAATAAAACACGATAGAAAACAAAAAGCATCGGCACTGGAGCGTGGGACGTGGTTAACGCTCTGAGACCCTTCCGGTCGGTTAATGCGGCCTACGCTACTTTTTCCTCAAGTCGTCTCTCAATTGGCCCCCTGACACTTCACAAAGCTGAGTGCATCGAGGACCAGGCCTCCCAAGCGGTGCCGGGAATCAAACCCTGCTGTTAAGAAGCCGTGCTACCACCACTCGAAGCAGCCGACCTCATTTTTAATTTCTCTACACGAACTATGTACATAGTTTTGAGACCCCCTTAATCAAAAAAAAAAAAAAAAAAAAAAAAGGATTTTTAGAAAAATGTCCGTATGTCTGTATGTCTGTTTGTCTTTCTTCAGTGTGTGTGTGTGTGTGTGTGGGCAGCAGAGCTCAAAAACGAAAAGTAGCTAAATACCAAATTTGGTATTAATGACAGAACATTTTCAAGAAAATTCTCCCACCCCCAACTATCCTTTAAATGGAAAAAATTTCGAAAATTTTGATTTTCTCAAAAATGTTTCTAACGATTTTGATGACAATATCATATATCAGAAATATTTACCTGACAAATATCTTGAATGTTTTGTGAATAGCGTCTGAAAATTACTTTATTCTGGATGAATTTTAGAGAATTTTGCAAAAGTGTTAAACCGCAAGAGATCCCAAAAAGCTTACTTAAAATAAAATGTAGAGTTCTTTAAAATACATAATTTAGATTACATACTTTTTCGTATACTTGATCTTTGTTGAGATATTCCTTGTTATTGGTTTCAGCTTTAAAAATACTTATATTTTTCTCATACGGGAATTTATCAACTCCTGTCCATACAAACAAAGGAAAACTTCAGTCACATAGCAACCAGCTTTTAACTATCACTTTGTCATAAGGTACTGCCTTATTTCCCTTCTACTTACATGGAATCAAATAATACTAGGGTCGGCTGACAAGTCCCGGGTCTCTCAAAGAAAACAGCATTTAAAGAAAATGCTTTATTTCTTAACATCATCTTAAGTTAAGCTTATACATTTGTCATATTGGTGATCTAGTTTAATTAAACCATCTCTGTAAAGCGATTTATCAAGGTCCTTAAAATAGCCGTTTACCGCATTAATGACACCCTCGTTGCTGTGAAATCTTCGTTCTCCAAAAATGTTTGAAGTTTGAGAACAGATGATAATCCTAGGTGGCAGATCTGGCGAATAGGGTGGATGTTGAAGCAATTCGAACTTTAATTCCCACTTTTTTCCCATTGCAATGACTGAACGATGGGCCCGAAGCATTGCCGTGATGTAACAAGATTTTTTGCCAAATGAGGTCTTTTTCTTTTCACCTCATCACCCAAACGTTGCAGTTGGCTTTCGTAGTAGTCACCAGAGAAACTTTTACCCGTTTCCAAGTAATTAATAAAATAATTCCCTGGGCATCCCAGAAAACACCCGCCATAAGCTTGTTAGCTGACAAAATTGACTTTGCCTTTTTTGGAGTTGATTCACTTGGGGCAATCCACTGTTTTGATTATAATTTACTTTCTGTAGTGTAGTGATGTATCCAAGTTTGTAACATGGTAATAAGCCATATCAAAAATTCACTGGGATTTTTACGGTAGAACCCCATATTTTCCACAGAAACAGTTTTTCTTTACAGCTTTTAATCAGGTATCAACAAACGCAGCACCCATTTTGCACAAACATTGTGAAAGCCCAAAACATAACTTAAAATATTCTTTTGATATGTTTACAGCCTCTGCTATCTCAAACAACTTAAATCTGTGGTCTTCCAGTACAGATGGATGAATTTTTTCAATGATCTCTTGAGTTGTCACTTCTACAGGGCGTCCAGAGCGAGGCTCATCACTAGTTCTCGTACGTCCCATTTTAAACTCTGCAACCCACCTTTTAATCATTGAATATGAAGGGTTTGTGTCTTTCAATGTACTGTCCATTTCTTCCTTGATTTCTTTAGGCGTTAAGCCTTTCAAAGGGAAGTATTTAATATTTGCTCGTTTTTCCAAAGTCTCCATTTTCGTGAAAACTCTAAAGTTCTTCTGTTTAAACTGCTGTCATTCGAAAACTAAGCAAGTTATTGACTTGTAATTATGGATACAAGCTAGTCTAATGTTAAGCTATAAGATGCTACCATCTGACTAGCCTAGTGGTGCCATATCTTTGTGAGGCCCGGGACTTGTCAGCCGACCTTCGTATTACTATTTCAGTTTTTTGTTTTGTTTTTTTTCTTTGGGTTAGCATGAAGTAAATAGAAGCATAAGGTTTTTATCAGTAATTTGTTAGAGAGATGTAGGGAAGTCATGTGACTGGAGCAGATCAGATTTTTTGTCACAAATTCCCAATCACTCGTAAGTGGTGTATTACAACTCCTAATATCTACGATGTTAAGACAAGGGTTAAATAATCAAGAAATCCCTGAACGATAAAACCTTTGCAAGGAGTAATTTAAATATGGCTTTTTGTACATGCAATTATTGTAAACGCGAGCAACATTACGTTTGTTCTGGGTTAACGCACTAAGAATATCGGCTTGAGAAACGATTGTACGTTCAGTTATACTGGCCTGAAGCTATCTCAATGAACTCTACGTAAATACAACATGTTCTTTTGCAGATCTCCTCAGGCTGTGTATAAATAATTGCGTAGAATTCCAACAGGCTTTTTCTTCTTTCTGCTGCGGCGCGGGGCTTCTTTAACAAGAATAACATATGTTATATTCTTTGTATGGCAAAGGACTTCAGATGCACGGATTACTTTTCTACCTTCAGAATAACCTTATGGTATTGAATACAAACCTACCATACACAATCCTTGCAACGAAATAAGTACGAGGTTGTTCTTATCCGTCGGAATTAGTATACCTTAAAGGAGGATGCATTTGTACAATATGACCAAAGATAAGGAAAAAACTAAATTTCTATAATAAAATAATGTTGATTTTATATTTTAAGAAACTATATAGTTTTTACCATTTGGCGTATTTTAACTACCAGTTAATTGAAAATATATATATATATATATGGGCATTCGTATGCTATTAATAAGTAAAGCCTAACTTTAAACCTTGATTCTCGGGAAAGTAAAAGAGAACATACAGAAATGCAAACATTATTAAATATATTAGTTTGTTGAAGGATGGCAAGTAAAAGTGATATGAGTTTAACCATAATACTTTTTCTTCCATTTTAATGATCCTTCAGAGGATATGCATTAAACTGGGGCATAATGAGGAGTCTTGGGGAACCACCAGTTGAAATGTAAATGATTTAGCTGTATTTCATTTACTATTTCCATAATGCTGCATCTAACACGTATAAAGGCTGCAAAAGTTGTTTTCACGAACACAGTATGGCGAAACAGCGCAGACTGCATGTTCTAATTGGATCAACGTTCTCTGAATGCTTGGAGTGTAATTAATATAAGTTATGGCCTAGACGTTGAGCGTGGCGCTTCTTACCGTGCCAACTTCCTCTCAACACATTGAGGTCCATGAATAAGTCATGGGTAAAGGGTTATAAAAGGTTCCTAAGGGAACATGGCGCACCAGCAAGAATGAGATGTAAGTCAAGTTGAATTCACGCGAATAATTACTTTACCGAAGACTCGTTTCCAAGACATGCTGGGTTTGAACACGAGATTCAATAGCTGGGCATGGCAGATGCTAGCTCTCGCCAACGATTACCATATTCGCTTTAAGGCAATGTTAATGTGTCAACACTTTAATACTGGTAACATTATTTGGAAGGTTACATCAACATTAGGATTATTTAACCTAAGGATAATAAAGCTTAAGGATATTGCGAAGTATAGCTACTTGCAGTTAATGTGAATAAGTATAAAACGACTTTCAAGACTGGAAGTTCTGTTTACAGCAGAGAATAGACCTGGACATTTGGAGGACAGACGCTGGTTAACATTAAAAGTTGTGTACACTTAATACTCACGTTTACCAAAATATATTGAAGCATAGGCAGCAAAGGCTCTCCGGATACGCAGCAGAATTCCAAATAACCTATCTGGAAATGAAATTGCTGCGTTTCTCAGCATTTACATTGGGCGTGAACATTTGCTCAGAGGCCTCTTAATCAGACTTAAGGTTTTTTACATACCGTAAAAATACGACACATGGTAGCACTTACGTTTCGAAGGAAGCTGTCCTAAACACCCGAAGAAATCCATTGTCCTCCGCTGGGTTTGAACTCGTACACCTTGAGAACCAGATGATAGCATGTTACCCCTAGACCATGGAGAACGACAACCTTACTATAAACTGTTTCATCCGCGATGACATATGGAAGAGAAATATTGGAGTGGGAGAAAACAGAGAATCTGGACAGGTGAGGATCTAATTTGTGAAAGGAATTCTAGAAGTTTAGAGACGCAAGTCAAATGCGGAATTCGTAATGCATAGTGAAACGGCGGGTTACGAAATCAAATCAGTTAAATATTGGATTAGAACCATCTCTATATAGAGCCGTCTGCCACTCTTTACAGTTGACAATGGTAGGAAATTCGACATGGGCGTCAAATTAAAAAAGGTTTGGAAACCATTCGGATGGGTTACATTTGAATAGCGGGGCAGGGAAACAGACGGAATGTTTGCAGAAAGATTAAGAGCTACATCCGTGATATTGGAAGACAAAAAATAATTATGCAAACCACGCAAGTGTACAGTATTGAGCAATGCATTAAACAGACACCTCATGGCATAGACCTGGAGCATGGCGGATAATAAAACGGTCTAATAATGTAGTACGAGAATCTGCCATATTTGTGACAAAGAACAGTCGTAGGTGCACATCTTGGCAAACTGTAAGGAAGTATCTACCGCGATTCTTTACCGCAGCGAATGGAGAGTTAGGGTCATGGAAGACGCACATACATGATTTTTTCTAAAAATTACCATGTGTGCCACTTAAATAGCTTCTCTAGCTGCTCCAAATACTTATCCTCACAACGGATTATACTTTTAATTACATCATGTTAATGGAGATAAACATTAGCAGAACTCGTCTTATTACTTGCTTCCTTGTAAGTAGAAGGGGAAATAAGGGAATACATTATGCTAAAGCGTCTTTTAAAAGTCGGTCACTATGGTAAACAAATGAGCTTCAGTTCACTTTGTATGGTTCCGATTGAGAAAAAAATGTGTGTGTGTGTTCTTGTTAAAGTTTGTATTTGTTAAGCTTTTTTCCATGAGGCAATCTTACAATAAAGGGAGCTATGAAAATAAAAATATAAAACTGAAACCAATAACATGAAAAATTAAGAAAAAAATTATATGACGTAAATTGTGTTTTAACGAGGTACATTATTTTTGTGTTAATTTTTCGTCTCTCTTACGGTTTAACCGTCGTGCACATTTCTGCAAAACACATCTACAATAAAGGTCTTCAGAGGTTGGTCACAGAAAATTCAAAATACGCATTTTATCTGTGATGCAAATATATTTACTATACGGTAGTTTAATAAAAATAGCTACAGCCATTTTTGAGAAAAACAATATTTTCAAAAATGTTTCCATGTGAGGGGTATTTTGTGGGGCACATTTTTTTTGTAGATCTACGTATCGCATACTTGGAAGATACTATGCATAAACTCCAAGTTTGATTTTTAAAGGACTTTCCTTTTTGAGCTCGCAGACGGACCTTTTCTAAAATTGTTTTTCTTCGGACTCAGGGTACTCACTTCAGAACACACATTTCCGGTAAAATCTCGACATCAAATTTTTTTGGTGGAATAATTTACCTTCTCCAGCTACTATTTTCATTGTATGAGCATGTGCTGAAGAAAGTGCTTTTTTTATTTCCTTTTTGAATTCAGAGCCCCTTAAAACATGTATTTTTCAATGAAATCTTGGTATCGAATTTTTGGGTGGCATAAAATATCTTCTATATCCACTGTTACTACATTGTACATATGGGCTAGAGAAAGTAAAAATGTAACAAGAAAAAGTAAAAGTGTGCTACTTTAATAATACGAGCTGCGTTTCGGCAACTGCAAAATAAAAGCAGACATCATCAAATCGAGACACAACAGCCAGTTAGTGTCGAGAAATATTAATAAAATGCATTAGTATGTGAACGGAGTTGTATAAGTAATGGATAACGTGCTTCGATAAGTGCAATTTAGATAAGCACTGCTCACGCTAAGTAATTATAAATGCATGGGTGAATTAATATAATTAAATTAGTGGCAACATGTTTGTATATCTGTCGAAAATATTGCAATTGATAATAAATAGAAAGTAGAGCATCTAGATGTTTTATTTTTGAGTTTGAAGACAGTAAGTTTGTTTATCAAATATTTTAGCGAGATTAATTTCCACAGTTATCTGTAGTCTTCCAAAATGTTTAATAAATATCGACAATAAGATTCATTAAAATAAATTTTGTGAGAGACAGCAATGTATGTGCTTCCAGAAATCTTACACGGCATTGTTGTCACATACAAATTTGTTGCCACTATGTAAATTGTTGAATTATCCCCTATATATACAATTTAAGGCACTGTTGGTGATTAAACCTTTCAAGTGGTCATGAATTTCACTTATTCCGACCAACTGCGTCCTTGTCTGAAGCATAAGGCACTGCTAAAAAGTCTTTGGTCAGCAACATCGTCATCACTGAGTCGCCGAGCAACAGATATAAAAAGTTAGACCACAAGATGTAAAAAAGAAATATTTCTTAATAATAAAATAATACAAATTCTGCTCTAATTTTTACTTTCTCTAGCCGTATGTACAATGTACATAGTAGGTAGAGAAAGTATTGTATTGCACCAAAAATTCGATACCGAGATTTCACAGGAAATATATGTTTTGAGAAGCCCTGACTTTGAAACTAGGAATATAAGGGTAGTTTTAGGTTCGTGGGGAATTTCATCTAAATCTTCATGTCGCGTTCTTGGAAGATACTAAAATTATACACCAATTGGTATGCCACTAGTCTTTCGTTTTTCACAGATACACGAACACACACAGACCTTTTTTCTAAAAATGTTCTTTTTAGATACAGAGAATCGTAAAACGTGTATTTCTGGTGAAATTTTAGTATTGAATTTTGGGTGATGTGCAATAACTCATATTGCACCGTGTATATGTAAAAAAAAAGTACGTTATTTTTCCCAAATACATTTTCTTGTAAATTAAATTAATTATTCATTTACAAAATACAAGGTATGTTATATTGTGCTCTAGTCTTACACGTAAATTACAGTTGCATTTCAAATGGTTCGTCTCAGTAGTCTTTTGTCGCAAACCAGCCAAATCTAATATGAAACGCCTATACGTTAGATCTGTCCGCTGTACACATAAAGCAGAGAAGCTGCCTGCACAGCAGGTTTGTTTGTAATACCTACTTTTATAAATGCTTTGAACCTTTTACGTTCTTTTAACAGCTCGGGACTATTAATAGCTATCGACAAGAGTTTATTCTAAATTTCTACTAGAAGCACAAAGATAAAAAGTATTAGCATTTGTATTACATAGCCAAAAACGAAGAGCATAAGAGGTTGAGGAAGAAGTGCTATTGCTTTGGTTTCTTTGTCGTATAGTGCGCTTTTTTATATGCCCATCTCAGTTTTCGTTATGTCTACAGACATTTGGTTTTGTTTACAAAAATGTTTGTTCTCGAATGTTTAAAGTTTTTTTACGCTGCCTGGAATGGAAACGTGAATTTCGGGGAGTGGCAGACTACGCCCTCCAACGTTTTCCAAGAGTAGCACAAACAGAAAAGAGTACAGTGCCATTCCATTTTCTCCGATAATAATAATAAGTGACTCACTTGCTTTAAAAGCAAATGCAGTGCACATAGTGCGGAATCTAATACTGTTATGCTGGCAGTAATTGTTTTGAGTGCATAGTGCCCGTTCCTGACCCTTTACTCGGAAAGGGCAAACAATGAAATCAGCATTTTATAAAAATCGGATATTGAAACGCAGGCGACGATGTGCGATCCGAGCACCCTCTAGTGTGATCGGTTTTATTTTAATCAGGCCGCTTCGTAACATATTTTGTTTTCATTTTCCTTATTCGCTTTTTCCTCTCCCTTTTCCTCCCTCCTTCACCCCCCCCCCGCCGTCACTCTCCTCACTTACCACCCTTCCCCACCCTCCACCCTCCACCCTACCTCCCTCCCTCACTCTCTCTCCCTATCTCTAAAAAGGAAATGTTGCGGTGTTGTCGATTAGAGTGTAAACGATACTTAGAGAATGCAATATAATAAGTATACTTGTTTTATAATTTGAGACATATTTATAATATCGCTGCTGTTTCTGATAGACTGTGCACGGTTTGATTGTTTGTATTTATTTAATTAGATATGCATTTATCTAAGGTAATTAAATAGTTTATATATAGTGCACAGAAATCCTATATTGTTTAATGAATTACAGCCTGCGTGACTAGCTACTCGTAGAAAATTACGCAAATAGGGGAGAAGTTGAAAAACATGGTTTTCTCGTTATTGTATCTTGTTTACGCCTAGCTAAATAGCGGAGGAGACTGCAAAAGAAGCATATTTAAAGGCACAGGGAATCGTCTAAAACCTTGGAAGAAAGGACTACTCCTTGCATTCCGTAGCAGATGACCTATAGGGCCCTGAGCCAAGTGTGCTGACCCTAAGGAAAAAACTTCAGATTTGAATAGTCTAAGTGACCATTGAAAAAATTGAGCATAAGATTTGGGGCACTCAAGCCAGAAGGTATAAGAGATAGCCTCAGCATCCAAATCAGAAAGTCCTTCCAAGATCTTCAGACATCGTCTCTGTAACAAATCTTTCAACATTTTCGCGCGTTAAGGATAAGGTTTTGAAATACTTAAGTTTTGTTATTTTTGGGGGTATATTATTATAATTATAATAGCGTTCTAAGTGTTAAAAACTGCGCACCTGCAGATGTACGTCTCATTAAGTTGTGCTATTACTTTCAAATTGAGATTTCATAATAAATGAAATGTATAAACTACCCCGTGTTCCTACCTGAGCTTTTCTCACCACCTGAATTTCTTCAAGGTAAATTAAGCTTCCTTAAGATTATAAATAAAGAAAACCTGAAGTGTTACACTAACAAGACTGTCTCTAGCTACTGTACAAGCAAGCTTCTTACAAAAGATAATTCTTCTTTCAACACCACGCTAATCGAGATAAATATTAGCAGAATTTTGTTACTTTGTTCCTTATAAGTAGATTGGAACTAGGGGAATCCATTAGGCTAAAGTGATAGTAAAATGCTTTAAAAGCTGTCGTTATGTGATTTTCTTTGCAAATCGCTTCTTTGCTTGTCCAGGAGTAGAACAAAAGAAAAACGGACACTCCCGTCTGAGAAAAGTGCAAGTATTCACAACTGAAACTAATAACAAGTAATACCTCAAAAAAGGTAAGCTCCACGAAAAAAATGTATATGACATAGCCCTTTATATTTCAACAAGACTTGCAGTTCTTGTATAGTAAATTTTTGTCCATCTCTTACGGTTTACTAGTTATGCCAAATTAAGCAAAATTCATCCAGAATAAATAGGTCTTTAGAAGCTATTCCCAGAAAATTCAAGATATACATTTTATGTGTGATAGAAATTGCTTTTATATGTGGTATTTTAATCAAAATCGTTAGCCATTTTTAAGAAAAACAAAATTTTCCATGTAAAGGGAGTTAGGGGTGGGGGTATTTTCTTGAAAATCTTCGTGTCGCATCCTTGGAAGATACCAAGTTTGGTATTTAACCGTCTTTTCGTTTTTGAGCTATGCTGTCCACTGACCCCCCCCCCACACACACACACGGACCTGTTTCTGAAAATGTTTTTTTTTTTTTTTTTGATTCAGGGGGTCCTAAAACCTGTATTTCCGGTGAAATCCATCTAATTTTTGGGTGGAATACAATACTTTTCTATCCATATGTACTTTGTACATACGATGCTGGAGAAAGTAATAACTTATAACATTTATAAAAAAAAATAACAGAATAAGTCACTAAAATTATTAAAATACAATTTCAAAACCTTAATATTACTAATCGATATGAAAATCATAACCAAATACATATCTAAGACCCCGTTCTTTGTATTACCCTGGTGTACCACGAATCCTAGTTCTCCTACCCGTCTCCCTTTTCTAGCCACCACATTAACAAAACAGATATTCCTGAATATAGTTTCTAAGTTTGTGTCACGCTAAGGAATTGAATGGCGTTAATTACGAAATAAACGAAAGATGAGAACCAGTAAAGTGACAATACAACCAAGTTGTTAAAGCGATGTAAACTAAAATATATTTAAATACATTATTATCACACACATTATTGAAGGAATTAATCCTTTTAATAAGCCAACAGGTCGGAGTTATGCCTGGAAAACCTCAAATTATATGATCGTGTGTTATTCTGTTTCTTAAATTTAAATTTTATTGGGAATAAATATAACGTTTTTTCTCACTATGACAGTAAACGTGTCATATAACGTGCCTTCCATCTTGAGAAGAGAATAAGTAATTTAAAATTAAGATTAACTAGAAATATCTGCTCCTCTTTCAACAGTTCTTCTAATAATTAGTAGAATAATAGAGGGAGGTAAAAGTCAAAAACTTATATTGCTTATTCGAGGAAATGCTATATCACATAGGAAAATCTAACCCTTAGACTAGAGAAATATATCCTCTAATTAAACATATACAAATTGCTTATAAAAATAAGTTCAATTTGACTACTTTTCAAAGATCATTCTTAACATTATCTATGTAGTAAAATGTTGTCTATGTAAAGGTTTACTGGTTATGTAAAAATCCCTCAAGAGATCTTCAGGAGATATTCCCAGAAGGTTCAAAATATATATTTTATTTGTTCTATAAGGATCTTCAATATTTTAATATAAGTCGTTAACAAATATTTTTAAGAAAATCGAAAATTTCAAAAAAATGTTCTATGTGAAAGGTAGGGGCAATGTGGAGGGAGAGGATTTTCCTAAAAATCGTATGTCCAATTTTTTGGGATATACTAAACTTTGTTAACTAACCGTACTTTCAGTTTTAGTTATACTGTTTGCAAACAAACTTACACATAACACGCCGACCTTTTTCTGTAAGTGCTTTTTGGATTCAGGTAATCTAAAAACACATGTCCGGGGAAATGGCGATTGAATTTTTACGTGGAATGCAATACCTTTTCTTCATGCTATGTACATTCTACATACATGTTCGAGAAAGCAATAAACAATTTCTGAATGTTCACCAAACTCTGTTTCCAGTAATGGCAGTAAACATTTATACCCAATTTTGTGTAGGTAAAACCAGAAGCCACGTCGGAATATGGATATTCAAGACACATAATATCCTTTATTTCTGCAGCCTGCTGCTTCCATATCACGCCCTTCGTCGCCCTAGTTTATTAAAATGTGTTTGTTAGTCAGGATGTAAGCGTGAGAGAGAAATAATAGAAAGTTTGTGCTAGGTCATGGAAGACAAAACATTTGCAAATGAGTGGATCTCTTCAAATTTACCCAACGCTCGCACGTAGAGAGGAAGGGAGGAAAAAAAACCGAAGGGAGTGATCAAATAAAATGAATGGAAGTAAATGTCAATCAGCAAACCTGTCGACAGAAAAGTGTTGAACGACATTGAAAATGCAGGCCTGATAAAAGGAGCAGAAAAAATGGTAGTAAAACAAAAGATATTTTTTTTAATTAACAGAATGGCAATGTAGCTGTTCGTATCTCTTTTCCATGTAATAAATTGTATTCGTTTTATTTTTCAGCCAATGACCTCTGTGGGTATAGGTAACATGTAAGGTTGCCCTTCATTTGGAAGCACGGGTCGTACTTTTGATGCAAAGTTAAGTACCTAAATGGATGGAAGTTTCCTATAAAATATCTATGTAATGTCGGAAATAACAGGGGAAAAGGAACAGGATGGACAAGGAAAAAATTGGCATGAGGTCAGAAAAGCTTAAAGGGGTTCAATCTCTGTCGGGCCGAACATCTGAGCCCCTCCCGATAGGGTATTGTTCGAATTGAGTTAGTCTCGACGGGGTAATGGTTCCAAAAACTCTAAAAGATAGGATATATCTGGACGGTGTTGGCGGCCGCGCTGTTTGTGGGTAATTAGACACTAGCCTCTCACCTACATAGTCCAGGGTTCCAAAACCGGAGATCCCGGAGTAAATCCGCCCCTGCGCCGTTTTATCCATCACAAATCCCAAATGCGGTCACTTAAGATCGAACCCTTTAGAGAGAGGCGAGAGGTCTAGGCACTAGGCTACTTCGCGGCCCTAGAATTTTTACATCCATTCTTGTTATTGGGAAACGGAAACTCCTATTGTATTTATTTCTGCCGAACTCTTGCTCCATTCCTTAAGCTATGGTTTGTGCTATGCACGCACCTTTTCTTGAGCGCTGGTTTTTAGGAGCAGCGAGGGTCGGAAGGAAGAAAAGAGACCCTGTGCCCCCCCCCCAAAGTTTCTTTCTTTAAGGCTCATTGATTATGGTGAATATGTTATCTATCTCCTTACCGCGAACTAGCTGAATCATTAAACGTGCATGCCCGTAAATCAAACTTAGCATAGAACTCACTATTTCAGGATGTATAGTCTATTTCATCGCCTCATTTCCCTTGTTTAGAAGTTGCGCGAAACCTACCGAATGAAGACTTTGAAAACGGCACCTATTTTTATTGTTTCTTTCAAAAAATACAACTGTTCTTTACAATCTACGGTAGTCCAGCAACATCAAAACCGAAAATAAAACTGCTTTAAAATTATGTGACCTAGCTATCTCCGGTTCTTTTTACAAATGCACCCACAGGTGGTGGACACTAATGATTCTACATCGCATTTAGGGTACGTAAACACTGAAGTTCGCTGCACATAAACCTGTAAATGGAAGTGCCACGTGCTCTCCGAACCGGTTTTGAAACAGAGAACGCAAAACAAAGGCAAACGGGAGCAGTAATCTATCAGAATAAAATGTTTCATTGCTGCATTTATGTTATACATAACATTTATTCCTTAACATGAAAATACTATTTATAGATGTTTATAATCCATGTAATCTTTAGTATTTCAACAATGCAATGTATATATTAATACACATGTATATTATCTTTTGTTAATTGTGGATTTATTAGTAAATCTATCTATAAACCTATGTTATATTTAGTCTGTTTCAACATAAAATAACGTACATTTTGAGATGAAGTTCCTACAAACTGTGGATAAGACTTCCGATCTGAACTCTACAAATTACTGCATTTGTGAATGCCACACCTTCGATACTTTGCAAAATACTTTATCAGTAAGTTGGCACATATTGGAAGAAGAAGAAGAAGAAGAAGAAGAAAGAAAGCATTAAAGAAAGTAAAAGAAGAAGGAAGGAGGGACAAAGGCTTGCTTAAACTCAACCGATTGTTGGGAAATAAAAGTTGGGGAGCAAATGCTCTCCATGTATCAGAAAAAGTGTAAGGCATGTATTAGTCCTTTCTTTCTCTCTTTCTTTCGTTCTTTCTTTTTCTTTCCGTATTTCTCTGTTTATCATCCTGTATTTAGGACTAACACTCCCTATGTTAATGTTTCAAAGTTCAAATAATAACAGCAATAAATCCTTCGGGCAGTGATTATTTTCTTACAAGCCAGAGCCTGGGGTCAGACGCCTATCGAGGAGCAGAATCTGTGGATGAGAAAGAAGCCCAGAATGTGTGATCAGCTCGATGCCTAGCATGAAAGTGCGGATTTTGTTGATAATTATTGTAAAGGAATGTGAATTTCACGACAAACCGGAGCATCCCAGGGAAACTCGACCAGAAGCCGCTTCATCCACCACAGGACCATATGTGGTCCCCTGGTATCGAAGCTAGCAGTAGGCACGGCCTGCTCTGAGAGTACGAAGTCGAATAGAAGACGTTCTGCTTTTGATACATTCAGAAACCATATTTTAATGAATTGCAATAATTCCCCGCGTTTGTAAATAACATAAAAAAAAAGACTATTTCATCTGCTAATCTACAAATGTATTATTTTTTTTTCATCTTTTTGTACGGTGTAATGCTAACTTATGTTTACTACAGAACTGTGTACTTCTGAGCGTACAAAGTATAGAGCACAGCACAAACTCAGTAGCGCAACAGTTGCCTATATCCTCTCCGCTCGCTTGTAAACAACAAGCCTATTTATTTGTGAACGGTAAGGCTTTTAGTGTGTCAAATCAATAGAATACACTCTTAAGTTTGTATGGTTCTAGAAGATCATGAGTAACTATCTGATTTATACCATATATTTAGAATTTGCAAAAGATTGAGATCCAGTTAAATGTAATCTCAAACTGAATTTTTACACTCGTAACATACTTCCTGTCCCTCTTTACATTAGCTCAAGATTGCTGCAAATCGTCGACATGTCTTGAAGACAAAGCGAATTGGAAGCAAGACAGCCTGAAAATATAGGATGATAAAAAGAGAAAATAAAAAGGCATGTTGAAGAAGGGTGAGCGACGAGGTGTGAATGTTACGATAAGAGACGGAACAGAAAAGAAGAGGAGGAAAGGAGTAAAATGGCGTTGATAATTATAACAATTACGTAAGTCGGGGAGTGTCGGAATGCTTTATGTGGCAGGAATGTTTCTCCTGCAGACACGAAAGACACGTTCAGATACCGGGTGGTTAAAAATAGCGTTCCATAGTCCTCAACCTTGCAAGGTTCAACACTGCTAATCATTATAACCAAGAAGACTTTAGTGTCATTACTTGTGCATATGCCTAAATTAAGGTACTGCAGCCCTCCTAGGCAGTGTGGTGGTAGCGTGTCTGCCTTACATTCAATAGGTCGCGAGTTCGAATCTCGCTTAGGGTGACTTACCCGGATAAGGGTTTTTTGGGGGTTTTCCCTTATCCTTAAAAAACAAATGTGGAATAAATTTAACCTCCATGGACCCCAATATCATCTGGGCATCATTTCACCAATTTCATTCTTCGTCCGAAATGACCAACCAGGTTAAAGGACGTTAAAAATAGTAACGGAGAACTGCTAGATCCGCCGTTAAAACTGAATATTACACTACTATGGACTGTGAATTATCTATTTAAAATAAAGTCTGATGTGCTATATTCACATAGCTTTCTCCACCTATTTTGCAATAAACTATTCCTACCAAAGATAATATCTCTGTCTACTTTACGTATATTCATGCCAGCTGCAGAAATACTTTTATTACACACTGCCTTGCAGATACACAGGAATAAGATAATATACTACTAGACTAAAGCAACTGTCAAGATCTGATCGCTAAAGGATGCTTTAAAATCGTGTACTCTTTGCTTCACCAGCTGAAGCAAATATACATTTTCAAATGATAATTCGTTATTTATAAGTATTTTAAAGCGTAAAGCAATATTTAGTAATGGCTGCCTCCGTGTTCGAGGGGTCAGCGAGTTGACTTCCCGCCCGGAGGTCCCGAGTTCAATTCCCGGCTGGGGCGGGGAATTTTTCTTTAACCAGAATTATTCTCTATCCCACCACAGAGTCTGAAAGTATGAATATGAGAGTAAATTGTAAATGTGCGTGTGTTTAGTAATATAAAATTAATTAACCTAATGTTCTGAACCTACAGTTTCACAAGTCAAAGCCCCCGATGTGAACATTGATTTTTAAAGGGGGGCTATAAAATGAAACAATAAAAAAAAATAATAATTAGTAATACCTCAAAAACTGTTAACTTCACAGAAATGAATATGATATAAGTTATATGTTTAACCAGATGTCTTTATAGTAAGCTTTTCTCTATCTCTTGTGGTTTACCAACTTTGCTAGTCATGCAAACTTCAAAGGCTATTCCCAGAAATATAAAAAATATAGTGTATTTGCTTATACGCTGTTCACCCACAAAGTGGGCTACAGTATGTGGGGGGCAGGTAAAAATTCAGGCCCTTTAAGTTCTGGACATGTAACAGGGCCTCCATTACCTATCCACATCAAAGAAGATTAATGTGCAAGTGGGATGGCGCTCCAGATTGCTGTAGCCACATTTTCATATTGCCAAAGGCACATTCTCCGGCAATGGAAACAAGAGCCTTTTGTCGGAAGTTCATGCGTCGTGGAAGAACTGAGCAGGGATTTTAGGTGTCCGCCTAATTGGACCAAATTGTCATAGCATTTGCTTTTCTGTAAGTATAACAGAATACACGACGCCAAAAAATATTTTAAAAGTTAGTCGATATGTGAACGCTTGAAGTTAGGTTTGCTTTGTATTACCTGTAAAACAAAAGAGAAATAAAACGAATGGTGACCCAATTGAGAAGATACGTAATTCAAAATTGAAATCGATAACAAGGAATATCACGGAAATGGTCAACTCTACAACAGGGATATGAGATAAATTGAGTATTTCAATGAGATCTGCATCTGTTGTGTAGTAAGTGTTTCTCTATCTCTTACTGTTTATCTACCAGTTATACAAAATTCATCAAGAACGAACAGCTCTTCAGAAGCAATTCTCTAAAAATTGAAGATATGCATTTTATTTGTAATATTAATATCTTTAATAAACGGTATTTAATCAAAATCGTCGGAGGCATTTTTGAGAAAAACGAAAGTTTCAAAAAATGTTCCATGTAAAGCGTAGTTTGGAGTGGAGAGATGTTCTCGAAAATATTTGTGCCCCATTCATGAACGATACTCAACTTAAATTCCAAGTTTGGTATTTAACAGTCTAATAGTTTTTGAGTTATAGTGTTCACATATACGCGCGGGAATTTTTTTATTCGGAATAAGGGGAGCACAAAACATATTTCCAGTGAAATTCCACATCAAAATTTTGGGTGGAATACAATAGCTCTACCTTCTATGTACATTGTACATAACATCTAGAGAAAGTAAAAATGTGTAACAAAAGATTAAAAATGCAAAGGAAACCGCCGGCATAAATTAGCAATAAGGATCGATAGCTAGTCGCTCCCAAACGTACCGTGATTATGGCCCGTGTGCCTAACCGTAAATGATAATTAAGATGATAGACAACCATTTCAAGGAGTTATGCTAATTAAAAAACAGTCTTAGTTCTCTCTTGATATTGGTCCAATAAGACAACTTCACCATGAGCTACTAAATGAACAATCCAATAAAAGTAACGGTAGACGCTTAATATTGGCGGACACCTTAAGCAATGAGAGCTTTAGAGAGATGTGATCGCTAATATCCACAAGGGGACACAGGCCGCGCGGAAGTCTCAAATGCCTGGTTGAAAGCTCATTTCGGGACCAGGATGTGTCGTGTAGCCGCCAACACCAGACTCCAGACATTGTCTAACGTTTCCGATTCTACGAGGACAGCGACAGTGTGCATGTATGTGCGCCATACGTCAGTTCTGCCACACACCACGAGCCTAGAATCTCGCCTGAAAACTAATAAGAAAATGGCATGTAAGATAATAAGGAAAACAATCTTATGTGTACAATTCATATTACTTTCTCTATACCTTTGCAAAAAACTATGCTTAAAACGTTTATACTTACATTTACTTCATGCTAATCAGAAAAAAATAGCAGGAATAGTCTTATTACTAGCTTCCTTGTAAGTAGAAGCGAAATAAGGGAGTAACATAGATTAAAGTGATCGTCAAAGCTGGTTGCTATATGCATGAGGTTCCTTTGTTTGTATGGACACGAGTTGACAAATTCCAGTATGAGAAAGGTATAAGTTTTCCAAAGCAGAAACCAAAAACAGGGAATGTCTCAAAAAACACTCCACGAAAAAAATACATATAACATAAATTGTGTGTTTTAATGTGCTCTACATTTTTCGTGTAGTAAGTTTTTGTCTATATCTTACAGTTTAGCAGTTATGCAAAATTCCGTAAAATTCAGCCAGAATAAAGTACTCTTTAGAGGCTATTCCCAGCAAAATCAAGATAAACATTTTATTTTTCAGGTAAATAGCTTTAATATACGATATTTTAATCCAAATCGTTAGATCCATTTTTGCGAAAATCAAAAATGTTCAATGTAAAGGGTATTGGGAGTGGGGGGATTTTTCTCAAAATCTTTGTGTCACATCCCTGGAAGATACTGAACTTAAATACCAAGTTTGGTATTTTACCTAACTTTTCGTATTTGAGTTATCGTGTTCACAGACACACGGACACACACACGGATCTTTTTCCGAAAATGCTTTTTTTAGATAAAGGGGACCCTAAAACATATATTTCCGGTGAAATCTCGGTATCGAGTTTTTGGGTGGAGTGCAATACCTTCTCTATACACGTATGGAGAAAGTAAAAATCTGTTGTGTTCTATGCAAATAACTTTCTCCAGCTGTTCCAAATACAAACTGTTCTAACAAAAAAGTATTTTTTATCTACATCATGCTAATCGAGATAACAATTAGCAAAATAGTTCTTATTACTTGCCTCGCTGTAAGTAGAAGAAAAATTAGGAAATACATTATGCTAAAGCGATAGTTAAATCTTTTAAAAGCTGATGGCTACCTGGAACAATTGAGGTTTGGTTCTCTGGTCCCATTTGAGAAAACAAGGAATATCCCCCCAAAAAAAGTGAACTCTACAAGAAAAACGTATATGGCATAAATATGTGTTTGAACGAGATCTACAGTTTTTGTACATTATTTTTTTGTCCATTTCTTACGGTTTAACAGTTATGCGAAATTCTGCAAAATGTATCCAAAATAAAGACGTCTTCAGGGGCAATCCCAGAAAATTAAACATGCACATTTTGTTTGTGATACAAATATATTTAATACAGGTATTTTAATTAAAATCGTAAGCCATTTCTGAGAAAAAAATAGATACATTTTCGTGTTGCATCATTGCAGGATTTTAAATATAAATGTAAAGTTTGCGTTTTAACAGTATTTTCATTTTAGCTATGCTGTCCACACACACACACCTTCAGACACGCTTCTTTTTATAAAAACGATTTACTCTGACTCAAGGGACCTTAAAACATGTATTTTGGTGAAATCTCGGCATTAATTCTTTTATAAATTATAAAGCCCCCTTTAACATCTAACATCATATCGGGAGCTTTGCATTTGAAAGAACTTGTTGTCTATAGGTTCTTTTTCCCCAGCCGGGAACCAAACCGGGGACCTCCGGGTGAGAAGTCATCTCACTGACCACTCAGCCACGAAGGCAGTCTCATTGAATTGTTGTACTCGAACTACTATGTACACTGTATGTACATGTGTGCTAGGTAAAGTATTCACCTAAGAGTATGTGGTCGATTGAACCCGCGAATCTCTGAATTCGAGTCGTAAACGATACGACCAGTATTACCAGTAATTAACCAATAGAGAGCTTATAGATGCAATA
The DNA here is from genome assembly GCA_030762935.1 of Hymenopus coronatus. Taxonomy (NCBI): domain Eukaryota; kingdom Metazoa; phylum Arthropoda; class Insecta; order Mantodea; family Hymenopodidae; genus Hymenopus; species Hymenopus coronatus. The sequence continues at coordinate 90,432,878 of CM060896.1, forward strand.
TTACGAAAAGTGTTCCATCATAAATCACTTCTATTTTCTGGGAGTATTATAACAATTTTAATTTTAAATCACTTGAAATGAGGGATTCATTCAAGGTCAGTTTACCTTCAGCCCTGCACACCTAAGTCTTACTCAGCGGTACATCAACATAAGATGGAAAGAAAGCGAGAAGTAAGAAAGAGAACGAATTAATGGTGACCGGATATGCTTCATCTATAACTTGCTTCACGCGAGGTCTTAAAAGCCTTTCCGTTTTCTTTCTCTTCGTGGAGATAGCGTCGCAAAGAGTGTAGGTAGCAGGTAGCCTTACATTACAAAGGCCCACATACTGCACTCTTCTTTGTGCACCACTTTATAATTAAATGTGCCTCCTGCAGAGATCTTTGCATATTTTAAATAAGGGTTGTTTATTACAACAGAGGAAAAAGTCTTAGGAAGAAATGCACTATTTACATAAGTCTCTTTTGGGTAGCCATTTTATTACCTTTTCTACCACGTATATACAGTGACTACACCCTTCTATCGTATTCGTCAAACTGTGTGAATATTTCATTGTTGATATCTATTGCTACACTGCGTAAATGGACCCCTGTGCCGGCGGCAAGTTCCTTTGGCATCACATCACTAAATGCAAGTAGGCATGTGTGCGTCAGAAGGTTCCTTGACGTCCAGTCTGTATTCTTACACATAAGTGAGTATGTGACAGCACGTGCGACGTTTCCGGTCAGTGATAAAAAAGTATAAAAAGGGCAATGACGCTCTGCCTAGCATTTAGCATTTTTTACTTGAATCTGCTTAATTAAATAATCAAAATATAAAAATCTTAATTTATTCCAATGAATAACAATGTTCCGCAGGAATGGTAATTCATAAAGCGAGGAATTTTCAGGATATTCATTTTATGGAAAATTTGTCAATTTTCATATCCTTGACTTCTGCGTGTATTATTACTTTCTCTATACGCACTATGTACATAGTGTATAGAGTAGGTATTGCACTCCACTTAAAATTTGGGGATTTCACCGGAAATATGTGTTTTAGGGTCTCCTACATTCATAAAAAGCATTTTCAGAAAAAAATACGTGTGCGTGTGCGTGCGTGCGTGCGTGTGTGTGTGTGAGAGATAGACAAGGACTGAGGAGGAAATGGCAGGGGAAAAGCAAGTTGCACCATAAAGATATTACTAACCTGCTGATATCTTCACATTAGTTTTCTCGGAAACTTCACCTCTGCGTTATTTGTCTTTATCCGGCTGTACATCTGATCCTCCGTCCACTCGTTCAGTTCTATTTAGTTACTCTTACCACCGAACGCATTCATATTGGGGTCGATTATCACCTCAAAAACGAATATTCCGTTTAATACCAAATTTGGTATTTAAATACAGCATCTTCCAAAGATGTAATGACGATTCTGAGGTAAATCTCGTAACTAAATACTTACATGGATAATTTTTTGAAATGTTTTTTTCTTTTTTTCAAAAATGGCTAAAATGTTCTCGAATAAAATGCCGTGTAAAGATATTTACGTAACAATTTAATGTATGTCATGGAGGTATCTTCATTTAAAGGCATTTTATATAATCTTGTGTAACCGGTAAATTTTAAGAGATAGACATAAACATGCACATTGTGGAATCTCTTCTGTAGCGTGGTGAGAGAATGTCTCCCTCGCATACACGAGTTCAAATCTCGATTAGTGTAAGTTTCCCAAATAAGGCCATTTTTTGGGGGTTTCACTTATTCTGAGAAGACGAATATCGAGGAACTCTTATGCTCCATGAACCCCTTACTCATTTGAGGCATCATTTCACACAATTTAATCATCATCCGATATGACCTTCAAAGTTAAAGAACCTTCAAAACTACTCTAGATCCGTTTAAAACGTACAATTATTCCAAATGGCTTTTGTGTGCGAAGTTCTTTCATATATACATAATTAATGGTAGAAATTGTCAAATATGCTTCTTAATCTTTTACCGCTCTTTTGTTATCCAATTGTTTCTCGCGATTGAATAGAAAATAGTGGATTTGAATGACCATAAAAATATGACTATTGATATTCCCTTTATATCTGTAAATCGGTGCATAGTGTGAAATATTTTTGAACAAATTTCCATTGAAATAAATACATGAAAAAAAAATTCATAAGAATTGGAAAGGTTTCTGAATTTTGATTGAATTTAACCGGATTTGAACAACAGATCTCCGGTGTCCGTCCGGTTGCGCTAACCACTAAGCTAACACGGAAACATGTCAAAATGATATTAAATTCCCCAGCTGACTCGCAAGTTATCCGGTAATACACAATGAGATCTCAAATTATTTTGAGATGGCATACTCCAATAGCGGCTTAGTGTCGTAAGTATGTAGCACGGCTTCATAGTTTAACCAACTATAGACACTATGATATTTGTTGTTTTGGACTATCGCCCTCAAGCGCCACCCCACCGCCAAGAGCTGTATTCCCAAAGCTTATTCTTAACCAGAGAAGGGTGCCACAACCGTAATCCACACTTGTAATTCTGAAAGAGAACGGTTGGGTAAAATGGAGATGCAATGAAGTGACAGGAAGTTCGGGGAATGAAGAAGCCTCTCCAGCATTCACTTACTGATCCGGCAAAATCCCCGAACTAAACCGTGGATTAGAGATGTCGGCCTTGGGAATCAAACCCACGACCTCCCAAATGCCAGTCTCAGACCTCAGCAAGCAGCTCGCTTATTTTGTGGGTTTATATGACGTCATGAAGCAAGGTCTTTTCGTCCTGGAACAAATTTGAAGCATCTGCCACTCCCGACTGTCCATATACCTGCAACCTACCCATGGCCTTTATTTATTTTTAGTTTCCTACTAATAGAGTCAAGACCATTTTGACTGTAAAAAATTTTCACTTACATAGGCTATAAACTTGATCCCCAATTTTAAAAATTCCCAGCAATTATATTTTCGTTTTGGGCAATTTATATGCGTGGTACGTTCAACAGAACTTTGCACAAAGCTAGAAAAACAAATTCATTTTGGTTGATTATTTTTCTTATCTTTTAATATAAACTCCTTTTAGCTCGATACACTTTTCCCAGCGTTTCTCCAACTGCTTTAAGCCTTCCAAAAAGTAGATTTCGGAAGGTCCTCAAAATAGACATATGTTTGGGAGATGACCCCTTCGTTAGACGTGAATCATTTTCCGCCGAGTCACTTTTTCAAGTTTGAAAATAAAAAAATCAATGGGGCAAAATCCGGTGAATAAGGTAGATGTAGTAATTCGAACCTTCATTCTACAATTTTCGCCGTTGAAACTGCGCAGACCCTTGCATTGTCTTGATGGAAGAGAATCCTTTTTTGCCAGATGAGGGCATTGTTTCTTGATTTCTCGTTTCAACCGGTGCATTAACGATTCATAATACTCTCCATTTATGTTCTTCCTTTATGAAAGTAATCAATGTGCATGATTCCGTGTACATTCCTAAAAACGAGGCCATCTCCTTGTGCAGATTTCATCGCCTTTGCCTTTAAAAACCCATTATTTTGACAGTACTTTTTTTCTGGTGTGTATTAGTGTATTAATATTTGGCCACAGTTACGCATCGACGTAGGAATTCGTCAGGATTGCGACGAAAAAGTGCCTAACCAGCTTCCTAATGGATTACAAGATTGCGTTCATTCTCCATTGAGAGCAAACGCGGCACTCATCTTGCGGCGATCTTTGTCAAACCTAGTTTTTTGGTGCAAATTTGATAATACTGTACCTTGTGATATGCCTGTGGCCTCTACTATTTCGCGAACTTTTATTCATCGATCACTCAAAGCCATGTCCTGGAATTTCCCAACCGTTGCGGAGGAAGTCATATCTATTGGACGTCCGTAACGATGTTCATCATATGTGGATGTACGGCCACGTTTAAACTCATTTATTCAATTATAAATTGCTGCAAACACAGGAGCAGATGTGCCATGAACTTCATCCAACTCAGATTTTGTTTGTTGTGGTATTGAGCCTTTTAAATAGACTTGTTTAATCACCGCACGAAACTCGGTTTTGTCCATCTTTCTAAAGAAGCACATGATTGCATAAGTAGAGTCAGATTGAAAAATGCATGCCACACCGGGATTTGAACCACGAATCTGCCAGTCATTAGCCAGTTGCTCTACCATTGAGCTACCATGTCAGCAGGCTGGCATAGTATTAAATTCCTCAACTGAGTCGCATGTTTCCCGGTAAAACACAAGGTGCTCTGAAATTATTTTGTGATGGCATACCCCAATGACGACTTACAATGTCATGAGTACTCTTAAGTCTCGGTCTTCGTAGTATATTTAATTGTTTTTCTGTTGTTTTTTTTCTCTCACAGGAGATAGAAAAGTCGAGTCAGACTGAAAAATCCAATGACATAGCCGGGATTTGAACCACGGATCTGCTGGTCTCTTTCTCAGTCTACTTATACCACTCCTGGGCTACACACAGCTTGTGTGGAAAAGATAAGTTAAGCACAAGATTGTTGATTCAATCGCCTATGGTAACGAAACCACGTGATAGATACAGCTGAAACTTTGTCATCTTGTAAAAGACAACGGTTATTAAACACAAATCTTCTTTCGATTCTACCAGTATAATTTCTAGGATTGTCTATGAATATTGAACGCCCCTCGTAAAATTAACATTTTAAGATTAATGATGCATATTTACATTCACATTTTGATAAATTATTGTAAAAATATACGCTATTAAAATTAAAATTATGAGATAGTTGCTCATCTTCACCGTCTCCACTTCTGAACAGATTACCATTATTTTCCTGCTTATATCTTGTGTATGATTTTGGCAGTGTTTTATTCATTTGTATCCCAACACACTTCACAGGATTTTTCTGTATCTGAAAATTAATAGAGCGTTAACAGACTTAACCAACCCTTACAGCACATTAACCTTTTGATACAGACTATTCAAAATAATCAAAAGAACAAACATAAAAACACACTTCTAACATTAAAAGATACACCCCTATCAAAGATCGTTGATATCAAGGACCACTGCGTCATAACAAACGTCATCAACGACTACAGTTCCGAACATAATTCAGTTTGAGGCCGTCGCCAAAGTAAAGAAGTGAAGGAAATAAGGCGGAAGAAAGCGTTAGTGAAATGAAGTATCATGCTCTATTGAGTACACGTGTAACTTCATTTCGGGAATGAGACGTTGCGGTAAAATGACTTAGGGTTGAGATGACGCCGAGAGAAAATGGTTTCGAGATCAGGGGGCAAAGTCACGATTCCCATCAGTCGCTCTTCCGAACGTGACCAGCAGACTGCTCCACCTCGCGAACGTTGCGCATGTTGAAATGTCGACCTCAAGACGGGGTTATTATGTATTCTTTGTAAATAAAAGGAAACTCATTCCGATACTCTTTCCTCGCCTGTCACACCAGCCTGACTCTTAGTCAAAAGTTAATGACATATTAGAATCTTCTCAGTACATTATATCATCCAGGATCCAAATAAAAAGGAATGTTGCGTAAAGTATGTCCACCAATCCGAAATATTGGTAAAAGAATGATAAAAGTCAAAAGTTTTTCTGCTGTAAAGTAATTTAGATAGTGTACTTTAATAATATGAACTTTGATTTAACGCCACTATAAAAATTATCACGTGATGATTTAATCTTAAAAAGGAATTCCTAAATGTCACAATAACTCTTATTATTTTCAAACATAATTTGCAAAGTTACAGTAGTTTTCTCTACTTCTTAACGTAATCTTCGTTCTGTCAAAACCTTTATTGTACTTTCAAAGACAACAACAATAGCCTTTAGCTGTGACTTTGTTGAAAATATGAACCTTTGTTGGCGACTCGTGTCTTAGCACGATTTTCATTGGTGTGATTCTGGTATAACGTACCACACGAGTAAGAAAAAGCAAAACCGATTAGGCAATCTACCCCTTCACCCTTCAAACCCGCTCGACGCTCCATCAGATCAAGTTGACTCCTTTAAGCAGTGTATTAATTTAGTGGATTATGTGAGCGAACTATCTGGGCATTAGAACTTCAGTATGTAGCACAGAGAAAAGATGAACCTAATTTTGTATCACCCGGTGAAAGAGGTGATTTTTGTCCAACCAGAAAGTTTAGGGATCAATAGTTTGCAATTCAGAACTTAATTTTTCGCAAGTTACATTTCATTTCCATCCATTTCCCTTTTGCATTGTTGCCTGCCCAGTACTTTTAAGAGCATTGCAAATGGCGGAAGACATGGGCGGAATCAGCAAAAAGATCTCGTTTTATGATAAGCATTTGCAGACGTATTTTTAATGTCTTTGAGTGTACCAATGTTTCAATGCCGATGTTATACTTTTCTACCGCCAAAGAACTTATTCACTTTTTGAATGCACAACATTTTCCGCCAATCAAATTTTATAGACAAATAACCTAAGTGTGTGGTGATAATATATGAACAATCCTAAATGAAGAAATGGCGCATAATTTACAAACAATCAAGGAAGAACCAGTGTGCAGGACAAAGACCGGAGCTGGAGCTCATCAATCATTATGGAAGAGTTGAGAGCAAACGTACTGACATATATACCTACTGCCTTACTGTCTATCTGAATACCTACTTAATGACCGGCTTATCTTCCTGGTTAATTACCGGATTGCCTTCCTTCTTAATGACCGAATCGCCTTCCTTCTTAATGATCGGATTGCCTTCCTTCTTAATGACCGAATCGCCTTCCTTCTTAATGACCGAATCGCCTTACTTCTTAATGACCGAATCGCCTTCCTTCTTAATGACCGGATTGCCTTCCTTCTTAATGACCGGATTGCCTTCCTTCTTAATGACCGAATCGCCTTCCTTCTTAATGACCGAATTACCTTCCTACTTAATGGCCGAATTACCTTCCTACTTAATGACCGACTTATCTACCTACTTTACTAACAACTTTACCTGCTTACTGACCTACCTACTTGATTACCTACCTGCCTACTTACCTACTTGATTACCTACCTGCCTACTTGCTTACCTACATAGTTACTTACCTATCTTCGTATTTACTTGCTTACCTGCCTGCCTACTCACTGACCTTCCTAACTACCTGCCTGCCTGTTTAATGACCTACCTACCTACCTACCTAACTACTGATCTACCTACCTAGTTACTGACCTACCTACGAATTAACTTGCTTAGCAACCTACTAACTGAACTATTTACTTCACTGCCTACCTACCGAACCACCTATCGTAGCCTATTTCCTGAAATACCTATTTAGTAATCTACTGTCTTGCTTGCTTTTCTTCTGCAAGGCTACACTATATCGTCGGGCATCTCCCCTTCTGATTCTAGCTGCTCCAGTTGGCCTTTTGTTTTATACCGAAGACGCACTTCTGTGTTTCTATTACCGTCCAACATTTCTGTATGTTAGAAGGACGGACATTTCACGTTAACTCTCTTTTCATCTCTCATAGTTTAATTCCTCATATTTCAATATTGGGAGTGACATCGTTTAATGCGCTGCATCCGATTTTCGTCCGAGAAATCCCATTTCATATGTTTCAAAATCTACTTGAAACACAAATGTCTAAGCAATTAGAAAATGTTATGTAAACTTATCCAGATATAAAAAACATAAATTATAACAAAATCTAATTAACAATTCTAAAAGGTAATTTATTAATAGAATACTGAGAATTTTTTCAAAGTAATTGAAACAATTGAAAGTTAAATTCCACAAATTAAATATAATTCTTTAATAGTTTGTTAATATTATTAATATTAGTATATAATTATTTTTCTAATACATTACTTTATAATATTAGAGGCAGCTGAAATTTGGAGGAAATGTTACTAATTATTAATTCAATCATTTGTTTATATTAAATTAGTTATATTTCAATTAAGTTGTGATGCATAAATATTCTAAGGGATATATATATATATATATATATATATATATATATATGAGATTAATATGAGATTAATTTTAAAATTGATTCAAGTGCCTATTCCTATTAAATATAAAATTTACCACACTATCATATACGAAACCTGTATTCGCAGATGGGTAAGAAAAGCATAGGCTGCCAAACAACAAAATTTTAAGAACTAGATAAAGTGTGTTATTGAGGGTGTTTCCTACGACTGTTCATTGGTCTATTCAACTGTAGTTGTAAACAGGAAAAATACTTTTACTCTCCATAATATAAATGTATTTGTGTCTAGTTAGTCGAGTTTAATCTATATTTAGGTCACAGTTAGGATGGTGCGGCCACGATTACACGTATGACACTCGCATTTGGAGTATCATGGGTCTGATCCCCGGTGAACGGTCACTTCGACCAATTTTTTTTCCCGGAAGAACAATACTGGAATGGTTCCTCCTTCTTGCCCTCATTTCCTGTACCTATCAATTTCTTAATTGTCAACAAGTTTGTAGGATCAGGCGAAGGCATTCGGCGTTTTGCGGCTGGTGGGTGAAATTTCTTCCTTGACGGTCATGACTGTCCCATCAGAATCTGCCTCTGGGGACCGCCAGGGTTGAGGGGCTTGGGGTGGTGGTCGTCTTTAATTAGAGTATAACACTGAAAATTATGTTTAGATAATTTATTACCCTTGAATATCTTTATAAAAATCCGATGTAGTGCATTCATCTAACATGCGCTTACTATGCTGCAAGAAACTATTCTTACAATACCTCAATCTTCAAGCTGCTTCACGCTTTTAAGAGCCGTTTGCTATGTTATGGAATTTCAAATTCTTTTCGATTTAACCAGGATAAAATAATATGAATAATACCTTCCATTTAAGAAAAATATAATATTGGAAAATGTAAACCTAGTATAAGCAATATCTTGGCAATGGTTAATTCCACAACAAAAAAATATTTGATTTGACATGTTTTTATACCTAGATCTATATTTTTTGTTCAGTAAGTTTTTATCTATATCTTAGGTTCACCACTTATGCAAAGTCATATAAAATAAAGACTTCAGTGGTTATTTCGAATAAATTCCAAATATGCAAATGCATATGTTTAATATACTATAATTTAATTAAAATCGTTGGACCTTTTTTAAAAAATTATATGCACGCGGTAATTTTTATAATTTCATTTGTATCATTTATTTTTGTTCTTTGGGCCCTAAAATGAATTTCCAGTGAAATCTCGTATCTAATTTTGATTGAACTGTACAAAGTATTTTTTGCACCCATTGCAGCTGCCCCTCGTTCGTTAATTTTATCCTTCAGAGCATAGTTCCTTGAAAAATGCATTAAAGGTTGAAGTTGCACCCAAAGCAAATTTACAGTGATCCAATTAATATGTGAGTAATTCCGAACGCATTCAGAAAATGAGATTGGTAATTTGGGAATATGTTACTGCCCATAGACTCTCGCTACAGAGATTAGCGTGAACGTATATATGAAAACTCATTAAAGATGAAATAAAGATATTTTGCGTGAACTTTCTGGCAAAAAATAACTGCAAAATAACTTCCAGTATATCTTCATCCTTTACATTTAAAGTAACATTGCATGTAAATTGCCTTCTCCCAAATCACGAAAAGTGTCAAGTCATAGCTTATCTACCTTATGTTTCAGTTCCGGGCCATAATTTTGTTCATGAATAATTGCAGTTTTAAATTAGCCTTTTCCAGGTTGTATCTTTCTTGAAATAAGTTGTTAAAAATGCCTGACATGTACTTTCCGCTGCTTTCTTTTCCTGTAATTCTATATTATTATTTTCGTTCTTTACGCATAATTAAAATAAACCCTCCATAGATAATGGTTTGTAGGAGAATTACGTCCATCACATTAAGTATAAAACTTGTATTACAAAAGAAAAATATTAGAGGAAATAGGAATAGCTGTAGGAAGAAACATTCAAAGTAGAAAATAATGAAATAATAAGAGAGGAAAAAGACAGATAGAAAGAATATGAGAATGAGACTACGCTTTTGTTGCTCGTCGGTACTTTAGAAGTTCCGCTTGTTTTAAGCGCTATTATATAAAATACAGGTGTTTACTCTAGGGTATAATTTTATTTTATATTAACCTTAAACCATAAAATAAAAATAATTAAGAGTTGACATTGTAAAAATGTTAAATATTTGCAATAAACGTGTAGTGATGTTTATTAGAAAAAGAGCCAAATGCACACAAATGTAGTCGAATGTAACCACATCATCATCCAAGCGTGGCATTACACTGGTTATTTTACTTGCACAATCCTCGTTCTTTATCACATAAGCTACATAGTAGTGAACTCGGGTAATATCGGGTGTCCCAGTTAAACTTGTGAGAGTTTTTACCACTAGACTGACACCTATTTACACACCGGCCATTTTGGGAAACACACTCGCCGAGCCCAACCCAATCCGAACAGCTCCCTTTTGGAAAGGGCTCAGATGTTCAGCCTGACCATTTATAGTATCGTTAGAAGCACCATGGATGCCCGTGGTACATAACGCTCGCACCTGAGCAGCTGAAGAGGTCGAAACCTCACCCTCTCGGAAAGATTGAAAGCCGGTTTAGGAATTAGGGCTGCTAGAGGATTTAGAACAGCATATGTAGTAAACTAATTCTGGCAATCAAGGGCTAAGAAAGCGCAGAGAATGAGGAAACAGGTAGGAATAGTGAAAAGTAGTGTGACAGTAACGTGCCTGTGCGACCGCTCTCACGTTTGCCTAGGTATGCGATTTGTCGGAGTTAAAGACCTTGGATGCGTAAAAACAGCACAGAGAGTGCAGCGCGCCGGTAATCGAAGACTTTGAAACGCGACACATCTGATACACGCTGGATTCTTCCAGTAGCTTCGGATTTCACAATTTTTCTGAATTTTCTGTAACGGTAACCGAGACTTTGAAACGTGACACATACGACTCACGCCAGATTCTCCAGTAGCTTCGGTTACTCAAGTTTTCTGAATGTTCTTTAACGGTAACCGAGGGCTTTGAAACGCGACACGCCAAATTCTTCCAGTAGCTTCGGCTTGCACAAAATTTCTGAAAGTTCTGTAACAGTAACCGAAGGCTTTGAAACGCGACACATCTGATACACGCTGGATTCTTCCAGTAGCTTCGGCTTCCACAATATTTCTCGAATGTTCTGAAATGGTAACCGAGACTTTGAAACGTGACACATCTTGACTCACGCCAGATTCTCCAGTAGCTTCGTTACACAAGTTTTCTGAATGTTCTCTAACGGTAACCGAGGGCTTTGAAACGCGACATATCCGATGCACGCCATATTCTTTCAGTAACTTCGGGTTGCAGAATATTTTTTAATGTTCTGTTGCGTCATTTCAAGCTATAAAAAGGAAGGAAGAATTGCAAGTCAAGCCAGTGAGTAGTGAGTCAGACCTCGACTCTAGTGTTAGCGCGCAGTGACATGAGGATGTAGACTTTAATTTGTATTCGCGTCGAACTGTGGAATGAATTATTTGTAGCCATTTTTGTGTTAATAAAGGCATTTGTTACGCTATTATATAATTAATAGAACATAAATCTGTTGCTATTTAATATACAAATACTGTGTAAGCAGAATTGAATATTGTAAGGGTAAAATGTATACAGAGATTTGCCAAACAAAGCCAGGTAATCAGCAACTGAACCGTACAGAGAAGCTGGGAAAATCATATTACAGGGAATAGGCTAAAACTAATGACGAGAGCACAGAAGTGAGGAGCGGAGCGTTTGAAATTAGTAGTATTGGAAATGCATCTAATCAGAAGAGAAATACATATGATTTGATTTTCATGCAAATGTAGCAGCCAAGTGAGAAAACATTGTAGAAAATGTGGGCGATTCCGAGAAACCTTCCTTGACTTTTAATTTTCAAAAGCTCCACTTTACGTCGATCTTAATAATAATAATCATAATAATAATAATAATAATAATAATAATAATAATAATAATAATAATAATAATAATAATAAAACGGGCGGTATAACTCGGGCAGTAATGTCTTTAGCCCGTATTCGGGAGGGCAAGGTTCAAATCTCGAGGACCGACAAAATCAGCTGAGTTTGTTTTCGTTGCTTCTCCCAATCGCCGAGGTAAATGCTGGATGCAATATTTAATACCACGACAGAAAATTCCACCATCAGTCTACAACAGTAAAACTGTAAAATAGATGGTAATTACGACTACGCTGCCATCTATAGACAGGTAATGAAAGCTGCTAGACCAGACGACACTCCAGCGCCATTTGTTTGTCACGGAGTAAAGAAATTTGGAGTACAAGACACGAGACCTGTTCGCTATATGTCATTAAATCAATTCTCTTTGTGTGATAAGGAAAAGAACAAAGATAAATCAATGCCGATTTCTCATTTGAGAAAAATATAAGAATTGGAATATTTAAACCAAGAACAAGAATGTATGGATCACATAACGTGTTTTGATGAAATTTGCATTCTTGTAAATTACATTGTCTATCTCTTACGGCTTATAATTTAGGCAAAGAACATCCAGAATGAATAGGAACTTTTCCCAGGAAATTCAAGATATGCATTTCATTTATCATACAAATATGTTAAAATGTTATATTCAATTCAAAGTCATTAGAGCCATTCCTGAGAGAAGCAAATTTTATTTTAAATGTTCCACTTCAAGGCTACTTTTGGATAAGGGAATTTTCTTGAAAATATTAGTATCGCATTCAAGGAAGACGCTAAACTTAAACACCATGTTTAGTGTTTAACGGACTTTTCGTTTTTTAGTTACGCTGTCTAGATGAATACACGGACCTTTTTCCAAAAATGGCTTCTTTTTGGGAGGATTGAGGACACCAAACGTTTATATACACATTTCAATATAGAATTTTTGGGTGGAATGTAATACCCTCTCTACCTGCTATGTACGTGCAAAAGTAAGAAAAAACAACCCCAAAACAAAAACATACACGTATACGCTGAAATTATCAGGTTGATTGAAAGTAAAAAGGTCTGATATGTTCCATTCACATGACTTTCTCTATATTTCTGCAATAGATTATTTTTAAAAAGCTTATGCTTTATTTATCTCCTGCTAATCGAGAAAAAATTAGCAGAAATAGTCTTATTTCTTGCTTCCTTGTAAGTAGAAGCGACACAAGGGAGTACCATATGTTAAAGTGATAGTCAAAAGCTGGTTGCTATGTGACTGAAGTTCCTTTGTTTGTATGGACACGAGTTCACAAAGTCCAGTATGAGAAAATTATAAGTTTTTATAGCTTAAACCAAAAACAAGGAATATCTCAAAAACAATCAACTCCACGAAAAAATGTGTATACAACATAAATTGCGTGTTTTAATGTGCTCTACATTTTTTGTGTGGTCAGTTTGTCTCTCTTTTGCACTTATGCAAAATTACGTAAAATTCATTCAGAATAAGATAGTCTTCAGAGGCTATTCCCAGAAAATTCAAAATATACATTTTTGTTAGGTAAATATCTTTAATATACGATATTTTAATCAAAATCATTAGTCATTTTTTAGAAAATCAAAATTTTCGAAAAAAGTTCCATGTAAAGGGTAGTTTGGAGTGAGGAGATTTTTCTCAAAATCTTCGTGTCGCGTCCCCGGAAGATACTAAACTTAAATACCAAGTTTGGTATTTTACCGACTTTTCGTTTTTGAGTTATCGTGTTCACGGACACACACACGGACCTTTTTCTGAAAATATTTTTTTTGGATACAGGCGACCCTAAAACATATATTTCCGGTGAAATCTCGAAATCGAATTTTTTGGTGGAGTGCAATACATTCTCTATACACTATATACATAGCATATAGAGAAAGTAAAAATATGATGTGTTCCATTTACATGAATTTCTCTACATCTCTACGATAAATTGTTAAAAAGCTCATTCTTCTATTTACTTAATGCTAATCGAGACTAAATCGATAGTCAAGTCTTTTAAAAGCTGGTTGCTATGTGAATGAAATATCTTTGTTTGTATGGACTTGATTTGATAAATGTCAATATGCGTAAAGTATAAGTATTTTAAAGCTGAAACTAGTAACAAGGAATATCTCAGAAACGGACAACTCCACAAAAAGTATGTGACATAAACTGTGTGTTTTAACGCGGTCTACATTTTTTGTTAAATACAGTTTTGACTATCTCTTATGATTTACCAATTATGCAAAATTCCCCAAAATTCATCCAGAATAAACATGTCTTCAGAGGTTACTCCCAGTAAATTGAAAATATAAATTTTATTTGTTTGTCATGTAAATATCTTAAATATAAGAGATTTTAATCAAAATCGTTAGGCATTTTTGGTAAAATCAAAATTTGGAAACCTTTCCATGTAAAGGGTAGTTGGAGGTGGGGGGGGGGGGTTCTTAAAAATCTTCGTTTGGCATCCTTGGAAGATACCGAAGTTAATATCAAGTTTGGTATTTAACGGTATTTTCGTTTTTTGGCACACACACACACACACACACACACACATACGGTTATTTTTCTAAAAATGCTTTTTTAGATTCAGGGGGTCTGAAGACATGCATTTTCAGTGCGATCTCGGTATCGAATTTTTTAGTCCAATACAATACTTTTTCTATACGCTATGTACATTGTACGTATACAGAAGGTATAAATCATATGTCTAATTTAACGCAATGGATTAGTAGCTAATTGGATGACGTTTTATGGAAATGCCTGATACCATCTTGAAAGGAGTTCTCTGCTGTTTGCCATATACACCTCCTATAATTCCTCCTAAGTGTACTTACGTCTACAGTTTCCCAAATTGTTCATCGTAATACTTTAGAGTGGCTTATACATTTACGGGAACAATATATAAGATTTGTAGTATAGCTGCTTACAGAAATATCTGCTTAATGGCTCTAAGAGCATAATAATATCACATTACTTCAATACGTAGGTCTCAAGAAAGATTTAGCTAATTCAAAAAGATTACTCCAAACTTAAATGCAGATTGTGTCAGACATAATTACGACAAGTAATAAATAGAGAGTAAGTTTAAATATCTGTGTTACATTCTCATCACTTTTCACTGTTTTACTTTCTCTAACACGTAGGTACATCTAACTTCATACACCCAGGTCGCGGGTATTTTTTGGGCGTAAAAGTCCTTAGCATGGCTTCTTTCGGAAGGGAAGTAAAGCCGTTGGTCCCATGTCGTAGGTTTCCGGAACGTAAAATAACCTCAAATTTGATAAACAGGCCCCTGAGCAAAATTAAGCGGCATTTCACGCCCAGTATACAATGGGACGCTGAGAACCATAACAGTTAGGGAGCGTCTATATATAGAACTCAATTTCCAACGCACGTATAAACAATGTACATAGTAACTAGAGAAGGCATTGTATTTCACCCATAAATTTGATGCCAAGATTTCACCAGCAATGAGTTTTGAGGTTCCCTGGGTCCATAAAAAAACATTTTTAAAAAAAGATGTGTGTATGTGTCTCTACATAGATCATAAACGAAAAGACCGTTAACCACGAAACTTGGTGTTTATGTTTAGTATATTTCCATGATGCGAGAGGATTTTCAAGAAAACCCGCAACACAAACTAGCCTTTACATAGAAAAAGTTTTAAAAAGTTTGTTTTTTCTACTTTTACGGCGCTCCTGGATCCGGCCACCCGGTGTATCCTCTCACCGTATGCCCACCTCCTGAGGGCGCCCCCTAGTCGACGTAGGTATAATCACCTTAGGTTTAGTGACGAGTCTTCTCCTTCCTTATCCTATACTACAATATCTTGCTCTATTTCTCAACGTTATCATCATTGCTCCTAAGGTATTTCTTGCAATGTGGTGCCAGTTTTTTTTAATGCCGATGTTACACGCTTCTCCCTTCAAAGTTCTGAGTCAGATATCTCTGCCGCTTTGAGATCTTCATCTGTTGGGAGCTCTTTCACCCCAAAAAGTAATTTAAGCTGCTCAGAATGAAATGCCGGATTTTCTGAATTTTCATCATTGGCTTTCAACCCATCCGTAACGAATGATGACTTTCCATCCGATCTTCGTCGAGCACATTGGTTCTTCCATGATTAAATCATGCTCCATTCCTTCACTGAAGATTGGTTCATTGCATTATCAACATACATTTACTTAAAAAATTTCCTCCCAAAAATTTGATGTCTGGATTTCACCAGAAATATATATGTTTTGAGGTACCTTGAGTCAAAAAAAAAATGTTTTAGAATACGTCCCATGTCTTGTGTGTGTGTTTGTGTGTGTGTGGACAGCAGCTCAAAAGCAAAAAGTCTGTTACATACCAAATTTAGTATTTAAGTTTAATATCTTCCAAGGATATGACACGAAGATTTTCAAGGATATCTCTCCCCTCCAAACTAACCGTTACATGGAAACCTTTTTTTTTTTTTAATGTTGTTTTTCTCAAAAATGGCTCAACAATTTTGATTAAAATACCGCATATTAAAAATATTTACATGACAAATAAACTACATACCTTGAATATTCTGAGAATAGCGCCTCTGAAGATTTCTTTATTCCGGATGACTTTCACATAACTGGTAAACCGCAAGAGATAGAGCAAAACATTCTACACAAAAAATGCAACTCTCGTTAAAACACACCATTCATATAATATACGGTTTTTTTTCTGTCAATCTCTTTCGAGATGTTACAGTTTTAAGCTACTTTGAATTTTATCAACCTGGAGGCCATCTTTTCTTTCATCTCCCTTTTGTTTTACTCCAAGCCACGCAAAGCGAAAGCCGAATTTCAGTAATTTCGCAAAGTGACCGGAGTTTCAGAAGAATTGGCTATCGCTTTAGCTTAAAGTATTGCCTTATTTTCCTTCTACTTAGAAGCAACTAATACAAACAATTTGTGCTAATGTTTTTCGATTACACGATGTAAATATAGAAATAGTATGTGTAACAATAATTTGTAGACAAAATAATGTGATTCGAACACATGAAATGTTTAATTATGTATCATTTAGTTATGCTAAATCGGTATTTACTTTCTGGACGATCCTCTCGTACGAAGAAAAGCTTGTACAATGTTTCAGTAGGCTAAAAATATACCCAAAATGTATTTTCGATCACATTTTTTGTAATGTCAGGCCAGTGTAATGAAAGAACAAGGAGATGGGATGGTCCCGAAGGCATGTACACGGCCTGTGACTTCTTCCATTTATATTTGTGTATTTAAATGAGAATGTCCGCTGCAGACGCGAGAAATGTCGGCGTCCTTTAATAGTCTCGCCGCGTCAAACTTGTGAAACTAACAAGAATATTAACACGCTCTCACATACACAAAATATTTCCAAGTTTTGGTTGGGACCGGGACTGCTTCGGTATTCAGCGTTGACGGATGCATGTCCTGGTAAAACCTTATTTAAGAGCATCTGCTGCCGGAATAGCAATTCGTTGTCAGCTCAGAGAGAGAGAGCAAGAGAAAGAGTGGGAAAGAGAGAGACTGCTTTCACTTTCTGTTCAAAGAAAATAAGAAAACTGCTTCTCTTTTTCAGGACTTCAGCATTAGTTATATTTGTAGTTACTGGATAGCTTCAATTAATATATTTTACTTTTTCTACATGTACTATGAACATGGTGTATACAGAAGGTATTCTAATGCACGCAAAAATTCAATACCGAGATTTCACCAGAAATACATGCTTTGGAACCCCCTGAATTAAAAAAAAAACATTTTCAGAAAAACGATTGTGTGTCTGTGGGCAGTATACCTCAGAAACTAAAAGTTCATTAAATACCAAATTTGATATATAAGTTCAGTATCTTCTAAGGATGTAATACGAAGATTTTTAAGAAAATCCAGCCACCCCGAACTACTCTTTATATGGAAAATTTTTTATTTTTTCAAAAATTGCGATTTTGATTAAAATCTCTTATATTTAAGACACTTACATGACAAATAAAATGTATACAATGAATTTTTTGGGAATATCCTCTAAATATCTCTTTATTCTGGATGAATTTGTTTGAATTTTGCATAACTAGTATATTGTAAGAGATAGACAAAAGCTTACTGCACAAAAAATATAGATTTCTTTAAAACACACAATTTAGATCAGATAATTTGTTTTTCCTGGAGTTGACCGTTTTAGAGATATTCCGTGTTATTGGTTTCAGTTTTAGAATACATGAACTTTTCTTATACAGGAACTTGTCAACTCCTTGCTACGCACAGAAACTGATTTCAATCCCATTGCAACCACAGTTTAAAACATGTGACTGTTGGTTTAGCTTAGTGTGTTTCCTACTTATAAGGGACCAAGTAATAATATAGTTTCTGCTAGTGTTTTTTCTACTAGCGTAAAGTGAATAGGGGAATAAGTTTGTTAACAATAATGCTTACAGAAATGTAGAGAAAGTCATGTGAATGGAACATATATTTTATTTTAATCCTGGTAGCCCAGATTCTGTTTTCACCCTTTAACTTGAGATCTGACTCACCTAGTTAAAGTGTTTAACATAAATTGGTTAGGATTACAATATCAAGTATTTCCTAGGATCGAAAACTCACCGCAGGGTAGAGGTGTACCGCGGATTTTACCTTTGGCATCGACCTATGCCAGAAGATTGGTATCCCGCGGGCCAATCTATGATCCTTTTTACTTTCTCTACAGCGTATGTAGTACATAGATAAGGAAGATAATTCATTTCAACCAAAAATTCGATACTGAATATGCATTTTAATGTTCCTGTATAAAAATATCCATTCGCATGACCTTCTCAAAAACTATTGTTACAAAAAATTATTCCTTTGTCTAAATCATGGTAATCCAGATAAACATTAGTGGAAATAGTTCTAATAGTCCCTTTAAGTAGAATGGAAATAATTGTATACACTAGGCTAAAGCGATTGTCAAATCTTTTTAAAAGCCAGTCGCTGTGCAAAACAATTCAAATATAGTTCGCTTTGCACGGCCAAGAGTAAAACAAAAGAGAGATGAGACATAAGATGACCTCCGGCTTCTGAAAAATGTAAGTAGCTTAAAATTGAAACCGTTAACACGAATAAATTGGAAATGGTTGACTCTTCAAAAAAGTTGATATGGCATATATTGTGTGTTTACTACATGTTTGTGCAGTACGTTTTTTGTCTAGCTCTTGAGAATCACAGTTATGCAAAACTCGTCAAGAGTGAAGAGATCTTCAAATGTTATTCCCAGAAAATTCAAAATATCAATTTTATTTTTCATATATATCTTTAATACATGATATTTTAATCAAAATAGTCATTTTTGGGAAAATCAACATTTTCTAAATTAAAGGGTAGTTTGCGGTGAAAGGATTTTCCTCAAAATGTTCGTGTCGTACGTATCCCTGAAATATACTTAACTTAAACACCAAGTTTGACACTTTACCGACTTCTCACAGATGCACGCACGTGCGCGAACGGGTGAACCTTTTTCTAAAAGTGTTTTTGTGGGCTACAGGGAACCCTAAACCTGTATTTTCGGTAAAATCTAGGTATCGAGGTTTTAGGTGGAGTGCTATACCTTTTCGATCCATATACTTTGTACTGATAAAGTAAACACTAAAAATTTATTCGGAGCATCTATGATGCACTTAATTTAAATTTACATAATCAAAGAATAAAGTAACAAAGATATAACATAGTAAATGATTCATTCTCAAGGGACCACAGTTTTTAAAGTAAATGCAAATGAATGTTTAGCGCACAGGTCTACAGAGATGTGCTGAGTCCTTAACATGTCCGGTTTGAACACCCGCGTATCATTAGAGAGCAATACAAAGATGACCATAAAGCAACCCTAGTAGGCGAGACGGCTCACTCTGGCATTTACGAGAAAAAATCTTTCCATAGCCGAAGCCTCTACAACTGATTGTTCTCTCGTGCGTATTAAATACCCTGACGCCTTGACGTTCGGAAGCAACTGTTACAGTCAAACCAAGAATTTGTATATAAACTTACATTTCCGAAATGGATATACTGAACTGAAACATTATATTCAATTACACCTTCAATGCTACTATCACAATAACGAGAGAGGCGTTTATTTTACACCGTAATATATAATACGAAATTAAACTTTCTTCTTATAATTACTAGAAGATGTAATTAATTAAATAAAGAAACCAGCACATATTTACTCACTGTGTTTATCTTTGCACTTCGGTAACTCTCCGGGATTTTGCATTTATCTGTATCAACCACTTTTTCAATATGTGCGACGGTTGCTTGTGTACCGCTAAACATGTTTTTAATCGTTCTTCTCTTAATGTACTACTATGATGCGAATTTGTAAACTTTATTAAGGAAAACAGTCTCATAGATTGCCCCCAAACATGGACACAATCCTTGTAGCGAGATTTAGAGTTCAAAAAAAACCTTTCTTATGGAACCCTAACGTAGAAAACGTTTTTTATCGTTTTGTAAATCGAATATTCCTAACCGCAGTTCAAAGAGAATGTCGAGGACATAGCAGCCATCGCAACTACGAAGTAATGCGTAATGTTTCACTACCGCAGACAATGGTGTGCAACTGTGCTGCCCGCAGTGAGGACTGTAAATAGCCCTGCACGCCCTTAATCCACCTGGATAACACCCGCCCCTGCGCCGCTTTGTCACCAAAACTCCCACATGCGGCTTTCTGGGACCGAACCCAAGGAAGTTGGTGAGAGGCGCTTTGCCAAAACCACTTGACCAACGTGCATCCACCTCATGAATTGAATTGAGCTTTATTTAAGGATGCTTTTTCAACTGCTGTGGTTCTCAGTGTCCCATTCTATACCTATAGAACATGAAAGAGCATTTAATTTCGCTCAGAGACCTCTTTAGCAGGTTAGAGAGTAAATCTACCACTCGGGACCAAAGACTTTACTTCCCTTCGAGGTGGCCATGCTAAACAATTTTATACTGGAAAAAAATCCATGAACCTCCGCCTGATCTTTACCCGCAACCTTAGGAACCAGAAGCTCGCATGTTACCCCAGACCGCAGGGAATGATAATCACACCGAGATAAAATGGGATTAATAGTGGTATTGACGTCCTTTGAACCGCTTTAGATATCTCTATAGTTCATTTAGCATCATACAGATTAAAACTCCTTTAGATACATTCATTGAAGCGTGTCCAAATTGGGCAGTTAAGAATATGAAGTACTTTAAGATAAGAAATTCAAATCCTAACAATTCAATTTGTTGTGAAGTAACCCTACATTTAATGTCGTTCTTATAAAAAAAAAACAAGTTATCCAGGCAGATCTGCCTACAAACCGGTTATAGAGAGGTGCTTTGAGCAATCCTCTTTTCCTTTCACAAAGAAAGATGTTCTTTGAGACGCAGGCTTCTGTGATGAATAATAAATATTTGATTTCCTTTGCACTCGCTACTCCCAGCGAAAAGTAACTGTGGACATGACTTGCTTAGTTAACGTGTTGCATTAACTGTGCTGCCTAAACTTCTCCTTCATCATCTACCTTACATTGCTATCCCTTGTACAAAACAAAATAAGTTTACATGAATGTAGGATTGCGTTGTGCTCTGAATAATAACACAGGGTATTCAGTAAAAGAAATCCTCAGAGAAATGTAATGAGTTTCTGTTCAAAATCACAAAAGAAATTGTGTGTTGAGCTGCTTAAATTAGAATTCCATTTGTTCTCTAGTTTTCCATTTGCTTGCTTCAGAACGTGTAGAAGATTATGGTCTAAAGGCATCTTATATGTTCCAGTGACATGAGTTCCTCTTAGATGTTCTGCAACAACTGTTCTTTCAAAAGCTTATTTCTTCCTCTATAACGTATGTAAATACAATGTACATAGTAGCTACAGAACGTATTTTATCCACCCAAAAATTCGATATGGAAATTTCACCAAAATGTATGTTTTGAGGTCCCCTGAATCCGCTAAAAGCACTTTAAATAAAGGTTCGTGCGTGTCTGTGTGCATGAGTATGTTTCTGTGGAAAGCATAGTCCAAAAAAGAAGATACCATTAAATACCAAACCTCGTATTTATACCAAGTATTTTCCGAGGATTCGATACGAAGATTTTTAACAAAATCAACAAAATGTGTTTCTGGGATAGCATAGCCCCAAAACAAAAAATGTATTAAATACCAAACTTCGCATTTATGTTTAGTATTTTCTGAGGATGTGACACGAAGATTTTCAAAAAAAATCCCCCACCACAAACTACCCTTTACATGGAAAAATCTTGAAAAATATTTTTTTCTTCAAAATTGCTAACAATTTTTAATAAAATAGTGTATGTTAAAGATATTTATACTCGTATTACCAATAAAACATATTTTAAATTTTATTGGAATAGTCTCTGAAGACACCTCTATTTTGGATGGATTTTACAGAATTTTTCATAATGGTCAAACAGTAAGAGATGGACAAAATGTTATTAAACAAAAATGTAGATCTCGTTAAAATACATAATTGATGTTACATGTTTATCTTGTAGAGTTCATCGTTTTCGAGATATTCCTTGTAGTTAATTTCAGTTTTAAGCTATTTAACTTTTATCAAAGGATACTATGCAAAGCGAACCCAGCTTCAGTTGTTTCACATAGCAACTAGCTTTTAAAATATTTGAGTATCCCTTTAATCTAGTGTATTTCTTATTTTCCCTTCTACTTACAATGAAGCAAGTAAGTAAGATCAATTCTGCTTA
This sequence comes from Hymenopus coronatus, assembly GCA_030762935.1. Taxonomy (NCBI): domain Eukaryota; kingdom Metazoa; phylum Arthropoda; class Insecta; order Mantodea; family Hymenopodidae; genus Hymenopus; species Hymenopus coronatus. The sequence continues at coordinate 90,455,462 of CM060896.1, forward strand.
TCTCGATTAGCATGATGTAGATAAAAGAAGAATATGTTGTAGGCGTAGTTTGTATATAGAGCAGCTAGAGAAAATTATGTGAATGGAACACAGCAGATTTTTTATTATTTTTTTTCTACTTCATGCTAATCGAATTAAACATTAGCATGAATGGTTTTAATAATTAGTCCCTTGTAAGTAACCAAACTAAATGACTCCGCGGTAACGCTCGTGGATGTTATTCTGGAGGTCGTGAGTTCGATTACCAGAGCCGACCTTCCTGAACACATTTTCCTGAGTTGCTAGGCGAATGCTGGGAAGTTTTTATCATCCACCGAATTTCCCGTTTCTTCATTTCTTCCATTTCATCTTTTAATCTGGTCTTTCCAGGTAAAAGTTTCGGCGGTGTGCTGCGGCCAAGGAGATTAGATTTTGATTTGTAACTGCTGTTCTCTCCGCTGGGGTGGCTTAGTAGTACTCTGTCCCCGATGGGGCCAGTTTAACTAGTGTACTTAATTATTCAAATTATTATATTTTGTCTAGTTAAAATAATAGTTGTTGGTAAATTTAATGCAATTTCAGCATCAAAAATCGAAATCAATGTGAGTTGATATGGCACTGCCTGGCAAAACCTAGCGGAAGGATGAAGAACTACTAGCATTATAAAGGGCCCACTTCAACCATGCACTTGCTCGGCACACCTGATGTTTTCTTGATCGCGCAGTTCCACCTAGGGGTCTGATATACTACGACAGAGTGGAATCCCCTCCGCTCTATAGTCCATTCCAGTCCTTATAAGTAGAAGGTAATAATGGAACACACTGGATAAAGCGATAGTCAAATCTTTTAAAAGATAGTCCCGATGTGGTGCACTTTTAATTCTACTCTCTTTGTACCACTAGGATGAAAAAAGTAAATAACTTTTAGTTTGAGTAAATTCTTTAAGTAGTGGAATGTTTAAAACCTCTAACAAGGAATGTTTTGGAAATGTTTCACTCCAAAAAATACATATAACATAAGTTGTGTATTTTAAAGAAATCTAAATGTTTTGTATATATTAAGATTTTGTCTGTCTCTACAGTTTACAAGCAATGCAAAAGTTGTTATCTGGAGTGAAAAGGATTTTAGTAGCTATTTCCAGAAAATTCAAGATATACATTTTTTGTCTTCTAACTTTCATAAGGGCATTTTAATCAACCTTACTACAGCCACTTTTGAGGAAATAATTTCGATGAATTTTCTATGTAAAGGGTAGCTTGGGTCGGTTAATTTTCTTGAAAATCTTATTGTTACATCCTTGAAAGATGCTTAACTTATATATTTGGTCTTATGTAGCCTTTCACAATATGCTGCTTAGGATTAAGAGGAATAAGCGAAACTTCAGTACTCTAAAACAACGTAAATGAAAGAATATTTCACACATTTTTATGCATGTATACTGAATATGTGTAAACTTACGTTGCCCTAGCCTTCCTGGTATAGTCTCTGTATTTCGAGCTCCCAACATACGTACTAAGGAATTTGCGCTTTATATAGTCCTTACAGATTGGAAATAAAAATACAGTACATAGAGGTCTAACATGGGAAATTAGCTCTCTCTAATCTCTCCCTCCGTCTTTCTCTCCCAGTTCACTTCAAATAAAATCCTTCAAGCACCGAGCAATATGATTCCGTGGCGTGGATGTTTGCATTCGGGAAGTCCTAGATTCGATTCCCGTCTGACCTTGCGTTTTCTTACTCTGCCCTGGTTGGTGGACTAATGTTTCGTCTACCATGATTTCCTTTCCATTGCTCTCCTCATCTTTAAGATGTGTTTATAGGTTGCATGATGTAGGCGATCCGGACAGATGCATGCTCATTGTCCTGCTGCATATAATTGTTTTTAATAATCCATTGGCTCACATAATTAATTATATCTGCGCAGACCGCCAAAACTAACCTTCCTTTTCATGTTTTGCCCTGGTCGATAGGCCAATGCTTGGCTCATTTTTCGTCCTCCACGATTTCCAATATATTTCGTTTCCACCGCATTTTAAGTGTCCTTCTAGGCTACATGGCATATGACGGTGCCGGACAGATGTCTGGATACTCGTTCGTTGTTTGGTTTCATTGTAATTATGTTTAATAATCCATTTCATATAATTGTAAATCCTGAAGTTAAGGGAACATTAGTATTAAGAAGGGGTACTTGAAGAGCACTAAAGGAGTAATTCCTAAAGGTAACATGGAAATATTAGGTACTTCGACGCGTCTCTATGGCCTGTGTCTGAGGCTGTAGCCTGAAGTGTGGTCCTTCACTTCATTCCTTCTTACTAGAGTGTGTTAGTGGCAATATCCTACAGCTCACGAGGTTTCCTTCTGTTATGCAACTTGTAACATGTTCTACAAGTTTATTGTGATAAAACAATTTTAACAAGTTATACTTTGTTTACTAATACTTTGTATCAGCAACTATGTATTACTAAAGTTAATATCTTTAATGTTTCTATGCCAATATGCTAGTTTTATTACAATTCTGATTTGCTAAAGCTAAAATAAGCTGTGGCTCACGATAAAATAAAATTAGTTATGTATCGAATGATAAAATTTGCCATATTAACATCCTTAAAAATAAACACTTTATTCAGAAAGCAAACTTTAACTTTCAAAAAGGTAGGGATTGTCAAGTAGAAAACGATTAACAGTTTACAATTATATACCACAAATATAACACAAGAAAACTAAACGTAATTATTACTGAAGTAAAATAAAAATTTTAGCTAGTGGGAAAAAATTTTGTTTTAAAAGGACAACGGAGTGAACGTTAGAAATACAAAACATCTTATGTTAAACATATACTAAAATACATTGGATAAGTTGAGTCAGACTGAAAAATAAAATGGCATAGCCAGAATTTGAACCATGGATCTCCCGGTCTCTAGCCGCTTGCTCTACCACTGAGCTACCATTACAACATCCCGGCATATATACTAAAATTTTACACTAGTTATAAACTGGCTGATTTTTACTTTCTCTATACGTACTATGTACATAGTGTATAGAAGGTATGCACTCCACCCAATAATTCGATACAGAGATTTCACCGGAAATATATGTTTTAGGGTCCCCTGTATAAAAAAAAAACATTTTTCAGAAAAAGGTAAGTGTGTGTATGTGTGTGTCCGTATGTCTGTGAACACCACTGTTCAAAAACGAAAAGTCGGTAAAATACCAAAATTGGTATTTAAGTTTAGTATCTTCCAGGGATGCGACACGATTTTGAGAAAAATCCTCCACCCCAAACTACCCTTTACATGGAACTTTTTTCCAATTTTTTTATTTTCTCAAAAATGGCTCTAACGATTTTTATTAAAATTTCGTTTATTAAAGACATTTACCTGACAAATAAAATTTATATCTTGAATTTTCTGGGAATATCCTCTGAAGACTACTTTATTCTGAGTGAATTTTACGGAATTTTGCATAACTGCTAAACCGCAAGAGATAGGCAAAGCTCATCACACAAAAAATGTAGAGCACATTAAATCACACACTTTATACTGTATACATTATTTTCGTGGAGTTGATCGTTTTTGAGATATTCCTTGTTTTTGTTTTCAGATTTGAAAAACTTAACTTTTCTCATAAGGGAATTTGTCAACCCCTGTCCATACAAACAAAGGAACTTCAGTCACATAGCAACCAGCTTTTGGATATCGCTTTAACCTATGCTACTTCCTTATTTCCCTTCTATTTACAAGGATGCAAGTAATAAGACTATTTCTGCTAATATTTTGTCGATTAACATGAAGTAAATAGAAACATGAGATTTTTAAAACTAATTTGTTGCAGAGATGTAGAAAAAGTCATGTGAATGGAACACATAAGATTTTTTATTCCATTCCTCTTAATGTTTTTAAAATATTCTTGTGGAATTAATTTCTAAAATCAACAAGGGAGAGAGAATATCAGATACACTTATTTATCATGTTAAATAGCTATGCCCAATGATTTGACTTATACCCTTTGCTATATAATATGATTTTGTAAAGTGTAGAACAATGTAACATGCGACTCTTCTTATGCGTAGCTATCGAAATTCTAACCTCAAATTTGGGCGAGATTGTAAATGTCTCATTCATAAGGAAAAGCATGATGCTTTGGTAGTCGCGAAAATAATTATTGATAATATATTCAGAAACTATAACAATATTTTAAATATAAACGTTTTAGTATAGTTGAGAGTTTAACTTACATTTGATCATGTTTGTGGTTAGGATGACAAGTGATATATTATAAATATTCTATCGTTTCCCAATACTTCCCATCAAACAAGCTTACCCACTTGGAGAACTGCTACAAATCATTGCCCTCAAGGAAAGATTTACTACCCTTCCCTTTTTCACGCGAGCTGGTAAAACATGCGAGTACTCCCGTAAATAAAATGTGAATTACAGTTGCGTGCAGTTAACACCTCCGTACATTATAGGCTGTGCTATTTACTTCATCCCTTAATAGGCATTTCTTGCATAAAATCAAAGCTCTTTCTTCCTCTCTCAAATATGGCAAGTATAGAAAGTGTTGTATTCTCCCCAAGAAATATCATTGATGGTTTTGAAATTAAAATGCACATTTTGAGCTGCTCTAAATTAAAAAAAAAATAATTATTGAAAGATTTTCTTTACCTATATGTGAAGGAAACAGGAGTATTAATAATAGACAAAATAAGCATTTCAATCGTTTTAGTTGAGTTCTTTAAAATACAGATATATTAAATTTGTTGCAGTAAAATTGTCTTTATTTGCATTTAAATAAATTAGGTTTAAGAAGATAAATTTGGACACTATATTGAAAAATAATAAATATAATTAAAAGAGTTAATAATAATTAGATGAAATTTTAAATCATTTGTTTCATTTAAATTAAGTAAGAAGCAAATTTATTGTTATTTAAAAAGTTGTTTTCAATTTTGGAAACAACGTTTTTCATTAAATTCAAATGAAAATTAATAAGTGATATTGCTTGACTAAGCCCTTTAAAACAAGGTTTTAATCCTTGTTGTATATAAAGATAGTGTGAATAAACTTGTGTATGTGTGTTACATTGTGCGTGAGCGAGTAAGATATGTTCATAAACAAAAAGTCGGTTAAACACCAAACTGGTATTTCAAATTTAACTTTCAAGGACGAAGATATTCAAGAAAATTGCCTCACATCAAAGAAACTTTTATTTACAAAATATTTCGTTACCTTTTTTTTTATTTTCACAAAAATAGCTCTACGACTTAAATAAAAATGTTTTGATTTAAATATTATAAAATTATATGTGTGTATACATATTCTCATGACGAAGTGAATTTCTTGAATTGTATAGGGTATACGTTGCGAAATCCTCTTCATTTTGACTGATTTTTGAATAATCGATAGCTGGTGTTTCAAATTTAACTTTGAAGGACGAAGATTTTTAAGAAAATCGATACACGTCTAAAACTTTTGTTTATAAAACGTTTCGTTATTTTTTTTTATTTTCACTACGACTTGCATAAAAATGCTTTTATTTAAATATTGGAAAACTATGTGTATATGTATTTACATTATCAGGATAATGTGAATTTCTTGAACTGTATAGGGTATATGTTGCGAAATCCTCTTCATTCTGACCGATTTTTGAATATCCGATAACTGTAGAAGATGCACAGAATCTTGCTATATAAAAAAAATTTCAGAGTTCCTTACATCCCACAATTTATCACAAATAAAACTGTCATGGCGTTAAGCATTCCTAAGATGGAGCGAGGTGGCGACCTTTAACGTGTGCGACTAACATTTGGGAGCTTTCGGGTTTGATCCCCGGTGGTTACTCATCTTCCACAATTTCCTTTGCATAAACTCCCTTTCGTTCAGTTTCCTTTTCATCTTTCATACGCGCTCTTCTAGGTATCTAGAAGTAGGGTGACGTGGTGCAGGAAAGATGGCCCGGATGCGTGCTGAAAGGAGTGGGTACTTCCCAAGGATACCATGCACCTTCCTGGACGAAAGTTGTTGCTCGCCCTCTCTGGATAGGACCAGCACTGGCACGGTGTTGAAACTGGAGTTACTCATCGAGTCTCTGTGGTCAGTCTGCCTATAGTCTAGAGCAGGTTACTCATGCGAGGTAGTGACGTCAGAACCCGTTTTCCTTTACTCCAATCAAGGTGGGAAAACGTTGGTTATTCAGGGGAGCTCAAAACACATATTTGAAATTGTGAAATATTGACATGAAATTTTTGGTGCAATATAATACATTCTATATCTAATGTATATAGTGAAACTTTATCATTTTTCCTCGACGAATAGAGAGACCTGTAGGAGAGAAAGTAGAGAACCAGTTTTTGTTTTCGATTTCTTTTGACTATAAAAATCGTAGCTCAGTCTGTGACACCAGCGTGACAATGACCCCTTGTTAGATCACCAGGAATATTTTTCGTTGATAAACTTTATACAAAAGCTTTACGTAATATAGCTAACAATCGCCTTTTTATTGAAAAAACTGATTGCAAATAGTCTTTATTCCGATGCTTGCTCAATTCTGGAGCACAATTTTCTCGTCGCTTTGACTGGTAGACACTGAATGCTGTTTCTCATGCACTTGAGTTAGAACTCAAGTCGAAAACACCGGGGCTCGTTCTCTTCTTTCTACTTTCTCTAGTACGTGTGTTCAATGTATGTAGTAGGTAGAGAAGTTATTGTTTTCTACCCTAAATTTGAAATCTAGATTTCACCGGAAATATGTATTTTGATACCCCCTGAATCCAAAAAAATTGTTTAGTTATAGAAAAAGATCCGTATGTGTGTGTGCTTTTGGACAACATAACTCAAAAATGAGAAGTTAGTTATTTAACAAACTCAGTATTTAAATTCAGTAACAATGGAAACGAAAATTTTTGGGAAAATTCCCCACCCACAACTACCCTTTACATGATTTATTTTTCTAAAATTTTTATTTTTTCAAAAATGACGATTTTAATAAAACATCATATGTTTAATGTATATTCTGAATGTTCTGGGAATGGTCTCTAAAAATTTCTTCATTCTGAATGATTGGTAAACCTTAAGAGAGACAAAAATTTCTGCATAAAAAATTTAAATCTCGTTAAAACAAACTAGCGGTTTTCATCTAGTAGGCTCTGCAGAACGATATTGAGAGACGCGACCGAGGATCGAGGAATAAAACTCGGTGAGTTCATCGGGATCGTCAGCTAGGTGGAAAAGGTTACTCCTGCCCAACAGGCTCCACAGAACTGCATCGAGACATGCAACCGGATCATCGACTTTAGGTTTAGTTACCCTGAGGTAGGCTCAGGGAAACAGGTACTGAATTAAGAATATTAGTGTCAAGGTACAATTGAGACGTAACTGGAATCTAATTGGCTTCTCACCTTTTGTACTGTCATCTGTCAGGTAATAAATTTTTCTTGTAGATTAAGTTTTTTTATATATATATATTCCTTGCTATTGGTTTCAATTTTAAACTACCTAAACTTTCTCAAACGGGACCATGTAAAGCCAACCGAACCTCAATTGTTTTACATAACTACAGTTTTTCAAAAATTTGACTATCGCATTAGCCTAGTATATTTCCTTATTTCCCTTCTACTTACAAGGAAGCAAGTAATACGACAATTTCTGCTAATGTTTATCTCAATTAGCATGATTTAGATAAAAGAATAGCATTTTGTAAGAATATTTGAATATGGGACAGCTAGAGAAAGTTATGTGAATGGAACACATCAGATTTTTACCAAGACATGCTCTCCCCTATGGTGTTTATAAGCACTATACAGAGTGATTCAGGGACTATACGAAACTTTGTGGATGGTCTCGCGTGGTGGACTATTGCGTTGTCTACATTACTATATACATTGCGTATAGAGAAGGTATTGTATTGCACCTAAAAGTTCTATACCCATATTTCACCGGAAATAATGTTTTAGGGTCCCCTGAATCCAAAGAAACAAGAAGTATTTTAAGAAAAGTTATGTTTGTGTGTTTGTTTGTTTCTTTGTTTCTTTGTGCGAGTATCTTTGGACAGTATAGATCAAAAACGAAAACTCCGTTAAATACCAAATTTGGTACTTAAGTATATTCCAAGGATGCCACACAAAAATTATAAAAATAATCCCTCCATCCAAAATTAGCCTTTATATAGAAAACATTTTGATGGTTTTAATTTTCCCAAAAATGGCTCTAACAATTTTGATTAAAATACTGTAAAGATACCTATATGACAGTTAAAAACTATATTTTCTGGATATTGCTTATGCAAACCTATTTATTCTGGATGAATTTTGCTGAATTTTACATAACTATAAACCGTAAGAAAGAGTCAAAAACGTAATACACAGAAAATGCAAATTTCGTTAAAACACACCATTTATGTTGTTGATCTGACCATTTTCGAGATATTCCTTGTTATTGGTTTAAATTTTAAACTACATACCTTCTCAAACGGGGTCGGTCATCTTTCGTTTCATCTTCTTTTGTTTTACTGGCAATACAAAGGACACGTTTTAAAATAGTTGACCATCGCTTCATTCTAGTGTATATCTCTTACAAGAAGGAGGTATTAAAACAGTTTCTGCAAATATGTATCTCCATTAGCATGATGGAACACATCAGATTTTTTTATCAAGCAACCTATGCTTGTTAAGAAGCCACATGCTCATGGAAAATGTATCTTTTACTAATAGGAAGGCACATGTAGTTCCAGCAGAACGGTGCTCAGCCACACTTCAATCATTAAGAAGCTAGTAAGAAAGCTTCTTAACATATGCGGGAAATGAATAGAGGGAGGAGGATCCGCTGCATGGCCAGCGCAATCGCCCGACTTAATGCTGCTTGACTTCTTTCCTTGGGACATTTGCAAAATGTCGTGTATACTTAATCAAGTTAACACCAGCAAAGAATTGATTTTGCTTGCACCTACTTCTGCCTTTGACCACATTTTTTAGAGAGTGCATACAAAAACCCACTTCAACAACCAATGGAATACGCTTGGACTTTTTTAATTCAATTGGGTTTGTTATCTGATCTTTTCTATTCGCAAAACTTTCTCTACATATAGTATTCGTAAAAGAGCTTAACTTTCTATCTACTTCATCCTAGCCATGATAAACGTCAACAGGGATGGTCGTAATACTTATTTCCTTGTAGTTAGTCATGGAAAAAATAATTGAGCGCTGTTACATTTCACGGAAGCACACGAAGTTGCACAAGCTGGGTTCACACGTGCTCTTGCACTATGCTAAAAAGAATGCTTTTATACAGCGAGGTAAGACGTAGTTTATTACATAAAATAGCATCCAGGGAACAATCAAAATAACTATTTTTCGCTAAACACTAAAAAATGAGCCAAACCTTGATAGTTGAGTCTTCCGCTTTAGTTCTTTATAAGCAGGGAAAAGAGTGCCCCGAAGTAGAAATGTGTCAGTGCTTACGTGCTCCGTTTGAAACTCAGTTTGCTATCTAGCATAGGTTCGAGGCCAGTGACGCACATAGTTTTGTTTATTATTATTTTGGTTTTTAGTTCATGTAAATGGCGTGTTACTTATGGACGCTCTTTAACTACTGTGGTTCTTAACGTCCCATTCTAAATTGGGCGTGAAAAACAGCTTAATTTTGCTCAGAGGCCTCTCTATCAGGCTTGAGGTTCTTTTACGTGCCGTAAATCTACCACACGAGCCCAACTTTACTTCCCTTCCGAAGGAAGCCATGCTAAGGATTTTACACCCGAAAAAATTCCATCGTCGTCCTCCGTGTTTGAACCCGCAACCTTGGGTATATGAAGTTAGCATGGTAACCATTATACCACGGAGGGCCACTCTTTAGTTCACACTAGTACGCTTTACAACCGATGTGTATTACGTTATATAAATCATTTACCCTGTGAAATGTGAAATCTTAAATCTTTTTTATTTTCTGTACTCACAAACTAGAAAACAAAGAAAAACACTGCAACCTGAACTCCGGTTGTTTTTAAGTGTAACAAACTGATAATAAAACAAGAGAAAACCAATTCTAATACACTGTGTGGTTGCCATTATTTACTATTACTACCCTCAATATTTGGGATATGAATCCACTAGCGTTTGAAAATAATTGTCTTCTCTAGAATTCCAAGTGTCTATCATGGCACACCTAAGTTGTGCAGCATTATTCAATCTGGGACCTCGAGAAAGCCTCTGCTTTACTTTCGTCCAAACATGTACAATGGGTTGAGATCTGCTGACTTTGGAAGTCACGAGATATTCGTGTGCTTCGAAAACCACTTTTGAACTTTGGCCGACCTGTGGACCGAATGATTATCCTGTTGGACTTTAATAATACAGGGTGTACATAAATGAATATCGGGGTTTTAACTCTTTATAATATTTATTACATTCAACTTACAATTATAAATGATATGTCAAATGAAAAAGCAACTCAAACAGTTTTATTTGTTGGCACAAGTGCGCATATGCGTGCAATGTTTCTGCCGCAATCCGCTAGACAGCGACAAGTAAACAGAAAGCGTTTTGTGTTTTGCAGTTTGCAAAGACCAAATCTGTAGTTACTGTGCAACGTGCGTTCCGTAGTAAGTTCGGTTGTGGTCCTCCTAGTGATAAAAACATTCATAGATGGTATAATCAGTTTGAAGATACCGGCTGCCTTTGTAAAGGGAAGAGCACGGGACGACCAGGAGTAAGTGAAGAGACTGTTGAGCGAGTGAGAGAGTCGTTGACCCGTAGTTCAAAGAAATCAGTCCGGAAGGCTAGTCGTGAATTACAAGTTCCTGTGTCGACTGTTTGGAAAGTTGTAAGAAAACGCTTACAGCTACGTCCTTACCGTTTACAGTTATTACAGGCTCTAAAGCCGACAGACAACGGATTACGTGCCAAATTCGCAAACGAAATGTTTCATAACCACTTTGTGGATCGTGTTGTCTTCAGTGATGAATCAACCTTTCACCTTAGTGGATATGTTAACACTCATAATGTGCACATCTGGGGCTCAGAAAATCCTCACGAGATGGTACAAATGCAACGAGATTCCCCTAAAGTGAATTTTTTTGTGCCGTATCCCGGCGAAAAGTTTATGGGCCTTTCGTTTTTGGTGAACCTACTGTAACTGGCACTTCTTACCTTGATACACTAGAGCAATGGCTCTTCCCTCAGTTGGAAGAAAATGAGCCAGAGAACTTAATTGTCCAGCAGGATGGTGCGCCACCTCACTGGCATAACGAAGTACGTGATTGGTTGAACGTCACTGTACCCGAGCCCCGGATAGGCCGCAAGGGCCACAATGACAGGGCTTGCTATGCATGGCCTCAACGTTCTCCTGACCTAACGCCATGCGATTTTTACCTTTGGGGCTTCATCAAGGATCGTGTGTACGTGCCTCCGCTACCAGCTGACCTCCCTGAATTAAGAAACCGGATTGAAGCAGCTGTTGCTACAATTACTGAATACACACTTATCAACGTTTGGGAAGAACTCGGCTATAGACTTGATGTGTGCCGTGTGACAAAGAGTAGTCACATTGAACATTTATAAGCTTCTTGGTAAAACTGTTTTAAGTTGCTTTTTCATTTGACATATCATTCATAACCTTAAGTTGAATGTAATAAATATTATAAAGAGTTAAAACCCCGATATTCATTTATATACACCTGTATTATCGTTCCAATATACCTGCACCTTCCCGAGATATCCATGCCCAAGCAGTAATGCTCGTTTGAACACTCCTTGCACGAGTGGCCATATCATATCGAGTACCACTAGGACTGTAAACAAACACAGTCTAATTGGCAGTATAGAACGTAGCTTCTTCGGAGAAAACTAATTCGCTCCAATCGAACATCTCGTACTGTATATACGTGAATGCCACCCTGTCAATTTTGTGAGTTTCACTTAGCACTTCCTTCACTGTGAAGCAGTTCATTATTGACTGAGATAATTAATAATGGTATAATAGTAATAATAATTGTCAAACACATGATCAAACAGTAAAATTGTAGAATCTTGAATATAACGTAAACATGCATGCCCGTTTGCCCCAGGGGTGGTGGCGACAGACTGTTGGACGTATAGTCCGGCTGAACAAAGCAAGGGGAAAGTGTATGATGTGTATGCAGGAGCCAGTGTCGAGATGTAAGTTTTTGGAGCTGAATTTGAACAGCTGCATGCGTTACGCGAAGGGACATGGGAACTTAAACAATTCGTGAAGTGTCCCAGTAATCGCGACAGCCGGAGTGTAATTGTTGTTTCACGATAGTAATACGCTATCCAAGGCACTCACGTCCTACCAATTAGAAACTTCAGCGAGAAACAAGCAATTTAGACTAGCATTCGCTATATATTTTGTGGCGTACTTCCTAAAGTTCTTTCTTTTTGCTTCAATGTGTAGTTGGTGCAAACGCTGGTGTGAGAAGTTACTAAAAGTAATAAACACATGTAATAGAAGGTAATAAGTACCAACTGTGGGACTACCCCAACTGCCGCACATCTACGCCGAATTTCGGCATTTTTTGCAGGGATTGCTAACCGTCCGTGCACTACCCAGGAATAAAGATAAATCCTTGTATTCAGCGGTGTCAGAAACGGACCTCTTTCGACCTCTGCCATGAGAGAACAGTCTTCATTCTCGGTAGATATACGCGAGCGACCAGTACTCTTCCTTGCGGCAACCTGTCCCTCTTACGATACAACTTTGCCTACCTCCTTGCAGTGGACTATGGAAGATCATAAATGCTACCCGATCTGGTGGTCGTTTTGGTTGCCGTACAACTCTGTAAAACCATGGTGAGAATGTAGAAAGTTATCAATGGCATCTGCCATTGCTAAAGTATGAATGAGTGCGTCGTTGTAGTAGTGATTGACTAATGGAACCAAGCACAAACATTTGACCAACACGAAAGAAACACAATAACGACAAAGGAATCAAGCTTATCACCATTAGTTGTAAGCTTTGGCTGTTATACATAATATTTATAATACTCAAATTATAACTAATATAGCAGAAACTTTGTATTAGTATAAATTAAGAATGTAAAATAGAAAATATGAAGAAGAAACAACATAAATGGGGGAGAAAAAAATGTATGCTGTTGCAGAGGTTTGAAATTAGATTGCGTTACCTCTGAGCTACGTTTGTTTAGGGTAAGAGGCATCTTCTGCTGCCTTTATATATGCGCTGTAATATTGGTCAATGATTCTTATGATAACGTGATTCATTTATCAGGGTATTTCATGGCTTCTGAACCAGCTCATTGGTTGACTCAGTTGGTTGGGAAGTGGTTGCTCCACCTATATGTATAACTACCAATGAGTATAGCATTAGATAGAAACACTTATGGGTTTGTTTACTAATTGGCTAATGAAGAATGGGAAGCATGGTGGTTGTTGTCGCATTCTTTATCAGGAACCAATACGAATGTGAAACACGGTGCTAGACACAGTCTGTTAATGTGTTCGACAGGTGATAACGTATGTCGCAGACACTGTTAAGTAACTCTAGCTCATATTGGAAATAGCGACCAGTGTAAACCTCCTGCGATATGTAGTGACACTTTGAAATATTCTGCTCTCAGAGTGTGCTCAATCATTTTTTTCCATGACTGTGACTAAAAATGATAGAACACATAGGCTAAAGCGATACTCAAATAGTACAAGAGCTGCTTTCTCTGTAATGAAATCATATTCTGTTTTCTTTGTATTGACAGGAGTAGAAATGAAACAACCAGAAAAGAAAAACGAATGACCACTTCCCAGTTGATAAAAGTATAAGTAGTGGAAAATTTAAACCAACAACAATTAATATTTCGGAAACAGTTAGCTTCATCAAAAATGTATAGTATACAAATTGTGCGCTTTAACAAGATCCGAGAGTTTTCTGTCTTAGGTTTTGCGACTTATCCATAAGTGCTGCTATTTAAGGTATAAGTTTTATTTTTCATGAAAATATTGTAAATATATGGTGTTTTGTGAAAATCATTAGAGCAATTTTTAAGATTTTTTTTTTTTTTTTTTTGAAAATGTGTTGAGTAAAGCGTTGTTTGGGGTGAAGAGGCTTTCTGCTCATTGCCTCTATCTGAAGATGCTGATCTTAAAGTTTAAGTTTGGCATTTAGCTGACTTCTCATTGTTGAGTTCTGCTGACCATGCTAATACTCAATTATTTTTCTAAACGTGCCTCTTTTATATATTTATTCAAGGGACCCCTAAAATGTGTATTTGGAGTGAAATCTTGGTATATAATTTATGGGTGAAGGCAATATGTTTTACCTACTACCCTACAATGTGCATGGCAGAGAAATTGAAAATTAGTTCATAAGCTTTGGATATTTTCTGCTTATTTATGTAACTTATAAACACGCATCAGCAACTTGATTTGTGACAAAAAGACATCTTATCATTACAGGCTTGTTGCAGAGATCCGTGGTTGTCAATATGCTCTTCTGCAATAGAATGGGAACCTATTAGGTGAGCAATCATTGGTGAGACCGCTTTCGCCGTGTGATGGGCCGGCGAGTCGTGTGCTGTGTGCGGTTGACGTGAAGTCCACAGTAAACATAGAACAGTTTGTCGCGTGAGTTACTTCTACCAAAGTTGACACAAACACATATAAAGATAAGTAAATTACTTACGTCTACCAAGTAAGAAGATGTTGGAGCTGCCTTCCTTGTAGTGCATCATTTCTGCTTATAAATTGCTCTTTGCACTCTCCAGTTTCTTCGAAGAAAGATCAGACATTTCTTAATGCTTTCAATTTATTTTCTTTCTTTTTTGGTATATGCTTTCTCGTTGACCATACGTTTTCCATCTCTAGAGGGAATTAAAATACAAAGTTAACAAAAAAATCTAAACAATTATGATTAACTTAAAAGAAAAAACATTCGTCAATAAAATTACTGCTATTTCGCATGGAATATGTACTTTCTAAGAAAGTGCAAAATAAATTGAGCAAGAAAGGAAGGCAGTTCTAATGTCTCCTTGGTTTATGCAAGTAATTTAGTTTTCTTTTCAAGTGATGTGTTGTGTATTAAAAGTAACCTACCTACTACATTTACGATATTTCTTTCATTCTCTTTAACTCCTCCGTCCCCCAGGACTTAAAGCAAGATCCTGACGTCTGTGGCCTGTTGATGAGTAGAGGCTCTAAATAAGATAGAAGCAAGGATGGGTGATCAGCCCGATGTCTAAATTAAACTGAGGAAGTGGATGCTATGAAATGTTGGTGAAATGGATGATGGAAAGATGATTATGTAGCAGTTGGTGGAACGAATGAAGGAAGGACCCGGAGAAAACCCACTCAGACGCCGCTTCGTCCACCATGCGGCCCTCTGGATCGAACCCGGGCCACCTAAGTGCTAGGCGAGCGGTCTAACTACTCGACCACGTCGACTTACGGCCCTACTGAATCTACAAGCTTCTGGCAGTCACAAGCCCGACACAGCAAGCAGCCTTATGGGCTGTTTGTACGCCGTGAAGCCGGTCCCTTCAAGGATTGTTAACTCCGTATTTTGGTTTAATACACCCTGGCTTCATAACCTTTTCACTTGGCTTCAAATTTATCACTTTCGAAGCATTTATTTTCACACTGTACATTATGTGATCACTAAAACGGCTTTCTAGATTAAACCTGTTCGTATTAAAGTACCTCTTCTTGTTTGTATTAAAATCAAAGTGAGGACTAAGGAAGGTAAAGCGAGCTTCAAGACTTCAGCATTAACAATGAGAAGTGGGAGGACTGTGCAGTATAAAGAGATATCGCTAATGAAGATAACCACTGTTATTAAACGCACACTTTGCCCGTAAAATGGAAGGAAAACTTCAGTTCATAACTTGTCTCCGGTAGGGCAGTTTTATTTGTTTTCTCCTTATTACCAGGCAAGGAGGGCTTTATCAGGAAGTTCCACTTGGTTCCACACCTTGACTGCTAGAATATATAGTTGTGGGCTATGAAAACCAAGTCGAGGTTCCTCCCCATTAAAACTTGTCATAAGAGTTTTGTTTCAAAACCCTTTCCACCCTACAGACTCTTCACAAAACATTTGATAATTTCCAACCACTTCTCACGTGCAGAGAAAAATAGAAATGAAGTACCAGAGACGGTCTGTCGAAATGTCGCAGCAAACTGGCCTCTCTAGTCTATTACATTTTTTCTTGCCTACCTTCCCTGAGTGCTGTTTTAAAGCTTAAACCAACTGTGACAGAGAAATACTGAACTTTTATTAAGGCTAATTTAATTTTTCCTATTCCTCATTGATGAATATAAAGTATACATTTGACTCAGGCTTTCTGAAAGGAAGAAAACGAAAATAACATAAATAGGAAGCACATATGCATGTTTTCAGATGTTAAAATCACACAAAAGCTAATATATTTATAGACGCCTAGATTTTATATAAAAAAAAATTATTCATGATATATTTAGTACCTTACATTTGGTTTTTAAAAATTCTAAAAGTATGCATTTGCCAATCATTGCAAGAGTTTGTGCAATAAAATAATAGCAGTTCTACTTTGTTCGTAAACCTTCAAGAGACACAAAAGTTTTTTTTTTTTGTAGCTTTTCACGTCTTAAATAATTCTTTAATTTTTAAACACAATTTTCTATCTCCTCAAAATTTATCTTAGTATCATTGTTAAAATAATAGTAATTATAGCCGGTTCAATTTAGTATTTTAAGAAAATATTTTAAAATATTACATAGAACATTCTTATAAAGTTAAAAACACCCTAACTATTCGTGATAATTAGAAGCAATAGTTGATAGTAACGAATTTACTAGTAAATTAGAAAATGTAATAACTGTTTCTAATTATAACGAATATTTAAGGTGCTTTAATCTAATTTTTAAACAGAAGCGTTATAGTTCCGTCAGATTTAGGATTGTAATATATCCGTAGACTGTAGAAGCAATATATTAAATTAGCTTAAGATTTTCTACACTATTGTTGACCCCATAATTTAGGCATTAGTTTCATAAGCTAGTTCGCTATGGACGAAATGGAGATAATACGAGGACCGTTTTATTTTTTACCAGCCTCCGATAAGCTATAAATAAAAGATAAGTTCATAGAAAACATTTATTTTATTACTAAAAGGTTTGTACACTTATGGTTACTTGTCAACATAATCACCGAAAAAATTGAGACATTTATCGTACCTGTGCACAGGCTTTGCAATACCCGCTTCAAAAAATGTTGCCGCCAATGATTTCAAATGAGCATTGACGTTGTTTTGAAGATCTTCGTCGGTTTGAGAGTGTTGCCCTCCTAGCCACGTCTTCAGTTCAGGGAAAAGGCGAAAGTCGCTGGGTGCCAGATCAGGACGTACGGCGGATCATCGAAAATGTCCTATTGAAATTCCTCAAGGAGCCGGTGGGTTTTGCCAGCAGTGTTGGACGAGCGTTTTCATGGATCAACACAATTCCTGAAGACAGCATTCCTCTTCGTTTATTTTGAATGACTCTCCGCAGACGTCGTTAAGTTTCACAATAAACAACTGCATTGATAGCGGTTCCGGACTGCATCATTGGCGGCAACATTGTTTTGAAGGGGGTATTGCAAAGCTTGTGCATAGCTACGACAAATGCCTCAATCTTTTCGGTAAACATGTTGAAAAGTAACCATAAGTGTACAAAAATTTTAGTAATAAAATATTTTTTCTATGAAGTTGTATTTTATTTATAGTCTATTGGAGGTTGAAAAAACCGACCCTCGTACTATTAAGAAATGTAAATTCCTGATTATGCCCTTAAAAATGTAAGTAATCCGTAGCCACATATTTGCCGAATTTTAGCACTGGAACTTGCCAGTCTACTGCTGTTGTTTACTATGCGTCTACTCTATTTTATTTCTATCCTCCGTTAACAACTGTTTCGGAACAATGCGGGGAGTAAGAGAAGGGTTAAACAGGTGAAAGTTAACCTGCCGTGATTAACCAGGCTCTCGTGAAAATATTACCTGCAGTCAGGAAAAACAGATATTGCTAAACTATGATGCAACTCTGAATAATAATTTTATGACTTTAGTATAAGAAGAAATATTATACTTAGAAGTTACATTCAAGAAGCAAATTAATTGTAATCGGTTTCGACCTAATAGTAAGATAACTAATTATTCTTATTTAGAAATGAAAGAAAATGAAAATACAGGTGGATCCTTTATTATTCTTTTTAATTAAATGTTTAAATTCTTCATGGAGCTTACTAGTAATTAAGTGTCATAAAACTTTCAAGAGAATGAATGCGATCTTGTGGATATCTATTTATTGAAAATTCTTTATATTACAGAGTGCTCATAAATGTTGACTATTTTAAGACAGTTTTGTGAATTATTGCATTAAACACAATCTGAACATGTGGAAAATTGTTAAATTATACTCGTATGCCACATAAATATTTCACTATTGAAGTTATTATTTAATCCTCAAGGATACAAGGTCACCAGGCACCTTTAGATGGAAACACTCTCACGTCATGATATTCACTCTAAGTGACGCATTGCCGTGCCCCTGCAAATATTTTATGGGGATTAACTGATCATCGCCACGCACATTTCTACATACGGTCACAAAAAATTCCGAATTTAACAATGGGTAAAGAAAAGTTCGTTTCTATTCAGGCCTATTTCTCATCCCTCCCCGGAAAACATAATATACTTTAGTTGATATACTTTAAATTAGTTTTGGAAAGCAAAAGTATTTCTTATTATAATATAAAAACTAATAAACATTTTAGGATGTAACACGTTATATTAAACAGCCATAGAAAAATTAATTGCAAAAATTTAATTACTTGAATACTAAGAAGGTGGTAAGATAAATATACGTTGAGGTGTGTAAACAGTGACCAAAATTAGAGTTTAAATAAAAATAAATGTTTAATAATAAAAGTCCAAGCATAAGGGTAATGACAGGTTAAAAATAAAATTTATAGAATATCACTAAATAAAATTAAACAGACTGGAAAGGGGTAGAATTCCGTTAAACTACAAACACAACATATTATTTATTCGGGGAAATGCTATATCATCTGATCCTAATATAATTTTAAAGGAATATTTGCTAAATAAAATAAACTAAAGAACATAAACCATGAAAAATTATCAAAACAAAGCTTAAATAGAAGATATTGGAAAGGGCAAAAATGTCTTCAACAAAAAGCATTTCGCGAAAATTAAACAATTTGAGATGTGGCAACATAGTACAATCGAAGCAGTAGCTGTGATGTGACTGAAATAAATGATCCCTCTGTCGCTTAGACTAAAAGACGGCGCGTAATGTTATGACGTATACTCAGTCCTGATTTAGTAGTAATTAATCCTACCATTAGTCAAGTATCCTATTGTTGTTGTTATGGAGCAACATTTTAATATTAAGTGTGTCAGCATGCTATTTATCAACAGATCCGTCAAACAATAAGAGACTAAAGCTATTCATAAGCAACATCACAATAATTCACGACCGGAGCGGAGTGACAGGATTTTTTTTAGTATTGTTTAATGCCCGCTTTTACTACATATGGCATCGTACGCAGTGACACTGGTGACATATGGAATTAAGATGGAGCACCGGTGGAATGCCATGGCGGGAGAAACCGGCCGAAGAAAACCCGCCTCTGCACAGCTTTGTCCACCACAAATCTCACATGTGGTCGTTGGGATGGAATCCGGGCCGCCTAGGTGAAATGCAATTGGTCTAACTACTCAGGCCGCTGCGTCCGCGACGGGAGTGAATTGTCCTAGGAGATGAAAACGCGAGTTGCATTTGATAAGACAACTCAGCGAAATATACATTAATAATTTAGAATATATAGAAAGGGAGATTTTTATCAGCTTATGATTGTAATTCTTGCATTAGTTCTCAGATAGTAGATGACGCATTCGAATACGAATATCGATAGCAAAAATAGAAATAGGGAGCAATTATTTTATTTCAGCTTGTAATAATTAATGCATGAAATGGAAAGAAACGTTATTTTATTTGAGGTTGTTGTACACATGTACATAAGAAATATAAATAATGATTATTTTCACTCCTATTTTGAACTAAATAATAAGAGAGGAGATTAAACAAACGAACGTCAGGTGCGATAAGATTTAAAAGAAATGAACATCAGCTGCGATAAGATGTTTCGCCAAATTTCTCTAGCCAGATGACCACGACAGTAGAAATTGCCTAATCTCGGTGCTTTAATAATAAGCAAAATTGTCAATTTAATGTTCGTTTTGGCCTCTGCTTTTGTTTCTCTCTGGTCTAATGGCTCACATTTATTCTTTCCTGAATTGAACATCAACAGACCACCAGGGAAACCTCCTACTTGACAATTCAATTGGCAAGTTCTAGCAGTGTCTCCCTCCAGGAAGATAATTTCCAAGTGTTACCTATGCACCTATGAAAGTTCTCATACTTAAACATTTTACGACTCTCACGATATCAAAGAGAAACCCAAATACAGTCGTCTGATGAAGTTGAGGTTAAAATAGTTACGACAGATACATCTCTTCGACTCGAATACAGAGTGGACAGTGAATAGGTGCAAATAATTTTATATTTAATAGCAGTGTCTATAAAACATAAGCGTGTCTCATTTTGTCCGCTTTACTAACAACATTGTCATAAATTAAGTACAAAGCACAGAATGTGTTTTAAACGCCATGTGTTATATCTGTTCTGTGTTTACGTACATCACGACGGTAGTTCTTGTGTTTACTGCTCGCACACGCCGATCTGCATTCACGTGACTCAGAGAGGAATTGAGGGACCGATTCAGTTACAAAGTTTCCTTTACAAAATTAACATTTTTGTATGCTCGATTAACTGCAAGTTATTCAAATTACGATGAAATTTTGGAATATCCAATGCTGTAAAGGACTGTTTCATCAGTAATTTTAAGCCGTCATATCTGCCTAAAAGATGAACGTTCTCTGCAGTTCAAGTAATCTGCGACACGGTTCCCGATTTGAAGGTTTTTAAGCTGAGGTTTAATTTTAATGTCTCACATTTGTAAGACCAAAGAGGATGGTTGTGTAGTTTAAAGAACAGAAGTGCAAATGCCTTCATGTTGGCTCGAGTTATTGTATCTGTTCAACGAAACCAAATTTAAATAAAGAATAATGCCATTGTGTTCAATATTTTAAGTTGAACACTGAATACATTATGAGTCTTAATCAGAAAACGCATGAAAACAAAAACATATGCTTGGTTAGGTTGCAGTTTCTGTGCGATCGATTTTATTACCTCCTATCGCACCCCTTATAGTTGGGCAGGGCAGACGGCAAAAGAGGGTCAACCGTGACATAGCGTGTTACATAAAAAATTACCGAACATATAAGATAGGGAATCATAGCTATCCTAAAACATCGTGACATTTTCCACATAAACACAACTTTAGAAAATAGCGAAACCAGTTGCAAATACTGCATCATCACATTGTGCTCTAAACGTTGATACAAATATTTGCATCTCTGAAAATAGGTATGGTACCACGAAAATTATGACGCTGATAAAACTTCAGATCAGGGATTTTGTAGTGTGTAGTGATTCTATAAAAGATTGTCAAAGAAACATTTTTAAAGTCTTCACAAGTACTATGTACACATCCAAAACTTGATACCGAGATTTCACCGTTAATGTATGTTTTGAGACACCTGAAACCAATAAAAATAATTTTTAGAAAAAGGTCAATATCTGTGGATAGCATAGAAACGAAAAGTGCGTTAAATACCAAACTTAGTATCTCCCAAGGATGCAATTTGAAGATTTTAAAGAAAATCCTCTCACCTCAAACTACCCTTTAAATGGACAAAATTTTTGAGCGTATATTTTCCCAATAATGGTTTAATGATTTTGGTTAAATATCGTATATTAGTAAAAAAATTAAAATCTTAAATTTTCAAGGAATAGTCTCTAATGATTTCTTTATACTGGATGAATTTTGCATAAATTTTAAACCCTAAGAGACAAAAACTTACAACACTAAATATGTATATCTCATTAAAACCCATAATTTTTATATACTTCTTTTTACTTTCTCTACACGTACTATGTACAGTGTATAAAGAAGGTATTGTATTCCACCCAAAAATGTGATACCGAGATTTCACCGGAAATACATATTTTGGGTCCCCCTGAATCAAAAGAAAAAAGAAGTATTTTTGGAAAATGGTCCATGCGTGTGTGTGTGTGTGTGTGTGTGTGAGAGAGAGAGAGTGAGTGTGCGCGCCTGCGGACAGCATAGCACAAATGCGAAATGTGCGTTAAATACCAAACTAGGTATTTAAGTTTGATATTTTCCAAGGATGCGACACGAAAATTTTTAAGAAAATCCCCCCAACTACCCTTTATATGGAAACATTTTCCAAAATTTTGTTTTTCTCAAAAATAGCTCTAACAATTTTGACGTGTATATTAAAGATATTTAACTGAAAAATCAAATGTATATCTTGAATGTTCCGTTAATAGCCTATGAAGACTACTTTATTCTGGACGAAATTTGCGGAATTTTGCATAACTGGCAAATGTGAGACATAGACTCAAACTTACATAATAGAAAACGTAGAGCTTGTTAAAACACACAATTTATGTTATATACATTTTTTCCGTGGAGTGGATCGTTTTTGAGATATTTCTTTTTATTGGTTTCAGCTTTAAGAAGCTTATTTCTCACACGGAAATCTGTCCATAGTAACAAGGGAACTTCATTCACATAGCAACCAGCTATTGACAGATACTTTAGCCTCCGCTACTCCCTTAATTCCTTCTACTTGCATTGAAACAAATAATAAAACTATTTCTGCTTAAATTTTCTTTTAACATTAATTTGTTGCAGAGATATAGAGAAAGTTATGTTTCTGAGATATTCCTTGTTATTGGTTTCACTTTTCTCATACGGGAATAAGGAAAGTTGGTCCTTCGTCGTAGATTTACAGCAGAGATAAGAACCTTAAGCTTGATAAAAAGGTCAGAAGCAAAATTAAGCGGTCTTTCACACCCAGTATTAATGGGACGCTGAGAACCACAGCAGTAAAAGAGCGTCATAAAACCCCATTTCCATTTTATACGGGAATGTGTCTTAGCTCTTGGTCATATAAAGAAACTAATTTCAATCACATAGCAACCAACTTTTAAAGGATTTAGCTATCGCTTTAGCTTTGTGTATTCTCTTATTTCCCCATCTACTTATAAGAAAGCAAACAATAAGAACATTTATGCTAATGCCTATCTCGATTAGCAGGAAATATATATAATAACAGGCTTGTTTAAGAATAATGTTTTACCAAATGTAAAGAATTTCATGTGATTGGATCACATCAGATTTTTATTTTGAAATGTCAATAGGTATTATATTAAAACACATTAAAGAATACCGACGCAAAAAATGTATCATAGATACAATAATTTTACGAGATAAAACAAAGAAATTTATCCAGCCTTGTTAACTCACTTCATTATGCATAATCGCCGATTGAGCTATGATACGCCCAGTAGACTTGAATGATAAAGGAAATGAATTAAAGATCATCTGTATAACCTATATACAAAAACAAAATTACTTCACAAACTTCAAATTATGTGTTGCAATCGCATGAGTTTCTCTACCTATTCTGGCACAAATTATTCTAGCAGACGCTTATTCTTCATCCTGCTTCATGTTATTGGAGATACAAATTTACAGAAATGTTATTATTGCATACTTTCTTGTAGTTACAATTGGATTATGGGGCTACAGGAGACTTTAAACGAAAATTTTAAGTGCAAATCACTACATAATAACTTCAAAATACGTTCCTTTTCCGTGACCAATTGAAAAAGAATTTGACCTCCCATTTGAGAACAACATAATTATTTCGAAACAAATGAAAACAAACGAAAAAAATGCTTAAATAGCAACAAACAAAAAGACAAAAATATTATTTGATAAATTGTCTGCATTAACGAAATTTAATTTTATCCATCTCTTGCGGTTTTTGAGTTATGGAAGTATCATTCAGAATAAGAAGATTTCTGAGATTATTCTAGCACTCAGATATATATATTTAGTTTGTCAAAAAGTTTAGCCTTGTGGTATTTTAATTATAATCTGTAGTCATTTTTGAGAAAACCAAAATGTTTGAAACATTTAAAGGATAGCTTGTTGTGGGGAGGGGGGGCTATTTTCTTTAAAATCTTCTCGTATGATCATTGGAATATGCTGAACTTAAATACCAAGTTTGGCTTTAACCAACTTTTCATTTTTAAGTTAAACGTTCAGACACACACCGGTGTCTTTTTCTACAAATGCTTTTTAGAAGTTTAGGACAATATATGTTAACTTATAATTTATATCAGGATAATATATATGTTCATTGATGCTATTTCCTTTCCTTTTCTATTTTTATTTCTTCACTCCATCGTCCATCCCTGGTTATAATTTTCCAAATGTTTTAGATTTTTATTTCTGTGGATATTTCCTGATCAGCTTCTTTTGAGATGGATATACATAACTTTACTTTTCTTCACATTTGATTCCATTTCCTTCCTCCTATATATATGTAGTTTATCCTCGCTATCTGCTATCAATATCGTGTAATCTACATAGACTGATTAGTCTCATTTCAAAATATTGTAAACTGAAAAAACCCAGAAATGTCTAAATCACGAAGAAATATAGCTTAAGTGTACGTAAGAGTCAACCATAATTTCGTCTCGACAAATGTGATCTACTCTAGAAAAAGTTAGATCAAATCTAATGCTAAAATAGGCCTGTTATGATTTGAGCTCCTAAATATAATCCTAAAAGATAACCAAAGTTTCATCGTGATGAAATATTCGAAGGTGTTGGTTGGTCTACTAATGCATTATTGGAAATTTTAATTAAAGAGTGATTTCTACGTAAGGGTTTATACATTAGTTAATTTATTTGTCGTAGAGGTTCTTTATAAATATTAATGCTTTTAACTACTGCAATTAGAGTTAAGAATAGATATGCTGCAATTAAGATTACAATTATATTAATTAGTAAGAAATTTTTGGGTATAAGATTTAAAGTTAATCTATTTTCTAAATTTGCATTTAGGTTTATTTATTAATTAATATTCATATAATAAAATTATAAGAAGATAATTGGTAAAAACATGATAGCTAATAAAATTCTTTTGGACTAGAATATTTCACTTGAAGCTAAAATAGGTACGTATATGAATAGAACTAGTATACCACCTAAATAAATTAAAAGTAAGATATAGGAAAATCAAAATCTTAAAGATATACAACCCCTAATTAAGCACACATAAATTGCCTCAAATTTTCCTCGGAACGTATAGAAACACAGAAGATTTCCATAATGGTCTGCTTTGGTCCAATTCCTTCAGCGGTTCTAGTAGATATCTCTGTGGAAATGCAGGAGAAATGGCCGAGAGATGAAGATAGCAAGATGCAAAATGTTGCCAAAGTGCAGTGTTCAGAACTGTGACATGTGAAGCTGGAACTGTTCCAATACCCGTGTTCGTGGCGGAGTCTACAGTGACAACTGCTGTACTCGCTACATATGGCAGATATGCATGCCTCCATCACACTGACCGCATGTTGTTACAAAATGGAGACCACAGGAAGCCTTTGTGTCACTATTAAACAGCTGTGCAGGTCTTCCTCGTTGCCCGACGATCACTCAGGTTTAGCATGGCTTTCTCCAAACATTACCTACCATCTTCTAAACTTTATAATTAGACCCCGGACTTTAAGATCCATAAACTAATTGTAGGCACCTAAGAGAGGGTTTCAAATTATAGCTAAAGGCACTAAGGGCATAGTTTTAGATACCAAAAAAGTGTGATGTCTTCTAAATCATTACTTTGCTTACCTGCCTAAATCCACCATTCCTTATTCTGTGATCTACTTCATGCTAATCAAGATAAACGTAATCAGGAATATCCTTACTATTTAGTTCCCAAATAAGTCGAAGAGAAATAAGGAAACACACTAAACAAAAGCGATATTCAAATCTTTCAAAAGCTTGATGGTATATGATTGAAATTCGGTTTCTTTTACATGACCGGAAGTAAAACAAAACAAACAAAAAATTTGATGTGCTCAATTCACATGGCTTCTCTACCTATTCTGCAAACAAACTATTCTTACAATAGGTTTTTCTTCTATCTACTTCATGCTAATCGAAATAAATAGCAAAAATTGTCTTACTTGCTTCCTTATAAGTAAGAGGGAGATGCGGGAATGCACAAGACTAAAGTGAAAGTCAAATCGTTTAAAAGCTGGCAGATATGTGAACTGAAGTTCGATACGCTTGCATTGTCAGTAAAACAAAAGAGAATGAAACGAAAGTTGATACCGTTTGAGAAAAGCAGCGTATTTTAAAATTGAAACCAAGAAACAAAGAATGTCTTGGAAACGGTCATCTCTGCAGTTCAAATGTATGTCATAAATTGTGTGTTTTAACGAGATATGCACTTTTTATCTGGAAAGGTTTTGTCTATAATTTATGGTTTACAACTTATGCAAAATCATCTACAATGAATAGTTCTTCAGAAGCTGTTCTCAAAAAATTCAAGATATACATTTTACTTATTATGTAAGTATATGTAATGCATGGTATTTTAAAGAAATCATTAGAGCCATTTCTGGGCAAAATAAAATGTGGAAAAAATGTTCATGTAAAAAATGTTCTTGAAAATGTCCGTGTCGCATCCTTGGAAGATAACTGAACTTAAATACAAAGTTTAATGTTTAACTGTCCACACATATAGAAACACGCAAGCGCACACTCACGGATCCTTTTCTAAAAATTGTTTTTTGGATTCAGGAGGCCTCAAAACATATATTTCCGCCAAATTTCAAAACATAACTTTTGAGTGAAATACAATACCTTCTCTATACATTATTTGCATAGTACATGTAGAGAAAGTAAAAAGAAATGACAAATTTCTGTTTGAGAAAAGCTAAGTAAAATTGAAACCATAACAAGGGATATCTCGAAAATGGTTAAATCTACCTGCATAAATTATTTTAACGAAATCTACAATTTTTGTTTATTATCTTTATGGTTTGCCAGTTATGTAAAAGTCATCCGGAGTGAAGAGGACTTCCGAAGAGAACCGAGGCTATTCTCAGAAAATGAAACGTGCCTATACATATTATGAGTCAGTGAGAAATCGGCGTGAGGGGCTTTCGCTACATCCTTCTCAATGAGCTCGATCTGCTCACTCTCTCCGTTGAAAAAAAAGGATTTCAAAGAGGTTACAACCTCTTAAATACCAATTTTCAATGAAAACTATAGTATATATTAGCATTCAGAGTATAGATGAAGGTTTTGAACTTTCACCTCTTAATGGATTAATCTTGGTTTCCACGCCGCTCATGCACTATGCCATTGGCGTTAAATGATGTTTAACGCCCGCTTTTATTACATGTGGCACCGTAGGTGATGGCACTGATGATACATGGAGTGAAGATGGAGTACGGGTGGAATGCATTAGCGGGGAAAACAGGAAAATCCGGAGGAAACCCGCCCCCGCGTCGCTTTGTCCACCACAAATCCCACATGCGGTTGCCAGGGATCGAACACGGACCACCTTGGTGAGAGGCGAATGGCTAATCATTCGGCCACGGTACGATCCGATCTTAATGATGTCAGCCAGTTGGTTTTGTATGAAATGTAGGACCCCCCTCATAGTTAAGAACTGCAGTAGAAGCCAGTAATTTGAGTCCTAGTATTTCGAGGTTCCACTAATTTTGAGCCGGCCTTAAAATATTAAAATATTACATAAAATTAGAATAAAGCGCCGCTTTTATACGTAGTCCGCATGTACTTTCTACGCATTTCCGAATTTGTTAATTTCTTTCAATTTTCCATGTAAAATGTTGGTAAAACTGAGTTAGAGCTTTTGTTTATAATGAACAGAAATAAACTTGGCTGCTAATTATTTTCTACAGGGTGGCACGTAATGTAAATAAAAGTGAAACTATTTTATTTGTGAAAAATTGAAACAATATACATTTGCATTGATGGATATTACACTTATATCAACACTACTTGAATATGCCGTCAGCTCAGTGGCCCAAATCTGCATTTACGCCGTCTTCCATGGCACGTCGCGACATCTATCGTGGAATGGCATTGATTTCCGCCGATGGTGTATTTCTATTGCTAATAGTTTTCAAACGGTGCGAGAATACTTTTTCTTTCAATTATCCCCACAAAAATTATTCTGAAACTGTTAAATCCGGAGATTGGTACAACCAAATTAAAGCTCCAAAGCAGATTGGGGAACACTCGTTGGAAAAAAATCCTGCATGGCATAACAAATTTCAACATGATGGTAGGAATTTACAGTTAGTGCGTGATCACTACAATCCTCAGAAAAATATGTAGCAATTATCCCACACATTCCATTTGCGCACCACACCACAGCATCCTGACCATAAACTATGCGAGGATTTTGGTTTTGTTTGATCTCAAACTCTCTGAAGAAGAAGGTTGCTTCATCTGACTTGAACAGTTGGTTAAGCAGCCATCTGTGGCAGTCTTGATAGCAGGCAGAGCTGCGTTTCAGTTAGGGAACGTTCAACAATGAAGGCTTCTTCAGCTGCAATCCTTGTTTGTGTAAGCCAACAATCCATGGCGTATCAACTGCGAACATTGTAGCCGTGCGCATGCTCACCAGAATTTGAACAGGAATACCAAGCAAAATTGGTAGATACATTATGCGCGACCCTGTAATACAGATTGACAGGTATCGTTAGTTTGAAGGATTTATTTGTCAACCCCTCGCTAATTGGGACCACGTATCAATCAGTTATATAGAGCATACCATCCTTTCAGAAAAAATACTGTTTTGGAACAATAGTCCCTACTCAGGGACCGTGGTTATTACACATTTTACAGCAGTAACAGACTGACCATTGTTGTAGATGGTATGTACCTGCACATGCTATACTGTAGAGCGCACCATATTGCTTTTTTTTTTATTTATTTTTGATCATTATTACGCGTGTCAATCATGTATTCATGATTTAGCAATTAATTTAATGATATTTAGGTATAAAACAAATTGCCAACTCCACGAAGAAAATGTATGTAACATATATGGTGTGTTTAAAAAGCTCTACATTATTTGTTAAGTAAATTTTAGTCTATCTCTTATGCAACATCCCTCAAAATTGATTCAAATAAAGATGTCCCAGACAGTGTTCCATAGAATTCAAGATATACATTTAATTTCTCAAATAAATATCTTTAATATAAGATATTTTAATCAAAATTATTAGAACCATTTTTGAGCAAATCTAATTTTTCTAAATGTTTTCTATGTAAAGGCTAGTTGGGCTGGGGGATTTTCTTGGAAGATACTGAACGTAAATACTAAGTTTGGTATTCAAAAGACTTGTCGTTTTTGAGCTATGCAGCTCACATACACACACAGACACACACACTGACTGACTGACTGACTAACTGACTGACCTATATACACTGCATTAATACCAATTTATAAATAATAACTACTGTAAAAACAATTAATTTGACAGATGTTGCCTATAGTGTGTAAAATCGAAAGATGGCGTGCTTCAGCAAAACGCTAGACATTTCCGCCCTGTGGTTTAGACAATCATTTTGTGGTTAGCAATGACTGGACAAAAATCACCATTCTAGCTTTAATACTTTAGAAAATAACTTTTAACACTTCGATGACACCTTAGGGTTTTGGTTGATATAAAGTAGGTTTTCGTAACTATAGTATGAAAAAAAGGGTTTGCTATAACTACATCTGAAGCGCGATAGCAAATTGAGCTTTTGTCTTTAATTTCGTAAATGTGTGGGTAGTGGTCTAAGCTCTTGATAACATAGCCGTGATTTATTTCCAAAACAAGTTGTTTGCTTTAAACTCCAGGAGGCGGGAGTACCTCATTCATGGATGGAAAAGCCAGGGCAGCGGAAGATACTCTCTTTTGTGTATGCTATTCAGTGGAGAGAGAGCTCTCAGGATAATTTTCAAACCAATGGACGAGCAGAACCTATCAAAAGCTATCGGCTGGAACTTTGAAATGTAGCCGGACTCGGCAGAGAGCGTTTGATCAACGTTACAAAATCGCCACGACACATAGCAGCTGAGAGCGGAAATCAGAGATAGTGTCGCCAATCGGTAGTAACACTGTACAGGGTGTCTCATTTAATCTCTGCCTACATGTTTAGGCAGCCCACACAGCAGCAATTTTGTTTTTGGAAGGCTTTAACTGTAGGAGATTTTGTTTTGTTTCATGAAGACTATTGGAAGCAAATGATTTGTGCACTGTCGATCAATATTGTTTTTATTTCTACTATGTACATATGTTTAAAAAAGAAATGGCGTTTTATTTATGGCTCTTTAACTTCCGTGGTTCTCAGCGTCCCGTTCTATACTGGGCATGAAAGACTGCTTAATTTTGCTCAGAAACCTCCTTATCAGGCTTGATGTTCTTTTATATGCCGTAAATTTACGACATGGGGCCGACGGATTTACTTCCCTTCCGAAGGAAGCCATGCCAAGGATTTTTACGACCGAAAAAGATCCATCGTCCTCCGCTGGGGCTGAACCCGCGACTTTGAGTATATGAAGTTTACTCCAGGGAGGGCGACATAGTGTATTGAGAAGATATTATATTGTACCCAAAAATTCGATACCGAGATTTCATCATAAATACATGTTTTGAGATCCCTTGAATGTTTTTTTAGAAAAATGTACGCGTGTGTCTGTGTGTATATATGTATGTGTATGTGTGTGTCTGTGTGTGTCTGTGTGTGTCTGTGGGCAGAATAGCTCAAAAACGAAAAGGCCTTTAAATACTAAACTTGGTATTTAAGTTCGGTATGTTCCAAAAATGCGACATTAACATTTTCAAGAAAACACCCCCATCCCCAACCACTCTTTACATGGAAAATTTTTCGAAAATTTTGATTTTCTCAAGAATGGCTCTAACAATTTTGATTAAAATGCCTTATGTTAAACAAAATTGTATGACAAACGACATGTATACCTTGAATGTTCTGGGAATTTTCTAAACACCTATTCATTCTTACTGGTTTTGTATAACTGTAAAATTTTGAGAGATAAAAAGACTGCTACACACAAAATTAAAATACACAATTCATGTCATATACATTTGTTGTAGAGTTAACTGTTTTCGAGAGAGTCCAGATTATTGGTTTCAATTTTAGAGGCCTCTGAGCAAAATTAAGTGGTCTTTCACGCCCAGTACAGAATGGGACGCTGAGAACCTCAGCAGCTATAGACGGTCCATAAATAAATAATAAAAATAGTCTCTTAAACTTCTCAAACGGCAAGTTTTGTTTTATTTCTGGCAAGAAGAGAAATTGGAATTTCAAATGCTTAGTACAGCGATCGGCTTTTAAAGGACGAGACTATCGCGTTAGCCTGTACACTTTCTTATTTCCCTTCTTAAACAAGGAAATTAGTAATAAGAATGATTCTGCTTATGTTTATCTTAATTAATATGATGAAGGTAACAGATTAATGTTTTGAACAAAAGGTTTGTTTACCAAACCGCTGGAGGACATCATGTGAATGTAATTCATTAGATTTTTTCCCTTCTTCTTACATGGAACCAACTTATAAAGTCAATTTCTGTTAATCTTGATCTGGATTAGCATGAAGTATAAGAAGAATAAGCTTTTAAACAATAATTTGTTACAGAGATGTAGAGAAAGTCATGTAAATGGATCATATTAGATTTTTTTTTCTTTTTTTGTGGTTTAACATGGTATAATCTGGTATAACATATCGGACGATCAATAAAATCGGTGACCAAATGAGTTCGAGGTCCACGGAGCTTAAAGTTACTCGGCGGCATTCGTGTTCTCAGGATAAGGAAAAGCCCCGGTTAAACTTTATGCGGATAACTCACCCTAACCGGATTCGAACAAGCGACCTATGGGTCTGGGTTCTTTGGATTTGGCTCTGACCTTTTGAACTCAAGGTCGCAGGTTAAAATCCCGCCCCTGCGCGATGAAATTTGGGCACCACACCGGCGCTAATATGGCCCTAGCCACTGTCAAAGTCGTTAACAAAAATGTCTCTTTTTAATTTTAAACACAGGACTTCTTGAATGTGAGGCAGACACGCTACCCCTACACTACAGAGGTGGGCTGGATCTGGTTGCTCTATACCAGAACTAAATAAACCTTAGTTCTGACCTGTAATCATCCTGTCTGTCTGTCTGTTTCCCTCTCTTTAAATCGCTATTCCTCGCTTTTGTTCCAACATACATTCTCCTATTCCTCTACCTCTCTTGCCCTCCACCTTTTCCCTTTCTTCGCTCTGTCCAAATGAAATATGGAGTGTTTTAAAAACTGGTAATAAAACTCTTTTTGGTATGACAAAATATTTGAAACCTAATTTATGGACTAGCGGTACACAAGCATACCTCTTCCTTTGTCAGCAATATGGTCTTAAAAGTACTCCTTGTGGTATGTAACTGTTTAGTACACAAAGAATAGTAACCGAAACCATAGTACTCCCGATTTAAGCACAGGAATAGTATATTAACTGAAATCACTGTTCCAGGTGATAACTAAGGATATAAATATAATGTATAATCAGCTGTAAAATGAAAATAATATAACTATTCACATTAAAGTTACATAAACAAATAATTGTAACAACTATTACACTGCTCTACCGGGTAAACTGTTTACGCACACGAAAACTAGTAACCGAAATATACGTTTTGAAGGTAATAATTAACCTACAATTACGTATAATGTTAACCGGAAGTATTTATACTGTTCCAAGTGATAACAGGTTTACGATCATTTTGGTAGTGTTTAATGCCCGCTTTTACTACTTGTGGCACCGCAGGCGATAACACTGGTGGTATATGGAATGAAAATGGAGCACCGGTGCTATGCGATGGCGCGGGAAACCGGAGAACCCGGAGAAAACCCGCCCCTGTGTTGTCCACCACAAATTTCACATGCGAGTGGTCTAACCACTCGGCCATGAAGAAGCCCGTTTACATTCAGATTAATAGTAGCCGGAACCACGCTGCTCCACGTGAAACCGGCTTACGTACAGAATAAGAGTATCTGGAACCATTTGTTTTAGGCGATAACTGGTGTATTTGCACTTATAATTTGTAAGCTGAATTATACTGCTCCGCGTGGTTAGTGATTTATGTACAGAATAATATAATCGGAACTATTTTGTTGCAGTTGATAGCCGGTTTATTTACAAGAATAGTACCGACCGGAACTATAGTTTTCCATGTGGAAAATGTCATGTACACAAATAATAGCTACAGGAACTCTGCTGTTGCAAGTGATAGCCGGTTTACGTACCGAATAAAAATGATAGGAACTACAAATTTCCAGTGGTAATGGTTTATGTGCAGGAATAACGATACCAGGAATTATACTGTTCCATATGTTAACAGGTCAACGTACAGAAATAATAGTAACGAAACTATTTTTTTTCACCTGATAATCGTTTTACGTACACAAATATAATTAATATCCAGAACTACACCTACCACTTGCTAATCTGTAATTGTACGCGAATAATATAATCCGAAGTATATTATTGCAGATGATAACCGGTTTACGTACACGAATTATAGTAATCGGAACTATCCTCTTCTCGAAATAACTGGCTTACATACGGTAATAGAGTTGCCAAATTCTAACCCACTTACGTACTGGGATAACAGTAATCTGAACTATATACTTCGCATTTTAAAGTTTTACTTACTAGTATATTAGTAACTGAACAACACTAGTCCACGTTGTAAGAAGTTCAGATACTGGTATAATAGTAACCGGGATCACACAGATTCAGGTTGTAACATGTATAGAAACTAATATAATAGTAACCGGGATCACACTGATTCAGGTTGTAACACGTATAGAAACTAATATAATAGTAACCGGGATCACACTGATTCAGGTTGTAACATGTATAGAAACTAATATAATAGTAACCGGGATCACACTGATTCAGGTTGTAACACGTATAGAAACTAATATAATAGGAACCGGAATCACACTGTTCCAAGTTGTAACACGTATAGAAACTAATATAATAGTAACCAGAATCACACTGTTCCAAGTTGTAAAACGTATAGAAAATATAATAATAGTAACCGGAATCACAATGTTCCAAGTTGTAACACATATAGAAAATAATATTTAGTAACCGGGTTCACACTGATTCAGGTTGTAACACGTATAGAAACTAATATAATAGTAACCGGAATCACACTGTTCCAAGTTGTAACATGTATAGAAACTAATATAATAGTAACCGGAATTACACTGTTCCAGGTTGTAACACGTATAGAAACTAATATAATAGTAACCGGGATCACACTGACTCAGGTTGCAAAAAGTATAGAAAATAATATAATAGTAACGGGGATCACACTGTTCCAAGTTGTAACACGTATAGAAACTAATATAATAGTAACCGGGATCACACTGATTCAAGTTGTAACACGTATAGAAACTAGTACAATAGTAACCGGGATCACACTGTTCTAAGTTGTAACACGTATAGAAACTAGTATAATAGTAACCGGGATCACACTGTTTCAAGTTGTAACACGTATAGAAACTAATATAATGGTCACCGGGATCACACTGATTCAGGTTGTAACACGTATAGTAACTAATATAATAGTAACCGGGATCACACTGATTCAGGTTGTAACACGTAAAGAAACTAATATAATAGTAACGGGGATCACACTGTTCCAAGTTGTAACACGTATAGAAACTAATATAATAGTAACCGGGATCACACTGATTCAGGTTGTAACACGTATAGAAACTAATATAATAGTAACGGGGATCACACCGTTCCAAGTTGTAACACGTATAGAAACTAATATAATAGAAACCGGGATCACACTGATTCAGGTTGTAACACGTATAGAAACTAATATAATAGTAACCGGGATCACACTGTTCCAGGTTGTAACACGTATAGAAACTAATATAATAGTAACCGGGATCACACTGACTCAGGTTGCAAAAAATATAGAAAATAATATAATAGTAACGGGGATCACACTGTTCCAAGTTGTAACACGTATAGAAACTAATATAATAGTAACCGGGATCACACTGATTCAAGTTGTAACACGTATAGAAACTAGTACAATAGTAACCGGGATCACACTGTTCTAAGTTGTAACACGTATAGAAACTAGTATAATAGTAACCGGGATCACACTGTTTCAAGTTGTAACACGTATAGAAACCAATATAATAGTAACCGGGATCACACTTATTCAGGTTGTAACACGTATAGAAACTAATATAATAGTAACCGGAATCACACTGATTCAGGTTGTAACACGTATAGAAAGTAATATAATAATAACCGAGATCACACTGATTCAGGTTGTAACACGTATAGATACTAATATAATAGTAATCGGAATCACACTGATTAAGTTTGTAACACCTATAGAACTAATATAATAGTAACCAGAACCACACTGTTCCAAGTTGTAACCGTATAGAAACTAATATAATAGTAACCGGGATCACACTGATTCAGGTTGTAACACATATAGAAAGTAATATAATAGTAACCGGAATCACACTGATCCAGGTTGTAACACGTATAGAAACTAATATAATAGTAACCGGGATCACACTGACTCAGGTTGCAAAAAGTATAGAAAATAATATAATAGTAACGGGGATCACACTGTTCCAAGCTGTAACACGTATAGAAACTAATATAATAGTAACCGGGATCACACTGATTCAAGTTGCAACACGTATAGAAACTAGTACAATAGTAACCGGGATCACGCTGTTCTAAGTTGTAACACGTATAGAAACTAGTATAATAGTAACCGGCATCACACTGTTTCAAGTTGTAACACGTATAGAAACTAATATAATGGTCACCGGGATCACACTGTGTCAGGTTGTAACACGTATAGTAACTAATATAATAGTAACCGGGATCACACTGATTCAGGTTGTAACACGTAAAGAAACTAATATAATAGTAACGGGGATCACACTGTTCCAAGTTGTAACACGTATAGAAACTAATATAATAGTAACCGGGATCACACTGATTCAGGTTGTAACACGTATAGAAACTAATATAATAGTAACGGGGATCACACCGTTCCAAGTTGTAACACGTATAGAAACTAATATAATAGAAACCGGGATCACACTGATTCAGGTTGTAACACGTATAGAAACTAATATAATAGTAACCGGGATCACACTGATTCAGGTTGTAACACGTATAGAAACTAATATAATAGTAACCGGAATCACACTGTTCCAAGTTGTAACACGTATAGAAACTAATATAATAGTAACCGGAATCACACTGATTCAGGTTGTAACACGTATAGAAACTAATATAATAGTAATCGCGGATCACACTGATTCAGGATGTAACACGTATAGAAATTAATATAATAGTAACCGGGATCACACTAATCCAAGTTGTAACACGTATAGAAACTAATATAATAGTAACCGGATCACACTAATCCAAGTTGTAACACGTATAGAAACTAATATAATAGTAACCGGGATCACACTTATTCAGGTTGTAACACGTATAGAAACTAATATAATAGTAACCGGAATCACACTGATTCAGGTTGTAACACGTATAGAAAGTAATATAATAATAACCGAGATCACACTGATTCAGGTTGTAACACGTATAGATACTAATATTATAGTAATCGGAATCACACTGATTAAGTTTGTAACACCTATAGAACTAATATAATAGTAACCAGAACCACACTGTTCCAAGTTGTAACCGTATAGAAACTAATATAATAGTAACCGGGATCACACTGATTCAGGTTGTAACACGTATAGAAAGTAATATAATAGTAACCGGAATCACACTGATCCAGGTTGTAACACGTATAGAAACTAATATAATAGTAACAGGAATCACACTGATTCAGGTTGTAACACGTATAGAAACTAATATAATAGTAACCGCGTTCACACTAATCCAAGTTGTAACACGTATAGAAACTAATATAATAGTAACCGGAATCACACTGATTCAGGTTGTAACACGTATAGAAACTAATATAATAGTAACCGGGATCACACTAATCCAAGTTGTAACACGTATAGAAACGAATATAATAGTAACCGGGATCACACTGATTCAGGTTGTAACATGTATAGAAACTAGTATAATAGTAACCGGAATCACACTGTTCCAAGTTGTAACACGTATAGAAACTAATATAATAGTAACAGGAATCACACTGATTCAGGTTGTAACACGTATAGAAACTAATATAATAGTAACCGGGATCACACTGATTCAGGTTGTAACACGTATAGAAACTAATATTATAGTAACCGGAATCACACTGATCCTGGTTGTAGCACGTATAGAAACTAATATGATAGGAACCGGAATCACACTGATTCAGGTTGTAACACGTAAAGAAACTAATATAATAGTAACGGGGATCACACTGTTCCAAGTTGTAACACGTATAGAAACTAATATAATAGTAACCGGGATCACACTGATTCAGGTTGTAACACGTATAGAAACTAATATAATAGTAACGGGGATCACACCGTTCCAAGTTGTAACACGTATAGAAACTAATATAATAGAAACCGGGATCACACTGATTCAGGTTGTAACACGTATAGAAACTAATATAATAGTAACCGGGATCACACTGTTCCAGGTTGTAACACGTATAGAAACTAATATAATAGTAACCGGGATCACACTGACTCAGGTTGCAAAAAATATAGAAAATAATATAATAGTAACGGGGATCACACTGTTCCAAGTTGTAACACGTATAGAAACTAATATAATAGTAACCGGGATCACACTGATTCAAGTTGTAACACGTATAGAAACTAGTACAATAGTAACCGGGATCACACTGTTCTAAGTTGTAACACGTATAGAAACTAGTATAATAGTAACCGGGATCACACTGTTTCAAGTTGTAACACGTATAGAAACCAATATAATAGTAACCGGGATCACACTTATTCAGGTTGTAACACGTATAGAAACTAATATAATAGTAACCGGAATCACACTGATTCAGGTTGTAACACGTATAGAAAGTAATATAATAATAACCGAGATCACACTGATTCAGGTTGTAACACGTATAGATACTAATATAATAGTAATCGGAATCACACTGATTAAGTTTGTAACACCTATAGAACTAATATAATAGTAACCAGAACCACACTGTTCCAAGTTGTAACCGTATAGAAACTAATATAATAGTAACCGGGATCACACTGATTCAGGTTGTAACACATATAGAAAGTAATATAATAGTAACCGGAATCACACTGATCCAGGTTGTAACACGTATAGAAACTAATATAATAGTAACCGGGATCACACTGACTCAGGTTGCAAAAAGTATAGAAAATAATATAATAGTAACGGGGATCACACTGTTCCAAGCTGTAACACGTATAGAAACTAATATAATAGTAACCGGGATCACACTGATTCAAGTTGCAACACGTATAGAAACTAGTACAATAGTAACCGGGATCACGCTGTTCTAAGTTGTAACACGTATAGAAACTAGTATAATAGTAACCGGCATCACACTGTTTCAAGTTGTAACACGTATAGAAACTAATATAATGGTCACCGGGATCACACTGTGTCAGGTTGTAACACGTATAGTAACTAATATAATAGTAACCGGGATCACACTGATTCAGGTTGTAACACGTAAAGAAACTAATATAATAGTAACGGGGATCACACTGTTCCAAGTTGTAACACGTATAGAAACTAATATAATAGTAACCGGGATCACACTGATTCAGGTTGTAACACGTATAGAAACTAATATAATAGTAACGGGGATCACACCGTTCCAAGTTGTAACACGTATAGAAACTAATATAATAGAAACCGGGATCACACTGATTCAGGTTGTAACACGTATAGAAACTAATATAATAGTAACCGGGATCACACTGATTCAGGTTGTAACACGTATAGAAACTAATATAATAGTAACCGGAATCACACTGTTCCAAGTTGTAACACGTATAGAAACTAATATAATAGTAACCGGAATCACACTGATTCAGGTTGTAACACGTATAGAAACTAATATAATAGTAATCGCGGATCACACTGATTCAGGATGTAACACGTATAGAAATTAATATAATAGTAACCGGGATCACACTAATCCAAGTTGTAACACGTATAGAAACTAATATAATAGTAACCGGATCACACTAATCCAAGTTGTAACACGTATAGAAACTAATATAATAGTAACCGGGATCACACTTATTCAGGTTGTAACACGTATAGAAACTAATATAATAGTAACCGGAATCACACTGATTCAGGTTGTAACACGTATAGAAAGTAATATAATAATAACCGAGATCACACTGATTCAGGTTGTAACACGTATAGATACTAATATTATAGTAATCGGAATCACACTGATTAAGTTTGTAACACCTATAGAACTAATATAATAGTAACCAGAACCACACTGTTCCAAGTTGTAACCGTATAGAAACTAATATAATAGTAACCGGGATCACACTGATTCAGGTTGTAACACGTATAGAAAGTAATATAATAGTAACCGGAATCACACTGATCCAGGTTGTAACACGTATAGAAACTAATATAATAGTAACAGGAATCACACTGATTCAGGTTGTAACACGTATAGAAACTAATATAATAGTAACCGCGTTCACACTAATCCAAGTTGTAACACGTATAGAAACTAATATAATAGTAACCGGAATCACACTGATTCAGGTTGTAACACGTATAGAAACTAATATAATAGTAACCGGGATCACACTAATCCAAGTTGTAACACGTATAGAAACGAATATAATAGTAACCGGGATCACACTGATTCAGGTTGTAACATGTATAGAAACTAGTATAATAGTAACCGGAATCACACTGTTCCAAGTTGTAACACGTATAGAAACTAATATAATAGTAACAGGAATCACACTGATTCAGGTTGTAACACGTATAGAAACTAATATAATAGTAACCGGGATCACACTGATTCAGGTTGTAACACGTATAGAAACTAATATTATAGTAACCGGAATCACACTGATCCTGGTTGTAGCACGTATAGAAACTAATATGATAGGAACCGGAATCACACTGATTCAGGTTGTAACACGTATAGAAACTAATATAATAGTAACCGGGATCACACTGATTCAGGTTGTAACACGTATAGAAACTAATATAATAGTAACCGGAATCACACTGATCCTGGTTGTAACACGTATAGAAACTAATATGATAGGAACCGGAATCACACTGATTCAGGTTGTAACACGTATAGAAACTAATATAATATTAACCGCAATCACACTAATTCAGATTGTAACACGTATAGAAACTAATATAATAGTAACCGGGATCACACTGATCCAAGCTGTAACACGTATAGAAACTAATATAATAGTAACCGCGATCACACTGTTCCAAGCTGTAACACGTATAGAAACTAATATAATAGTTACAGGAATTACACTGATTCAGGTTGTAACACGTATAGAAACTAATATAATAGTAACCGGGATCACACTGATTCAGGTTGTAACACGTATAGAAACTAATATAATAGTAACCGGAATCACACTGTTCCAAGTTGTAACACGTATAGAAACTAATATAATAGTAACCGGAATCACACTGATTCAGGTTGTAACACGTATAGAAACTAATATAATAGTAACCGGGATCACACTGATTCAGGATGTAACACCTATAGAAACTAATATAATAGTAACCGGGATCACACTAATCCAAGTTGTAACACGTATAGAAACTAATATAATAGTAACCGGGATCAAACTAATCCAAGTTGTAACACGTATAGAAACTAATATAATAGTAACAGGAATCACACTGATTCAGGTTGTAACACGTATAGAAACTAATATAATAGTAACCGCGTTCACACTAATCCGAGTTGTAACACGTATAGAAACTAATATAATAGTAACCGGAATCACACTGATTCAGGTTGTAACACTTATAGAAACTAATATAATAGTAACCGGGATCACACACATCCAAGTTGTAACACGTATAGAAACTAATATAATAGTAACCGGAATCACACCGATTCAGGTTGTAACACGTATAGAAAGTAATATAATAGTAACCGGAATCACACTGATCCAGGTTGTAACACGTATAGAAACTAATATAATAGTAACCGGGATCACACTTATTAAGGTTGTAACACGTATAGAAGGTAATATAATAGTAACCGGAATCACACTGATCCAGGTTGTAACACGTATAGAAACTATATTATAGTAACCGGAATCACACTGATTCAGGTTGTAACACGTATAGAAACT
Organism: Hymenopus coronatus; assembly: GCA_030762935.1. Lineage (NCBI taxonomy): Eukaryota > Metazoa > Arthropoda > Insecta > Mantodea > Hymenopodidae > Hymenopus > Hymenopus coronatus. The sequence continues at coordinate 90,496,833 of CM060896.1, forward strand.
AGTATAATAGAACCGGGATCACACTGATCCAGGTTGTAACACGTATAGAAACTAGTATTATAGTAACCGACATCACACTGATTCAGGTTGTAACACGTATAGAAACTAATATAATAGTAACCGAGATCACACTGATTCAGGTTGTAGCACGTATAGAAAGTAATATAATAGTAACCGGAATCACATGAACCAGGTTGTAACACGTATAGAAACTAATATAATAGTAACCGGGATCACACTGTTCCACGTTTCAACATGTTTAGATACTGGTATAATAGTAACAGGGATCACACTGATCCCCGTTGTAAAATGTATAGAAACTAATATAATAGTAACCGGAATCACACTGATCCAGGGGTTAAAACGTATCGAAACTAATATAATAGTAACCGGAATCACACTGATTCAGGTTGTAACACGTATAGAATCTAATATATTAGTAACCGGGATCACACTGTTCCACGTTTCAACATGTTTAGATACTGGTATAATAGTTACCGGGATCACACTGTTCCACATTGTAGCATGTTTAGATACTCGTGTAATAGTAACCTATATCACACTGTTCCACGTTGTAACATGTTTAGATACTGGTATAATAGTAACCGGAATGACACTTCCACGTTGTAGTGTTTTTAGATACTGGTATAATAGTAACTGGAATCACACTGTTCCACGTTGTAATCTGTTTAGATACTGGTATATTAGTAACCGGAATCACACTGTTCCACATTGTAGCATGTTTAGATATTCGTGTAATAGTAACCGGTATCACACTGTTCCACGTTGTAGCATTTTTAGGTACTGGTATAATAGTAACCGGAATGACACTCTTCCACGTTGTAGCATTTTTAGGTACTGGTATAATAGTAACCGGAATGACACTCTTCCACGCTGTAACATGTTTAGATACTGGTGTAATAGTAACCGGAATCTCACTGTTCCACACTGTAGCATGTTCAGATACTCGTGTAATAGTAACCGGAATGACACTTCCACATTGTAGCGTTTTTAGATACTGGTGTAATAGTAACCGGAATCTCACTGTTCCACATTGTAACATGTTTAGATACTCGTGTAATAGTAACCGGAATGACACTTCCACGTTGTAGCGTTTTTAGATACTGGTGTAATAGTAACCGGAATCTCACTGTTCCACATTGTAGCATGTTCAGATACTCGTGTAATAGTAACCGGAATCAGACTATTCCACGTTGTAACATGTTTAGATACTCGTGTAATAGTAACCGGAATACACTTCCACGTTGTAGCGTTTTTAGATACTGGTGTAATAGTAACTGGAATGATACTGTTCCACGTTGTAACATTTTTAGCTACTGGTGTAATAGTAACCGAAATCACACCGTTCCAGGTTGTAAAATTTTTAAGAAGTGGTCAGCCATATGTTACCTGACTAATGATGGATGGATGGAGGGAGGGAGCTATATGTATAAATGTTCGATTTCCCGCTTCTGACTATATTTTAGAATTGGACATGAAGCAAGAGGGCGGAAATAGCGTGGCTTAGGTTGAGAGGGCGAAAAGCTCGTGAGGTATTTGTAGATGTTGGTAGGAGGCTTTGCCCATTATGCGGGGAACAGTAAGACTGGACTCATATTTTTGAAGATAGCGTGGAGATGGAGGATGTAAGAATGAAATTATTACCGGCGGTATTTCAGCTTCAAACAGACTGCGAACAGCTTGCTGGGTGTTAATTCTAAACAACCAAAACTAGTCGCGCTTGAGCACATACTTAAGGAACACGTGGGCTAAGTTATAAGGTGTTTTTGTAAGTAATGTATAGAAACTTGAAGTTTGATCATTTTTATGTGTGATAATGTGGATGTATGTGTGGTGCGAGTGAGCGGGTGTAAGATATGAGAATGTTATTCTTTCTTTTGTTGTTTGTTTGTTTGGTTAATGTAGCGGGTGTCTGTGTGTGTATTTACAGTATTGTAAATAATAAAATAGGGCTAATCAATCTAAGTATTTTTAGAAAGCTTAACGCTCTCCTGACCCACACAACTGAAGTACGCAATTGATGTAATACTATTTACTTAATAAACATACTACTACCACTATTACTATTGCACCAACCTACTGCAACAGCATTGCAGCTATATTAGTAACAACATCTATATACTCTCCAGCATAAAAATGGCACATTCTCTAAGTATTCACTAATACTACAGTATGTCCGTTTTAGTAATATAATCTCTATAGTTTTACAAAATTAGTTTATACCTTTCATAGACTGATATTGAATTGTGCAGCTTTTCAAGTTTTTTTAATGTCATACAAGTGGGCTTTTCACTAAAATATGGCGGATATTTTAATATTTAACTGTTGCGATTTTACTTGTATTTGTTGAAATTAAATATAATTGATATAATTATCATGAATATGTATTAAAGATCAATTTCGATCACACTATACCAGCGTACATTGGGCCACTTTTACAAAAGTTTCTTCACCAGGAAATATCAAGCTCACTATTATATGCACATAGTAGCGAGTGATCTACTCATCTCCCATATAGGATGAAATCATATCGGACGTGAAACGTATACAGTTTAGCCCAAGGACTTTTTCTTTCAAGGAATGAGATTCTCTTGCGTGGAAATAAACAGTGGGCGGGCAATGCTAAGGATTTGTTACGTTCAATAAAATTCCATTACCCTTCATCGTGTTCGGATCCATAACCATGTGTATTAGAGGTTAGTATGGTAATCACTATAACATGAAGGGTATACATGACGTTAAGATTTGTTTTTTTACATTATATTCTACGTGATCTATTCCATATGCTGTCGCTATTTGTAGTTAGTATAGTTTTATCATATTATAAGACCAGGTGATAAATGAGTGACAGTACCTAAAATAAACAACGTTTTTGCCTTTAACGTATATAGTTAACTGTGAAACAAAGAGTATGTTAATCTTTAATTACACTATTTGTTATAAAATATGCAACATAACTTAACAGATTTTAGTTTCTCGTAAATAGACACTCATATCTCAGTAGTATATTTTACTCGTACTTTCTCTACACGTAGTATGTACTCAGTGTACCTATAGAAGAAAATATCTTTCCACTCAAAAATTCAATATCAGGATTTCACAGAAAATATATGTTTTGAGATCCCCTAATCCAAAAAAGCATCTTTAGATAAATATTTATGACATAAATTGTGAGTCTTAACGAGATCTACATTTTTGTGTAATAAGTTTTTATCTGTCTCTTGCGGTTTACCAATTTGCCAAATTGAGTAAATTCAACCAAAATAAAGAAGTCTTAGAGACTGCTTCCAGAAAATTCAAGATATACATTTTATTTGTCATAGAAGTATCTTAAATACAATTATTTTAATTAAAAGCATTAAAGCCATTTTTGAGAAAATCAACGTTTTCAATCTTTTCCCCGTGTAAAGGGCAGTTTCTGGTGAGCGGATTTCCCTCAAAATCTTTTTGTCGCATCCTTGAAAAATTCTAAACTCAAATAGGAAGTTTGGAATTTTACCAGCTTTTAGTTTGAGACACCGTGTTCATCTTTTCCTAAAAATAATTTCTTTTCTTTTTGGATACTGGTAATGTGTATTTTCGGTGAAATGTCTGTATCAATTTTAGGATGGAAGGCAATGCCTTCTCTATACACTATGTACGTAGTATGTAGAGAGCAAAAATCGGCTTAGAGCTGCGTTATCAGCAGCAGAATCAATAACAGTTCTTAATCAGTTAATTGGTAAGTTTATGATATTTGATGAAGGATCAAAAATTGAAAATAAGTTAACTATCATTTTCAATTTTTAGGTTTTATGAATTACTTAAGTTGATGGAAGACTACAGTCCACGCATGTACCACCTTGTGAGGTACTGACGTCAGAACTTTTTCCCCGACTCCATCCAAGAATATGGAATACTGGTAAGTCACACATGCACACTGCCATGCACAGTAAATGGTAGCGATTGTGCTGTTTATAAGCATGCACAAACAGAATGTCAGCTTCGCAACGCAATAAACTGAATTTTCATATCTATCATTTTTAGTGGCTCCATACGAACTCGAATTGATTACCTACTCTACAAACATAAAATGTTGAAAATAAAGAGGCTGGGAGACATTTAAATCATTACCAAATAATAGTTGGCCTATTTGAATCATATTCATGTCAATATTTTGGCTCCAGATATATTTCCAATGAATCTTCTCTAAACTGTACATTCTTACATAATTAAATTATATTAGAAACTAGGTTCGAGATGAGGGAGGATTTGTATTTACAACACTCCATTACGTCGTATAGCAGCTTATTAAGTCTTCCGCTCTGTTGCTCCGATTTGGACGTGCCTGTTGCGACATTGCAGATTCTAGTTCAGTTTTGGACTTGAGCTCTGTCATTGGTCGATTAACCAACATGGCTGCGCATGCGCAAGCAGACAATGAACGGAAGACCGTGCATTTCGCATTGGAAAGAAGAGCCGATTTTCAAAAACTCCATTGTTACCCCTTATTTCCATCCAGTTCATTTACACACATCTAATCTAACCTAACCTAATGTAACCTAACCTCGACGAAATATCGAAGCCTGACGTTCACCTGTCCCGTAGCCATGTTGTCTACGTAACTAAGAGGAAAGGCTCAGTCTAAAACTGAACTAGAATCTGCAATCTCGCGTTCCTATTAAACACTTATTGACACTCCAACCATTTTTAAGGATGACGTAAGCAACTTATCAGTCAAATGACTCGAATTGAGGAAGTATAAATATGACACCTGCAGAGGGCGGGGCTACAAATTTGCCTCGTTCCTATGCAGGGTGATTTTAATGCTCCCAAGTAAGAGCTATGTTGCCTTTGTGGTATTTCAATGCAGTTCTGTATCATAACCTCAAATAAAACCTCATAAAGAGCGAAGAAACGACACTGATATGGTAGCTTTGCACGAAACATTTCGCTCCGTTAAGCAGCGATACGACGTGATTGATGGAACCACAACATGTGCAGTCTAAACACGAAATGTTTTCAAAATATTTGAGAGCTAAAAATCAGAAAAGTCGGGCCGCCATATACCCAAATCCGCAGCGAGTAATTGAGGCGGCATTGATACGTTTGAAAACGATGGAAAAAAGAGGGCAAAGACTGTATGAAAACAGAACAGAAATTCCTCGCCGCTTTTCTACTTTTTTAAACATATTTGGATAGCACCCCACATCAAAAAGCTGTAACAAAATCAATTTCACGCATATTCGCGTGGCTATATTCAATTGCCAATGGCCTAGCGAATCATACATTATATGCGACATACGTAAACCGGACGGCGGCCTTTCTGCATAGACAGACAGATACACACTCCTACCCTTGCCGTATCAAACAAAACACTGCGGCCGCTTCCATGTACGAGGCAGTATATCACAAAATATTGTCCTATATACTACATACACATTAAATAAACCATACTCCCATCTCCTCTAACAATACCCACACGTTACTGGGCCATAAGCAGAAAGAACTGACGCCGACCCCACAAGCCGTTCATTCATCCAGGCTTTTTTCCTCCCATTTTATTTCTGAATCCGCGCGTATGTGAGTTGCTCTTTGTGTTGGGTGCAAAACCGCGACTCTGTCTACTCCATTCATGCGAGTAGTATGCCACTTCCTACCATTGCGCATTGTTAACAATCTTGTTTCCGGCTTGGGAGCGATGTACGCTTGCGGAAGTTTATTGGAATAGTCCGAGAGGACCAGCTCGAACAAAAACACAGCCAATAACGTACGGTACCACTCTAAATCCAACGTTTTCCTCTGCACAGCAACAACAATTTCCAAGTGTCAAACCAAATCAACACAGCAGAAAAAAGGACGCTTTCATGCATTTTCTCTACACTAGACGCAAAATAGGGGGCTGAAGTAACGAACGAGACGATTTAACCTTGGCAATAACGTACAAGCAGTCCCGAAATGCAAAATACAAAACTAGAAGAACTCGAGTTGGGATACTAACAAGAAATCTAGAAAGATTTATTGTTAACATATATCTGAACTTTCGTGAAGAAAACATGGAATGGATTAACTTTTTGTAGTTTATTTATTACATATAGTAAAACATAATGAAAAGTATTTTATTCCACCGAAAAATTCTATCCGAAATTTCACCGGGAATTGATGTGTAACTTCCCGTTAGGATTGAATACCAGTCTTAGCGATATTTGGCATTCTTGGTAACATTTTATTCTGAGAGTAACCATTTAAAAGATATTTAGCGACTGATGATTAAATTTGGTTAGTTAAATAATCATTGACCGAACTAGGCCTGAGACTAGCATTCGGGAGGTCGTAGGATTGGTTCCCCGCGGCCAACCTCTCTGACATACTACACCCACTCTACAGAGGCGAACGATTTTTCTTTGTGTGTGTTTACGTCATTATATAAGATGCCGAACAGGAATAAATGAAAAGAATGGAATAGTTATCGAACTATTTTTGATTCTTTACGGTTTTATTATTGTTATCTTCCTAAGTTTTGATATTAAATTGCATTAATTCTACCAATAAGGACATGTTTTATTCATTGGAATAAATTTATATTTTTATGCTAATTTTTTAATTAGGTAGACTTGCCATCTATTCTCAGTTTTATTATTGCTACAGACTGAAGGTAGAACTTTGGGTCATGGTATTGAACATCCAATCCGGCATATACCTACTGAATCAGGGAAACCACATATGTCGGCCCAAGGGATTTAAACTCAGAACCTCGGAATATAGACTTCAAACATAACTGCCTGAGCTATTCCGCTGGTATAATAAACAATTTATAACCCTCCCCCCCCTTTAGCTGTTGTGGTCATTTTGGAGGCTTATACAATGATTTTATTGATTTTATTCTTTGAATTTACAAGGCTTGCTACAGGTTTTACAGACACACTGACGTTTTATGGACGATAGAGAATAATCCTAATTTTAAAAAGCTGCACCGAGAACCCTCGCTGTCCACTCGGCCACGGAGGAGTCTGTAACAAACATAACGTCTGCTGTCATAACTTTTCTGGTTGGCCTGTGTGGATCAGTTGTTTTAGGCGCTGGCCTTCTGATGACAAGGTCACGGGCCAGGACCGATGGTTTTAAGTGTGCTTGAAAGGATCCAACGACAGATTTTATACTAACCTGTTAAAGAACTCCTATAGAACGAAATTCTGGCACACTGGAGCCCTCATATGATTCTGGCAATTGACAGCGCCGTTAACAAGTATACCTAATAAAGTGCATTTTTAGAAATTGTGTGTGTGCGCGCGCGTGCGGGCGTGTGTGTGTGTGTGTGTGTGGACAGCATAATTCAAAAACGAAAAGTCGGTTAAATACCAAACTTACTACGTATAATTATAATCTTATAATCTTCCAAGAATATGACCCGAAAATTTTCAGAAAGATCCCCCAACCCCAAATGATTAAAATGCCGTATATTAAATATACTAACAATACAAATAAAATGTATATCTTGAATATTCTGGAAAAACCCTTTGAAGATCTCTTCATTCTGGATGACTTTGCATAACTGGTAAACAGTAAAAACTTCCTTAACAGAAATGTAGATATCGTTAAAACACATAATGTATGTCATATACAGTTTTTGTTATTCTTTGTTATTAGTTTAAATTTTAAGATATTTAAAGGTTTTTAAACGAGAAGTTGACATTTTTATACCTCTTTTATTTTATTCCTGGCCACGAAAAGAAAACCGAATTGTAGTTGTTTTACCTAGCGACCAACTTTTAGAGGACTTGACTATGCATTTAGTCTAGTGTATTCCGCTATTCCTTTTTTACTTATAAGAAATTAACTAGCAAGACCATATCTCTATTATTTATCTTGATTAACATAAAATAGATAGAAGAATAAGATTTTGTAAGAATAGTTTATTAAAAGTAGCTAAAGCAAGTCATGAAAACGTAAAAATCACTTTTATATCTTCTATATCGAAGAAACCATGCAATATTATCTGAGTTGCGTTGTATCTATGGGGATGGATAACGCATCCTGGACATCTGGCTTTATAGAAGAATCCAAAAGGACAAGCGAAAATGCTCTGATTATCCCCAAAACGGCAATTTATTGATTGCCCACATGAATTGTTAAGTCATGTTGGTCGATTTACGGTAGGACACATGCGCATACCAGTACCATACCTACCGAGTAGAGACCGACTGCACGCGCCGCATGTAAAGAGCCCTTAGTTACGCTTTGGAGAACGTGGCTCAGCGCAGCAGTATACTATGATGTATATTAAAATGCTGATTTACAGGTAATTAACGCCTTTGATGTTAACGCATGCTCTTCAATCAATATTGTAAAATCTCTTGCTTCAAATGATTTCATGAAGATTTGCAGATATATCAAGAACAACACAATCTTAGAAACATCGACATTGAAATGCCTGAAAGCTGTCGATGAGCTTGTGTAAGCATCTGTGACAGAAGAAAGTGAAGACGGTGTTTGGAAATGTCGGATTTTGGATAATGCGTGAATGTGCTACGAGGTGTTGCTACGGAAATGATTGCCATGAGTCGATGATTTTTTCCATTTCGCTCCAAACACGTCTTGTAATGTGGAGCAAAGTTTTTTCACAATACGAGTATAAAGCCTGTTTACGCGCCAATCGGAGTCGATTCACGTTTGAGACGTTACAAATGTGGTTGTTGTGCATTGTAATCTATGTGTGTCTTGAGAGAAAATGAAACGGATAATGATGTCGCTGACTTGTTGCACACAGCAATTAAATGCAAGTACACATTAAAATTGTTAGTTCCCATAAATCAGTGGTATTTAAGTTTACCACCCACCCAACCTCAGTCGCCTTCCTCTGCTAGTGAAAACATCACGATCTACCAAGCAACCACTGCCCCATTTTCCTTCTATAGTACCACTACGTACACGGTGCATTGTCAACAACTACATACCTTGCTGCGCTAACTTTGATTCTGCCCCGCTATCGATCCCCAAGATGCTATCCCTAGTCATAATAACACTCACGCTGACGCGACTACGTGTGTTCAGAAAGATGCCTTATTATGTTGAAACAGCCACGGACGATAGCTGAAACAGGGATCCAGATGTATAAAATCAGATAGATAAATCTAATATGTAACACTCACATAAAAAAAATGTCGTGTTATTTATGGACGCTCTTTAACTGCAGTGGTTCTCAGCGTCCCATTCTAAATTGGGCGTGAAAGACCGCTTAATTTTGCTCAGAGGCCCCTCTGTCAGGCTTGAGGTTCTTTTACGTGCCGTAAATCTACGACACGGGACCAACGTCTTTACTTCCCTTCCGAAGGAAGCCATGCTAAGGATTTTTACACCCGAAAAAATCCATCGTCCTCCGCCGGGTTTGAACCCGCGACCTTGGGTATATGAAGTCAGCATGGTAACCATTACACCACGGAGGGCGACGTAACACTCACATGACCTTCCCTACGAATTATCTTAGGTTTTCAGATATTTATTCCTATAAAGGCTTATTTTCTATCCACTTTCTGTTTATTGTGGTACATACCACCGTTGCAAAACCGCCACTCTGAGGGATATTCATTTTTTACTTTCTCTGGTAAGTAGAAAGATATTATATTCTACCGAAAATGTTATTCCGAAATTTCACCTTAAATACGTATTTTTAGGTCCGCTGAATACTAAAACCCACCATTTGTGTGTATGTCTATGAACAGCATAACTCCAAAGCACAAATTTCGTTAAATACCAAACTTAATATTTAAGCTGCTTCTAATGAGACGACACAAAGATTTTGAAGAAAATCCCCTATTCTATATTACCCTTTAAACGGAACAGTTTTCGAAAACTCTGATGTTCTCAAAAAATGGATATAACAATAATTAAAATGCAGTATTTAAGATGTTTTCATGACAGTAAAATGTATATCTAGAATCTTCTGAGAATTACCTCTGAAGGCTCTTCATTCTGGATGACCTTTGTGTATCTGGTAAACCGTAAGATATACTCAAAGTTTTATTATAAACGTGTAGATTTTATTAAAACACACAATTTATGCAAGATACATTTTTTACTTTCTCCATATGCACTAAGTACATAGTGTATAGAGAAGGTATTGCACTCCACCAAAAAATTCAATACCGAGATTTTACCGGAAATATATGTTTTAGGGTCCCCTGTATCCATAAAAAGTATTTTCAGAAAAAGGTCCATGTGTGTGTGTGTGTGTGTCAGTGTGTCCGTGTGTCTGTGAACACGATAACTCAAAAACGAAAAGTCGGTAAAATACCAAACTTAGTATTAAGTTTAGTATCTTCCAGAGATGCGACACGAAGATTTTGAGAAAAATCCCCCCACCCCAAACTACCCTTTACATGGAACTTTTTTCGAAAATTTTGATTTTCTGAAAAACGGCTCTAACATTTTGGATTAAAATATCATATATGAAAGATATTTACATGACAAATAAAATGTATATTTTGAATTTTCTGGGAATAGCCTCGGAAGACAACTTTATTCTCGGTCAATTTTACGGAATTTTGCATAACTGCTAAACCGTAAGAGATGGACAAACCCTTACCACACAACAAATGTAGAGCACCTTAAAACGCACAATTTATGCTACATACATTTTTTCGTGGAGCTGATAGTTTTTGAGATATTCCTCGTTTTTTTTTCAGCTATAAAAACGTATACTTTTCTCATATAGGACTTTGTGAACTCGTGTTCATACAAAGGAACTTCAGTCGCAGAGCAACCAGCTTTTGACTATCACTTTAACCTATGGTACCCCCTTATTTCGCTTCTACTAACAAGGAAGCAAGTAATAATACTATTTCTGCTAATTTTTGCTCCGTTAGATGAAGTAAATAGAATCATTTGTTGCAGTGATATAGAGAAAGTTATGTGAATGGAACACATAAGATTTTTTAGAGTTAAACGACTACCGATATATTCCTAGCCATTGTGAAATTTTCCAATAATTAAAATGTTCTCAAACGGGAGGATGTTTTTGTTTTACTGCTGACATACCTTAGCGACCTGATTCATCGTATAGTTAGTGGATTTTATAACAAAGAACTGAAGCTTTACTGACAACGTATTAATTCTAAATTTTCTCGGGCTTCTAGCTAGTAAATATGTGAGTTCAACGTTTAGAAGGGCGAGAAAGGATAGAATTAGTTGTTTTATATTTAAATTTAACAATTGTTATATTCTGTAGTTAATTTTAGTTGAATTTTATAACTGGATTTTACCGCAAAAGATTTTTAAGGGCGCCAATAACCTCGGAGTTGAACGTCCTTAAACTACAATAATTATCATAAGCTAAGGCCAGATAATACAAAATGAAACAGAAGGGTATTTAGAATTGGTTTTAAGAGTATTACGCCGACAAAATTATGAGATTGATAGACGCGAACATAAAGGAATAGCAAGTATGTTAGAGGACTAGGTGAATGGTGAAAATTATAAAAAAAGATAAAACTTCTGTGAAATAGGACTGCAGGGCCCGTACTGTAATATTTATACGTTCTGTTAGCATGTTGCTACCTGTTAGTATGTTCTCTGATGTTTATATTAATGTTATAACACCGTGCTAGCATTGTGAAGTTCTAAGGTATTCGTATGCTAACAGTAATAGTAACCTGTTAAGTGGAGCTAACAAACGCCGAGTTCTGGTAAATTACCTGCCCATAAAGTGTGGATTAATTTTAACTTAAAGGCATGAACGATAAAGGAGAGTAGATGCTTGCTAAAAGCGAAGAAAATGTTGACATTTTTATTGCGCCTGGAATGGTATAAATATGACTGGTTCTTGGTTATTTTCCTTTCTAGAATTTATAAAGTGACTATTTTTATTTGCTTACAATAAGAGTTTATTCCCTACCTTGAATTGGTGGTAACATTTTGAATGGTTATATATTTTCAAATTAACACACCAATATTTAAGAATGAATAAGAGAATTTTTTTTATATAATTATCATTTTAAATGATTTTGTTTCCATTGTGTCTTGTAAAACGCCAATTAATTATATGTGGTTAATTTTTTTTCTAAAATTACCCTTAATATGAATTTTGTAATTCTGTTCTCCAAAAAGAATGTTTTTGTTACTGTTAAAGGGTCCTAAACATGCTAATTGGTGTTGGGCCCCAGTTGGGTCCCAGTTTAGTTTTACCTCTGACGGTCTCGCTATTTATAGTCGCTGAAAATGGCTGGGACCCGTCAACAAAAGAAACGGTCGGCAGGTTACCTGCTCTGTGTGTCCTTCCTCCAAACAATACTTCACTTTTCTCAATAGACCTGCTAATAAAAGCACCGAGAGTGACGGTCGATTTCAAACTTTCCATTGAATGCTGGCTGTCTTTGCACTTGTACACGATTGAATTCAGCTGATTACTAGTAGAGCGGTTCCCATTTGTTGCTTTGTTGGGAACTTAAAATTGTTTAATTCATATATTTATTTTTGCGTGCCGAATATATTATTCTCTTCTACTTTTTCAAATACTAAAAGCTTACAATTTTAATATCATATAAAGTGCAACCTTATTCAAAGCGTAAAATAATATAGTATATTCTCTCTAGAACTTTTGGGAGCTTTAAACCTACCCCATTCGCTGCGAATCTGGGCAGGCATTAGTTATATGTGTTTGTGTGTATTATTAACAAAAGTAAAATAAATTTTAATTAATCATACTATATTTAATATTAGAAACTGAATCATTACAAATCTCATTATTATGTTCAAGGTATTGTAATGTGTAATAAATATGGCAAAACATTCTAATCACAGTTTTGCTGAACATTTTTCTCTTGACAACTGAAGTACTATGATTGAAATGTAACAATAAATAAGTACAGTTCATCACAAGCAGTATATACCGTAAGTAAGCAGACATGTAGACTCCATGGCCTACAACACGAGCCGCCACAGGATTGCAGGTCCTTACATTATACGTGACTTCCCTCGTACAGTGCCCCGCTGGTGTTTACAAGTCCAGCATTGGACCAAGACTTGGTACTCTGGATGGCCCAAGTGTGGATAAAACAGCCGAAGGCGCTACCATCGCAGGTGCTAGAGACGCAACCTCCTACTGCGCAGACCTAGTGAGTATGCCTCAATAGTTGAATCCAGCAGGTCGGTCTGCATGAGTAAAGGTGAGTGGAGATGAATAAATATAAATCCTCCATTATATTATATGGGGGGGGGGCGGTGGAAGTGGCACAAGCTAATTCAAGTATAATTATAAAGAAGGTTTAACAGAAGAGTTGATTCATTCAACTGCATGATATTCAAGTCTGCGAGGGACACCCAAAATACTAAAAGATATCAATTGAAATCAACTGCTAACCCAAGAGAAAGAAACGCAGTTGTATTACTATAAATATGTTTATAAATTGAAAGAAAAAATAATTAACATTTTGGACCAGTGTGCCCCAAGCGGGTTTCGCGATAATGTGTGAGGCTCTTAATCGGGAGATTCCGGGTTCGGCTTCGCTGACCGCCCTCTCTAAACTTGGGCTTTTCGAGACCTGTGGGCGAATAGGATTGTTTCTCACCTAACACAATTTCTTTTCCACCATTTCTTCTTTCGTTTTCTTCTCATGTTTCAGGTGTAATAGATTTCCTTTCCGCGGGAGGGGGCCGCCGTGGCCGAGTGGTTAGACCGCTCGCCTCTCACCTAAATCCCAAGTGACCGCATGGGATATTTTTGGTGGACAAAGCGGCGCTGGGGCGGGTTTTCTCCTGGTTCTCCGGTTTCCCCCGCCATCGCATTCCACCGGTGCTCCATCTTCATTCATGTATCATCAGTGTCACAGTCTGCGGTGCCATAAGTAGTTAAAGCGGGCATTAAACACTACCAAAAAGATATTGTAAGTCACCATTGGGGTTTTCATCTCAAAATAATTTGAATACATCTTGTGGTTTACCGGGAAACATGCGAGTCAGTTGAGAAATTCAATGCTATGCCGGTATTTTGCCATGGTAGTTCAGTGGTAGAGCAACCGGCTAGAGACCGGGAGATCCGTGGTTCAAATCCCGGCTATGGCATTGAATTTTTCAGTCTATCTCTACCTATCCAAATATATTAAAAGTTACTTTGGCATCTCCTTGTAGTTACTAGAAAAAGTATGAACTAGGTGGGGAATATTGCCTTAATATTACCATGGTAGCTCAGTTGGTTTAAGTAAGAAATGAAAAAATCCAAATTGACAGATTATTTACAACTTCAAATCAAAATTGGAATATTACTGGATTTATTTTTGGAATATTGGTATGAAAATCCTAAATTGGAAGTAATGAAACTCTGAAATAGACAGAAAACGCGTCAAACTAAATGGGGATTTGTGTGAAGACCAAGAAATTTACAAATCGTATAATACGTTCTAAACTCTTTTACACAACAGCCCCAAGTCGGGCAATGGCCTACAGCCCGACCGCTGCGTCTCCCACCTCTGCCTATTACTGCCGTCATGAGTGTTAAACAAAAACTGTTTTATTTACGGATACTCTTTAACAGCGTCCCATTCTAGCCTTCTTAAAGAAGTATGCTAAGGATTTTTACGCCCGAAAAATTCCACCACTCTCCGTCGGTTTAGAGCATGCGACCTTGGGTGTTAGTGGCTAGCACAGTAATCACTACACATGGAGGGAAACGGCGTCAGGGGTGCGTACTGAATAGTGGGACGTAGTGTCCTGAGTCCCTCCCGACCGGTTAATGCAGTCCACACAACCTGAAGCCGATACTTTTACCACTAGTACTTCCCCAAGGAACCTCACGAGGCAGAGTGCAGCCCGGACAAAGTCTCCCTGCAGAGAAAGTTCCCACGCCGGTTCCGGGAACTGAACTCGGGCATCCAGTGTCTTCAGTGGTAGAAACTGAAATAAGTGTATAGCAACTAATCAAAACAATATGACATGCTAGCACCGGCTCCATTATCCATATTTCAAACACACACACACACGCGCGTGATAACATGGTAGAAACGTTAAGAAGAACCTTTGCACTTCTAGAAAACGTTCCAAAATCAAACTCTAACCTCGGTCTTACATCTTGCTAGTGTTATTAATTGCAACATTTTTACAATAAATTAGTTAAAACATTGCACAATACATTTAAACAAAAAAATATGATTTAACTTAAAACTCGGTGTGCATTAATTTACTGTGAACTAATTAATCGCTCTAATAGTTGGTTAAACTATCAAGCGTAGGACTTAAAGAACTTGTAAGTACCACTGAGGTGTGCCAATTCAAACTGAGTTGTCTTCTGATCCCAAGATCAAGGGTTCAATCCTACTTCAGACCGATAGTATTTAAATAAGCTTTCAAACGATACTCCCATATTAATAGATTTGCTGGCATATGAAAGAACCTCTAATGACAAATCCCGGAACAATGGTGATGCTGATATGATCATGACAATTGACAATGTCATTGCCAAATTAGTTTTTAATACATTTATCTCCTTGTATTTACCGGGAAAATACCAACCAGGTGGGGACATAATGCTTGCCTTAATATTACCATGGTAGGAAACGGATATTGAAGTTTTACCTTTTGCACCTGTACAACCTACCTATACAGTATGCAGCAAAGTTATTGCACTCCACACAAAACTTTATACCGAACATATTTTAACGACACATGAATTAAATAATATATCCTATGTGGTTGTGTGTATATCAGCTGAATAATTCACAAATTTAAGTAGGGGAAGTCGGTGTAATTTGGACGGGTTAACTTTAAGTGGTAATATCCTGACAGAGAACCTTCGTCAAAGTCCACAACTTACCTTAACTTGTTAATGAGATGAACTTATATCATAAAGGAGTTTCCAAGGTTTAGTTGCAGCTACATAATTTGTAAATAATAGTTATAGTTTTTTTCTAAGGCGTGTAATTTAGCCTGAGAGGGTGTGTAAATTGGGCAGCTATATAATACATTAATAATCGATTAGTATATCTTTATATTCATTTTTAAAAATTGAAATTCACAATAGCAATTAAGTTAATCATTATGTATATTATTATTACTATTATTATTTTTCAAAATATCCCAGTGGAGCAGATCAATTTCATCCAAAGTTTTGTGAACATTTATTATTTTCAGGTTTTGGTTCCAAATTAAAGGAGGATTTCTCTGTTCAGTCCACAATACATTTGTTACAAGAGTAATAAATTGAATGATTTATATCAACACAGTCTTCATGAGCCCCCACCCTTTGCATTTATTGCACGTTATCCAATCCACCTTGTGACATTCCCAACATACAACACAAAAAGTCTCTTCGGAGTTTTTATTTTCATGTTTCTCAGATCTTCCTTTTTCCACTTACAATACAGGCCCTTAGATTTGCCAGCTTCTCTTGTTGAAATCTACGCAGCTTGTATAATATGTAACAGTAATATGTACATATCTAAATAAATTACTAAAGTAAATAAAATGCCTGACTTCAAATAAATAAATATATACACACATGCTTATTTGGAATATAATACCCGAAAAATACGTGTA
The DNA here is from genome assembly GCA_030762935.1 of Hymenopus coronatus. NCBI lineage: Eukaryota > Metazoa > Arthropoda > Insecta > Mantodea > Hymenopodidae > Hymenopus > Hymenopus coronatus. The sequence goes on from CM060896.1 coordinate 90,513,354, forward strand.
ATTTGGTGCGGACCAAAGAAAGATCTTAGGTGGAATAAAACACGATACCAAAAGCGGAACAAAATTATAACGAAAACGCTCTCAACAAAGATTACAGCTTCCCTCATAGGCTATTAACAATAGAATGCGGAAAATTGGAGGGAACGCTTACAACAAATGCTGCTCTAGATATCCGTATTGTTGGTGCTCCCAACGGCACCCATTTTCTTAAATTGACATCGGTCCAAAATACACGCTGGTCCAAATTACACGGTCTTCCCCTAGTAAACTTGGTATTTCAGTTCACTATCTTCCAAGGATACCGCACAAACATTTCCAGAAAATCCCCACCCCTTACATGCAGGATTTTTCGGAATTTTCCATGTTCTTAATGTCGTTAAATGATGTTGCGGCGTGAGAGAACCGAGAGGATTACTGTTGTCAAGCTTGGGCAAGTGAGCAAGAACATTTTAAAAGGTATGCTGCCTGTTTTGGAGCAAAAGGCCAACATTCCCAGCATTTACTATAAGCTAAGTGCGCTTTTTCCACCACCACTTTCCCGGCGATTCTCGATTGTTTTGCATGGTGGAGAGAGATCGCGTGAGGTGGATTACCTTATAATTTAATGACCCTATATTAAAGATATTTACGTGACAAACAAAATGCATAATTTAATTGTATTTTCACACGAGCCGTGTGTAGTACAGCAGTTGGGTACGTAAGAGTCCAACTGAAAAGTTCAATGACATAACCGGGATTTGAACCAGGGATCTCCCGGTGTCTAACTGGTTGTTCTCGCCACTGAGTTACCATGGTAATATGTGGCAGAGCATTAAATGTATCAACTGTTTCAGATATTTCCCGGTAAACCACAAGATGAACTCAAATAATAGAACACTAATTGACCTAATAGTTGCCCGGGACTTAAGAGTACTTACGACATTGTAAGTCGACACTGGGGTATGTCATGTCAAAATAATTTGAGATCACCTTGTGGTTTACCGGGAAACATGAGTCAGTTGAGGAATTTAATGGCGTTTTGGCATGGTGCCATGGTAGCTCAGTTACCGGCTATGACATTGAATTTTTCAGTCTGACTCTACCTTAAACTTAACTCCATGGTATCCGCAAGGGACCAAGACCTACCGCCCGGCCGCTTAATCCCCCATCTTGGCCCGAAGGCGTCATGAATGAGGAGGTGTAGCTGGAGGGTGAGATGTGATCAGCACCTCGACGCTCTCCCGGGCGGTTAATGCGGTCTTCTCCAGCTGGAGCCGCTACTTCTCAATCAAGTAGTTCCTCAATTGGCTCCCCAGGGACCTCACGAGGCTAGCGAAAAGTTTCCAAACTGGTAGCGGGAACCGAACTCGGGTATCCCGCTTGACACTGAGCTACCTACCCAAATAGAATGTATATATTAAATTTTCCGGGAATAGCTTCTGAAGCGTAACTTTTGTATAACTGGTAACCTGTAAAATACAGATTTTTTTTTTTTTGTGCTCTATCTCGTTAACACACAATTTTGGTAATAGTCCTTGCTTTTGATTTAAATTTCCAAATATTTATACTTTTCTCAAATAAGAAGTCATTCGTTTCTCTGCAGATAGAATTTGATTTCAATACCATCAAACAGCAAAATCTCTTTAAAGATTCGACTATCACTACCGTTAAAAATCTGATGTGTTCCACTCACATGACTTTCTCTATATCTCTGTAAATTATTATTGTTAATAAGCTTATCTTTTATTTATTTCATGCTAATCGAGAAAAATTAGCAGAAATAGTCTTATTTCTTGCTTTATTGTAAGTAGAAGCGAAATAAGGGAGTACCATATGTTAAAGAGAAAGCCAAAAGCTGGTTGCTATGTGACTGATGTTCCTTTGTTTGTATGTATGGACAGGAGTTAACAAATTCCTGTATGAGAAAAGTATAAGTTTTTCAAAGCTGAAACCAAGAAAAAGGAATATCTCAAAAACGATCAACTCCACGAAAAAAATGTATATAACATAAATTATGTGTTTTAAGGTGCTCTACATTTTTTGTGTGTTAAGTTTCTGTCCATCTCTTACGGTTTAGTAGTTATGAAAATTTCATCCAGAATAAAGTAGTCTTCAGAGGCTATTCCAAGAAAATTCAAAATGTACATTTTATATGTCAGGTAAATAACTTTAATATACGAAATTTTAATCAAAATTGTTAGCCATTTTTTAGAAAATCAAAATTTTCGAAAAAAGTTCCATGTAAAGGGTAGTTTGGGGTGGGGGGATTTTTCTCAAAATCTTCGTGTCGCACCCCTGGAAGATACTGAACTTAAATACCTAGTTTGGTATTTTACCGACTTTTCGTTTTTGAGTTATCGTGTTCAGACACACGGACACACACACACGAACCTTTTTCTGAAAATACTTTTTTTGGATACAGGGGACCCTAAAACATATATTTCCGGTGAAATCTCGGTATCGAATTTTTTGGTGGAGTGCATTACATTCTCTATACACTATGTACATAGTGAGTATAGAGAAAGTAAAAATATCTCGAATATGTACCAGGAATACCTTTTGGTTACCTTATCGACATTCATGATAATACTAAAGACAATATATCAGGATCAATTTTTACCTTCCAGGTTGGGTGATATCCGGAACGCATGTTTATAGTTGCAATTGAATTGCCATCCTCTGTAAACGCATTACATGGCAATATGGAGCAAGTTTGGAAGAGACGCAGCCCCTCTGGGACTGGATGGACTGCCACCTCAGGGAAGGGCTAGAAGGAACGCACGGGTTTATTTAAATGCGCTAGCTGCATGGCTGGATGATCGTATAATTTAATCCGCGGGAATATTGGGGGCAAGGGGAACATGTTCAGAGTGCACTGCGATCAAATTCGATTTCCGGTGTTTGTTTTAACCCTCCCACACCTCTCCATCATCCATCACGCCATCTCTTTCCCTCAAAACTCTCTCTTTCTGTCGGACAAAGAGGAATGCACGTCGGAAAGAGGAACGCTATGTCGTTATTTTACGCGCCGTGTTCGCTTTTATAGTTTTTATCAGACATAGCACGAGGGAAGGGGGGTATCATACCCCGAGCTGAGCTTGTTCCAGCAAAGGGTCGGTCGGCTGACAGAGGAAGTGACAAATTGCAATAGTAGGGTAAAAAGCTAGAGGACAGAGTGGTTGAACTATGACAAGGGTGGGCTGGGGGGGGGGGAGGTTAGACGGTACAAAGCCGGGGATTCTCCTTCCAGACCTTTGACCCCGTCACGTTAAGCGAATGTGTGTATAATATGCGCTTCATGAAGCTTCGATTTCATAGAGAGGATTAATTTACAGGGATGATAAAATTGGGTAATTCTGCGCATCATAAAAGGGATGGCTCCCCTGGCTTTAATTTTAACCTTAGCTGCAGCACGACGTAAGATCAATTGAGGCTAAGTTAGTTTGGATCTCTCAACTACAGGTAAATTATCAGTCAACTGTCTGCAGCTCCCTGCATGCTGGTAGTATGGAAGGCAGAATTTGATCAACTAATCACTTAAAATTGTCCATCACATTTTGTACCATCTTGCTCTTACCCAGTGAGGTGACAACCGATTCTATACCAAGATTTTACCGGAAATGCATGTTTTGGGACCCCCTAATCCATGTGTGAATGAATAAACATTTCCTAAAAATAAATACTGAGGGGAAACAATTAGTAAAATGCCTGATTTCAAAGGGTTTTCGTGATAGGATAAATAATGTAATTTTGTTGGTTTTACTAATTATTGAACGCAATATACACTTAATACATTTAACAGAATTAAACTGTAATCTTAAAATATCAAACATTGGGTAGCATAGCTTAAAAACAAGTTAAACACCAAACTTGATATTTAAGTTTACTGTCTGTCAGAGATGCGACACGAAGATTTTCAAGGTAATGCAGCCACCCCCAACAACCCTTTGTATGGAAAAAGTTTCAAAATTTTGGTTTTCTCAAAAATTGCTCTAAAGATCTTGATAAAACCTCTTAATTTAAGACATTTACATGAAAAATAAAATCTATATCTTGAATTTTCTGGGAATAGCCTCTGAAGACTACTTTATGCTAGATGAATTGACTATCTCTGTTCCCTCCGTGTCTGTACGAAATGTGTAATGTAGTTATTTCTGCAGCTGCTAATAAACCATGGAGAGTACAGGAAGTCATATGTATGTAGCAAATATTATTTCTTAAATATACATGTACAGTATGACGTGATCGAGTAGGCGCTGGTCTCTACAGCCCATTTCAAAACGTATTGCACTACCTAGCATTGCTCACTAACTGGCCTTGTTCATTCTTGCTAATAGACAAACCAGTGAAGACAAAGAGAGCGCAGATTAAAAATGTCAAAAATACGAAACAGTAGGCGTTCGAGACACTGAATAAAGTTGTGGATGACTCAAACATATTTTGAGTGACAGGAATAGGGTCTTCTCTTTCGTTACAGTGAAGATGTGCCTTATAATTCACTGCAATGATTTCTGAGTGAGATTGATTGATTTATGTTCATTCTTTTTTCAAAGCTCTGCATACTCGTATTAATTTGAATTTTTTTATTAAGCTTTATACTTTTATTTGTAAAAGTATAAGGCGTTTTATTTAGTCATATTATATAATAATTGTTTTATTGTGCTACCTTATAAATTATAACCAGTATATAAAATCATTACACGCTACTTTTGGAACAGAGTGTACCTCAGAGTGTGCATGTTTGCGCTACAAACTTGTTCCCACTATATTCTCTTTTTGCGGCGGATTGTTCTGTGTGTTCGTAACTATGTACGCTTCGGAACCCAAAACCGAGCTCACTTATATCATATTAGTATCAACAAGTTTATGGCTTATGTATTCTTGTTAAGGGATATCATTTTAGGTTTTATTCAATTAATATATTAATCAAGGACAGTATACAGGCCAGCACATTTCTGGGCTTCAGATTTCATTAATGTTTATACTACATAATTGGACAACTTCCGTTTTCAAAAAATTAAGTTAGTATTGCAATAAAATTAATATCCAAATATTATTATTTAAATGTCAACTAATTTAAATATACGTGAGCTATTATTAAACCATATTTTGATACAAGCAACCCGTAATGTAAAACAGGCTGTATAGCAGGTATTTTCTGTAATCATAAAATATTGCTGAATGTACGTCAACTATCGTGTTTTACTCCAAAGTGAGAAAATAGCTCCAAGTTTTTCTCAGAAATCTTGCACAATATTTTAACACTAAAAGTACAAGTTTAGTTTTTTAATATGTAAAAGTGAATGAAGTTAACCCATAAGTACTTTGCATTTACTATTTTATTATTTCAGATTAAGGCCTTCTCCATATTCACTTTGATTTGCTGCAAATGTGAAAATAGCTAAATATGATATGTTGAATTTTCTAGCAAAGCTGTATTAAGGATGTTTTCTGAAAGTCGGAGAAGTTACATAAAGATGTGTATCCTACCATAAAGTCCGCTTCCTATATACACAAACACACTTCCGTGATCAAAAAGCATATCTTGAGTGCTTTTACACAGATGAGGTTCACCTTTTCCTTCCCTGGCAATGCTTTGCTTCTTGTATTACTTTTACGATGAGCGCATTCCTTTTCAACTGCTATCTCAGCTAAAGGCTCAAGAAAACCAAACGCGTGTAATAGAAAACCACCGCGCCGCTTTAAGTCTCCTAAGATTACTGTACAAAGTTGCTCCTCTTTGAGAAATGTGTATTGTTTAAAATACTGAAATATATCTTAGAGCAAGAGTAGCATATACCATTATTAAAGCTATTCACCCCCAGGAAACACAATGCTGCTTATACTTAAAGTGATGCAACTTGAAATTTGCCCAAAAATTAAAACATTACTTTGTTTCATAATAAAACATCTGATTAGTTCCATTCACATGACTTTCTCTACATTGCTGCAGCAAATTATTGTTAAAAAGCTTATGCTTCTATTTACTTCGTGCTAATCGAGAAAAAATAGCAGAAATATTCGTATTAATAGCTTTCTTGTAAGTAGAAGCGAAATAAGGGAGTACCATAGATTAAAGTGATAGTCAAAAGCTGGTTGCCATGCAACTGAAGTTCCTTTGTTTGTATGGGCAGGAGTTGAAAAAGTCCTGTATGAGAAGAAGCTGAATCCAATGACAAGGTATATGTCAAACGATCATCTCCACGAAAATAAAACGTATTTAACATAAATAATGTGTTTTAATGTGCTCTACAGTTTTTGTGTGCTAAGTTTTTATCCATCTCTTACGATTCAGCAGTTATGCAAAATTCCGCAAAATTCATCTAGAATAAAGTAGTCTTTAGAGTCTATTCGTACAGAAATCAAGATATACATTTTATTTGTCAGGTAAATATCTGTAATATGTGTACGATATTTAATCAAAATCGTTAGAAATATTTTCGAAAAATGTGCTATGTAAAGGCTGGGGGGATTTTCTTGAAAATCTTGATGTCGCATCCTTGGAATATACTTAAATATCAAATATCAAGTTTGGTATTTAACGGTCTTTTCGTTTTTGAGCTATGTTGTCCACAGATCGCACACATACACTCACATAGACACACCGACCCTTCTCCAAAAATGCTTCTTTTGGATTAAGGGAGATCCAAAACATGTATTTCCGGTGAAATCTCGGTATCGAATGTTTGGGTCCAATACAATACCTTCTCTGTACTCTATGTACATCGTACATGTAGAGAAAATAAAAATAATATGAATTTCAAACTTGAACAAAATATTTAGTTTTTCGCTTAGCGCACTATCAATTAACTGAATTAAACGGACAGACGTATCCTTTTAATAAGCACTCTCAATTTTAAATCTTATTCTCTCGCAAACTGTTTCACTACAGCTTTGCATATTCAAAAAGTTCCACACGATGCAGTTCTTACTAATTTGTTTCAAAAGTCTTATAATGCCTCTCTAAATCATATTAAAGAAAATGACCATATTATTTTTCCAAACAATGCTCCCGTTTTAGTAAATAGATTATTAAATTTTGAAAAATCAAGAGTTTTGGGGAGTAAGAAGAGTAAACATTTTCTCCACTTATTAGGAATAATATAAAAACTGTATCAGATTTATTTGTATAGTCATTTTTTATAAAAGTGGATTTTTGTATGTGAATATTCTTAAAAATACGTCATGATATTCAGTTTTATTAGAACAATGAATTTAGAGAGTAAAAATGTTATTTAAATAATCGTGCAAGCTAGAATTTTGATTACATGGTAAAACTGTCACTATTTTTTTATGTTGTTTCATTTGTATAGCCCCCTTTAACTTCAATGGTCATATCGGGGGCTTTGACTTGTGAAACAACTTTTATTACTGTAGGTTAGAACATTAGGTTAATCATTATTATATTATTAATACACACGCACATTCACTCTCACATTCATACTTCCAGATTCTGTGGGGGATAGGGAATACATCTGGTTAAAGAAAAATTCCCCGCCCCAGCCGGGAATCGAACCGGGACCTCCGGTGAGAAGTCAGCTCTGTCACTGTTTTAGTGTATATTAACTGGTCTAAATTTCAATTAGATATCCTACATACTGTAACTTTTCAAAATGTCATAAATACATCACTTTAATTGCTAATGCCCAGGTTACTAATGACAAATTAGGCGGAGTATCCTCTAAGGCATTGCAAATACTATTAGCTTCTATTTTCTATTGTTTTAGACTTCAGGTGTAACTTTGGATTGGTATGAAATATTAGCGAGTGAGGGAAACCACGAAAAAGCCTCAGCCAGATTGGTCTAATCACGGGATTTGAAGCCGGGACTTACAGAATAAGGGATACTGAATTAACCTGAGCAAATGCGCTCGATTAAACATCCTTTGTGGATCTTTTATTCAATATCCATTGACAATAGCAGAACTATACTATTTTCCAGAAATTGAGTCAAAGGTCCTAATATTGTAAGTACTTTTTGTATGATTTCATTAAACATCAAATAGAAAATGATAATTTCAAGATATCGTTTGTCAGACGCTGCCGGAGAACAAAACAAAACTTCTTATGACATTTCCTTTCTGGCTGGTGATGAAACTCGATGTTCTAGTGACAGACAGATTTCCTGTGGAAAGAAGAAACAATCCACATTGTTGATAACGCGGAAAAGCTTAGAAACAGTCGCCAGAACCCAAAACCTCTTGAAATAAAGCCTGTTGTACTTGTTATTCAAAACTGGAAGAATGGATTTCAGGGTATCATGAAACGAAAGTCAATAAGAAAGAAACAGGATTTAACTGGATATAGTTTCAACGGTGCATACATTTATTTTAAACACGTCAAGAAAAATCTGATATTTTCCATTTACACTCCTCTGTAACTAACTGCGGACCAACTATTCATTTTTCATTTCCTAGTCGGTTTACCCTCCCCGTATTTAGGACTGATATCCCTCTAGGATTTAAAAGTGGATGCGTAGGAGTCGGAAGCCTGTTGGGGAGCCAACGGTATGAAAACATAGAATGGAGAATTTGGAACGGGTGATCGGCACGTAATGCATGAGCAAATGCAAGCAAAATGAATAATAGGAAAGGTGGTGATGGAGCAATTGGGGAAACCGGAGAACCCAGAGAAAAGCCACCCAGTCGCCGCACCGTCCACCGCAATCTTACTTGCGAGTGCTTGGGATCAAACCCGGGCCACCTAGGAGGGAGAAGAGCGATCTAACCACTCGGCCACGGCGCCACCCTACCAACTATTCATACAAGGATTACTTTTTTATGTAGTTTACGTTAATCGAGATAAAGATTAGCTGGTCTTATTACTTAGTTATATTTAGAAGGGAAATGGGAGGTACATTAGGCTAAAACGAGTGCCAAAACTTGTAACATGCTTAGTTATTGCACCAATTTGTAATACTAAATAATATTCCGTTCATGTTTGTCTAGTGTGTCTGTCATGTTTGTTTTTCCAAAGTTTGCTTCTTAAAGACTAGGCAAGCTGTGTTTGTTCCACTTTCCTCCCTGTTTTCTGGATGAACTTTCTCTTTCTTCTTTGAACAGTAGCTCAGTCACAGGTAGAAGTTCTGTACGGCTTTCGCGGGCTTTCACTCATATTGCTTAACACTTCTAATTGTTCCTTTGTAAAGAAAATAAATAAAAACTGTTATATTGTTCTCGTATATGTTTAAGCTATTGGTCTTGACAAAGATGTGTCTTATATTATAATCACACCATAAATTAATGAAACTATGGTTATTAAAATCATTGTTAGTAATAAACTCTGATATAATGGCGGTGCAAATAAATTTGTTATAGCACATCTCAAAATTAATACAAGAAACACACTTCTTGTTCAGTAGCATATCCAGAGGGAATTAACTAGAAGAGAGAAGCTACCATCAAATGTTAAAAGAGCTATACATTTATTACTGATTAGTATAATAATTTGAATTAATAAAAAGACGGCGTTTGCTTGATTATGGTTAAACCAACACTTTACCCTTATACACTAGCAAATTCCCGACCTCTGCTATATTTTATATACAATGATTTACTCAGTTTTTTTTTTTGTGAATTACACTCTTGGAACGTCAATAAATCTGTTCAAGCCGGCGGATGCCCTTGGAATGAATCTGGCTGCGCTCGGCATTTTAGATTATACCCTCCACTCGGTTGCATAAGCAGCAAGGCTCATGTTACCCCTTCTTGGTTTCCTCTCTCAGGTTCGAACATTTCACGACACAAATGGTTACTTCTCCATCTGTAAACAGCCTTTTCGAGATTAACGGTTAAATACAAATGTTATTGTTTTTCAAAAGCCTTCTTTTATATCTGTAATGTATATTTCAGGTATAAGACTCACCTAGGTGGCCGGGTTCGATCCCAGGTGACGGTATGTCGGATTTGTGCTGGACAAAGCGGCGCAGAGGGTTTTCTCCGAGTTCTCCAGTTTCCCCTGTCATCACATTCCACCGGTGCTCCATCTTCATTCCATGTATCATCAATACCATCGCCTGTGGTGTCATTCATAGTAAAAGGGCTTCCTAATTTTTTTTTTAATATTTTATTAAATTAAATTAGAAAGTATTAGTAGTTCAATGCATTGTTGTCAACTATACGATCCGAATGGAAATATACGATAATTTAGATGAAAATACGATGTACGATCTTAACATAACGCTATACGATAGTATTTTAAGCCTTGAGAATAATAATATCCTTTGGTAATGATACATCGTATAATTTCTTGATTTATTGTTGATGTGTTCTAGTTATGTAAGAGATGTGATGGTTGTGATTTTCGCTAATTGCTATTGTGTACGGTTTTGCAACTGCTCGCGCAATGTTGGTAAAAATGTGAATTAACATGAATATATTTTTACAGTGATAGCATATATATAATTATGTGCACAGTCTTCCTTTAGCGCTTGCAAGCCAATTTATTACATGTGATTATGTAGTTACATTGGAATAAAAGTATAATACTGTTTCTGCAATTTACAGTTTTTTCATAGTGTTTGAAGCCCGCTTTTGCTGTACAAGGCACCGCAGGCGAAGACACCGATGACACACGGAATGAAGATGGAGTATTGGTGTAATGCGATTGCGGGAGAAACCGAAACCCCCGGAGAAAACTCGCCCCTCTGCCGCTATGTCCACTACTCCGCCTTGATGAAAAGTTTAGATATTAACCTACATTCAAAAACACGCTCATACACGAACAGAGTTTCTCTCTTTAAAATTAGCATAGATAACTTTATCCACAAATGAATGCCTCGCTATAGCTTTTCTTCTTCTTATGGTTCATATCAAACATACGACTTCGTGGAATCGAATAGAACAGCAATTAGAATTTATTTTTATTTTCCAGTGCACACGTTTTATTACCTAATACTAATTGTTAAGTCCGCTAAAACGAACCTGCCAGGGACATACAGATGTTGGCTTTTAATACCATTTTCAAATGTCATTATAGTCTACAAAATTAGAGTAGGTATATTGCTATCGACTAATTAGACCAACAGTTTCGATTATGAATAGCATCGATATGGGAATAAAACAAGTGTTTGGGTGAATGTCGAAGAGTGAATATTGTTCTTTGAGAGCTTTTTAATAGAAGAATGAATATATCCAGAAACGCAGAACTCGAGAAGAGTGGGAGAGAGGGTAAAGCACTGATATGCTTCCGCTGATTAAAACGTAATTTACGTAAAGAAGCGAGAGGCGAAATAAAACTTCTGTAACGATACGTGACTTACTGAACAAGAATAGATGAAGTATTTGGTTTCTATAGGCAAACAGCTCTGAACTAGTTCATTTACGAAGGCGTTCAATAAAGCCTTATAAATAGATAGAAAAATACATTTTTGGGTATATTTTTGTTTTATTTTTCAAAATAATCTCCTTTTAGCTCGATACACTTTTCCGAAAGTCTATCCAACTGTTTTAAACTTGCAAAAGGTACGCTTCAGAAGGTCCTCAAAATAGACATCTGTTTGGGAGATGACTTCTTCGTTAGACGTGATTTTTTTTCCGCCGAGCCACTTTTTCAAGTTTGGAAAAGAAGTCTCTGGTTGTCAAATCTGGTGAATAGGGTTGATGTAATTCGAACCTTAATTCTACAATTTACGCCATCGAAACTGCGCAGGTGTGCACCCTTGCATTGTATTGTTGGAAGATTTATCCGTTCAGCCGGTACAACAACGAAGCACAATACTCTCCATTTATCGTTCTTCCCTTCTGCAAGTAATCAATGTAAATGATTCCACGTGCATCCCAAAAACGAAGGCCATCACCGTGTCTGCAGCTTTCACCAGATTTCTGCAATTTCTTTGGAGCCTTTAAAAAAAACATTTTTTGACTGTACTTTTGTCTCTGAAGTGCAGTAGTGTATCCGTTTCATCCACAGTAAACCAGCTTCCGAATCGATTACACGATTGCGTTTATTCTGTATTAATAGCAAACGCGGCACTCATTTTGCCGAAACCTTTGTCAGACCTAATTTTTGTTGCAAAATTGAGAATTAGGTGATATACCTGTAGCCTCTACTATTTCGAGACCTTTGATTCGTCGATCACTGAAAACCATCTGCATTTGGTCAATCATTTCAGAGGAAGTCATTTCTACTGGACGTCCGGAACGATGTTCATAATTTGTAGATGTACGACCACGTTTAAATTCATTTATCCAATTGTGAATTGTTACAAACGCAGGAGTAAATGTGCCATGAAGTTCAACTCGGCTTTTATTTCTTTTGGTGTTGAGCCTTTTAAATAAAAGTGTATAATATCCGCAAGAATCATCTAAATCTTTCATATTTCTAAATAGGCACCAGATTACTGATTCAAATGCCTAGGCAAGAAACCACTCGGTGAATATAGCTGAAACTACTGTCACCTAGTAAGAGACGACGTTACTAAACACAAACTTTTATTGATGCTACTTAGATTTTATAAGGACTTATTGAACGCTCCTTGAAACTTGCATATTGGCGTGAATTTGGCAGCAGGTTTAGTAGGCCAAGGCCCCCTAGGCTCTGTTGTCACTGTTTTAACTTTAATAGCTAAAAGACAACTACACTTTCTCTGATGTACACTTTTCGAAGAGATAGTCTGGGGAGAACCAGATGGCCTAACTGTCCCTGTATTTGAAGTGTACAGACATTCTATCGTGCTTAGGTTGCAGAAATCAACGGGTATTTTCAATGTAAAATCGGTCAGTGAGGAATTGGCGTGAGTGAACGTCATTTAGCCTTCTCAAAGAGAGCGGTCATCTCACCGCCTCAGCCGATAAGCAACCAGTTAACTTGAAATAGCCCCGGAGTTTTCTTTAACTCTTTTAACACACGAGGGATGTCTGCACATCCAAATGCGGGGCAGATGGGTCACCTGGTATAATAGCAAAATATGATGAAATGAACTATAATTAGGTAGAGTCGGACTGAAAAATTCAATACCATTTGAGCCATGGATCTCCCGATCTCTAGCCGGTTGCTCTACCACTAAGCTACCATGGCAACATGCTAGCATAGCATTGAACTCCTCAATTGCCTCGCATGTTTTCCGGTAAACCACAAGATAGTCTCAAATTATTTTCAGATGATAACCCCAATGGCAACTTACAATGTTGCTAGTACTTTAAGTCCCAGGATTCATAGTACATCCAACTATTTTGGTCAGTTGGTATTAGTTTAATTGTTTTTTCACAAAAAGCCGTGTTTAGGACAGGAGTTGGATGGGTAGTCAGACTGAAAAATGCAGTGCTATAGCCGGAATTTGAACAACAGAACTCCCGGTCTCTAGCCGGTTGCTCTTCCACTGAGCTATCATGGCAACATACCGGCATAGCATTGAATTTCTCAACTGACTCGCAGTTTCCTGGTAAATCACAAGGTTATCTTAAATTATTTTGATATAACAGCTATAATTAACTTGAATAAAAGGTGCCTGAAAGTAAATCTACAAGTCGTTGAATATGTATGTAACCAGGTGGTCCGTAAAAGTAATTACATTCTGCTCTAAGGCTCTTATCTTTCTTGCCGATGATGAAGAGAGTGATTTTACTTTCCCTAGCACGTATGTACAATGCATATAGTAGATATAAAAGTCATTGTTTACTGAGTTTTCACTAAAATACATGTTTAAGATCCTTTCTGAATCCACAAAAACACTTTTTTGGAAAAAAAAAAAAAAAAAAGTCGTGTGGGTCTGTCTATCTCTCTGTGAGTGTCTTTGTGTGGTGTATTTGTGTGTCTGTGGACAGCATAACTCGTAAACAAAAATTCAGTTATACAAAAAATGTGGTCGTTTAAGTTAAGTAGCTTCCAGAATGCGAAACGAAGGTATTCAGGAAAATCTCATGGAACATTTTTCACAAATTCCCTAAAATTGTCTAAGGATTTTGATTATAATTCCATACGTTTAATAAGTTTTATAACAAACCAAATGCATATCCTAAATTTGCTAGTAATAGTCTCTGAAGATCACTTTATCCTGAGAGACTATTTTATAGTACAACTAATAAACCCAAAAAAATGTTAAAACCCACAATTTAGATCCTATACATTTTTTTAGAGATGTTTCCGAGATATTCGTGTTATTGTTTCAACTTTAAGCTTCTAAAACTTTCCTCCAACCAGAAGTCTTCTTCCTGTTTGTCTCTCGTCTGTTTTACTCCTGGCAAATATAGAGAACCAAATTTCAATTGTTTCCGTTAGTGATAGATTTTAAAAGATATAGCTATCACTTTACCAAGCGGGTTTCTTTATTTCTCTTCTATTTACAAAGAATTCTCGTAAATTTTATCTCGACTAGAATGCTTAGATAAAATAATTTTTGTAAAAAAGTTTTGTTTTAGGAACAGCTAGAGAAATGCGTATAAATGAAACATATCAGATTACTTGACTTTATCAACATAGTACATGATACGTAGTAAGAGAAGGTATTGCACTTAAACTAAAAAATTAGATACCAAGATTTCACAGAAATACATGTTTCAAAGTCTCTGTAACCATAAAAATCATTTTTAGAAAAATGTTCATTTGCGTGTGCCCGGAAGTCTGTGAACACGATAACTCAAAAACGAAAAGTTCATAAAATACCAAATCTAGTATTTAAGTTTAGTATCTTCCAGGAATGCGACACGAAGATTTCAAAAAAAAAATTCCACCCTCAAACTCCCCTTTATATGGAAAAAAATTCGAAATGTTTATTTTCTCAAAAATTGCTCTAACGATTTTGATTAAAATACCGTACATTAAAGATATTCAATTGGATAATAAAACGTATATCTTGAGTTTTCTGGGAATAACCTTTAAAGATCTCTTTACTCTAGATGAATTTTGCGTAACTGGTAAACCATGTGAGACAGACAAAAACTTATCACACAAAAAATGGTAAATAATTTTAAAACACATAATTTATATCATATTCGTTTTTTTCGTGAAGGTGACCTTTTCTGAGATGTTCCCTGTTACTTTTTTTAGGTTTAAAGTATTTAAAATACTTGATATTAAAAATGTATCAACATGCAAAGAAATGGATTTCAACTACATGACTATCATGATTTTTAAAAGATTTGACTATCGCTTTGGCGTAGTGTATGCCCTTAGTTTTTATCTACTTACAATAAAACAAGTTATAAGAAACATTTCTGCTAATGTTTATCTCGATTAGCATGAAGTAGATAGAAAAATAAACTTTTTAACAATAACTTGAGACCTTGATCAGATTTGAGTTCCCGCTAGTAGCCAAACTTTCAATAAGAAAGAAACGAAACCACTTTTACAAATGCGATCTCTTAAAGCCTAACTTTTGGGGGTTTCGCGGAAGCAGGTGTTTAGCAGACCGAATAAAATATGCATAATTGATGAACACCTACTACAAGAACATTATTATGTACGTGCAGTTTGAATCTTGGCTCCAAGCAAAGGAGGGGGCAGAGAACACACTTCTTTCCCATACTACAGTAAAACGGGAGGGAGGGGGCAGATCCCGTGGATAAATCTCCTCGCGACGACACCCGTGGGAGTTAATTCATGCCCAGGATTACGGGCGTTATAAGAACTCCCTCTCCTGCTCCCTGGTAATGGCCTAATAAGTGGCGCTATACACAAAAGAGACCCGTTCACTTGATCTCCGCACAACAGTGAAAAGTTTTGAGTGCTACCAAATGCTTGGAGGGCAACAGCAACAAGTTGAGCGATTAGAGAATTGTAACCGGTATAATTCAAGATGGCGACCACACAACATCCAACTCTACACTGCAATAGGTATCGTGGCTCCTTAATATTGTAATTAAATGCGTTGGAATGTAACTTGTGAGGTATAAGTTATTCTGTTATTTTTCCTATTTATAAAAGACAAATGTTGGGTAAATTTTATCTCTAAAAAAAATTAAATGGAGTTTTATTTATGGGCGCTCTTTAACTACTGTGATTCTCAGCGTCTCATTCCATGCTGAGCGTGAAAGATCGCTTAATTTTGCTCAGAGGCCTGCTTATCAGGCTTAAGGTTCTTTTACATGCCATATCTAGGTATATTTTTTTAGCAGGTTTTTATTCTAAGGGTATAATTTTAGAGGAAGTTTCCTTAAGAAATTTGAATATATGTGTATACTTTTATTTCTTTTTTCGATACGGGACCAACGGCTTTACTTCCCTTCCGTAGGAAGCCATTCTAAGAATGTTTATGCCTGAAAAAAATCCATCGTCCTCCGCCGGGTTTGAGCCAAATTTTACCTCTTTGGGCTCCGATTCGACTTGTGTTACTTAATCATTACCGCCTCTATAACTTAGATATTGATGATGAAAGAAGAAGAACTGAATGGCACCTTTGAATCTTTCACGTTTTCTCTTTGAGTCTTTTGTCTGTCTTTTCTGGATAGATTTAGGTGTAATAAGGACACTGACAATGCAAAATATTTTCTCTTCATTATGTTCTCTCTTTAAAGATACTAGAATAGCGCAGTGAAATAAATAAAATCAATGTCTAATAGTTTTAGGGGTCACAGGGCGAATCATATCGACTTTGTCATCCAACGCTAATGAGGAAACTAATATTACGACATTGCTACCATATCGTGGCTTTAGAGAACCCTGTCTGATGTGTGATATTTGTTATGTAATGTTATGTTGTATTGTGTTATGTTATGCTATAGAATATGCTCTGGTATATGTAATTTTATACGCTATGCTACCCTATGTTTTGTCATGTTATGTTCTGTTGTGTATTTTGTACGAGTAGTATTGTAAAGTGTGTAATAATTGATTAATTGTGTCACACCGTAGGATGGGTCGGATGGCCGTCCATGCTCTCTAAAATACTCTAGTTAAAATATTACTTCTATTTTACGTATATTCACAACACTTGAAATGGACACGCCCACACGCTACAATAACAAACTAGCAAAAGAAACAACACTCTAATATCACACAATACACCCACGTATTCACATATATAGATACTCAAATACCAAATATAACTCCATGGCACGACAGCTCACGGGGAACCTTGGCCTACCGCCCGGCCGCTGCGTCCCCCATCTCGGTCCACTACAGACGTCATGGATGGGGTGCAGTATTGGAGGGTGAGACGTGGTCAGCGCCTCGAGTCCCCCCGGCCAAATACCAAATATATCTATACAATATTTACAAATGCGTTATATCTAGTACACGTACATCCATTAAGTTTGTGTATAGGCTTGCCCAGTTTTTGCTTTCAGAATCAAATCCCAGCACACTGACCATGTGTTTAAGTTAAAAAATACCTCCGGTAATAATTTTTCCTAGCGTCCTCCGTCTTCATGAAATCTGCCAAAACATAAGTCTACAACTGTATTCCCCAAGTTTGCAAATGGCTCAGCATACTGGAAATAATAGATGTCTGCAGAATTATTTTTAAATGCCATTTCTTGTGAATAGAATTAATAAAAACTGTTTGGGTGATCTGTTAGTATAATTATAGAAGGCTAAAGAAATCTCTTCAACTATCGCCTCTTGTGAATAGAATTCATATAAACGGTGATTTGAGACTAAGATAGCAGAATTATAGAAGCCTACAGAAATCGTTTCAACCACCTCTCTTATGAATGGCTGGTGCCAGATTACAGTTTAACTCAATGGGACGGCAGCTGCTTAGAATCATACAGTAGAAACAGAACGGGTATTTCAAGCAGACATCTGTTTCTCCATCTTCTTTCAGTGACGAAAGACTGCTTTAGTATGAAAGACGTGAACAAAGGAACCTAATTTTACTCAGGTTTACTAGCAGAAACATATATGCATTTGTATATTTATATTTTTTACCGTGGAGGGGAAAAGATAATTCCTGCATTCGTCGCCCAGCCCGTGTACAATGGCTAGGAGGATATGTGGAGCTCCTCACTAAAAACCCCCTCAATAAATTAAACGCATCATGCTGTATGAAAACGTGCAGTTCATGCGTTAGTCGGGTTCCGCATAGCACCCCGGTTAGTATGTGAAAGCTAGTATGCTGGCGTGCATTGCATGCGAGCGCTACTGTTTATTGTTAACTGGGATTGCCAATGAAACCTGAGTAATGCCAGTGAAAGTACATATGTTGCTATTAAGGTGAGATTTTATTTGCTAATTTTGTTGCTGTGTTAGTTTTTGTATAGGGAATTCCTGCTTGTCATGTATTTTATGTATAATTTATGTTCTACTAACATGCTTCTGATATACATAAATAATTCAATGGTGTTCATGCTTGAGACAAATGTAAGTGATTTGTGTTGCATCCTGTGTAGATAAATATAAACAATATCAAACGTTTTTATCTTTCCTGACTTTTGAGATATAAATATTCTAAACTATATACCTCAACACGCATTAAAGGAATATTTTTGCATTGAAGGTGCCTCAATGACCCTCAAGCTGGAAGTCCGCCAACGATTAACTCATACTGTGAAGAGACAGATGGAAGATCAATCTGGATCCATAATATATGGCCCACATAAGGTAATACTAAGCTTGTAGATATGTTATTTATTAACAATATAAAAAATCTAAATATACTATAACCAATATGTTTGTATCATAATGAGAGGTTAATAGGTGTACCTTTTATACGAGGTGTGATAATAAAAAACGGGAATTTTTATTTTTCTCAAACAATTTTTATTTATGTATCTACATCAACTTTTTTCACTTCAAAATCAACTCCCTCAGATATAATACACTTGTGCCAGCACTTTTTCAAACTTGGAAGCAACTCGGAACTCACTTATTCTTATACTTCAGCAATTCTGGTTTTAGCTCACTAATAGTAGCTAAACGAACACTTTTCGTGTCGCAGGGAGCCAATTTCGGCGAATAAGATGGCTGAGGCAACATAACGCTTCTAGTTTTTAACAAAAAATCGCGAACAATTGGTGCGGTCTGAGTAGGAGTGGTTTTATGAAAATACCGGTCATTTACTATGGATTACTTCATGCAAACGGCGTATAACTTCTAGATAGTATTCCCTGTTGACTGCATAGCCATATGGCAGAACCATATCCTCGTTTCTTCCACATTGTCGTCAGATATTGATGTGTTAAGACGTCCAGGGGATCGTGGTCTTCAGAGTCTTCTCGATCCTTTAATACATCGATAACTCTCGAAACCTCATGTCTCACTCATAGTAGATTTTCTAAAAGCCACAGCCAACATTTCGAACACTTTACTCCATTTTCAAGCAAAATTTAAAACAAAGTCGCTGAGTCTTCGAAAACACCTATAACCCTGTTAATTGTCAACAATAAACTAAAAGACTACCTCCATGGTCGAGTGGTTAGCGAGCCGACTTCTCACCCGGAGGTCCTGAATCAATTCCCGGCTGGGGCGGCGAATTTTTCTTCAACTAGAATTTTTCCCTATTCCCCACAGAGTCTGGAAGTATGCATGTGAGAGTTTGTGTGTGTGTGAGGTGTGAGGAAAGTAAAAAAAAAAAAATGTATACGGAAGGAACCTACAGACGAGTTCTTTCTAATACAAAGCCCTCGATATGACCTTAGATGTTAAAGGGTTGCTATGCATATGAAACAATAAAAAAACTAAGTATTTACAACAACTGAAAATGCAAACATACGTCAGGAGCATGTGTACCTACAAGATAAAAAAAGTTTTGAAAATCGGTTGTATAAGGCCTGCGAAGTTAAAAAGTTCCCGTATTCTATCTTCATTTACAGTTTCATGACTTTCTGTACCAATGTAAATATACATTGTAGATAAAGAAGGTATTGTATTCCACAAAACTTATATGCCAAGATTTCACCGAAAATGTATGTTTTAAAGTCACCAGCATAAAAACGTTTTGAGGAAAAGGTGTGTATGAACGACATAACTCAAAACGAAAAATCCGTTAAATAGAAAACTTGATATTTGAGCTCGGCAGCCTCCATGATGCGATATGAAGATTTTGAAGAGAATCTCCCTCAGCCAAAACTACACTTTTACATGGAAAATGTTTCGATTTTTTTTTTTTATTTTTCCAAAACAGCTCTAATGATATTGATTAAAAGATCGTGAGTTTAAAATATTTTTATTCCAAATGAAATGTAAATGTTGGAATTTATAGGAATAGCCCCTGGAGTCCTCTTCATTTTGGATTTTTTTTTTTTTGCTTAACTGGTAAACTATTAGAGTATATCTTATCCACATAAAAATGTAAAACATACAGTTTATGCCAAATATTTTCCTTTTTGAGCTTACTGTTCTCAAGATATTTCTAGTTATTGCTTTACACTTAAATGGTTATAAATTTCTCAAATGGAAACTTGTTATTCATTTTGCTTTCTCCTAGCTAAGCAAACAGAACGGAATGTCAATGCATCACATATCAACCAACTTTTGAAATATTTCATCATCATTTTATCAATAGTGTATTTCCTTATATATAAGGACGTGTGTATTAAAAGTATTTTTGCAAATGTTTATATTGGTATACATGAAGTAGACAGTAAAATAATTTTTACATTTTGTAAGAATAGTTTGTTCCAGAATTGTTGGACAAAATGATGGTAATGTAAGCACATCATATTACTTTCTCTACACGTACTATGTACATGGTGTATAGAGAAGGAATTACATTTGCGGATAGTTTTCGATGCTTGTTAGTGATGCACGTTATGTGCCATATGCGGGAGTATTTTAGTTTGTTGATTTTACGCCTCCCTTTGGGTGCTTATGTGCAGCGTAACTAAGTGTCACTTCCAATCAACTCCACTACACTCACGTACCTGATACTGAAGCTTTTCTGGGATGAGTTGCCACGGCGTTGCTCAGTCTTGCATGAACATTGACTCTCCCAGGCGTGGATTTGGCTAGTGGGAGGAGTTGTAGGAATGATCTTGTACTTGTTAAGAAAACACTTGTAACCTGCTGTTATTCTAAAGGAGTTTTGAAGACAAGCACCTGGTTATACACTTTATACTACTGATTGATGTTCTTTAACACTTACTCACAAGTTCTTTCAATTACATTGTTTTAGTTGAGTACATGACACAATTCACTTCCACCTAATCCTGAGCCGACTGCTAAATAGGTGAGCGACGTTACTTTACTTCACATACACTTTCTTATTATAATAAACTTACTTCGCGAACTTCTTAACAAACGACCGTGCCTCACACACGGGCGAATTCTAAACATGCAACGACGTTGCCTCTCTCACGGGTGAATTCTTAGCAAAACGACCTTGATGTGCCAAACCTTACTTCTTATACACAAAAAACGGTGTCATGGTGGCTTCTTTCTGATTGGTTGGAGGGTCCGCCAACATGACACCATCGTTGCCCAAAAACCATTGCAAATCTCCCAGAATGCGTCATAATAATCACGTGATACTACGAATATAAAGAACAGGTCCCTTTGTGTGCTTTAAACTTATACTAAAATCGAACGTGACTTTCACAAAAGAAGCAACTTCTCACCCCTCTTTCCAGTCTGGCGTCTTGATTCTGAGTAACTTTTAAGTAAACTACTGGCTTCTTGATTCCTATGCATACAACTTATTAAATATTAACATTCTTTACATACATTTATATAATTAATATAAATGATTGTTATTATTATGAGGCTAATTAACGGTCTCAAATTCCACCCAAAAATTCGAAACCGAGATTTCACCAGAAAATACATGAATCCAAAAAAAAAAAAAAAGGCATTTTAGAAAAGGTCCGTTTGTGTGTGTGGGGGGGGGTGCCCGTGGATAGCATAGTCAAAAACGAAAAGACCATTAAAAGAAAGACTTGACTTTTAAGTTTGGTATCTTCCAAAGATGCGACACGAAAATCTTAAATAAAATCCTCCCACTCCCAACTATCCTTTATATGAAAGTTTTTCAAAACCTTTGATTTTCTCATAAATGTTTCTGACGATTTTTATTAAAATACCCTCTATATTATGGCAAATAAAATGCATATCTTGAATTTTCTGTGAACAGGCTCTGAAGACTTTATTACTCTGGATGAATTTTACGGAATTTTCATAACTGCTAGACCATAAGAGATGGACAAAAACTTACTGCACAAAAATGTAGAGCATGTTAAAACACACAATTTATGTTAAATACATTTTTTTCGTGGAGTTGATCGTTTTTTATGTATTCCTTGTTACTGACTGCAGCTTTAAAAACACACTTTTCTCATATAGAAATTTGTCAACTCCTGTCCATATAAACAAAGGAACTTCAGTCGCATAGCAACCAGTTTTTGATAATCACTTTATTCTATGGTACTCCCTTATTTCGCTTCTAATTACAAAGAAGCAAGTAATAAGACTATTTCTGCTAATTTTTTCCTCGATTAGCATGAAGTAATAAAAGCATAAGCTTTCTAACAATAATTTGTTGCAGAGATGTAGAGAAAGTCATGTGAAGGAACACAGCACTTTTTTTTTTATTCAAACGGCCTTTTAACTGTCGAAGGTTAGTGTGGATTCTCTCGTTCACTTGAGTCACCGTATACATGAAGATGATATTGGTTGAGCAATCGTATTGCTGTATTGAATATGTTGTAACTTGTCACAAAATCTCAACTATTTATTTCTTTCACAAACTGACTAAAAAAAAGAATCTGCTCGCAAATAACTGTCAATACTTACCTAAAAGTTCTGCAGTATAGTTTCTTTTCTACGTTCGCTGCGCCTTTCCTGTGAAACTCGCTCAACTGTTGCACGCAATGCACCTCCAGTGAAAACTGAACGCTTACCTCTTGAGGGCGCGACTGGAAACTTCCAAAAACAGTCGTATAAACTGCCAAAATTCGCTCAGGTGTAACAATGCGCGCTCAAGTCAAAGAACCTTCCGATACAACACGTATCAACACGCACAGGTATAAAAATCTCAGCTGCCGGCACAGGTGTACACTAACGCTCGTGACACAGTGGATGCTAACAGTCAGCTATGAATTGTGAAGCAATCCATTCACCATGTTTAGTGACTGTCGCAAGACGTAGATACGCTACTAAGTTTTCACGGAATATGGAGTAAGGGATTATGATTGTGTTATGTCTGTTATTTTACTCTACACATAAGCTGTTAGGGCACACATGCAAATACACTAGGCTAAAGCGATAGTTAAATGCTTTAAAAGTTGGTTGCTATGTAGTTGAAATTCGTTTTTTACATGACCAGGAGTTCACTGATTCCTGCATTAGAAAATGTTAAGTTTTTTTAAAACTGAAACCAATAATAAGGAATACCTATCTCAAATCCACCCAAAAAGTATGTGATATAACAAGAGTGTGTTTTAATAACATGTTTTGTGTAGAAAGTTTTTGTCCACCTATCTCTTATGGCTTACCAGTTATATAAAAGTCTTCTAGAATAAAAAGGTTTTCAGAGACTATTCCCAGAAAGTTTTGTCATATAAGTAAGTATATGCGGTATTTTAATCAAAGTCGCTAGAACCATTTTTGAGAAAATCAAAATGTTCGTACTTTTTCCATGTAAATGGTAGTTTGGGGTAGTGGAATTTTCCTCAAGATCTTCTAGTCGCATTCCTGGAAGATTCCAAACTTAAATATCAGGTTTGGTGTTTTACCAACTTTTTGTTTTTGAGTGGAGTGCACAGCCTTTTATAATTATGTACTATCTACTAAGTAGAGAAACTAAAAAGATTTTAAAGTTTCAGGGAGATTAGAATGGAATAGGGTAGAATAGGGGAGAGATCCAGCTCCTCGATCTGCATAGAAGATCCTTTGTACCTATGCACCTTGCATGGGACCCCCGGAAGGAAGGAGGAGGTGGGAGGAGACAGAGGGCTGCGACACAAGGAGTCACAGAGTACCCTTTTATTTCCAGATTTAAACTCCCCAGTGGCGGCTATTAAACCGGCTTCCTCCCACTGCGCTGAAGAAGGTCTAGAGAGCAGTGTTTTTCCCTGCCATCCAAAGTCTAGCTACCACTAACCCCAAAAGAGACCAAGCATTTGAAGGGTGAAATAAAGCGAGCAGTGACATGAAATTGAGAGACAAGAAAGTCAGGAATGTAATGAACGTCCCAGCAACTCGGGTAAACCCCGAAAAAAATCTTAGATTAGGAAGGGCGGTTGCATGAATCCAAACCACGACCTTCCGAATACGAGTCTCTTCCACTACTGTCTGCGATTCTGTGTTCAAAAAGGCTTATATTGCACAAAATCCACCCCTATATACCATTTTATACAAGAGCTTTTTTATTTTCTCTACTTAGTACATACATAGAGAAGGTATTACAATTCACCCAAAGATTGGATACCAACATTTCACTGGATACACACGTATTAAAAATCATTTTTAGAAAAAGGTCAACGTGTATGTGTGTGTCCATGTGTAAGTGATCACCATAACTCAAAAACGAAAAGTCTGTAAAATACCAAACTTGGTATTTAAGTTTAGTATCTTTCAAGGATGCAACACGAGGATTTTTAGGAAAAACCCCAACCCCAAACTACCCTTTACATGAGAAAAATTTCGAAAATGTTGATTTTCTCACAATTGTCTCTAACAATTTTGATTAAAATACCATACAGACATTTACATCATAACTAAAATGTATATCTTGAATTTTCTAGAAGTACGCTCTGACAATCTCTTCATTTTGGATGACTTTGGTATTATTGGTAAACCGTCAGTGATAGACAAAAACTAACTATACAAAAATCTAGATACTGTTAAAACACAAAATCTGTCATATACATGTTTTTCGAACAGTTGACTATTTCCAAGACATTCCTTAATGTTGGTTTCAATTTTAAAATACTTAAAGCGTTTCTCGTATCAGTTCACTGGCCACGCAAAGAAACAATAATCGCATAGCAACCAACTTTTAAAAGATTTGACTGTCGTTTTAGCTAAATGTATTCCTTCATTTCCCTTCCACTTGCAAGCAAACAAGTAATAATAGGACTTCGTTACGATGTTTCCATGATCGAATTTAATTTCTAGTTCGTGAGTTCGCTACTGTGCGCCATGGTGACGAGGGATCGGTCCGTCGCCCATAGATGACCAATAGGACTGAATCACGCTTGCTGATATAAAATGGAGGAATTTTGCCCAAAACATTCTTCTTTCAGGGTCTGGGGTTCTTTTACGTGCAAATAAATATTACATTGGAATTCTTTCCTTCCGAAGGAAGCCAAGGAAAGGATTTTTGCTTCCAAAAAGATCACCCTCAGCTGGTTATGAACCTGCAATCTGGTGTTTTAGAGGCTAGCATTGTAACATATCAGATTTTTTATCCGCCAGCCGCTCATGCCATCGTGCATACTAGTAAAAATTCCTGCACTTCATGGGTTCCGCATTTGTGGCTCAAATGTTAAAAAATTGTAATTAATGCCCCAATGTTGGAATGGATATTTATTTTTCCAAACGTGCAAAATTTTACAGCAGGTATTTTATAGGACTAGTAAAATACTCTAATGTATTGAAGACAAAACATAGAGGGCTTGAATAAACTTTCAATTTTGAGTTGCACAATGTTCGAACTCTATTACAGCTCAAACTGAAGGCAGCAGCTGACACAGTATAATTAGGTCAACCGGATCATCCATCGCGAGTGCGCCGAGGAAAATATTGAGGTCGCTAAAGTGGAAGCGAACTAGGATATCCACGAACTATGGCCCAACTATAAATCTGATTTATGTAAATTGAAATTGAGTCTTATTTATGGGCTCTCTTTAACTTCTATGGTTCTCAGCGTCCCATTCCACATTAAGTGCATAAGAACGCTGATTTTTGCTCAGAGGCCACCTCATCAGGCTTGAGGTTCTTTTACGTGCCATAAATCTAGACACAAGACAACGGTTTTACTTCCCTTCCAAAGTAAATCAAATTGAGGATTTTAACACCAAGAAATCCAACCTTCACCGGGTTTCAACCCCCGACCTTGGGAACCAGAGGTTTGCATGTTACCTCCAGACCACAGAGGACGACTTGGTTTATTTAAATACAAGCCTTTTTCGGTGCAAGCAACTATTTCGGCTACCTTGGTCAACTCTACCAACCGTGACTGATCGAGCTCGAGTTCGCAGAGGCTAACAAGATCGACGTTGTCAATACTGCTTTTGGACAGCTGATAGTAATTAATTTTAGTTTTAGTAAATGTTTCTGTTATTCCCTATCGTTGAAAAAAATAGTATATTTGCAGTAAACATGCTTTAAATGTTTGCAAAAACTCGGATTTCAAACTTCGTCTTCCTTCTATACTTACCGCACTTATATCTGAGTATGACACACATCAAGTGGTCCAATTGCGCCGTGTTTCTCGTGTGTATGTAGTAAGCTTTTTTTATGTCATACCTATGTTTACCAGTAATACTTAGAACGAAAGGTTTTCAAAGGCTTTACTCAGAAAATTCAATTTATGAATTCTAGGAGGCGTATTGGGAACGTAAGTACATTTGTTTTACCTCAACTGGCAATGTCGCAATTCCACGCATGCACACTCGTCTCTTAGGCTCATTGTCTGTCTACTGGCACCATTACAGCCGATTGTGTTGTGTTTACAGCCGTTAGTGTTCGTTCAAAGCATCCAAGATAAATTCTGATCCCACCAACTGTGAAGTGCGTTCAGTAATACGGTTTTGAACGAAAGGAATATTAAGCCAGCTGAAATTCATTGAAATTCATACGGTGTAAATGTCATGACAAATGGAATAGCGAGAAATTGGAGTAATTAATTCAATGATGGACGATCCAAAGTTAATGACAAAGCACGGAGTGGGCGGCCTTCGATATACACTGATGGTTTGTTTTAACAAGTGAATTAGACAATTCGTGAAAACAGGTGGTTCACAACAAGAATATTTTGTGATTTGTTTCTCAAATTTCAAAAGACTTTTTGCAAGATACTGTCACAAATTGCTTAAATTATCGCAAACAGAGTTCCCGTAGGGTTTCGAAGAATTTCAGAGCTCAAGGGGCTATTTCAAGTCAAAACTAGTCAGTGGGGAACTGGTGTGAGTAATTTTCATTTACTCCGAAACAACCCCGTTGTATTTTGCAGCTCTTTTAACACATGAATGGATATCTGCACACGTCAAATATGGGGCAGATGTGCCATCTGGTACTGGTTTTTTGTTTTCACAATTTTGAAGTGGAAGTGGAGCCTTCTAAAATGTATCCCCATATTAAATACAAGTGAAGTCCTGCGCTTTACTGCATAGCTACACGAGTTGCATAGTCTTAAGGGAAGGATTTTCAATTAATTCCTGTATTCCACGTCGTCAACCCTCCCTTCCTCTTGCTTCTAACGGGAGTAATGGCCGTCGCTCCAACTGGCTTATGACCGGACTTAATGGAGATGTGAGAGGTGTAAAGTTACTCGCCAGGCACCAGGAGGAAACGAATAAAACGGAAAAGGAGAAACGTAAGAAGGAAGCCTAGACACCCCTACTAAGAAGGAAGTCCGCCTCATTTTACAAGACTTTAATTTAAGTTGCTGTGCTGTACAAGTTCCATGTACATACATTCTGGCATGGAAACGTCGAGATGCAGTCAAGGCTTTGGAGAGAATGGATATTAAAACTCTTAAATTCAATTTAACCACTGCTCTAAATCTAATATTCTCGTTTCGTGCCATGCATACCTTACTGCAAAAACAGGCAAACACCAGGTTCACAAAAATATGAGGATAGAATAAAATATAGCGCCGTTTACTCATGTTTAATATTCGCTGCCTTGAATCTGGGCCAGATTTATGAGGCGTGAAGGTTCTTTAACAAGATCCAATAAGTTACGTGCTGGCGCTCCTGCTTGCTCTGTAATTTTGGTAGCGCCCAAGTGTGATGCTAGCGCTGTTTAAGCAAACACACATTTTTAAACCAATTTGGAAGAACGGTACGCCATCAATCGTTATCATTTGTAGCTGATCCATGTGACACTGTTTGTCTTCCTAGTTCAAACTGAACATGCGTTCATTCATCAGGGAGCAGACTGCAGTGAAATGTCTTTGGAAATGTTGCCTTAAAACCACTATCACGTTATTAATACATAATTACCTTCAAAGTGTTATTGCAACTTATATTTTTAATTCTTTGTATACGTGTTATTTTGAAAGGTCATTTCAAAAAACTCCAAGGCCCAACGTATGCAGAGTCCATGATAAAAGTTTTAGTATCTTTCGTCCCATTGTTTTTTTAACGTTCTCTACACTATAGTGTATAGAGAAAGTGTTGTATTCCACTCAAAAATTCGATGCCGAGGCTTCACCGTCTCTGAGGTCCTGAGTCCAAAAAGGCTTTTTAAAAAATGGTAGGTGTGTGTGTGGTTTTGTGTGTGTGTGTGTGTGTGTGTCTGTGGACAATAGCTCAAAAATATTAAAATACTAAGCTTGGTATTTAAGTTCCGATTTTTTCAAAGATGTGACATGAAGATTTTTAAGAAAATATTCCTGCCCCAGGCTACTCTTTACATAGAAAATTTTATCAAAAATGGCTCCTTACGATTTTTATAAAAATACCCTATAAATACATGAAAAAATGTATATTTTGAACTTTTTAGGAGTAGCCTCTCAATACTTCTTAATTCTGGATGAATTTTATGAATTTTGCATGACTTGTAAACCGTAAGAAAGAAACAAAAACTCAACAAATGTAGTTCTCGTTGAAACACACAATCATATCGATTCAGCTGCCTTAACCTTTGTGTTAAAAACCCGTATTACGAAACGCACTTCACAGCTGGCGGGATCAGAAATAATCACAGACAACTAAACTAATACAATTCGACTGTGATTGCCCAATCAGTGGACAGACAATGATTCAAAGAGACGGGTGCGCATGCGTGAAACGAGCATTGCGGTGGCGGCAGAACAAAATGAAGCTTACTTTCCGGATAGGCCCCCTAATAACTAAAGGAATATAATCACTCAACCTGTCTAAAGAAATTATTTTCGTTTTTGTGCCTGTAACATTTTAATTTCCATCCTATCTAGCGGGACATCCCAATATGAAGGAGATACAATGCTTCCTTATATCCGGTGTAGGCTGATATAAACATTAGCAATACATGGCCGAAATATATTCCTTAATCTGATAATAGTATGAGTAGTTAGACTGCTAGTCTCGAATCTAGTAGGCCCAGGTTCGATCCCAAGTGCCCACATGTGGGATTCGTGGTGGACGAAGCGGCTTCTTGACTGCTTTTCTCTGGGTCCTCCGATTTTCCCCGCCACTCATTCCACCAATTGCTCCATCATCACCTTTCCAATCATTAATTTCGCCTACACTTCATATTATCCACTTCCTCATGTTCGTGCCTGGCTACGGGTGTCGTCCTCTCGTAACAGATTCTGGAGTTTCGTGCCTCTAGCTCCCCGATAATCTTCTAACTCCTAGGCATTGGCTCGTAAGTTCTATGGGTGGGGGTCAGTCCTACAAATACGGGGAGGGTAAGGAAACGAAACCTGATAATAACATTCGGGAATTATAAACAGATGCCTTTGAACGAATGTTTGCCAGTTGAATTAGGAGTAATTCCCTGTTTTATTTAGCATTTGCATTTTTATAAAGCACTTAGTTCAATTGTATTGCAACGTTCGTAATCCGTGACTATGCGAAATAAAACCAACTATGTAATTTGCTGCTCTAGCGTTCCATTAGTATGTCAAATTTGTATTTCTCACGCGTTACACGAGATTCGATCACCTCTCTGTATTCAGTAGAAGCATACTTTAATCACTTCGGCTTTTCTAACCAAGCAATAATTACTGCTGATTAAACTTATCCTTGTAAGCAAATCACCCAACACTAGGAGCGTTTTACTTCGTGTCCTCTACTTAATCGAAACACCATAACAACACATTTTCTGCAAGTGACTTTACAATAATTTCCGTTAAACTCGTTAAAGCTATTTCTTAAATAAAATAAAATTTCGGAAAGAGCTTCTTGTAGTGGATAGTAAGTTTTACTTGAATTTTTTTTTTTTTTTTTTGCACTTTCGTAAAATACTAAATATAAATGGTAAGTTAGATATTTTATCCGAATTTTTGTTTTAAGTTATACTGTTTACAAGCTCACACTGAGAATCATGGATTTTTTTTATTTTTCTAACAATCCATTTAGACGATTTTCTATCTCTTTTGTTTATTATTTGCTACACAAATAATTCTCACGAAAGAACATTTTCTATATACTTCATTTTAATCAAAATATTGGTTTTCAAAAGCAGTATCATCATACATTTCATTGGAATATAGAGAGGATGATAGTCAAGTGTTTAAAACCTGGATGCTAGCTATATTCTGACCACACTGTTTGCATGTAATTTCGAGAAACTTATTAAAACCAACAGGATTTTTAAAACAGTGGCATAACTATTGAAAAATTGATAAAAGGTATCTCAGAAATGGTATATTCCACAATAAAAATTATTTGAAATAAATGGTGTAATAAGAAATGTACATTGTTTTTGTAAATACGCAAGGTTTCTAGATGCTCAGAAAATTAATGATATATTTACATTTTATTTGTCATGTATGGTATTTTAAACTAAAACAATTATGAAAAAGTTCCTTAAAGACTAGCTCATTGGGAGTAAAATTTAAAATAACTAAACTTTGTATAGATTTTTCTGAAAACTTGCCGCGATTGCATTGCTATGTTAATGTTAAGCAAAAATATTCAAACTGATGAATATTTTGAAAGTTCTATAAATGTTATTGTGTAAATTTGTTGCATAATTAAGATATTCCACGGGATTAAAGATTTAAGAATTTTGGTTTCTTGTTTTGAATTCCAGTTTTGAAGAACGCAAAATAAGTTTGTGTTTATATTTCAGTAGTTTGATTATTGATGTGATAATCTTTAGCAGGTTTAAAATGTTTAATTTACAAAATTAATTATTTTCTCATAAAATATTTTTGAAAAATCTGATGTGTTACACTCACATCACATGACTTTCTCTAGCTGCTCTACAAAACTACTACAAAAGATTATTCTTCCTTGTACACAATGCAAATCAAGATAAATATTAGCAGAATGTTATTACTTGGTTCCTAATAAGTAGAAGAGAATAAGGAAATGCGCTATGCTAAAATGATTGTCAAATGTTTTAAAAGCTATCGTTATACGATTGTCAATACAAACCACTTCTTTGCTTGGCCAGGAGTAATAAAAGAAACGCGGACACTTCCTGACAGAAAAGTTTAAGTACTTCACAATTGAAACGAATAATAAGGAATATCTCAGAAACGGTTACCTCCACAACAAAAATAGCTTTAATATACGGAATTTTAATTGTTTAATCAAAATCGTTAGAGAACGTTTTAAGAAAATCAAAATTTTCGAAATTTGTTCCATGTAAAGTGTAGTTTTTAGTAGGGGATTTTTTTTAAATCTTCGTGTTACATCCTTGGAAGATACTAAATCTAAATACCAAGTTTGGTATTTAACTGTCTTTTCATTTTGGGGCTATGCTGTCCACACACACACACACACACACACACACACACACGGACCATTTTTTAAAAAGGCTGTTGTCGGACTCAGGGGACCCCAAAACATATATTTACGGTGAAATCTCGGTATCGAATTTTTGGGTGCATTACAATACCTTCTCTATCCATATGTACATTGTACAAATGGGGCTAGAGAAAGTAAAAATTACTATTGGCATTAGGATAATTTTGTTGAAAGCTGTGCATTGTGGAAATTTTAGTTTTTTTAAAAAAAATACTGAGACGCGTGGAATATTTTGATAGTGTTAAAATATAATTTTGAGAAAAACTCCCTTCTTTTAAATTCTTAGTATGCTAGAAAAATGTAATACACGATCTTAAATGATGCTAGAGCCCGAGGAATGGGTGGAGGTATGTAAATCTATAGATGACCATAGGTTCCAAAAACCATTTCCTATAAAAGAGTTTTTTTTTCTTCAATGTTTGATCGAATTTAGTCAAAATTTCACTCCCAGTGTCTCTTAAGATAGAGAACTTTTGTGTATATTTTTAACATCTTTGGAAGGTTGAAGGATATATTGTGGAGTTCCACACTGTAGCCACCATGGGTTTTCCCCAGGAGAATAGGATAATATGAGAAGTAGTATCGACGGGCGGCCAAACCGGGCTGCGGAGAAAGATCCACCGTCGTCGGTCCCTAACATAATCCAATCAGTTCTACATCTAGAAGCAGAGAGCGCTAGAGCCCCACTCCCTAGTTCTTACAGAACCTCAGATACTCCAACGTCAACCAGCCGCCGAGAGTTGTATTTTCAAAGTGCATTTATCACAACGGAAGAGTGCTACCACTGCAGTCATCGTCAATACCTATAAACCTATACGGCCCAGGTTCGATCTCAAGCGACCGCATGTGAGATTTGTGATGGACAAAGCGGCGCAGGGGCGGTTTTTCTCCGGGTCCTCCGGTTTCCCTACACCACCTCATTCCACCGGCGCTCCATCTTCAATCCATGTATCACCAGAGTCATCGCCTGCGATGCCAAGGTAGTAAAAGTGAGTGTTAAACACTATCAAAAAAAAAAAATTAGAGGAATCTGTTATGTAATAGATAATCCACGTTGAACCTTACTTATAGTAAGTTTTGTATACCACTGTTTAAGAAAATACTTTTGGGTGATTTTTCGGATGTTAAATTAATTAATATTTCAAGTCCAAACTACGTAATGACCAGGAAAACCCCCGAAAAATCATGGGTCAAAGAAATTGGCCGCAGGAATCGAACCCATATCTCCCGAAAGCCAGCCCCAGATAATGCCCGAGCCACCTTGATCATTATTCATGGAAGGTGCTAAGCCTAAGTATGAAGTTTTGTACTTATCTGACTTTTCTTTTTTGAGTTATGCTGTTTACAGTCACACCAGCGGACGTTTCTCTAAGCCTGTTTTTCCCCTCCTTTTTTCGGATTAATGAATCCTTAAAAACATATTTCTGGTGTTTCTTTATCAAAGTTTTGTTTGGAATATATTAAATCTACTCACTACACTTAATAAAGAAAGCAAAAGTTGGTGAGAGAAAAAAAGAGCATCGTTTACTCTGGAAGAACTGTAAATCATTCTACACGAGTTGCGAAAAAATAACAAGCTGATCTTGATTAATTTCGTGATGAGGCCATCTGCACACACCGCAAATTACTGCGGCTGTCGCGGACCTCGATATGAAGACAGTTGAAAGTGCAGGGCGCGGAGCTGAGGGCTCTTAATTACAATTAACATGGGAGGGAGGAAAGCAGACTGGAGTGGAAGCAATTTTTCTGAACATGACTGCCGGACCATCATGCAGCGTGGCAACGAGCCAGGCTTGTGTGTTCATCCCGACCAATCATCGTCCCAGACCTCGTTTAAATTCGTTACTGTATCTGTTATCTTCATCTCTGTAAAGGAAGTCTAATTGTTCCTCCTGGGAGCTTTGCCAAGCCGATAATTTAATGGGCAGTAAATACATGCGCTGTGTGCGCAAGCCGATAAATTAACAAGGATCAATGTGGGTCTTGAACTCCCTCTATAGGAGAAATCTTCTAATGATTCCATTGTAGCATAATTTTTCCTAACTTCACAGCGATTCATTACCTTGGATATTTATTTGTGAAGCATTTATTGATCAATAAAATAAAATACATTTTTACTATATCATCCTGGTATTTAAATATCTGAGCCAGGAGATATATTCCAAATTCATATTCCATTTAAACCTTCGTACACAAATTTTTCACAGCCGCGCCGTGGCCGAGTGGTTAGATCACTCTCCTCTCGCCTAGACGGACCGGGTTCAATCCCAAGTCACCGCATGGTGTGGTGGACAAAGCGACTCAGCGGCGGGTTTTCTCCGGGTTCTCCGGTTTCCCCCGCCATCTCACTTCAGCAGTGCTTCATCTTTATTGCATGCATCATCAGTGTCATCGCCTGCGATGCCATTTGTGGCAAAAGCGGGCGTTAAATACTAACAAAACAACAACAATTTTTTTCACTCTTGCACAGATGAAATCTTAAACTAATTGCTGTCATCCTCTGTGGTGTAGTGGTAGCCATATTAACCTCTAAAACTAACCTCTAAAACCTGGCGGGGGTGATGGATGTTTTGTATGCAAAAATGCTTAGAACGGTTTCCTTCTGAAGGGAAGTAAAGTCGGTGGTCTCGTGTAATGTTTATTGCACTTAAAAGAACCCCATGCCTTGAAAGAAGAAGGTTTCTGAGTAAAATTCCGTCATTTCGCGTCCAGTGGTGATTTCGTCCTACAGTGCCATCTGTGAGCGGCGACGAGCTGATTCCTTGTCACAATGGGGGCCTAGCGGTGAATTCACGAACTAGAAATTTAATCCGATCACGGAAACATTGTAACAATACCCTATGCTGCACTTTGTAGTAATAGGAAATAACTTAACTAATAATTGCAAACTAATTACTCCAACCAGTTATTACACAAAATAGCAAGGATGTATTTGCCATGCTTTAAATGTTAATTTCAGAGTTGAACCATGCTATGAACATTGTTACAAACATCGCAAATCACTATAGTGTAATAGTTGGATGAACAATTTCGTTAATTATATTTATTATCTTTCTTTAATACAGATGTTCTTTCTCTAAAAATAAAACTGCACATAAACACGCTTATAGAAAAAAAAATCAGCGGTTAAAGTGTGTAGTCAAATAGATAAAGTAAGACAACAACAATAATAATAATAATAGTAATAATAATAACCTGTATAGAAATAATATTTACAATAATCAACAGTAGCTTCATTTTACAGCAAGGCCGCTGAACGCGCTAATGGGTCCTTCTCACATAGCTTACTGCATTGCAAGGTTTATATGCAAAGAGTACTAACCGTGTTACAGGTGTTGTTGAAAGTGTTGTCCATCAGCGCGAAGACATTTTGACATCGTCGGGGGAAATAACCACTCTCGAATAAAAGTTCTTCTTGCGTAATGTTAATACTTTCTGCAGTATAGTTAACAACAGGGTTACAGATTTAAAAAATTAAGTAGCTGTATGAACAGAGGTTTGTGAAACACCCACTTGCTGTTCAACACGTCTGAGAGAATTCTTAGGTGAGTGCTTGAATGAAGCACCAATGTCTTCTAACTTTCGTCTGTTAGAATGTACGTTTTCGCTTTTTTAGTTTAACGTTTGGCGATACCACTGTTATAGACTTGCTAGTCAAATATGTCAGAGAAAATTTGAATGCTTCTAAACTTTTTATTATTTTTAATTCCATTTATATTCAATCGTTTAGCAATTGCTTGGAAGCAGTATGAAGTTTTAAGCTCAACATATATCTAGTTTTTAAACATTTCACTCTACAACAAAATACGTAAATTAACACATCATAATCTTTACTTTTTATAGCACGTATCTGCCATTATAGTAGATAGTGAAGGTATTGTATTCACCTAAAAGTTAATACCGAAAAATCACTGGAAATACATGTTTTAAGAACCCCTGAATCCAATAGAAGCCTTTTTTGAAAAGCGTCCATGTGTGTGCCTAAGGCCACTATAACTCAAAAACAAAAAAACCTGATGTGTTCTATTCACATGACTTTCTCTACAACTCTGCAATAATTTATTGTTAAACAGTTTATGCTTCATTTCTCTTTATGCTAATTGAGAAAAAATTAGCAGAAATAGTCTTATTAATTGCTTCCTAGTAAGCAGAAGGGAAATAAGGGAGTACCATAGGTTAAAGTGATAGTCAAAATCTGGTTGCTATATGACTGAAGTTCCATTGTTTGTATGGACAGGAGTTGACGAATTCCTGTATGCGGAAAGTATAATTTTTTTATACCTGAAAACCATAACAAGGAATATCTCGAAAACGACTATTTCGACGAACCACAAAAATATATATGGCATAAACTGTGTATTTTATCTTGATCTACATTTCTTATTTGGTAAGCTTTTGTCCATCTCTTACGGTTTAGCAGTTATGCAGAATTCTCTAAAATTCATCCAGAATAAAGTAGTCGTCAGAGCTATTCCCAGAAAATTCAAGATATACATTTTATTTGGCATGTAAATATCTTAAATATAAGAGATTTTAATCATAATTGTTAAGAGTCATTTTTAAGAAAATCAAAACTTTTGAAAAGGTTTTTCATGTAAAGGGTAGTTGGGGTGGGGTGATTTTCTTGAAAATCTTCGTGTGACATCCGTAGAAGACACCAAATTTAAATACCAAGTTTGGTATTCAACGATATTTTCCTTTTTAAGCTATGCTATCCACATACACACACGGACCTTTTTGTAAGCATTTTTTTTAATTCAGGGGGACCCAAAACAAGTATTTCCGGTGAAAT
This sequence comes from Hymenopus coronatus, assembly GCA_030762935.1. Taxonomy (NCBI): domain Eukaryota; kingdom Metazoa; phylum Arthropoda; class Insecta; order Mantodea; family Hymenopodidae; genus Hymenopus; species Hymenopus coronatus. The sequence goes on from CM060896.1 coordinate 90,549,567, forward strand.
CTCGGTATCGAATTTTTGGGTGGAATGCAATATCTTCTCTATGCACTATGTACGTAGTACGTGTAGAGAAAGTAAAATTGGAAATACCAAACTTTAATAAAAGTTTAGTATCTTCCAAGGATGTAATACGTATATTTTCAGGAAAATAACTACACTCTAATTACATTTTACATGGAAAATGTTTCGAAATTTTCACTTTTCTAAAACTGTCATGATTTTGATTAAAATACAATAGATTAATGATGAATGCATGTCAAATAAAATGCATATACTAAAATTAGGGAATAGCTGCTAAAGCCCTCTTCATTCTAATTGAGTTTTGCATAACTGGTAAACCGTAAAAGATACACAACATTTTATTAAATAAAAACTCTGATGTGTTCCATTCACAAACAAGCTATTCTTACAAAACAGATACTTTTATCTATATCGTGCTAATCGAGATAAGCACAAGCAGAAATTCTGTTGCTACTTGATTCTTTGTAAGCCGAAGGAAAATATGGTTATAGAGATAGTCACAGCTTTTAAAGCCTGGCCGTTCTGTGAACAATTGAATTTCGGTTCGCTTTGCAAGACCAGCATAAAAAAACGCAAGATGAAATGAAAGTATTTCGTTTGACAAAAGCTAAAATTTGAAATCAATAACAAGCAATATCTTGAAAACGGTCAACTCTACGACAAAAAGTATGTGACATAATTGTGTGTTTTAACAAAATGTACATTTTTTGTGCAGTAAGTGTTTGTCTATTTCTTGCGCTTTACTAGTATCAAAATTCATCCAGAATGAACGGATCTTCAAGATATACATATTTGTGATGTAAATATCTATAATATAGGTATTTTAATCGAAATCGTTTGAACTATTTTTGAGAAAAACAAAATTTTCCAACTCCTTACATATAAACGGTACTTTAAGGTGGGGGATTTTCTTTAGAATCTTCGTGTCGCATCCTAGAAAGATATTAAACTTAAATGTCCAGTTTGGTATTTAACGATATTTTAGTTTTTGAGCAATGGTGTCCCTTTCACACGCACACACATACACACACGCACACACACACACACACTCACTCACCCACTCACACTCGCTTTTCTAAAAATTCTTTTTTGGACCCAGAGAACCACAAAATGTTGAAATCTCGGTAACGAACTTTTGGTTAAAATAAAATACCTGCTCTATAAGCTGTAAATAGCACATGTAGAGAAAGTCTACATCGAGATCTCGTTAAAACATACAATTTAGTCGTATACAGTATTTTTAGACCTACTCATTTCAGAGATATTTCCAGTTATTGTTCTTCATTTTAAAATACTTGTGCTCGTCCGTTTGCAAGCTTGGTTATAACAATCGCATAGCGATTAAAAACGTAACTATTACTTTAGCGCAGCGCATTCTTTTATTCCCCTTCTAAATACATGGAACTAGGAAATTAAATCATTTCTGGTAATGTTTATTTTGATTAGCATGATGTAGATAAAATAATTATCTTTTGTAAGAATAGTTTGTTTATAGAAGAGGTGAAGGAAGCCATATGAATGTTTGTTAAAAAGCTTATTCTTCCATTTCTCTCATGTTAATCGAGAAAAAAATTAGCACAAATAGTCTTTTTACTTGCTTGCTTGTAATTAGAAGGGAATAAGGGAGTACAGTAGGCTAAAGTGATAGTCAAATCTTTTAAAATCTGGTTACTATGTGATTGAACTGACTTTGTTTGTATGGTCAGGAGTTGGCAAAGACGGATATGAGAAAAGTTTTAAGTATTTTAAACCTGAAACTATTAATAAGGAATATCTCAAAAATTGCTAACTCCACGAAAAAAATGTTAATAACATAAATTGTCTGTTTTATTGGGCTCTGCAAGTTTCGTATAATAAGTTTTGTCTATCTTTTACAGTGTTCTAGTTATGCAAAATCCCGTAAAATTCATCGAGAAAAAAGATTTATTCATAATCTATTTCCAGAAAAGTGAAGATTCTTTAATATACGATATTTTAATCAAAATTGTTAGAGCTATTTTTGAGAAAATCAAAATTTTTTAAAAAATTTTTGTATAAAGGTTAGTTAGTGGTGGGAGGGGATTTTCTCTTGAAAATCTTCGTGTCGTATTCTTGGAAGATACCAAACTTAAATATATACCAAGTTTGGTATTTAACAGTCTTTTCGTTTAGAGCTATGCTGTCCAACAGACAAACACACGCACACACGGACCTTTTTCCAGAAATACTTTTTTGTGGATTCAGGGGGACCCAAAACATGTATTTCTGGTGAAATCTCGGTATCGAATTTTTGGGTGCAATACAATACCTTCTATATACATTATGTACATAATACGTGTAGAGAAAGTAAAAAGTACACCACAATTTAGGAGTTAATCTGTTCAGTCGTGAAGCTAAATTTACGTATGTGTTTTTATTTATTTCTCTGATAATGCACCCAGGAAACGTGTCGTATTCGGCAATCCGCCTGAAACTGTTTCAGCACAGGCTGGGAAATATTCTCTCTGTGCTTTGATAAAGTGTCGAGCCAAGTTGATCGAGCACTCCCTTCAGGGCTGTCAATATTACAGTAGAGGTTTCCGTCCATCGTCCATACTCCGCCGGTTACCACTTGCCACTATGGGTAAATCATTTAACCATCACTGTGTGTGCGTACGGTCAGAGCAAACAGTCTGCCGAGAGCCGTAGCTAATTTGTTAGTGTTTGTTTGCACTTAGTTTCTTCAGAGAAGGACATGGACACTGCTGACGAGATACAGGCAAGTTTGCAGTCTCGACATACGACTCTTCATTAATCTAACGCTCCGTATGCAAATTTTATGGAGCCTGAAGTTACAATCCATTTACCGAGCCAGGTGGCTCAAACGTTTCGTCTAGGATCGGCATTAGGAAGGTGGTGGTATCGGTTCCCCGCCGCCAATCTCTCGACCCAGGGTTTTCCCAGGTCACTAGGCGAATGCTGGAGAGGATTCTTCATGCCCCCGAATTTTCTGTCCCTCCATTTCATCCGTCTGATATTTCTTTCAAGGTTGTAAGTTACGACAAGGACTGCGGTAGTGGCGCCCTCTCGTGGAGATAATTACGCTTTGGAAACCAACTTTAAGCGGCAATATGGCGCTGGGGATCGTCGGTATTCTCAAGGGCGTTTATTCAGACCTGAATCGCGGGTTCCTAGCGCTCACCGCGTCGAGATGAACTGCTTGGAAACAGTTTGGGACTGTCCACATTGGCTCACGTCGCGGTCTGGTCCAGGCTGCCCTCTGGAATTGCTCTCATCTCATCCTTTCCTCCCGGGGTCTGACGTACACAAAGTCTAATCACTGACTGAGGTGCAGAATCCTCTCTTGTACTACATTACAATCCATTAGACACCTACCATTTTAAATGTATTTTGGAGTGAAAACACTTATTTACCTGCAAATTTCTGTTGAAGTCAGTTTTAAACATAACAAACACATGTAGTTCTTTCTAAACCTAGGTTATCTGTGTGTAATTCTCACTTATGAACAGAAATTTAGACTCGTAAAGCAAAAACACAATTTATCTTGACAATCAAACAGGTAGCTCCATCATTTCATGGGTATTTCTAGTCATTGGTTGCCTAGTTACATTCATTACCTCAAGGTATAATAAAGCTGTCAATTCTACAGGAGTTGAGACAATTAGTAATTTGGCTTGTCTTCGAAGAAAGCTGCTGTAAGTATAGACAGCCACTGCTGAACACGTGTTCAGCATTCTATTTGTGTACCGTTTGTTTTCACGAATTGACACATTCACTTGTTCAACCAAGCCACCAGGGACCACAGATGGCCGCCCACTCCGTGCTTCTTCATGCAGATTGGTTTGACCATCATTGAATTGCCTAACTCACTTTTTCACTATTCCATTTGTCAGTACATTTTCACCGCAAACTTGACATGAATTTCAGCTAGCTTAGTATCCCTAATGTTCAAAAACCGTGTTACAGAACGCACCTCACAATCGGTGTGATCAGAAATTATCTTAAACGTTTTGAACAACTGTTAGCAAACATGAGCCAGCTATAATGAAGTCAGTGGACAGACAATGAACCAGAGAGTCGAGTACGTATGTGTGGAATTGCGTCACTAGCGTTGCGGTAGCAGTGGAATTAATCACAATAAGGGAATACGACAAATCAAACATTTAAAGGCTGGTCGCTTTGTGATACAAATCAAAATTCGGTCATCTTTGCATGACCAGAAAAAGACAGAGATATGAAATGGATGACGGTTTTCCGTTTGAGCAAAGTATTTTAAAATTAAACCAATAGCAAGGATAATGTTGGAAATAGTTAACTGTACATAAAATATATTAAATAGTGTATTTTAACATGATCTGCATTTTTTAATGTAACAATTTACCAGCTACAAAAAATTAGCCAGAATAAATGCATCTCAAAATGTATTCTGTAAACATTTCATTTGCTATGAAACTTTCTTAAATATATGGAGTTTTAATAGAAATCGTTAGTCATTTTTGAGAAAATTAAAATGTTCATAAAAGGTTCCATGTAATGGGTGCATGGAGTGGGGAATTATCCTAAAAATCGTGCCGCATACTTGAAAGATGCCCAAGATTAGTATTAACGGGCTTTTCGTTTTTGAGTTGTGTTGTACACACACACCCACACACACACGGGTATTTTTATAAAAATGCTTATTTAGAATTCAGGTTGTCTCAAATCATATACGTTTTAGTGAAATCTTTTTATCGAATTTTTGGTTAAAATACAATTCCTTCTCGACTTACTATGTGCTTTGTACATATGTGCTTGAGACATTATCAACGCCGCCTACAATTTATTGAAACAAATGTACAAATTCCTTTTGATTCAAATGTTGAAAAGTGACTATTCAAAGAGGAAATTAGTGCTTCTCCTAAGCACCAAGAGGTCATATCCGAAAACAAAGCATTTTAAAACTTGACGAATCCAGTTATTAGCAGGTTTTATAAAATCGGGGTATTTGAACAAAATTATAATCTAAAGCATTTACAGACACCTAAGTTTTACAAATAGAACGGTGGTTTCCTGATATATATCTAAGAAAACCGTGTCAGTTGGCTCAGAAGTTTCGTGTGAGGTTGATATTCGGGAGGTTGTGGGATTTATTCCCGCGGGCAAACTCTCAGACCCATGGGTTTTTCGGGTTTTTTCCAGATCAATAGGCAAATGCTGGGACGGTTTCTTCATTCTCCGAACTTTCTTCTCCATTTTATCCAAACCGTCACTTTCAGGATTGCAAGTATCGGCGAGGTGGTGGCGCCCTTCTGTGGTGGTGACTACGCTCTAGAGATAACCTCTCGGAGGCGAGATGCCGGTGAAATTTGTCTGTAGATCCAGTGATCTTACATTCGTAATTTATCGCAATCAAAATAGTCATTTATTTTGTGGACACCTAAATATACCACCTGCCTATATCACTCACCAAATGTGCTGTTTTAATTCTACTAATGGCATCGTTTAAAATGAATGAACATAAAACAAACGTTTTGTTTTTAGCAACTGTCATGGCTGGATATCTGTAATGTTTATTTTTAATTACGTCCACGTGTGACGAAACTACATTATGTACGTTTTATGAACGTGTACTTACGATATGGTTTTAAATGTAAAATACATTCAGTGCCGCAGTGATCCAGGTCAGAATGGCAAAACGAACGCAGTTTCTGTTCACATTATTTTTTGTTCCATGTGAACGAATAAAGCATAACGCCAATCCAATAAGCCGTGATTGTTATTGCTCGTGGAAGGATCACTAAATAGTTTGAGTGAGTAATCAGCTTTGGAGAGAGCATTATATTGTAGATTGCAAGTGATGACTCGATATATTCCACCTCTGAAAGCTACAGGTTAACCGAATGTCAACGGCAAAGCGGCTCTGTGGAAATATTTGTTTTGGTTTTTGCAATCCCATAAAAGCCGTTGGCAAAGAAGCACCTGTAATGCGGCGTTCTCTGTATTCATCTATTGCTCTGGTATAGTTTTGATAATACTAGTGTTGCTGCAGTTCTTCGCTATTCGTTGTACAAACAATTTCACAGAAAACGTGCCTTTTCCTACAATACATAATGTTGTGAATTCACATCAGAGGAAATTACTATTTTTTTTTTCGAAAGCGTGTAGATTTGAAACTCCATAAGCAAGCTTGATTACTGGCGTTATCCTTAATTCATAATGATAAATGTTTAATTGAAAGTTGAAACTTCTTATTACATTATTCAAATTTTAAATCCCATGTTTAAAAAACGTTTTTCCATAGTATTGCTTTATAATTACTATTTATTGTTTATTCGTTTCAACCTCTCTAAATTCAATGCTCCAAAATGATAATATTGTAATAAAGCCTCTCGTTTTACTTAAACAAACAAAGTTATTTATTCAAATAAACTGGTTACAATCAAAATCTGCTCAACAATAACTTTCGTCAAAGCTTTTATAACCATTCTGCTGTAAAGTTTCTTATCATCGTTCATTGTTCGCTATGAAATTCCCGTCGAAATTCATTCAGCTGTTGCATGCGATGCATTTCATGTGAAAACTGGAAAGGCTCTATTCTCCTTTTTTTTTTTTTTTTTGTTATTCTTGTTGATCACGTTACGGGAAATTATGTACAATTATTATGTAAAGAGAAGTTGCAGCGAAATTTCTCTTGTGTGTGTATGTGATGCTGGAGGGTATTTCGCACTGTAGTCATTGGCTTTTTGCACGTCAGAACCTAGGAGGATACAATGAGATGAGATCAACGAGCGGCCAAAACCGGACGGCGGATGAAGAGTTACCGTTGTGGGTTCCTAACATATTCCAAGGTGTTTATCATCTCGACACCGGGAGCTCTAAGAGCTCGCGCTCCAATTCTGAATTCTCGTATCACAATAATAATAATAATAATAATAATAATAATAATAATAATAATAATAATAATAATAATAATAATGGTGGTGGTGGTGATAAATAATTTATTAATTAATTTATAATTACTATACTACTACATTAGGCTTCGACATTAAGATCCTGGATGGTGCTAGAATGCTAGATGAATTAAGACTAAAAATAAACATCGATTAATGAATTGGTTTATATGCGGTCAAATAATATTTGATCCTTTGTACAAGATCACTTCTGCAGGCTCCTACAAATGAAAATGTATTGTAACGATATTGCATGAGTGCCTACAGTATTGATATCAATCAACCTTCAATAACACAATTGTTGTTGCCTCATGTAAAACATAAACGTTTACCATTTTCATGTTAAAATCATAAGAATGAATAAATGCTGGGTCTTTACGGATTAACTGAATATAATGAGGGAATGTTTTCTATTATTAAAGCGTATCGAAACCAATATGTTTCAACTTTCCAGTAAACGATTCAAAGCCTTAGATATTAGATCAGAAATTTCGAATGTCGTGGGTTCGAATCTCGCACAGTTTCTTTAGTTATTAAGTTTATTTTTCCATTGTTTGCATGACCAAAAATTAAATAGTGAATTTTTCAATAAAAGAGAGCTCAAATATTTATATCCTCCTGTCGCAAGATCTCTCCTTTTTAGTTTAAAACTAGTTATTTTCATTTGAAACACATTTGTTGTCTATTAAAAATTAATATAAAATAGAAGTAATTAAAATACTTAAATATATATTTAAATATCCTTCATGCTCAAAAACGTTAATTCTTTTCTGTCTGAGGAATCGTGAAAAGAGACAAACAAATTAAATAATGTAAATAACAAGTTTAACTCTTTCTTAAATACTTCCGTAAGAAGCCAAAGTTCTAGTATTCCACCCTTACATAAAGAAAATTAACAGTAATTCTAAAAATGAATAGCCAAAACCGGGTATAAGAATATAGTCAGACGTAAAAAAAAATGATAATAAAAAAAAAAAGTAAATGACATTATTAACTCTTAAGGTCGTTTAGAAAATGTTATAAAAATTATTGCAAATTAAGTAACCACAAATCATCCTCAATAGATAGCAACTGAATAATGACTATTTCATTCAAGTAGCAGAAAACCTATTTACAAGGATCAACTTAATAAAGATCCAATGCCTTACCTTTTGTAATCCCGTCTTGAAAATGTTACATCTTTGGAAACAGCCCACAAGTGCAATTAAAATAAAAAAGTAATACAATCCCTTAAAAGCAAGATTTCAGGACGTGATGAAATAACCCAAAAAACACTAAAACTTGGTGCTGATATTATTTGCAAACCTTTAAACCATATATGCGACATATTATTTTCAACAGGAACATGTTAAAATAATCAGTCGTTAAGCCATTATACAAAAAATCTTATGTGTTCCATTCACATGACTTTCTCTATATCTCTATAAATTATTATTTTTAATAAGCTTATCTTTTATTTATTTCATGCTAATCGAGAAAAATTAGCAGAAATAGTCTTATTTCTTGCTTTATTGTAAGTACAAGCGAAATAAGGGAGTACCATAGGTTAAAGTGAAATCCAAAAGCTGGTTGCTATGTGACTAATGTTCATTTGTTTGTATTAACAGGAGTTGACTAATTCCTGTATGAGAAAAGTATAAGTTTTTCAAATATGAAACCAAGAAAAAGGAATATCTCAAAAACGATCAACTCCACGAAAAAAATATGTATAACATAAATTGTGTGTTTTGACGTGATCTACATTTTTTGTGGGTTAATATTTTGTCCATCTCTTACGGTTTAGTAGTTATGAAAAATTCATCCAGAATAAAGTAATCTTCAGAGGCTATTCCCAGAAAATTCAAAATATACATTTTATTTGTCAGGTAAATAACTTTAATATACGATATTTTAATCAAAATCGTTAGAGCCACTTTTGATAAAATCGAAATTTTCGAAAAAGGTTCCATGTAAAGGGTAGTTTGGGGTGGGGGGATTTTTCTCAAAACCTTCGTGTCGCATCTCTGGAAGATACTAAATTAAATACCAAGTTTGGTATTTTACCAACTTTTCGTTTTTGAGTTATCATGTTCACAGACACACGGACACACACACACACACGGATCTTTTTTTGAAAAGAATTTTTTTGGATACAGGGGACCCTAAAACATACATTTCCGGTGAAATCTCGGTATCGAATTTTTTGGGGGAGTGCAATACATTCTCTATACACTATGTACATAGTGAGTATAGAGAAAGTAAAAAGGGCAACATTCAAAAATGTCAAAACTATAAACCAGTGACTTATTTGCATTTTTTTCCAAAATCTTTAGGTTTAAAATATTCATCATCTAGATAAATATGTAATTTTATCTAAGGAAGAGTTTAAATTCAGGAAGAACAAGTCAACCAACGACGCCAGCTACAAGTTAACTGATATCCTTGGATGCCAAACTTAGTATAAAATGAATGTCTGAGATCTGTCAAAGCCGTTGAGTGTGTTAATCATAAAATAGATCTATCAAAATTATCACACTATAGTATTAGAGTCAAATGGTATCAATGATTGTATTTTACTTATCGAGCAGAAAAAAAAGGTTATAATAAACAGTTCAAATAATAAAAATCTGATGTGTACCATTCACATGACTTTCTCCATATCCTTGCAACAAATAATTCTTAAAAAGCTTATACTGCTATTTACTTTATGCTAATCAGAAAAAAATAGCAGAAATAGTCTAATTACTCGCTTCCTTGTAAGTAGAAGTGAAATAAGGGACAACCGTATGTCAATGAAGTTCCTTTGTCTATATGGATAGGAGTTGACAAGTTCCTGTATGAGAAAAGTATACGTTTTTCATAGCAGAAACCAAAAATAAGGAATGTCACAAAAACAACGAACTCCACGAAAAAAATGTATATAACATAAATTGTGTGTTTTAATGTGCTCTACATTTTTTGTGCAGCAAGTTTTTGTCCATCTCTTACGGTTTAGCAGTTATTCAAAATTTAGTAAAATTCATCCTGAATAAACTACTCTTCAGAGGCTATTCCCAGAAAATTCAAGATATACATATTATTTGTCAGGTAAATATGTTTAATATGCGAAATTTTTATAAAAATCGTTAGAGCCATTTTTGAGAATCAAAATTTTCGAAAAAAGTTCCATGTAAAGGGTAGTTGGGGGTAGGGGATTTTTTCTCAAAATCTTCGTGACGCATCCATGGAAGATACTAAACTTAAATACCAAGTTTGGTATTTTACCGACTTTTCGTTTTTGAGTTACCATGTTCACAGACACACGGACACACACACACACACACACACACACACACACGGACCTTTTTGTGAAAATGCTTTTTTTGGATATTGGGGACCCTGAAACATATATTTCCGGTGAAATCTCGTTATCGAATTTTTGGGTGGAGTGCAATACTTTCTCTACACACTATGTACATAGTGCGTATGGAGAAAGTAAAAATGCATACTCTAAATAAAGCATGGTGTGCCACAAGGTTCTATACTGGGTCCCTTATTATTTTTAGTGTACATTAATAATATACCTGCAGTAATAAACAACAGTGCTTATCCAGTTGTTTCGCGTATGATACAAGTATTATAATTAAAGAGCACAAAACCAGTCAGCTCCCAGATTCAACCAACAAAATCTTCAGTATACTAAATATTAGTTTGTAATTAAAAACTAATTATTGTTAAAAAGCTTATTCTTCTGTTTAGTTCATGCTCATCGAGAAACAATTAGCAGAAATAGTCTTATTATTTGCTTCCTTGTAAGTTGAAGCGAAATGAAGGAGTATCATAGGTTAAAATGATAGCCAAAAGCTGGTTGCTGTGTAACTGAAGTTCCTTTGTTTGTATGGACAGGAGTTTACATATTCCTGTATGAGAAAAGTATGTTTTTCAAAGCAGAAACGAAAAACCAAGAATATTTTAAAAATAATCAACTCCACGAAAAAATGTATATAACATAAAATGTATGTTTTATCGCAAGCTTCTGTAGAGTAAGTTTTTGTCCATCTCTTATGGTTTAGCAGTTATGCACAATTCAGTAAAATTTATCCAGAATAAATTAGTCTTCAGAGGCTTTTCCCAAAAATTTCAAGATACACATTTTATTTGTCAGGTAAATATCTTTAATATACGATATTTTAATCAAGGGCGTTAAAGCCATTTTTAAGAAAATCAAAATTTTTGAATTTTTTTTCCATGTAAAGGGTAGTTTGGTGTGGGAATTTTCTTGAAAATCTTCGTGTCGCATCCTTGGAAGATATCAAACTTATACCAAGTTTGGGCTTTAACGGTCCTTTCGTTTTTGAACCATGCTGCCCACAGACCACACATACACACAGACAGACACACACACGGACATTTTTCTAAAAATGTTTTTTTTTAATTCAGGGAATCTCAAAACATGTATTTCCGGTGAAATCTCGGTATCGAATTTTTGGGTACAATACAATACCTTCTCTATACACTATGTACATAGTGCGTATAGAGAAAGTAAAAAAAGTATTTTTAGAAAAACATCGGTGTGTGTATGTGTGCGTGTCTGTCTATTTGTGGACAGCATAACTCCAAAAGGATTACCTACATCATTTTATGCACCAAACTAGTATCTTTGGTACTCGTATCTCCCAAGATACGAAGATTTTCAAAAAAAAAAATCCCCTCCACTTCAAACTTAATTTTACATAGAATAATTTTCGAAAATGTTCATTTCGTCAAAAAGACTAAAGATTTTGACTCGAGTGCCGTATATTCAAGATATTTACATGACATAAAATGTATATATTGAATTTTCTAAATTTTCTGCATAAAAATAGATATGGTTATGTCATGTACATTTTGGTTGTAGAGCCAACGGTTTCCAAGATACTACTTGTTATGGTTTCAATTTTAAACTACATACGTAACTTTTCTCAATTGTGGTCTCTCTTTTGTTTTATTGGCAATATAAGGCGAACCGAACTTATATTGTTCACATATCGGCCAGCTTTTAAAACATTTTACTATATTTTTACGCTATATATTCCCTTATTTCCCTTTTACTTAGATGTTTCGAGTGATAAGGACATTTCTGCTAATATTTATCTCGAGTAGCAAGACGTAAATAAACGAATAATCTTTAATAAGGAAATTTTATTTTTGGAGCAATTAGAGAAAGTCATGTTAATGGAACTCTTCAGATTTTTCTGTAGTAATTGTGTTAAGTACTGCAGAAAAATATGTAAATTTACAATCATAACTTTGGAAAAAAGGGGGCCCAGAGGTTTGAGTTACCAAATTTTTCGTTAGGAAACATTGTACGCTTTGTGCCACTTTTCCATAAAACTTCTAAATTTTCCCTAAATATTACATATTTATTAAATTTAGACGCACTTTGTCTCTAACATCTCTAAATTTAATTTTAATGAAGCAACTTTTTGTAGTCGAAAAGTTGTGTATGTCAAGAAAAAAAGTGGAATTATAAAACAAATAAAAGTATTATTAGTGGAACCATGTTTTATTTATTTATTTTTTTAAGTTTGAATTTTGGGCAAGTACATTCACTTCTTGGTGTCAGTAAATACCGCTTTCACACTACCTCTAAAATCAGTTATCTTCTGTAGAAGTCTTTAAGCACGTAGTCACATTCCGCAATTCGAAAGTGGGAGCTATTCGATTCTTGAAGTATATACAATTATATAGCAAAATTGATTACGATATAAAAACAAGTACTATTATATTTCTTTTTAGAAAACTAAACAAGTCAAATCTAAATCATTTCATGTGCGAGTTTTAGGATTGGCTCCAAAATAATTTAGATATGTTCTAGTATAAGAGAATTTTAAATTCATAGAGCGCTTTTCAAGGAATTCTGGGCACTGAAAACATGCCTTTGATAACAACGATAATCTTAGATGCTGTGTGTCGTACACAAGCAGGTAATAAGTAACTTCAAAATACAAAATACGCTTATTAGTTGACTGTTTCTTTTATTGGACATAGAAATCTTCACATGATATTGTAAGTCTTCAACATACTTATGCTGAATTTGTATACAGTTGTACCATGAACACAAAGTGAATGTATATGTTGCTTCTGTAAAGGTTTCAAATTCTCTATACATAGAAAGTTTTGCAATGAAATAGCTGCAGCTGCATTATTCTTCTCTACAAAAGCACAGTGATTTTATAAAAGTTTTCAGAAGTAACAATTCCAAAATTGTAATATATTCATAATAATATTTTGTGGATTATTATCTAAAAGCTTCATTTATTTTACGGCACTTACATGCTGGTATTTGACAAGAAATTTAATTGTGAAAAAGTACTATTTAAGTTAAAATACACAGCAAACCTTTATCTTTGGCACATCGCACTTCTCTCTCAAAGCTTTTGTCAGGTATTCACTAATTCCACTCATCAGTCACCCTCCGTCAATCAGAGCTCACTTAAATAAAATTATTCTCCTGATTAACACTATAGCTCCAACTCGTCAACTTTTGGTAAATGCTCGTCAATAAGTTCTTGGATATCTATAGAATCCATTATTTCTTGCGCACGAGCTTTGAGAGGAGTTTCCACGGCGTTCAGTATCTGATATCTGAGTAAGTTTGGCAGGACATTTACAGCGACCTCTACAATGTAGTCGAAAGTTCCAGCTCCATTCATCCGTACCTGGATGTTACCAACGTTGATATCCAGCTGTTCCAGCACTGGTTTTTTCCTGGTGTCCAAAGGCTGACTCACTTCTGCTATCACCTGTGTGCATAAATTACCAAATAAGTCAGTTTGCTTTATAGTAGTCTGACAAAATTATACTGAGAAACAAACCATTTGGTTTGTATTGAAACGTAACTAAGATATTTATAGCGAGAGAAACTAATACATTAATAATACAAACTAAAATATGTAGAAAGCGTGAAATTTATGTGAGATAGAGAATATAAGAACAGAAAGAATAAGAAATGTAGGAAAATTATTTTTTTCATAGTCGGCTTACCCTTCCCCATATTTAGGCTGTTACAAGCGGATGCCTAGGGGAGCCAATGGCACCAAGTGTGAGGAAGTGGATGATATGACATGTAAGCGAAATGAATGAAAGGAAATGTGATAATGGAGCAATTGATGGCGGGAAAACCGGAAGACCCAGAGAAAACCCGACCAGAAACCTCGTCCACCACAAAGTCCACATTTGGACACTTGGGCTAGGGAAATAATAAGAATGTAATAGCATAACTCCATGGTACGACAGCTCACGAGGAACCTTGGCCTACCGCCCGGCCGCTAAGTCCCCCATCTAGGGTATTACAGACGTCATGGATGGGGTGCAGAATTGGAGGGTGAGATGTGGTCAGCGCCTCGAGCCCCCCGGCCGTTAATGCGGTTCTCATGACCTGGAGGTGCTACTTCTCCATCAAGTAGCCCCTCAATTGGCCCCCTAGGGACCTTACGAGGCTGAATGCACCCCACGCCGGTTCTGGGGATCGAACCCAGGTCTCCCGCTTGGTAAGCAGCTGCGCTACCACCGCGCTAAGGAGACAACCTAATAAGAAGCTAAAGAAACATAATGCAAAGCCTTATAAAGAAAGAAAGAACAAATTAAAATAATATTATAGTCAAATGATAAGTCTAATTTTGTACCTGCAAGGTTTGAGTAAGGTTCAGCCCGTTCAAATTGCGATCGGAAAACCATTCTTTTTACAAAAGAATCTCGAAATTCAGAACGCCTTATGATAGAGAGCATAGTTTAACTTTGCTGAAATTTGTAAAGTCGGAGAATGAGAGTACCTGCGCTAAAGTCTTTCAGACTTATTGCCAAGATTATGTACAAGTGTGACGCGCTGGAAAAACTAAAAAGTGAGGAAAATGGGAACCAATAATATTAATAAAAGTTGTAAAATTCGTGCGGCTCATGGCCTAGAAAATATGCGCGGCTTAGGAGTTTTGTTAAGGCGGAGGGCAGCACGGAAGACGAGTGTATATGAAATAGGAAATTAACCCTGAAACACTTGACCTGTAAATGCATACACCTGTTTGGAAATAATGTGTGATATGCAAATACGTAACAATGCCTTAAAGGTTGTGGTGTTCAAAAGTTTGTAAAAACGGCGTGTTTGAGAATAATTATTATTTGTGAATCAGCATTCTCTGGGAAAACGGATAGGAAGAATTTAATATACCTAAGAAACTGGCTCAAAGCCTTGTGGTTTAAATTAACGATTTATTTCGAGAGCAATCAGATAGCTTTATTTCATCGGAAATTAACTATGGGAAGGTGTATAAATTAGGTCAAAAGAAATTTAGAGGGGGAAAAATATTGATTCCCTAGTCTTCAGACATCAGTTTTTGGGTTTTTCCAAACACAAATATATACAAAATAACCAGGGAACCTTCAAAACGTTGAAAAAAATAAACACACCATCAACAGAGATGATGGTTTACTTTGGAGTTATCATCATCCAAGGCCCTCTGCTGAGTTTAGATCGAGCGTCCTTATTGGTTGGTCTGTGAGTAAAACGGAGAGACTGAATCGGCTAGTGCGTACTGCGTGACTTTCAACTGCACATAATTCAGTGCAGTAGTGGTTTGAAACATTTTGCGCATGAAATGCAAAATCCACCTTGCATAGATTAGTTTGTTTATTGCATAGTATAATGTCCATTATACATAATATTGATATTTATTTTCATAATTTTGGAGGTCGTAACGTTTACAGAAAGTAATAACAAATATTATTTTATAAACAACAAGGTCTTAAGCCAGGATGTGGCAGTGGGAGACAACTTGCCTCTCCCAAGTGACCGCATGTGGGATTTGTGGTGGACAAAGCGACGCAGGGACGGGTTTTCTTCGGGTTCTCCGATTTTCCCGCAATCAAAATCCACCAGTGTTCCATCTTCATTCTATGAATCACCAGTGTCGTCGCCTGCGGTGCCCATGTAGTAAAACCGGGTGTTAGAAACTATCAACAAGATCTTATACTTGCAGTATAGACCTAAGGGTTTGAGAATTGTTTATTAACTTTTTAATCTAACATTTTTTAACCTGGACGATAAATGAAATCGCTGAAATGATGCTCTTATGAGCCTGGGAACCATAAAGTTTAAGGTTACTCGACATTCGTCTACTCAGGATAAGCGAAAACTCCGGAAAACTCTTATATGGGTACAACACTACCGAGTAGCATATACGCTACTACCACACTACAGAGTGGACTAGAATTTATTATTATCGAAAATCATTCACTTCTATATTACTGACCATGGATAGCCTTTTTGGTAATTAATTGGTGTTTAATACTATTCGGAAAAAAATATTTCACGTTTAAAACAGTGAATATGAATATATTGATATATAACATAACTTAAAAAGGCTCACATTTATAACAGTGGATATTAATAGACTTATTAGCAAGTTAATTGTAAGATGTTGAATGAAACTTCAACATATTAATAATTGAAGCATTATGTGAAAGTCGATCAATCTACGAAAAACTTCAAAAATGTTCCCATGTAAAGGGTAGTTCCCTTCATAAATACCAAGTTTGGTGTATGACGAACTTTTCCGTTCTTGGGCTCTCTCTCTCTCTCTCTCTCTCTCTCTCTCTCTCTCTCTCACACACACTCTCACACATTTCAACGTTCATATGGTAAGCATTAAAAATAAGAGAAAGAGAGCATTGCTAAAATAGTTTGGCACAGGAATATTCAGACTTTTAAATGGGCCCTTTAAGTTTTCTGTTTTCCTCTCTAACGGTCTCCTGAAAGGGAACATTCAATAAGCGTGAATAAAAGCTTAGGAGTTATTTAAAAACATAGTGATAAATAAAATTGTCATGTCTATATACAAACTTATGTTATCAATATTGTTACGGCATTTTCATGAAGCAAAAAATTAAAATATTTCCAATGTTCAAGTTCCTATTGCTGGCTAGAACTCCATATAAACATTCACCTTGTATCCAAAAAGTGTGGTGGTATTCTTTCAGCTCTTTATTTTTACTTTTTTTATCGCGTATGTATAAGGCACATAAATAGAGAAGCTATTGTATTCACTCAAAATTTTGATTCAGAAATTTCAGGGAAATATATGCTTTGCGACCTTCTGAATAAAAAAAAATGATTTTTAGAAAAATGGGTGTCCATCTGTGGACAGCATAGCTGAAAAAGAAAAAGTCAAAATACCAAACTTGGTATTTGTGATCAGTATTCCAAGGATGCAACACGAGGATTATCAGCAAAATCCCCCCACTTGCAGCTACCCGTTATATGGAATATTTTTCGAAAATTTTGATTTGCACAAAAATGGGCTCAATCTGTTTTAATTAAAATAGCATATATTTAAGATATTTTCATAACAAGAAAAATTATTGAATTTTCTGAGAATAGTCCCTGAAGAGCTCTTCATTCTGTTTGAATTTTGTGTAACTTGTAAGGGATAAACAAAAATGTTCTATATAAAAGTATAGATATCGTTAAAACACACTCATTATATCAAATGCTACTTTTTTAGAGTTGTTCGCTTCCAAGATACTGCTGAAATGCGTTTCAATTTCAAATTACTAACCTTTTCTCAAACATTGAAGTTATCTCTTTTGTTTTACTCCTGGCCAGCTAAGAGAACCGAATGACAATTATCTTATGGTGATTTGACTATTGCTTTAACCTAGTGTATTCCTTATTTTCTTCTATTTACAAAGAAGCAACTAATAACACTAAATTTTCTAAATGTTTTATCGATTAGTATGGTGTGGTTAAAAGAATAGATTAATTTTGTTTGTGGAACAGCTACAAAAATCATGTGAACGGAACACATCAGATCTTTCCTAGATCAGAGCCTATATTTTCAATGTTATGTAATGGCTTAATAATTGTGTAAATGTTTTTAGATAGCAGTGTTAGAATACTTCAGACGCACCGCAGACCCAGTTTTAGGGTCCCTCTCCTGTACCTTCCAATTACGATGAGTAAGGGGAAAAGTCTCAATGACAGCTTTAATAAAATGCTGGTAGGATTTGAACCGTAGACCTCGTGTTGACGCACTGATCGAGATTATATGATGGAAACACTGTCAAACTGTGATAGAAGATGTGGATGTGAAATTCCGCGGTTTTTAAACTTCAAATTTGTAGGTATTTAATACACTATAAAATAAAAAGTGTATTTTTTGTTTGTGTGTTTTTTTTCTTTTCTTTTTTTTTTGCAATTTTCGATACATTGGAGGGTTAGTGTCTTATGGGCGTGTATTGAAGTTAGAAAAACAGCCAGAACAACCTTTTTTTTTTCTTCAGTTTTATTCCTGACTTTTTGCTTCTGAGTTACATTTCCCAATTTTTACTTTCTCCTTACGTACTATGTACATAGTGTATAGAGAAGGTATTGCATTCCACCCAAAAGTTCGATACCGAGATCTCACCAGAAGTACATGTTTTGGATCCCCCTGTATCCCAAAAAAAAAAAAAAAAACATTTTTGGAAAAAGGTCCGTGTGTGTGCCTCTGTGTCTGTGGACAGAATAGCTCAAAAACGAAAAGACCGTTCAATACCAAACTTGGTATTTAAGTTTGGTATCCTCCAAGGATGCGACACAAAGATTTTCAAGAAAATCCCCCACCCCCAACTTCCCTTTATAGGGAACTTTTTTCAAAAATTTTGATTTTCTCAAATGGCCCTAACGATTTTGATTAAAATGTCGTATATTAAATATATTTACCTGACAAATAAAATGTATATCTTGAATTTTCTGGGAATAGCCTCTGAAAACTACTTTAATCTGGATGAATGTTGCTGAATTTTGCATAACTGCTAAACCGTAAGAGATAGACAAAAACTTACCACACAAAAAATATAAAGCACATTAAATCACATAATTAATGTTATATACATTCCTTTCATGGAGTTGATCGTTTTTGAGATATTCCTTGTTTTTTGTTTCAGCCTTGAAAAACTCGTTCTTTTCTCATATAGGAATTTGTCTACTCCTGTCCATACAAACAAAGGAACTTCAGTCACATAGCAACCTGCATTTGACTATCATTTTAACCAATGTTACTCCCGTAATTTGCTTCTACTTACAAGGAAGCAAGTAATAAGACTATTTCTGCTATTTTTTTCTCGATTAACATTAAGTAAATGGAAGCATAAGCGTTTTAACAATAATTTGTTGCAGAGATGTGGAGAAAGTCATGTTAATGGAACACATCAGATTTTTCAAATATCGAAAACATTAAAATTTAGTGTGATAAATATAATATAAGCAATTTCGGTTTATCTGAGTCATATGATATGTGAGGCTCAATATTAAAATTTTTCAAAATAAATTATTTAATTTTGTTATTAATTAGATCTTTAAGCTTATTTTGGATACTGTTGTGTATTTTGTTCTCCTAATATTTACCTATATTGTTATACATGATTTATACACCTGAACATATTTATGTAATATACAAATGTCCCTTCCTAAGAGTCAAAAGGTTTTTTGAGATCTTTATCCAAATAAATACATACATATTTAAAATCAATAAGTGCACCACTGTACTCCGCTCAAGGAAGAGGGGGAGGGGAGCTATTGAATAGTTCTACATAATGGTAGTTGATAATAATGTTTATGTTTAATTATATTTTATTAGTGAAACGTCGAAAGTATTAGCATTTAAGATGATAAATAAATATACATTGCACTAAAAGGTCTGAAGGGACAGAGGATGGCCGAGAAGAGGTCAAGATGAGGGTGAGATGATAACACAGTCAGAAGGCGAGTAAAAGAGCCGAAGAAATGGAGAATATAAAACGGGCTTGAGGGAGAATGGAAATTCAAAGAGAGGTAGTGTTAATCTGTCGAATTTAAACGCACCAACACTAAAGCATAACGGCTTCTGTTAGAACATTTATAAAGGAAGTACATATTTTCGAAAGAAAAGTGTGATTTTAAAGCCATTTTACTTTCCTTATTACGTATGTACACTGTAATTAATGGATAACCACAGAATGGAACACCCAAACTACTCTTTACATGAACTAATTTTCGAAAATTTTGATTTTCTCAAAGTGGCTATAACTATTTTGATTGATTTACCGTATATTAAAGATATTCACATGATAAATAAAATGCATATTCTGAATTTTCTGGGAATAAGCCTCTGAACACTTCTTTATTCTAAACGAACTTTGCTGAATGTTGCATAACTGGTAAACTGTAATAGATAAGCAAAACCGTGCTACACATAAATTTAGACCTCGTTAAAATACACTCAAAATATATTGGTTGTTATTGGTTTAAGTTTCACCTTTTCACGTACGGGAATTTGACAAATCCTGGCAATTTAAGGATACTAATTTCATGAACATGAACATCTTTTAAAAGATTTGACTATCGCTTTAGCCTAGAGTATTCCTTTATTTGTCTTCTACTTAAAAGTAAGTAAGTAATAAGACCTATTAATGTGTATCTCGATTGACTGACTCCTTGGCACAGCTCACTAAGAACCTTGGTCTGCGTCCCTCCATCTCGGTCCATTACGGACGTCATAAATTAGGTGCACTATTGGGGGTGAGACAGGGTCAGCGATTCGATCCCCCGACCAGTTAATGCGGTCTTCACGACCTGGAGCCGCTACTTGTCTATCAAGTAGCTCCTCAATTGACCTCACGAGGCTGAGTGCACCCCGGTCCAGGTCTCCCAGTGGGGGGAAAATCCCCACGCCGTTACTGGAATCGAACTCAGGTATCCCGCTTGGCAAACAGCAATGCTACCACCGCACTAAGGAGACGACCTGTATTTCAAATAGCATAAAGTAAATAGAAAAATAGGTGACTGGAAACATCATGTTTTATCTTATTTTATATAGTATTAAATACAGCCCATGCGTCACATAGAGTACATTTTAGTCGGTATCAACCATAAAAATCTAAGTGTTCCATTCACATGACTTTCTCTACATCTCTGGACAAATTGTTGTTAGAAACTTATGCTTCTATCTACTTCGTGCTAATCGAGATAAACATTAGCAAAAATACTTTCTTATAAGTGGAATGGAAAATGAGGGAACACACTAGCCTAAAACAATATTTAAATCTTTTAAAAGCTGGTTGTCATGTAGATGAAATCCATTTCTTTGCATTTCCAGTAGTTGACAAATGTGAAAAGCTGAAAGCATAACAAAGAATATCTCAAAATGGTCAGTTCCACGAAAAAAATTAATAGGATATAAATTATGTGTTTCAACGGAATCTAAATATTTTGCATAATAAGTGTTTGTCTATCTCTTACGGTTTACTAATTATGCAAAATTCATCAAGAATAAAGAATACTTCAGAGGATATTCCCAGAAATTCAAGATATGCATTTTATTTGTCGTGTAAGTATTTTTAATATTTTATTTTAATCAAGGTGGGTAAGCGACCCG
Organism: Hymenopus coronatus; assembly: GCA_030762935.1. NCBI lineage: Eukaryota > Metazoa > Arthropoda > Insecta > Mantodea > Hymenopodidae > Hymenopus > Hymenopus coronatus. Next base: position 90,570,880 of record CM060896.1, read on the forward strand.
GGTTCGATCTCAAGCGCCCGCATGTGGACGAAGCTGCGTCTGGTTGGGTTTTCTCCAGTTCCTCGGTTTCCTCGCCACTCATTCCACCAATTTCTCCATCATTACCTTTCCAATCATTAATTTCGCTTACATTTCATATAATTCACTTCCTCATGTTCATACCTGACAACGGGCCGATCACTCGTAACAGATGTTCCATTCTGTGGTTTCGTGCTTTGGCTCCCCGACAGGCTTCTGACCCTAGGCATTGGCTTGTAAGTCCTACAAATACGGGGAGGGTAAGCCGATTACGAAACGAATTTTAATAAAATCGTTAGACCAATTTTTGAGAAAAAAGGATAGTTTAGGGTGGGAGGGTTTTCCTCAAAACCTTCGTGTCGCATTCTAGAAAGATACTAAACTTATATACCAAGTTAGGTATTTTATCGATTTTGAGTTATCGTGCTTACGGGCACACGGACACACACACACGTACCTATTTCTAAAAATACCTTTTTTGGATACAGTGAACCCTAAAACGTCTATTTCCGGTGAAATTTTTGTATAGAGTTTTTGGGTGGAATGCAATACCTTCTCTATATACTATCTAAATAGTATTTGTAGAGAAAATAAAAATGATAGAACATTTACTTTTCTGCTAGAATTTTGTTTATCCATAAATGATCATGATTTTAGACGCATGGTTCATTCCATTCTTGATTAAATTAGGCTCGGAATATTAGGTACTTGGTATTTTGGCAGTTTAGAAACTAGTGAAATGCCAAAGGTTCATTGAAATGAGATATTTCGAACTATCCTCTTTTTTTGAAAGCAAACAATTCTCTAGTTGCAAACAAGAGAAAGGAGTTCTGTTCTGTAGCGAGCTGGTGAAACTGCATCGCGAATTTCTGATGAGGCGAATACTGCGGTATTTGTCAGTTCGCTGGAAGGCTTGGAATGCCAGTAATACCGTCGTTTGTTGGTTAAACCTCAGATTTGTCGATAACTCGGTCCATCGTAGTTCTCGCTTTCTGTGATCGATGAAATTGTTTAGTGGTTTAGTTGAGCTCAGCTTTTGCGTTTACTAGCTATATTTGCATTTCGGAATAACGTAAAATATGCATTGTTTTAGTCGGCCAAGCATTTTGGGTGGCAAAGAAAGTGAGCATTGAAAACGAAGTAAGCACTATTTTCCCTGATTGTAACAAACTTTACAATTGATGTTTCTTGGAAACAAAAAGCACAGAAAATTTGGTCAATAACTTATTATCTATTAATTTTTATTTTAGGTATGTGGATTTAAACCCAAACTCGATAGATAAGCTCATGGCAAACATGGTGAAACTTTTCGGGCCCAGAAACACCGCAGTAATATACGTAGGTATTGCTGATTTAGTTGCGGTTTTAGCCTCTTTGCCCCAGGTGATGAAGCATTTATAATGAATATGTTAATATAAAAATATGTCACACTCTTATTTTTCTATTTAATATTTATGGAGATAAGCCTTGCAAAACTAATATTTCCATGCAGCTGCAATGAGATAAAGGGAATACAGTAAGCCTTATTTGATTGTCAAATCCTTTAAGAGCTGGTCTCTAGGTAATAGTTTTGAAATTCCATCCATGTTATGAAAGTATGTGAGTTTTAAAATTGAATCCGGTCAGAAGGAATATCTCTGTAATTCCACAAAAAATGTATCTACATTTTTATGTAGCAAGATTTGGTATATCTCTAAGACATTAAGTGACAATAAGACTTCATATGTTATTTAAACACATTCAATTTACACGCCATGTATATTTTAATAATCAATACATAATCGCAATTGGATCTTCACTGATCTTTGAGGATTTCGCCATTTAAAGTTAACCAAAGTGAACTTTCATAGAAAATGTATATTAATACTTGGTACTCTTGAATCACTGAATGTGTGTACCTAAGAGCGGATGAGTTGTAAAGTGCGTAGAGAAGAGGTTATAAAGGTATATGTTCTGCCGATGAGGTTGTATACATTCAAAACAATCTATGGGTAGGTGATGCACTTTTTTTATTTTCTCTACACGCACTATGTACATAGTGTATAGAGAAGCTATTGAATTCCACTCAAAAATTCGATATCAGATGTTTTGGGTCCCCTTGAATCCAAAAAAAGCATATTTACAAAAAGGTCCGTGTGTGTTGTGAGTGTGTGTGCCTGTGGACAGCATAGCTCAAAAACGAAAGGACCGCTAAATACCAAACTTGGTATTTAAGTTTGGTATCTTTTAAGGATCCAACGCGATTTTCAAGAAAATCCCCCCATCCCCAACTACCCTTTACATAGAACTTTTTTCGAAAATTTTCATTTTCTTAAAACTGGATCTAACTATTTTGATTAAGATGACAAATATTAAAGATATTTACCTGACAAATAAAATGTATATCTTGAATTTTCTGGGAATAGCCTCTGAAGACTACTTTATTCTGGATCAATTTTACGGAATGTTGCATAACTACTAAACCGTAAGAGATGGACAAAAGCTTAACACACACAAAATGTAGAGGACATTAAAACACACACTTTATGTCATATTCATTTTGTTCGTGGAGATGATAGTTTTTAGATATTCCTTGTTTTTTGTTTCAGCCTTGAAAAACTTAATACTTTTCTCATACAGGAGTTTGTCAACTCCTGTCCATACAAACAAAGAAACTTCAGTCACATAGACCCCAGCTTTTGATTATCAGTTTAGCCAATAGCACTCCCTTATTTATCTTCTACTTACAAGGAAGCAAGTAATAAGGCTATTTCTGCTATTTTTTCTCGATTAAACTGAAGAAAATGGAAGCATAATCTTTTTAACAATAATTTGTTGCAGAGATGTAGAGAAAGGCATGTGAATGGAACACATCAGATTTTAATGTGTGTTTTCCTTTGCTTTTCTTTTAAATAAGCTTTATTACTTTCAAAAATGTCTTACATGTTCAGTTCATTTGCTTATGGAAAGGTTTCTTTTTTACTTTTCCTATAGCTACTGTGTAATTTTAAAATATTTTAAAACAAACATTTTATATCATATACGTTTTTTTTAAATATTTTCTCAAACGGGAAGCCATCTTTCGTTTCGTCTCTCTTTTGTTTACTCCTAGCCGTGCAAAGCGAACCGAACTCCAATCGTTCACATAGCAACCGGCTGTTTACAGATTTGATTATCGGTTTAGACTAGTGTATTTTATTTCCTTTCTACTTAGAAGAAACTAATAATGCTGATGCTAATGTTTATCTCGATTAACACGATGTATAAAAAAGGAATATTCCTTTGTAACAATAGTTTATAGAGAAAGCTATGTGAATGGAACACTTCAGATTTTTCTTAATGAGTTAGGTGCGTTTTTATGCAATACAACACCTTCCAGGACCAGGCTCTTGTATTGTTAAAAGTTATAGATAGCACAGTTGCTTCAGTGTAATAATACGATATAACAACAGCTTAAATATTAGTTTATCTTCATAGTTTGGTGTAACACCATTTTATACTAAATAGTGCCAACATGTCTTACATTGGCAGAACGTTTCTTAAAGATATAACCAGTAGAATACCATAACTGTTTACTCATTTATATTTTGCACTTTTAGTTACACGAAAACTATAGAAGGATGTCAACCTTAAAAGACTGTGTGAAGGACATGGGATATCTCTGTCTCTATCCAACGCATACATCATATCATTAGCTTCGTTCTTTTCTACTTTTACGCTCTTTTCCAAGTTTCTAATAATATGATGTATATATTCACTTGTAATTTTCAGCTTTGAATTCCTTATTCTACTGTTTTCTGTAACAGATTACATTATATGTTTTCGTAAACTTCCACGGCCAATATTAAAATTATCTTGGTCCAGAGTTTCCGGTGTAGACCGCGTCTTAAGGCTAAAATCTGCCGACGTTTCGCCCATCTTGTGATAAGGCTTCCTCAGGGCTAACTGCGTCTGGTCCGGCTGGCGTACCTTCTTATATACTGTAGTTGGGACATGCCAAGTACCGCCCTCCTATGTTGCCATTGGTTATCGTTTGGCCAATGGCTGGGGTCGCTGCTTTCTGTATTCCTATTGGCTCGCTGGCCGCAAGGTGGGATGCTTTTCTTAGCAGAGGTCTCCAGATGGTGTTCAAACTTTTTCCATTGTCTCTGTTAACTTTATGTTCTTCTTTAATTATTTCTATGCTTTCGCGTATAATGCGATGTTTGTAGTCTTCACATGGTACCAATAATTTCATGTTATCAAAATCAATGTGATGGCCAGTTTCAATAGCATGTTCGGAGAGAGCGGACTTTTCAGGCTGATTAAGTTTGAGGCTTCTGATGTGCTCTTTTCGACGTGTGATTGCCGATCTTCCGGTCTGACCTATATATGCTTTGCCGCAATCGCAGGTTATTTTATAAATTCCTGGCTTAAGTAGTGGGTTGGATTTGTCTTTTACTGGTCTGAGGGTGGATTGTAACTTCCGAACCGTGCTGTACCGAGTATTAATCCCGTGTTTGAGTAAAATTTTGCCAATCCTTTCAGTGGTGCCCTGAACAAAAGGAAGGCGAGCCCATCTTGTCTTTTGTTTTTCTTTTTCTTTTTGTGGATTTTTGGCATTCTTTCCCCAGTATTTTATGTCGGTTTTTGAGTATCCGTTGGCTTTTTAACACTTCCTGTAAGTGGTGTCTCTCTTCAGTTAAAAGATTTGGGTCACAAATACGCGTAGCTCGTTGGAACAGAGTTTTGACCATGCTTCGTTTTACTGAAATGGGGTGGTGGGATGTGGCATCTATGTATCTGTCTGTATGTGTAGCCTTTCGGTAAACTGAACAATGCACTGTTTTACTTGCTGAATTTCGCTCTACTAGAACGTCTAAAAATGGTAATTTTTGGTTATGTTCTAGTTCCATAGTAAATTGTATATTTTGATGAAGACTGTTTAGATGTTCAAGGAACTCTGGGATGTTGTTCAATCCATGTGGCCATACCACGAAAGTGTCATCCACATATCTTAACCACATATCCGGTTTGAGTCGGCAAGTGTCCAAGGCCGTGTTTTCAAAATCTTCAAGGAAGATATTAGCCACAATCGGCGAGATAGGAGATCCCATGGCTGCACCTTCTTGTTGTTGGTAGATGTCTTCTTGGTATGAGAAATACGTATTGGTTATACAGTGGGCAACAAGGTCGGTCCAGTCTTCTGGGAGATGGTTAATGCTGATTCTTTGTTGTACGGATCTAAGAGCTTCTTCAACTGGGATGCGAGTAAACAGAGATTTTATGTCAAAGCTGACTAAGATGTGGTGCTCTTCAAAGGTAAAATTCCGGAGTATTTGTACAAAATGGCCGGAGTCCCTGACAAAAGAGTCTGTCTTGCCCACTAGTGGTTGGAGACCCTTGGCTAGAAATCTGGCGAGTTCATGAGTGGGTGAGCCTATGGCACTGACGATTGGTCTCAATGGGATGTTTTGTTTGTGAACTTTAGGCAGCCCATAGAACGTCGGTGTACGAGAGTCATGAGGGAGGAGACGCTTTTGTTGTTCTGTTGGTATTGAAGAATTTTTTATTACCGAAATTGTGGTTCGTTCTAGTTTGTTTATTGGATTCTTCTCTACTTTCTTATACGCTGTATCATGCAGTAGGTGTGTCATTTTTTCTCCATAATCCTCAGTGTCCATCACGACAGCAGCGTTGCCTTTATCTGCTGGTAAGATTACGATGTCTGGGTTGGTAGCAATGCTTTTGAGGGCTTGACGTTCCGCATGAGTGATGTTTGCTTTGGGAACTTTTGCGTGTTTGAGTACCTTGTAAGTGTCCATTCTGATATCATTGGATGTCTCCTCTGGTAAGCCAGTAAGTGAAGCCTCTATTCCAGTAATAAACTCCTCCATCGGTATATGCCGGGGTGTGATAGCAAACTTTAGTCCCTTTGCTAGGACTTGTGTCGTGGGTTCGTCTAGAGTGATTTTTGAAACATTGACCACTAACCTTTCTATATCTAATTTGTGTTCCAATGGATATTGTTTCTTTTTTAATGTTTGAAATTTTTTTCGTTGCCTATCTTCAGCAATATATGCTGTCTGGTATGCTAATGTGTATGAAATTTTCTCCAAAGTATTCCAGTCGTTTTCTTCTAAATCGGTAGCAAGCAGGTGATGCATTCCATACAATTCTGTCTCTGTAAAATGTAACTCTCGTCTTGTAAAGGCTATTCTCTCCCTTAGTAGACTGAGCGAGGCTTTCCGTAATATGTTGCGTGCATATCTGGTGTTGATGTGGTGTTTCAACTGTACAAACGTCGGAACTACATGTTGGTCTCTGCATCGTTTTAGGAAGGTTAATTGTGAAATAAGTCGTAGTTTCTTCTTCCGCAGTTGGCAGAACAGTTGTGTTTTCTTATACATTCTCTCCCCGTAGAGGTGTGTTATATGTTTTCGTAAACTTCCACGGCCAATATTAAAATTATCTTGGTCCAGAGTTTCCGGTGTAGACCGCGTCTTAAGGCTAAAATCTGCCGACGTTTCGCCCATCTTGTGATAAGGCTTCCTCAGGGCTAACTGCGTCTGGTCCGGCTGGCGTACCTTCTTATATACTGTAGTTGGGACATGCCAAGTACCGCCCTCCTATGTTGCCATTGGTTATCGTTTGGCCAATGGCTGGGGTCGCTGCTTTCTGTATTCCTATTGGCTCGCTGGCCGCAAGGTGGGATGCTTTTCTTAGCAGAGGTCTCCAGATGGTGTTCAAACTTTTTCCATTGTCTCTGTTAACTTTATGTTCTTCTTTAATTATTTCTATGCTTTCGCGTATAATGCGATGTTTGTAGTCTTCACATGGTACCAATAATTTCATGTTATCAAAATCAATGTGATGGCCAGTTTCAATAGCATGTTCGGAGAGAGCGGACTTTTCAGGCTGATTAAGTTTGAGGCTTCTGATGTGCTCTTTTCGACGTGTGATTGCCGATCTTCCGGTCTGACCTATATATGCTTTGCCGCAATCGCAGGTTATTTTATAAATTCCTGGCTTAAGTAGTGGGTTGGATTTGTCTTTTACTGGTCTGAGGGTGGATTGTAACTTCCGAACCGTGCTGTACCGAGTATTAATCCCGTGTTTGAGTAAAATTTTGCCAATCCTTTCAGTGGTGCCCTGAACAAAAGGAAGGCGAGCCCATCTTGTCTTTTGTTTTTTCTTTTTCTTTTCTTTTGGCCAAACGATAACCAATGGCAACATAGGAGGGCGGTACTTGGCATGTCCCAACTACAGTATATAAGAAGGTACGCCAGCCGGACCAGACGCAGTTAGCCCTGAGGAAGCCTTATCACAAGATGGGCGAAACGTCGGCAGATTTTAGCCTTAAGACGCGGTCTACACCGGAAACTCTGGACCAAGATAAGATTACATTATTTTAAATCCTTTTTACTTTCTCTACACGTACTTTGTTCATGGTGTATAGAGCCGGTTCTGCATTGCACCCAAAACTTAGATGTAGAGATATCACCGGAAATATATGTTTTGAATTCCTTTGAGTCCAAAAAAAGCATTTTTAGAAAAGAGCCCATGTGCGTCTGTATACTATGATCAAAAACTAAAAGACCGCTAAATACCAAACTTGGTATTTAAATTTGATATCTTTCAAGGATGCGAAAATCAGATTTTTCAAGAAAATTCCCCACACCCAACTACATGGGAAAGTTTTCAAAAAATGTTATTTTCTCAAAAATGGCATTAACGATTTTGATTAAAATACCATATATTAAAGATGTTTATATCACAAATATAAAATTTATATCTTGAATTTTCTAAGAACCTGTTCATTCTGGATGAATTTTGCTGAATTTTGCATAATTGGTAAGTCGTGAGAAATAGCGAAAAATTACCACTAAAAAAATGTAGATCTCTTTAAAACACATAATTTATGTGATGTTCATTTTTGTTAGAGAGTTAACCGTTTCCAAGATACTCCTTGTTATTGGTTTCAATTTGAATGTACGGTCCTCTCAAACGTGGCCCCTTTCATTCCATCCCTCTTTTGTTTCCCTGGAAAGCAAAGCGAACTTCAATTGTTCACCTATCGATCAGCTTTTAAAAGATTTTATTATCGCTTTGACATATTCCCTTCTACTTATAAGGAACTAAATTATAAGACCAATCTCATAAATAGTGATGCAGATAGAAGAAGAATATTTTGTAAGAGTGGTAGAAAAAGTCATGTGAATGCAACACAACCGACCTTTTTTAGATTTATAAAGAAACGTGTATTTTAATAATAGTCCGATATCAATCACGCAGTAACTAATAAACTAAAGGTTAGATCGCAACAATTTCTTCTTTGCTAGAGTTAAGTAGATACCTGCCTGGTTTGAATTCTCTATTTTTAATAAGATAAGTGTTATGACTTTTTAGTCAAAGCTTTACGGAAAATTCTATACCTCTGCAGTATTAAAGTCAGGCAACGATTTTTTTTATTGGATTTACGATGGAACCAAGCTAGATAAAATACTGACAGAGAAGGGAGAGAGTTTTTAAAACAAGCCGGAATCCTGACTTCAGTGTCTATGATAAACAACAGTCATCTATCCATTTTTTTTAAACAGTACCGGAGTCTGGTCAGGACTCCGCGCTGTATCCCCTATTTACATTCCCCTTGTATGATTACTGGTTTTACTGTTCCTTTACACAAACGTATAACACCCATGCCCAAGGCAGGACTCGAACCCACTATCCCCTACCCACGAAGCACCAAAGCGAGACGCCTTAGCGAGCGTGGCCATGGGGACCAGCTCCATTTAGCTCACCACGAGGCAGCAGGAGATGCATGCTACGGAAAAGGTTAGCAAAAGTTTATAGGGAAGTGTTTATAGCGTGTGGAACACTGAATTGATAATATAGGTTATTTATTCTGTATTTTGCGTAATTATGTGTGTGAAAGGAGAAACTTTGAAGATCCGAAACGTTGGTACGCTAAGTATAAATGCAAAATCACAATGAACGCGTTAGAATATTCAAATAAAACAAAAGAGCTATAAAGGAAGTAAAATAAACAAATAAGGCTACAGTGTTCAGAATAATAGGAAAATTAAAGGACTTTTAAGGACCCATTAAAATAGAAAGTAAAAAATCTGATGTGTTTCATTCACATGACTTTCTCTACATATCTGTAACAAATTATTGTTAAAAAGCTTATGCTTCTATTTACTTCATGCTAATCGAGAAAAAATTAGCAGAAATAGCCTTATTACTTGCTTCCTTGAGGTATAAGCGAAATAAGGAAGTACCATAGGTTAAAGCGATATTCAAAATCTGGTTGTTATGTTGACTGAAATTGCTTTGTTTGTAGGGACAGCAGTTGACAGATTTCTGAATGAAAAAAGTATACGTTTTTTAAAAACTGAAACCCAAAACAAGAAATATCTCAAAAACGTTCAACTCCATGAAAAAATGTAAATAGCATAAAGTGTGTCTTTTTACGTGCTCTACATTTTTGGGGTCATAAGTTTTTGTCCATATCTTTCGATTTAGCTGTTATGTAAAATTCCGTAAAATTCGTCCAGAATAAAGTAGTCTTCAGAGGCTATTCCCAAAAAAGTCAAGAAATACATTTTATTTGTCAGGTAAATATCTTTAATATACGATATTTTAATCAAAATCATTAGAACCATTTTTAAGAAAACCAACATTTTCGAAAAAAGTTCCATGTAAAGGGTATTTGGGGGAGGGGGTGTTTCTTGAAAATCTTCGTGCCGCATTCTTGAAGGATACCAATCTTAAATACCAAGTTTGGTATTTAACGGTCTTTTCGTTTTTGAGCTATGCTGTCAACAGACACACGCACGCACACGCGCGCGCACACACACATATGGTCTTTTTTCTGAAAATGTTTTTTTTTTTTTGTTGGATTCATAGGGACCCAAAATATGTAATTCCGGTGAAATCTCGATAACGAAGTTTGGGTGCATTACAATACCTTCTTTATACACTATGTACATAGTACCTTAGTACCTGTAGAGAAAGTAAAAATGGAGAGGGAAACAAAAACACGCTAGTTAACGCATTACAAGGAATAGTTCAAAACACAGTTCGATGATCATTCATTCTTTACTATTTTGAAACATCCACCCATCTGTATGTAATTTTGTCAAGGGTAAGCAGTGGTTGATGCTTTGCAAAATTAAAACTTTTATCATTTTATATTTCTATATTTTATATCATTGTATGCCTGTAAAACTGTATTTCAAAGTACTAAACAATTTGAGGAAAAGAAAGTGTAGGCAAAAAAATAGATGTCTACTAAAGTCTTAAAAGGCAGCACAAATATTTCTCTATTTGGTGATATATAATTCAAAAGATGACATTGGATGCACAGACCGAACGCAGCTGAGTGCCAAGGTTTTAATGTACATGTGGCAACAATACACTCAATTTAAGGGGACATCGAAATGACAAAGGTGGTTCTCTACCACCGGTATCTGGTTTTAAACCAGAACATTAATTTTTGCACAGATATTACCAGTAGTAAAATACGCATCCATACAAAGTTTAATTCAATTATTCCATTTCATTGTGAATATATTCATTTATTTGGTTTAATGAGCTAAAATCAAAATCTCGTTTCATCTACAGATATTGAGCCAAATTCATCATTTTATAAAATTAAATTTGTTGATATATTCGTAAAAAAATGAAATGAATTTTGCCTATATTGGAGAAAATTATTAAAAAAATTATTTTGCATAAAAAATTGGAAAAGATGCAAAAAAAAATACAGCGTATAATAATACAATAACTTTTTAATTAATCTCTGATCAATATCAAAATTCCAACCAGATATTTTATTACATATACTTACACTATTTTGGAAAGATTTTCAGAGCTCTATCTGTAATTTTGTGGGAGAAGATAGATGTTGAATTTGGGACAATAATACATTTTAACATGAGAAAAATGAATTTAAAGTTTTACACAGAGAGTCGTTTAAACAACGCAACACTCTAAAATTGCTTCCAAAACATTTATTACACTTGCCCTTTGAGAATCAAACTTGCAATATGTACTTTAAAGCATGGAGCATTTTTACATTCTCTACACTTACTATGTACATAGTGTATAGAGAAGGTATTGTATTCCACCTAAAATTTGATGTCGAGATTTCAAGGGAAATATATGTTTTGAGGTTCCTTGATTCCAAAAAACATGTTCACTTTCCCTACACGTACTTTGTACACAGTGTATAAAGAAGTGTATTGCACCCAAAAATTCGATACCGAGATTTTACCGGAAATATATATTTTGAGACCTCCTGAATCCAAAAATTGTATTTTTATAAAAATGTCCGTGCGTGTGTGTGTTTGTCAGTATCTGTGTCTGTGTGAGTTTGTGTGCGTGTGTCTGTGGGCAGCATAACTCAAAAACGAAAAGTCCATAAATACCAAAGATGCGAAACGAATATTTTCAAGAAACCCCCCACCACCATTCCCAACTACCCTTTACGTGGAAAAATGTTCAACATTTTGATTTTCTCAAAAATGGCTCTAACGGTTTTAATTTAAATGCCGTAAATTAAAGTTATTTGCATCACAAATAAAATGTATATCTTGACTTTTCTATGCATAGCTTTTGAAGACCTGTTCATTCTGGATGAGTTTTACTCAATTTTGCATAGCTGATAAGCCAAAAGAGATGGACAGAAACTTGTTATACAAAATGTAGATATCGTTAAAATAATTTATGTCATGTGCATTTTTGTTGTAGAGTTAACCGTTTCCAAGATATTCCTGCTTATTGGTTTCAATTTTAAACCAGGTATCTTCTCAGATGGGGTCACCTTTGTTTCAGCTCTGTTTTGTATTTCTGGAAATGCAAAGCGAACCGAATTTTAATTGTTCACATACGACCGACTTTTAAAAGGTTTGAACGTCGCTTTAGCCTATTGCATTCCCTTATTTCCCTATTTATAAGGAATTAAATAATAAGACCATTTGCGGTGATAAATATCTGGATTGTAATGCCGAAAAAGGGATAATATTTTTTAGGGTTGCTTGTTTGCAAACAGATAAAGAAAGTCCTATGAATGGATCAGATTTTTTGCACCAAAAATAGCAATTTTTTTTTACTAAAATGGATAAAACCTGCACTCCTTTTTAAGCATGAGAAGAGCTTTATAGAAGACTTAAAAATATTTGAAACAGTTATGCCTCAAAGACCTTCAATTACAGCATTACGTACCTGTATAAAGTCGATGGTGAAACTGGCTGTTCCGGAGCGACCAACAAGTCCACCAATGCTGATCTCCCAGATGCACGATCCACTGAGAGCCTGCGTCCCCACATGCATCGATATGTAAGCGATATTCTCCTCCATAGTGGCGGTCACATTCCCCACTCGATGGAAGGACGATAAACCATACGCCCAGGTGTGTGTAAGATCCACTCGGATCAGACCGGCAGTGTAGTTGTAATCGGGGAAGTGATAGGGGTCAAAACCCTCTTCACGGACGTACAGCCTCACCTCGGCAACAGCCATATCGAATGGTGATATGGAGTTGGGGAACCGCTGAGGTAAGGAACTGATGTGCTTGTTCACATCGTTGCGGATGTTTGTGTTCACCTCGCTCAGGATGAAGGGCTTGATGCTGTCAAACAGGAAACTGCCCACAGAGTTGATGATGCCCTGCAAAATGTGAAAATGTCAGTTTCATTCTCTGAATGGCATTTCTCTTATCATCCAGCAGAAGCAGTATTGCATTCCACCTAAAATTGGAATATATTAACTCATTTAAAATGCACGTTTTAAGATCAACTGTACACAATGAAAGCATGTTTATTTTCTCTTCCTCTCTACCTATCTATAATATCAGGCGCCCCCAACTGCCACGTATTTAACGTATGCAGATATCTCTTGGTGTGTAATTGCTTTATCTTCGAAATTCAGTAAAAATGAAAAGGATTGTTCAAACTGCAGTTAGAGCTAGGGGAATTTTCTTGTCCGTCATCGTCTTGCATGCTTAAATGATATTTGACTCTACTTGAAATTGTATATACATCTAACTTTCGGTTTTTGGACAATGTGTTAGCAGTTGCCTATTGGGACTTGCGCAAACTATTTTAACACTATGCTTTCTTTGAATGTTGCGCATCAAAAATGGATATTTCCGCTTAAATATCGACAAGTTTTTATGTCACCCTTTTTATTATCAATGGTAAGCCATAGATTAATAAAAACCTGACGAATTTTTCATTTACATGACTATCTCAACCTGTTCTACAAACGTCGGCCTCCGTGGTGTAATGGTTACCATGCTAACTTCATATACCCAAGGTCGCGGGTTCAAACCCGGCGGAGGACGATGGATTTTTTCGGGCGTAAAAATCCTTCGGAAGGGAAGTATAGCTGTGGGTCCCGTGTCGTAGATATACGGCACGTAAAAGAAACTCAAGCCTGATAAGAGAGGCTTCTGAGCAAAATTAAGCGATCTTTCACGCCCAATATAGAATGGGACGCTGAGAACCAAAGCAGTTAAAGAGCGTCCATAAATAACAGACCATTTCATTTTGTTCTACAAACAAAATTCTTACGAAAGGTATTCCATAATCAAGATAAGCATTAGCAGAATGACCTTATTACTTAGGCATCTAGAGAAATTCGCTATGCTAAAGAGATATTCATTGGCTAAACGTCACCTCTATTCAACTGCTATTGAAATTCCCTTCTTTTTATAGCCAGTAGTAAATCAAAAACACAAACGAATTCCAGTTTAAGAAATTGCATTTTAAAATTGATTCCAACCTATTCGATTGCCATTGAAATTCGCTTATTTTTATGGCTAGTAGTAAAACAAAAACTCCGACGACTTCCTGTTTAAGAAAAGCATAAGAATTTTAAAATAACTGAAACCAATAACAAGGAATATCTCGGAAAAACTCCATAGCAAAAATTAAAGGTCAATGGTCGGGCTTTTGACGAGATCTAAGTTTTTGTGTAGTAAGTTTTGCCTAAGTCTTGCGGTTTACGAGTTATTCAAAAGTCATTCAGAATGAAGTGGTCTTCAAAGGCAATTCTCAGGAAATTCAAGAGGTATACTTTGTTTGTCATCTAAATATTTTTAATGTATGGCATTTTATTCAAAACCGTTAGAACCGTTTTAGAGAAAATCCAAAATGTTCTAAAAATGTTTCATGTAAAGAGTGGTTTGGGTTGGGGAAATTGTCTTGATTTTCTTCGCATCGCATCCTTTGGAGACACTAAACTTAAATAGAAAGTTTGATACTTAACGGACTTTTCTTTTTTAGCTATTCTCTCCCCCCATCTCTCTCTCTCTCTCTCTCTCTCTCTCTCTCTCTCTCTCTCTCTCTCTCTCTCTCTCTTTGTCTCTGTCTTTTTTCTAACTTTTTTATTCAGGGGTTCAAAACATATATTTATGGTGAAATATTGATATCGAATTTTTGGTGGAATACAATATCTTCATTATTTGCTACGTATTACGATATAAGTACGTTGTACACAGTACTAAAGAAAGTAAAAATCGACCTTTATATTACAAGTGTTATATACAATAGCAAATAAAATTAAATAAATCATAATGTATACAACTTTCAGCTTCACTTAATTCTAATTCTAAAATTAATTAAAAATTGTCTCATAAGTTTGTCCGGTTTTCGTAACGTTTCAAATATTAAGATCTCCTGGAAACACACCTCACCCGCAGCACAGCTATGATAGAGTAGTTGCCGAGCTTCATGTTTAACAACTTTAAGTCGTTCAAAATATAAATAAATCAAGCTGCTATTTTTTTGTAAAAAAAACTATTTTCTGTTGTAGGTGTACACCATTATTGTCGACAAGATATTGCAATCTCTCTGGAAACTTATAAATTCCATTTATACAAAATTGGGGGTTTTCTGGTTGATGATCCCTTCGAGATTCAGTTTGCAGTACTCCAAAGAAGCCATTCAGGAAATTCTTCAGGGAACGGAATAAATGTAAGTCGATGTGGCAATATCTGTAGAATACGGCAGTTGGGGTAGCACATCCCACTCAAAATTATACAACATTTGATGGATCATCATACAGGTATGTGGTCTGACGTTGTCATGATGAAAGACGACATCGTTTCGTCTTTTCTCGGTCATTTCTCATCAATGACTACCTTGAGATGATCCAACTGAAAACGGAATTTCTCGGAATTGATACTTTCATTATTCGGCAGATGTTGTAATACAGGACTTTTTTTAAATTTCCGCCAAATGCATAGCATACCCTTTCTCGGATGCAACTCTGGTTTAGGAACCGATAGTGGTGGCTGCCCTTTTTGCACCATGATCTACTTTTTGGGCGTTGTTGTGCACAATCCACTTCTCATTTCCAATTACAACGTTTCAGAAAAGCATCATTCTGATTGCGTCTCAATAAGGAGTTGCAGATGGAAACGCGCTGAATCAAATTCGCTTCACTCAGTTCGTGAGTTGGGTAACACAGTTCTTTCAAGATCCTCGCTACAGGATGAGCTAAATTTAGCTCCAGTGCCAATGCCCGAGTTCTCATCATTTCATTAATTCTTTCCACTTCCGTAACCATTTGCCTCTAGCTCAAGGTTTGCCTTTTAGGAAAAAATTCCCAGCTCAAAATCGACTAAACTCTGTTTGGCATGCCTGATTTGCTACTGCGTCATTTGTAGATAGTACAAATTTTTTGCTCGGTATTTCCTAAAAGTGTTATTAAAAGGTGACCTACAACTATGTTGGCAACTAATCGAATTGCTAATGCTCCAGGTCCGATAATATTTGTAATTGCTTCAATAAATACTATTGAGGGGCGGCTGTATCCTCACGATAATGTTACATTGTGCTTTCCATAGTCTGTCAACACAAGTTTACGCTGTTCCATCGAACGTAAGTCACAGACGCACACTGGCATGTCTAATAGCGAGTCAGGTCGTTGACATGCAAGTCGTAAGTATGGATAGTCAACCACGATAGTTTACAGTGGGGCCAGCGTTTTGAGGTTGTACAGAAGGAACTTCAAGCTGAACTAATTTATGAAACAACATTATGCGATAATTAAATACAAGTAATAATCACAAATCCAGATTATAGATTAAAATAAAGCTGTATTTTTTTTGCAAATCTAGATATGCTAATTAATCGAATTACAATCCAGTGCACGCAAAAAGGTGCCGACGCTGTTAGTGTCTTCTGGTATATTTCTACATTTAATGTTGGTGGAACTCTTTCACTATTTGTATTCCTCACCAGTCCTGAGTTTCTCAATATCATATTAGTTTGTGTTCAAATTATATACACAAACAATGACCTATGAACAAGGCGTAGCCAAGATGAGCAGTGCAAGGCGTGGGGTAAAGAAAAAAATTAATCCGAGTGGAGTGACTGCCAACACCACCTCCTAGTAGAATGGATATGTTATAAGGGACCGGGGGTTATGGATTAATTAGAACAACATTACCTTACTTAATTTCTATAATCTTCTTTGTGGTCCCCTCTTTATGTTTGTCTACTTAATGAAAAATGCTTTAAGAATTTTTTGCACCCTCAGTATATTTTGTGTATACACAGCTTTAATTTACAGCGAATTATTTTTAATAAAATGGAATAATTCTAAATAAATGTGTATAATGTGGAGTTTAAGTTAATACACATAAAACAGATAAATTTCTATCATCTTTCATCCGCTTCCCCCCCCCAAAATACGCAAATGTTAGCGTGTTTCTTTATTCGAAAAGGATTGCCAGTCTGACTTTTGCTCATTTCCTCAACAAATGGTGATAATATAATCAAATTAAGATAAAACGCATTTTGAATTATATATATTCATGCATCTGTTTGGGTATCTGGTCCGCCTCCGCCATCGCGAAACAAAAGGAAAGCACATGTTAATCACGTCTTGCTATAGCTGACGTCTTTAAACTGGGGGAGTGGCAGAGGAGTGGTGCCGTTCGCCTACCAATCTAAACAACTATTCCTCACATTAGCAGGTTTCCGTGCACCGGACTGTACATGTTAAAAATAAATTTACTGTCTAAAAGACGGTGCCACAACGAACTGTAGACAAAGATAAGTCGTTACAGAGGGTGTGGAAAATACAAAACAGCAGAGCTTGAACTAAAGTACAGGAAGCTTTGTAATATTTTTATTTTCTCTTTCTTAGGACATCAAACAACTGAGCATGGGGACGTCAGACTCCCATTGGTTAGTGTCGTTTATAGATCCTTCCTCCTTAGCTATAAGTAAATGAATTAATCCTACCTGGAAGATGGAGGCCATGAAACCAAGATTTTGGAAGTTGACTGTGATATCCTTGAAGGTGATGTCCAACTCGATATTCTGTGCCTGAAGGCGACCTTCTCGCTCCACTTCAAGTTTGGCCAATCCCTCGATGTATACGTTTGTGAGGGTTACCGTGAAGCCTCCATGAGATTTACTGAACCAAGACGACATCGTGTAATTGCCCTTGATCTCCAGTACGGCAATCCTCATGCCCACAGAAACCTAAAAAATAAAACAGAAAGAATGTTAGTTTTCCATGCATTAAGATCCACGTTATCCTTTGTTATCCACAAAAAGAGTGTTTATTCTATTCATTTTATATTATTCAGTTAGCAAAGCACCACGTCGTTTTGATAAATTGTTGGCTTTTTGTGACTCGAAAGCAAATGTAATGTTATGCTTCACTAGCAGCCACATCAACAACCCTCTGTTTAGTTTTCTCCAAAACACGATGGCCTTCAAATGGGAATGCACCCCCGACGACTGGGTAATAACCATTACCAAATAAAACACGACCGTGTACTAGGGACCAGAAGCAACGTAGTAACATCTCTGTTTCCTGAACTCTGAAGACTCTGCTTGCAACTCGAGAATCGCGCTTCAGTTAAGGAAGTGGAAGACTTGGCAACAGCGAGGGTTGGTTTCAGCCGCACTCTTCCTAAGCCCAATCTTTAGGGTTACTCCGCCTTTGGCAAAGGATTATCATGTTCTGAAAAATACTGTAGTTATCTCGAGAACAATATTTTTAGTTCAATATCAAATTACATTACCAAAAGGTACCAAGGTTGTGGGTTCAAACTCAGCGGAGGACGATGGATTTTTTCTGGCCAAAAAAATCCTTAACATGACTTCCTTCAGAAGGAAAATAAGACCTTCGGTCCGGTGTCATAGATTTATGGCATGTAGAGGAACCAAAATCCCGAGGACTCTGAGCAAAAATTAACGGTCTTTCATGCGCAACTTAGAACGAGATGCTGAGAACCGCAGTAGTTACACAGCATCCATAAATAAAACTTCATTTTATTTCAAGTAAAGCACAAGAAATAACTGCCTTTTACTTTCTCCATACATACTAAGTATATAGTGTATAGAGAAGGTATTGTATTGCACTCAAAAATTCGATACCGAGATTTCACCGGAAATACATGCTTTGGGTCCCCCTGAATCCAAAAAAAAAGCATTTCTGGAAAATCATCCGTGTGTTTGTGTGTGTGGACAGCATAGCACAAAAACGAAAAGACCGTTAAATACAAAACTTGGTATTTAAGTTTGGTGTCTTCCAAGGATTCAACATGAAGATTTCTAGAAAATCCCACTGCCTAAACTTCCCTTTATAGGGAACAAAATTTCGAAATGTTTTATTTTTTCAAAAATGGTTCTATGGAATTTGATTAAAATAAAATTTTTAAACGAATTTATATGACAAAATGTGTATCTTGAATTCTCTGGGAAAAGCCTCTGAAGTCCTCTTTATTCTGAACTACTTTTGTACAACTGGTAAACCGTAAGAGAAAAGGTTACTATACATAAAATGTAGATTTTGTTAAAACACAATATTTATGCCATTCAATTGTTTTAGTGGTTAACATTTCCTAATATTAGTTTTAATTTTAAAACAATTTAAGTTTTTTTCAAACTGACATTTTCTTCGACTAACTCGTTTTGTCATTCCGTTTCTTCTTTTTACAACTGGCCATGCAAAGAAAAGGGAATTTCAATCACATAGCAATCGGCTTTTAAAATATTTATCTATCACGTTAGCCTAGTGATTCCTTTATTTCCTGTTTACTTTTAAGGAACTAAATATAAAACTATTTCTGCTAATGTTTATCTTGATTGGCATTAAGTAGATAGAAGAATATTCGCTGTAAAAATAGTTGATAAATAATAGGTTGAAAAAGCCATGTGAATGTAAGAATTTAATAAGATTTTTCCCCCAGGAATGTAACTTGAAACATTTAATAAAAAAGACATATTTCTGCATAATATCCAAGTCTAAAAATCGGTTTTTATTTGTGAGCATATTTCTCTCGTCAAGCAATGCTAAAGCAATCTCTTAATAGTCTGTTCTTGTCCGTAGCAATTAATCATTCTGGGCTCTGATGAACATAAATTGCTACCACCAAATGAGTGCGTGATGTTTTTGAGATCATTATAATTTCAAAAGAAGTGATCCATTCTTAAAACTTTCTCAAACCATTCTGTGTACAAACATTCTTGCAAAATAAGATTCTTTATCTATATAACGCTAATCAAGATAAAAATCAGCAAAAATAGTTTTATTACTTTTTTCCTGGTAAATAGAAGGGAAATATGTGAGTACACTTGGCACAAGCGTTAGTCTAATTCTTTAAAAGCCGATCGCTCTGTGCAACGAATGTCAAGGAATATCTCGAAACGCTTAATTATAAAAAAATACATGGGATATAAACATAACGATATCTACAGTTTTTGTGTAGTAATGTTTCTGTCAGAATGAAGAGGCATTCAGAGGATATTTCCAGTAAATTCAAGATAATTATTTCATTTATCATGAAAATATTTTAAACATAAGATATTTTAATCAAAACCGTTTGAACATTTTTGAGAAAATCAAAATTGTCGTAAAATCTTCCATGTAAGGTGTAGTTTGGTGTAGTAAAATATTGTTGAAACCCTTCCTACGGAAGATGTTCTTAAATATCGTTTGGTATTTAAGAGTTTTCGTTTTTGAGTTATGCTGTTCACATACACACACAAACGGACACACGCGGATCTTCTTCTAAAAATGTTTTTATTACACATTTACCGTGAGATCATAATATCAAATTTTCTATACCTACTGTGTAAAAATTACGCGTAGAGGTAGTACAAATTTGACACATACAATGTATTTCAGTTCAACTTGCAAATTAAATTTTTATTTACTTCCATTTCAAAAGCAGGCCATTAATTGATATTTTCTTTTGCCTAACCTTCTGTTTATTTTCGTATAAAGTACATAACACGTGGCTAAGTATTACTTTCTCTACACGTATTATGTACATAGTGTATAGAGAAGGTATTGCATTCCACCCAAAATTTGATACCGAGATTTCACCGGAAATACACGTTTTGGGTCCCCCTGAAACCAAAAAAAGCATTTTCAGAAAAAGGTCCGTATGTGTGCGTCTATCTATCTGTGTGTCTGTGGACAGCATAGCTCAAAAACGAAAATACCGTTGAATACCAAACTTGGTATCTAAATTTGATATTTTTCAAGGATGCAACATGAAGATTTTCAATAAAATCACCCCACCGCCTTTAAATGGATTTTTTTTAGAAAATTTTGAGTCCCTTAAAAATGGCTCTAACGATTTTGGTTAAAATATTGTATATTAAAAATATTTACCTGACAAATAAAATGTATATCTTGAATTTTCTGGGAATAGCCTCTGAAGACTGCTTTGTTCTGGATGAATTTTATGGAATGTTGCATAACTGCTAAACCGTAAGAGATGGACAAAAATGTACCACACAAAAATGTAGAGCACGCTAAAACACACAATTTATGTAATACACAAATTTTTCGTGGAGTTGAACGTTTTTGAGATATTCCTTGTTTTTTATTTCAGCTTTAAAAAACTTATATTTTCCTCATACAGGAATTTGGCAACTCCTGTCCATACATATACTATCACTTTAACCTATGGTACTCCCTTATCCCTTCTACTTACAAGGAAGCAAGTAATAAGATATTTCTGCTAATTTTTTCACGATTAGCATGGGGTAAATAGAAGCAAAAGCTTTTTAACAATAGTTTTGCAGAAAGGTAGAGAAAGTCAACGTGAATTGAAGACATCAAATTTTTACTTTCTCTATACTCACTATGTACATAGTGTATAGAGAATGTATTGCAATCCACCAAAAAATTCGATACCGAGATTTCACGGGAAATATATGTTTTAGGGTCCCCTGTAACCAAAAAAGTATTTTCAGAAAAAGGTCCGTGTGTCCGTGTGTCTGTGAACACGATAAGTCAAAAACGAAAAGTTGGTAAAATACCAAAATTGGTATTTAAGTTTAGTATCTTCCAGGGATGCGACACGAAGATTTTGAGAAAAATATGCCCACCCCAAACTACTCTTTACATGGAATTTTTTTTAGAGAATTTTGATTTTCTAAAGAATGTCTCAAATGATTTTGATTAAAATGTCGTACAGTAAAGTTATTTATCTGACAAATAAAATGCATATTTTGAATTTTCTGGGAATAGCCTCTGAAGACTACTTTATTCTGGATGAATTTTTCATACCTACTAAACCTTAAGAGATGAACAAAAACTTAACTCACAAAAAAATGTAGAGCACGTTAAAACACACAATTTATGTTATATACATTTTTGATCATTTTTGAGATATTCCTTTTCCTTGGTTTCAGCTTTGAAAAATGTATGCTTTTCTCATACAGGAATTTGTCAACTCCTGTCCATACATACAAACAAAGAACATCAGTCACATAGCAACCAGCCTTTGGCTTTCACTTTAGTCTATGGCTTATTTCGCTTCTACTTACAATAAAGCAAGAAATAAGACTATTTCTGCTAATTTTTCTCGATTAGCATGAAATAAATAAAAGATAAGCTTATTAACAATAATTTACAGAGATATAGAGAAACTTATGTGAATGGAACACATCAGATTTTTTATATAGCAACGTGTTAGAAATCACTTTATAAATTACGTAATAATTCTTAAGAAATAAATATTTCTCTTTCCAAGTTTTAGTATATTGTTTCCCTCAAGCACAATAGAAGGCCTTGAAATAAAGAAGACATTCTTCTACTGATTATTAGCAACTATTCACACATGAACACAAATTATAATTTTTAGATTAAGTATAAGTTCAACCATAAATCACACAAGAAATTTCGAACGCAAATTTATAGTAATCTGACAATTTGTACAATTTTAATTATTGACTTGAGGATTAACATTATCACATGAACTGGCATTTTCTTCGACTAACTCGTTTGTTACATTGCTAACACTAACTTCTTCATAAGCCTGGTTTCGCGTATCAATAGTATCACGACAAAAACAGACTGCATAAGTTGATAGAAAACATTTATAATTTTAACATCTATTACCGAAAATGGCGATATATTGAGCGATTTCTATTAACCTCCATAATTAATATAACAAGAATCAAGTTCACGACATGAATAGTAATATGAGTATTCAACTTGGCGTAAAAGTAGCTTTATTAGTTCGTGCGTCTTGGATCACGACCGCAGGAAAATCTCGTATCCATTTTTAGCGGAATACATTACTTTCTCCACTTATTATGTACGAATATAGTACTCAGTGACCGCATTAACCGGCCGGGGGGACTCGAGGCACTGATAACGTCTCACACTCCAATACTGCACCCCATCCATGACGTCTGTAGTGGACCGAGATGGGGGACGCAGCGGCCGGGCGGTAGGCCAAGGTTCCCCGTGAGCTGTCGTGCCATGGAGTTATTATTATAGTACTCAGTAGAGATAGTGAACAAACTTATTACTTATTTCCTTGAAGTTTGAGGGGAAATAAGGAATACATTAGGCTAAAGCAGCAGTAAAATCTTATATATGTGATCGCTTTTTGATAAAATTGAAATTCGTTGTTAGTATGTCCAAAAGTAAAAAAAAATCTGATGTGTTCCATTCACATGACATTCTCTGTATCTCTGTAACAAAATATTGTTTATAAGCTTACTCTACTATCTGTTTCACGCCAAAACATTAGCAGAAACTGACTTATTATTCAGTTCTTTATAAGTAGCAGGGAAATAAGAGAATACACTAGGTTAAACCGTCAGTCAAATGTTTTAAAATGTGGCCACGAAAAAAAATGTATATGACAAACTGTGTGTATTATCGTGATCTACCATTTTGGTCCATCTCTTACAGTTTACCAGTTATGCAAAATTCAGTAAAAGCCATACAGAATAAAGAGGTCTTTAGAGGTTATTCCTGAAAATACTGGATATACATTTTATTCTGCATGTAAATATCCTAAAAAGGGATTTTAATCAAAATCGTTAGAGCCATTTTTGAGAAATTAAAATTTTCCAAATTTTTTCCTTGTAAAGGGTAATTTGGGTTGGGGGGATTTCCTTGAAAATCTTCTTTTCGCATCCTTGGAAGATACCAAACTTAAATACCAAGTTTGGTATTTAATGTATTTTCGGTTTTTGAGATATGCTGTTCACAGACACTCACACCACACATGGACCTTTTTCCAAAATGTTTATTTTGGATCCAAGAGGACACAAAACATGTATTTCCGGTGAAATCTCGGGATCGAGTTTTTGGGTGCGATGAAATAACTGCTCTATACACTTTGTACATAGTACGTGTAGAGAAAGTAAAAAAATGGAAACGAATGACGACTTTCCATTAGAAAATATTATAATTGTTGAAATAAGTAAACCATAACGAGGAATATCTCCGAATCAGTTAACTAAAACATTAAAGTATTTAACATGATTTTGGGTTTTAACGAAATCTCTTATATTACCACTTCATGAAGAATTTAAAATTACTGGAAAAAGTTATGCAAAAGCTATTCGTAATGTAAAGGGCATCAGAGGCTATTCCCAAAAAAAGATCAGGATTGAAGTAAATTTTATTTGAATGTAAATATTTTAATGTATGGTATTTTAAACCAAACGTTAGTCACATTTTTAAAAATCGAACATTTCGAAAAACTTTCGGATAGTTTGGAGCGGGGGAATTTCTTTAAAATCTTCCTGTAGCAATCTTGGGAGACAATGAACTTAAATACCAAGTTACACACAGACATACTCACGGATCTTATTTATGAAAATCTGGTGTTACATCCACGTAATCTGTCCTACCCGGTATGCAAACAAACCATTTTTACAAAAGTTTGTTGTTATATCTACATATCTACATTATGTTAATACGGATAAACATGGTCTAATTAAACATTATTTTAAGTAGAAGGGAAATTATGGATTTAAATAAGCTAAAGATATAGTAAAATCTTTTCGTTTTTTTTTCTAAAAAAATTCCCTTTTGGATTCAAGGGTGAAGTGAAATTTTGAATCGAAGTTTTGGAAGATTGCAATATCTTCTCTACTCACTGTACACTTTATGTGATAGAGAAAATAAAATAAGCAAGCTTAAAGATATAAAACGGAGGATTGTGAATGAGGAGAGAAAAAAATATATAATATAAACAAAATGGATACATACAAGTGATTTATAGTGATTAGGTTTTGCGCAGCAATCGTTAGTTTATTTTTTCATTCAGTAATAACTAATTAGCCGCATACTACAGAGTAAGTTTTTTAATTAGTAAAACAAATTATTTATGTTTTTCTAAAGTTCTCCCTTAGCCTGTGAAGACGAATGTCGTGTAATTATAAACTCCATGGACCCCGAACTCATTTGAACATGATTTCACACATTCCAATCATTGTTTAATATGACTTTCCAGGTTAAAAGATGTTAAAGTACAAAAGAAACAAAACAGAAAGTTAAAAATATAACATATTGTGGAAACTAATTGTACTGTGGTGTTCCTGTAAACTAAGTTCGTGAGGTGAGTTTGACATTCGTAAACACAAACTAAAAACTAAACATCATATTTCCGGCCGTGAAATAGAGACTGTTTTGGCGGCAGAGTGAAGCTTTACTCGGACCAAATGACTTGCAATTTTTACTTTGCTTTACATATTCCTCAGAATTAATGTAAATAGTCCGTGAGAGTTGACATATATTATTGGTTTAAACATTTCTGCAGGAGAGTATGACGTTCTAAGACTTACAGTGTTAAATTGTATGTTAAACTCGAAACCTATTTTCTCCTGTTTTTATTTTTCAACATTTTCAAAACTTTAAAATGTTCCACACGATGCAGGTTTTATTCAAGCTCTCCTAAATTTTAGTATAGATTCTTAACAAGCAAAAAGGCGTTTCTGTCATATGATTTTTTTTAAAATTCCTTATATTGTTTTAGATATTGATTTTTAAAGTCAATTGTATTATAAAATTCCTCGAGTTTTAGTCTCTTTCTTGCTTTAATATTTTTACTTCTAGAACTAATTGTAGTATAATAAATGCATAAGACAGTTCTGTTTCTGATACTTAAATGCATATTGTGAAAAATAAAAAATAAAATTTTTCATTATTTTCATCGTGTGGAGTGATTTGAATTTGCCACCAGTTTTTTTTAATTTAAAAATTAATAACGGAAAAACTACTGTGCAGTTTTATTCAAGCTCTCCTAAATTTAGGATAGATTCTTAAAAAGAATAAAATAGTTTCTGTCATACGAGTTTTTAAAATTCCAAATATTGTTTTAGATATTGATTTTTAAGTCAATTGTATTATAACATTTCTTGAATTATAGTCTCTTTCTTGCTTTAATACTCTTACCTCTAGAACTAATTGTAGTATAATAAATTCATATGACTGTTCTGTTTGTGATACTTAAATGCACATTTTGAAAAATAAAACAAAAACAATGTGGAGTGATCTGAATTTGGCGCCAGTTTTTTTTTAATTTAAAAATTAATAACCCAAAAACCGCTTATGATACAAAAAACTAAATTTTAAAGCATGTAACTACTGCATAACATAAATGTATGTTAAAATTTTCAGCCTGATTAGTTGAAAACTGTTGGATTTAGGATTTTGAGTGATGCATCCCCGTAAGTCCTGATTTGTTTCCCCGAACTCACACTATTTGGTCACCGGAGCAGGTAAATGTAATTCCAGAGAATGAATAATCAGGCCAGGCTATTGCAGAATAGTGATTTAGCGAGTCAAACCATCTTCATTCACATCTCTGTTAACGCTGCATGTTACATCAGTACCCCTAATTTTCCCCCTAATGCTTAGCATGTTTTTATTTAGACACAAGAATTTGTGAGGACTACATCTGCAGTCGAGTGGTCAGCGTTCTGACTTCTCATCCAGAGGTCCAGGGTTCGATTCTCGGCTGGGGAGGGGAATTTTTCTTTAACCAGAATCATTCCGTAACCCCCAAAGAGTCTGGAAGCAGGAATGAAAGAGTGAATGTATGTGTGTGTGTTTTTAATATTATAAAACTGGAAAAACCAAACAAACGTACAGTTAAGCAAGAAATCACCAGAAGTTGTGTCTTAAATGAAAAACCTCGGTCAGGACCATAGAAGTTAAAGAGGGCTATACAAATCAAAGTAAAAAATAAAGTAAATGAAACAAAAAAAGATTCTGTGGACATGTGCATTGATTCATTCTCAGGAAGCGCAGTGAATGCCGATCAAGTACTAAGATCAGCAACTCTTTAGGAATGCAAGCGAGTAAATAACTAGTATTATACCTATCTGGTATAAAGTTAAAGAAAAATTGTTAATAACGCAAAAATTATAATTTTAAACGAATTGAAAGTTATTTAATTTGTGAAATTAGCCCAAAATTGTGAGAAATTAAAATACTATTTTTATAATAAATGTAATTTTTAAACTTGAAGAAAATATAACGTTTTCAGCACTTGAACACCTTAACTAGTAATTAACTGAAACTAATAATGGACAAGCGAACACTTATTAATAGCTACTTTCAACTTTGATCCTTGTTTTCTCTCAAACTTGTCTCAATATTTTTCCGCTGCACACACAATATCATTTGAAAATTCATGGAATTAATTTTAATTGATTTTATTTTTTAATCACAAGATATTTATTTCTTAGTTTTTTATTATCAGACACAACTTTGTTTTCTTTTGTTTTTGTTTTTATGGTGCAACTTTTTAATAATAGTTTTAAGTTTTATACTGCTTCTCAAAAGTATATAAAATGACCAAATACTTCTTCAAAACTACGAATTAAATTCGTATTAAATTTTGAAACTCAAAAGTCTTGTAGAATACGAAGATAAGTAATTTTTTACAATAATTAGGGTAAATATAAAAAGTATACTATAATAAATCTATTTGTACATTTATTTACTGTAAAAAGTGAATATTTAATGTGAATGATTTTATAAATGCATGACAAACTAGAACAAGGAATTTATATAGTAAACAATTATTTAAAAACCATTTAAGCTAGAATTTTGGTAAATATATTACCATTATTATATATAATGACTGCTATGAATTTCAATAAGATATCTTACAAAACTGTGGTTTCTTTTTAAATTTCACACATGTTTTTAGCTTAAAGTATTAAATATTCTTCAATACCATCGATATCAAGGTATCGACGGCACCTATCGAGATTTGATTCCAAAATTATTGTGATTTCTTTAGAGTCAGAATAAGATTATAATAAAATGCTGAAAAGGCTGCTTCTTTACTCTCTCTCTCTCTACATATACTATGTACATAATATAAAGAAGATTTTAAATTCGACCCAAAAATTGGATGTCGAATTTTCACCAAAATATATTATTACCCTGAATAAAAAAAAACGATTTTATAAAAAGGTGTGTGCGTATGTGTGTGTGTGGTATGTGTGAAAACAACATAGCTCTCAAAATAAAATACCAAACTTGATATTCAAATTCATCTTCCAAGTATGCGACACGGTGGTTTAAAAAAAGTCCTTCCACCCAAAGTTCCATTTACATGGAACATTTACCCAAACTTTTGAATTTGTCAAAAATGGCACTAACGATTTTGATTAAAATGACGAATGATTCAGATACTTTCATGACAAATAAAAAGTACATCTTGAATTAAACTGGGAATGGCGACTAAGGATCTCTTCGTTCTGAATGATTTTTTTCTAACGTTGAACCGTAACAGACAAACAACCATTTACAGCACTGAAAACGTAGATCTCATTAAAACACATAATTAAAGGCATATACTTAATTCGTGAAGCTAACTATATTTGATATATTCGATGTTATTTCTTTTGGTTTAACTTTTTATTTGATGTTTATTTATTTATAATTTTTATCGTAAACGTTCTTTAATCTGGTTGGTAATTTCTGACAATAAATGCAGTTGATAATATGATGCTCAAATGATCTCGGGATCCATGGAGCTTAAAGCTACTCGACATTCGTCTTCTCAGGATAAGGGAAACCCCCGAGAAAAAATCCTATCCGGAAACTCATCCTAAGCGAGATTCGACCTATTTAATGTGAGGCAGACACGCATCCCCTATACTCGGTGGGCTTAAAATTTTTCTCATACGGAATTTTGTCAACTTCTGACAATGCAAAGAAACGGATTTCAACCACATGGAAACCAGCTTTTAAAAGATTTTAACTATCCCTTCAGTCTACTCTATTCCCTTCTTTCCCTTCTACTTTCAAGGAAGCGAGCAATAAGACCATTTCTGCTAATCGATTAGCATGAGGTAGATAGAATAAGTTTGCAAACGATAATGTGTAGAAAAAGTTATTTGAATGGAACACACCAGGTTTTTCTAGTTTACTTCATAGTTTTCTACTACCCCTCAAAAGTCCATTAAAGAAAATGACCATACACGTTTTCGAAACTATTAATATATAAAAAATCAAGAGTTTTAGAGACTACAAAAAATAATAATTTTTTTACAATAATTAGGGTAAATATAAAATATTTGTAAATTCATTTACGGTAAAAGTTTAATGTTTAATTTTAATAGTTAATTTCTTGTAGCTTTTAAGTGGAGCATAAAGCATCGTTACGATATTTCTTTGAACGGATTTGAATTTCTAGTTTGCGAGTTCGCGCTATGCGCCAACTCGTCGGCTCGTCGACTACAGATGGCACTGTAGGACGAAATCACGACTTGCGGACCAAAATGGCGGAATTGGGCCAGAAGCATTCTTCTTTTACGGTATGGTGTTCTTTTGCATGCAAATTAACATTATACGAGATCACCGCTTTACTTCGCTGCCAAAAAAACCATGTTAAGTATTTTTGCGTCTGAAAAAATCGTGACCCTCCTCCTGCAACCTTGGAGTTTAGGGTATGGTAACCAGTATGCCATGGAGGGCAACAATGTTTAATATGAGTATTTTTAAAAAAATCTAATGCGTTCCATTCACATGACTTTCTGTACATCTCTGCAACAAATTATTGTTAAAAAGCTTATACTTCTTTTTACTTCATGCTAATTGAGAATAAATTGGCAGAAATCGTTTAATTACTTGCTTCCATGCAAGTAGAAGCGAAATAAGGGAGTACCATAGGTTAAAGTGATTGACAAATCCCGTATGAGAAAAGTATCAGTTTTTCAAAGCTGAAACCATAAAAAGGAATATCTCAAAAACGATCAACTCCACGTAAAAAATGTATACGACATAAATTATGAATTTTTAACGTGATCTACATTTTTTGTGTAGTACGTTTTTGTCTATCTCTTACGGTTTATCAGTTGCACAAAATTCAGCTAAATTCATTCAGAATAAAGAGGTCTTTAGAGGCTATTCTCAGAAAATTCAAGATATACATTTTATTAGCCATATAAATATCTTTAATGTACAGTATTGTAATCAAAATCGTTAGCCATTTTTGAGAAAATCTAAATTTTTGAAATTTTTTTCAAATAAAGGGTAGTTTGGGGTGGGGGGATTTTTCTCAAAACTTTCGTGTCGCATCCCTGGAAGAAACTAAACTTAAATACCAAGTTTGGTATTTTATCGAGTTTTCGTTTTTGAGTTATCGTGTTCAAAGACACGGATACACACAGGGACCTTTTTCTAAAAATACTTTTTTTGGATACAGGGGACCCTAAAACATATATTTCCGGTGAAATCTTGGTATGCTATGTACATAGTACGTATAGAAAAAACAAAAAGGCATCACTTTTATTAGAGCGATAAATTTAAACAGTTATTTAAATAGGCATGCAAATTAAAAATTGATAAATAGCAAAAATAATACTATTAATGTGTTTAATAGCTAGTAAGAATTTCAATAAGATATCTTGCATATTGTCGACTTTCCAAATTTCACAAATACTTTTAGTTTAAAGTAATAAGAGAACATCGAGATTTCGACGGTATTGAGGTCCCAAATCTAGTATAAATATATATAAATAAATATTGAATATTGAAGGGGGCGCATTTTTATTAGTATAACTTTGAGGGTAGGGTTTAAGATATACGCAAATTTGGTACCATAGAATATAATTGTTTAAAACAGCGTAAATTATACTGAATATTCCTGAATGCATCAGGTCGGAATAACTCAGTTGTAAGCAATTAACATTAAGACAAAGGGAAGCCACTCAACATTATTGTGTTACCAGCTAAGCTATAGTAAGTTGTAATGCAATATCCCTGGCGCACGAGGGGGGTGGAGGGTGAGGGGAAGGTCGAGGGAGACTGTAACTGTCTTGAGCGTTAGATACCTCTAGATGCAGCTGTTCTGCAAATTCAGCCACAATGAAGGCTAAGATGTCTGGTTGCATTGCATTTTATTCTGTATTTCTTATTTGCAGTTTATAGCTGTTTGTTCACAGAATGCGATAAAATGCATATTCTTAGTGTAATATCACAAATATTGTTTTCCTTACTCTAGCGCTACTAGATAGACAAGGTATTGTATTCCGCTCAAAAATTCTTTACCAAGATGTCACCGGAAATACATGTTTTGAGATATCGGAAATGAAAAACATATTTAGAAAAATGTACGCGTCTGCTCCTCGTTATCTCTGATTATTTTATATTGTAAATTATGTTTTTAATAGATTAGTTATATTTGCTCCTGATATTTGGATTTCTCAGTTGAGAAACTAACACATTTGTAACTATTAGTTTAAGCAAATTATTTAAATTGTTACCAGGAGATTTCATAATTTATTTATACATTAGATTTCCATGCGACCATATCTGAAAATGTATTACGTGTTCACTTACACGTGAAACTTTACATTTTGCGTATCAGGTTTCTTATGTAAATAATCTTTAAGACTGACTTACTGTGGAGAAAAACTGAATATACTGCTATCTAAAGACGAGCTGTGTTGAGAACTGCATCTTTGTAGTATATATTCGAGCATCTTTCTTCTGCCTAAGTAGAACTAAACTATGCTCTAATTGGCTAGTCTTCTCGCTCTCAGTAGCGACTCATGTCATGAGCCAATAATAACTATCCTAATATCTCAATTATTTTACTAGTTCTCCACTAACTTTCACATGTTTATTATTTCACCACTCCATCTAAGACTTGCGTTATGTCTTTTTATTTCAAGGACATTTTTTTATACGTTTCACCCCAGCCTGGCTATTGTCTCAAAAACCTTGTTATGAATTTCTCTTTTACGACATGTACAGTTTCAGTTGTGTCTTCTCATTATAACTAAGTGTATACTAGCATCATCATATAATATAATAATATACTCTTATTTCTATATTACATACATTTATTTACACTATCTTACTTGTTAATTATTTACACCTTCATGCAGACATTGGCACTGCATCACTCTGTGTATGTTTGTGTGTGTATGTATGTTTGTCTGTGTTTGTCTGTGGGCAGCATAGCTCAAAGAAAAAATAAGGATGCGATAAGATTTTCAAGAAAATCCCCTCACCCCAGCTACAACTTATATGAATTATTTTTCAAAATTTTTGATTTTCTCAAAACTGGTTTCAACAATTTTATTTAAAATGCTATCTATATGTTTAATATTATATATATTAATGACAAACGAGATATTTATATTGAATATTCCTCTAAAGACCTCTCGTTTTTGTTGACTTTTGTATAACTCGTAAACCGTAAGAGATAGACAAAAGCCTTATAACAAAAAATGTAGATCCGATTAAAACACACAATTCATATAATTTTATTTATTTGTAAAGTTAACTATTTCGGAGATATCACTTGTTAATGGTTTGAATGTTAAGCTTGTTAAACTTTCTCCAGCGGTAAGTCAAAAGGGGTGTAAAAGAGAACTGAATTTCAGTTGTTTTACATAACGATAGTTTTTAAAATATTTGAATATAGATGTAGCTTAGTGCATTCCTTTATTTACTTTCTACTTACAAGGAAATAAATAATAAGTATACGCAATAATTAGCATGACGTACATAAAAGAATAACTTTTTGTAAGAATGTTTGTTTGTGAAACAGCTAGTGTTAAGCTCAGCCCAATCTCTTTGTTAGTCATATCCACCCACATAGTTATATCTACATACGTTTCAGTTTCCTAAAACAACCAAAATATTAATATCTAACACGATTATGTTAACTTTAATTCTCTTTGCAAAGACCACTTCCATTTTTTCTTACTTTTATTTAAAAACTGACCTAAGTTTCTGCCACCCATTCTAAAAGAAAAAAGCTCCCCTTAACACTGTTCTTCTATTCATCTTGTCCCACTCTTACTCCAGGAATTCTTTCCTCCATAAATCCGTTCCCTGGCAGTCAAATACTTTATACTCTAGATCTTCCTTCCCTCTACAAATGGGACACTCACTCTATTAGATGCCTTTTCTTATCCCTCTTAATCTCCAAACGCCCGTTCTTAACCATGCTACTCCCTCCCTTTATTGGCTATTTACCTTCCCCACGTTTCTTTCATTGATATATAATATTCCAGAGACCTTTTTCCATTATTCTACCAAAAGGTTTTGGAAGTATGTGTCTTCAGTTTCTCTTCCTTAATATTTTTCAAAATGTATTATGATTATTTTCTCATCTCTAGGTTCATTCCGATACTTCTAGTCCATCCGGAGTTCCTGAGACAGTTTTCCTGATATTCCACACACTACTTTAACAAATTATTCTCATCTAGATTCTGGATCCTAAACCAAATTTCACTGCTCTTTCTATAATCCTACCCTTCCTTGACAGTAGAACGCGCCGTGGCTGAGTGATTATACTACTCGTCTCTCACCTAGAGGCCCGAGTTCGATCCCAAATGAGCTCATGTGGGATTTGTCGTGGACAAAACGGCGCAGGGGTGGGTTTTCTCCGGGTTCAACGATTTTTCCCGCCATCGCATTCCACCAGTACTCTATCTTCATTACGTGCATCATCAGTGCCATCCATCTCCATCTATGCTACTTCTTTAATCACTATACTTCCCTACGAAACATCCTATGGACCAAATCAGTGGGTTTCTCGCCTACCCTCCATGCAGTCCCCATATCTCTGTTCCATATAACATTTTGATGTCGCCTCCATATTATAAACTTTTTCCAAAAACTTAAATCTAATGTTCGGTACTCTGTACTCACAACTTCTATTTGCTACAGTAGCTCCTTTTGCTTTTGTCGATTAAACATAACAGTTTTTAAACCGTTCTAGTTAACTTCAGGACGTTAACCTTCAAAAGACAGACACTCCTTGTCATCGATACAGGAAAGTTAATGAAAGTCTACTTGTATGATCATTGAGGCATATGGATTGTACATCAACACTGTTTGCTGTACGGAAACCCAAAAAGGAGTCCTTTCTCACAGTCGCAATCAATCGCTCCCTAGTTATCAAACTTTATGCCACGTGTAAATGTGTTTGTTACGAGGCGGTTGTTTGTTGAATGTGCTGCAGAAGTGAATGCTGGAAATTGAACAATAGATTTCGAAAACCGCAGTATACAGAAACATGTTTCTATAAACAATTTTAACATGCCTCACCCAGGGACGCGTGAAATTTAGTTCTGAATTATACGTTGGTTTGAAACTTTTATAAATATCCAAATATGCTCTTCCTCTCCTATAAACCGTGTTTAAAGAGTGTAAATCAAATATGATTTTTCATTTCATTGGTTATTATTGAAGACGTATTTCTATCTTATTATTGATGTTAATATTCGGTGGGCTCCAGAATATCTGATTATAATATCTGGATTTCGATTTGTATACACTTCGACTATTTTATGAATAAAGATAAAAAATAAAATTAAAGCTGGATAGATGGAGCAATGAATGTACACTTGCGTGCACAAAATGTTTCCCATTACCTTGGATAGCAACAGTGATTATATCTCCGTAAGCTTTCCACCATCAAGAAACCAAACTTTGACATCTCCAAGTCTGTATGAGATCTATGTGTGACTGTCTTAAAACCAATTCAAGTGCAAAAAAGCAACAGGTATTATAATCGTAGTAAAATGGAGGGGTGAGTCACATACCGTCTATATGAAAAGTTTCGCTACGATTCTATAAAAAAAGGTTAAACGGTTACAGAGATAAAATTATTTCCAATCCCACAAATGTAGTGTGTGGTAGTGTGTCTATCTTACATTCAAGAGGACGCGAGTTCAAATCTCGCTCAGGATGAGTTCCCTTATCCTGAGAAAACGTGCCAGGTAACTTTGCACTCCATTAACCCCAGGACTATTTCTGTATCATTTTACCGACTTCATTCATCGTCCGATATGACAAACCAGGTTATAGGGCGTTAAGCTACAAAAAAATAAATTTGCATTTTTCGTTAAACTGGGCATCAGACTATGGCACTTATTTTATTTATTACTTTCCTCAGTTGAGGAAAATAAAGTAGGTAAAGCACAAGTATACAATTAATGTGTTTAAAAGAATATACAGTGTTAATAAATTATACAATTAAATATAGAAAACATATAAAATTGTAACAATAAAATTCAAATCGAATACACATTACATATATTAATCTTGACAAAATAGCATTCTACATTATTAGCTACAAAATTATGTAACAAACTTTAATGAATTTACCAGTTAATATGGTCAGCCAGTACATACCGACTGACAATGCCCTTTTTTCTAATAAAAGATTTCATCCTGAAATACAGGACTATAAAATATTCATTACTAGAAATTTAGCAGCTCTCTTTGCATTTTTGCTTTAAATGTAATGTTCTTCTGCCTCTCATCTACGTTCTCGCTGTTTCTTTTCTCTCACTTTTTTCGTCCATATCCGTGTTTCTCTCTTTCTGTATTCCCTTAATTTTTCTTTCCCCTATGATTAAAGAAGAACTTCATAACTAACCGATTAGGTACAACTCAGTTTTTGATGATAATCAATTGGTCACAACCTTAGGATCCTGAATTATGTGTTTGTTTTAAGCTCCCTATAGCTTAAATGGTTTTAATTTTACTATTTCTTACATAGAGTGTGAGAGATTAGGAAATTAAAATAAATCACAGCTTCCTATTTCCAATTTTTGTTTGTGTTTTATCACAAGTAATATAATAAAAGTTTGACCTATTCGTTAAATTCTCGGGTGGAGAAGTTATCTGGAGAGGTCAGACTGTCAAACGATATTTATCTGCTCTATTTCATAAATAAAATTTTCTATATTAAAAAAAATAAAAAGTGATCTAGTGACTGTTGATGCAAAACAAAAGAATGCTAAATTAACGCCTCTATTGTAACTGTATATGGCCTATATGCACTTCTTTTCATGCTAGTGTTATACACGTCGATTTACTTGCTTCAGTTGTCTTCAATAATGCTTTTTTACGGCATAGTTTGATAAAGGAATAAATTGTATTCAATCCTCACGAAAGTTTTTAAGAGAATGGTAAAAGCGATGGGGAGGGCCCGTAGTAAAGGGCAAGTCTACATTCAGAGATCCTGGGTTCCATTCCTGGGGCCACTCATTCTCATTATTGGTTTTTCTCACAGTTTCTCTAGTTAGTAAGACGAATGCTGGGAACATTTCCTGTCTCTTCACACCGTCGCCTGGCCGCGCCGTGTTAGACCACTTGCCTCTCACCTTGCCTCCAAGCAACCGCATGTGGGATTTATGGAGGACAAAGCAGCTCAGGGACGGGTTTCTCCGGGTTCTCCGTCATCGCATTCCACCGGTCCTCCCATCTTCATTCCATATATGATCAGTGTCACTGCTTGTTGTGCCATATGTAGTAAAAGCAAGCGTGAAACACTGAAAAAAGCATTCACTTTTCCGGTAAGCTTAGAGGCTGTGCAGCTTCGGTCCACGTCGGACGAATGACGCGGACACTTGCTCCTTGAAAAATTCTTAGTTCTGCCAGATAGCATAACCACCTGACAAATCAGAGGTGACAGGCGCCCTAGGGAGTTCCGTGGGGTTTTCCATTAGACCGGTACCTATCTTATAAACCGACCCTCTTGCTCCCTCAAGGAAGGAAGTGGATACGTCACTTATGTGCATCAACCCCATGGGTAATGCCTACCGAAGACCTCGGTGGGGGTAACAGTTACCAGCTTCTGTCTACTAAACTCTCCAGGTTAGTGGTCAGAGGACGTTAAGGTGTCTCACAACTTCGCCCAAACATCACTGCCCAGACGTACCAAATCGCCCATGGGTTTCGGGAAAAATTGACCCTCCGAGTCGAACTCAAGGTGAGGGGCTCCTATGTTCGGCCCGACGTTTTTCTAGTAACATCAGAAGTACTACGGTTGTTCAGGTCCGCAGCGCTCGCACCGGCGCAGCTGAAGAGATCGTAACCTCCCCCCTATGGTATGCCAGATGGCAGTCGGATATGGATCAAGTTCTCCCATCTTTAGTGTAGTGTGGCCAGATCACCAAGCTCAGAATGGCCGGCCTGCCTACGGTCTATGGCAGCGCCTTTCAAATGCCTAAAATCGCACCGGTGCAAACCGAGGTGCAGAACTTCTTTCTGGCACCGCTCCAATTCGGCTCGGGACAATTCGCATGTCAAGCGTAAGGAGAGAGACAAGTTATTGCTAACAATTGAGGAGTAGGAGCTTGCATTGTCATTAACCTAGGAAGTCGTGCACCTGCAATGCACTCTGGGAAGCTCCGGCCTATGGCTTCCTACGGTTCCTTCACCGTCTCTGCTTAACCAAGTGAGCACAAAATATCCGCGATGGGTCGAGATGCGAGTTATCTCCGTCCCTTAGTCATGCTCAACAGGGAAAGAGAGAGAAAGCGACCACTTGCAGAGCAATCTTTGCGACTGCCAGATTGGCACAATCAGCAAACTACTTTTGAGTTTCTTTGTCTATTTCAGGAATGCCTTGGTGAGTTCAACAGATACTGAAAAATCAAAGTACACCTGAATACAGAGACAAATCTCTCTCTCTCTCTCTCTCTCTCTCTCTCTCTCTCTCTCTCTCTCTCTCTCTCTCTCTCTCTCTTCACTTCCCAGTATTAGCTTTCATGGACCAAGCGGCATAAACTCGCTTGATTCTGTGGCTGGGTAATTAGTGTCGCTCCTACCAGATATGTAGTGTAAAACCTCCGGATATGCAGTAGGATTGACAGAAGGGATTGCCTCTTTTCCTTATACAGTGCTTCTTGTATCAGTTATAATACCGGGGATAAAAAGCAATGTACGCTATCAAGCATCATTTATGCTTTTATTGGTCGAGTTAATCTTATTTGTTGAAAGTGGTGGAATAAGTATTTAATTTGTGGCAAAGTTCTATATTCAGGAAACTCAAATTGCAGCGTCATTGCGCAACGCATAAATTTGAGGAGAAGAACGTTTCGTTCAAATTGTCTTCGATCTCAATCAATTACCAATAGGGCTGTTCAGGTTCATTGCTACAAATGTAACAGTTCTTCGTTTTGCATTTATTCTTATACTGTTGATGATAAAATGTGAATATAATAATATTAACCAAGTTATAGAGGCTGTTGTTATTAAAATATAATACGATTATTTATGTTAAGACTGCCAATTATCACTACAACTTACCTACTATGTAAATAAATATACATACATATATATGCATATCCAAATATATTATTGTTTGTTAACGAGATTTCAATTGCCAGGGTGGTATCAGGGTCTCCACTGTGACAGAATTTCGTCCTGGAGGAGTTCTTTAACATACCAGTAAATCTATTGATATGGCGTTGTAGCTTTTAAGCCATTTAAAAACTATCGGTCTGGTGCCACCTTGGGATCAGAAAACCAGCACCAACCCAACCGAGTCTCCCAGACTACTTCATATCAGAAGCATGAATACTAATACAAGAAACATAATAGTAACATAGCAGTTGTGAACCTACAAAAAGTGTATTAACCTATGAAAAATGGATTACGTATTTCAAACGTAAAATGTTGCAATCTTTCACAGCACTGAAGGAATAATCTGTTCTTATTTTTCATGTAGTTGGTCGCGCAGCGCACAGTCGATGATATGCAGATCATCGAGTATTTTTTGCTCAAAG
This sequence comes from Hymenopus coronatus, assembly GCA_030762935.1. Lineage (NCBI taxonomy): Eukaryota > Metazoa > Arthropoda > Insecta > Mantodea > Hymenopodidae > Hymenopus > Hymenopus coronatus. The sequence goes on from CM060896.1 coordinate 90,609,156, forward strand.
AATGATCAGTTGGTTGATCCTGTGGTAGATCATCCTGATTTGGGCATAACATTTTACAGCTACCGCTTCGTCATAATTTTCTGAACCCTATAAAATAAATTTAGTCTTAACAAACAAAAAATAAATTTGGGTACGCGTTTTGGCAGAAAATGTGTTAATGACGTTAATTAGCTTTTAGATAATTCAATATAGAACATTAATTAATTGAAATATGTTCCCAAATACAAAATAAAAGATAGGATCAATTTAATCATATACTAATTACCATAGTAAATTTCAACAAAAAGCTCCAGAATTTGTCAACACTGCTTTGTCTACTGAACTCGAACCTGAAACATCGAGCTATTATCCGAATTTACAGACAGTATGAATATACTTGTCCTAATGCAAGGGCATGGTATATATCAATGATAACGCAGATTAATCAATTATATTTATATTATTCATTTTTTATCATAGTTGCCTAATTTTGTTTTGTTTGCTCAATAGAAAAATAGTTCACAGCAGAGTAAAAATAAATAAACAGGTCAAGCTCATCTAAATTGTCTCAAAATTAATTAAAAAAATAAGGGAATTTAATGCTCAAATGTGGGACTCTCGATTATATTATTAGAAAAGTTTGTCACTTTCAGAAACACAACTGATGGCATTTTAAAATCTAAATCCCATTTTGGCCAATGAACAAGTTAACGTCGTCACATATCCAAGATATATATATATATATATATATATATATATATATATATATATTACTTCTAAAATACTGGCATTAAACTAATATGCAGCCTAACATTCTCTGAAAAGTACGAATTTTCATTAATCAAGTAAATAAAAGCATAGAAATGATATTCGTGAAGTATTGCTCACTTCTATACAATACGAAACCTGCACACTGAAAAAGTAGATTTGTCTGTCGAAATATGGCTAATCGTGCAGTGGGATGACATAGGCTGTGATATCACAAATAGTTAAGAAAATTTTGAGATATTAATTTAATAAAATTATTTAAAATATAGACAAAGCTGGATTAAGCATCATCTCGTACTCGAGGTGCAAAATAACAGTACGAAGGAAATGTAAGTGGAGTGACCATTTACTATTTGAGATGGAGCAGACCAATTTGGTCCAAACCTCGAAGAGTGGTGGCATTAATCATTTCCTCCCTAAATTTTACAGTAGATTTCATACAGGATGAGCGACATATAGCTGGCCGCTCTCGTAAGGTTCTTCCTATTCTATTTCCCTCTAATTTCTATTTTGATTCAATAACAGTTTCATATAAAGATTACTCGTAATCTTTAGAATCTGTTTAAGTTCCTTCCACATAGTTTTCTCGAAAATCTCTTTTGGTTCATTAAAGCCATTTGATTTTCTTTATTTTTGTCTGACTGAAATTCCCGAAGTACAGTTCAGTTGGCTTCTTGAAGCCTTCTGCCTTCCCGAATCGACAATAAAAGTTACGAAATATATTAGAATGAATATCCGTAAATTTATAATACTATGAGAAATAGTTACATAAATCGCATATTTTAACAAGTGCAATATTATCTTTGCAAAAATGTTGTCGTTTATGTGTAAAATATTATAACCGCTGTATTATAACAAATCATTATGTGCCACTTCTCTATATTTGGGAAATTACTGCTCCAGAAGATTTCTTTCGGCGAGTTCTAGTAGTTTCCCTTTGCATACGTCCTGTATAATAAGCTGACTAGCTCCGGATTAGACAATTAAACAGTTCAGTTACCTAATAGTTACAAAGCTGACGGGATTGGACATTTGACAGTAAAAGTGCCGAGTGCAGTTCAGTTTTAAATTGATGCGATGGATGTTGTTCCGAGTATGTAACAATGCTGATCAAGTACAACTTGTGGTGCTACGCTGGATGCGTAAATTATAACTACTATGTGTTCTCATATATATAGTACAAGTTATATTAAGTGATTAAAAACAAAAAATAGAGTTTTACAATTTAACAACGCTTCAATCATTTTGATAGGTGTGTGTTCACATTTTACATAAAAGTCTTACCCAGCAAGAATATCGCACAATACATTACGTTACACAAGAGTTGAAATTATTCATCTACTTACTTATATATGTGTACTACAAAAATTATTGCAGCGATAGGTTCTAGAATGCGAATATCGTAATCTGATTTATACGTTATTTCGCAAGAAGTATCAGTTGCAGTAGGTTTATTCACCTTGTTGTGATGGCTAATGGATTATATAATTGCCAGGATGTTAAAACAGGCTTAAAAAACTTGAAGTCTTAGCGTCCAAGATATATGTTTTCGGACATGCGTCTTATTTTAGGAAAAAGTGATTCTCAATTACACATTATTGGTATTGTTTTGAATCACCCGTATAAAATTGATTAAGAATTAAAAGATGATTTTACTGCCTATTCAGAAATGTTATTTTTATTCTAATCTTATTCTTTTTTATTTTTACTTAGTTTTATATCTTCTCCTTCCATTGTCTCAATAGTCTGACCAAAGTATATCTCCTCAGCTGTTTCCTAATGACCTAATGACTTTCGCCGCTAAGTGCACCCTATACGAGGTTTCCAACAGAAAAGGATATTATACCGGTTCCCGTTCCTCACGTTCCAAAGGCAACTACACTACAGTAATATTCCAATGCTGGTATTTTATTTAAAAGAGTCATAACTGAAAAATAAAAACAACGAATTTACTTTGCATATATAGTAAAGGATAGCCTGAATGTAGGAAAGGCGTGCAAAAGTTTTGCTTATATCCCTAAAACTCACCAAACTAATGTGAAACTGAATATTATTTCAATTGTCGTTTCTTGGTTACATTTATGTTACTTTAATTGTAAGAGTACTGTTTATCTTTATCAATTAAGCACACAATATAATTTCTTCATAATTCTAGGGTTTTACATAAAATCATTTCAGTAATTCATATAAGAAAAGACTTGTGAAGCATGTGTTATAATCGCGAGCACACACGAAAGCGGATGGTAGAAACCACGAGCAGAGAGAGAGAGAGAGAGAGAGATAGAGTGAGGTAGTAGTACACTATCTCTTTCTTTCATTCTCGCTCGCTATTCACTGGCAGGTCACGTGACAGCACAGAGCTACTATGCAAACGATACTCAGCCGCCTTCGTGTGTGCTTTCGATTCTAGTAAGAATTATTAACCTAAACAAATTAACTGTACCTGCATATCAGCAATGTTAGAACGTATGTGCTCTATACGGAACTTGGAAAGCTCGTACACCTTGACGTTCTTGAAGTGCATGACGGCCACTGAAAAGGAATGCTTCATATCTGGGATGGGCATAGGATCCGGTATTGGAGATCCAGGCAGTCCTACGGGATCCTCCTGTTTATAATGTTCCAGGATTGCTCGAATCTGTTCGCTCATCTTAGGCTTCTTCTCCTTTTCCTTCTCTTCCTCGACTTCATCTTGTCCCTCTATAAACAAATGTTGTTCATTCTTAAATATGTTTACTAATATACTCCGTAAAAAATATTTCTGGGGATTAAATTCCTTATTTACAGCTTTCCTTTCTGTGTTGTTTGCTTATGCTTAAGGAGTATTATCAAGGTCTAAATAAATATACTTTTTGGTGTCCCTTGTATTAAAAAATTATAAACGAGTGATTTTTTACGAAATGTTGCTTCCCCTCACAAACAAACCTTCATCAAATAAAAAAGTTATCACCAGAAAAGGCACTAACAATTGTGCACATTAGCATTGCATTATAATATTCTTCAATGCACCAATGTTATTTAAAATTGTGTTCACAAAGGGATGTCATTATTGTTAGGTGCCTTGTTGAGAATTAATTTCTTGCAGTAATGTGAAGTTTTAGCTATACTTCTTATAGATAATGGCAAAACATTTGTTTGTTACACTTCACTTATCTCAAAAAATTACCATGGAGGTTAATAAACGTTTTGATTTATTTGTGTATCACTAGAGAAGCATCTCAGGCTAAATAAGTTGTCCTAATTGCGTTAATTTATGATGTACAAAAGTTTATATTATATTACATATTATTTTATTACATATGTTATCTCGTATTATCATTTTTATATTATTGTTGTAATAGCATTAATTAAAATTGAAATGTTATTGTTCTTATTAAATTTTACGGATAGCATTGTTGTGCGTTATTGTATACATTCAGTTATTTTCACAAAATATCAAATCCAGCGATCGCTCCATCATCACTACTTTATCTATTTCTCCTTCATTTCATATCATCTATTTCCTCATGTTTATACCGGCAATGGGCTGATCTACCATCCCTGACATTCTAGGCGATCCATAGTCCGTCTAATCCTTAACAGGCGTCTCACCAAGGCATTAAATTGTAAGTCCCGAAAGATATAAGTCCTCCCTAGGAGGAGAAAAAGAAGAATAACCAGAAGTTTTTGTTACTCAGAAATATTGTATTCCATAATATGACTACGCCCTGTGGCCGCAATCGCCGAGTAGTTATAAAAGTCTACCGGATTGTTGGCATTCATTGTTACACACGTGCGTTACTGAACATCTGTGCCGCGGTAAGTTCTTTTGACATCGCAGTTATGATTGTTACCCTTGGGGAGTGGACACGTTTTCTTTCGGAAGGTTCTTTGACGTCGAAGCCGCACATTGTTAAGCCTGACTGAGTTTTGTGAACACCTTTTTTTAGTGAGACGGCTTCTGGAAATGTCCAGTCATGTAACCAACAGATATAAAAAGGGACAACGAAGCCCTGTCCGGTGTGCTGCAGTTTTCACTGGGAATGTATCACATAAACGGTAATTTCGTAGCAAGCTGTGTCGTCACCGCAACTATGTCGAAAAGATAATTTGTGAGTAGATTGTAACCAGTGTTTGGAAAAGTAGAGAGTTGGAGAAAAAAAACAGAGCTTTTGTTGTAATGCTTTTGTTTCCTAAAACTCCAGATATGCTTAACGCTTTATCAGCTTTAGTGGAAAAAAAATCAAAATAACCATAAGGGTTATTGGAACACCAAACTGGTATGTTATCTTGTTCAATGATCTTACCAGCTTGCACATTTGGAATTATTTCCTTATTGTAAGGCATTTAGTTTTCTTGGAGAATACTTCTAATCCAAAGTAAAGTCACGAGGAAAAAAAAAAAAGCAATGTGTTGCATTCACACGATTTTCTCTAACTGTTCTTCAAAGAAGCTATTCTTACAAAATATATTTTATCTACATCCTGATAATTAAGGTAAATCTTAGTAGGAATGGTTTTATTACTTACTTTCTTATAAATGGAAAGGAAATAACGGAATACGCTAGGCTAAAGCGATAGTAAAATATTTTTAAACTGTCACTGTGCTATTATCATTCAAATTTTCTTTCATAGTCAGGCGTAAAGCAACAGATATTAAACGGACGATACTTCCTCTCTTACAGTCCATCCATTTACTACATAGTTCTCAACTAAAACAGAATAAAAAAAATATACGTGAATAGAAACGTAATGCAAAAAAAAATCGAATTGTGATATTCACATTACTGTCTCTACCTAATCTGTAACAAACTATTCTTAAAGAAACTTATTCTATCAATTTCCTGCTATCTAGATGAAGTACAAAATATTTATTTCACGTGGATGTTAGAGGAATGCTTAGTTGAACATTCGTTCATCTCTCTCTCTCTCTCTCTCTCTCTCTCTCTCTCTCTCTCTCTCTCTCTCTCTCTCTCAAAAATAGAACTGTTAGGGACATCTGCGCGTCTCTGTGGCCTGCCTTCTTGAGGCTTTTAACCTCCTGCAATCTCTTCGCTTCATCTATTGCCCTTGAGTGTTAGCCGCAACTGATCTCCTATAGGTCGCAGTGCGCGAGATGTCACCACACCAGGAATTCATGAACGCGCAAAATCTCGCGCGTGCAAACCTAGGTGCAAAAGTTCTGTGCACGTGCGTCGTCAGACTTGACTTGACTCGGTTCGGCTCAACATTTTGCAGCAAGGAACAGTTGAGAAGGTGAGGAAAGTAGCGAACATGTCAAGCGTAAGGAAAGGGCGATACAGTGCGTAGAACTTAGGGGATCTTGTTTGACTTACGTGACCACAGAAAGAGAGAAATGAGGGGAAAGACCCGAAAAGCGATCAAATTCGATAATGTCAGGTGCAATCATGAACAAGGCCCGTAAGGATCCAGATTGAACGCCTCCGACGCTCTTGGACCCCATCCACAAGTCCCGAGTCTTCAGGGGACGAATGCTAAGCACCGAAAAATGGGTCCCAATAGAGTAGTCCTTGGACGACGCCAAGGAGATATATGTACATTGTGCAAGAAACCGCTCAGTCACAAACCTAACACCGTGGTCTGCTCCTTCAATTCTGAAACAAATGACAAGGAGGTAATGTACAGATATTCGTGTGATGTTAAGAATCTTCCCTGTATTCAGCTGGTGTTCCGGGAAAAATCACGAAGTCAGGAAGGCCAGCCATGGAAATCTAGCCTAAAACCTCTCGTATGGAGTCGCACACTTTACCACGGCGCTACCTCGCTCGGTAAACAAGAATTAGTGGTTTGTACATATTTTGCAACTTCCGCCGTGCAATGCACCGGCGCATGCATTTTTAGAGGTTCAGAGCACATACTCTTAACACTAGCAACCTTTTGGTTGCAACATTAGCTAGCCTAGTGGAAAGCCTCTTAAAAGATTTAGGATTTCCCAAAAGCTTCATAATAAGTTTTAAAATGCTGTCGCCCAATTTCTTCTAAAAATGATTGCCACTGATATACAATGCTATGCTCACAAAATTTGTGCGTTTGTTTCACTGCACCAATGTAACCAAATAATGCTATAAAACATAAGGCTCGAAAGAGAAAACAAAAATTTCGTAAAGGAGAACGTCAGAGGTTTTACCATTTCCACTCACCACGGATAAAACATGCGTCAGAAGTTAGTGAACGCTTTATCATAGTTGCAAAATGCTCTTTGTATCTCTAAACAGAGTTCAAGGAAATTCCGTTACAAAGGTCGAGTTAGCCGAGAGGGGAAAGGAAAATGAAATAATGCTACTTCGCTAACTAACTTAAAGCTCGTGAAAGATAAAGAAGGCTCAAACGAAAATAACTTTATCAGAAACACTGATACATTTAGATTTGCAAAAACAAAAGAATTTTCTACCCTCCAGAAAAAAATAAATTGTATAAGAACAAAATGAATACGTTCAGTCCTGTTTATATTGTTATACCACAAATATGTGGGTCAAGTTTTAAAGCTGAAAATCTCATACCGAGTTTAACATCGACATTTTACAGTATTTTTAAACGTCCGAGTCAAAACGTTATGCACCTTCCTCTTTATATTTTGTGTGTTAACTTTGAAGAACTATTTTAAAGTCCAACTATTAGCTGACCAATACGTTTATCTGGCGAGTGGTAGCACAGTTACAGGTTTACTTCATGAAAACCAACTTCCCACTGATAGTTTATATTCGGGTTGTCTAACAGACAATAACGTGATTATTTTACTTTCTCTACAAGTAAAAACATATCAGCCGAACCTAATACAATAGAGAAGGTAGTGTACTAGAGTCAGCTGATAAGTCCTTGGCCTCTCAATGAAAACAGCATTTTGTTTTTCTTTTGCTTTGTTTCTCAACATTATCTCCAGAAAGGCTAATACATTTATCATATCGGTGTTCTAAAATAATTAATTCATCTCTGTAGTCGATTTATCAAGGTCCTCAAAATAGCTGTTTACCGCATCAATGACCTCGTTGCTGTGAAATCTTCGTCCTTCAAGCAATTTTTTTAAGTTTGGTAGTCACTGAGTGCTAGATCTGGCAAATAGGGTGGATGTTTAAGCAATTCCAACTTTAATTCGCACATTTTTCCCATTGCAGTGACTGAACGATAGGCCGGAGCATTGTCGTGATGAAACAACCTCATCACTCAAACGTTGCAGTAAGCTTTTACCCTGTTCTAAGTAATCAATAACAATAATTTCCTGTGCATCCCAGAAAACACTTGCCGTAACCTTATTAGCTGACAAAATTGACTTTACCTTTTTTGGAGTTGGTTCACCTGGAGCAATCCACTGTTTTGACTGTGATTCACTTTATGGAGTGTAGTGATGTATCCAAGTTTCAACCATGGTAATAAGCGTCTTAAAAATTCACTGGGATTTTTACGGTAGAGCTCCACATTCTTAACAGAAACAGTTTTTCTTTGCAACTTTTGATCAGGTGTCAACAAACGCGGCACTTATCTTGCACAGACTTTGTGAAAGCCCAAAACATTACTTAAAATATTACCTGCACGTTCTTTTGGTATGTTTACAGCCCCTGCTCTCTCAAACATCTTTAATCTGCGGTCTTCCAGTACTAAACGATGCATTTTTTCAATGATCTCTGGAGTTGTCTCTTCTGCAGGGCGTTCAGAGTGAGGCAAATAAAAGTGTTGCGTACGTGCCATTTCAAACTCTGCAGCCCACCTTTTAATCATTGAATACGAAGGGGCAGAGTCTTTCGATGTACTGTCCATTTCCTCCTTGATTCCTTTACGCGTTAAGCCTTTCAAATGGAAGTATTGAATCACTGCTCGTTTTTCCAAATCCTCCATTTTCGTGAAAACTCTAAAGTTTTCTTGTTTAAAATGCTGTCATTCATAAACTAAAGCTAATTGACCTGCATCTAAGATACAAGCTAGTCTAGAGTTAAGCTATATGACGCTACCGTCTAACTGTCCTAGTGGCGCCATATCTGTGTGAGGCTCGGAACTTATCAGCTCGGGTCCCCTGTATCCAAACGTCAGTGTATCAGTGTGTCCGTGTGTCTGAGAATATGAAAACTCAAAAACAAAAGGACGGTAAAATATCAAGCTTGGTATTTAAGTTAAAGTATCTTCCAGGGATGCCACACGAAGATTTTGAGAAAAATCCCCCCACCCTAACTACCCTTTATTTGGAAAACATTTCGAACATTTTTATTTTTCAAAAATGGCTCTAATTATTTTGATTAAAATACCGTACATTAAAAATATTTATATGACAAATGAAATGTATATCTTGAATGTTCTTGAAATAGCCTACAAAAACCTCTTGATTCTGAAAGAACTTTGCTGAATTTTGCATAATTGATAAACCGTAGGAGTTAGACAAAAACTTACTTAACAAAAAGTATAATGCTCTTTAAAACACACAATTATGTTATATACATTTTTCGTGCGGTTTACCGGTTTTTGTGATACTCCTTGTTATTGCTTTCAGTTTTAAAAAACAATAAATAATAAATAAATAAAAACTTATAATTTTCGTTTCTCATATGGGAATTTGTCAAATCCTGACCATAGAAACAAAGCAACTTTAATCACATAGCAACCAGCTTTTAAAAGATTTGACTATCACTTTACCCTATGGTATTCCCTTATTTGCATTCTATTTACAAGGAAGCAAGTAATAGGACTATTTCTGATAATTTTTTCCTCGATTAATATTAAGTAAATAGAAGAATAAGCTTTTTAACAATAATTTGTTTCAGAGATGTAGGGAAAGTCATGTGAATGGAACACGTCAGATATTTTTTTTTTTTTTTTTAGTTTTAATGTAATTGATTGTTTTAAAATAATCGCAAATCAAAATATATGAATTCATATAAAACAAATTACCACCTCAATAAGGCAAATAAAGTCACCATTGGCCAGTTGATAACGATTAGGTCCGGAAGTGTTATTTATGCTTAATACGAGTTATAGTTCTGCATAAAAATTGTTTTGCTTAACTAGTCTTATATTCTATACTACTGGATAAGTCATACTTCTCAAAAACTATACTTCAGTTAGTTCGAGGTGTGTCTAATGCACATCCTAGAGAATTGGTCTAATCGACTTCTATCAAATGCTAAGTGTTCTGATGACGTCATATTTTAAAGTTGTATCACAGTAAAATATACATAAATCATATCATGGGTCTCAAACTATGAAGATACATGTTTATTAGGTTAATAAGTTTTGGTAATTTTATGTCGCTTTGTGCATAAGAGAATATTTTTCGATTTTAGGTTACTATTGCTCTCATTTTATTACCCGTTCCGTCTTTATTTAATCATTTTCTTCAGTATTTAAAGAATCTTATATTACTGATAATATCTTCACATAAGAATAATTTGAAAAGGGTGACCCGTGGCCGAAAGTTAGAGGCTCGCCTCACACCAAGGCGGCCGGGTTCGATCCCGGCGACCTATGATGAATTTATGGTGCACAAAGCGGTGTTGGTGCGGATGTTTTCGTTTTCCCCGTCGTTCATTCTGAAACATGCTCAAATCATATTTTCTTTTATCCATTTGATCCTCATTTTATATCATCGTTTTCCTCACTCTTATACAAGGCATTCGCTGATGACCCATCCTGGTTACTCTCTTTGATTCTAAACGATTGGTTTATCAGTTCTGGGGGGAGAGGGTTAAGTCCTCCATAGAGGGTAAATAGTACAAGAAAAGAGAAATATGATTCCATAAAGGCAGATAAAAGCTTTTTTAGATTTTCTATTGTTCTATTTATAGCCCGCCTTGAACTGCATTTATTGACAACATTTCTCTGTGAAAATGGTGTTAAACTTGTGTACCGTATCCCTTAGATTTGTATTATCTTTAATTTTAGTCATTAGATCTCACACACGCACACATTCACACTATTATTCAAACTTTTATTCAAACTTTTATTATCATCCGTTATCTATCTATATAACAGATTGTATATGTATATATTCCGTTCCAGTATTTTAAGGTTATTACTACACTTTTAACTGACCAAATTTTAATACATCTTTGTTTCATCTTGCAGGAGATGATGACTCGATTCTTTTGACTTTTAGATTAGGGGATTTTCTTGAAAATCTTCATTTTGAAACTTTGATTCTGAATTTGAATACCAAGTTTGGTGATAAGCTGACATTATTTGAGTAATTCTATTTAATCACGGTGGCAAATAGACCTCCGCCCCCCTCCACCCCACATGCATATATTTTTTGTAATGTTTTTTCCCCCATTTCCTGTTTCCGGTGGAAACTTTATGTCGAGTTTTTGAGTGAAATTCAAGACCTTTTCTAGCTACAATGTGGATGGTATACAATGTATTCAACATTCGAGTTGCACGGTTATCTGATTCACTAACTAGAAGCTATATTTCATTTAACATGTTTATTGTGTTAAATTAATGTACTTCTTTCAATGTTTACTAATTTTGGATCGTGAAATACTATGATTAAATGTCGTTGGAGTTTTTATTTTCTCCAGATAAATTTTCTCTGCATTTCATCATTTTAACTCTATAATTTCATGCAAATTACATACAACAGGATAGACATTCAGTATATTGGCATTTTATGTCTTAATTTAAAATAAAATGTGGCTTTAAGAAAGTGACTGTTGTACTGTTCATCATATAACTAGACCAACTCAGAAATAGTTCCATAGCGTACTATTTATATCATTATGTAAGTTCTTTCATACATTAGAAAGCTAAAGCATTATTTCAAGTCTCCAAAATGTGTTTCATCCACATTGTAATCAAGCTAACTTTTAAAATTATAAAGCAGTTAATGTGGTCATACCTTCTGAAAGCTGGAATTTAAAAACACACCAGTGATTTCAAAATCGATACCACATCACAAAGGAGCAAAAAATCATCAACTGTGATACATTTATGAAACGTTTATGACAATGTTGTGTGGTAATAACTTCAATATTATCTGTTCGCTACTGACAGTCATTTATCACACTAGTCTACTCAATTTCCGATTTGCATAAACTTCCTCTTCATGACGGAAGAGCTTGTCAATGTGAAGGAAGTGGTTTGGGTGATTAAACAGAAATTTTGGTAGTTTAATGTAGAAATTGTGGGCTGCTGTAGTGCAAAACATTATGAAACTTTCATCTTGTTTGATATAGTGATTAAAAGAATGCATTCATATGTACGCAGCGAAAATTTGTTGAGCCTTTAACTTTGCCATAATTATCAAAACAGAAACAACATCTAGAAAATAGCGGGTGTACTGTAAGCCCATTATCGTATTGTTCACAATTTTTCTCATCAGAAAATTCGGGTCAGCATCTGCATTGGTCCAAAAATAAGTGATTGGATTACTTTACTTCTTCGCTCTGCCAAGTTAACTTAAAGTGCTTTATCACCATTTGTTCTGAAATGAAATTCTTGGAGCATATTCAGTGCAGTATATCCTTTGCGTTCATAGAAACGATTTCATTGTTCAACAATTACCTATAGTAGTGGTGGTGGTGGTGGTGGTGGTGAATTGTTGTTGTTTTTGTATAGCAGGGGGGAAAATCTTTTAAAGGCGCCCATGGCGAGTTGGATTTCCACCAACTAAAAAACCCCTGCTGAGAATAGTGCACAAATCGCGGGACTACCTTTCGGTATTAATTCGCGTATGTGGCGACGAGGTTTATATGTTTTGTTCATCTTTTTTTTTTCCTTCTATTTGAGAATTGTAGTTATCATTTCCTCAATAATTATCCATTTCTTTTTACTTTGCAACATTTGATTTTATGTTCTGCGCAGTTATATGTTGGCAGATTTGTGTCTTATATTTTTCCCTCAAAGCATTCCATTTGCAGCATTTTAATAGTAGTGGTAGTAAACTTTCACATCTTTCTCTAGCCATAGCAATTTCTCCTATATCCGCTATGTATTATGGTGTGTTTTTAAATGGCTAATTTATCCATGGTGCGTTATTAAGGATATATTTTTACTTTCTGTGACACATATGTACAATAGCTATACTTATAGGATAGAAAAGGTATTGTATTCCACCCAAAAATTGTATACCACGATTTAATTGAAAATGCATGTTTAGAGATCCTCTGAACCTATAAACATTTTTAGAATCATATCCTGTGTGTCTGTGGGTAGCATGGCTGAAAAACTAAAAGTTGTTTCAATACCAAACTTGGTATAAGTTTAGCATCCTCCAAAGATGCGACACGAATATTTTAAAGAAATTCCCCCATCCCAAATTCTTTACATGGAATATTTTTTTTTTCAAAATGATTAATTATGTTTATTTTGTGTTTAAGATATTTTCATTACAAGAGAAATGTATATTTTGAATTTTCTGGGAATATCCCCTGTAAACCTCCGTTTTCTGGATAACTTTTGCATAACCGTAAGAGGTAGACAAAAACTTACTCCACAAAAAAATCTAGATCTCATTAAAATACACAGCTTATGTCACATGTTTGTGTAGAGTAACCGTTTTCGAGATATTCTGAGCTATTGGTTTCAGTTTTAAGCTACTTTCTCAAATAGGAAGTAATCTTTCTTTTCGTCTTCCTTTTTTTACTTCTAGCAAGCAAAGAGAACCGAATTTCAATTGCTTCACTTAGCAGATTTAACTATCGCTTTAACCTAACTTATTTCCCTTATACCTAAAAAGGAGCAAGGAATAAGGTCAATTCTGGTAATATTTATCTTGCTTAGTGTGATGTAGAATGTTACTAATATACCTTAAAGAAATCGACCACTATTTGATGTACATTTTAATCATTTTAATCCCTTTGTGCACAATTTATTTACTTATGTGCTAATTACTTTCTCTAGCCCCGTATGTATAATGTTCATAGTGAATAGAGAAGATATTGTATTCCACGCAATTTATTTACTTATGTGTTAATTACTTTCTCTAGCCCCGTATGTACAATGTTCATAGTGAATAGAGAAGATATTGTATTCCACGCAAAACTTCGATGTCGAGATTTCACCAGAAATAAATGTTTTGAGGTCCCTGAGTCCGAAAAAATCACTTTTAGAAAAAGGCCCGTGTATGTGTGTCTGTGGACGGCATAGCTCAAAAACTAAAATACCAAACTCAAGTTTGAGTGCTATTCTTTCTCATTTTGGTAACCAATATAATTAAATAACTATGTGCATATTTCGATGGGTTGATAATTTTTGTCTTTTTCGGAAAAAAACGTTGACTCTGGGCGGTAGAGAGCTGTGAATTCTTCTATCGTCGCTTTATTACTTTCTCTATAACGTATATAAAAGATAAAGAAGTTGCTATATTCCACAAATAAATACAGGAACCTTAAATACAAAATAAAGCATTTTAGAAAACGGTCCGCGTATGCTTGCACACGTGTGTAAACAGCATAATCAAAAAAAAAATTTTTGGTTAAATATCAAACGTAATATTTTAGTTCAGATTCTTTCCAGGCATATTCTCCTTGTTCTTAAGAAACAGCCTTCATTTTAAATTTTGTGAAAAATGTTACTTTCTCAAAAATCATTCTAACGATTTGATTAAGCTACCAAATGTTTAAGATATTTTATTGCAAATAAAAAATATATCTTGAATGTTCTTGGAATGTTCTCTAAAGTTTGCTTCATCCCGGATGATTTTTGCATTGGTTAAGTTTAAAAGACAGATAAAAAATGTGAATCTCGTTAAAACTCACAATTTATGCCATACCCTTTTTGTGGAGTTAAGTATTTCCGACATATATTCTCTCTCTTCCTCCCTCCCCTTAAGCGCTATGAATCTTATGCACAGGTAGAAAAGGTATTGTATTCCACTCAAAAGTTCACTCGGAGATAGTGTAAATACATGTTTTTGGACCCCTGACTTTAAAAAAACGTTTAGAAAAACGTCCTTGTGTGTGCATGCGCACACATGTAGGTGTGTGTGTCCAGGATAACCCAAAAACATAAATTTGGTAAAATACTAAACTTGGTATATAAGTTCCAAGGATACAACACGAAGATTTTCAGAAAAAATTTTCCAACCCCCATCTAACCTATACATGATACATTTTTCGAAATTTCGATTTTCTCAAAAATTGTTCTAAGACTTTTGATTAAGTAACCGTAAATAAAGATATTTACATTACAAATTAGATGCGTATCTTGATTTTGTTGGGAATTTTCTTTTAAGCACTCTTCATTCTGAATGGCATTTAAATACTAAACCGTAAGAGATAGGCAAAAACTTACTGCAGAAAAATGTATATCTCGAGAAACACAGAATATGGCTTACCAATTATGCAGAAGTCGTCCAGAATGAAAAAGTCTTCAGAGGCTATTCCCAAAAAAATAAAAATATACATCTTATTTGGCATGTAAATATCTTTAATAAACGGGATTTTAATCAAAACCATTAGAGCTATTTTTTTGCAAAATAAAACATTTCGAAGGTACTTTTGGGTGAGAGGATATTCCTGAAATCCTTTTTTGTCGCAGCCATGAAAGATTCTAAACATAAATACCAAGGCTGTATTTAACCTATTTTTCGATTTTGAGCTATCGTGTTCACAGAAACAGACAAAGGTAAACGTAGAGAAAGTAAAAATATTGGAGTGCAGTTTGCAATTTCAAAGCGAGGGTGCAACCTAAAATGCAATTAAGACCAGGTTTAAGCTTATTCCTCAATATCTGATTTGACGCGTTTTTGTTTAAATTACATTAAATTTAAGATATTGTATCTGTGAAATTTGACCAAAAATCGTGTAAAATTAAAAAATTATTTTGTTTCGTAATAAAATGATATGAATTCTAACTTTAATAGCCTTTGTTTTTCCCATGTGGTAAACCTTGACTAACAATTAACTGAGGCTAAAGAGGAGTAAGGGGCATGTTTATTAATAGGCACCCACAACTTTAATTTTCTCGCAAATTTTTTCCAACACGTTTCTATACTTAAAATGTTCCATACGATGAGAATTTTGAATAATATGTTCGAAAATGTTTATACTGTCTTTCAAAATCACATTAAAATAATTATATTACTTTATTTAACGAATTCGGGGCATTATTTTGAAAAAAAAACTATTAAAATTTGAAAAATAAAGATGTTTGGTGGGTACGAAAAATAATGAAATGTTTTAATAATTACAGCTAATATAAAAGTGTTTATGTGTTTCATTCACATGCCTCTTTCTACATTTCTGTAACAAATTGTTATTAGGTTATTCTTCTCTCTACTTCATGCTAATCGAGATAAACATTAGCAGAAATGGTTTTATTACTTTTGTAGAGAAGGGAAATAAGGGAATACAGTATGCAAAGCTATAATCAAATCTCCTAAAAGCCCCGTGGTTGAAATCAGTTTCTTTGCATGCGCAGAAACTGACGAATTCATGTATCAGCAAATGTGTTTTAAAACTGAAACCAATAATAAAGAATATCTCAAAAATGGTCAACTCCACGAAAAAAAAAAATGTGTATGACATAAATTGTGTGATTTAAAGAGATCTACATATTTGTTCAGTAAGTTTTACTTACTCTTACGGCTTACTAGTTATGCAAAAACCATTTAGAATCAAGAGAATTTCATAGGTTATTTCCAAAAAATTTAAGATATGCTTTTGATATGTTTAATATACGTATTTTAATCAAAATCGTTAGAACCATTTTTCAGAACATCAAAATTTTCGAAAGTTTTCCATATAAATGGTAGTTTCATTTGGAGAAATTTTCTTCAAAATCTTCGTGTCGCATCCTTGGAAGATACTAAACTTAAAAACCAACTTTGATATTTCACAACTTTTGATGCTATATTTATAGTGTTCGCAGACACACGGACATACACACGAATATTTTTTTCTGAAAATGACTTTTTTTAATTAAGGGGATCCTAAGGAGTGTATTTCTGGTGAAATATGCGTATAGAATTTTGGGTGGCATACACTACCTTCTGTATCTACGTAGCATGTACTAAGTAGAGAAGGTAATGCAGATTTACAAAATTCAGCATTTTATAAATTAATATACACTTATAAGTTAATTGTTTTAACATATAATCTTGACCATTAAGCTTAAATGCTAGTTTTTAAAGAGTTTGCATTACAAAATTTAGTTTTATAGCTTCAGAACAGGAATCATATTTGGATAGGTAGAGTCAGACTGAAAAATTCAATGCCATAGCCCGGATTTGAACCACGGATCTCCCGATCTGTAGCCGGTTGCTCTGCCACTGAGCTACCATGCCAAAATGCCGGTAAACCACAAGGTGTTCTCAAATTATTTTGAGATGACAAATCCAATGGTGACTTACAATGTTGCAAGTACTTAAGTCCCATGATGCATAGTATACGCAACTATTATGGTCAATTTGTATTGGATTAATTGTTTGTTGTTTTTTTTTTCACACAAGCCGTGTGTAGGACAGGAGTTGGAAAGGTAGTCAGACTGGGAAACCTGCGAGTCAGTTGAGAAATTCAATGCTATGCTGGCATGTTGTCATGGTAGCTCAGTGGCAGAGCAACCGGCTAGAGATCGGGAGATTCGTGTTTCAAATCCCGGCTAAGGCATTGAATTTTTCAGTCTGACTCTACCTATCCAACCCCTGTCCTATACACGGCTTGTGTGAAAAAACAATTAATCCAATAGGAATCATATTTATTTATCTAATTTGATATTTTGTGTCAAATATTTATCATCTTCTATTCTCTGAGACATCTTTTCACAAAATTCACTCTTCTAACAAAATCGTCCTCGCTGAGCTGTTGGTGAGTTTGTATTTTGTAGTGACCAAGTGTTTAGCACTTTATGTATGGAACACACCGAAATGTTTCTAATAAAAAATACTTTTGGAATAGACGCGAAGTGTTCAATACTGAAATGATCTAATTATGTAAATTTGTGAAATTTTATTGCATTTTCTAGATACTTATTTACTTTATTGCATACAGAACTAGTTTCTTCAAAATTACGTTCTAGATCTGTCATATGTCGATGTCTTACATTTTTCTCGGGGTGCCTCTCATTAAAAGAGATAGCTGTTCTGCGGGCACAGAAATTTTCAGCTCCGTATATAAATATGATTTCTGTTCTTTCTTGAATGGAATACAACATTTTACAGATATTTAATGCAGAAGAAATGTTCAAAATGATTTTCCACAATAATCATCCAGATTGCTAGGCAAATATTTATAAGAGAAGATGTAAAATAAATGAGTGTGATAAATAAAAATTTAATATCTACTCTTTCATGTTTAAATACAAAATTTAGAGATGCATTTGAAATTTCAAACTGGGGGTGACTGAGTCATGGGAGTGAAGTTTTAAGTTTCTCCCTCAACATAAAAGTAACTTGTGTTGGTTAAAATTTAATTTAAATAAATTGTTATTTAGACTGGGAAAACTTGAAATGAAAGTCTCCGTATATCAACTTATACAAGAAATTAACAGAATAACTACATGGCACGACAGCTCACAAGGAACCTTAACTTACCGCACGGCCGCTGCGTCGCCCATCTCTGTCCATGACAGGCGTCCCTCCCCGGCCGGTTAATGCGGGTCTCATGACCTGGAAACCATACTTCTCCATCAAGGGGCTTCTCAATTGGCCCTCCCCCCAGGGACCTCACGAAGCTGAGTGCACCGCAGGCCAGATCTCCCAGCGGGGGAAAAATCCCCCCCCCCGGCACTGGGAATCGAACCCAGGTCTCCCGCTTGGTAAGCAGCTGCGCTACACCGCATAAAGGAGACGTCCAACACAAGAAATTATAATTAACAAATCTCCACAAAAACTAAATCTGTCATTTTTTGA
Organism: Hymenopus coronatus; assembly: GCA_030762935.1. Taxonomy (NCBI): domain Eukaryota; kingdom Metazoa; phylum Arthropoda; class Insecta; order Mantodea; family Hymenopodidae; genus Hymenopus; species Hymenopus coronatus. The sequence goes on from CM060896.1 coordinate 90,627,669, forward strand.
CAATTTTTCCATTCTACCTTCAAGAATAGATATGTTTCTGACTTTTCAATTTTAGATAAGCTGCTTGCAGACTGATACAAACCATGTGTGTAGGATGGTAACGTTTAATGCTTTTACTAAGATTCTTATAGGCATAATATTGTGTTAGCGTGTTTGATTGGTGCGTAATAGTATTTTCGAACACGAGGATATATATATTTTTGTAGGCAACTGTACCGGGGTATTACGCTAAACGCGTTCCCCAGAGAAGCGGCTACGTGGCACATCATTTGCCTAACAGTCAGGAGCTCTTGCGAGACGGTCGGTAACTATTCCCAACGTCCCTGGGGGCGGCAGAACCGTGTTACATGTTCCTTATCACTAAGTATGTCGGAGACGTCGCCACGTAATGTATAGGAGGATGTGTGCAATGGCTTCTCACGTGATCACACTGTTATGGACATGGCGTGACAGGTATTGATAAGGGGATAACTTGCATTCCATTGATTGTGCCCAGACTCCGGTACTGCTCTCGCCTAAACTTCTAGCAATTCCTGCTCCATTCATACGACTTTCTCTACATCACTGCAACATATTATTGTTAAAAACCTTATTCTTCTAATTACTTCATGCTATCGAGAAAAAATGAAGGATATTCAAATCCTTTAAAAGCTGGTTGCTATGTGACTGAGGTTCCTTTAACCAGCAGTTGACAAATTCCCGAATGAGAAAATTATAAGTATTTTAAAACTGAAACCAATAACAAGGAATATCTCAAAAATGGTCAATTCCATGAAAATAAGATATATAACATAATTTTTGTGTTTTAATGAGCTCTACATTTATTGTTATAAGTTTTTGTCTATCTTTTACGGCTTACAGATATTTTCCGCAAAATTCACCAAGAATAAATACGTCTAGAGGCTATTCCCAGAAAATTCAAGGTATACGTTTTATTTGCCGTGTAAATATCTTCAATATATGATACTTTAACCAAAATCATTAGAGCCATTTTTGAAAACATCAAAATTTTCTAAAATGTTTCCATGTAAAGGGTAGTTGAATTGGTCAGTTGTATTTGTCATGTAAATGTCTTTAATCTAAGAGATTGAATACAATACCTTCTCTACCAACTATCTATCTTGTATATAGTAGAGAAAATAATAATCATTTCCATTTTAAAGCTTAATGTTTTGGTTGTTTTTATACAAAATTTGAAAGAAATTGAAGAAAAATCGCATGGTGTGGAACATTTTGAACGCATAAAAATTTAGAAAAACATGAAAATAAGTAAACCAACTAAATTTTAAATGATTATGTGGCCTTGAGCGCATGGTCATTTAAATATTATGTAAAGTTATTTCTTATGATCAGTAATAGACACCAGATACAGATTATAAAAAAAGTATTAATTCTTAATAGTAAGCATAAAATCAAGGCTTTGACTTTTTGCATGATTTCGCTCAATTTTTACTTATTTGCACACGTAATTAAATAATTTATTTATATACCTTGTCATTATTTACTGATTATATATCTAAGAAACAGTCACAAATTGTCATATTTAAACTCTTACAATCATTCAGACTTTAAAGCCGTGGTTTATTGTCCTAATGTGATTCCTATTTAACTGATTATTATCTTACCCACGATCTTGTCAAGGACAAAGGTTAAAACTAGTGAAACGTTAAAGAGCATAACATTTTATTTGGAGTATTTCTTCAACACGAAGTACAAAGTCCTTTTGGCATCCGAGCAAGATATGAACAGTCATACGGCAAGCCTTTACATTGAGACTGATTATTTCATGTATTTAATATAAATAATCACAAGTTAATATAATAATAATAATTATAATAATAATTTCGATAGTAATATAAGTAATAATATATATTAAATGATGTAGGTACTAGGGAAAGTACAGTAATATTGACAATTCACGTATAAAATAACCTAAGGTAAGGAAAAGTATTAGTGCAAGCAGGTAAAAACATATAGGATCGTGAGAATCGGTTAGTCGCCGTTCAAGCGACAACTCCAGCGAAATATGGCCGTGTGATTGTCGTGAAGGCAAGTTGTTCACGGTCAGGAATGCTGGGGTTTAACCAGAGAACAAACAGGCTTGTAAATGTATATCGCTTGAAAGGGGTGGATGGATATTCACAGATGTAGAAACAAAAACAAACACAGTCTCACGAAATTATCCAAGAAGATTACTTCTCGCTTCATTCTTCGCCCAGCGATGTAACTTCAGATATACCAGGAAAGGCTCTACGCGGTGACGGCTAGCAATCACTACATTGAAAGTAATAAACCCTCGAGATTATATCAAAAAGTTTTTCTATCCGGGACGACATAATTGAACAGCAATTGTGCTGCTATAGTAATAAATGACGAGCAACGTATGAAAAAACAATAAACCTCAATGTTTACATCTTCATCAGTTTTATTCTCCACACTAAGGCTAATTTTGTCATACCACCGAGTATTAGGCTCCCAAATCCTAAATTACCCATGACTATTAAGAGAACCCAATCTAAGGAGCTAGGATCAAAGCTGCGGATCGCCTTCAATATGCAAGTCTTCTCGTAAAGTAGTCTTAAATGACACTTTGTCCAGAATTCTTTGTCTTAAGGCACCGAAATTTACTGGACAGCCTTTTAGAATACAAAGCTGCTATATGAGTACCGGCAGCTTCAGAATTAAATTGCAGCCACATGTACTCTTTCTCTGCTGAACATAATAAGTAGTAATATTGCATTCATTCCAATTTCAGTACTATTAGTTCATTTAAAAATACATTTTATAGTCCCTTAAGACAAAAACTCGATGTGTTCCATTCACTTAACTGTCTCTACTGTTCCATATTCAAACTATTCTTACAAAAAAATTATTCTTTTATTTACATCATGTTAATTGAAATAAACGTTCGCAGAATTTCTCTTATTACTTTCTGTCTTGTAAATAAAAGGGAAATAAGGGAATAGACTAGGCTAAAGTGATAGTCAAAATCTGGTCGCTCTGTGAAACAATCAAGGTTGACATAAATGTTTGTTTTAACGAGATCTACATTCTTGTGCAGTAAGTTTTTGTAAGTTTAACCGTTATGCTAAATTCTGCAAACTTCATACAGCATAGAGAAGTCTTCAGCACATATTCCCAGAAATTTCAAAATATACATTTTATTTAATGTAAATATCAGTAACATACGGTGTTTTAATAAAATCTTGTAAATCTTGTTACGCATCCTTGGAAGATATTAGACGTAAATACCAAGTTTGGTATTTGACGCTCTTTTCGTTTTTGAACTATGCCGTCCATGCATACACAACGCGCGCGCAGACACACAGATCTTTTTCTAAAAATGCTAAAGAAAGTACAAATTGGTTACAACGAACATTTTCAACAAATCCCCCACTTCAAACAGAAAGTTTTTCGAATTGTTCAATTTTTCCCAAAGGTAATTCCTAACGGTTTTGAATGAAATACCGTATATTAAAGATATTTCCATAAAAAGTGTATATTTTTAATTTTCGGGAGTATCCTAAGATACTCATTCGGAAGAATTTTGTATAATCTTGTTTAACTGGTAAATATTTAATGATAGACGAAAACGAACTACGCCAAAAATGTAGATTTCTTTAAAAGAAACGATTTTTACGTATGTACATACAATGTACATAGCCAGAGAACGTATCATACCCAAAACTTCGATGTCGAGGTGTCACCAAAAATGTGTTTTGAGGTCCCTTGTGTCCGAAAAAATAATTTCTAAAGAAAGGTCCGTGTGTGGGGGGGTAGCATAACTCAAAAAACGAAAAGACCATTAAAACCATGCTTGGTATATATCTTTAGCATCTTCCAAGTATCTTCCCTCCACTCCAAACTATCCTTTACATGGAAAATGTGTTGTAACTGTTGTTTTTCTCAAAAATGATTCTAACAATTTTGATTAAAATACCGGACATTAAAGATATTTACATTACAAATAAAATGCACATTTTGAATTTTCTGGGAGTAGACTTTGAAGGGTTGAGTTTTGCAGAATTTTGCATAACTGTTAAACCATAAGCGATAGACAAGAACTTAAAACACAACAATGTATATCTCGATAATGCACATAATTAATGTCATATACGTTTTTTACGTATACGTTTCTGAGATATTCTTTGCTATTGGTTTCAGTTTTAAACTACTTAAACTTCTCTCAAACCGCAAGTGACGTATTGTTTCATCTCCCTTGTTTTACTGCAGGTCATGCAAAGCAAACCGAACTTCAATTGTGTAACATAGGACTAGATTTTAAAAGATTTGACTATCGATTTAGCCTCGTATATTCCCTTATGTCCCTCCTACTTACAAGGAACCAAGTAATAAGAATTTCTACTGATGTTTACCTTGATTAGCATGCCGTTGATAAAGAATAATCTTTTGTTAGAAGAATTGTTTTTGAAACAGCTACAGAAATTCATGAGAATGGAACACATTAGATGTTTTACTTTCACTAGCACGTACGTATATACAATGTGCATAGTAACTAGCGAAGGCATTGTATTCCACCCAAAAATTTGATGTCGAGATTTCACCGGAAATATATTTTTTGATGTCCCCTAAGTCCAAAAGAAAAGCAATTTTATAAAAAGGTCCGTGCGTGTGTGTGTGTCTGTGGACAACATAGCTCAAAAACGAAAAGTGATTTTAAGTACCAAACTTGGTATTTATATTTAGTATCTTCCAAGGAGCGACACTTAAGATTTTCAAGAAAATTACTCCACTAAAAACTACTCTTTACGTGGAAATTTTTGTGAAATTGTTGTTTTTCTCAAAAAATGGCTCTAACAATTTTGATTAAAATACCAGATATTAAAGATATTTAGATCACAAATAAAATATATATTTTGTATTTTCTGGAAATAGCGTCTTAATCGTTTGTAAGAATAGTTTATATATAGAACGGCTAGAGAAGGTTATGTGAATGGTACACATACGATTTTTTCTTCAGGGAGTATCATTTTTCAGTGAAATCTGGGTATCGAACTTTTGGGTGGAATACAGAACTCATCCTTTTTCTATAGTAAATAGAGAAAATAATAAAAAGAATGCCTTGCCCCCTAACATTTTTCTTCACAAACTGTTAATAGGTATCACTTTAAACCATACATACAAAACATGTTGGTGATCCTAATAAAATCAACTTTGTAACATATTAACCCATTTTCGAAAGGTAGGGAAGAAAAATCGATATTACGAGTATAATCGGAGACATTTTATGAGTATAATAACTGACTCCTTGCTGACTATAAATGTAACTAAAAACCAGACATTTTAAATATTTCCCTGTAGCTGACTCTTGCAGTATAGTTCACGGTGTTGTAAAGAATTACTTGACAACTACTGTAAAGAAATTCTCCCATATATCCTCAAAACCATGGAATTTGTAGGACATTTCTTAATGTTTAAGCAGCTATGCTCATGTTGATGAGTTAAATGAGTAGATTTCTTTTCTTTCTCTTTTTACCATTACCCTCACCCTTCATACATGTCTTTTCTACCTCTCTCCCTTTCCATTCTCTCGCCTAACTATACCCTGTCCCCTCCATACTTTATATTTTCTCCTATTACGCAACTTAAAGGTTTTAAAAATGGTAAACTGGTTTTTACTTTCTCTTCACGTGCTATGTGCATAGTGTATAGAGAAGGTATGGTAATGCACCCAAAAATTCGATACCGATATTTCACCGAAATATATGTTTTGAGACCCCCAGAATCCAAGAAAAGCATTTTTATAAAAAAAATGTTCTTGTGTCTGTGTATGTCTTTCTTTTGTCTGTCTGTGTATGTGGGCAGCTTAGACCAAAAACGAAAAAAGTCCGTTAAATACCAAGCTTGGTATTTAAGTTGAGTATCTTCCAAGGATGCGACATAAACGTTTTCAAGAAAATACACCACCTCTAATTACCCTTTACTTGAACAAATTTACGATTTTTTTTCAAGAATAGTTCTAACGGTTTTGATTAAAATATGTTATAGTAAAGATATTTACATGACAAATAAAATGTACATCTTAAATTTTCTGGGAATAACCTCTGAAGACCTCTTTATACTGGATGAATTTTGCGGCATTTTACATAACTGGAAAACCGTAAGACATAGACAGAAACTACTTAACGAAACATGTAGATCTTGTTAAGACACAAAAAATATGCTATATACATTTTTTTCGCGGAGTGGACCGTTTTTGAGATATTCCTTGTAATTGATTTCAGTTTTAAAATGTTTATACTTTTCTCATTCGGAAATGAGTCAACTCCTGGCCATACAAACAAGGAACTTTAATCACATAGCAACCAGCTTTTAAAAGATTTGACAATCGCTTTAGCCTATGGTACTCTCTTATTTACCTTCTACGATTTCTCCTAAATTTTTTCTCGATTAGTATGAAGTAAATAGAAAAATAAGCTTTTTAACAATAATGTGTTAATGTAGAGAAAGTCGTGTGAATGGAACACATCACACTTTCTACTTTCTTGTTAATGAAGATTAAAGAATAAAAAAGATTTGACTGCAACTCAAACGTGTTACCGTTCCATAAGTTGATCGTGTGATCCATGCGTAGACAGCTGTTACACCAACAGCAGTAAGGAAAAATTGGGTAACTTCTAAAATATGAATAGCGTCAAAACTATGTAGCAATACTGGCCTCATACATTGTCCTTATTAACTACGCTAGGGAACGTTGCACAAAAACCGAATAACAAACTAGGCGTTTTGACTTTTATATTTTCTGTCTTATTAAAATCCTCCCTTTGGGGAAAAAATGGGTTCAACATTTATGCGTGAAAATGTTTTTAAGTAATACACACGTAAATGCATACACTTGTTTTAAAATATGACTATGGCCTCAGTAAGTTCACCGTACATATCATTATTAACTACTTATCAAATCTAAAACTTCCAGAAACTCTACTTGTAGCTATAATGTATAGAGAGATAAGAGGATTTTAATATTATTATATTGATCCAAAACATCTTAATATGTACTTCTTCGAAGTATTAAAATCAAGAAAGGAAAATACCATATCAAAATTATTACTTCTCATCAGGAAATCTTATTACCCTAAAGCAATTAAAATAAAAATGAAGGTATGAACTATTATCTAAATAAGCTATGAACTTCTTATGAGCTTGAAAAAATAATAAAGTGTGATTTTAAAACAATTTATCAATAGAAATATAAAGATTGTTGGGGTGTATTAACGTTAAATCTGCGTCCTTCATGCTATGTAAAGGAAGGATTTCAAAATGGACTTACATGATATTTGGAAAGCAGTTTTCCATTGTGCTGACGAATTTATTTTATTATTTTACTGTTTGTTTTTTTTTATGATTTTGACGAATCGTTTTCCCAAAACACTTACCTATATGGCAGGCGAAGATAAGCAAAGTACACAAAATAACCCACAGCTTCATTATCCTGATGAATTTCTTGATTCACTATATTTTGTGTTGTTTGGTCATGCACTGAATCACAAAACAATCGGTAAACAATAACCTCATGTATTCTTTAACAACATTCACATTGTTTATATTTCGTATTTAAAACAACCACATATTCTTCAAGCAAGCATGAACTCGTTACAATACAGATGTAACTGAGAGCTACAGTTGGATCTGTCGCTTCCTCATGTTGTCGGGTCAGAGTTCATGAGCTGTTAGGAAGCGTTATCAGTGGTTCATCTGATTGCCACATACAGTTAGCTGGAAATTCATAGGAAAAGCTACTGAAACTTGCTAAACAAATGACTGACGCTGTTCTAACTTTCGTCACAACAAAATCAAGCGCATATCTGTCCAACAGTATGAAAGTGGACAGGAAGCGACCAATTAAATGTTTGCACAGAAGAAGGTAACCGCAACTCCTTAGACCGCCACGTGCATCGTTTAAGAAAATTGACTAGCAACGCAAAAGAACAATCTGGCAATGACCGTTGGAGTAGAGGGACTATGAAATAGATTGGGAGCGCTGGTGACATCACGTGGTCACTGCTGATTGATGCGAGAGTCGCCCCAGGAAACTGGACCACTGGCTTCCTCGTCCCTCAGCGCCAATTACGACGATATAACGACTGTTTACACCGTAAATCCTCCGCGACACGCTGAGGAAGAAGCGGCATCACTCACAGAGCAAAACATATGTGCCCTGGGACTGCAGCAAGAAGAGGAAAATCTCTTGCATACGGTGCATTAATCATGACACTGTCCGAGCGAACCCGATAATGCGTCACACAATAATTATAGCTCAGGACATCTCTTGGAATATTGTTTCACATCCTATATGTGCATTCCTAACACTGTAACGCACACCAAGTACATTCTTACCTTCAAATGTTTTGTCACTGTGCATTTGTCACTTCTTAGTTTCTCTAAGCAATAAACACACCAAGGCATTCTACAGATTCGTGAATTCAATAGACGTTGACAAATTAAAATAACACAACTGTTCAACAAAATGGAAACAAAACGTAAAAGAAATCAAAAAGTATACACCACAAAAAGTGAAAACCTTCTTATGCAAATTTAATATCTTTGGAATGTGTGCACATGTAATAGTGTTTTTTAGAAACTACACATAACTTAATATAAGTAACATTTTTCCATAACCATATTTTAGCATTGCATATTTAAAAGATTGATTTAATATAAGCATAACAGTAAAAGAAAACTATTAATACTAACTTGTAATGGAGCACGTTGTTATTCAATAAAAAAAGACGGAATTTCATTGCACCCAAAATTCGATACCGTGAATTCATTAGAAATATACGTCTCCTAAACAAAAAGCATTATGTAAAACAGGTCTGTGTGTATCCGTGTGTCTGTGAACACGATAGCTCAAAGACGAAAATTCGGTTAAATACCAAACTTCATATTTAAATACAGCAACTTACAAGGATGCATCACGAAGATTCTCAGGAAAATTCCCCCACCCCAAGCTACCCTTTGCATAGAAAAATTTCTAAAATTTTGATTTTCTCGAAATTAGTTCCAATGATTTTGATTAAATTACCGTATATTAAATATATTTACTTGAAAAGTAAAATGTATACCTTGAATTTTCTGAGATTAGCTTCTGAAGATCTCTTCATTCTAAGGAATTTTGCATAACTGATAAACCGTAAGAGAAAGGCAAAATGTTACTGCATTAAAACATGTATATCTCGTTAAAAGACAGATATATATATATATATATATATATATATATATATGGTTTATAATTTTTGTGTGAAGTTAATCATTTCCGAGATATCCCTTGTTATTGTTTTTGTTTTTTTTAATCCTGACCTGCAAAGACAATCGCATAGCGACCAGCGTTTAAAAGATTTTACTATCGTTTTAGACAAATGAATACTCTATTCCCTTTTATTTATAAAGAACTAAGTAATTCGATCATTCCAGCTAATGTTTATCTTGATTAGTATGAAACAGAGATAAAAATAAGTTTTTGTAAGAATAGTTTGTTACAGAGTAGAAAAATAGTCATGTAACTGGAACACATTACATTTTTAGAAAAATTCCGTGTGCGTGCACCTGTAAACGCGATAACCCAAAAATAAAAAATAGATTAAATGTCAAATTTGATATATAAGTTCAGCAGCTTCCTAGGATGTGACACGAAGATATTCAGAAAAGTTCCTTCGCCTTAAAGCAACCGGCTAAAGACCGGGAGATCCGTGTTTCAAATCCCGGCTATGTCATTGAATTTTTCAGTCTGACTATACCTATCCAACTCCTGTCCTACACACGGCTTGTATAAAAAAACAATTATTCCATGCATGTCTTATATTATACACAGTTTTTGTAGATTATTTCCAGATATTCCTTATCATTAGTTTCAATTTTGGTCTACCTAAACTTTTCTGAAAAGGAAATTAACCATTGCTGTTTTATTTGCTTTACTCCTGGCCAGCCAAAGAGAACCAAATGTCATTCACATAGCAACGAACTTTTAAAAGATCTGAATGTCACTTTATTCTAATGAATGCCCTTATTTCCCTTCTACTTACAAAGAAACAAATAATAGTAAGACAAATTGTGTTAATGTTTATCTCGATTAACAGGATGTAGATAAAGTAATAGGAATATAATGTAGATAGAAATTATAGGAATTATAGAAATAGTTTTATTTGGAACAGCTAGAGAAAGTTATGTGAAATAAATGTATCAAATTTGTTTTTGATTTGATTGCACCACCTTCTCTACCTATATGTTAAATACGTTTAGAGAAAGTAAAAAATATAATCTTCATTTAAAATATCACTAAAAACTGAGCCATTTCATTAAAAATAGTTGTTTGGATATTTATGAAAATTATTGATACTTGAAGTAGTATTTTTCTATGATCTTAATTACTAAATATACGCGTATAGCGCTTAAAACATAGATAAAAGAAATGCCTATAGCTATTAAATACGGAGATTATTTAATTGAAAGTTAACTTTTTCTTATACATTTACCTGTTACAGTTTTAAACTCAATAGGTATGTTTTCAACATTATTAACGTTTTTAATGCGATGTCAAGAATTTTGTTTAAATCATCAAATATTCCTTATATGAATGGTGTTCCAGCACTGTTAAGGTTGAGAATTCCCACTTCAAAACATATAGTCCCTGGTGTACTATACTTACTCTTCATCACTTACGAAGCCCCATCAGAAAAGGTTCAAAGGATCCATTTTCTTAAGCTGCTTATAATGTATGTTCAAATGCGTTCAGCCATATCTTTTGAAATATTTTCTTAGTATTCCAGTCTTCATTAGCAAACTTGTTATTATTTACTGTTTATGCCACTTATTCTTTTATAGTCCAGAATGGACTGATGTCTTCGAATATTCAATTCTGTCATACATCCTGCATAGACTTTGTTTCTACTAGCCAAAAGGAAGCAGGATTTTCTGCGCTATTTTCCGCATGGTTCTCAGTTTTACAGAGCTCTTATTTTGGGAAGAAAAGTACCTAATTGCTGGAAACTAAATTCGGCGAACAAGGCGATATAGAACCTCTTCAAAATGCAGATCGTGAAGTTTCTAACAATAATCTTAAGTCTCCTGCCAAAACGCACTTTCATAATGAACGAAAGTTTCCTGTTTGCAACATGTAGAATGTTGAGTATTATTCAACTGATCACTGCTTGAGGCAGTGCTGTCACCACACCATAAGAATTCAAGCAGACGTAGCCATGACTTTTGCTGCAGATGGAACCATTTTTTGCCCTTTTTAATCCACTTTCACATTGTCTTCCACTATTTGGCTTGTTCTCTCGTCTCTGGCGTGAAGTGAAGTACTTGCGTTTGCTATTACGAAACGTCGGAGGAATTTGTTGGAGTTGTGCTCAAGTAAGTTTTAACACTCCTATAATTGTTCATTCTAAGGAGATTTTTGTCCAACACGGCAATAGTTGTGAACTAGTGTGGCAGCCGTCTCATGGAAAGTTTTCTCAAACTCAAAGCCTCGTGTAAATGTGACAGACATGGCCTATTGAAATCCTTGCAAAATCATACTACTCACACACCTTCAGTCGAAAACCACGAGTACAGCATTGTGAATTTTTGCCACAATCCTACCAGTTTTTAGGATGCTTAGAGCATCCACATTTTAACCGTCGAAAATCAAAGTGTATTTAAATAATTTTAATGTCGAAATTTAATTTATTTTGGTGTTAAACCCTTCAAAATAAAGTATTTTATTACAGTTCTATTTCAATTTATTCATTTTGTAGAAAATGTTACAATTATTTTCTTTATTTAAATGTAACAAACAAGCGACACGTAAAAGAACCTCAAGCCTGATACAGAGGCCTCTGAGCAAAATTAAGCGGTCTTTCACGCCAACTATTATGGGCAAGTCAGTTGAGTCAGTTGAGAAATTCAATGCTATGTTGGCATGGTAGCTCAGTGGTTCAAATCCCGGCTATGGCATTGAATTTTTCAGTCTGACTCTTATCTATCCAACTCCTATTCTGCACACGGTTTCTGTGAGAAAACAATTAAAATTATCACAATTGACCATAATAGTTGGTTAAACTATGAATCCTGGGTCTTAATGTACTTACAATATTGTAAGTCGACATTGGGGTTGTGATAAAATAATTTGAGACCACCTTGTGGTTTACCGGGAAACATGCGAGTCAGTTGAGAAATTCAATGCTATGCCGGCATGTTGCCATGGTAGTTCAGTGGAAGAGCAACTGGCTAGAGACCGGGAGATCCCTGGTTCAAATCCGGCTATGACATTGAATTTTTCAGTCTCACTCACCTATCCTATTCCTTATGAAGTTTTAAGTTATTGCAAAAGTGTGTGAATTTCATATTTAATCAATTTTAGGTTAACATCTGTCACCGCGTTGGCCAGCTCAAGGAAATATTGGTACGTCTGATTGTAATGGTGGAGTGGGTAAGGTGTCTGCGTGTAATGTGATGAGGTTTTGCTGTGCAAAAAGGCTCTATGTGTGATATCGTCCTCGTAGTCTTGTTCCCAAGGTCGTGGGTTCAAACCTGGCAGAGGGCAATGGATTTTTTGGGGCTGTAACTGGGCAATAGAAAAAGTATTAATGAGTAGGTAAAATTCTTTCAGATATAAGGAAAAATTAAATATAATTAAAAATGACAAGCCGAAAAAACTTCTTAATACTGATATCGCATGCAAATCAAAAGGTGTTAAAACATTTAAGTATCACTTTAATGAAAACGTGTATGGTTTAATTTAATGGTTACATGGGTGCTATGGCTTGCTATTTTTGGAACAAAAAGCATTTGAGCTGCAAATTTTGGCAATATGTATAATATATATACACAAATAAGTATACATAAATCTCAGAAGGCATCAAGGAATGCAAAATCACATTATTAGTTTCATACCATTTACACAGTTCAGATTAAAAATCTGATGTGTTCCATTTACATAGCTTTCTCTACATCTCATTATTATGAAAATGCTTAGGCTTCTATTTGCTTCGTGCTAATCGAGAAAAAATTAGCAGAACAAGTCTTATTACTTGCTTCCTTGTAAATAGAAGCGAAATAAGAGAGTACCATGGGTTAAAGTGATATTCAAAAACTGGTTGCTATGTGACTGAAGTTCCTTTGTTTGGATGGACAGGAGTTGACAAATTCCTGTATGAGAATGGTATGTTTTTTCAAGGTGAAATCAAAAACAACGAATAACTCAAAACTGAAAAACTCCGTGAAAAAAATTTATATAACATAAATTGTGTGTTTTAACGTACTCTACATTTTTTGTGCGACATGTTTTTGTGCATCTCTTACAGTTTAGCAGTTATGCAAAATTCCGTAAAATTCATCCAGAATAAAGTAGTCTTCAGAGGCTATTCCCAGAAAAATCAAGAAATACGTTTTATTTGTCAGGTAAATATCTTTTATATACGAAATTTTAATCAAAATCATTACAGCCATTTTTGAGAAAATCAAAATTTTCGAAAAAAGTTCCTTGTAAAGGGTAGTTTGGGATGGGGGGATTTTCCTCAAAATCTTCATGTCGCATCCCTGGAAGATGCTAAACTTAAATACCAACTTTGGTATTTTACCGAATTTTCGTGTTTTGAGCTATCGTGTTCACGGACCTTTTTCTGAAAATGCTTTTTTTGGTAGCAGGGAACCCTAAAGCACATATTCCGGTGAAATCTCGGTATCCAATTTTTGGGTGGAGTGCAATACCTTCTCTATACACTATGTACATAGTACATATAGAGAAAGTAAAAATGTGTAAATACGAAATTCATTAATCTCTCCTATTTTATGAACATTATTACCTGGAGCTTCGTTCACTTTGAAAGTCAGGCTTGCCACTGGAATTCTGCCTTCCAAAGCCTGGGCACAAGGAGAATGCACTCTGGCCTGTTCCTCATACATCATACAGCAAATTGTTTGCATTTGCCTGTGAAGTCATTTAAACTGTACACTTCTCATGTATAAGCTAAAATGCAGGTGCTGAAACATCCCCATTTGTATCTAAAGCTTTTATAAACTTGCTTTGGCTTAGCCTATGCAGAAATCACTTAAAAGTTTTTAGGATTCAAAATGGAAGAGCATATGCTGTTGTGCTGTTTAGCACCACTGCTATCATTACATAGCACATAACAAGAAAAGTTGTATTAACTCTGCTATGGAGAGAAATATTAATACTGTATTACATCTGTCATTATTGTTTTCCTCTATTGCATGTTTAAATAGAAATAAGATGCATAACTTATAAGTCTCTTCTTTTATATTTAAATCTATTATGACTCTATGAATGGTTTTCATTTGTTTTTGTTGAATGCTCAGATAAACCATGAACATCTGATATTTAAAAGTTATTACACATGTTTGGGTTTTACAAATATATGTAAGCTAGAACATTTATTTTCATTAATCCTTTTACTCAAATTTCAAGTAAGTATTCTAGTTTCAATTGCAGTCAGATAACTTTTGCTGCAACATATAAAACAGCTATCTTAGGAAAATGTAATATTACATTTATAATGAAGTAACACATGGTTTTAGAATATCAGAACACATTTTACTTTGAAGTTGGCACATCTTGTCACTCAAGTGAATTCTCTCACACATCTGTATGACAAGTTTTTTTTCTACATAAGTATCCCTTTTCAATGAATGTAAGTGAACACATAAAATACAACTATTTTAGATACATCTTTGTTTCTTTTTTTTCTTAGACGACTTACCCTTCCCGTATTTAGGACTGAACCATATTTAGGCCTAGGTGTCAGAATCCTGTTCAGGGAGCCAACAGCATGAAACAACAGAATGGAGAGCCTGGAACAAGTGGTTGGCCCATAACAAGGCATGAGCATGAGGAAGAGAATGATGTGAAATGTAAGTGAAATGGATGATATGAAAGGTGATGATGTAGCTATTGGTGGAATGTGTGGTGGGGAAACTAGAGGACCCAGAGGAAACCAGCCCAGGCACCATTTCATCCACCAAAAATTCCACATGTGGGCACTTGGAATAAAACTCAGGCCACCAAGGTGGAAGGCAAGTCGTTAAACCACTCAGCCACAGTGCACCCCCTTATTTATATAATTTATGTGAGTTAAATACAGTAATTTATAATTATTTCCAATTAATGGTCTATCATTTATTAAAACAGAATGAATGTGAACAAATAAAGACGAGAAATACAGATTATTCTACATCTTACAAATAACTGTGGAATTGTCTCAAAGTTACACTGACCATTAATCAAAATTTAATTCTTAGGTACTAGGTTTTAATAAATAGTTCTTTATGACTATCAACATCCATTCTTGTCAAGTTCTCTCACTTTCATAACAGCAATAAACATTCTTAATAAACATAATTTTATTGTTTTAAAGGAATGAAATATCAAACATTAAAACAAAACTTGACTATTTTCACTATGAAGTGACATTTCCTTCCTGTCCACCATCAACACAGCATTCTGTGATACCATAAATTCATTGCTTCCTGGTTCACAGTGATCCCCTTCCTCTTCATCTCCTCTGTCTTGTTGCTGACCTTGACTGCTGGATGTCTGGCTGAACATTTCTAGAGAATACAGAGAGCTTGGAACTATCTGAGTGGGATCGTCAGATGCTGCATCATCATCATCACTTATTTTAGGAGATCCCATGGTTATAATGGGAGGTGGTGGAATAAATGCTGTAAAAAAATATATATATGAATTCTGCAGTTTCATAAAGATAAGAATATTGGATAATATGAGAATAGCATCTGAGATATGAGATTAACAGTGTTTCTTTCAGGAGACAGACTTCATCATTCTGTTAAATGAGCAAAAGAGATTGTAAAGAAGCACTTTGTTCATTATATTTATAGGAACTAGATATATTAGGCAATGCAGAAGGATTTCAGGAATTCCAAGTGGCAAAAAAAGGCAGTTAGATATATTGCTAATCTAGATTATAACCATCCTTGCAGACAATTTTTCAAAAAACTTAAGATCATGGCCATCCCAGCATTGTACATTTACCATTCACGATGTTCATAAAAGATAACTTACAAAAATATGCACTACGACAGACAGTAGGTACTTAACTAAACACAAAATAATTATACTTTAGACTTACCTTATTCAAGATTATCAAAAATTCATGACAGCCATAAATATCAAACAAGGATTATAACAAACTTCCAAAACATGTTACCTCACTACCCAATCATAAACTCAAAACATCTGTGGACAATTGGTTGAAAGATATAGCTTTTTACTCAGTAGAAGAGTGCTTTGAATATAATAACTTTCACATAGATAAGTAATATCTAAGCTAGCTTTATAAAATGTAATCATTATACAAATTTATCATAAACATGCTGTAAATAGTTCATTATGTAAATGGTAGCAAATATATTCAACTATGTTTTAAATGGTGTAAATAATTGTATAAAGCTCCAATTTTGTAATAGGATAAATTATGTACTTGACGAGACCAATTGCAATGTTGTAAAACAGCTTAATGGTCAATAAACTTTACTCCTATTCTTGTCTTTTATTCCTGAAGACAATATGAAATTGGATTTAGAAAATGAAATAATGAAACATTCAACATCAAACAGTGGTAGGAAGCTTTTAGCAACGACATTAGAGATATGAGAGATAAAGGACTACTTAAAAGGAAGTGCCAATTTCTGTTGTAGGAAATATTGCTACAGTACTATTATCCACAGTTTGATATAAATGTTCCCATAGGTGTAAATCACTTATTAACATCTCCTTTTTGAGTTTATCCAAAAACAGGAAAGATATGTATTCCATTCAATCCCAAGAAAGCAGAAAAGTTCAAACCTTTATCACCTTCAGGTGATAGAAAAAATGAGTAAATTTGATACTAAACAATTGGCTTCTGAGGAAGATGCCTTAGACAGCAGGAAACGAATTAAGGATTACAAGAAAACCAGCATGTGCAAAGCATGTTTTTGAAGAATTTCTTTGCAAGCTTAATGTACTTGGAAAGGAAAGAGAACAGAAATAAGTGATATAAAAAAGGAGTTCTGAAGATCACTATGGCCTTGTTGAGATAAAAGCTACAAACTTAAATATTCTTAAAATGTTGTAAATAGTTTTATAATCTTGTTTTTGTAAACTTGGAAAATAAACACCATCAGAATAGCTCATATGAATATTGCTTTGCAATTCATCACATCATTTGGTTTAATAAATCAATGAAATAATATTTATTGCAATCTTGTCTTAAAGCACACATAGGAGTGCAGATGTTAAGTCCCAGGAATAGGACCATGCCCACAAAATTGAGGAGTTCCTGTTCCTTAAAAGCCAAACATTCCAGCAGGGGGATGCAAAATACTGGCCATAGCACCTCTATATGCAAGGGCATGAGGCTGATATTTAGGTAGGTACTTCCAAGGTTTGATCAGTTGTAGCACCAGAGAATTGATTAAAGGATTTGTCGATTCAGCAGGCAATGTATACATGGTACTGCCATAAGTTCTGTCAGTAAAATTTAAATGCACTGTAGTATGGAAATTGTGAGGGAAGAAACGTGGTAACATTGTATATTGCATTCACAAGGTCGCCTTTACTACTCCACGAGGAACCGGCTTGCAGTGTGCCTATAACCGGCAAAAGAGAAAGATGGAGTGGGGAATGTATGAAAATTGTATTGCTGTATTGGCATTATTTTGTTGTGGAAAGCGACGAGCTAAAGAAAATTTTTTCAATGCTGAAATTTTTTAACATCAATGAACAATTTGTGTTTCAGACAATAGCATGGCTTAAAGAAATGGATGCAACTGTTGATCACATCTGATCTGGCCATCTTAGGTATGTATGCACAAAAGAAGTTCATGCAAGGACAGCGTTTGATGCAATCCTTTGCATAAACAAGCAAATTTGTCTCGTAAAATGAACATCTCTTCATGAACAATATCACATATTCTGAAGGATGATTTACATTTTGGTGCATATAAAAGATACTCAAGACATTTGCTAACTGAAAAATTAAAGGAGATACGCCAGGTTCAATTCCAGGCTTTGTTCACGACATATGGGGAAAGGAAAAGCCACACAGCAGTGATTGGTAACCAATGTCCCAAGATTCATCGCTACTGCTGCTGCGGACCTCAATCCATTGGATTATTCTCAGTGGTAAAACCTCAAGTATATCAAAAGAGGCACCACAATATTGAGATGCTAAAAAAATGTTGATCACATCAGCTATCAATAAAATTCCAATCTGGTTGGGTAGTATGGTGGTAGCGTGTCTGCCTCACATTCAACAGTTCGCAAGTTAGAATCCTGCTTAGGATGAGTTACCAGGATAAGGTTTTATTTTGTTTTTTGTGATTTTCCCTTGTCCTGAGAAGACAAATGTCTAGTAACTTTAAGTTCCATGGTACTCGAGATCATTTGAGTATCATTTCACTAATTTTATTCGTCATCTGATGAGACCAACTAGGTCAAAGGAAGTTAAGCTGCAATAAAAAAAGAAGGAAAAGAAAACAGAAAATTCCACTTAACACGATTCATGCAGCTATTGATGAGTGGCTTCAACATCTTTGCTGCTGCATTGCTGCACATGGTGACCATTTCAAATAAGAGTATGTTCAATTTGTAGTATATTTTGTGTACTTTCGGAATATATGTATATTAATGGATTTGCATAGTTTTAATTAATAGTATATGCATTGAAAGTACTGACTGAACTTATGTGTATATTGATAGTATTTTGTGCTTTTCAAGAGTGTAACCACATTAGTAACAAATAAAGTACCTAAGCAAGGAGCAACAGATAACAAATGTTCATGTGCTTGAATGGCCAGGAAATTTTCCTGACATTAGCCCCAATAGAAAATTTGTGGGCTATTTGCAAAAAAGAGACTTGCAAAATTTAACTGTTCCATAGAAGTACATCTGATATTAGTTTTCATTCAAGTGTGATTTCATGATGATCTCAAAAATGTGTGTTCCAAACTTGTGGCGTCAATACCTAGTCATATAATGGAACTTACAAAAAAGAAAGGAGGACATATTAAGCATTAAGCATTAAGAAATGCAAATAAAAGCATGAAAAATGTGTTATTATTCTGTTCCAATTAATCCTTATATGACTATAAGTTCTGCATTTACAAGGATGTGACACAAAGATTTTCAAGTAAATCCAACCACCCCAAACTACCCTTTACATATAACATTTTTCAAAAACTTTAAGAATATATCAAAATTACTTTTATCTATAGAGTACCATTTTTTTTTAATAATAATAACCACAGAAATTTTCAGCCAGTTTCTCAAATTTTCTAAATATATTGCTGAAGGAAATATTCTGCTAATATAGGGTTGTTGGGCAAGTCATTGTTTAATGCAACCTAGTAACCAAAACAAATGAATTGAGATCTTTAAGTTGCAATTTTAAGTTGCAATTTTAGGTTGATGAACTCCTTGTTTTGATGATAAGAGGTATTGATATGATTGTAAGTTTGTTTATTTGTGTAGGAGTAACATTTTAGCCTCTGGTTCTTGAGCTTGCAGGTTCAAATGTCAGAGGGTGATGGATTTTTTTTTGGCCCCAGAAATCTTTAGCCTAGCTTCCTTCGGAACAGAAGTTAAGTTGGCAGCTCAGTAAGCACTGCAATTGCTCACAGTGGACAAGTGAGTGGAGCTTTTAACTTCAAACCTGTAATGGATATACTTAGATGAAGTCTGAAGAACCTCTACATTGAATCATCATCAAGAATCCTGAATTCATCATTATACTTTGTGAACCAAGCAATAATAAAACATTGGCTGCTTCTAGTGAATCTGCTCCAAAGGAAGCAAAGTTGGTACCATTGGCCAGAAAAGCAATGGCAATGATTTTTTGGGGTGCAAGGGCTGACATACTCATTGAAGTCTTAGAAAGATAAAAAATAATTATTGGACAGTACCATAGTAAATTATTGGCCTGTTTTGACAAGGAGTTGAAGGAGACATGATCCAAAGAATGTGCTGTTTCAACACAAAAATCCACCAGCAAATTCATCTGAGTTGTTGTTGCCAATGTTGCTGCTGCTGTATGATTGCTGTGATTTCATCTTGTTCCCAGACATGAAGAAATGGCCCGCAGGGAAAAAATGTAGATAAAATGAGGAGGTCATTGTCTTGACAGATGCATATTTTGCAAAGCTTGATGATTCCTATTTTTAGGGGGGTTATAAAAATGCCCGGTACTTGGGAAGAAATTTACATATTTAAAAGGAGACTATGTTAAGAAATAAATAATTTGTAATGCTTACATTATTGTTAAATAATTTGTGTTTGAAAAAAAATGGCATCTTCATTCCTAACATGGGTATTTATTGAACCATCCTCATATTGTGTGTAATAGTCTGTGATATTATGATTGCTTATTTGCAAAGTGCCTTCATATATTCCTTATCAGAATAAAATATTTTCAAAAATCTTTTAGGTTTAGCAACGTGCATCAATTATGCTGTAGCAGTACCTATCATTTAGGATGAAGTAGAATCAAAATACCACAAAATGTGAATGCAAAGAGCCTTGTACAGTTGCTTTATCTTGAATGCTAAACATTTCAAACAAACAAAAATCATGCAACAAACATACCTGGTAATGTTTTGAGAGTCTGTGATCTGAAATGAGATATTTCATAAAACTGCTGAAAATTAGACTGTGGTGAAGATTTTCCAGATCTTAGCCGATTGTACAAACACAGTTTTGGTACATAGAGACACAACAAAAGTACCATTGCTGCTATTAGATGAGCTATGGATGAAGCAAGATCAGCATGGCTAGCTGATATCATTGCAATGGTCACCATGCCCCAGAAAGTGAAGACCGTTGCTACAAGAATTGAAGCCAACATTATCCAACGTGCTTCAAATGTCAGTTGGTGTTCATCTCCTCCTTCTAGCTTGGAGCTGTAAAAATAATACTTTAGCTTTAAAACAGAATAACAAAAGCAAAACACTAATGTCTAACACAGTGAAACCCTTCTGTATGGACACCCCTTGTTAATGGCTGATAATTCTTGGCCTGTGCGAAACTCTGTAACATTATTAGTAATTGGACTCTCTAAAATGGGCACCCTCTATTACGGATGCAGACATGCAAAAGCTTCAATAATTCTAAGAAAACCTCAATTAGCGGACACTTATACAAAAAAAATCTGTAGTGTACCTTTTGTGAGAACATGCTAATGTGAACTTACTTTTGATGCAGTCTATACTTTGCTACAGTATGTTTTTCAGTCCATTACTTTGCACAAGTTTAGTATAGGAAAGATATTTGCCTCAGTAGCCAGGACTGGCAGATCTCAGAACACAAACAGCGAAGGTAAGAATTTGCTATTGTATCTGCCAAGGCCACTTCTTTTGTAAGAGCAAAGTTTTGGTGCAATAAAGGTCTAAGTAATGGGGAGTTTCTACAGACACAGGTTATTTTCCCTAAAAGTTCAGAGTTCAGGACTCTTCCATTATGAAGAGAGGTCATGTGAGTAAAATACAGAAATACCAAAACTTAACCATGTGATAATTATATTTTCATGCTGTTAAGTAACCAATCAGAGATGAGCATGAAGTTTGGATATTTTGGATATAAAAGTAGCGTGCACACAAGAAAAGCACTCTTAATGTACACTCCGTTTTGTACTGTTTGTTCTCTGTTGTGTGACACTCGTCGTATTAAATCCACATAACTCAGAATTAGAATTATGCGTCAAAGTTACCACTATGGAAAGAAGTGAATATATATAAAATACACGAAGAAGTGCAGTTACCACGTTAGTTTGATGTGCAAGTTTTATATAGTGTAACAGTGAATTAAGCAATTTATTTGTTTTCCCTAAAGATGGTAATAACTATTCACGACCACGGCAATAAGAAATTTAGAATGCTAGAGAAGTAGCACTAGTTATAAGCATAATTTACTAAACCTACAAGAACTATGTCAGGAGTGCCTCAATAATAACATAATTAGGAATAAAATAGCATCAATTCTAATGAAATTAGTGAAGTACTTATTTTATTAGTCTACCCAGTGCGACATACCCATATCATTCTTCCTCCCCTCAGTGATAGTCAATTTTGTGTGTTCAAGGGCCGATGAGCTATAGCCAACGCATCACCAAACATAAGGCATGTGCACATATCTTTAATAATATTTCACCGGCACTAATTTGGACCAACTCCAAGGTAGACGAATATTTACATGAACGTGGTAAACCAACCACAAATAGAATGTGACAACTTTCTAGAAAACGAGACTGCCAAAGCTCTCACCCCTCCAATATCCAAAAAATATAACAATTATTGAGTGTTGGAATTCAATTGTTTCACTGCAAGTCAGTTTTATCATTTTCTTGGACACATTTATTGTGCTGATGTGTTAAAAATTTCAGGAAGTGAGTGTAATGTGTAATGGCTCTTAATTTTAATCTCTTAGTAATATAGAGTGTTATAGTGCACTCAAGAAGCTTATCTACAACATTTAATTGTTTGTCTCTTCAATAAACTTCATCAGCTGTTGACCTGTGTTTTTCCATAAGTACAAAGTGCATGTATTGTATTGTACTTTAATACATTGTTGTTTTTTTGTTTGTTTTTTTTTTTTGTTTTATTTTTGCATTTATGTCATGCTTAGTGTACAGTAATTTGAAATATACTGATTTCATGGTTAATTTTATTGCAATTTATCAAAACTCCTCTAGAGGACACTACTCTCAAACCGACATTTTTTTTCAGTCCCAACAGTGTCCATTTAATAAAAATAATAATATTCATAATGTGCTTATAAACTGCATATACTTTACACATTACTTTATTTAATAGGTTCTATAAATATTTCATGCTTTACCTACATGTTTTACAATGACATTTAATGTATGCTTACCCAGAACAACAGAAGAGTGCTACGGTAGCCGTTGCAGTGATCAGTAGAATGACATACACAAGAGAAAGCAACAAATGAGACTCAAAATGTCCACTTGGGTAGCATCGTGAAAAAAGCATTTCTCTTGAATGATGTATGTATGTTTCTGGTGGTATCAATAGCAACCAACTTCCAGCCACCAAAATCTGAATAAATATGAGAGCCATGGCAAGAGTAATTAGCCCAAAAGGACGACCCATCATGCCTTTAACTGGTTTTGTAGAGTTGGATATCCTCCATGTTGTGAATACCTAAAAAGTTTCAAATAATTAAGAGATCACTTTTCATTAAACCTGCATCATGGTATTGTTAATAAATTAATGATTTGAAGAGCTACAAAAATTTAGCATTCAAAATAGAACTACAGTCCTTTGTATACTGGTAGAAAGGAAGCTCATTGGAAAATGAATGGAACCATAAGTATTAGTCCCAATACCAGTCATTAAAAGTTTGTGCCAAGATTCAGGTAGAAGTGAATAAGATATTTTGGTTTAAGAACCTTCAAATGTGCATTCAACATAAAATATTCAGAATGTAAATTAAATTCCTCAGCATTTTATTATTTATAGGTAATGCAGGTTCTGGATTACAGCATAAACAGAATACTGCATCCCTCTGCTATGCTAGAATAATCTAGAAGAAAAAACTGCAAGGTTTTTTAATTGTGTACAAGGGTTAATCAACAATGACAAAGATTATTTTTTCTGGTGACTTATTTGATAGATATTTATCTGGACCATGAATATCTGAAAACAATAAGGTTTTATGTATAATGTCCATAATTAGGTGACACCACTCTCATTTTGGTAGAAGCATTGGTACTGTTCTGAGTTGTAGATCCAATTTGCATTTTGGATAACCAAAATCCTAGTGATACAAGAGGAGCAGCATGGTGCAATGAAATGCTGTTATTGCTTAACCCTCTGTTAGGTGCACGCTTTGGAAGAGCACTGTTTGTTGAATTAGACCTAGTTGACCAGAGCTATTTTTTTTTTTTTACTTTCTCCACACCTACTATGCACATAGTTTATAGAGAAGGTAGACTGCCTGCGATGCCATTAGTAGTTAAAGCGGGCGTTAAACACTACCAAAAAAAAAAAAAAAAAAAAAAAAAAGAGAAGGTATTGTATCCACCCAAAATTCAATGTTGAGGTTTCACCAGAAATATATGTTTGAGGTCCCCTCAGTTCAAAAACAGCATTTTTAAAAAAACAGTTCATATGTGTTGTATGTGCACAAAGGTGTGTGTGTGTGCAGCATAGCTCAAAAATGAAAAAGTCTGTTAAGTGCTAAGCTTGGAATTTAAATTTAATATCTTCCGAGGATGCAACATGAAGATTTTCAAGAAAGTGCCCCCACCCCATACTACCCTTTACATGGAAAAAATTTAAAAAATGTTGATATCCTCTAAAACGGCTCTAATGATTTTGATTAAAATACTGTATATAAAAGATACTTACATGACAAAGAAAATGTATATCTTGAATTTTCTGGGCATAACTTCTGAAGAATTCTGGGTGAATTTTGATAAATTTTGCATAACTGGTAAACTGTAAGAAATAGACAAGAGCTTCCTACAAAAAAATGTAGATCTTGTTAAAACCCAAAAATCATGTCACATACATTTTTGTTGTAAAGTTGACCATTTCCAAGATATTCCTTGTTATTGGTTTCAAATTTAAACTACATTGTTTTTTTCAAATGGTGTCAACTTTTGCCTCATTTCTTTTTTGTTTTCTGCTGACAATGCAAAGCAAACCGAACTTCAATTGTTCACAGAGTGACCAGCATTTTAAATATTTGACTATTGTTTTAGTCTTATTTCACTTCCGCTTAGAAGGAAAAACATTCATAAAACATTCCATAGCCATTTTTTGAAATCGTTTATATGGTTTGAATAGAACGTAAAATGTATTATGGTTTATAAATCACTTTATTTTTGTAGTTTTTTTTTCTTTTATTGTTGTAGCTTTTATTGTTGCACATCTTTTATAATGTGCTACAATTTGTTCTCATAGCTTAATTTTATATAACTATTATAACGTATGATAAAATATTTTTTGTAATACTCACTTATAACATTTTTTGTTAAAAACCTCTAAATGTATATTGTTCAGTGTCACTTGGCAAACTCATTTATGAGTCAGACTAATAAATAAATAAAATAAGACAATTTCTGCTAATGTTTATCTTGATTAGCATGATGTAGACAAAAGAAAAATGTTTTGTAAAAATAATTCGCATGTAGAACAGCTTAAGAATGTTAATGTGAATGGAACACATCATGTGCTTAGATTCATTTAGCTTAAATATGCATGGTTTTTAGTAGTATTATTTTACTAAATAAAATATCAGCTTAAGTATAATATGAATACAATATCCATTATGATTTGTATTAAGAAACATGCAAAGAAAAGCATTTACAGTTTCAAGTAATTTACCTACTTTAATATGTTCTGCTGCTCAGAATAATCTCTTACCTTTTCCTTATATTCTCCAACTGAGCAGCTACTGCAAAACATGTTAGCATGCTTACAAAATAGAAGGGAATGTTGCATTTTTGACATGTGCATTCACTTTTGCAGTTTTTTTTTGTCTTTATTATAAGGCTCACATTACTTCCTTTTCAACTTGGATGGTATGTTTTCAACAAATAATCTGTTGTGGGCTCTTCAAGTTTATATTTCACCTATCATTACATAGATTCCATATTGTAGCTCTCTTTTATAAATATTGCAAGAGCAAAGCCAATGTTTTCTAATAGTTCTTGGCTGCAGAATATTTGTTTTGTTTTTCCAAAGAAGTTAGCCCTATAACTAATACTTGCAGTACTTGACAGATGGTAAAATGATAAAACAATTGCTAACTATAACCACACTTCGGAACCACACTTTGTTACACATGCCACGATATTACCATCTTGTCACCATTTTGCGCATTCCAGGCTCCAACTCATTTCTTTTTGAATGCCCCTTATATTTTCAGTGTTAAATGCTGAACCAATTATTATTTCCCAAAGAAAGCCTGAACTCCTGGATGATAGGCACTTATCTAAGCATATTTCCAAACCAACCATCCTATTTCACAATAAAGGTAACTAAAGATAGAAAAGCACCATATTTTCATTCAGAACAAGTGCTCAGCAGAGATGCAAAAAATTTTAAAAAATGGTATGAAAATTAAATCATTTCTGATCTGAAGAGTTTCAAAACTGATGTTATGAAAAGAGACATTTCACCCTTTGTTTCAGTAACAAAATTAGATCATATACTATTCATGAAAGTGCAGCTCAAATTCAAGAAATAATCTCCAGAGAGGTAGATCTTCAGGATAAAACATTTATTTACAGCAATCTCCCTTTTGTGTTTTCTTAACATGAAGTACTGACAGCTTACTTAGTTCAGGCTGACATTACATGTATGATAAAGACACAGCATTAATTATGTGGCTCTATATCTCTTGTAAAGAAGTATATTCGTAGAAGATTCTCTAATTAAATGTTTTATGTAGAAAACTTCCTAACAATATTTTCCTTATACATACCCTGACTTAACATATAAAGTTATTGCATAAAATGTTCTAGGTCAGTAAAAACACACTGGACCATTTGTACAACATCCTTAATTCCCTTAAGTAACCCACAGCAATTTGCCAGAGAATAGTAACATGTCATATGTTATTATATGTAGGTTATGTTATCTCAAATTAATTACAATAGTTATCATATTCACATGTTGAAATAATATTTCCTTCTTTCATAGTTCTATATATTGATATAAGTTTTATTTATAATCAAGGGCCACTATTTATATTTTGAGCCTTGGCAACACTGATTGTATTAGGTGCCATCTGGTGTTTCCACTGGTAAGTTTGACATTGCTGAACTTAACTTACTTTAGATATTTTGTCAATAGAGCATTATTTGTGTGTTTACAGTGACTTTAAAGTTGAGTTTCAGCGAAAAGATAGAATTAACATGTGAAAATGTTTATGCAATGAGTTATTTTGATTTTTGATATGGATTATCAAGACTAGAATTTACTGATCAACTTACTACTACATTTGGCAAAGAAGCTCCATCCTTTGCCACTATGAAATGCTTGTATAATTAGTTTAATCATGGTTGCTATTTGCTCACTGATGAAATTTGTGAAGTTTGTCAAAAATTGTTTGTTGTGCCAGAAAACATTTATGCTGTGCAAAAACTAATTGTGCAAAATTGTTATACCACATATTGTGAGATAGAGGCCATCCTAGGCATTAATTCCAGCAGCATATGTAAAATATTGCACTATCATTTAGCCGTGAAAAGTTTTGCTCTCATTGGATCCCACATAATTTGACGCAATGTCTAAAAGATGCTTGTATTGATTGGTGCACACAAATGCTCAAGATATATAATAGTAGGATTCCAAAAGACGTATATAAAATTGCAACAGGTGCATAATTATGAATCTATGCACATGAGCTGAAAAGTAAACAGCAGTTGACTGTATGGGTGCTTCAAAATATATCAACAAAAGTTGTTCTCACTTGAATAACTTTGAAACAAATATGCACCTGCTTTTTCAGAAAAACTGGTCATGTGACAACAGTCCTTTAGAGGAATGTAAAATAGTCAATCCTGAATAGTACACAACCATTTGTTTGCCGGAAGTCTTTGGTGAAATAAAGAAAATAAATAATCGTTAAATCGTTCTTCACCACAACAACACAAGCATTTCGCATCCTGTCTAACAACCGACTATTTGAACACTCAAAATCAAATTTATGACTCATCCATCATGCAGTCCTGATTTACACCCATTGAGTTCTTTTGGTTCCCAAACATCAAGAATAAAATGCATGGACAATAATTTTTGTCAGCAAAAGAAGCTGTTGATTGATGCTTTCAAAAACTATATTTTGGAGATGTCTCAAGCAGATTGGAAAAATGCTATGACAAATGATTCAAATG
This sequence comes from Hymenopus coronatus, assembly GCA_030762935.1. Taxonomy (NCBI): domain Eukaryota; kingdom Metazoa; phylum Arthropoda; class Insecta; order Mantodea; family Hymenopodidae; genus Hymenopus; species Hymenopus coronatus. Next base: position 90,655,550 of record CM060896.1, read on the forward strand.
CATGCAAAAGTATATTTATTATAAAGGAAAATATTTTGATAAACAATAAACCAATTTTCAATGACAAATTACTGTTGTTGTTTTTTATTAAGCTCAAAGTATAAATAGTGCCCCTTGTATAAATATGCACTTTTTTTTATTGTTGAGAGAGTAACAGGAGCTACAAAAATTATATATATTGTGCTTCTACTTTACTGCTCAGCTGTTTCAACTTCCTCTGATGGTGGTTGGCTATTTTGTTTTTATGTTAAGGTCTGATATATTGCAGATAGTCTTGCTCTTACCTTAAGAAGCATTCCAGAAAAAACAATGGTGTATGCAAATCCTGGGAGAAATCTTCTTGCCCCACATGTTGCTTCAGTTGGTGCCAGCACAAAACTGAGATTAGCTGTGAACAACATAAGCAGTCCCAGAAGCATAAGATAGCCAAGTATAGAAGTCCCTCCACACATGTTGTTATTGGGTAGAGCAGCTGCAGCAAGAAAGTATAGTGCTATTAAAATAGTCAGAAATGCTCCAAACAAAGTCAGACCACCTACAGCTGCTGCCCATGGATACTGAAAATTCTCGTACAATGTGGGTTCTAGGTTATGAATCACAGCAACTCCTTGTTGATCACATAGTGTACAGTTTCCTGTACAGAAAGTCTGATAGTTCTGAAAATAAATTGTGTTAGAGAGCATAAGCCCTATACCTCTTTCCCAAACACCAACACGTTCTGATCCAAAGCAAAGATTCAAAATGTTGGGATTATGCCTCCTTTCAGAAGGTAACAATTTTACTAGCTCCTGTTTTACATACTCTCTGATATGTGCAACAGTTTGAGATTTATTGGAAGTAAAGCATTCAGAGAAGGAACTACTACTCTGATTCTCTCTGCAGTGCGTACTGAAGAATTTCTGTAATATTTTAGCAATGTCCCATATTGACTTAATATTTTCTTGAACTCCAGATGCAAAATCATTCATCAGGAACATATCTTGTATTCTTTTGCTGATATTCCATGAATTTTCTTCATAATCATTAGACACTTCAAATTCTTGAATCCATGTTTCTGGAATTGCTGATAATTTTCTCTCCTTTGCTGACAGCAGATTTGATATAAGCCAGGTTTGAAAGTCTTTTGTTAAGTTGTTTGCATCATATTCAAACACCTGATGCAAAGAAAATATTGAGTGACCTGAAATAAAAATATAACAATAGAATTAGTCTTGTCAGCTATCTTACATTACTTTGGGAAATGAAAGGATGGTTTATTTTGAATTAAATTATTCTGAAGTTAACTACCCTTTCATTTTACATTGATTATAACATCATATTATAATGATTAATTTTTCTGTCTCTGAATTATTTTCCAGGCCAATCATATAGAGAATTAATATTAGGTGGGTGAAGTCAAAGCCTGAAGATGGAAAGCTTATGGAAATAAAAATACTATTGTTATATAAGGAAAAGGGACATTTTTATGCATAAATAAGATGGAGGTATCCCTTTTTAGATATAAACAATGAATGAGCTATGTTTGCAACTTGTAAAATAGTGCATAGAGGCAAATTTAAAACTTTTTCTGTCAACATATTTATTTTTACTTTCTGTACTATGCATAGTAATCAGCGGAAATGTGCTGTAATCCACTCAAAAATTTGTTGTTGAGATTTCACCAAAAATATGTTTTGGGGCCCTTTGGAGAAAAAACAAAACAAAACTTTTCAGAAAATGATTTATTTCTGTAAACATTATAACTGAAAAACAAAAAGTTGGTTAGGACTAAACTTGATCTTTACGTTTAGTATGTTCTGAAGATGCAATAGATTTTCAAGAAAATCCCCCATTCCAAACTAACATTTACATGGAAGAGTTTTTGAACTTTTTGGTTTTCTCAAAAAGGTGATCATATATTACAGATATTTACATCACAGATGAAATCTGTATGTTGAATTTTCTAGGAATAACCTATGATGTCCACTTCATTCAGAGAGAACTTTGTATAATATATAACTGATAAATAACAATGGACTAAAACTGCTGCACAAAAACATGCAATTACTGCAGAATGACATTTTTATAGCATGAGCTATTTCCAAGATATCCACTATTAATGTTTCAAATTGAGCATGCATCATTCTTTTTAAAGTTCTGTTAATTTTCAGCAGTTTCCCAAATTTACATGGAAAGATTATGGAATATTATGGTCAGCATTCAATGTGTAATATATAATTATATAAAAGTTTATTTTGATTAAAATTAAATAGATGGAAAAATAAGCTTTCATAAGAATAAGTTATATAACCATTAAGAAACAGGAGTGTAGAGAAAGTCATGTATGCAAAAATTATATGGGAAATATAAAGTAAATAAAAGTGTGCTTAAGTAGAAATTGCAAATTCCTCAGTAAGGTACCTTTCACAAAACAGTTCAATTAATGAATATGCTTTAATTTGTCTAATGTTTTAGTTTATATTCCTTATGATTTCATTGTCTTTTATCCCAAAATACAGGTTGCTGAAAAAAGGTAACAGCCACATTAATTGTTTATGAAGTATATTTTGATAAGTGAGTTTGTCGTCTGTTTTTGTTTGTTTGTTTTATTTTGTTCATTGTTCATGTTCTTCCAAGGTAGTAACATACTGCTATTACTTAAGGTAACACTCAGGACAAAATTGTTCTATAAATTTTAGCCAATTACATAATATTTCAGTGAGGTTAATATGTACCTATTATTTGTTATTAATTGATTAACTTGTTTCACTGTCATTTCTGCTAAAATGCTTATCCTAGTATGCAGTAATGTTATAGCATATTGCATTGTGAAAAAAGGGTATTAAAGTATCAATAATTAAATTTTGTAATACTGCAATGTGTTTAAGTAGATACCTATATGAAAGAAAGGCATACCTGCATATGATTTTACATTCCATGTTTGAAGGACAGTCAGAAAGACCAATCCTTGTTTATTGTGACAGATATCCAGAAATGCCTGAATTTCATCTGGATTTTCAAGTAGCAATATTACAAGTGTACCAGGCTTTAATGTCTTAATTATTTCATCTGACAGCTTGAGATCTGCAGAGCTTATTGCACCAAATGTGTTCTTGTTCTGCCAGCCATACACTCCAGCAAGGCACAATATGCTACTTTGAATCTGTGTGTGATTTAACAACTGCTGATTCAAAAGTTCAGCCCAAATCGATGTACCATGTACAACTACCAAAGAATGTGAATGTGTAGCCCTTGCAACAGACAAAATAGCCTGCACCAGACTTTCTCGCAACAGATAGGAATCCTGTGAAAAGAAATACTGAAAATTATTAATCTACAGTAAATTAGATTTTAATAAAATAATTACATGAAAGTTTTTGTTATAGTAAAACAAAACAAAACAAAATACGAGGACAGTTCAAAAAGTAACAGCAAACAAATAGTAGTGAATGCAGATAACACTCCAGGCATTTCAAAGTCCCAGCAGGTGAAGATGCATGCTTTGAGAAAGTTCTGACAAGTACTGACAGTTGGAATGATATGTTGAATAGGAAGGTCAGTTGAAACAAAATGGTAGTATTGCTAGCTGTGTGCAGTAATAAGATTTTTGTGGTCAGAGGGCATAAAACTTTGACAATCTATAAAAGAATGTTGCAAAGGTATGGAGTTAGCTGCATTAGTGAGAGAAGAGTGGATAGATTTCTTTAAGAGTAGACTACATCAGTCTGAGATAAGCAATGCTCAGGTGATCCTAGCACAGCCATTACTGATGTGAATGTGGATGCGCGATGCCGTGATTTATGAGAACTGGCATATTTCTGTAGAGGTATTAGCCAGAGAGCTGGATATCAGTGTTGGATATGCTCTTACTATTGTTACAGAGTTTCTCAAGTACCATTTTTTGTGTACATGGTGGGTGCCTAGAATACTCACTAACGAACAGGAGACAGTGGCGGCTCGTGGATTAAAAATTCAGATTTTCACAAAATCAGCAATTTACCACCGCCGCATCCGCTGCCACTACTGCTACCGCTGTCGCCGCAACATCAAATCTAGTAATATTAGAAACAATGATAGTGCCTAATAACAAGAATTATAAATTTGTTATGCAAATCGTCACCCACCCAGTATTGTAAAGATGTTGAATTTCTTAGTCTTGGAGAGTTAACAGCAATATGAGGTGATGAAGAGGTGAAGTCATGTGAAGAATGGTATTTACAGTGAATAATATTTACATTGTTTGAATTACGCAATTAAAACCAAATTTATTTGTACAGAAATTCCACGCACCGGTTTTTCAAATGTACAAACTTTTCTATCACTCGGTTATTTAAGCCTTTTATGTTGTTGACCAGTTTCTTCTCAATAGCAAGCATTGCCAGTGCTGAAAGTCGGTCTTCACCCATCGTATTCCTAGTAAAGGTTTCAATTCTTTTTACTGTGGAAAAGCATATTTCTGATTCTGATAAAGCCATGGTCGTAATAATAACAATCTTCGGAAAAGTTCCTTCATTAAGGTTGTTTTCTGTTATGAACTGCGTAACTCTCGCATATAATGCAAATTACTAAGAAAAATAGCACGTCTCACAAAGACTGCAGTTGCACTTCTGGATAGTTTCAACTAAATCTCAAAGATAGCAGCACCTCCTGCTGATAAACAGAACCTGAAGGTGTTAATGTGCATGATCGCACTGTGCTCATTTCTGGCTGTAAAATTCCAAGCTGGTTTGTTGCCCGCACAAGCGCAGAGCTACTAAATGTTAGTTATACGCTAGCACACGAGGTCTGTGCTACAAGCGTTGTTGTCACGTAGGTTCTCGCTGTGTTCAATCTGAAGAGCAGAGCGCAGTATATTTAAACAAGTGGCACCAGATAGCGCATTTTATTAATGTTTCCTGAAAGAGAACAAGGAGATCCACTAAGAAATATTGGAGGTTCACATGCTCTTGTGCTCTTACACAGCAGCCGCCGCTGACAGGAGATGATGCGTATTTATACTTCCAGATAATTTCTGATGCAATGTAATGCAGAAGAAGATGACTTTCTAACATGTACCGTCATAGAAGATGAAACCTGGATACATCACTATGAACCAGAAAGCAAAAAGTAGTCTTCGAACATCTTCTCCAGCCAGAAAGATCATTTTCACTCTCTTCTGGATATGAATGGGCTAATTTGGAGAACTATCAGCAAAGGATTGAAACAGTGAATATTCAGGTACAGCGACATGTTGGAGAGTGACTAAAGCCAGCAATATGAAGCTAATCTAGATTTCTGTGCTCATGTGCTCTTATCCTTCATGACAATGCATGCCCGACACTGCCACTGCAACACTTAATGCCATTTCATTTGGAGATAGAGATCCCTGATTTTACTCCTTCCAACTACCATATGTTTGAACCCCTGAAGAAAGCTCTTAATGATGATGATGACGATGGTTGTGCACACATTTGAAAATCTTTCATTCAGATGAAATAAAAAAGTTGGTGGAATGATGTATCAAAAATGGGGGTAATTATGCTGCAAAATGACATCTTTTTTGTGTCTGTAATTGAAATATATACTTTGCAAGAATTAGTTTGCTGTTACTTTTTAATTTTTCCTCATATTAATTTTTAAACTCTTCACTTGATCCACTTAGATTAGTGTGGCTAAATAAAATCTATAACATAATATTCACCATAAACACCAGTATTAATTGTTTACACCAAAAAAATGTTGCTGTAAAATGTTACTTATAATACATTTTATAGGAAGAAATATTTTAAAATTGTATTTTTCTTTCTTTCTTTTATTTACTAGTCATATAATACATGAAAATATTTAAAAAATAATAGCTTAAGTTCTAGCACCACCCCTAAATGAGAAAAATCTTATGCAGAGATTCCTAATAAACAGAGATACAATGCATAAAAGTGTATAGAAAAGGCATTATCATTATATAATAATGAACTAAATTGGTATTTCTGGTGATGAAAGCAATAAGACATAATGTTAATTTTAGTATACCAATAATTTGAAGTATAAAAGAGAAGACTGAATATTGCACTTAAGTTATACTTGTACACAGGAACCTCATTGTTTGAACTGGATGGGACCAGAAATAAACTGCATTAATGGAAATCTGGGTAGTCCAGAAACAAATTGCTAAGTGAATATCGCTGATAAGTGATCAGATTACTGCAAAAGCAGTGGAGAAAGAATTGAAGGCTATCCAGATGAATGTTTATGGTTTCTTTCAGAACTCTCACTAAAACAAATAAAACATAATCTCAGACACTTATATTCTGATCTTCTGTAACAATGATCATGGTAGTAATTGTTACTGTTTGCTTGCAGCCGTCATCAATAGCAATCTATATACAGGAAATTGAGATTAAGGAGAGCCAAATAAAGGAAGCTCTTATGTACAAATGTTTAAAGTATACAAAAATCATTTTTCTTATACAATTCTTTTTGATAATGCCTTTAATTGTAATTTTTAATTTTAAAATGTTGCACTGCAGGATGTATTATATCATTACTTTGTATACTAATCTTGGACCAAAGTGGGGTTAAAGGTTATAATACCATTTTGTTCAAAGTGATATGCTTATGCAGAAATTTTCAATTTTCAATCATAATCACATACATATGTGAAATAGGTACCTAAATCAAGAAGTTTGAGTCCAACAGATGATAAAGAGAAGGGGATGGCTATTTTTTATTAGTGTGAAACAAGAGAAAATATGAAGTTGCCTTCTTAATTCTTTTCATTCAATATTTGTTTGGTGTGAACAACATTCAAAGAATTTCCTCCAAATAATAAAACTGCATCATCTGCATATGAGAAAAAAAACTTGCTATACATTTTTAAACTTGCTGGCAATAAATCAGTAACATAAATCACACTTAAAATGGGCCAAATATTTTACTCTGCAGAATATCAATATTGTTTCCAACATCTCTAAATTCATTGTTAATTTTAGTTTTGTGTTCCATGACTCAAATAAGATTCAAATTAATTTTGAGCATTTCCACTGATACAAATACTTATAACACTTAAAACAGACATAGCCTCAATTCCTTGCATAAGCTTTGGCAGCTAGTGTCCATTGTGTCTTGGCTGAATTTCTTGCCAACGTTTCGCCTCACTATGTGGGGCTTCCTCAGGGCTTGTCTTCTCTCCATGAGAGTTCACCTGGCAACTGTCGTGGAGAGAAGACAAGACCTGAAAAGAACGTTTGCAAGAAATTCGGCCAAGAAGCTGCCTTCCTGGAAGACCTAGACACAAAGAAATAGCCTCAGTCTTAAGAAGAAAGGGGGAAGAAATGAGAATGGTGATGGTGATTGTGGTATTAGCCAAGCTAAAGCAAAATTGTTAACAATATTAACATATATTGGAAATTATGAACAACTTCAAGTTTGGGAAAAATAGGAACTGAGTATTGGATTTTGACATAGGTAGCAACAGAAGATGAACTTACCGAAAGATATATTACAGAACCCTAAAAGAGAACCCAGGAGTTCAGTGGAGCACAGCAATCAGTTTAAAACAGTTAAGAAATGGAACAATGGTTTCCAAAATATGTTCTGGCAAACAATGTTTTACTGAAGCATTTATTCTAGTTCATGACTCTAGTTCATTTAACCTAAGTAAACTACTATCTAAATAGAAATCTTAGATGTGCACACAGAATCAAAAATGGAGTGTGTCTTGTCCTGAAGGCAAGCCTAGATTATGTTTGTGCTCAATATTATTTACAATAATGAAAAGTATCCCCACACCTGGAAGACAAATAGGTTTTAATCTTCAGACCTTGTTGCCTTTTCTGGAAAGTAGTATTCTCTGATGTGCATAGTCTTCCATTGGAACTTCATGAGGTGCAATATTTTGTGCATTTAGCAGAGAGCTAATAGTTTCAGCTGCTGAATAATCTAACATAATAGCAGCCACTACATCCTCTGGTCTGGTTCTAACCTCCAAGCCTGTGAACATATAAATTTTATTAAAGGAACTCTTTACTTATGAAATACTGTTATTAAATTAATATAATTTTTTTATAAAGACACATACACACATGGAGTTGTCATTTGAGACTTTACTTGTGCAAATGGCTGAAAAAAGGAAATATTGCCTATTCTACAAAAGAAAATAACACTGTTGCTGTTATTGACATTTTATTGTTACATAATATTTGATCTAGCTTACAATTTGTTTCAATTTTATTTTTTGTTTTATATTATTATATAGAACAATAAATTACTGAAAAAAGCAACTCCTCCTATATAATTCTTACCTAAAGATGAAAATCATTTCCTATATTTATTTATAAAAATTATAGTATAATGGTATATGGAAGAGCACCCCAATTATTGAAGTGTAAAATAAACAAAATGAAAATATTTCACCAAAATATCTGTATGGCTACAAAAGATTTTGTTCACATATACTTCTTTTTACATTTTATAGGATATTCATTTCTCAGAAATAATATTTTCAAGATCTCACACTATGTTAACTATATCAGGCCACCATTGCAGTAGTTGCTTGATCAGAGAATTTCTAGTTCATGAGCTTGCCACCATGTGCACAGGACAAACTCGTTGCCCATAGATTGCATTAAGGACGAAATCACAACCTGCAGAATTGAAAATAGCAAGTTTAACTCGGCGACCTTTTTCTTTCAAAGTATGGGATCCTTTTATTTTATAATAATCATCACACATGATTAATGGCTTTACCTCCCTTCTGAAGAAAGCCATGCTAAGGATTTTTACATCTGAAAAAATTGCATAATTAGAGGGTAATTTTGTAAATTTATATTTGCTCTTTCATGATAGATGGTATTACTTTAAGTAATATGGCCAGAGCATTTTCTGTGCTAAATTACCCAATATTTTTCATCTAACTTGTATTAGAGTAGTGTTTTGAATGTAAATGCAGATTCTGTAAACAGATTTTCTCCTTCTGTAATAAAATGTTCCAACAGTCATCAATTGCTGTCAGATCATCTAAAACATTATACCAACAATCAAATGCTGATCAGCAACTTTGGTTATGGTTAGTATTAATACAAAATTAAATTATATATCTATAAAACAGCCACAAAGGCTTTTAAACGTTCTGCAATGAAGCTAATATTAGCATAAAATCCAAACTGAAATTGGTACATAATGAAGCAAAATCATAACTTTTTCAGTAACATTCGAGTCAATAATTGACAAACAAGATGCTGCAGAAGATAAATAGAAAAACAGAATTGCAAACTTAATTGTACTAACACCAGTAAACTACTTGTACCTTATAACTAGACCAAATAATTTATGTATTATATAACCATTGTCACTGTACTAGTGGTACAAACTATTGTAAATACTTTATGTACTGACATGTCCAATAACAATGTATGTTGTTCTTAAAGGGTGAAAATAAATAAATAAACAGAATAAGTTAAGAAACTAAATGTTAAAGTTAAGAATGACTGGCCCTATACAGCTTAAAAATGTCTTCAAAACCATCTGGTAAAACAATACACAAGTGATACTTAAAGTGTTACAAATCCAAATTACTATTCTATTCATACGCATCAATGTGCCAAAATACCCTTTCGTAAAAATTTTAGTTAAATCTAGCTGTTAATAAAAGCACCATGAAATTATTGAAAGTAAATAAGTAATGAAGAATGGGAAGAAATCTGAATTTGTGAAATAAAAGGCAACAATGGAAGCAGATGAAAAGAATATCTTGAACATGCAAAATATAAACTCCTGATAGTCACAATCACAATACTAAAAGCATTATCCACATATTGAACCAAGTGTAAACAGTCAAAACAGCTCAACACATAAGCAAAGATTTTCTTTAAAAAAGATACAACAGTTTGAATTTTGAAATTATCACAGAAGATAAACCTTGATACTCGTTCATAATATTCCCAACAGAGGGACTTCCACTTTGTTCAAAGGATACAAACAAAGCTTCCAACAGTCAAAATTAGCTGTGGATGCAGACAACATGACTATGAAAAACATATTTGAATAAATAAGGTTAGAGAAGCAAGTTAAGAGTATAATGGCCTTGAATGTTATTTAAAGAAATTAATAATTTATGATACTGGCACCAATGCAAAGATTTCATCTGTCATTTTAAGTTTATCATGTTTATTTTAATGTTTGCTGTGCTTACCTATTGTCATAGCTTTAAGGGCTTCTTTAGGAAATGTTAAGAAGTTGTATACTGAATTATAGGCACGTGTTGGTTGCATACAACTGTCAAAAAGAATAACCGAGAGGTCAATACCAGGCAATATGGAAGAGTTATGGTTCACAGCATTGAGAGCATATTGAAGGGCAGCTGTATGAATAAATGAAGTAGGATGGAGCTTCCCACAACGGAAAGGTCGAGATCCTTGCTGATGTATGGATGCTATACCCAGAAGTGATAGTCTGCTGTTGTTTACATGATCGGTTGAAGCAATCTGTAAAAATAAAAGTCATATGTTACACATTTATAATTTCACTTCATAACACGGCTTTCAATATGAATTATAAAATACTCTAAACATCTAAATATGCAATTTTATTGCACTTTAGCAAAATACCTAAATATACATCCCACTGGAAATGTTTAAACAAACCTAACTGTAACTTAACGTAAAAATATCACACTGGAAAAGCTTCTCATAAATAAATAAAGAGTACTTTATTATTATGTGTAACTATTTAACCACGCTATTGGGATCTCTTTTGTGATGCTTAGATGGATGTCATTTAGGAGTAATAAATAATGCATATATTCTTTTAATGAAAAATTCCTTAAATTTTATAAAAATACTAATTTTAATTAGAGCAAAAGGTTTTGTGTCAAGGTAAACAGAAATGTCTTGAAGCAGCTCATATGTGTAGTGTACCTCCGATGACAGCATATTATGGCTTCTTGGAATGACGTCTGGCTGCAATATTCCTGAACCAATGGTTTTAGATGTGACATTTTTGTAAACTCATTTTTCACTTGTTTTTCTTAATTGCAGAATACTCCGAATTTGGAATTTTTTTAAAAATATTTTCCATGTTTGAACATTTATACTGGTATATGAAAATGTTGTACATGTTAATGTCTAAAAACTGGTGAAATCCAATTATAGCACTACTTTCATCACTTTTTATCTCTACAGTTTCAGCATGCTATTGCGGCTCACATTTGCTAACATCAGCACTGCAAATACGACTTATCTCTTTAGGCCTGATTTCAACACAAGGAACTAGGCAGGTTATTAAAGTCTTCTATAGAAGTATTTAAGGAAACACACTTACTGTCATTTTCCTGTCTCTGTAAACATAGTGAATCTCTATTTGTTTACAAAACTGAAAATAACCTCCTATGTACTAGCTCGGTAAGTAATCAAACACAAAAAATATGATGTGTTCCATATTAGAAAGCTTATGCTTCTATTTACTTCATGCTAATCAAGAAAAATTAGCAGAAATAGTCTTATTACTTGCTTACTTTTAAGTAGAAGTGAAATAAGGGAGTACCATATGTTAAAGTGATAGTCAAAAGCTTGTTGCTATGTGATTGAAGTATCTTTGTCTGTATGGACAGGAGTTGACAAATTTCTGTATGAGAAAAGTGTACATTTTTTTAAAGCTGAAACCAATAACAAGGAATATCTCAAAAATGATCAACTCCATGAAAAAAATGTATAAATTGTGTGTTTTAACATGCTCTACATTTTTTGTATGGTAAGTTTTTATCCTTCTCTTACAGTTTAGCAGTTGCACAAAATTCCATAAAATTTATCCAGACATTTTATTTTATTATTAGATAAATGTATTTTTTATATTTTATTTATTAGATAAATGTCTTTAGTATACAATGTTTTAATCAAAATCGTTAGAGCCATTTTTGAGAAAAAATTTCGAAAAAAATTCCATGTAAAGGGTATTTGGGGGTGGGGGGATTTTCGTGAAAATCTTTGTGTTGCATCCTTGTAAGATGCCAAACTTAAATACCAAGTTTGGTATTTAACAGTCTTTTCATTTTTGAGTTATGCTGCCCACAGACGTGCGCATGTGCGCGTGCACACACACACACACACACACATACACACACAAGCACACACACATTTTTCTATTTTTTTTTATTCAGGATGTCTCAAAATATGTATTTCCGAAATTTGTATTTATGAAATCTCGATATCAAATTTTTGGGTGCAATATAATACCTTCTCTATAAACTATATACCTACATAGTATGTATAGAGAAAGTAAAAAGATATTCACTCCTACAAAACAAGATCAGCCAATCACATCTCCATAGAATCAGTAAACTCTACCAAACATGGAATAAAAAGTATATTACGTAGTACCACCAAAACATACATCATCTCCCATTTAACATCAAAGAATCACTAAAATCATCTCAGTTTAAAAACAAACTCTTTTAATAACTACTTGAGCAATACTGTAGGTGTTTGTTGAAATATTGTATTAAGGTTAATCACACATCCACACAAAATAGATTAAAAAAAAAAAATTACTTCTATATACTATTTTATGTGAGATTATTCTATTCTTTGTATTTTGCATACCACCTTACTAAAGGGCAATCCATTCCTAAAGTATATGCTCACTGGGGCATTCTGTGTAAGTAAATTAGTTACAAAAAAAATTCATTGAAAAAAATTGATTTAGACTACAGAATGTAATCCCAAAATTGCAGCACTACTACATGGTTTAATGAGCAAGGCAGTGATAAAACAAATGACAGTGGAAATCAGTGACTTGCAATGGATCTTGGAACTAGTTCATTCCTTCATACATATAGCATCATGGCAAACGTTAACATTACTTTTCTGACTATTTTTTTAAAAAAAGTTCAAGGATCGTGATTATAATTAAGACAAAATCAATAATTGGTGAAAGATGATTCTTCAAAGATTTCCCCCTGTACTTTCACTCCATTTTCAGCCTTATAGCTATGGCTATATTCAGGTTCCATCATGCCATGTTGGCATATAGTGGGTTTGCCTTTTGTTTGCCCAGGATTCTTGATCATGGAATTTCTAGTTTGTGAGTGTGCCATTAAGTGCACATAGTTATGGGATCAATTAATCATCCATTAACAGCACTATAGAATGAATTCAGGACTTATTGACATGAAAAATGGAAATTTAGTCCATGGACCTTTTCTTTCAAGGTTTTAGATGCAAATAAATATTACATGGGACAAATGGCTTTACTTCCCCATTAAGCAAGCCATGCTAAGGATTTTTATACCTGAAAAGATCCTTCAACCTCCAACAGGTTTGAATCCACAACTTTGGATATTAGAGCCCAGCATGGTAACCCCTACATTGAGGAAGTGACTATGAGTACGAGTAGATATAATATAGTAAGCATGAGGGACAGGGGATTGTTCATCCATAAGAGACAGTGAATGTTGCATCTTTGACATATTTTGCTACCTTTTTGAGATGACTTTGGCTATATCCAATTATGGAAAGCTTTCTCTTTCTGTAAACTGCCTATGTAAATTCATTGCTGGCAATACTTGACCATCTCTGAGATCTTGGTGCTGCAACAGCAGGCAAATCTTTGTATGAGGAGTATCGCTACAAATTGTATTATGTCCACATCCATTTTTCTCAGGATAATTACCCTGAAGGTCATTAGCTGTTAAACTCATGTCTTAATCAGCGCTAGGTGCAAGAAGCATTGTGTTAGATTGTATTGTGTATTCTGTTTGTTTGTAGTGCTTTTTGCAATGGATGAAAGTGAAATTGTGGGAGCAAAGTCCAAAGGAAACCGAAGGAAACGTAAACAGCAAAAATAAGCAAGACAGGAAAAATATATGTTGAATAACATAATAATATTAGCAGCTAATCTTTTTGTTTTTTATGTTACTGTAATGTATCATCCCGCTAGCGTATCATGGAACATATCTTGAAACACATCTTTTTCCCAGAAATAAATCTAAGCAGTTATGCACTGTAGCAAATACCATCACGCATGAGGTAAAACCAAAGGCTTTGTCCAGAATTTATACATCTATCATGCCCATAGTAATACTTTCAGTTATTCATTGCAGTATTGCTTTTACTAACACAATAGTATTAGTGATAAGTGAATAGTTTTAATATCTTCTTCAGGCACTTGGATAAAGATTCTGGCTTCACTAAATGTATAGCTCTGGCCAGCACAAAGTGGATCCCTTCCATTGTTGCAGTATACCTACATCTTCTCTTCTCAAGGCCTAAAAGAAAGTCTCTGAAATGAAAACAAAACCGAACAAAATTATCAACTTTCCCTATTAATTTCTGCATTCACTCAAAAAAGACGTTGACTTAGGGAAGAACAGAAAAGAACCCCAATGTCAATAGTAATAAAGTACCAAGTTCTTCTTCATCTTTTTATTCTTCTTATTATTTATCATTATTCATTTCTTTTAAATAGAAGGTTCTTTCTTGAGTTAAGCAAATTTCTTGTTTATAATTACTGCAAACAACTAAAATTTTTTTGTAAAAAATACTCATATTTTTATGCAGTAAAATATGTTATTAATTAAAGATAAATAGAATGCAAGTTATTTTATCCATTCAATATATAATATCTACTAAGTATGTAATGATTTTTCTTTCTTATTTACAAACTTGTAGATAACATTAACCGTCCATATTTTAACTCTCTTTTTTCAAAGGCTTGAATTTGAAAAAAATATTTTGTTTGTAACACAGTTCCATTTGGGACATGTAAAGACAAGATTTGAGTCTGTTAGTTATGAAACAACTCCCATAGTTTTAAATTTAATTCATTTTTGGCTTTTCCTGAAAATTTTCCTTTTTGGACATAATATGGTTTACAACAATACTCCTTGCATGTACGTTTCTGACAGTGAGATAATGGAATGTAGTTGAAGAGTAGGGATAAAAAAGGTATAGTTTGAAGTAGCCCATGTGGCTGCAGGTCTTTGGAGGATGAAAGTTTTTCTACCCTCGTGGCTCCAAACCTGGCCTATATGCTTAATGTCTGTAATACTACAAAGATTAGATTATTTTCTTGAACTAAATATTTGTTTAGAGTTTTAGATATTTTATTCTATCTTCTTAGTGTTTCTATTTGCTGACAATAGAAGTTCCACTATATAGCTCTTCTTTTTACAAATGATGGATATAGTGCCCAATGCTTGTAGTATATTCCAATTGCTAGTGTCCAATGATGAGGTGTAGTTAAAGATATACTGCAATGCTTTTTCCAAAGTTCCAGGTATTGAAGATTTAAATTTAGTTCTTTCAAGGTCAGGGGAAGAGCATTTTATGAGGATATGTTTAAGATGATCTTCATAAATGTTACACCAACAACAAGTACTATTCAGATATTTTATAGCATTGTAAAATAAAATATATTCAATTTATGCTAGTCAAATTCTGTCATAATAATATATTAATACAAGAATGTCTTCTATTTACCAAAAATAACCTCACTGACAGAATCCTTTTGATTTAGTGCACCAAGGACTAGGGAACTGTTTACAGATTTAAGAAATTTCTTCCCTGGTGACCATAAGTCATTAGCTCAGTGTAATGTATTCACACTTTTAGTTTATTAATCCTTTTAGAACAATTTACATTGTTATTCAGACATATCAATGGTATAAATATTCCACTAACTTTATTTATGTATACAGTAGTACTGTAACTAAATGATAAGACAATAAACAATTTTCAATTACACATCATTAAGTTATTAAGAGCTAGTAATTCACGTTATATTTTGAAAACACACTATAACACAGATTTATTAACTCATGGTATTTGTACAATATGATACATACTCATCTATGGAATAGAATGTGTGCAGTAGTAGGAACAATTTTAAACGTTTTTTAAAATGGTTGATTTTAGTAATTACTTTGATATTCTGAGGCAATATGTTAAATAGTCTAATACCCAAATTCTTTACATTATTTTTAGTTATGTTAGTTCTACAGAACTGAACATGTAGTGCATCCTTTTGTTGAGTGAGCTTCTGAACTCCGAACAAAGGAATTAACATGCTAACAGATATTAATGAACTTTATATACAATACTGAGTGAAGTGACACTACGTATATTGAATTTACTTTATTTATTTTATGAATTGAATTTTATTTAGATATACTGTCATTTTTAGAATAAAATTTTTATTTAACCATTTTATTGCTGCACCCCCAATTCATAAATTCTCAAACCATTGCTGGTAAATGTATTAAGGAACATCCACTGTAAGGGACACTATGACTGAAAGACCACATCCACTTGCTCACAAATATTTCCCCATTTAGAATTAAGGCACTAAGAGTGAAATAATACTGTGCAAGTTAATTCTATAAATTGAATATGTACCTCAATAACTTGTGGAGTGCCTTGTTCTTCCAAATCATGACCATTTTTACAAGCTGTGCGCATTTCACTGAATGGTATTTCATTTCTATTTTCATCAGCATAGATCTTTAGCTTTGCTGTGTCGAGTTTAACTTTTCTTGAGGCACTTATATAACCAACAGTAACGGGCTTCCCATTATTTTCTAAATGATGTATATTTAGTACCTGAAAAAAAAAGTAATTAATTCAGATATATGTATTACAGCCAACCACCAACATTTAGTTGAGATTCATGTATTCAGAAGTTGTAAAAATAGTGAGTAGTAAATCTTTTAATGTGCAAAGTATCTTTAACCCAATTAATTCAACTTAACACAATGTGTTGTAGCCTTGATGTCATTTTCAAGTGCAAATCCTTACTGAATTCTGCAAGTATCAATTTTGCTGAAATGGTAGGTATCTGTTAGTCTAGATAAACCTTTTAATTAGCTTGTTCATTAACAGAAGTTTAAAATTCATAATTTTATCTGAGTATTTTCAAATGAATGTGTTATTCCAAGTTAAAAGTTTATCTTATGAAACATCTTTCAAAAGCTGTGGAAAAGGATTACTTTTTACTGCTCAATTCATAATATTCTTGCATATTTTTGTTTGAAGTATTTAACTTCCTTTTAGTTTTTTCATTTACATATGTTTTCTTGGGTGCTCGGCTCCCTAGTCTTCATTCAGTAGGTTTTGAGTCACTTCAAAAACAAACAGAGCAACAACACTGAGACATTAAATACATATAATTTACCACAAACTAGCTGAACTATTAAAGAAAACACGTTGCACATACCAGTGTGTGAACTCTGAGATCTACAACCAGAATGAAACTTAGCATTGAAGCCCCTATATATCAACCTCATAACCTATCCACCATAATGGCTGAGGGCCTCTAAGAAAGAAACATTTTTTGGTTGACAGCAATGCAAAAAAAAAAAAAAGAAGGCAACCTCTCTTCTTCCCTCTGGCCCTTGCTTCCCTGTAAAGCTAGCATCCAAGAAAAGGTTCACATACAGACTGTGCATTTTAGAATCAAGGTGATTTAAATTATAATTGCCTAATTATTTTATAACTGAAATAATATAATAGAAAATATCTAAGTTTTTTTTATTTTTTTTGCTTTTATTACATTTTTGATAGTTATGAGTGGAAACTTTGTTTTTATCTGCATAGTTTTTTCTTTCTTTTCGGAGAGTATTTAACATCTGCTTTTACTACTATGACACCGCAGGCAATGACACTGATGAATGGTGAAATGTAATGAGAACGGAGGAAACCCACTTTCATGCCACATTGTCCACATGCAGTCACTTAGGATCGAACCTGGTGAGAGGTGAGTGGTCTAACCACTTGGCCATGATGCGACCACTTGCATAGTTTCTTAAATTTTTCAAGTGTTGTGATTCTTCTATTATGCAACTCTCTTTCCCTCTTTTTTTTTTTTTTTTTTTTTTTTTAAGTGTTTAACGCCTGCTTTTACTGCTTGTGGCACTACAGGTGATGACACCGGTGATGCATGGAATGAAGATGGAGCACCGGTGTAATGCAATGGCGGGGGAAACCGAAAAACCTGGAGAAAACCACCCCTGGACCACTTTGTCCACCACAAAAGTTGCATGTGGTCGCTTGGGATCGAACCCAGCCCATCTAGGTGAGAGGCGAAGGGTCTAACCATTCAGCCATGGCACAGCTTCCCCCTGCTCTCTCTCTCTCTCTCTCTCTCTCTCTCTCTCTTTCTCTCTCTCCCTCCCTCTCAAGAACTCATGGGTAAACAAAATTGAAATTAACATTAGTAGAATGGTTTTTATACATTTTATTGATGACACTGAAATCTGTTCTCTTTTCATTCTGCTACAAAAAAAAAAATTCAAGAGTGACTTGCCACCTGAAAAAGGTTTAAGTGGATATTTGAAAATTTAAACCATTAACAAATGCCTCAGAAATTATTACTGCTAGAAATAGTTTTATTGGAAATAAATATGTACTTTAATGAGATCTATATCTTTTGTGCAGTAAAACTCTGTTCAGTACTTGTGGCTTGCCAATTATATAAAAGTGTCTCACAAAGAGAACTTCATAGGTGATTCACAGAAAATTCAAGCTGTACATTTTATTTGTCATAAAAACCGTATTTTAAACATCCTTAGAGCCATTTTTGAAAAGATCATAAATAAAGACAGCTTTTGACATGAAGGTTAGCAAATCTTTGGAATTTCCCGAGCATAAATACCAAGCTTGTACTTTACCAATTTTTAATTTTTGAGTTATGCTGTACAAGTATGCATGCACGCACCTCAAATCCTGTATATTTGATTGAAATCTCTGAATTGAATTTTAGGGTAGAATGCAGCAATTCCTCTACTTATTACAAAAAGTAGTAAGTAGATTGGGATTAATTTTGCTCCAAAAACAAAGTTACCTACTATTAAGTTCAAGAATAAAGAATATTATTCCACCCATAGAAAAGCAGGAATTTATCAATTAAATTCATTCACTGCAATGAAATATGTTTTGAAAAACTATACAAAGTTTAAAATACTAAAAGGAACATTATTTTATTATATATTATAACAAGAAAATGGAAAAAATCTGCTGTAATCAATCTTTTGCACTAAGGAGAATTCCTTATCTTGGAAATGAGTTTGGTAGATGGTTTAATAACATAAAATGTTTGAGGAGTTATATAGCTTCTGTGTTGGCAATTGCTCCTAGTTTGTGCTTTCCTGGTTTATTTTATTTAGAAGTCCATCATGTATATTTACAGCTGCTATAGATGTGCTAGATATATGATCATTCTTTGAGATTGGTCCTATTCTGTAGAACCCTTAACTGGCAACAAACGTCCCACTTTAAATATAGGTACTTCATTTGAAAAAATAGAAGCAATATTATTAAAGTAGATTTCCTATCAAACCAGTAAGGTTCATCTAAATACCAACAGAAAGCATTCCAGCTTAGTCTATGGATAGTTATAGAACTTGGCACAGATTAATGGTTGATAATAACAAAGTAGCTGCTGAAAGTTTTTGCAATTATTGCACTAATTCAAAGGTAGTTTTTCAAAACTGCCTTCAGATAATAAAAGATACCTCAATATCAGCATGAGAATTCTCCCCAGAATTTGAAAATGCAACAGCATTCAGTCCAACTCCTACAAATGCCATATTAGGTGTCACTTCAAATAGCCGTTTGCGTACTCTTTCCACATCCTTCATACCATTGCACTTAATTCCATCTGAAACATACATTTTCCTGTTACAATATCAATGGAAACTGATTCTGTGCAAAGCAAGTAAATTTGAATATACAAAAGTATATTAAACCATACCAAGAGAACACTTTCCTAAGTTTTTTATAAATTCAACCAACCTGATATATTCAAATTGATGATGGCTATTTAACCACTGCAAAAGTGGTATAAAGGATATTGCATTCAGGTCCATATTAATAACATAATTTTATTTTTCTACAAGAGCCAACCAGTTTTTCAGGTGGTTCTATGAATTTTACTTATACATGCACTTTGCTACTTACCTCAAACTGCAGATATGTGAAATCTTATCACATGATCATATGTAAAAATCAGCATCAAAAACAAAAGAATAGCAGATCTAAAAAACTAGAGTAGTGTTCCCAACCTTTTGAAGTTCACGGCACCCTTGGGAGTAACATTAGACACTAGGGGCAACCTTCCTTGAATTAAAAAAATTCAAGTTTAAATGTTAATTTATTGAAATTATATAATAAGTAATGTACACCATAACATAATACAGTAAACTTTACTACAATCACTGAGTAAAAATACAACAATAGTTGTTTGATTAATGATTAATGTGAAACTTGTGATTGATGCTTAGAGCACAGACATGATATCAGGCCTTACAGTTGACAATGAAACACACAAATTATCTTTGAGGTTATTTAGTCTATTTCTTGCTTTGGATGTTATTGTCACCGTAGCTGAGAAGGCTTGCGCCCAGTGCTAGGATGTTGAAAAAGGCAAAAATGTGTTAATTGCTTCCTTCATTAGGTTAGGATACCCTCTCTGTTGAAGCCAAAAAGTAGCCACTCTTGGAGAACTTACCTTTAAGTATCGAATCATCTCAAAGATCAATAAGTTCATCTCGTTCACAAGCAGTGAAATCTACAGTGCAATCCATATAAACCTGAACCATTTTAATTTGCTATAAGTTTTCTCTGAAAGCTCTTAGAAGTGTGACATTTTTTTTAATGATCTAAGTTCTTAATGTGCCTAATGGATGCAAAATCAGAAGTTATCGATTTCAAATAGATGTAAATGGCTATTTTTCATTTATTTTTAATTTAAATATCTAGTTAATGGGAAATTACAATTGTTGCATTCTTCTTCCTATTATTGTTATTGTTGTTGATGTTTATCTATTATTATCGTTAATTAACACTATTATATTATTATTATTATTATTATTATTATTATTATTATTATTATTACATCAGTATGTATTAAATTTCATTGAAATTATTTAAATTGTTAAGGATGACTTTCATTATACTTTATCAAATGCTTGTGTGAAGTTCAGAAACCCTGGCTGCATTTCTGGACTTCACAAAAGCATTTGATAAAGTATGGCATCCTAGTCTTCTATACAAACTGCATAACCTTGGAATACCTGATTATCTCTACTATATTATTTAAGCTTCCTAACAGATCAGACTTTCTCAGTTACAGTATGTATATGGCAATCCTCAATCAAGCCAGTTTCTGCTTGTGTTCCTCAAGGATCTGTGCTGGGACCAACTCTCTTCAACATTTTCAATTCATACATGCCTCCCCAAGCCTTCTGTTGATGTTTCTATATATGCCAATGATACAGCCTTGTTTACCTTACATGAGCAATGAAAATTGCACTGAATTCTCTATCCACCTGGCTCAAATCTTGGCGCATTGCTCTAAATCATGATAAATGTGAAGCTATGATTTTCATGCTTTGCCAGCTGCCTTCTCCTGCCCCACTTAAAATTGACATTAATCTTATAGAATGGAAGTGCATTAACAATAAAATACCTAGAAGTTCACTTCGACCATCACCTCACCTTAAAATCTTACATCAATAACAAGCTCAACTTAGCCTATTTGTAGAGGTCATAGTTACACTGAGAACTTGGCATTCTCACCATTGAAGACCATCCGCAAACAGGCTCAGAGATTCTTCCGCAATTTACTGAAAGTGTCAGGTACAGTATTCTTTTCTCTGGGCTTCCTACCAGAATCCACAGTTGGTTACCTCAGGATATCTTGCTTTATCACCTTCTTCCTCCAATGTAGAAGTAGCAGTGTAACAGAGTTTGATTATACTACTTCCTTACAGAAGAACCTGCTGAGGTTGATCTCACTTCTGTTATATCCTTTGTTATTATGCTTGCTCTATGTTTATAACATTATCAATGGTGTATATAGTACTATGTGTGCTGATTGATCAATTTAAAAAAATTTTAAAATCCTAATTAAAATTGCAAACATAATTTGCCAAATGAAAAAAGGAACTAGTCCAGAACCTGGTTACAGCCTACACCTCTGTGTAGGTACTTACAAAAGTACCTTTAAAGTACTTACAATATTGTAAGTACTTTAAGTCCTGGGCTCCATACTTTAACCAACTATTGGGTCAATTAAGTTGTCATTGAGGTATGTCATACAAAATAATTTGAGATCACCTTGAGGTTTACCAGGAAACATGCGAGTCATTTGGGGAATTTGATACTGCACTGTCATTGTACCATGGTAGATCAGTGGTTAGAGCAATAGGCTAGAGACCAGGAGATTCGTGGTTCAAATCATGGCATGGAATTTTTCAGTCAGACTCTACCTATCCAAATAAATAAACAAAATAAGTGAAATGAATAAAATGAAATTAACTAAATAAAATGTTGAAAGAATGAGGTTTGAAGCTTCAATCCTAAAGGTCTTAACAATAATTAATCATTGTAATCTACTTTTCCACCAGGTGCACCTTAAAAGATTTTACAAACATACATTAATATATCATACTGCATTCATATTCACAGCAACCTTTGCTTTAAGTTTTCTGCAAGTTCTTTACAATTGGGAAATAACTAGTTTTGGTTATATACGGTAAAGAGCAAAGAATCTGATGATGTATTTGGCTCCCATAGGGATTGTCTTTATTTAATGTTGGCAGTTCCATGTCAGCTGTGTTATATGTCTACTTAACTTATTGGATCAAAACTAAGTAAGTGGAAAGGTGTGAAAATGGAAGTATTTTAACTTAATGACTGAAATATTACTCTCTAGATGCTGGCACTCAAATCCTTATCAATGACAAGAGAGCAATTCCAGATCAAGAACAAAGGAAACATTATGTAGAATAGTTACATGAAAATAACTTGTAAACACTTCTCTCTTTATTGCATGTGCTATTTGAGAGAAGCAATGTATATGGATAACAAACCAAAATTTATTGCCCTTCTTTAGCTTCCGGAATATTTCCAAGAACAGGGTTCAAATTGGTAGAAGAAATACCACAAACAGAGTACGGGCAAATTTGGTATTACAAAAAATAAAGTAGAAAATCCTAGTAAGGAACTGAGTTATTCACAGATGACCCACATAAAACAAAAAAATATTTTTAAAAAATGACATAATTTTGCATTACTTGAAAAGTGTTGGCAACCTTCTTAATACCCATTTTCTTGCAAAACTCCAATAATGTTATTTATTAAGATTCTGAAGCAATTTTGGAAAGTAGAATTGGAATAAAAAGGTCATTTCATATAAAGGATCCAAACCAATAATATTCAGTTTCCTAGTCTTGTGCTCTTCCATCTGTGCTATGAAATCAATGCTGGTGGTTAGAAAACTGTCCATGTGACTTGAATTTTACCGATAAAACACAGGCTTTCTCAACTTCTCTTGAGATAGGATCTGTCATTATCAACTTATATAGTTTTTCTTTCTTGTTCTACTTTTCCAGCTTACGGAAGAACAATCAATAGAATTAAACTGGTTATGTTTTCACATTGAATCTAAGCCTACTTAGAATCCTAGCCTCAGATGCATATCTGCCACTATAAAAAAATGCTAAGCCAATCAACTGTATAGCTAGAATTAAGAACAGCTATGAATATGGTAGATGGTGCTACACTAAAGTTTTACCAACTTAACATGCTGTTCATTAAATGGCACTTTTCTGCTCTTGAGTGTACCTATATGAACAAACATGCTAAGGAATCTTAACTGCAGATAAATGTATTTGTTTAGCAGAAGGTGTAAGTAAAGCTTTCATTTAGAGTTTTAATCTGTGCTGCATATATAGAGAAACCCCAAAGTAGTTGATTCACCTGGTATAATTTTTACTATAATAATGTAATTAAAGCTATGAATTAATTTTAATTAAAGTACATGTTTGGTTAATAAATTACCTGAACAAAGCTCTCTTTTGACAGTTCCCAGTGCATGTGAAATTGCCAAAACTGCATTTATTGTGTTCACAACAGAAGGATTCTATAGACATAAACATAAAATATATTAATACAACATACTAAGTATAATACATATAGTTATTAGTACCTATCTATTTAGTGTTCATAAGACGCTTTCAGACTTTCACATGCATGGTTTGAAGTCAAGATACCACTAATAAGATGCAAGTTTCAATAGTCTTAATAGTATACCAAAGTTGACAAAAGTAAGACTTAAAATTCTGAGCCGTGCACAGATCTACTGTTTGATTTGCACATATTCATTATTCTAAACTACAGTTTGGAGTAGTCCAAGTAGAAGTAGATGTTGTGGATAATTGCAGTGGTCCTGCCAAGAGAGGAATAATTATTCTTCTGTACTCCTCTTACCCAGAACGTCTATTCTCACTTTGCATCACTCATAGCTTGCAATTTAGTACAGAAAAAAATTTAAAACAAATGTAGAGGAAAAATGTAAAAGATATCATAGATCTGCAGAAAGATACCTATTTGAGAGTTGGCATATTACTATGTCTTTAGTAGTGATGACTAATGAGTCTGGTGTGCAGTATATCAACAACCAGTTGGATATTTACATTGAAGCCATCCAAGTGCAGTAATTGATAGGTACCTATATGTAAATGTTAAAAATAACAGGGTGTTTGTTTTCAAACTGCTTATGCATATGCTAATAATTTAAGAAGTTAAAATAAACTAGCTAATTCATTTAATAAGGTGTCTTTGCTCATAACTGCTAAACATGTCTTTGGCACAATACAGACAAAATTTGCAATTTAACTCACATAATATCCTATAAATAAATGGAATTGTTTACTTAATTTACTGAAGTTTCTAAATCAGAGAAAGCAGACATCAAATGCTGCAGATTTTTGTAAGAATGTGAGCCTATATTTCAATTTGAATGCATCATTTAAGAAAAACTATTTCTTTAGTCATTATTGAAGTTTGGGGACATCATCTGTATTAAAAATTCTATTACATTAGAGAAACTTACATGTGTGAATTGGTAGCTCTGTAAGTCAGTGTATTTATTGCTGAAGCAAGAAGCTCCTCTGCAATGAAATACATTTGACCAGAATTCAGCAAACCAAGGATTCCATGAATTTGAGGTTAGACTAAGACTTCGGAAGTGATGTTCAAATTCTGCTACTCGTCCAGCCTTGGGCTGCAAAATTAGGGCTCCATAGGTATATTCGCTGTAATTTGAAACAATATAAAACAAGTTTATATAACATTTTTCTACCTGCTTTATTAAACAGAACAATATGAAGGCATATGTTTATATGTTTACTAAAGCTTAAAAGAGGTATATGCTGGTATGTTATCTTTGAGTGCAGAGACTTTTAGGATGTTGCTGCTTATCTTTTAGATAAAGAATTTACAACTGCTAAACTCCTCATTACCTACTTGGTTTTTATAAATTTGCAGAGACCTATTTTTGACATGATATTCATAAGCAGACCTTTTCAGACCAGGTGCCTGCAAATTTCAAGCCTGTGTATGGTTGCAATGACACAAAAATAAACAATTTTCCAAGATAAGCAGAAATTGTATGATTGAAACCCAGTTATTAATGTTATAGAACATAGGCAGCACCCATTTAATGTTAAAAATGGAGCACAAATACAAGAAAACAACATATAATATACCTATGTTATTTATTTAGTATATGATACTACAATTTATGCTATGTTTGTCAAAGTTCTATCTCTGTAATTTTTGTACGTATGCCTACTTTTATAATGAAAAAATAATTCAGAAAATGCAGTCTAAAATTTGCAATACCGAATAATTAACTCAAAATTCTATGATTGTACATTCTACCAGCAATTACTTTTACAGTGCTATCAAGATGCATTATTTTATAGATACTGACCCAAAGAACAGTAGAACTATTCTTAAAAACTTTCTTTTAAATACGAAGGATTTTTCCAAGAACAGACTGAATTTATCTTCAAGTACTTTGTTTTCTGGGAAGAAAGTAATGATAAAGTATGTATGGTAATCTTTTCACCCAGGCTGCATGTAGAACAAGGTTGTAAAGTTAAAATCAGACTGAAAAATTCAGTGCCACAGTCTTGTTTTCTGTTGTTATTAATGATGTGACTTCAATTTTTTATTAACAAAATGATTATTTGTTTTATTAACAGCATTATTTACTAAATAAAATTTATTATAATTGATCCATCCAAAGAAATTTTCAATCCAAATTTCCATTACACCATCTCCTCTCATTTATGTTCATTCCTACTTATTTTGCTGCTTAACTAATACCTATATATTTTCTTTAATTTAAAATGTTTAAACATTAATATTTATATGAAATACTAAAAATTAAATTACATCTCTTTTATAGAGAAAACAGAAACAACATTGATGTACAACATAAGCATGGCACAGAATCTTGTGCCAAGCACAGGAAAAACAAAATGAATGGAAGTCACAAGCAATGACACAAAAGTAGGAGTAGGAGGAGGATATTAATTGAATAATATACTCATTACCTGAATTCAATATTTTGTTCAGATGTAAACATTATCCATGAGAAATCTCCAGGAAGTATCTGGCTTTCATCCTCCAGTGCTCGAACAACCCTAAATATCAATTCCAGTCTTTCAGAAGGTAGCATCAAAACAACCACTCTTGTTCCCTCCATTTGTGCACGAAGCATTAGGAGACATTTTCTAATTAATGCTGTGTTATTAAGGGATGCTAATGGGACAGGAATGCCTCCAGTGAGCTTTAGATTTGAAAATGATCCTATGCTTTTTTCAACATATCTGAACATATCTTCATACTCAATTCCATCCTGATGGTATATAACAGTAAAACATCTCCAGTTGAGATGCTCCAATAAAGCCAGTAGTGAAGAGGCCTGAACAGCATGAGAGGGTGCTAATTGCAGAGGATAAGGTGCATATCTTTTGCGCTGAGAAGGTGGACCACCAGCTTGTGGTGCAAGAACAGCTATCTCAAGATGTCCTACTGCTTCTGTTACTGAAGCTGCTTGTTCTGTGTCACCACCAGCTAGCACTGCAACTATATTTGTTTTGTTCACATCTTTTGTGTTGTACAAGTCACTGGCATGAAGACTGAGAAAGTTTGAAACATCACGAGAAGTTTTAACAATACTTCCACAGGTGTCCAAAGCAATGGCAGCTAGAGACATTTCAGTATTGTTGCGATTCACCTGAAAAAATAGAAGTATTATAAATATTCTCTTAACATATTCATCACAGAATGTTCAAATAGACCTGATCACTGCAAAATGAATTTCATAATTTATTAAATTGTAGGTATCTAAACCACTGTCAAAAATAAAACTTCTTGGTTACATTTTACTTTCTCTACACTACTATGTACATAATGTATAGAGAAGGTATTGTAAAACACCCAAAAATTTGATACTGAAATTTTACCAGAAATATATGTTTTAAGACCCCCTGAATCCAAAAAAAAGCATTTTTTTAGACAAATGTCAGTGTGGCATATAAGTTTAGTATCTTCTAAGGATGCGACACGCTAACTACCCTTTACATGGAAAAATGTTCGAAAATTTGATTTGATCAAAAATGATCATTTTGATTAAAATATTGTATGTTTAAAATGTTTACATGACAAATAAAATGTGTTTTGAATTTTCTGGGAATAGTCTCTGAAAACATCTTCATTCTGGATGAATTTTGTGGAATTTTACATAACTGTTAAACTATAAAAGATACACAAAAGCTTGCTACACAAAGTTAAAATATGCAGTATATATATATACATATAATATTTTTGTGTAGTTGGTCATTTTTGAGATATTCATTGTTATTGGTTTCAGTTTTAAAATTCTTATATTTTTCTCATATGGGCATTTGTCAAGTCCTGGACATACAAACAAAGGAACTTCATTCACAAACAAGTAGCTTTTAAAAGATTTGACTATCCCTTTAGTCTATGATATTTCCTTATTTCTCTTCTACTTACAAGGAAGCAAGTAGGTAGGTAATAGAGCCATTTCTGCTAATTTTTTCTTGATTACGTGAAGTACATAGAAGAATAAGCTTTTTAACAATAATTTGTTGCAGAGATGTAGAGAAATCATGTGAATGGAGCACATCAGATTTTTATGACTGAGCCAATGATTTTAATATATTATAATCTTCGTCAGGCTCTTCTGAAAATCATATGAAGGCTAACACAAGGACATGTCCAGATTTGTTCATGGAGATGTAAGAAAGCAAGAAGTTCAGCTCAGGTTACCAAACATTTTTAATAAATAAAGATAATTAGTAATATTTAAAGTTTTACATATGGAATAGGGGGGTTAATTGGCCTGTCTGCTGCCCCAACCATCTGTATCTATATAGAATTATTAATCTATCTCTAGCAGCACAGATATATTATCACCACCAGTTTGATATTGTTGAGTGTTCTTGTGAGCAATTTCTCACACCATATATGATATAATTTTATCGCTCTGTACATTGCAGGTTTCAAGTTTATTTGCTTCTTTATGGTTGTAATTTTTTTTCGATTTCAATTTCCAGTTCTTGCTTTACTAAAAGGCAGAGACAAAAATGATGAGTTTTTGTATTTTGTAAAGAAAGAATAAAGAAAACTATTAAAGAACCTAAGTATTATTTCTTCCACCTCCATTATCTAACTTAACAACAATGAGTTACATACACACTTATTCATAGGAGGCTTAAAATTTATTACATTTATGTAACACAGTTTTTAGTTTAATATTGTTACAGAAAAGTTTATAACATGTACAAATGGAAGCTAGTAACAGTGAAACAACACAATTAATAATAATTTCTATCAACAAATTTCTGGTTTAAAAATGCTTGCTGATGTTTTCATGAGTTATTTTTAAATACAGGTCACTAATTTCTGTTAAGTTTTTTAAATCTTGGTATAAATATCTAGATTATATTTTTTACATTTTTCCTGATAAACATGAAAGTAATGCTTTAAACTTTTAAATTTAAAGATAAAGCTATAAAATTCACAATGGACATTGGAAATGACAGATGTCTCCCTTTCCTATATTGAAAAATAATAAAAAGTAACAATCAATTAAATTTTGGAATTTATAGAAAATCAACTCATAATGATAATTACATAAAAAATGACAGCTTTAATACTTTTCTAAATAAATTTGCTGTTTTTAATAGTTCAAATTATAGGTTGATAATTTATATCTTACCAAAGAAGAATACAACAAACAATATACATACATTATCAGCATTGCTTTAAATAATAGTTTTAAGACTGATTTTATAAATAAAAAATTGAGAATCTTAAATATCAGAAAGCTGTTAAGGATGATTCTTCTCTTAAGAAATAAAAGATAATTAACTTTTTATAAAATGTACTTGTCTTATGATCCTTAGGCAAATAAAAAATTCTCAAACATTTTTAAAGAACATGGTATAATATTGGGTCCTCAAAGTAAATACAATATAAAAGATTTTTAGGCTTTTCAAAAAAAGATGACATTTCAGAAAATAAAAAAAATCTGACATTTATCAATTAAGTTGTTGAAATTGTGCCTTTGTTTACTTGAACAAGACCAAACATCAATAGGAAACTTAAGAGTTAAGGAGCAATTTAGAAATATTAAATACAAAGAGATTGATAAATCAGCTTTGGCAGGTCATTTTTGGGAATTTAACCATGAAATAAATCCAGAAGTTGAATTATTAAAACACTTAAATGAACCCATAGATTTAATAGTTTGGCTGAAAGTATTTATTTTAAAGAATAAAAATCTGCAATAAATTTTGATGTACCACCAATTGAATACCCACATGGAAAAACAATGCAAGCAACATTTTGTCCTATTGCAATATTGTAGTGAAAAAACGTTACGCAAACTCTGTTCTATACTGTGATACACTCTGGTGGCTAAAACTGAAAGTACAGATTCGAATGTAGATGGTTGAGTTAGAAGGTTGTGGAAAAATGTTACAAAGCTTAGAGAAAATGGCTGATGCACATGGCTGTGTGACAGTGTTATAAAACAGATAAATAGTAGTAGAAAACGAAAGATTAATTTTATGAATTGGAAAAGAGAAATTTGAAAGAGACTGAAGAATAGTGGGAAAGCACATACAACATATTTAAGAGAAAGTTGTACCTGCCAAAGACCCTCTAGACATGATAAGAACAAAAAACATTACAAATGTTACGTAGTTTGTTAATTTGTTAACACAGTGCTCTTTTTATAGTAGGCCTACTTTGAACAAATTAAAACTAAGTTTATTAAAATGCAAAATATAAATATCTTGTAATTACTTCCAAATGGTAGCTTATTCACTGGCTCCAAGTTCGATTACAAGCAGGTTTAAACATATCCATTTTCTTCATGAACCAGCAATTTTCCTCATAACTTATTATTTTTGTTTGTGATTTGAAAGATTAATATTATATTTATTTACTTTTCCAGGACAGATGTTGCTGCTGCTCATATAAAGGATGCCTAGAAGTTTGATTTGAAGATAGTGATTTTTATGCTATGGATTACAATGGACAAACACTGTTCTTGGCCCCCTGTATGGAACTTCATGAACCTAAGAGGAGGAGGCTAGGTGAGGTATCTTCTAGACTTTGCAATGTAAAATACACTCTCATGACAAAAGGAATTTGTACACAAGTATGCCAGAAAATGTTATCTTCAGTTTTAAATATACTCACAGAATATTAAAAATCGTAACTAGAAATTAAAATCTCGCTCTAGCTTGTCTGACATGAGGGGAAAACATCACAACCAACCTCACAAGATACATGATGATTCTGTTGAGCTCATTAAACAGCATATTTCCTCATTCAATACTCAGGAAAATCATTCTGGGCAATCTTCTAACAAAAAAAAGAAGTTTACATCCTGATATGAATATCAGTAAAATTTATGAACTTCATTGTGGCACATATCCTGGTAACAAAGTCAAATTGCATAAGTATACAGAAGTCTTTAATGATCATTTTGATTTACGTTTTGGTCTACCTTGAGCAGACATGTGTAAAATGTATGACCAATATTTTACTATGACTGCTGCTGCAAAAAATGAAACTGAAATGAACAGAATTCTTTTGGAATCAGAGCTTCATCACAGAAATGCAGAAAAGATTTACCAAACTTTGCAAAATGATTCAGAGGACTGTGTTATTTGTTCAAGTAATTTTCACACCTAATCTGATGCATTCCAATGTAATATTATCAGAGACAATATTCCATTTACAATTTCAGAATTCACAACATGGCACAGAGAATGTTACAATGTGTCTGTGGCACAAATCTATAGCAAAGAGAGGTTTTTCTGAAATCAGCTCCTGCATTTTAAGATACGCAATATCTAAGTACTCTAAATTACAACATCATGAAGAATGCAGCCTGATTATCTGGTCAGCTGGATGTGTAGGCCAGAACAACAACTGGAAAACGATAACTTTACTGTATTATTTAGTTTGCCAAAATTGTTTCACTAGGTAAATCTGAAGTTTCTTATATCAGGACACAGCTTTTAGCCTTGCGACCATGACTTCACTTTAATAGAGAAAACAAAAAGGATGAGTAAGCTCTATCAACCAAGGAATGTGTTAGAAATTATTGCTAATGTGAGAAGATCTAAATATTTCGAAGCGATGGTAATGAATCGGGATGATATCAAAAAGCATAACATTAACAAAACTACAATATAAGTATTTTTGACTCAGTTAAAATGGACACAAATCACATAAGACAATCTTACAATCATAAGAGTGCGGCAGTCCCATAATGTTATTGAAAAATGGCTAGCTTGCGACCTACTGAAGAAAAAATGAGGCCATAATCCGAAAAATGTGCATTCTATTTGTATTCTTCCTGAGCCAGAAATTTTACCAAAATTGTATACAGAAACACTTCCTGTAACAAAGGAGAAGAAACAAAATCTCATGAAAATGACCGAGTATTTACCACATGATTGTAGATTACTTTAAGAGAATTTGTGCTGTGTCTGATGTAGGTGACATGCTGTACATAAGTGTAACTATTTCAGGTTTTTAGCACAATATTAATATAGTAATTGTACATGTTGCATGTCTTTTGTAACATTTTTTCACTGTAAAGAAAATAAAATACATTGCACAGTTTAATGCATTAGGATAAAATAATGCATTACAATGATTAAATATTGCTTCAAGTGTTACTATGAGGAGCCTGTTTCATAAACCTCACATGCACAACAACTGTGAACATTATGTAAAATTATGAAAATTTGTCAATGTGTTAGAATGTTACAACTTTGTCTTTCATTATAGGCAGGACTATAAGTGTTAACAGATTTAGAACCTGTAAATATGATTATTATAGAACTATATAGCTATAAAGTCTTGTTTCATAAACATGACTTTATCTATTAAAAGTGATACCTATTTAATGTACAGTAGTATGAATAAATGTAATTGTTAAGGAAATAGCACAGAATGAATCCTAAATTAAAAATGTTGAGAAATGTTGATAAAGTTTCAATTTCAAACTCAATTCAATTTAATTCAAAATCTTCTCGGGCTTCTAGCCAGGTAAAAACTTGGCTTGACACCAAGCCAAGGTGTCAAGCCAAGTTTTTACCTGGCTAGAAGCCCGAGAAGATTTTGAATTAACACGTCGCCAGGAAAGCTTTAGTTCTTATTTCAATTCAATTTAGTTACTCTACTTGCACAACAGAGTGCTGTGAACTTAACTCATCTGCATTTACATGAAATTGTATACCTATGGCTAGTCTGTGCAAAGCCAATATTGTACACACTGAGGTGTGAGTGTATCATAACATGATTAATTTAAACTATATCCAGCTGTTGTTTTGTTCACACCTATACAAAGCCACTGAGGCTGGTTCTGCAGTTGAGAGGTCAGAGTTCTGGCTTCTCAACCTAGAGGTCCCAGACTTGATTCCCAGCTGGAACAGAAAATTTTTCTTTGTCAAGAATCAGTCTGGAAGTATGAATGTGGGAGTGAATGTCTGCGTGTTTAATAACTTAAAAAAAAAACAAAAAAAAAACAATGTTATGAAGCCCTACAATTCAGGGAGAAAAACACCAGCTTTGTTTCTCAAGTCAAACCTCCCAATCTGATCATAGAAGTTCCCTTTAACTTTATATAGCCCCCTTTGGCTATATAAACTAAACAATTGACAAAAAGATCTTAAAGGTTAGGTTAAACCTTTCCCGAAACATGTGGTGAAGTTTTATTTCTCATTAAGTACATCTATTCATGCTGTAACATCCATGAAAATCTACTTTCTAAACATCTAATCCATGGCTTCTACTGAACTCTGGATCATTATCTATCACTTCCATTAAAGCTATTTAAATCAAGTTTCATAAAAGACAAAAGTGTCATGTAAATTGTTGGACTTTACTCTGTCACCCATAAAATTGTGACTTTTATAAAACAGGATCCTGTTCATAATACATTGAAATAACTGGAAGATGGATTCATGTATGCATAAAAATAGAAGAATAGTATTTATACTAACTTGGTCAATGGCCCACAGAAAAGCCTCTAGTTGTTCAATCCCTTGCCTACTTATTTCACCACTACATTCTAGTGGATTCTGAGAAGGCTCATGGACATTAAATGTTGCTGCTATATGAAGAACAGTATTGAAGTTTGCCTCTTTTGTGGAGTTTTCTTGAGGTTTTGTCATAGTGACCCAATCAGAAACAGAAACAGTATCCTGATGTTTTCTGCACCTTGGGCATTTACTATAAGCACTGCATTGTGATGCCAGGGACATGACCCTTACTTCATCACCAGTGTCTCGATAGGCCAATAGATTTTCAATACCTTGCAACTTAGTTTCATGATACTGGCCGACCTGAAAGATAAAAATATTAGTTTGGTTTCCAAATCATTCATGTTGCTAAACTTTAAAACTAAAAAAAAAATTCAAATTAATGATGTTTCACATAACATATATATTGTCAAATTATAGGTTATAAGGAAAGAGTAATGCATATAAGTAAGTTATAATATATATTTTTGATCTACTTTGCCATAATTTTAAAAATGTATGTTTTTGAAGTCGCTATGGAAATGGAGAGAAATGTATCTTAGTTCAGTTCACTCAACAACTTAATAAATCTTGTGTAGTGCACTAAGATTTCAGCAGAATATATCCTATCTTTTGTCAGCATCAAGTTAGCATGGGAATTTCTGTGTTCTCAAATAAGTAAATAAACATCCTAGTGGAGCTTCCCTAATATTTATTTATTTTTATTTATTTATTTCTTCATATTGTTATACAAAAATTTTATAATATTCATGCATTACTTTGAGTTGCTATTTTATTCCTTAAACCACCATGCATTTTAACACTGCAGTTATTTATGCATGGTGGGCCATAATAGACTCATATTTCTTTAATTTTTTAAACCATTTTTCTCATACTCTCCCCATATATTCTCCTGCTCTTTTTATACCCCCTCCTTTTGTATTTTCAATATTCTCCTTTTAGTACCTCTTTGTTTACATTCTCCTATTTTTTTTATATAAACTGATCTCTCCACAACTTTGTTTCTTCACATTTAATTACATATATAATGGAAGGCATTATCTGCCTCTCCACATCTATCCAAATATCCGCCCTTCCTATCTCCCCTTAGCCTATGGGAACCTAATCTAGTCCAAGCCCACCCTTCTCTCACTAACCTATTATCTACATTCACATACTTCTCCCTTCTCCATGTCCCCCCACTCTGTTCCTCACTTCTTTCCCAAAAACCCTCAACTAGCCCCTCTCTCTCGTACCATAAGTTACCCATTCCTATTTCCTGTAGAATTCTCCTTATTCCTTGAGCCCAATTCTTCCCTGCACTGGATTTCTCTTGCATTATTAAACATTGCCTCAAGATAATATGCTCGTCCAATGACTTTAATCTATACCAATATTCAAGTAGCCTTCCTACTGCGCTTGCTTCCTATTCTTCCCAATTCCAACATTGCTACTCCATTTGGTGATTAAATGGATAAACCCAATATACCTTTACAGAATGATCTATATACTTTATTAATCATCTCCCATCCTTTGTCACTTTCCCAAATCTCTAATCTATACACCATTTTTGCTTCAGCTACAGCTTTATAATCCCTTTACAACCATTAATTTGCATATCTGATATTTTCTTTAAGCACGTCATTGTTAATTTTCCTTTAGCTAGGAAACTTATCTTGTGGTCTTTCCATCTCCCACTACTTCTCATTCTCACTTTTAAATAATCGAACTTATTTACTATTTGCAACTCTTCCCCTTCAACATGCCGCTTTTCCTCCTTCTTCAATTTATATCCCTTCTTTGACTTTTTAATTTATTCTTCAGCCCCATTTCTTTCACAATAAATGTATACTATACAGCACTCTTATTAGAACTCCTATTGAGATGGCACCTACCACTAAATTATTCGCAAAAAGTAATCCTGGCATTTCTCTATTATTTACAATGGGTAAATACAAGTTATCCTTATCCAGCCCCTCTAAGGTATCATCAATAAATAAATTAAACAGTATAGGGCTGAGTTTGCAACCTTGTCTTAATCTCACATTGCTATCAAATTTTCCCATAATTTCATCACCATTCAACCTAGTAGAAAACTTATCATAATAACATTAAGTAGAAGGTTAATAACAGTGATGTATTTATCATTAAAAGTAATGAGTTGCACTTGTTAGCACTACATCACTTAACCTCAGAAATACAGTTAAGTGATGTAATGTTAACAAGTCCAATTCATTACTTCTAACAAAAACTTATTATTCATATATATATTGCCCTGATGAATTGTGAGTTTAGTCCCTTACTTTTCAGTTTAATCCATATTTATAAATAAATAGTAGAAAGGTATTGAACATAGATATATATTCTATAAATAATATTAAAGGCATGTCTTATATGACTAGTTGCAGAAACCAAAAACCACATGGCAAAATCTTGTAAACAGGTTAAGATTACTTATCATTCCAGAGTCCACAGGGTTCAAACACATTATCTTGTCCAAGAGTCAGAGGTTTGGCATAGACATGTGGCCCATTTTTTAGGTATAGTGTGCATGTCTCATATTCAAGAGGTCTCAAGTTTAAATCTTGTTTAGAGTAACTTTCCTGGATTCGGTTAAGGCTTTCTTCCAGGATTTTCCCTATATGCAGAAGATGTTCTAGGGATCTTAGATCCATTTAAGCATTAGAATAGGCAAGAAGAAAATATACTGAAGAGTTTTTGAGTAAGGCTGTTGACATGAACATACAAATGTCCTGTTTGGTTAGCTCTTACTAAGGGAGAGGAATAGTGATGGGATGGATATCTTGTGTACATTCTGTTAGCAAATTTGAAGCCAGCTGTTTGAGAATTTCTTAGCTTTAACAGCTAATGAAAGGTATTAAAGCAGTAAATAAGATGTGTTAATGTAATAACTGATTAATGCATTTATGCCTTTAGTACTTGTCCATTCAACTCTAGGGGTGGATACCTTGTATGATATATCTTGTGTACATTCTGTTAGCAAACTTAAAGCCAAATGCTGTAGAATTTCTTAGCTTGTAACAGCTAATGAAAGTTATTAAAGCACTAAATAAGATGTCCTATACCCTTGCCGCTGAATCCTTGACTTGACAGTTCGGGTGGTTTCGTGTTAGGTTGGCTATGCTGCCTTTGCAACGTTGACAGAGTAACTAGTAAACTACACCAGCTGATTACAAATCTCTCTAGACAAACATAAACAGTGTACATAGTAAATGAATACCGATGAATAATGAAACTAATTTGTTATTATTGATGTTAATTGAAAATAGTAGTGATACCATAATGCATATAACACAATTATGTATTTACGACAATATAGAACAAATTAATGCAAAATAGCTTGTTACAATGAGAGAAAGGTATGGTAGAATTTTAATGGCTCAATTCCATCCATGTCTCGGTCATCATCATTCTTGGAAGCATCATCCTCATTGTCACCAAGACATATCACATACACTGATGATTCCATCTAATTCCTGTGCTTTTTGTATTTTGTGCACGTGATTCACTTTCTTCCTCCATGAAGCCGTGTCCACCCTCACCACACCTTCCTGCAAAAGTCTATCCACTTCTATAACTGTGTAAGTCTCATTATGTTCCCTCATGTACAAACAAACACCAAAAATACTATCAAAAATAATAACAAATATACATAATGAATAATACGTAGCTTGCACAGAACTGTTTAACACACGTGTCAGGAGTTCACAAACTGAGCACGTAGTTGGAAATAGTCGGATATTGCAACGGTGCGCCACCTAAATTCCATTGTCAGACTGACCATCTGAAATGGGTAAAGCTTTTGAACTTTTTTTTTGCTGGGGTACCAACTTAACTCTCAACTGTCAAGTGTAAGGATTCAGCGGTGGGAGTATAATGTACTGATTAATGCATTCATGATTTTAGTTCTTGTACATTCAACTCTCACACTGATGACTGGCAGTTTTGCACACTCAGATTCTATTAAAGCATTCATCTCTTCCTTGCTAAGCTTGTATTCACAACATACAAGATTGAGATTATTAGAAAGAGCTGCACCCTTTAGCTTACCTTTAAACGAAGTACACTCTAGTATATGTTTTGCCAAAATCTTACTGGTAAAGGTTGATAAGTAATTTCACATTATGAAAAGAATTACATATCTGTCCAAAAAGCCACTTAATACACTTACAAGATTGTCCTGCTATTGGATATTGAAATTTGTGTCTTATTACTGAGAAAGTCTCTCTTCCCTTGCCCTTGTACCTAAATATACTTTACAGTAGCCACAAAAATTTACTTACCAACTTTTTGCAATAACCTAATGACATCTAAGTGTTTGCTACAACTTACCCTTTCAAAGTAAATATTTCCCAGAGAACGGCTTCTACTTTTATAATTTCTTCTTGTGTTCAATATTTCTATAGGCACATTTCCCATTCCAAGTTCTGTGAATCTGAATTCTTCATTTGAGGTGCCGTCTGCCTTCTTAATAGTAGATTTGTGAAGCTGCTGATTAACTTTTTCCTGTAATAAATTCCTGTAAGAAAGATAAAACACATTTTAAAGCAAATATAAAGTTCACATTTCACCTAATAGCAATGTTATTTGTTTATACCTACACATTGACTTATCTAAACCAAACCAAAATACTTGATGTTGCAAATGTGAAACAAAATTATCTGTGAATAATAGATCATATACAATGATTATGTGAATAATTCTTATTTTAAGTGATATTAAATTTTGTGAAAACTGATATAGAAACCTATTTTGAGAATATAAAAACTAGATAAAGCATGCAGCTTAGACTGAATTTCATTAAAACCATAAACATTTTTTATCTGAGGGCAACCAAAGAATCTCAGTGGTTTTATTTTCAGTTCTCATCCTGAGGGGATCTGTTAACTCCTATTTAAATGGTGGTTATTTTAGGTTGACCTTTTACAACTTCACTTCTAACTAGGATTCTTTCCCTTGGGTAAATGTGCAACTGTGTTTGAAACAGATATATTCTACAGGTGCAGCATTTAATGTTTTCTAGTTTCAAAACCCCTAACTTATTTATTTTACAAGTAAATTATAAGAAATCAATAATTTTAGGAACATTATGATCTTAGAGTAACAGTATGCACCTTATGTTTTGTAGATGGCCTCTATTGATATCAATGCACTACTTGCCACAACGTTTGCAATGTAGCATCAGCAATTTCTATATGAATTGTGGCTTTGAGGCTGTCAATACCACATAGGATATGACTATAGACTTTACCCTTGAGATACCCCCACAAAAAGAAATCTGGTGCAGTTAGGCCAGGGGATACAGAGGGCCATTGAATATTACGAAATTTGGAGGTAAGTTGCTCAGGAAAAGCAGCTTGGAGTATGTTCATTGAAACAAGTGTGCATGGGATGTGTCTCTACCTGTTGAAACCAGAGGCACTGAATGTTCCAGTTATGACATCTCAGCTCAGGCAGGAAAAACGTTTGTAACTTTCTATTGTAATGCTCAGAGTTCACAGTTCACAGTTACTGCAGCACCATTGTCATCTTCGAAAAAGTAAGGACCAATGATATCCTCTACTGAATAGCACACCAGACTACGACCTTGGGACTGTGTAGTGCACGTTTAAAAATTTTGCGTGGATTTTGTGGAGCCCAATATCAAAAGTTCTGCTTATTTACAGAACTATTGAGGCAGAAATTTGCTTCATCACTCATTATCAGGCAGCTGTGAAGGTTATGATGAGTGTTGAACAACTACAGGATTCTCTGACAACAATGGACATGCAGGGCTTTTGTTTGTTACTGTTAGCTTCATAAACTGCAGGTCACACAGAAGCTAACAGCAAATTTTTGTGTAGAATTCTTCGTACACTTCTGTCTTACAAATTCATGATCCAGGAATACCGACCGCCTCATGGAAAAACAAGGATTTCTCTGCAGAGCCGCTCTCATACGTTTGACAATTTCAGGTGTCTGCACTGTTTTCCTTTGAAGTCAAAGTTTGTTTTGAACCCATCTTATTTCATGCCCCTGATGCACCATACACTGATTAAACTGTTCATCGCAGACTAACGTTCCATGGCAAACCGAGTCCAAGACAATGCTAGATGCAATCACATCAACCTTATACACAGTACAACAAACTAAAAATACTAAACGTTAAATGCCGCACCCTATATTATTCAATGCATATGAAAATATAAGGAGAGAATTCATAGACAAATCCAAAAATTCTCAGATAGCCAGGCTGCACCTATGGCTGTAAGTAGTCGTAAAGTTATGTCAGGACTGATCCTAAACTGTTTACATATTCTCAATGACCTGGCAGAACAGAATGAAGTGTTGGGTCATAAGGCAATAGAGAGCAACAAAAAAGCTGATGAATTTGTTAGACAAGGATCTAGGAACCTCTAGAAGTTCAATTAGAGAAGCTATTAAGAACTGTCCAAGAAAGAACATTACAAATCCTAGTTTATAAACCTGAGAAGCAGACATGATAAGCAATTTATTAGGGAGTCATGTAAGGAAAGAGCTGAAAGCCTATTAAAATGTAAGAGTTCAGCTGAGAGTAATTACTGCTTTTTTCATATGGCATGCTCCTATGAAAAAGCATCTTAACACAATAGGGATGTATCAGGTTAACTTAGACAGCAGATTTGCAGGAAAAAAACTTAACTAGCCCAACATATTTTATGCTCCTCTAAGGCCTTGGGGAAATGGGCAATGCTTTGAGGAAAATGTTTATAGAACCAAAAGAAATAGATCCATACCCACTAGAAGATTGTATTTCTTTTTAAGATATGCAGCTGTAGTAGGTTGGTCTTAAGCCTTAAGCTGGGGTGCACCCAGAGGAATGACTGTAATCTGTATTAAAATAGATGAAGAACAACAAACTCAACTGAAGGACCTCTGAGACCCAACATGCTTTGAATTTCATGGTCTAGATCCTCTTGTAACATCACCATCCTTTATTATTCTACCATTAGAAGTAACAAAAATACAGCTAATAAATGGGTACACACACTACTTCGTGGGCAAAATCTATCTGAAGGTAGCAGCAGATCATAGCATTATTTTTTTACCTTTAATATCAAATAGTTTTGATTTTATGTGTGTTGTGATCACAGCCCAAAGTCACCTATGAGTTGGTAACAGAGAACACCTTGCTTATTGTATCTAGCCTACTAAGTATGAGTACTGTTATGATTAATCACACAAATTAATAGTGTTTAATGAGCACAATGCCACACAAACAAAGTCCATTGTGTCACTTCCCTACAATTAGGTAACTACTGCTCCAGAAGATTCATTTAGGCAGTTCTAAATAATTTCTTCTTTTCCAGAACCTTCTGTTTTGTATACTGGACTCAAGGTGTGATAAAAAAATTATGGGAATTTTTTTAATTTTGCAGGTTTTATACAACCAATTTTTAAATTTTTTTTTTTATCTTTTAGGTACACATGTTCCTGATGCATGTTTGCACTTTCAGCTGATTTAAATATTTAGTTTATTGTTAGCAGTTAAAAGGTTCATAAGTGTTTTCAAAGGCTCAGCAAATTTGCATTAAATTTTGCTTGAAAAATGGAGTAAAGTGTTGGAAATGTTGGCTTGGCTTTCGGCAAATCTACAATGAGTTAGACAATGGGTTTCAGTCGTATCGACATTTCAAAGAGCGTTGAGAAGCCTCTGAAGATGACTATCCCCTGGATGTTCTAACCATTGATTACTGATGACAATGTGGAAGATGCAAAGAAATGGTTCTACCATATGGTTATACAGTCACTAAGGAATACTACCTAGAAGTCATGCGCCATTTACATGAAGTAATCAGAAGAAAATGACCAGAATTTTTGCTATACCAATCATGAACAGTGCTCCTGCTCACACTTCAATGCTTGTTCGTAACGTTATATTGCCTCAGCCATCTTATTCACCAGACATTCCTTCCTATAATTTCTCATGAAAGGATGTCGTTTAGCCACTATTGGTGAGCTAAAAACAGAATCGCTGAAGTAGCTGAACATTATAAGGAAAAGTGAGTTCCAGAGTTGCTTCTAAGATTGGAAAAAGTGCTGGCGCAAGTGTATTATATCTGAGGGATTTCATTTTGAAGGGCACAAAGTTGATGTAGATGCATAAATAAATATTGTTTAAGAGAAACAAAAATTCCTGCTATTTTTTTATCACACCTCATATATAAGAGGTTGAGTAAGGCTGGTTGGACAGTTAAGGTTGACAAGTACAGCTAGTTAACAATTACAGAGCTGATGAGTGAGGATAGTTAACAGTGGAGAGTAGCAAGTACAATCCAGCTAGAGTTGTGACTCAGTGTTTCAGCTCTAATTCGGATTTAACAGATCAATTGTGCTATGTTCTAAATGTGTGACAACACTGATTCAAGTGTAATATTTTGTGTGACAACACTGATTCAAGTGTAATATTTTGTTTTACATTGAGCACCTAAGTGATAAATAAAGTGTGTTTAACAGAATCTGTTGCTCTCGTTTGTTACAGTTATTATTAGTTTAACTTCCCTTAGAGATAAGAGAATTACATGAAAATGGATATGCTACTGTTTGAAACTCTGGTATAAAGAAGAAGTACAAGAATATTCTGAACTCGTGCTACTAAATTTATGTAGTGCATTATATAATGAGGCAGGGGTGGCTCCTAGGGTCGTGCTATGGCACCACTATTACATAAAAAAGAAGTTCCTACATATTGTGATTGTTGATTAAACATTGTTCTAGTTCTCTCACTTGAACAGCATGATAAGCACCACATGATCTGGTGTTTGCATCATTTCCAGTTGGGCAGCATTTGAGCTCAAAAGACACTGTGTATAAGGCTAGAGCGGTCGTTTATCATGGCTTCTTATTGGTAGATGTGGTGCCAAGGTTGATCTGGCGTACAGTCACCCTTCCACCCTCCAGAGCACAGTAAAGCACAGTGCCTTGCTGGCAGCAACAAAGGAGTGCACTGTTCGCGTCTAAATCCTCCTGTAAATGCAGTATTAACATTTTGCTGCAAGTTAAGGCCAACACATTTTGAAGTTTAGTTAAATCCAGTGAAGAAATAGACATCAATATATCCTTATAAACAAATATACATGTTTTGAATATAATAAGCCTTAGGTTTTAAAATTATGAAACATTATTTCAATATTTGTTTTTAGCTTTAAATTTTAGTGATTTTTAAAATCACAAGCATGGAGCACATATATGCATATGTACAGTGTGATTCTATGAGTTGTTGTTTCTTTTAATTACTAATGCACATGTAGGAACTGTTGGCAGTAGATCGCTAAATTGCTAGCATTAGTCTTTTATTTTTTTTTTTTTTTTCTATTTCAAAAAATCATACACAAATGCTTCTTATAACGTTCCCAAGTAATTATTAGGCATAGGCTTGCTCTGATCTTTTGTCTACAACTTGATTTCAACAGTACTGGTGCATTTTCCGTTCTCCACTTTTTAATTTTATTAATACAACACATGAAATATACAGGCTAATCACAAAATTAAACAATAAGACAATGATAATGTAAAAATAAACAGGTGTTTGAAGTGTTTTATTATAACAATATACTTGGCACCACCAGTAGCATGGCTCAGCATGTTCTGCTCTATTTCCTTTGTGAACTTGATCTTGAG
This sequence comes from Hymenopus coronatus, assembly GCA_030762935.1. Taxonomy (NCBI): domain Eukaryota; kingdom Metazoa; phylum Arthropoda; class Insecta; order Mantodea; family Hymenopodidae; genus Hymenopus; species Hymenopus coronatus. Next base: position 90,698,586 of record CM060896.1, read on the forward strand.
ATGGATGCTGTTTATGTAGTTCAGAGCAATATCCATCCCAACATCAAGTTTGCAATGGAGATAGAACAGAACAACTGTTTACTGTTTCTCAACTTACTCATCCACAAAAAGGAAAATGGCCATCTAGGACACAAAGTGTATAGAAAATCCACACACACTGACCTATACCTTAACAATATCTGCTGCCAACACCCCGCACAGAAACATACAGTACTTTCTTCACTTATACACCAAGCGATAGCAATCTGTGATAAGCATAACCTTCCAGAAGAAATCCAGTACCTACGCAAAGTCTTTAGACAGAACCAGTATACCATCTGAGATATCAACAAAGCTTTCAGTAAACTCCACCATAAACCGCACACCAATGCAGAGAAAAAGAAAGCTTAGTTACAGCCATTTTCCATTCGGGGGTGCAATGTCCCACAAAATAACAGGAATACTGACTAAATGCAGCATCAGAACAATTTTTAAGTCCCCTGCCAAAATCAAATATCTGGGCATGGTCAAAGACAATCTGGGCCTCCGCACTGCCAGTATATACAAAATCCTGTGTGGATGTGGAAAAATTTACATCGGCCAGACCGGGAGGACTGTGGAAGAGTGCATCAAAGAACAGCAATGCTGCATCAGGTTGGGCTACCCAGAAAAATCTGCAGTGGCATAACACATTTACAATACTAGCCATAAGATCAGTTTTTCATCCACCATAATAATAGAAAAATCTATTGGATATTATGACAGACTGATAAAAGAAGCAATATGCACAAAAAGCAAACAAAAATAATTTTAACAAAGATGAAGGTCTGCAAATAAGCAAAACATGGCTACCTATAATTCATAACTGCTTGCCCTATCCTCCTCAACCCCTATTGGCCATGACAACATGCGAAGCAGTCTTTCAGCCTTCCCCTCCAGGTATAAATACCACCACCAGAGCAACTTCTCTCCAGTTCCCTGATGATAGCAACAGAGTGTGTAGTGGAAAGCTTGGAAATTAATCCAACACTTGCCTGGCTGACATCCCGAGAAGAAATCATTAATGTTCAATGTATTAAATAAAATTTGTGAAGCTTATGGACTCAGTGTGCTAGTTATTGTTAGTTTTTGCTGACGTCCCGAGAAGAAATCATTAATGTTCAATGTATTAAATAAAATTTGTGAAGCTTATGGACTCAGTATACTAGTTATTGTTAGTTTTTGCTTTACAGTGATAATTCCAAATAATATCAATCTATAATTTTGAATACTGGAAGTGGTACACTGTGAAGCTAGCAATTAGTATTTAATTGGTAGTCGAATATACACACATGTGCTTCACAAAAACTTACTTTTACGCAGAACTAGTTTCGCATGCATGTAACACGCATGCGAAACTAGTTCTGCGTAAAAGTAAGTTTTTGTGAAGCACATGTGTGTATATTCGACTACCAATTAAAAACTAATATCAATCTACAAACAAAGACATCTGTTGCTGTTGTGTAAAGTGAAGCTTCATTATGGTTTTCTCTAGTTCATGGAAAAAATGCTTCTTTGGAAATGATTGGCTTTGTTCGCAATCACCACAAATCTTTGTGTTTTATAGGATATTTATCCGGACACTTCTAACTATTCTATTACATGGGAGCAATGCTATGTTATTGAATTTTCATAAATTTATATCATTAATAAATTTAGTACATTTCTAAATATATCAAGGAGTTTTTAAGGTTGTTAAATATTTAACTCAAGGAGAAAACTTCAGAAGATAAAGAAGAAGTTTATGCTATCACCAACTATACTATTAAAGAAATGAGAATATTATAGACATACCTTGGATATAAATTAAGGCAGAAACTAATATCACTGCTTGAATTATTATTGCAGAGTTGAGAAACAACAGTAGAAATTGCTGTTCCTACTGAGGATACAGCCTGTACAGTGTTGTAATCTCCATGACCACCTCTTTCCAGAAAAAGTTGACACTCTGGATTGCTGCATTGTAAATCCTAATAAAAATAAATGATTTTTTGAATTAAAGATTGGAGCACTTTACACATGTGTTCAGTATTACAATATTTTTGTCTGAAACTTATGAAAGTGAGACAGAATTTTTATCTTTCAAGTGATGGTGGAAGGGATATGTATTCCAAAGAAGCAAGGGAAACATTGCTTCCATATTAATTGTTAGTAACATATTAATTTTTATATTTCCATTAAAATCACCCTTGTGGAAAATTTATGATACAGTTTTCAAACAGCACGCACAAATTGCTACACAGCTTGTAGTTTGCAGGGAGGTTTAAGGGTGTTCAACTACTAGGTTATTAGCGAAGTAGTGTTGTGAAGCCCTAGCTGATACCATGGAGTGTTTGCTGGTGGTTGATATTTAGGCACACTATCAATATAATCTCGTTTTGTGGAAGCAAGATATTTTTTATTTATTAGCTCCAGGTGGCTGCTTGTTAGAGATTAAGAAAAGAAATCAAGTCAATTTATGTTTTTTTAATAAATAATAAAAGGACTTTAGTATTGTGAAATGTTGTAAATGTTTCTAATGGAATGTTTGCTTTAGAAGTTGAATTTCTAAATACAAAATTGCACGTGTTTTGGTAATTAAGAAAAGCACTTAATGGAAGCAATTTCGAAGCTGCATACTATTCATGAATAATTCACTCTTTTTTAATCATGGTGATCAATCTCAAAATTCTTCAACATTCAAGGCAATCCTTTACATTGATTGGGAGTGATTATGTCCTGCAGTTCATGAGTGCTACAGTGTATGTGTGATAACAATATGTATACTGCTCACTCAAGTTAGATGGGCAAGGGATGAATAATCTTGAAATAGTTTATTCAGAAGCTTTATGAGCTTGTAATGTTTAGAGAGCACAGAAGGATATCATTTGAAGGATTGCAAGCTAACAGTATTATGGGAATTGAAGATCTTGGAGACAGAAGGCAGGATCGGTAGACTCACTGCCCCCGCATTACTGTGAGGCATATGTTCCTTAATGCTGTGTTTTGTCGTCTCTGTTCAAAAACCAGTTTGGAAGCACATACTGCTTGTTTCTGCATGTAAATGTGCCCCAAAAGTGTTCCCTAAAAAACAATTCTGGAAACTAATTTGTGGTTTGAATGTAGTTTCTACACTTAAAAGAACAAAGAATTTCTCAGAAATGCAATCAATCAAGATAGCTCGCTAATCTGACTGCTTTAAGTATAGAAAAGGTATTAATTAAATACCTGAATGGAGGACATAAATTTTACTACAGTATTATTGCTGATTATCAAATAAAGAAATAAAGCAACAATCCCTCTTCATTATGAAATTGTAAGAAATTTTCAAAAGATGAATAATAATATATTATTATTATTATTATTATTATTATTATTATTATTATTATTATTATTAGTGGTGGCGGTGGCGGTGGTGGTGGCGGCGGCGGCGGCGGCGGTGGTGGTGGTGGTGGTGGTATTATAAATAACAGGTATGCCCCTATGTTTCTCTTATTTTATTGCTTCCATGCCACAGATTATTACAACATGCCACTGGGTGGTGGTGGGGGTGGTGGAGGTGGTGATGGTGAAGATGTCAGTTGTAGTGGTGGTGTTGGAGTTGAGTTAATATGTGCAGCACTATGTCAGTTTATATACAAGGCTATTATGATGATAATGGTATAACAATTACCTTTTGTAAATATTTTATTAGCCAAGGGTTACCAGTAACTTCTTTACCTCCTTGCTGCAATTGCTGTAAATGGTGCAGAAATTCAGGAATAGGCTTGTGTAGTGGTCTGAAATTAAAATAACAAAAAATTAGCTTCTTCTACACAGGTTATAGAATAAATTATTTTTATAAAAATATAAGTAACTTGAGTTTATAATGTGATGACATTTAAATCTGTTGGAGCTTCTGATTTGCAGAAAAATAAAAAAAATCCCATTTAATATGTGAATCATTATGATTATTCTATTCACTGTTTTCAAAGGTAGTGGATTGTTTATTACAGTGAATAAGTGATTTTTGCAAATTATACAATTGTTAGGTTTGTAAAAAATTCCTGCTGGTATGAGATAAAGATCAGACACAAAAGCAAATAAATTTCTATAGTTGTTCTCAGAAATTCGTAGAAGTTTAAAACAAATTTAATGAAATATATGTAGGTCAATGTGCCTCAACCAAAAGATGTAGTTATCATAGAGCAATAAATTAAGTACATAACTTAATGACACATAATATGAGGAGTATCATTACAAATTATATTATGTCCAAAAAGGACATTTTTACAGGAAAAGCCAAAAATTAATTAATATGGGAGGCATTTTAAAACTAAAAATCACAAATCTTGTCTTTACATATCCTAAATGGAATTGTATTACAAACAAATATTTCAAGTCTTAGTAATTAGAGAAATAATATTGAGCTTAATATGAATTGTCACTCATCTATAGATTTGTAAATAAGAAAGCAACAACTTCAAACTAAAAAACTTTATACAATTAGTAAAACATGTACAGTTACTCCTGAATGGATAACATGAGTTATATTTATGTTTATCTTTGACTAATAACATTTTGCTACATTAAAAATATGTGTTTCTTATGAAAAAGTTGAATTGCTTGCAGTGACCTAAAACAAGAAATTTGCTTAAATCAAGAAACAACATTTTAATATTTTAAACATATTTAAAAGAAATTATAAGAAGAGCAAAAGAAGAAGAACCTAGTGCTTTATTTCTGTTGATATGTGAGTACTTTTATACTCTGCCCTAGGTCTACATCTTTTTTGAGTGATACAAAAATTAATAGAAAAAATTTGAAAATTTTGTTCTGATTTGTTTTTATTTCACTCTCTTTTTGGCCTTGAGAAGAAAAGATATAGGTATACTATAACAATGGAAATCACTCTCTCTATGCTGGCATGGAGCTTTAAATTTAGTTCAAGTTCAAGTCTTTATCACAATGCCTGAAGAAGAAGTTAATAGCTATTCACTCATTGCTATTGTGGAAAGTTTTGTGTTAGTACAGTAAAAGCAATATATATTCACGACTACAATACCAGACACAACAATGACTATTTCAGAGAACGTACTTCTAAAAAGTCAAGTGATAAAGATGTTTTTGTAACGGGTCAAATTTTATTTAATAGATTGCCAGCAGCAATTAAGTCACTAAATGGTACTAAACAGTTTCAAAACAAGCTAAAGTATGGGAGACCAGGGGAAAATAGACACCCTTGACAATACCGACACCCCGTGTTGTAGCTGTGTTTTCAACTCTAGTCGCAGTTGGATAGTGCTACTACGTTACGGACAACGCAACAATTAGTGCACACTGCATTGCTATTCTTGAAGCACATCAGTTTTCACGTGGTGTAAAAAAGTTAATTTCTACTGACTTTGAAGTAAATTTAGGGTTACAGATAAAGAGAGGTAAGCTTTTAACCACTTTGTTTATGTGTATAACTAATATATCACCACAAACTACACATAATTGCAAACGTTTTAGTATATATATTGTTAAAGCTTAACATACTATTTACCTGCCAGATTTTTGCTTTCGTCATATTGTCTTTCCGGGGTAATACCGACATTTCACTATGGGGAAATATTACCCCAACTCGTTTTTATTTCCAAATCGGTTTCCCAAAGTCTAAAGGTTGGCTCTTATCCCCTTTCAGATGGTTAGATCGAGAAAGAGGACAATGGAGAGGGGTAAATGGAGCCAGGAAACCCTTAAAAAAGCAATTGAGTTAGTGCAAAGTGGTAGATCTGTAAAAAGTGTAGCAGCTGAATTAAATATCCCTTCATGACCATGTAAAATCCAATTCTGCTAAAAAACCAGCCTTAGGGAGAAGATCTGTGTTCACAACCGACCAAGAAGCTGTATTGGCTAATCATGTTAAACAATTAGCAAACATGTTCTATGGCATCACTTTGATTGAGCTACGTCGACTTGCTTATGATCTTGCAGAGCAGCTACAATTAAAACACGGTTTTAATAAAGAAAAACGAATGGCTGGAGAGGATTGGATTGCAGGATTCAAGAAAAGAAATCCTACCATCAGCTTAAGGCAGCCCTCAGCAACAAGTATGAATAGAGTTATTGGGTTCAATAAATCAGAAGTAGATTTATTTTATTCCAACTTGGTAGAGGTATATGAAAAACACACCTTTCTGGCTGCAAGAGTGTTTAACATGGATGAAACAGGTATATCAAAAGTGCAAAAGCCGGGCAAAATACTAGTTGCAAAAGGTCAAAAACAGGTGGGCTCTGTAACAAGTTGGGAAAGAGGGAGAAATATTACTGTAGTGTGTGCTTTTAGTTCTTCTGGAACATATATTCCACCAATGTTCATTTATCCAAGAAAGAGAATGTCTCCTCTATTAGAAAGAGGTGGACCAGCTGGTGTAGTCTATAAGTGTTCCCACAACGGTTGGTCCAATGAAGAATTATTCAATGATTGGCTGAAAAATTTTAAGAACAATACTAAACCTACCGAGGAGGACCCAGTATTGTTGATTATGGACAATCAGGCAGCCATATCACCTTAGACAGTTACGAGTTCTGTAGAGCCAATCACATACATGTTTCCATACCACCACACACATCATATAGGCTGCAACTTCTGGATCTGACTTTTTATGGGCCTCTTAAAGAAGGCAATAGCACAGTGTGTGACAGGTTTTTAAAGGCTAACCGGTTCCAAAGGATAACCGTCTATGATATAGCATCAATTTTTAATGTAGCTTACATGAAAGTAGCTACAATGGAGAAAGGAGTTTCCAGGTTCAGAAAGGCAGGAATTCTTCCACTAAACCCTGATAAATTTGCTAAAGAAGATTTTGTTCCTGAAGGGCAGATTCAGCCTCCAATCATCATCGATCAGGAAATTATAACTGACGAAATTGGTGACATTCGGGAGTCTGTAGGCCTAAATGTTGAAGCCTCACAGCCTTCTGGACACTCCAGTTCTAAAGAAACTACTGAGAAAAGTTTCAACTCTGGAAATTGTAAGCCAACAATCGCAGATGAATGTGGTCCTAGCGCTGAAAAGTTTAAAGAAAAACTTCAATCTATATCCGCTCTACAATCAACAGAAAAGCAAAGTCAACACAAATCAAATGGTAACAAAAAACAACACTCAGTAATTTTGACTGCTACTCCTATGAAAGCTGCATTGGAAGAAACAAAGAAGAAAAAGACGCAAAAAGATGCAAAAGCTAGGCTGAGACTAGAGAAGCTATTAGAAAACTCAAAGATAGACTCATCAAACAAACTTAAGGGAATTAAAAAAGAAAAGAACTTCAAAAAGGTCGAGATTGGAAAAAACGAAGAAACCAACAGGGGTGAAAAAAATTCAACTTTAAAACCTAAGAAACTGAAAAAAACATGCCGCAGACAAATATCTTTTGAAGAAACTTCTGAAGAAGATGTAGATGAAGCTGAGTTATGTGACGATAGTGATTCAGATGACAATGTTGATCTGTTTGCAAACGATTCAGAGGTGTGCTTAGTTTGTGGTGAGTTTGGTGCAACAGAGCTGTGGTTTAGATGTGTGGCTTGTGGCAGGTGGGCCCATGCTGAATGTAGTGGATCTGATACTGCTAAGAATTATACATGTGACTTTTGTTGTATGGGTTATTAGGTTTTTCCTCTTTGAGAATTTGAGATGTTTACATTTTAAACCACAAATCAGCTCATTTATCCATATTGTTCCTATTTTTTATATAATGTATTAGTTGATGTTGTGTTAATAAAACAAATTTTATGTTCAACTCTAAACAGCTCATTTCTCAAGCTTCAGGCAATGTCAGTATTGCCCGGCAAGGGTGTCTGTGTTGCCCCTGTATGCGGGGCAATACCGACACATAGTAGCAATGACAATAAATGTGTGAAACACACTTAACTTTATAGTAATATATCAGCATTATATATGCAATGCATAGATTATATTCCAAATTATTTTGTGCTCTAATATGCAGAACGTAACTATCATACCAAAAATTACAAAAATAAAAATGTGTTAAGGTGTCGGTATTCCCCCGGTCTACCCTACTTCCTAATTGATAAATGTTTGTATAAAGTTAATAATATGTAAATATCTCTTAGTTGTTGTATGTGTATATATTTATATGTTTAATTTTATATACTGTATAACCTATGATTATATATTGTACTCCTTTGACAATGTCAGAAGCTTGTAAAAGTGCATTGACATTGAATTGAATGAATAACTGATAGGTGTATATGTTCTGAACAAACTTCAGTTTCACCTCATGTATGTTGCTGTATACTGCAGTGTACAGTTGCTTATATTTACTTCTGGGAAAAAGATATGATTGAAGATCGTAATATACTAATTTTTTTTTTGGATAGTATTTAACACCTGCTTTTACTACAAATGGCACCACAAGCGATGATACTGATGATGCATGGAATGAAGATGGAGCACTGGTGGAATGAGATGGCAGAGGAAACCAGTGAACCCAGAGAAAGCCCGCTCCTGTGCCACTTTGTCACCACATATCCCACATACACTAATGGTAATGATGCATTCCAGTAACATGAAGACAGAAAGATTACTAAATTATATGTCATTCAACATATACCTTTACCATATTGCAACTGCCTTGCCTACTTGTGCTGCCTTTGTTAACTTCGGCTTCCTGTGGGCTTTGCCCTACAATTTCAGTTTCATCCATTGTAAAAAGCAGCACAAACAAATAAAATGCATAGTATAAATTACAGTTGCTGCTTTCAGTTAACGTTGATCAAGACATCAGTTTAACCAGCTAATGATATTAACCAATCAACCAATCAATCAATTGTACTGTCTTTAAACAGACAAAGGAGAAGGGTAGCCGTCCTTAGAAAAATGGATGTGGACATAGTATGGTTTGCAGCAATAGTGAAATAGTTTTCATCAACAAAGGCCAGTTTTCATATGTCAATTGCACAGGGACAAAATATGATTTCACATGAACAGAGTTTACAACATGCAAGAGCCTTCCAAAAACTATGCAAATTCATGTAAAATTTGATTTTATCCAGGGGTGGGCATAATATGGTTTGCAATGATATTCCACATATAAATTGTACATCACAACACTAATTACCTAAGGATAAATCTGTATGAACATAAAAAGGAGTGAAGCATTGAAGTTGAAAATACAAATAGATAAAATATGCGAGCATCAAATAGGTAATAGGCAACTCCATTGTATTGTTAGTGACTGAAATATTATTATGAAAATGGCATTGTGATAGATAGCAGATAACATAATTAGAGTGCAGTACAGCACAAGATTATAGCCTTAATTTCCTGATTGTATTGTACAAATTTATAAAGAATGGGTTGAGTGTTAATAGGAAAATAACAGATTGAATCAAAAGCTGGTACAAAATAAAAATTGGAAAAAGGAGAAAACAAGAAACTAAAAAATCAGAAGATGGATTCTTACTTTCTCTTGTTTCATAAAAATAAAAACAATGATGATTTGCAACAAAATGAAGCAGCTTGTTTAGTACAGAAGTTAACAATAATAAGATGTACATTAATTTTAACACAGGTATCTATAGAGCCAACAATTTTATCATATAAGATTGCAGATACACTCATGGCATCCATAAAAAGAAAAAAGTTGGAAAAAAGACAGGACAAACTTCAATGTAAAAATTTTTTATAACACAGTCAATTTCACATTTATCTTAGAGTTCCAAACAGTTTTTTTTTTTTTTTTAAGTGAAAGTTTATAAAAAATTAAAATATCCATGTCCTGTTTTTCTCCCCCACAATAGCTAGTTGTACAATATAGCAAGTGCCCTAATATTGCTATAATATACCTTGAAGGAACATTTAGCTTCAGATTTAAAGTAAAGTTTATAAAAAATACCTTTATCTGTTTTTAATTTCAAAATAGTACTTATTTTAAAAATTTCCCTGTATAATTTCTGAAAAAAATATAATACCATATATAGAACATTAATTTAACTAAAAAAGTATAGTGAGGATTCAAACCTTGATAATTTTAACTACCAGACAATTACATTTGGTGCTCAACCATTTGAACACATGATAAGAATGGTATATGTTTTATATTTTATCTCATTCCTTCAAAATGAACACAGGTTGGAAATACAAGTCAGAAAATGTTTCTAATGCTCTCCACTTGCATTCTAGTTGCTGCTTATTTTATACCCAATGGGTATTTGTACAGGCAGAGCAGACATTAGGAACACTGCTTATACACGTCTTGAATACACTAAGTTAGTAATATAAATTATTCATATGCTATGATAGATTAATTTTCTCACCTTAACACAACACTTCCCCCAAGAATATTTCCAAACTTTCGAAGTACTTGTGATGCTTCACCATTTGGATCAGCAAAAAGCCAGAATAAATCTTCTTTCCGAAGGGAGCCTTGTGCTATTTCTTGACTAACTAGTCTCATAAGAGCCTGAATATGTTCTGGATGGATCCAAAGTAATACTCCCCTAGCACCTCTTGCACGTGCACCCACTAAGTGTGTCACAAGCTCTGGGTTTATTTCAACATCCCCATTTTCTGTATTCTGAAAAATGAAATTGTAATCACATGTCTCAAGTAAATACACCTAAATTATCTTGCTATAAGATTCTAATATGCAATAGCAAAGTTTAAAAGTGCTTATGCATAAACTTACACTGTAGACAACATACAGGGTGGTGTGTAATGTTTCTACCAATTTTGCTTGGTATTGCTGTTCAACTTGAAGTACTCATGGGCATAAATCAGATATGATTATACAGCTACAATGTTCGCAATTGGTATGCCATGGATTATTGGCCTATACAGACAAGAATTGCAGCTGTAGAAGTCTTCGTTGTTACACGTTCCCTAACTGAAATGCAGCTCCACCTGTATCAACACTGGCGCAGATGGCAGCTTAACCAACTGTTCAAGTCAGATGAAGCGAGCTTCTTCTTCATAGAGTTTGAGAACAAACAAAACCAAAATCCTTGCATAGTTTATAAGCCAGAATGTTGTGGTGTTGTGTGCACTTGGAATGTGTGGGATTTATTATTATTGGTCCATATTTTTCCGACTATTGTGCTGATCAGGGACTAACTGTAAATTTCGACTACCATGTTGAAATTTGCAAAATTTTGTCATACCAGAACTGCAGGAATGACAGTTGAACTACATTTAGTTTTAGCAGCATTGTGCTATGCTACATACTGCACTTCAAAGCATGGTTTTTCTCAGAGTGTTCCCCAATCGACTGATTTCCCATTTTGGAGATTTAGCTTGGCCATCCCAATCTGCAGATTTAACAGCTCTGGAATAATTTCTGTGGGGATAATTGAAAGAAAAAGTAATCTCACACCATTTGCAAACCATTAGGAGTTGAAAGACACTGTTGCCAGGAAATCATTGCCCTTCCAAGGGATATGGCACAACATGCCATGGAGGAATTTCTGCTCCAGCTTCAAGGATCATTGAGCTGACATCATATTCAAATAGTGGTAGTGTAATTGTAATATCTATAAATGCAAATGTATATTGTTTCACTTTTCACAAATAAAGTAGTTTCTCTTTTATTTAGTAGTTCTATTTTTCAATTGAAATTGGTAGATACATTATGCGCTACTCTGCATAAATCTGAATGGTCATGTATTATTAAGGTACAATTCAAGGAAATGTTGTGTTCTAAATTATTTTTTTTTTAATCTTTAACTGTTGAATTAAAATGCAGGTCAGTTCCAATAGTAGTAAGTATTCAGAAATGTCTCATCTAAAAGAACTTCTAAACTAGGTAGGTGTGTTATATTTAAAATTTGGTTTTAAACTATGTTTTCAACTATCTAAGATGGGTCAGACAACTGGATTACATTTGATATAGCAGAGATATTTTAATGCATCATGTAAACAGAATAATTATTTCTTGAATATGCTTTTAGAAGTAGCAACTTTAGGGGCAGGGAGGAAGAAATACATTTTTTGTCATTTTGCAAATCAATCATTTGGAATCAAAGTGTTCTATAAAGATTGCTCAGAGTTTTTACAGTTTCCAAATGAATAGAAAGGTATATTCGGAAACATGGCTAGAAAGGGGAGTGGAGGGGAGGGAAGAGTACATTGACCAGATCATGCTTTACCATACATAAAACAGAATATGCATACTTCTTACCCTGCTAGTAAGTTTCCTAAATAATAACTTAATATTTTAACATAACTTGTCCCTGCATCTCTGAATAAATTTCTTCTTCTGCAAGAAAGATGTGTTCTCTGATATTGCAGAGCATTCAATTGCCTGATGCTGATCTAAGTTATACTTACTGCACTTGTGTTCAGGGATATGCCTTCCTCTAAAGCAAGACATATTTCATTTTTTCTAGCAGCATCTAGAAATAATTTATATCCTGTGTAATATTCCCCATCATTAGCTGAATAAATTATGCTGATGTAGTTCCATCCAAGATACTTCAGTATGTTTATTGTGGCATCAACTAAAGCAGAAAGAGATGCTTCTACCTGTAAACACCCCATTATATTAATAATGTGCTTTTAAAAATACCTTCAACTTTTACTAAATTCATATGAGAGATTTTTTTTTTTTGTAGCTTGAATGAGTGTTTTGTGAGAAACTGATATGGAACTAATTTTAAACTTAATACTTTCCATCTTTCATCTTTCCACATTCCATATAAATCTTTCCATCCTCCATCTAAATTGCAAAGAAATTTACGAATTACATGTATAACTGATTTGTGTATTACTCAGCACTGATAATTATAATACTCTGCAGAGTTGGCAACAGCAGGTGCAAATAGTGCTGTTGTTAAACAAGAATGTAATATTGGTAAAAATCTTAATTGAAGTCCCTGTACCACTTAAAAGATATGGGACAAAACTGTCTCATTTATTTGATCTCTTTTATCACAAAATCAACACACAGTTGACCTGGGTAGCTCTTGAACCCTAGGTCAGGGTTCAAACTCGGCCCAGATTGATGGTTTTTAAGTGTGCTTAAAAGTGACAATCCCACATCAGATTTACTGGTATGTTAAAGAATTCCTGCAGGACGAAATTCTGTCAATCAGTGACATTGATATGATGTTAGCAATTAACATAATAATTTAATTTAAATTAACACAAACACAGAGTTACCTTATAAATCTCTCTGGGTAAAAGGTATTTATCAACAATTGCATTGAATGTATCAAGAAAAATTGCCATTAGACATATCCAGCAAGTATATTATGCCTCTACCAACCACGCATATGAACATCAATCTTGCCACTTGACACACAGCTAAAGATAAAAGCTATTAACTTTTGAAACATGTCCTGAGTTTTAAATAGTAAGTACAGCAAATAGTACCAATATATCAATTCATTGCTTCATGCTTTATAAATGTTATGCAAATATTATATTTATGTGATTTAATCCAATTTAAGATGGGACAAAAAGCATTGTTTTTTACGTCAAAGAAATTAATAGGAGTCATTCAAAATCAATTAGAGTTAGTATATCTGTTGGTAAATGTTGTGGTAGTAACGTGGTTATGGATCCGTATACTGGGTGCAGGTTATGGGTATTGGGGATTTTGTGGGTGCCCTAGCTCAGGATTTTTACTAGCATGGAAACTCTTTCAGACACAAGTGCTTTATTAATTTAGTTCAGCCTTTATCCGCCGTCGAACACATGCGTAATCCTTCTAGCTTTCTACTATGAAATTACACTTGACTCGCCTGCAACGATTATTTTTTATTAGTATGATGCAATGATATGTTCCATACTCTCTTCAATATTAAAATAACTATTTCCTTCTCTTTCACAGGTAGCCTGTCGGCTCCACCATGGACCCTAAATTTCACATCTTACTTCAGCCGATCTTCTATGCCGAGTGCCTCAAACATTGTCCCCTGAGCATTGTTTTCTGTCCCGTTATGTTCCCTTGGACAGTGTCCACTCATCTCTTTCAGTTCAATATCCTACCCTGTTAACAGTATTTTTCAGGGTTGTTTGCCGGCTTGTGACCACTCCGTTACCACAATATATGTGTTTGAAATCTTTCTTCCTTTCGCATTTTCAGTGTACATTTATATTGCCCTTCTTGATATAATTTATATTATTAGCTAATGATTTATCTTTCTGTTCTGAATGACTCTTTGCCCTATGACAAGACATGTACTGTCTCAATATAAAACAAGCAAATGATATGTATTCTGTCTTAAATTATGCTGAAGGCATTTCATATAGAGTGGACAAGTTCTGCATAGCTGAGTTGGCGGTACATGGTCACGGTTGCATGAGCTATGTAACAGCAAAAGAATGCTGGCATCTCATTAGTAAAGCAATAATCCAAAAGCAGCTTTATAGTTATACACATTTTATATTGAAGAGCGTGATACCTATACATTTAGAAAACACTCACTAAATTAATTAAAAATTAAATTTATTCTCACCTGAAAAATGAACTTGTTTTCCTTACTTCCTGCATGAGCTATGGCAGCAGCTTGTCCAGTTGCTAAAGAGCTAATATTCAATTGAGACAAAATATCATTTGCCAGAATTGCTTCTTGAGTAGGCAATGCATTGATTATGGCTAAAATGTGATAGTTATTATGTCTAGAATACTTATTAAAAAGAGCTTCCAAGCCACCTGATAACATCATTGTTCGAACTCTTGAATTACATGTGTCAATCAACAGGGCTCCAATTTTTAAGCCATAAGAGAAATGGTATATGGTATTTAGCCTATTTAGAGCCCACAGAAAAGCCTCTAACTGCCTAACAGACTCCAAACTGATTTCATCATCTTTGCAATGGAGCAAAGAATTATCTGTAGTTGTCTTATGAACTGAGAACAATGCCACAATATACACATTTTGTGGAGAAGAAACCAACACTTGATAATCCTCTGGTAAATTTTGTATTCTCTGCTTTGGTAGATGTGTAACATCTTGTGGCACTTTGTTTCTATAAGATGTTAAATCAAGATGTCGGCTGGAGACAGTACGGTCACTGGAAATATGTAAACAAGGAGTGCAGTTCTGGCTGGAAGTAGGTTTACAAGCTTCAACTGGCAGTGGTTTGTTTAAAGCGTCTAAAGTTTTCATTCCTTCACTCGAGCTGAATTCCAAGATCTGTAACAAAATACATAATTATTAACATAATGATGGTTTTCTTCAGAGACTATTGCAATATACCTACGGGAAACACTTGAAGACTAGGTTATGTCTTGCTTAGGAGTACTTAAATGCTAGAAACAAAATTATAATATTGGATTAATTGTTTTTTCACGCAAACCATGTGTAGGACTGGAGTTGGATAAGTAGAGTCAGACTGAAAAACTCAATGCCATAGCCAGGATTTGAACCCCAGATCTCCCAATCTCTAGACAGTTGCTCTGCCACTGAGCTACCATGACAACATGCTAGCATAGCTTTGAATTTCTTAACTGACTCGCATGTTTCCCGGTGAACCACAAGGTATTCTCAAATTATTTTGAGATGACAACCTCAATGGCGACTTACAATGTTCTAAGTACTTAAGTCCCAGGATTCATAGTATAGCCAACTATTATGGTAAATTGGTATTGAATTAATTGTTTTTTCATACAAGCCATATGTAGGACAGGAGTTGGATAGGTAGTCAGACTGAAATTTTTCAGTTCAATACCAATTGACCATGTCTAATGAATATGGTGCCCACAAATGTTTGCTGACAGTTTGTTCCTCAGAGAATACTCATGGACTCATTCCAGGAATATCTTAGACGTGTGGCATTTGCTCAATCTTGCTCAAAGAAGCAGTATTATCTTTCATATTCAGTGAGTTGAGCACAAAATTATTTAAAATGTCCATATATGCAACCATGTCAAGGGAAGTGTCAAAAAATGTTGGTCCAATGATGTATGTTCCTAATACACCTAATGACAACCTGAATAATGACTTACAATGTTATAAGTACTTAAAATCTGAGGATTCATTGTACAGCCAACTATTATGGTCAATTAGCAACTAACTAGAGATCAGGAGATCTGTGGTTCAAATCTTAGCTTTGGCGTTGAATTTTTTGGTCTGATTCTACCTGTCCAATGTTAGGTTTTTCTGTTGCCCAGTACCTCTGTTGTTCTGTGAATTCAGATGATCAGAAAGATGAAACCATGCTTCATTGCTCATGATGTAATGGAAAGAGTCTAACAAACCATTGTTGATATTATTCAAAAGCATATGCAGTACTCGACTCATTTCTGACTGTCATCCTCCTGTAATTGCTGCACAACCACCACATCATATGGTTTCAAATTAAGATTTTTAAATATCTACTGTCAATTCCTGCTATTAGCCTGTTGGGCTAATTTACATGGAGATTTCTTTTGGCTCTGAATAATTCTTCAGCAAATGTCTGCAATAACTTCTGGTGTGTGAACTGAAGGAATTCTTTGTTCTTTTACATTTTGCACAGATTCATAGGTGTGCCAATTTTTATACAGCCTCGCTATTGCTCTCTTAACTGGTAGTCCTCTGTCCGGATACTTGAGCCCTAAAATTTTGCAAGTTTCCTTAATCTTACATATGCTTCTACAATTTCAATTCTTTCTTCTATCAAGAAAGTCATTTTGCAGAATGCAAAGAGAAACTTCAAACTTCACTGATGAAATAAACTAGAATGCCTACAGAAGAATTCTAACAATCAATAATAA
The DNA here is from genome assembly GCA_030762935.1 of Hymenopus coronatus. NCBI lineage: Eukaryota > Metazoa > Arthropoda > Insecta > Mantodea > Hymenopodidae > Hymenopus > Hymenopus coronatus. The sequence goes on from CM060896.1 coordinate 90,715,268, forward strand.
CTGAATAATTCTAACAGTCAACAATTACATAGAACTGTCCATTGTTGTAGTATTATTGAGTGTGTATGTTGAAATATTGCATTTGCATTCAAAGGGAATGGTTGGTATTTACATATGTGTTTCTGAAATTCACAATAAATACTTCATTTTATTCCTTCTCATCTCCTCATATAGAGAGCTTTCACTCCCAGCACTTAGAAGTCAACACCTAGGGTCAGATGCCTGTTGAACAAACAAATTATGGAACAGATGAATTTTCAAGGATGCGGTTTCGGCCCAATGCCTGGTATGAACATGAAGTAGATGATATGAAATGTAAGCGAAATGGATGTTAGTAAAGGGGCTGGAGCAATTGGTAGAATAAATGGCAGGAGAAACCAGGGTACTTAAAGAAAAGCTGCCTAGATGCTGCTTTGCACAGTAAGCATAAAGTTGCTTATTTTTTAACCAACATGCCATATTTTATAACATAATTTAGAGATAGAACTTTGATACATTAATCTCTTGATACCGTAACACTTGTGGTTTCAAAATACCTTCAATAGTTTCAAACTTTTAAAGCTTAAAGTTACTATATTTAACTTTATATTAGATAAGGAATATAAGATTTCAAGAATTCACATTATTGCCTCACATTTATCCCGAAAGAATTGCTGGACTATGGTTTTTGACAGATCTTGCCATGGTGGAAATGCTGTAAACAAAACAACACCGAAAGATCAGCTCTCATCTTACATGCATCAATTGTATTTGATGAAACAAGGGTACTGGTTAAGGAACATAAATGGCGAACAAACAAAATTAAAGATGCCTAGAAATAACTAACATCCTCAAAATCTGAACCTCAACAAGGGTGCACATTAACATCTGTGCAAGAAGTGAGAAAAGCACAAAAAAGACCATATGAACGACCACAGGAGGACTTGTTTTGCCGTAGCCTCCTCATTGGCCATTAACAAAAGCCAATCAGCGGTCAAGAATACTGTGCCAGAATGGCTGCCAAACTCCATGCCATGGATATGTGAGTAAAAACAAAACACTGGCCAAATTCTCGTGCCTGTGATTGGTTGTGTCATGTGAGTAAATGACAGTAAGGATTCTCTTGGGTCTTCTAATATTAAAAAGGGTGACATCGACACAATATATTGTAGTGCAGCCCCAAAAATGATCCCATCAAAAGGCCAAAACATTGGTAAAAGTAAAACGATGATGCTGCATCAATCAGAAACCAGCACTATTATGCTATTGAACATACATATCTTTATATGTTTTTAGCTTTAGCCAAGAGAACCCTTTAGCTGTGTAGATTATATCAAACAGTGATGTAATGAAATGGTTACAATTATATTCAAATAGATCTGGGATACCTAAATATTCATCTTCTCAGAATGGCAGCTCACCCTAACTGAGATTCAAATTCAAGATCTCTTGAATGTGAGGCAGACACGCTACCACCAACCCACAGAGATGGGCTAAAAGCTAACTGTTATTTTTTAAGCAACTGTGTGTGAGTGTGTGGGGGGGGGGTTGTGGGGGGGGGTTGTGTGTGTGGGGGGGTGGGTTTGTGTAGACTTGCCACAAGTAGAAAAAATGGGCGTTAAACACTACCCAAAAAAAAAAAAAATAGACTTTGGATGTTATTTCTGACTATTTAGATTAATTGAATCTTATGGTTAACTTTGATAAACTCAGTAACAGTACTCAATGCACAACTGATAAGGTATAATTTATATTTTGAGTGGTAATATAGTAAAAAATCGGGGATGTTTTCCCCTTTCCAGCAAAATTATATTTAAGTGCTTCACTCTATTGATTCTTTTATAAATAAGAACTCAGATACAAACACTTACTGCCAATAGCAATTTACCTATATACAGAGCTATCTATACAAAGCATCTACACATCATTTAAAATAAATTGCTAGCCATAAAGTTACTTTATTTACTCACCTTATTTAGACTAACTGATGATTCTTGCTGAAGCATGTATTGAACTAAGAGTAATTTTACAGGAATTCCTGGTTCTTTCAGCCAGTCACTATCATTTTGGGGTAGCTTTGGCCCATACAGATGATCTTCCAGAACAGATGAAAGAAATACATGATGAAATTCATGGTGAGTCATTTTATAAAGGTCAGGGCAAGGAATGGCATTTCTGTTGAAACAAAGTGCTTCCCAAGCTTGCCTTAAAGCTTGTGCAAATATGACTAATGGCTGGGTTCCAGCAAGTACTTCCTCTGCATGCAAGGCAATCTGTAGATCATCTTCAACAATGCCATTATCATCTTCAGAACACAGATATTCCTCATCCAAGTTTGCAGAATCTCCTTGACCTTTTCCACATCCATACTGTTCTTTCATGTATTTCCATAGCCATTCATTTTCTTGGGTCAAATGAATTCTATTTCTCTAAAACAAATATGAAACAATCATATTATATCGTGTTATTATAACATGATATTAAGAAGACATGTGCAGCATTAGTGACAATATAGAATTTAGTTTACAGTGATTATTGTATCATAAAATATTGTGTACCTATCAAGAAAAGGAATTACATGAACCAGAAGAGAAATTAGAAATGTTAATGTGATAAGGGAAGTCAGATGTAGATAAGACTCAGCATAAAGCAGATGTTAACTTGCAAGTAACATTAAGATGTGAGGGGCTCAAATGCTAACACAGGCAATATAAAAAAGAAAACAATATACATACCAATAGAATGACAGTCTTTCTATTGACTATTAAATGTAAAAGAAAATAATAAAAATCTGATATGTACTATTCATAAAATCTTCTCCACCTATTCTGAAAACAAACTGCTCTTAAAAAGGTTATTCTTTTATGATAATTCAGATAAACATTAGCAAAAATGTATAATTACTTGCTCTCTTATAAGTAGAAAGTAAGAAGCGAACACATTAGGCTAAAGCAATAGTTAAATGTTTTAAAAGCTGTTGCTATACATTTACCATTGAAATTCACTTCTTTGCATGGTGAGGAGTAAAACAAAAGAAACGCAGATGACTTGCTATTTCAGAAAAGTATAAGTTTTTAAAATTTAAACTAATAACAAGGAATATCTCAGAAATGGTTAACTCTACAACAACAATGTATATGATACAAAATGTATGTTTTAGTGAGATCTATATTTTTAGATTAGTATTTTTTGTCTATCTCTTACAGTTTACCATCTTTATAAAAATTATATTTTCATTCAGGGGTCTTAAAACATGTATTTTTGGTGAAATCTCGGAAATTAAACTTTTGGGTGGAATAGAAAATCTTCTCTATCTACTGTGATCATTGTACATACAGGTAGAAAAAGTAATAACAAATCTGATGTATTCCACATGACTTTCTCTACCTATTCTCTAATAAAGTATTCTTATAAATTCCTATTCTTCAATCTACTTCATGCTAATTGAGATAAACATTAACAGAAATGATCTTATTACTTAGTTCCTTTTTAAACCTAAGTCCCTATGTAATACAAATTCAGTTCTCTTTGCATAGCCATGAGTAAAGCACATTAAATGCAAATAACCACTTCCCATCTGAGAAATTTTTTAAGTTTTTAAGTAATTGTTTAGGCAGTTTAGACATGAACTTTAGGAGGTTAAGCTCAAAGCATGGAAGATCCCAATAGGTAGCTCAAAAACGGTAGTGGGAGTTATTATGCCATCTCTTTATGCAATACAAAGTTGTGATTCAAGGTGATCTATAATTTCATGTTTATGTACCTATATGTGACTTTCATTTGTTTTAAAATCTGATGTTTTAAGATATATTAAGATAACATGTAAATAGAAACAACATTTCTCAGTCAATACTGTGACTTACCTTTAATAGTGATAAACGTTCTTTCCAATACTGTTCAAAATGTGATAAGGTATCCACTTGAGTAGCTAGAGAATAAAGTCTGGTAACTTGTTTTGGTAAAACAACCAGGTCCTCATGTGTAAGAAGGCTGCTAAAAAGTATCTGCATAGAGGCATATGTATTTGAAATTTGATTATTGAGCAAAACTAGGAAACTGTGTATGTCTGAATGTTGTAACAAAACCAGCACAGGAATCTCAAAGTTGGCTGCTGATAGAAGTGAATTAAACACAATTTGGTTCACCTCTGCTGCTGCACTGATTGTACTTTCATCCATAGTTCTGAAATATTTTGGCACTATAAACTCTTCAACAGTTGTGAAACAAAGTTCTTCATCACCAGTTGCAAACTCGAGCAGTGCATGGGATAGTTGTGCACTGTAAGCATCACTTCCATGTACTATCACCATATGATGCCATTTTAGTTCTTTAATTATTGCAGCTATTGCCTGTGAAGGTAAACATGCTCTGTTTTAGAATACAATTTCTCTCCAGCATTAACACAGAAGTACAATTAATTTAAAATATTGATAAACACTTGAGATTAAATTACATTTTCATACACAGTCCACCTTCATAGAGTGAAGGAACTCTATGCCTCATATTCTAGAGGTCAAAGTTCAAATGTAATTAGGGTGAGCTACTCAGATAAGTTTCTTCTGGGGTTTTACTTTTATTCTTAGGGAAGCTTTACAGGTCCTAGAACATTTAAATATCATTTCAAGTATTTTGTTTATTCATGGTCTGATATTATTATTGCCCAAAGATGATGATGATGATGATGATGATGATGATGATGATTAATAATAATAATTCCAAGATGAATCTATGAAAATCTGATGCATTGCGTTCACAAGACTTTTTCTACCTATTGTGCAACATGCTATTCCTATGAAAGCTTATTCTACTATCTACTTCATACTAATCAAGATACCTATTTCCTTGTGGGTACAAGGGAAATAAGGGAATACAGTGAATTAGGCTAAAGTGTTAATCAAATCTTTTGAAAGCTGGTCACTACATGATTGCATTCATTCTCTTTATATGGCTAGGTGTAAAAAGAAAGAAAAACAAAGGACAACTTTCCATTTAAGAAAAGAATAAATATTGGAACATTTAAACTAATAACAAAGAACTTCTTAGTAATGGGTAGCTCCACAAAAAATGTATATGATAAAAATTATATTTTAATGAGTATACATTTGTGGTGTAGTAACTTTTTGTCTTTCTGTTATGGTTTGGCAGTTATGCAAAAGATAATCAATGTGAATAGGACTTAGCGGTAATTCCCAGAAAATCCAAAATATACAGTTCATCTATCATGAAAATGTCTTAAATATGTGGTATTTTAATCAAAGTTGTCACAGCCATTTTTGGGAAAATGAATATTTTCAAACATTTTCCATGTAAGAGGTAATTTTGGTTTGTGAGAACATTTTTATAAAAATCTTCATGTGACACCGTTAAAAAATGAACTTAAATACCAAATTTGGTATTTAATAGATTTTTATTTCTGACCTATGTGTAATACCTTCTCTATCAACTATTTACATAGTAGGGAAAGTAAAAAATAACTATGAGTGTATTGGGCCCATGTCGGCTTTAAATTTCTTTAACCGAAAAGTGAATCAACATCATTTGAGCATCATATTTTCATTCACTATTTTTAAAAGATAACAATTTCTGCTGCTCTAAGATAATGGAAAAATTACAGAGCAAATAAGCTTGTAGAACATGCATTGTCTAACATTTGTTTTGTTTTTTTGTTTTTGTTTTCTTTTTTTGCTCCATTTAAATGCTACCATAACATTTTAGGTCATATCAGCAGCTTTTCCTTCAGAACAATTGCTCATGGCAATGGTATTCACTCAGTGACTAATACTGGCCAAAGAAAAATTACGTCTTTGCAGCCGGGAATTGACCTGGGACCTCTAGATTTGAAGTATCTACATGCATGAAACTCTTGTGTATATGAAAACTCACTTAGATTCATTCAAAACTAATTCAGAAGTTCATGTATACAACATTTGAACTAAATATAAACTATTTGAAGTACACACATGATTAAACATTATGAAAATACCTTCACAAATGCTGGTCATATCTACATAACTATCTATCTGATTCTATAAAAAAAATATTGAAATCCTAAAAAATTTAAAACAATGTTATTAAAGTTCTTAAAAGGCTACAGCTTATACAGTGTAATTAATTTTTAAATTTGTAATTATTGTATTACTGAACATCACATTTGATATAAATTGTAAATAACGTGTATAAGTTTTGAAGTATCCTACAATATAATGTATGTTTCAATGGATGAAAACCAAATGAAATGAAGGTTAGTATTATAAGCACCAGACCACAGCAGAGGTCAGCATATTTCAATTATTGAGCATTATTCACCTGTATACATCTTCGACCCAGTGCATATAAGAGCTTAACTTCAAAATGAATTAATGGTATCCAACAGCTATTACAGCATTTGTCTTTGAATTGCTGTAGAGCTTATATTATGGAAGAAGCAGATTAAAATAAAACATAATATGCTGCAAATAAGTAAATTTGTACATTATTTTTGGGAATAGCATTTTATATGTTCACATATGAGCTATTCCAGGCATGGGGACCAGAAGAGAGGTAGCGATTGAACACGCTATACTCATCCCACAGCCTCTTGCCAAGCGACAAAGGTTATTTTGATACAACAAACGCAGTGGTGGCTTTGTTTCATCTGTGCAATAGTAATAATTGTACGCTGTTATTAGCTATTTTTTTATATTAAACATATTTTGCATACAATAATTATTACCGCCACTTGTGGTTAGGCAAATTACATAATCTTCTATTTATAACCTTCCTTCATCTTATGCATGAAATGTTCTTACACTACCTTGTGATTATCAAAATAAATTAATAAGAAACTAAACCCCTAAAAAATGGAATCATATTGTCTCTTTTATATGTTTACAAATACAAGGATTCAGAAAGTATCTTTTGAAATTGTAACTAAATATCTGCAAGATCACCAAAGTTTGCATTATGCTTCCGATCATAGTGGCGTTTGATATTGTAACGTTTTATATTTTCAAATTGAAATCCAAATATTAAACAGCAAACTTTCCCTTTTTTATAACTTACAAAAGACTCTCTCTGCCACTCTTCATGAAACAGGCTCGCCACTGAGTGAGGCATGTTGGAAGCAAAAGTAAAGCTGTACAGCAGTAAAGGGGAAGAATAAACCAGTGGAGTGAGTCAAATACACATTTCAGAGGAGTGGGCCACTTTGTGGCTGATTTTGCTTATTGAGCTATTCTGTTAGAAGATTTTATATATAATCCAAAGTAAAAATAATAATTCTATATATTATTAAAATATAATTTAATTAACAAAGAGGTCATATGAACAACAATGAATACTCATTTATGTTTATGCTTCCAAGCAGAAAGAATTAAACATGTACTAAGTAAAATGAAGACGTAAAATGAAGACGTAAAATGAAGACGTAAAATGAAAACATAAAATGAAAACACAGAGTATTTATTTGCCTTTTATTTTAGTATATAGTGTAGTTAAGTGCAGTTTTTGAATAGCAAAACATTTTGGTTTCGGAATGGATGAACATGAATTCTGACCAGATGTTAACACAGAAAGGCTTTAAACCATATCTAATTCCTCTCTGCACCAATATATAATGGATCTCTTTCCAACAAATTGCTATGTCAGAGAAATGCCAATGATACATCAAAGAAATCTATTATGTATCATTTCAACAATAATTTAGATGCAAGTTAAACATTTAAAAAGAGTCAATTAATTACACTAAACAACACTATGTCCAGTTGAAAATGAAGGAAACTAGTCTTTCGAAATATATTTTTACCAAGTAGGTCTTGTTTAGTGAATAATTGTCAAATAAATGAATATAAAAGACTGTTTAAAAACTTCTTAAAAAGAAAAGTTTAAAAACATGTTCCTATGCTTTTATAGTCATTTTTTTTCTAATGCTAAGTCACTGTAATGATAGGTTTGTCACTTTTATTTCCTTTAAGGACTTCATTTAAAATTTCAGAGGCACACATATTTAATAAAAGGTAGTAATGAATACAAAATTATCCAAATATAACATCCTTTCCCATGACAAATTAAAAAACCATGGAATCAATCAACACTTCTTATCATTTTATGCTAAGTTATGGATGTTTCTCATTATCATCAATCATTGTGAGCTCCATATTCTTGGAGCAAAATAAAATTTTGCTGATTTATCTTCTCTTTTTAATTTATCTTGACACCACAATTAAAAGGGCTTCAGAGCTTTTTAGCATTATATTCTATGCCTCATAGTATCAACTATTTTCATTCTTAGCCCATCAACCTTGTGTTATTCTATGCTTATGTAATGCAAATTAATAGGAAAAGTGTCTAAAAATGTAATGAGCCAGATTTTTTATTTAATACTTTATTTCATATGAAAAACATAATTGCTGTGCTTCACTGTTATAATCTAAAAACTAATCAATAACACATTTTATTTTTCCAATATAAACATTGTATTTGTTCCAACTTATTCACTTGAAAAATCAGATGCATAATAGGTGGGTATGATATTTAACAATATTATGTTTTGGATACACACATTTCAGCAGCCACAATTTATTTCTGAAAATCTATGCTACAATTAATGTATCCATGCATGGCTGATTATTTGATGTCCTTTTTTAAAACCTTCATTCATCATTTTTACAAGAAAGCGTGAAAATGAAGCTCTAATAATATACATCTACCATCATTGCAAGCAATACAGCATGAATGCAGTTCATAATAAACTATGACATCACAACTTAACCAGAAGAAATTCCAAGAGCATTGTGAAATGGGCTTTTGAAACATTTGTCCTAGTTTTTAAAAGAGTGTTTGTTAACTTTACAATGTAAAATCATTTTACATTAATTTGAGAATGAACTTTTCATTAAAAATAATTTTAGCACTCTGCATGTTGGCAATAATCACAAATAACCAGTGATTTTAGCTCCAAGCTTATTTTTAAATTGTATTTCTTTGCTTACCTTAGCCTTCTCTTCTGCATTTATCAAATCTGATTCTGAGGTTAATTTTAATGCGGGAAAATGAATTTCTTCCAGAGCTCCTTGTACTTCTGGATCCTCAAGCAAACCTGCTCCATCAATCAGCCCAAGCTGAATAGCAGATGGAATAAAGAAGGAATCATTGATTCCTTTCAGAGAAGGGAGCAATTCTGCCAGTTGATTGACTGCAACTCTTGATCTACCACAGGTATCAAACATCCTCATTCCTAAAACATTTCATCTAGCATTAATGAAATAGTTTTCCATTTATTCTACATTATTAAAGTATTTTTTGCTATTTCCTATATAATATACAATTATTTTTAAAGGAGAACTGAACTAAAAATATAACATCCAAAAAAGATACAAAAACTCTCTTCTCTACAAAATCATTTTATTTTTCCATAAACTTATTTTAATCTGCTCACAAATAACTGTCTTTCATACCAATTCTGCTGTACAGCCTCTTTCCAATGTTCATTGCGGTGACGATATGACTCGCTACAAAATTCCTGTGAAACTCACTCACTGTTACACATAATGCATTCCCAGTGTGCTCAGGCAGGGCTTCGTTGCCCCCTTTTTATATATATTTATATAACCATTTTTACAGTCATTGGTCACATCAATGGAAATTTTCAGAAGCTGCTGCACATGTAGTACACTGCTGCTATTTGCAAACTCACACAGGCTTAACAACGCATGGTTTTAATATCAAAAAGCCTTCCAAAAGGACATGTATCCATTTGCATGGGTGTAACAATCCCAATTTTGATGTCAAAAGAACTTGCTGTGATACTGGTGTTCACAAATGCACATGTGTAACAATGGATGTCAACAATTAACTATGGCTCACAAAGCAAACCATACACAATGTTTGACAAATTATGGCCACAGAGCAGCATAGTTACATTACTAAACAGGAGAGAAATTTACAAAGTGAATGCTGATAACCAGATGTATTTATAAATCAATAAATAGGAAGGAAAAACAATACTCTTTTTTGAATGACATGGATTTGTATATCACACCCAGTCCTCACATTGCTAGGACTGAAGCTCTCAAATACAGCTGTTGCATAAATGTGTGAGAATTAGATACCGTAAGGCCACGCACTCTCAATATTATTTGTTCCAAACACATTTGGTTGTATTTTCTAAAATTAAATAACACAGCTAATATTGTAGAAGCACTTCATTAAAAGAATCCATAGTTGTTCTTCACTCTTATTTGTATTTTTACAGCAATTTACATAGTATTCTGGTACAGATTTGTTTCTTTCTCTGTCGTATCAGTATAAACCTCAGAATTTATCATATATGTTCTGGCATTTATCATCACAATTTTCATGCCATATTTAGTTGGTTTCTCTGGCATATAGACCTTAAAAGGGCAACAGCCCCAGAAACTAACAACCTGCTCATCAATAGTACAGTAAGCATGCAGATTATATATTGTTTTGCAATATGAAAATATTCCTCACATTTCTGATATGAGCCATTTTATTTAATCCTCGCCTTTTTGCCCTTGTATTTTTATCATCGAATCTTAGGCAAGCTGTGAGAAACTTGAAGCTTCTAAGGCTCATTGTTACATGAAACAGCACACTCCCCAAATCGTCAGTCCACATATCTTCTAAGTTCAGTTTACTGCTTTTGAGTAATCCTTCAGGGTAAAATAAGCTTAGGAGAGTAAGAACTTCATCCTGATTTGTCATATGAGTAAAGCTCTGACCAGAACCATGTAGACTCATACTTTGGATATTTTGATTGGTGCATTGTCTTTAACACCTGGAATATTGACTATAATGTTATCGTCACCTGGCCAACCTCTTCTATTACGGACTGTTATGTTCCAACAATGCTCATTGTTACCACAGACAACATGTGGTACTGCATTCTCTTCATTGTCTGAAGATTCAGCAGACTGATCCCTTTCAGCAACGTCCATAACTTCTGTGGGAGCATCAGTTTCAAAATCACTTTCATCAGGAAAGTCACTTACATTACTTCCATAATTGAGTTCTTCTAATAGTGCTTCCTGTATAGCACTTCATTTTTTGTTAGTAAAATGTCATTTCTGATAAAATAAAATATAGTGAAATACATATAGTTCACACTCAGAGACTGAAAAGTTACACAATGTGTACACCAGGGTCACAGTGACCCTCCAGAGTAGATTTCAATTAAATTAATTAGATAACAATGTCTCACAACTTTGAACGTCCATCCCGTACTGGGTCTCAATCAATACTGAATTTATATTGGTTGTAGCGGGTTGTGTATGTGCAGCAGCACATGCACAGTAACAGACAAGAAATTCCAGGATCAGATTGACTCTGGTGTACACTTGTGGGTTAAGTTTTAGACTACAGACTTTAATAAATATTCTTGCCTTCAAAAACTTTAGAATGAAGAATATCATTAAAACAAAAATTAAGGCACAGCATTGGTTTAATTGGTAGAAAATGTTCAATTTTTGGTTTTTGCATTTTCATTATAGTTCTAACTTGTACTTTTATACTATTAAATTTCTTTTTTCAGCATTTTTTGCTTTTCAAAATCCTTCTTAAATTACAGTTTGAGATTATCAGGAGAGCTTCAGCAAATATGGATTTAAATCTGTTTTGTAATAGCTAAAAAGATTATGGAGTAGTTCTGCCTTAATTATTTTCCATCCCTCAATTAAAAAGGTTGAAAATTCAATAACACACTAAGGAAAAAACTCTTACTGAAACTAAAATTAAGAAATTTCTATATAACAATATTTATATTTATACAAAGCTTAAATTAAAAATAAACCAGATGATCAAAGGAGGATTTCATATTACCATATAAAAAACTGATTAATTATTATTAAAGAAAGTAATATCTTAACACTGATTTGACATAGCTTGTCAAAATTTTGTGTACAGTTTATGTTTTATATTCTGAGTACGTGGTAAAAATATAAAAAGTCAGAAGAAAACTGGATATTTTGGATTTTCACAAATGTATTGCTTTAAGTAAACAAATATATCATATACTATCAAAGGAAAAGCCCAATGCTTATGGATACTTACAAAAAAGTGTTGATTATATTTTAGGTGTTACATTATATTTCAAATGAATACTTTGCATATGAAAGGCTTGAAAAGATATTTTCATGCTTATTAAAACTGGAGTGAGAATATAATGCATGAAAATGCTGAATGTGTTTGAAGGATTTAACAGAAAGAGAATCATTTATATGCCTTACTACAGATTAAAATTGAATCCATCTATCCATATTAGAAATGAAGTGGAAATGAAAACAAAGTATAAGATATTTGTTCACTTCCAAAAAAAAAAAATCAGTTGTGAAATATTTTTTGTAGTCTAGGGACATATTAGTAGTGTCATTATCTTCACAAAGTCAATGTTAATAAAGGATGAGTGTCATTCAAATCTGTTAACCAATAACTGAAAAAAATTCATACGCAAAATGCTAATTTTTGGAGAAAAAGAGATAGGCTTCTGACCATACAGTCTACCTTCTTACAAAGGTCGCTCTGAGCTGCATCTGTACCAAAAGCTCAGACTTTTCCTTACTGTTCTGTATATTCTTCAATCAAGATGCAAGTTCAACTCTGGAAGATAAAGTATCCACTTCTTTTGCAGATTTTTTTAAAAATTATGAATTATGTTCGGGTTACAGACTCCCTCTCTCATGTTAGATCCAAAATATTTTTAACTACCTGAATATTATCTTAATTCTGTAAGTAAAAATTGCTTACCCACTCACCAAGAGTAATGCCTGGAAGAAAAGTGTCTTCTTCTCTCTTGTTTAAGATATTCAATATCCACCTCATAGCTTCATATCTAATAATGCCCTTTAGAGTTGGAGGTCCACAGCCAAATACTCCAGAACCTCTTTCACTAATCTGCATTATAACCCCTGAAATAAAATGTTATGTATAAATAAGAGTTCATAGAAAAATGACAGTCTGTAAATTTAAATCATGAATTTGATAGTGATAATGGTGTACTTAGTTTACATTATTTTTAACCATTATCTATTGTGGTTAAAATTAACCTTTTGTTAACATACAATAATTCATCATTAGAAACAAATTAACTGTAAAATGTGAAGAACATGATTGCCAGTTCTATCATTTTCATTTAAATATATTTTTTGTACAAAATGAATTATGTAAAAACTTAAAATGGAAAAGTATAGGATGAAAGTCACTTATTATTCCAGTCTGCATATAAAAAATATAAATTACAGTGCATTCAAATGAAGGGCACGAAAAATAGGAGAAAAATAAATGTCTCTCTCCTGTTGTAAATTAAACTGATAGATGCACCAGGAAAAAGAATAATATATAGGTAACAGTCCTCAGTCTATAGCTTGGGGGCAGTGTGCCTATTTCACATTCATAACAAAGGATTATGCCCTAAGTCACCCACCACCCACTCGCGTACCATAGTGCATGTGCTTGAATATGGCACTGTTCTACCTCAGTGCATTCTGTGCAGTAGGAACATGGGAAGATGCATACACCCTGAAAGGCTTATGTTTTTAAGGTTCAAGCAAAAAGTATGAAAGATGGAGGGAAAAGATGAATTGGGGTAAATTACATTTCTTTTGTACCGTTTATATTCTCTACAAAACTAACAAAATTAAATGTTGTTGAAATTCTCATTTATTTATTATAATTATTTCGGAAATTGCCAATCTTATGTACTAAAATGTAAGACTGCACAATGTAATATATGTAAAACTTTTCTTGGGCCCTAGCTTTATGGGGTAGTGAGGGCCAGGAGGAGAATAAATGAGCTCACCCACGTTCTTATGCCTGTCAAAAGAAAAGAAGATTTCTTTCTTTGAGGTCCTCATTCATTATGGTGAATAGGTTACCTAATTTACCCAAACCAGCTGAATTATTAAACAAGTCACAGCTCATTCGCATAAACTCAGGGCCCTACAATCAGATTGAAATCTTAGAATTGAAGCCACTATATATCAGGTTCATGTCTCAATATTGTCATTCTACTCTGCTTCCAAATTTGCACAAAACACACTGAAGACACACATATTAACATGCAATAAACCAAATGAATTAAAATAATCATTACCATGAGAATGAATTATTGATACTAAAATTGATAAACCTAAAGCTCCTTCACAAACTGCAAAAGACAAAAAAAATACTGTTATATATAGTCTAGGTAGTCAAGCTTCAAGAAAAGATGTGTGTACAGTAGAAGAATACAGAGATTCAAGCTGCTTTATAATCAACTCATTTTTAATTGGTAAATTATATAATACTTTGAAGCTTTTCTATTTTTCTTCAATAATGTAGCTTACAATTTGTGATTGGAACAAATTCTTAACAGTTTGTGAAAAAACATGTATAAACTTAGTACTTCCATTCAAATACACTTCCATTATACACTTTTATGCAGCATTTTATCACATATCTGTAAGCATCAAATTTTCCACTTCCCTAACCATAGAAATCTAATACTGGAGCATGAATATTACTTCAGAATAATACCAAATTTCATTATACTTCTAGATTTTATGTTCTTAAATTATAACATAAAGAAAGAAAAAAAAATAGAAGAAGAAGAAATTGTTTGATTAATCCAATTCCCTAAGGCCTTTAAATGAGAAAATAAAAGAATACAAATACAGTTGATTATTACCATCTAATAAAGGGTTTCCAATCTCTCTATTAACTTCAACATGAATTTCAATAGTTAAAACTGTAGTATTTCTACATGGTGTTGAATAAATAATAATAAAGTGCCGTATTATACTTAGGTACCTATATTGATTTTAAACCTCACTATGGCTGTGATAAACATCTCTTATAAGCTGTTCACTTCCTTTAGTAGTTGTGTAAATAACTGTTTCAACTTACCAATGAAAGCATTTGCTTCATGGTGAATGGTAACTTCTTGCATGCCTCCTCCAATGTGAAAGGCCATCATTATGGTGGCTAATGTAACAACATTAAAGATTCGATGCCAGAGCTTCTGAAATCCCATGTTTAATTTAAATGATGCTGGAAAACAAGATAAAATATTATTAATTTCATTAAAATGATGACAAAAACTAAACCAGTTATGTAATTATATTAACTATAATCATTTGTATAGCCTACATGGAAATCAATGTTTTTTTTTGTGTATGTTATATTAACTATAAACATTATATTCTTATCCTCAATTTATTATCCTCCATTTTAAAATACTATACTATGTATCTACTGAAGTTTCTGTTGAACATGATACTTTTATGTGATTTTTCTTTCATGTTTTTTTAGCAGACTTTTATTTTTAATTTTAATGTGAATGTACGTATATTATTCTGAGATTTTTAATAAACAATATGAGAGTCACATCTTTCAATAAAAATAATCCAAAGTGCTACATTCATATAATTTTCATACCTATGCAGCACCAAGATAATCATGATTATCAAGTAAAAACGGTTTTATTACAATACTATTTCCTTGTACAAGGGTAATAAAAATGAAATAAAGTAAATCCTTTAAAAGCCAGCTGCTATGTGTTGGTATTAAAATTCCATTCTCTTTTGTTTGACTAGGATGAAAATCTTGGAAATAGCTAACTCCACAAAAAAAAGTATTGACATGAATTGTGTGTTTTGATGAGATCTACCATTTTTGTGCTTAGCATTTTATGTATTCCATACATACATCAGTAATTTAAAAGTCATTCAGAATGAAGAGAGCTCCAGAGATTATTCCAAGAAAATACAGCTTTTATTTTTCATGTAAATATCTTTTAATAAACAATATTTTCATCAAAATCATAGTCATTTTTGAGAAAGTAAAAAGCTTTGAAAATTTTTCCATGTAAGACATAGTTTAAAATGGGGGATTTTCTTGAAAATCATGTTGCATCCATCCTAGCTGTTCTCCTGACTATTCTCAATTTAAATGTGTACAATTACTTAAAAATAATAATTGCATAAATGAGTAACAATGACATCTTAATTAGCTTAACACTATTACAAATGTATAGTAGCAGTCTTTTCAAATAAAGTTCTACATCTCATAGCCAATGCATCTGATTTGTCAGACATACACACCAAAGAAACTGGTGTTTTCTATATTTAAGATTTCAGCTGCTCACATGAACTTCCACAGCTTATACAAAATTTCAGGCGTTTTCTTTGGGAAAACACACAACGTTCTGCTATAATTAGCAGAAGGATACACTCTGGATATATTATTCCCAACACCCTCTCCCTCCAACACTGAAACAGCAGTGAACAGCTTGATTACGTTACAGAGGAACCTGCTGAGATAAACCTCTCTTCTTAAGTTCTCTGTTATGGTATATGTTCTGTATGTATGCAAGGGCAGATCTAGAGAAGGAAGGGCAAGGAAAGCATTATTAAAATGAATCAATGCATTCCAAACATGTAACTTCTTGACCTGCTCACAACAAACTATTCTTATGAAATATAGTTTTATCCACATGCTAATTGATTTTAAATAGATTTTTTTTTCTTTTCTTTTATTTATGGACACACTAGTGCTATGGTTCTTAATGTTTCCCTCTATATAGGGCATGAAATAGCACTTAATTTTGCTCAGAGGTCTCCTTATCAGGATTTAAGGTTCTTTTACATGGGATAAATTGCTTTACTTCCCTTCCAAAGGAAACTATGCTAATGATTTTTATGCCTGGAAAAAATCCATCGTTCTCTGCCGAGTTTAAACTTACAACTTTGGGAACCAAAGTACCCTATCATTAGACCACAGAGGATGACATGCTAATCAAGATAAACATTGTTAAAGTTTCCTTGTAAGCAGAAGGGACATAAGGGAATACACTAGACTAAATGATAGTCAAATCTTTTAAAAGCTATTGAAATTTGGTTCTCTTTATATGATTAGTAGTAAAATAAAATAAGTATGACAGGAAAGATGACATCCTGTTTAATAAATGTTTAAGTAGTTTAAAATTAAAACTGATAACAAGGAACACCTGGAAAAAATAATGTATATTACATATATTGTGTGTTTTAAAGAGATCTATATTTTTTGTGTAGTCAGTTTTTATCTCTCTCTTACAGTTTACCTGTTAAAAAAAGCTATCCAACACAAAAAGCTCTCCAGATAATTCAGGATATACTTTTTAAATATCTTAAATCTATAGTATTTTAATCAAAACTCTTAGAGCCATTTTATAGAAAATCAAAATTTTCAAAAAAAAAAAATATTGTTCCACCTAAAAGGTAGTTTGGGGTGAAGGGATTTTCTTAAAAATCTTCATGTCCCATCCTTGAAAGATACTTAACTTAAATACCAAGTTTAGTATTTAATTGACGTTTCGTTTTTAATCTATGATGTTCCCCCTCACCTGCAGGCACACACACATACATATATTTATATTTATTTGTAAAATAAATATAAACTTAAGTAATATTGAATTACATATTGTAAATAAAGCATAAATACTGTACTAGTATAAATGCTGTAGACTAGTATTGTTAGTCTACTTGACTAACCTGTCACACATAGGTCATATTTATACGGTTGCCTCTGTGAGCCATAAGAGGAAGGCAGGGAGTAATGCATGGGCAACAGTTAAAACAATGTTAAGATTATGATGGTTATACTGTTCTGCTACTACTGATGATTACTTTTGTTTCTATTTGTGTGGCTTGTGCTTTTCAAAATTGAATGTTTCATAACTAAGAAGAGATTAATTACGATTTTTGTTTGTAAGAGAACTAAGCAATGAAGTATCTTTAACTTCATTACAAGAATCTACATAAGTTGAAGTTATGTCACTGGCATTGATGTCATCTTTCAAACAGATTTGCTGTGTAGAAGCACAGAAACGTAGATTATCATAAATAAAAATATATGTAAATACAAAGTTGGTGCCTTTCACTCTCTAAATAGGTGCTCTTTTGTTTACTTCCTCTACATGTAGTATGTACATAGTGTATAGAGAAGGTATTGTATTCCACCCAAAAATTTGATATCGAGATTTTACCAGAAATATATGTTCTGAGAGCCCCTGAATCCAAAAAAAAATTTTTTTAGAAAAATGTGTGTGCCTGCGTGCATGCATGCGCATGTGTGTGTGTGTGTGTAGGGGTGCGTGTGCGCGTGCAGCATGGATGTGCAGCATAGCTCAAACACGAAAAGACTATTAAATACCAAACTTGCTATTTAAGTTCAATATCTTCTGTGGATGTGACATGATTTTCAAGAAAATCCCCCACCTCCAACTAGCCTTTACATGAAAAAAAGACTGTAAATGTTGATTTTCTCAAATATGGCTCTAACGATTTTGATTAAAATCTCTTATAGTTAAGATATTAACATAACAAATAAAATGTATATCTTCAATTTTCTGGGAATAGCCACTGAAGACATGTTTATTCTGGATGAATTTTTCAGAATTTTGTATAACTTATAAACAGTAAGAATTAGTCAAAAATGTACTTATCAAAAAATGTAGAACTCATCAGACAATTTATGTTGTGTACAGTTTTTTCGTGGAGTTGACCATTTTTGAGATATTCCTTGCTATTAGTTTCAGCTTCAAAATACTTTTCTCATGTGGGAATTTGTCAACTCCTGTCCATACAAACAAAGGTACTTCATTCACATAGCAACCATGTTTTTAAATATTTGACTATTGCTTTATACTATGGTACTCCATTTATTCCCTTCTAATTACAAAGAAGCAGTCAATAATACCCTTTCTGCTAATTTTTGCTCAATTAGCTTTAAGTAAATAGAAGATTATGCTTCTTAACAATAATTTATTGTAGAGAGGTAGAGAAAGTCATGTGAATGAACAAATCAGATTTTTTCTCTTTTTCTTTTGCTTAAATTAAGTTGTTTTTCAAAATCATACATAAAACATTAGGACCTTTTACTTGTACATGGCTTAATTCACTTTTGTTTTTGTGTATTTTCCCTCCTCTAATGCATTTGTTAAGTGGTTCAAAATATAATAAACACCATTAATACCAGATATTTTGCCCTTTTTAAGATGTCACTCCAAATGTATACTATCTCAAAAGTATGATTTTTCTAAGTTGCCTTTAAAAACTATTTGTAGACCTCTAAATATCCAATGCACTCTTACCTTAAAAAAATCCTGAATCTGTCTTGAGTGCATGTTATTGTTATGATCTCAATTATCCATATAATGCTAATAAAATCAATTAGCACATAGGATTATCTTCATCAAAATGAAGTATATTGAAAAATAAGCTTTTGAAAGAATAGATTGTCTAGCCAATAATAATTAAAATGTGCAAACTTATTAATAATATTTAAATTGTTGCCAAGTTTGTTATTGTTAATTAACCGTTGTAAGATTTAATGTAACATTTTGTAATTCTACCTCATTGTACCACACAGTGTTCAGTTGCGATATGATGTCATTATTGAAGTGATTATAATAAATTAAAAAAAAAAAATGGTAGAGGTAGAGAAACTAGTATGAATATAACACATTAGAAGGTGCGGAATAGAGCAGTTGGGCTTCCCACTGAGAAATTATGACAAGGCATAGCCAAGGAATTTTTATAACTAAACACCTCATTTATCTCCATGACAAGTATGTGAGAAAGTCCAAATTAATTTTAAAAACAACTGTTTTTTACATTTTACTATTGATATTCCTTTTTATGTATAATAAATGTGTTATTAGCTATTTCTATAGAGGTTTATCTTCATTAAAATGAAGTTAACTGAAAAATAAGCTTTTGTAAGCATAGTTTGTCTAGCCAGTAATAAATGATAGTGGGAGAGAAACTCATGTGAATGAACACATCTGATATTTTTTCTCATGCTCTACCGCAGAGCATCATGTAACAACTGTCTTTTAAAAATTGTGACTAGCATAAGTGCCCTGTATCCTTCATATATCTAAAATGAATGTTTATCTTGATTACCAAGTTGAAGATAAAAATAAGCTCTTGTAAGAATAGTTTGTAGAGGAGCAAGAAGAGAAACTCATGTGAATGCATTATATGAGATAGTAATTTTTTTACTTTTCTCTATATGTACTATTTACATAGTATATAGAGAAGGTATTATATTGCACCCAAAATTCGATACTGAGATTTCACCAGAAATACATGAGACCTCCTGAATCCAAAAAAAGCATTTTTAGAAAAAATGTCAGTCTGTCAGTATGTGTGTGTGTGCGTGCGCGTGTGCGTGTGGTGAGCTAGGGTGGGGTGTCTGTGTGTGTGGCAGCATAGCTCAAAATCGAAAAGTCCGTTAAATAACATTCTTGGTATGTAAGTTCAGTATCTTCCAAGGATGCGACACGAAGATTTTCAAGCAAATCCCCCCAACCACATCTACCCTTTACATGGAAAAATTTTCGAAAATGTTGATTTTCTCAAAAATGACTAACGATTTTTATTAAAATACCGTATATTAAAGATATTTATATGGAAAGCAAAATGTATATCACGAATTTTATGGGAATAGCCTCTGAAGACTTCTTTATTCTGGATGAGTTTTACGGAATTTTGATAGCTGGCAAACTGTAAGAGATGTACAAAATTACATAACAGAAAATATAGAGCTCGTTAAAACACACAATTTATGTTATATGTATTTTTTCGTGGAGTTGATCGTTTTTTAGATATTCCTTGTTATTGGTTTCAGATTTAAAAAACGTATGCATTTCTCATACGGGAATTTTTCAACTCCTGCCCATAGAGAGAAAGGCAATTCAGTCACATGACAACCAGCTTTTGACTAATATTTTAGTCTATCCTACTCCCTTATTTCCCTTCTACTTGCATGGAAGCAAGTTATAAGACTATTTTGGCTAATTTTTTCTCGATTAGCATAAAGTAAAAAGAAGCATAAGCTTTTCAACATTAATTTGTTGCAGAGATGTAGCGAAAGTGATATGAATGTAACACATCAGATTTTTTATAATGCTTCAGCTAGCAGCTGGGCAACATACATATCAAAATACTATACATGGTATTCAAATAAATAAAAAGGAAAGACTACCAGGTGTGACTGAAGCAGGAAGTATTCACAAATGAAGATAACTAATCCTATCAATTCTTGAAGTTTTATGTGAAGTATAGGATTTTGAACAACAATTAGAAGAAATTTTGTAATTAGTAATAAATATTAATCATTACAGTGGTCTCATTTATAACTAATTTTATATATATATATATATAAATATATATATATATATATACATAGTGAGAGGAGTAAATCACTCAGAAAAACAATTTTAGTTTTCTGCCCAAAAGCACAATGCGTACCCAGTCCTTCTTTTCTGCTTTCATCTTTGTGTCCACATTAGAAGTATTAATAGTAAGTAGGTATATTTTTCTGCTAGAAACCTTTAAGCTAGCTTGTACATTCCAAATATGAAATAACGGTTATTTATTAGCAAGCAGTTTCTTACCTTAGAAAGAATAAGGAAACGAACCTCAAACAGGAGTTTTTTAGCGTATTGTTGAACCACTTATGTGTAGGACCGTCAAACAATAAGTATAATTGTGAGTAGACTGAACTTGAAGAGAGACAACTTACAGAAAAACTCTTGCTCACATTTATGGCTTATAGTCTGCAAACCACTCAATATGTTCTTCCTTGAGTGGATGGATTGCACCTGTTGTGGGTTGAACTTGTAAAGACTTGATGACGTCGCACCTGTTGACCATGTAGCGACTTGCATATTTAAGTTGCCAGTGAAATTAATTAATCAAACATTTTGCTCCAGAGCGATACATATGACTTGTTCAATATATGCTATGCAAGATTTCAAAGAATATCTTCCTAAAGGTCCCTGTTAAAAGCCTATGATGTAAATATCCTGCAACAACCGACTGGCGAAGTATACGGGATAGTGCATGACGACTTTCGGATCAAAGGATGCTCCTAAAGATAAGATGTAAAGGCTACTCAGTAACTATTTTAAGGTACAAAAATATAGAGAAATTAGCATCCATCAAGGCAAATTCTAATTATACTATTTCACATCCTCACGAGAAACGCACTAATCCAGAAAACATATATTAGAACTACAGTACATAGATATAGTTCTGCTAAAATCGGCCTTCTGCTGCTATACAAAATGGAGATGTTTTCGTCAAGAACTAATTTAATCAAACGTTGATGATGTTAAATAACATAACTAAGGAAGCAGTATCCACTGGTTTTGTGCGGCTTCAAGTATGATGGTCCTAGTAGTTTTTGAAACCATGACGATCAGGGGCGCCAATTAAGAAAACCAGAGTTCATCTATAAGAACTGCAGAACTCCCAGTTTAACAGACAATTATATTTTTGTAGCTCTCGTTTTCACCTTTATTTTTCGGGCGACTGTGTAAATTCGCTAATATTTGACTCTCTCTCTGAGATTTCGGCGCTACAGATCCTTGTTAGGGCTGGGGGTGAAAGGAAGTTAAGGAGTAAGCATGGAACAGATGCAGTTTGAGATAGTCCATGTCGCTGCAGGTCTTTGCAGATCGGATGGAAAATCCTGGCTACCCCTCGTCCTCTTCCTTAATGACTAGTGCTATAACTGACGGTTTCTTTACTTTCTTAAAGCTAAACAGCAGATATATGTTCGGGGTACGGAAGTTTTATAGCATTGTACAATATAATGATTTACGATAGCTAACTTCTGCCACAATAAGTTGAAATATCTTGTATTCACTGAAGACGAAAAGAGAACTATTTTTCATGATTTAAAATTTTTCTAAACGAGTGTCCATCAGTAACTAGCTTAGCTTCATTTGTTCATGTATTGTTATTACTGGAGGGATTAAAATGTAAAAAAAATTTACCACTCACTTAAAAATAAAGGAAGAAAGAAGGAAAGAAAGAAAACAAAAAAGAAAAAATTACTACACGAATTTGTACTTTAAACATACTTCTTGAAACAATCGCTTAGTTATTATCTTCCTCTTAAATGATTTTACAATATAGGCGGAACCAAAGTAAGGTAGACATTAACAAACCTCTTGTAGTTTTTTTTTTATAAATGTAAAAAGAAGCTACTAACATTGAAGTAACACAAATATTAATATAATAATTAATAGTTAACAAATATTCAATTATCTTTTGGAATCCAAGGACTAGTTTCGCAATAAATTGGTCTATTGCATCCTCAGCATTGGTCTCAGTATCTTTTTGATCTTGTTTATTTAAATTGTTATTGTTACTGCTACTAAGACAATTTAATAAAATTTTAATAAATTATTAAAACACTTAAATGGACCCATAGATTTAATAGTTCGGGAGAAAATATTTATATAAAAGAATAAAAATCATGCAATGAATTTTGATATACCTACAACCAATTGGCTCTCTCACCAAATTTGTTTTGATTCCAGTAGTTAGCAATGCCTTAGTACACAATCCATCTAGTAGCAGTAACCATAACAATTTAAATAAACAAGATCAAAAAGATACTGGGACCAAAAAGAAACAATGCTGACATTAATTATTATTAATTATTATATTAATACTCTTGTAGTTTACTAAGCGAGGTGACTGTACATCATTGAGCTTGTTACTTTCTCTACACGTACTATGTACATAGTGTATAAAGAAGGTATTGTATTGCACCCCAAAATTCGATACCAGGTTTCAACATGTTTTGAGACCCCCGGAATCAAAGAACAATTTAGAAAAATGTCCGTGTGTTTCTGTCTGTGTGGTCTGTGGGCAGCATAGCTCAAAAGCGAAATGACCATTAAATACCAAATTTGGTATTTAAGTTTGGTATCTTCCAAGGATACGACTCGGAAGATTTTTAAGAAAATCCCCCAGCTACCCTTTACATGAAAAAAGTTTCGAAAATTTTTATATTCTCAAAAATGGCTCTAACGATTTTTATTAGAATTTCGTATATTTAAGATATTTACATGTCAAATAAAATGTATATCATCAATTTTCTGGGAATAGCCTCTGAAGACATTTATTCTGGATGAATTTTGCAGAATTTTGCATAACTTGTAAACCGTAAGAGATAGGCATAACCTTACGTAACAAAAAATGTAAATCTCGTTAAAACACGCAATTTATGTTATATACGTTTTTTCGTAGAGTTGACCGTTTTTGAGATATTCCTTGTTATTAGTTTCAGCTTTAAAATACTTTATACGGGAATTTTTCAACTCCTGTCCATATAAAGGTGCTTCAATAACATAGCAGCTTTTAAAACATTTGACTATAGATTTAGCCTTTTTTATAGTGTTTAACATCCGCTTTTACTACTTTGGCGCCGCAGGCGATGACACTAATAATAGGTGGAATGAAGGTGGAGTACCGTTGTGATGACGGTGGAAACCGGAGAACCCGGAGAAAACCTGTCATTGCGCCGCTTTGTCCATCACAAATCTTAAATGCGGTTGCTTGGAATCGAACCTGGGCCGTCTAGGTGAGAGGCGAATGGTCTAATCACTCGGCCACGGCCCGGCCCAATTTAACCTTTGGTACTCCTTATTTCCCTTTTACTTACAAGGAAGCAAGTAATACGACTATTTCTGCTAATTGTTTCTCCATTAGCATGAAGTAAATAGAAGAATAAGCTTTTTACCAATAATTTATTATACAGATGTAGAGAAAGTCGTGAATGGAACACATCAGATTTTTTTGTGTTATACTTCATAATTGTCATTTTAAAACAAGATGCTGATATATTTCTACTGCAGCACGCCCATTCATAAACTCAGAGCCGGCACCGAAGACATCCGAAATACAGTGGTCTAAGCATAGAGCTTAGAGCAGTCGTCACCAACTAGCTCTATTTTGTACTGCAGCAAATACGAATAGGCTTACTGCGCGCAGTTAGTAAACATGTGACAGCAGTGACAGTCCCTCTCTTATATAGGTAGAGTCAGACTGAAAATTTCAACGCCATAGCCGGGATGTGAACCACGGTTCTCCCCATCTCTAGCCGGTTGCTCTACCACTGAGCTACCATGGCAACAAGGCGGCACATCATTAAATTTCACAGTGACTCGCATGTTTCCCGCTAAACCAAGGCAATCCCATATTATTTTGAGATGACATACCCCCATGGCAATCTCTCCCTTCCTTGTACAGTGTGTCGAGTGTCAGTTTATAATGTTGGGAACAAAAAGCAATTCAGCACATCAGCCATCGATTCCTACGTTTATTCTGCCTAAGAGGAACTTTTCCTAACTACTGAAAGTAGTGGAATAAGTGTTTAGCTTTCGGCCAAGTTCTGCACTCAGAAAATTCAATTTGCAGCGTTATTACCCAATCCATGCAAGTGAGTACGACGGTTACTAAGGAGAAGAACGTTTCTTTTGAATTGTGTTCGATACCAATCAATTACCAAGATGCCTGTTCATATTCACTACTATAAATTGAAAACTTTTTGTTGCAAAGTAATTCTAATACTGTCGGTGATACAACACGATTGCCTATAATAGTATCATCTAAGTCAAGGAGCTTGTTACTTTATTAGTTCTAATACTTTAATACTTGTCATTATTTTGCAGGTATATGTTCATATCAGAACATGCAAGATACGCAATAGAGGAGTCATAAACCTACAATAGGGGTACTGACATGTTAAAGATGGCTTAAATAATTAAAACCAAAAATGTTGCATACTACAGCACTGATTATCTGTTCTTTCTATCCGCGCTGTTGGTTCCGCAGAGCACATAGATGATTCGCAGGAGCATCGGTCAAAATGTTCTCTCTTAACGTTATTCAAACCAGTTAGTGACCCCTAGCTTAGAGGTCAGAGATAGAATGTTGTCAGAAATGTTGGTGTATAGCGAAGTTTCACTCGATTCTAGGAAGAATTTGCTGCACTATCAAGAAATGGAAACAGAATAAATATGGACAATGTAAAAATATTAAAAAACCATAATGATTCATATGTGCAAAATTCGTAACAAGACTGTTTATTAAATGTGTTAGGTACCATCTCTCAAGGGATTCAGAGTAAGGCGTTCATGGTTTCTTTATTTCCATTAGATATTTGTTTATGTGCTGAAAGTAAGAACAGGGGAGGAAAATAAATAAAACTATTAAGATGGGGTAAGTATTCATGATTTTTGAAAACAAAACATTAATTTAAAAAGTTAAAAGTTTTATATTATTACACTGCAAAGGCTGCAGTTTGCTTTCTCAAGACGGAAAAAAAAAAACGCGAAGTGATATTAAGCCACTTTGCAATTTCCGTAGCGCGCCAAAAAAAATCTAATCGTTTTGAAATTTTAAATAGTACCTATTTATTTTTGACAGTATATATCATCCACATTTCCGAACTACTGGGAAAGGCGTTCTAGACGTTGGGAAACATTTTAATGCCCCTCGTTAACTTCAGATTCAATATCATATTGTAACCTCATTACATTGGAAAACCCGAGAACGTGAACAGAACTTGCGTATAAATGCTTGAAATGACGTGTACAAACTAATATACAATCAGAGTATGTCGGGACAATCCTTTTCTAGACTATCTAACAACAGTTTTTTATTGAGATATTTGACTATTAGGGATAGCATCTTGGATACCGTTAGCGGCTCACATGCGAATACCAGTTGCATACCTACCGAGTAGAGACCGACCTGCATTGACGATTGCACACGCCGCATATAAACAACCTGTGGTAAAGCATTTGGGAACGGCTCGATGCAGCAGTATACTATGCTGTATATTACAATACTGTTTTACGGGCAATTAATGCCTTTGATGATAGTGCATGTTCTTCAATCAAGATTGTAAAATCTCTTGCTTCAAACAGATTGTATTAAGATTTGCAATTCATAGAGAAGAACTTTGAAGATATATCTACGACCATAACACATATTTGGAAACATCGAACATTGAAATGCCTCGAGCCTTGAAAGCTGTCAATACTTGTGCAAGCAATTAATCAGAGACGCGTGACACCTGTTTCAGACCGCGTGAAAAATAAAATGAAAACGATATTTGGAAAAAAAAAAAAAAATGTCGGATTTTCAATAATGCGTGAAATGCAAAATGTGCTACGAGTTGTTACAACTGGAATAATTGCTGATGGAGTTTCTTACGCAATAGTCGATGGTGTATACTATTTCCGAGCGAAGTTTTTCACAATATAAAGCAATTTACGTACCAATCGGAGACGATTCACATTTGAGACGTTACGAATGTATGCTGTGCATTGTAATCTATGTATCTTGAGAGTAAATGAAACGGATAATGATGGTGATAACTTGTTGCACACAGCAATTGAATATATGTAAACATTAAAATTGTTACGTTTCCGTAAATCAGTGGTATTTATGTTTACCACCCCCCCCAACCTCAATCGCCTTCCACTGCTAGAGAAAACATTACAGACTACCGCCCCTTTTTCTTTCTCTTAGTACCACCATATATACACTGCATTGTCAACAGCTTATAACTATATACCATGCTGCGCTAACTTCGATTCTATCCCGCTATTGGTCCCCAAGATGCTATCCCTATTGATTAAAAAGATAAATTATACAATTTTATATATATTTTCTGAAGCTGGGATATCTTAATCTCAGATTCTCTGCTTTAAATTTTTGCGGTTTTATTTAAAGAAAGAACATTAATGAAACTGCCCAAGAAATGCAACTGAGAAAATGGGCATCTGAAAACTCCTATCAGAATAGCATGATTGGAGTATTTTCTTCTAATCATGAAACTTAATCAGGAAGCAATACACGTTCATTGGTACATTTTAGCATTGAACCCGTTGAATTCGCCAGGCGAATGTTGGGTAGGTTTCTGTCATCTCCAAAATTTTTTGGCTCTCCATGTTGTTTCCATTATCAATTCATTCATCCGCTCATCCCGTTGGTTTGCTTCAGGGTTGAAAGTGTCGGTGATGGTGCTCAGTGAGATGTGTCAGGGATAATCGATGCTCAAAATGATATTTCCGTCCCTCGGCTTCGGCTGGTTGTCGGGCTGGTTCCTGACGGGAGCGTTGGACTTTATGTGGGGCCCTTTCTGCCTATCCGACTATCGGGACGCTTCAACCTGGAAACAATAGGGACCCTGTTCTTGCTGTGCCATCGCTCCTGGTTCCGGCTACCCGGTGTATCCTTTCATCTTATCCCTCCTTCCCAGAGGCGCCCCCTCATGCGTAGGTGCAAATACATCAGGTTTGGACTGAGTACCCTCCGGCCGTATCATCCTTATCCTCCTATCCTAGGTTGGTGGTATGTAGCGATGCCGGACGCACATGCTTGTCCCAAAAAAGAAGTATTTCCGTGGACACAAGAGAGCTGCTTCTTTGCACGGATCGTTCATCTCCAGTAGTGGACGGGTCCTCGAGCCAGGAAGGACATAGGGACTTCCGCGCGACTCTGTGGCATGTCTGCCTGCGGCTTGTAGTCTCCTGTGATTCCATTCTTTTCTTTCCTTTCCTTTGGAGGGGGGTGATAGTCACAATGCATATCTTGTAGGTAGCAGTGTTTTAGATATTCCCCTCCGTTGTATGTCCTATACTATATGTGCATAGCATATTTTGTAGATATCTAACCATACGCGGCATATGTTACATGTAACTGAGTTTATGCTGCTCAGTTTGAGATCATCTCTAATAATAAATTTACTGTGCCGCCTCTGTAATATTTGCATAGCGTGTCTACCTCACATTCAAGAGGTCCCGAGTTCAAATCTCTGTTAGCGTAGGTTACCTGGATAAACCTGTTTTCCGGGATTTTCTATTATATTCAGAAGACGAATTTCATGTAATTGTAAGTTCCATGGACTCCTGGTTCATTTAACCGACTTCATTCATGGCCAATATGATCTATCAGGTTAAAGAATGTTAAACGTTACTGTAATAGCGTGAGTTCAGGGATACTGAAAAAGTATATTTCCAGTGAAATGCCAATAAGTAGAACTCTTCCATAGATACCTAAGCGGAAGAGAAAATAACATTCTCTAACTAAAAATATTGAAATGCGGAATAGTAACCTTTAATTTATTGTTAGAGAAATACGGCGGTGCCGCGACCAAGTAGATAGACTACTCGCCTCCCACCAAGTTGGCTCGGGTCTGAACGGTTTTCTTTGTGTTCACCGGGTTCTCTCGTCATTCATTCAACCAATTGCTCCATCATCACATTTCCTTTAATCCATTGTGTTTTAATTTCACTTCATGTTTTTCCAAATTCTCATGCCTGATCCGTAATTGGCGTTCTACAGACGAGGAGGGTAAGCTAAGTAACTTGGAGAGTTTGATTTAGAAAATATAAATAATGATGGCTAAGTTCTAGCACCTTCTTTGAATAAGATCGTATACAAATACATCGAAAAGGTAATATAAGTAAAGCTTCATTACCTAAACATGCATGAGAACAAATAATGTTCTCATGATTACTTTCTCTAGCATGCATGTACAATGCACTTAATAGAGAAGTATGTGTCCATGTGTCTGTGAACACTATAATTCAAAACTGAAAAGTCGGTTAAATTCCAAATTTGGCAATTAAGTTTAGTATCTTCCAGGGATATAATACAAAGATTTTGAAGAAAATCCCTCCACCCTAAACTACCCTTTACATGCAAAAAACATTCAAAATATTGATCTCAAAAATGGCTGTAACGATTTTTATTAAAATATCATATATTAAAGACATTTACATAACAAATAAAATGTATAAATTTAATTTTGGTGAATAGCCTTTGAAGACCTCTTTATTCTGGATGATTTTTGCTGAATTTTGCATAACTGTTAAACAGTAAGAGATAGACAAAAACTTACAACACAAAAATGTAGACCTCGTTAAAATACACAATTTATGTCATACACATTTTTACGTGGAGTTGATCCCCCCCTTTTTATATAGATTTTCCTTGTTATTGGTTTCAGTTTTATAATACTTGAAGTTTTCTTTACAGGAATTTGTGAACTCTAGGCAATGTATAGAAACGGATTTCAACCACATGGCAACCTGGTTTTAAATAATTTGACCATCACTTTAGCCTAGTGTATTCCCTTATTTTCCTTCTATTTACAAGGAAATAATTAATAGTTTCTATTAACATTTATCTTGATTAGCATGAAGTAGATATAAAAATAAACTTTTTAACAATAATATGCTACATAGATGCAGAGAAAGTCTTGTGAATGGAACACATCAGATTTTTAGAAAAAAAATCGGTGTGTATCTGTGTAAGTGTTTCTATGCGTGTCTTTGGACAACATAATTAAAAAACGAATACATAGGCTTAGTACTTCCCAAGGATGCGACACAAAGATTTTCAAGAAAATCTCCCTTTACATGGAAAGATTTGTCGAAAATTTTGATTTTCTCAAAAACAGCTCTAACGATTTCGATTAAAATACCATATATTAAATATATGTACAGGACAAACAATATATATATATATATATATATTCAATTTCAATCTTCAAATTGTATGTTTTAATGAGATTTACATTTTTTTATGTTGTAAATGTTTGTCTATCTCTTACGGTTTACGATTTGTGCAAAAGTCATCCCAAATGAAGAGGTCTTCAGAGGCTATTCCCAGAAAATTCAGCATATACATTTCGTTTACCATGAAAATATATTATTCATATGCCATTTTAATCAAAATCGTCAGCGCCATTTTTGAGAAAATCAAAATTATTTCTAAAAAGGTTTTTTTTTTAATTCAGGTCTCAAAACACAGAATGCCGGTGAAATCTCGATATTCGCGGAATACAATACAATACCTACTCTATCTACGCGTGCTAGAAAAAAAATAATATTTTGGAAATATAACGAGTTTTGAAATATTATTAATAACTATTAAAATAGAGGAAACATTTAGAAAGTATGTTTACTGCCAGCATGATTAAATTTTAGAATCTGTAGAGAGCATAATCATGAAATTGGTTAACATTTGTCTATACAAGTTCCATTGAATAGTATTAAACGAAGGTCCACAGATGATATCTCTGTAAGACCTTCAAAGC
Organism: Hymenopus coronatus; assembly: GCA_030762935.1. Taxonomy (NCBI): domain Eukaryota; kingdom Metazoa; phylum Arthropoda; class Insecta; order Mantodea; family Hymenopodidae; genus Hymenopus; species Hymenopus coronatus. The sequence continues at coordinate 90,746,177 of CM060896.1, forward strand.
TGGTAAGAAAGGACAGTATTAAAATTCCTGATGTTTTTTTTTTTTTTTTTTTTTTGTATCTTAACGTCCTATAACCTGGTTGGTCATATCGGACGATGAACGAAATTGGTGAAATGATGCTCAAATGATCTCGGGGTCCATGGAGCTTAAAGTTACTCGATATTCGTCTTCTCAGGATAAGGGAAAACCCCGAAAAAAAAACCTTATCTGGGCAACTCACCCTAAGCGAGATTCGAACTCACGACCTTTTGAATGTGAAACAGACACCACACTACCCAGCGGGATGATGCAATTTATAGAGAACTCTCAAAAGATATGTCACTTGTGCACAGAAAGCAGTGGGTAGAATTAGGAAAAGCGTCCTTCCTATATTTCCCGAAATGAAGAAGTATACATGCAGCGATCTTTAACATGTCTATTATGAGAAATGAATCTGAACAGTTTTATATGGTTAATAATTGTACAAATAATCTAATATTATTTGCCTGTTAAACAAATCTAAAATATTTAAATATTTAGTGAAAACCAAAAGTATTTTTTGGAAGGAGCATTCAGTTTTGTGCCTGAAATTTCTTACAATTTTCACAATCTACGACTTCGAATATAAAAGTTCTACGTGTGCGCAATGTGTACATGTACTATAGGCACATGGTTTTCTCTACCGATTCTTACAAAATATTATCCATTTATCTGCAGTATGCTAATGGAAATAATTAGCAGAAATGTTTTATTGCTTGCTTCCTTCCTTCTTGGTAGAAGGGTAATAAGGTAATACACTAGGCTAAGACAATAATTCAAATCTTTCAAAAGCTGATCGATATGTGAACCATTGAAGTTCGGTTCGTTTTGAATTGCTAGGTTAAAGAATGAGAGACTAAACAGAAGATGACCCCGTTTGAGAAATGTTAGGTAGTTTAAAATTGAAACGAATAACAGGGAATATCTCGGAAACGGTCAGCTCTGCAACAAAAATGTACTTATATAATGTAAATTTTCGTTGTTGAGATTTTCTCTATTTCTTACAGTTTATAAGTTATGCAAACTTCAGCAAAATCCATCCATAATGAAGAAGTCTTCAAAAATTTTCCCAACAAATTCAAGATATGCATTTTATTTGTAATTTAAATGTATTTAATATACGGCCCTCTAGTCAAAATCGTTATAATATTTTTGAGAAAAACAACATTTTCCAATTGAAGGATAATTTGTGGTGGGGGATTTTCTTAAAAATCTGCATTCCGCGTCCTTGGAAGATACTAAACTTAAATACCAAGATTGGTATTTAACGGTCTTTTAGTTTGTGAGCTCACACGGACCTTTGTCTAAAACAGCTTTTATTTTGGACTCAGGGGACTTTAAAACATATTTCCGGTAAAATATAGACATCGATTTGTTGGAAGGAATACAATACCTTCTTTATACACTATGTACATAGCATGTGTAGAGAAAGTGTCGTGTGTGCGATATGTGATTAAACGCTTTTGAGGACAAACATTTTATGTGCGCTATGTTATCATGCCCTTTTGTCAATACATAGATTTATCTTAACCGTGTTCGCAATATAGCTCTTCCCAAAATAGCAACATTTTATAATTAATGTGATTAAGAAATATTGAAAAAGTCTTTTGGGATGTTATTTGTTTCCGGCACACTGAGTTCATTGTACTTCACGCAGAACATACAGTTTAAATATTAGGTTTACCTTCAGCTTGAAACTTAAATACATATTTTCTCGCACCTGTCGTGAAACGCCTCAGGGTTTTCGTGGTATCCAGCGTGTTTACTACCCCCCCCCCTCTGACCCTTCAAAGAACATTGGTGCTCTCATTTTAATGTAAATCTAATATCCTTGTCTGCCCTCATTTATTAGACTAAATAGGATCAAATGTTTGGCGGCTCTCCAAATTTCAATTTCAGTGAAGAAGAATCTCCTCAAAGAATACTGAATTTGGCAATAGCGCAAGTGTTTGCTGTGTTGTTTATATATTATTTGCTTTTAATTCTGGAGTATATTACTTTCGATAGCATCTGCGTACATAGTACATTGCAGCTAGAGAAGGTATTGTATTCCACCCAAAAATTCGATGTCGAGATTTCACTGAAATATATTTTTTGAGGTATGCCGAGTTTAATAAAACGCATTTTAGAAAAAGACGTGTGTGTGCGTGTGTGTCAGAGTTTGTGGACAGCATACCTCAACAACTAAAAGCTGCTAAGTCTCCCACCCCAACTACCCTTTCATGGAAAAATGTTTGAAATTTTGTTTTTCTCAAAAATTTAATATTTTTATTAAAATACCGTTTATTAAAGACATTTTCATCTCAAATAAATTGTATATCTTGAACTTTCTGGGAGCGAGTTCTGAAGACCTGTTCCTTTTGAATAAATTTTGCTGAAATTTGCGTAATTGGTAAACCAGTTAAGACAAAGAAATAGAAAAAGACTTACTAAATAAACAATTTAGATTTCGTTAAAATACACAGTTTATGCCAAATAAATTTTTACTGTAGAGTTGACTGTTTCCGAGGTATTCCGTCCCTTTGGTTTCAATTTTGAGCTATTTAAACTTTTCTTAAACGGTTTTCGTATGTCTTTTATTTATTCCTAGTTAACAAAGAGAACGAAATTTCAATTTTTCATATAGCTGCCGACCTTTAAAGGACTATCGCTTTAGCCAGTTTATTCTCTTATTTCTCTTCTGCTTATAAAGAATCAAGAAGTAAGTCCAGTTCTTCTAAATTAGCATTATGTAGATGAAAGAATAAATCTTTTGTAGGAATATTTTGTTTGTAGAACAGCTATAGAAAGTCATGTGAATGGAACACATCACATTTTTTGTAAAGTTAACCATTTCCAAGATATCTCTTGTTATTGATATTTTTTCTTAAAACGGAAACACATTATTTATTTTTGGTTTCTTCTAGTCATGCATAGAAAATAGAATTTCAAAGCATTGCGAATCGCTCCTGAAATATTTGACTATCCCCAATTCCAACGTACCTTCAAAAATGGATATAACAAATGCCCTGCAAATTTACATCTTGATTGCCAAAGAAAGAAAAATTACATTTGTAATAGCTTTAGAAGAGTGAGTACAGAGTCATGTGAGTGAAACACGCCAGATTTTCTTAGCGTAAGTTGCATACTGCGTCTTAATTAGAAAAGTTTAAGTAACTTGTTAAAAAAAAAAATTCAAACCAAAAAGAAAGCAACTCGAGAGCAGTCAAGGTTGCACCTGTTTGAAGTAAGAGGGATTTAATTCCCAGTTAAAAACTTAACTACACCAGGTGCAGAAGAATCGCAGCTGGGTTAAATACAAAATATTCCAAACCAACAAAACATACAGCTCTTCGTTCGTATTAATTGAGTTAAAATTCTGCCTTTCTTCTTTCTTCCCTTTCATCGGTTTAAAAAATATTTCCAAAATGTGGCTAATGGTGGGAATCGAAATACAACTAACAAGGTTAATGCGATTGTACTATTTATATTCAATGAACGCGTGACAAATCGGGAAAGAAACATCTTGTGTGTTTTATTCAGATTACTTTATCTATTCTAAACCGTTTATGTGTATAAAAATTATTTACGAATGTTTTATTTTTCTTTCTACTTTATTTTAATCAAACTCTACAGAAATAGCTATATTATACATTTCGTTATATATAAAGGGAAATGGAACAGTGATAATCAAATATTTAAGAACTGGAACGCTATATGCTGGCCTTAATATTTGATACTTCCCATGCAATAGTGAAAAACAAATGAAACTCGATTGGACTTTAAAAGAATGACCAAGTATCGAATAATTCGAGATATAAGTACTAGATATCTCAGATTTTACGGCAATGCTATAAGAACATTAATAGCAATAAATTGAATTTCTTGTAGCTTAACGTCCTTTAACCTGCTAAGTAATATCTATCGAATGAAATCGGTCCATAGAGCTTAAAGTAACACCTTCGTAAGTTAAAGCGGAAAAAACCGAAAACCCCTTAACGGGTAATTTATCCTAAGCGAGATTTGAACTTGTATTTTCTTGAATGCTACCCTCATACTAAGGAGACGGGCTTGCATTTTTTACTTTCTCATGGTAGAGAAGGTATTGCACTCCACCCAAAAATTTGATACCGAGATTTCACCGTAGAGATAGTTTTAGGGTCCCCAAATTCAAACAAAGCATTTTAAAAAAAAATATGTGTTCCATTCCCATGACTTTCTCTACATCTCTGTAACAAATTATTGTTAAAAAGCTTATGCTTCTATTTACTTCATGCTAATCGAGAAAAATTAGCAGAAATAGTCTTATTACTTGCTTCTTTGTAAGTAGAAGCGAAATAAGGGAGTACCATAGGTTAAAGTGACAGTCAAAAGCTGGTTGCTATGTGACTGAAGTTCCTTTGTTTGTATGGACAGGAGTTGACAAATTCCCGTATGAGAAAAGTGTAAGCTTTTCAAGGCAGAAACCAGAAACAAGGAATATCTCAAAAACGATCAACTGCACGAAAAAAATTATATAACACAAACTGTGTGTTTTAATTTGCTTTACATATTTTGTGTGGTAAGTTTTTGTCAATCTCTTACGGTTTAGCAGTTATGCAAAATTCCTCAAGAATAAAGTAGTCTTCAGAGGCTATTCCCAGAAAATTCAGGATATAAATTTTATTTGTAAGGTAAACATCTTTAATATACGATATTTTAATCAAAATCGTTAGTCATTTTTAAGAAAATAAAAACTTTCGAAAAATATTCCATGTAAAGAGTAGTTGGGGTTGGAGGAATTTTCTTTAAAATCTTCGTGTCACATCTCTGGAAGATACTAAACTTAAATACTAAGTTTGGTATTTTACCAACTTTTCGTTTTTGAGTTATCATGTTCACAGACACACGGAACTTTTTCTGAAAATGGTTTTTTTTTTTTTGGATATAGGGGACCCTAAAACTTATATTTCCGTTGAAATCTCGGTATCGAATTTTTGGGTGTAGTGCAATACCTTCTCTATACACTATGCACATAGTACCTTAGAGAAAGTAAAAAAAAAAAAGCAATTTTAGAAAAAATGTCAGTGTGTGTGTCTGTCTGTGTGTGTAACTGTGGGCAGCATAACTCAAAAATGAAAAGTCCGTTAAATACCAAACTTGATATTTTAGGTTTAGTGTCTCTCAAGAATGCAACACAAAGATTTTCAAGAAAATCTCCTCCACCACCTCCTACCCTTTACGTGTCAAAATTTTCAAAAATGTTGATCTTCTCAAAAATGGCTCTAACGATTTTGATTAAAATATTGTATAATAGAGATATTTAAATACCAAATAAAATGTATATCCTGAATTTTCTGGGAATAGCGTCTGAAGGTCTGTTTAATTTGGATGAATTTGCTGAATTTTTGATAGCTGGTAAACCGTAAGAGATAGGACATGAACTTACTTCAGAAAAAATGTAGATCTCGTTAAAACACATGATTTATAAAATATACTTTTTTTTTGTAAAGCTGATCGTTTCTGAGATATTCGTTACTATTGGTTCTAGTTCTAAAAAGCTTATTCTTTTAGCATACGGAAATTTGTTAATCTTGGCCATGCAAGCAAAGGAATTTCAATCACTTAGAAACCAGCTTTTAAAAGATTTTACTCTTGCTTTAACCAAGTGTATTGCCTTATTTTCCTTCTGCTTACAACGCAAGTAATCACACGTTTCTAATAATTTTAGCATGAAGTATATCGATAATTATTTTTTTAACAATAATTTGTAACAGAGATGAAGAGAAAATCATATGAATGAAACACATCAGAGTTTTAGTATAAAATGAATAATTCTATGCTAAACAATGTGGAATTGTTTGATGGAAAATGCGGAATGGTGATTGTTTTTCCCCCTATTGAATTCATTTCATCATAGAAAAATTAAACTATTTAACAACGAATCTTTGAAAAACGGCAAGTACTATAAAAATATTATTTAACTAAATTGGATATTTAATTGGAAACTAATTTTACTTTTCTTACTACGTATATAAAGTTAGGGAAGTATTGCATAGTATTACGGCCTAAACATTTCATTCTAGATTTTACCGGAGAAATGTATTAAGATTCCCTAAATCCCACAGAAAAGTAAAAAATAAAAGAAATAAGTTTTAGGACAAGTTCCCCGCGTGTGGCTGTAACACAGTAACTCAAAAACTAAAAGTCAGTTAAATACCAAACTTTGTGTTTAAGTTAAACCACTCTCCAGGTTACGACACTAAGATTTACAGGAAAGCCCCTCCACCCTAAACTACCCTGTATATGGCATTTTCTCAAATACATCTAAGGATTTTGATTAAAATATTATGTGCTAAAGATATTTTAATGATAAATGAAAAGTATATTTTGAATGTTCTAGCAAAATTTCCTCTGAAATGGCTTTTTACACAGAATCTTTCTACACAAAAATGTAGATCTCGTTAAAGCATACATTATGTGTATACATTTTGAGGGTTAACTATTTCTAAGACATTCTTTGTTAATGATTTAAAAAATTTAATACTTAAAATTTTCTCAAATGGAAGTCATTATTCGCTTTTTATCAGCTTGATCATACAAAGAGAACGATATTTCTTGGCTCTTAAAAGGTTTTACTATCGCTTTAACCTAGTATATTCCCTATATTTAAAAGGATATGCAACAAAATATTATCCCGATTAGCATGAAGTAGAAGAACAATAATCTTTGGGCAGAATATTGTACATTAACTGTTCCTTCCACACTTAGTAGTTAGTTGGTTAAACTATAAAGCACGGGACTTAAAGTACTTACAGTGCAAGTCGTCATTGGGGTATACCATCTCAAAATAATTTTAGATCACCTTGTGGCTTACCGAGAGAGTAGGTTGGGGAATTTTGCCATGGTATCTCAGTGGTTAGAGCAACTGGGCGAAATCTAGGAGATCCGTGGTTCAAATCCCGGCTATGGCATTGCATTTTTCGGTCTGCCTCTACCTGTTCAACTTATGTTAGAATAGTTTTTGCATAATAGTTAGAGAATTATGTGAGTGTTATCAATAATTGTCTTATAGTGCATTTTTTCTAATTCTTTTTGTTTATCTTATTTACGGAGTTAAAAATAATTTATTTAGAATAAAAAAAGACAGGCTATAAACTCAAAAGTCGAGATATGTGTTATATTATTTATGAGAATAATTTATACATTAATTAATATTATCGGACAAAGCCATTTCGGAACAAATTAAAAATAAAAAAATGTACAAGTTAAAATGAAAATCATCGTTCCAACATGCTTACTAGTGTCTGACAAATAGTAATAAAATCAGGCTATCTCTGTGTGCATGTGTCTATGAACAATGGAAAAAAATATAAGAAAACAAAATAAACAGAAACTGACTCCGTGTTCGAGCAGTCTGCGAGCTTACTTCTCACCCGGAGGCCCCGGGTTCGATTTCCGACTGGGTCAGAAAATACTTCTTTAACCAGAATTATTCCTTATGGCTCACAAAGTCTGAAAGTATGCATGTGAGAGTGAATGTATACTGAACTAAAATGATTAAGTTAATGACAATTACCTACATTGAATATATGAGTTATTTCACATTTTAAAAAATTCATGTATGAGCTAAATTGTTAAGTTTTTTTTTTTTTTTTAAAACTGAAGCCAATAACAAGAACAAGATTTTTAACAAGATTGTATAGATGTTAGAGATGTAGAGAAAGTCATGTGACTGGAACACATCAGATTTTGTTACATTTGTATAGCCCCTTTAACTTCTATAGTCATACTGATGGCTTTGAAACAAGTCATGTGCTCACTGTAGATATTTGATCAGGTTTTTAGAAAATAATGGTCCGTGTGTTTGTGTGTGTTTGAACACGATAGCTCAAATGAAAAGTCGTTAACTTGGTATTTAAGTTTAGGATCATCCCAGGATGGGACACGAAGATTTTGAGGAAAATTTCCCCATCCATGGAAAACTGTTCGAAAATGTTGATTTTCTCAAAACTGGCTCTAATGATTTTGATTAAAGTATCGTAGATTAAAGATACCTACATAACAAATAAAATGTATATTTTAAATTTTTTGGCAATAGTCCCTGAAGATCTTTTCATTTGTGATGAGTTTTGCTGAATTTTGCATAACTGGTAAACAGATAGAGAAAAACCTACTGCACAAAAATGTAGATCTCGTTAAAAATTACAATTTATGTCACATATATTTTTTCTTGTAGTTGAACATTTTGAGATATTTCTTGTAACAAGTTTCAGTTTTAAAACACTTAAAACGTTTCTATTACAGGAATTTGTCCAGGGAATACATAGAAACTGATTTCAACCACATGGCAAGCAGTTTTTAAAAGATTTAAGTATCACTAGTTTACTGTGTTATTTCACTTCTACTTATAAGGAAGCAAGTATTAAGACCATTTTTGCTCATTTTTATCTCGATTAGCATAAAGTAGATAGAAGAGTAAGCGTACAATAATTTGTTACAGATATGAAGAATAAGTCATATGAATGGAACATGTCAGATTGTTTAAAATATTTTTCTCACACGTTACTGTTTCGAATTGGTTTACATGACATGGTTATATAACATTAAGCATAAACTTCATCTGTATAAATTTTTAATAGATTAATTAGTTGTTTGTTTGTATTTTAGTCAGATATAATCTAGGTTTATACAAGCATTGTATATAGAAAAAAATTCGAATGATTAATGTCCAAAGCTTTATCTATTACTTTTAAATAGTTTCTACTTTTAAAAAACCTAAAAGTTAAATATTATTAAGTTTCACAACGATTGGTCAAAGTACGAAAGAGATATTACAAATTCATATTTTTGGGTCTATATGATCTTACTTTTGGCGCAAGGTGCTCTCAGTAAAAAGATTCAGAAACATCGTAGATTCACCAGAGCGATGCCTTAATATGAAAAAACTGGTCCGAAATTTGCTGTGTTTAAAGTTTTAAATATAGTGTATTTTAAAGACAAACATTTTGTTTTCTTTATGTGTGAATGAATCTCCTCAAATATGTAATCAAAATTCAAACCAAATTATACAATGGTGTGTATTTTTACTTTCTGAAACAGAGGATTCTTTTACCTTGATCTCTGTTATAAATTGTTTGCCTAGTTATAAAATTATATTTTTTGTTTATCTTTATAATTGCACAATGTAGCAGATGGTATTGCCCTATACAAGATTATATATGTCACCATAATGTATAAATAAATAGACAATCACGTGTTTTGTATCATCATACGGTATTATTTTTTGTGAATACACTTTATTATATACACATGTATACACATATATAAAATATAATTAGTGTTTCTATCATCCATGCATTCCGCAAATGAATATGGAGCAGTACCCAATAGATAATTTTGATTTCCTTAAACAATCAGTGTAATCTTTTACTTTTTAATACTTTCTGACTGTAGTATATTACCCCGTTATTCTTAACCTGTCCTTAATGTTATTTAAAAATAATTATATTACTTTTTCTATCGCATATGTACAACGTACATAATAGATAAGGAAGGTATTGTATTCCACCCAAAAATCGATATCGAGATTTCACCGGAAATATATTTTGAGACCCTAAATAAATAAGAAAAAAAGAAGAAAATGCACGTTTGTATAAATGTCAGTGTATGTGTGTGTCTGTGGACAGCATAACTCAAAAACGAAAAGTCCATTAAATACCAAATTTGGTATTTAGGTTTAGTATCTTCCAAGGATGCAACACGAAGATTTGCAAGAAAATTCCTCCACCCCAAACTACCCTTTATATGGAATGCTTTTCTTAAAATTGGCTCTAGCGATTTTGTTTAAAATACCGCATATTACAAATATTTGCATAACAAATAAAATGTGAATCCTGAGTTTTCTGAGAATAGCCTTTGAAGTCCTCTTCATTCTGAATAGCTTACGCACAATTGGTAAAGCGTAAGAAATAGACAAAAACTTACTACACAAAAATGAGGAACTTGCCAAAACATACAAATTTATGTCCTATACATTTTCGTTGTAGAGCTAACCGTTTCCGAGATATTGCTTCTTATTGGTTTTACTTTTAAAATAATTATCTCTATTTTTCTTAAACGTTACTTTTGTTTTACTCCGGGCCATGCAAAGAAGCGAATTTCAATGACAATCGCATAACGAAGCTGTTAAACATTTAACTATCACCTTAGCATCGTTACTTGGTTACTTTCTAAGAATACTCGTTTGTAAGAAGATTGTAGAAAGATAGAGAAAGTCATTTGAATGGGACACATTAGATTTGTTTCTCTTTAGCTTTTCACTAATCTTATGTATTTACTTCGGAAACATTAAAGTATTTTCGCTTGGCAAAGACACGCATAGCTGGAAATGTTACAATCTGAGCAATGACTTCAAAAACATTCTGGGAATGAACATTTTCCTTACCTTGAACTTGGGTAGCTGTCGCTTTCATTAATAAAGAAGATTAAGGACACAAATTACACAACGATCACTGAGAACAACAATATCACGTTCCATTTCATTGACCAACACATACACTTCATAGCTGCGCTTGTTGATTTTTAAGAACCGGCATTTTGTTCACTGTTATCCACAAAGAAGAGGCAATCAAACTAAGCAGCACCCACTGGCGAGGAAGAAGGACGTCTCTTGATCGACTAAACGGAGTAACTAGGACGGCGAAGTTGGGCTACATTCCACCCATCATTATCATGTCTTTCCTTTCCACTGCACCTCTAGCGCGTCGGAGACTGTATCAGAAGAAGCGTTTGACCCCTTCCCTCAGGCAGTAGCCATCTAAACAAACCCGTTTCCTCTTCTTCTGCAGACTCATCACTGACTGGAGGAAACGGTTCTCCGGTAAGAATACATATTAGGTTACAGGTGTGGCTTGATACTCTATACTCGGAAGGTAAAAGCGGCATATTGTCGCTCAACCGCAGAGAACTCTGTTCGATTCCCACGCAGCGTCCTCGAGAGATAGATCACTAAGACTGAAGTTAGGCTCGAGAAATTTCGTCCTTCAGGATTTAAACATTATTATCAACTACCAATATTACTTTCTCCTTCAGTTGTCTGTAGTAAGTTAAAGCATTTATTTGCAGTCAACTTACCCTCCCCGTATTTAGGACTTATAAGCGGATGCCTAGTGATCAGAAGCCTATCGTGGAGCCAACAGCACGAAACCACATAGTGGAGAACATGGAACAAGTGGTTGACCCGTAGCCGGGCATGAACGTGAGGAAGTGGATGATGTGAAATGTAAGCGGACTGAATGATAGGAAAGGAGATGATGGAGCAATTGATTGAATGAGTGGCGGGGGAAACCGGAGGACCCGGAAAAATGGAAATGGAGTTTTATTTATGGACGCTCTTTAACTGATGTGGTTCTCAGCGTCTCATTCTATATTGGGCGTGAAAAATTATGACAGCAGAACTTTTGATACAAATATTTCTCATTATGAAAGAAACAAATAATTTGTATTTTTTTTTTTTCTGTTTTGTGTAATTTTGCAGGTTTACCAAAAGTATTTAGTTACGGTATTAGAAGAAGAAAATTAGTGATCGTCTTCTTTTTTCTTCCTTCCGGTATCGCAATACAACCGCTCTGCGGTTTAACCTAACTAGAGAGTTATAAAACGGTTCTTGCAGTGTAACTTTTTGTTTTCTTTAACTAATCCTCTAGGCATAGTACTTTATATGAATACCTAGTCTATGAATGAATATATATCCCTTTTAGAGAGTTGACGAACAAGTTTAATACAAGAGCACTAAATTAATTTAAATTCAAAGTTCATATTCTCCCTCACTGAAATAAATTAGAACTTAATGGATTTATGTAGTTACCATCGGACATATTCTCTAGGTTTCCAATAATAAATATATGGCGATTCTCAGCCTATCGGAGTTCTTACGTCTTCACGCTGCCAGTGTCCATGGCAGTTCTGCATTATTAAGAAACAAGCTTATCTAGTCATGGATGACGAATGACGTTATTAACTTAGGGATGCTCCAGTTTCTGTTAATTCCAACGGAAAACTATAACATAAAGGACGTAATCAATGAATTTGTATTATGTCAGAACTCTTAGAACTTAATGCTGCGTTTTATTTTCTCTAGATACTGATAGATAATGATAAGTAACTTCAAAAATCATACACCTACATCTCGGTGCTTAATTAGAAGAACTACCAAGAACTGGTCCAAAAGAGAACATCATAAGACTTGGCGTAACAGACATGGGAAACTATTTATCAAAGGACCATGTAAGGAACGAGCTGAGAGCCTGCTAAAATGTAGCAGACTTCAGCTGAGAACAATCACTAATTCCTTCAAAAGGCATGCTCCTGTGAAAAGGTATCTTAACACAATTGGAGTGCTTCGGGGCAACTTAGACTGCAGATTATGCAGGAAGACTAAAACAGCCCAGCACTTTTTATGCTCCTGCGAAGCTTTGATCGCAGGACCGACAAAGCTTTTGGACAAGAGTTCATAGAACCAGAAGAAGTATCATACATACACATTGCAAGGCTGTACTCCTTTTTAAGGGATGCAAGTGTAACGGGTTGGCTCTAAACCATACAGATAGCACAATAAGCCCCAGGCTGAAGTGCGCCCAGAAATGACGGGAATCTGTAACGTAAATGGAAAAGAAGAACAGCAACAACAGGAAGAACAAGAAGAACTTCACAATTATGGATATTAAAAGAATTGGTTTGTGTGGACTAATGTGCTCTGTTAAAATAATATACGTTAAAATGCGATTGATATTCACTGTATTAAATAAAAGCATGTGTATAGTTACTCTATATGCAGAATTTAACAAGAAAAGAGCTCTACAACTCTTGAGCTCTTTTCCTGTTAAATTCTATATATTAGGCAGAAAAATTATGTTCGACTTTGGAGACACAGGTATAAAAATCTGATATGTTCCATTCACAAGACTTTCTCTAGATATTCTGCAATAGACTATTCTTACAAAAGCTGATCTTTCTCTTTACTCCATGCTAATCAACATAAACAGAAGATAGCAGAAATGGTGGTATTAATTACTTCCTTATAAGAAAAGGAAAATATGGGAATATCCTAGATTAAGCGATAGTCAAATGAAATTCATTACTTTGTATGGTCAGCAGTTGAAAAATTCCCGTATGAAAAAAGTTTAAAACTGACACAAGGAATATCTCAAAATGGTAAACTATGCGAAAAAACGTATATGACATAAAGTATAAGTTTTAACAAAATCTACATTTTTGTGCAGGAAGTTTTCGTCTATCTCTTATGGTTTACCAGTTATGCAAAATTCATCAATAATAAAGAAATCTTCAGAGGCTATTCTCAAAAAATGCATAATATAAGCACATTTTATCTGTCATATATATCTTTAATATAGGTATTTTAATCAAAATCGTTAAAGCCATTTTGGAGAAAATCAAAATTTTCGAAAAATGTTTCATGCAAAGGGTATTTTTGGGAGAGTGGATTTGACTCCAAATCTTCGTATCGCATTCTTAGAAGATACTTACCTTAAATACCAAGTTTGGTATTTTACCGACATTTCATTTTTGAACTATGTGTTCACAGACACACGGACATTTTTTCCAAAAATCCGATGTGTTCCATTCACATAACTTTCTCAGCTGTTCAATATATAAACTATTCTTACTAAAGATTAATCTTTCACCTTCATATGCTAATCAAGATAAACATTTGCGGAATTAGTCTTATTACTGGCTTCCTTTCAAGTAGAAGGGACTAGGCTAAAGCGATAGTCAAATCTTTGAAATGCTGGTCGCTTTGTGAAACAATTGAGGTTTGGTTCGCTTTGCGTGGCCAGCAGTAAAACAAGATAGATGAAATGAAATGTGGCTTCCTGTTTGGAAACAGTTAGGTAGTATAAAATCGAAACCAGCAACAAGGAATATCTCGCATTCGGTTAAAGCTTCATGAAAAACGTATGACATAGATTATGTTTTAACGAGATCTACATTTATTGTGCAGTAAGTTTTTGTCTGTCTCATACAAGATTCTGAAAGATTCGTCCAGAATAGAGTTCCTCTGAGGCTATTCACAAAAAATTGAAATATACATTTTATTTGTTATGTACATATCTTTAGAATACATTTTAATCAAAATAATTAGAGCCATTTTTGAGAAAAATAAAAATTTCAAAAAATTATCTATGTAATAGGTAGTTTATGATAGGAAGATTTTTTTAAATCTTCGCATCGCATCATTGGAAGATACTAGACAAAAATACCAAGTTTAATTTTTAATGTTTTTTTTTTTCATTTTTGAACTATGCTGCCCACAGATTACATACAGTACTTTTTCTGGGGGACCTCAAACACATTTCCGGTGAATTCTCGACATCGAATTTTTGGGCGTCATACAATATATTCTCTAGCTACTATGTACGTTGTGTTTGAGTGCTAGAGAAATTATTATTTTTTTTTTTTTGATATAGGAGACCCTAAAACGGTGAAATCTCGGTATTGAATTTTTGGGGTTTTCCACTCAGGAAACCTCAAAACATATTTCCGGTGAACTCTCGACATCAATTTTGGGTGGAATACAATACCTTCTCTACCTACTATGTATATTGTACAACGTAAAAATACGTAGAAGAAGTAAAAATGAATGCAATAGTAGTTAATAAGTCTTCTTCGGAGTATTTAAAGAAAGAAGAAAACTTTTACTTAGCCAAATAAACTTTAGCCGACTGGTTGTATTCTGAATAAAGTAAAGAGAGGAAGTTTGCTTGCTGTTCCTGCGAACTGAGAACTTCGCGACCTACTGCTGGAAAGAAAGTACAGATACATCCTTCAGTGCCACTGAATATGCAAACATTTTGCATTTAAAATACGTAATCCACCTTTCACCTTTCATGGGTTAATACATCTATTGTGGGATGATGGTCGGTAGAAAAATTGCTCTATTATGTCTACTGCTTTAGTACTTATCCTTTGAATATTAACATATACATATTTTCATAGGTTTGGTGATAGTTGGTAGTCATAAGTAATTGCATAAAGTAATGAAAGTTATTAAAGTATTAACATACGTAATAAAACAATAAGCTCGTTAACGTGTTTAATACAATTTTAATTGCATTATCCCGGCAACAGTATGAAAAATAATTTGTATCGTGAAACTTTAATATTTATAGTAGTGAATATGAACAAGGTAATTTGACTTTCTCTACAACAAATTATTCTTAAAAAGCTTATACTTCTATTTACTTCATGCTAATCAGAAAAAATTATCAGAAATAATCTTATTACTTGCTTGTTTGTAAGTAGAAGCGAAACAAGGGAGTACCATAGGTTAAAGCGATAAGCAAAAGCTGGTTGTTATGCCACTGAAGTTCCTTTGTTTGTATGTACAGCAGTTGACAAATCCTGTATGAGAAAAGTATAAGTTTTTCATAGCAGAAACAAAAAATAAGGAATGTCTCAAAAACGATGAACTCCAAGAAAAAATGCACATAGCATAAATCATGTGCTTTAACGTGCTCTACTTTTTTTATGTAGTAAGTTTTTGTCTATCTCTTACGGTTTAGCAGTTATTCAAAATTCCGTAAAATTCATCCAGAATAAACTACTCTTCAGAAACTATTCCCAGAAAATTCAAGATATACATTTTATTTGTCAGGTAAATGTCTTTAATATACGATATTTTAACAAAATCGTTAGAGCATTTTTGAGAAATTTTCGAAAAAAGCTCCATGTAAAGGGTAGTTTGGGGTGAGGGGATTTTTCTCAAAATCTTCGTGTCGCATCCCTGGAAGATATTAAACTTAAATACCAAGTTTGATATTTTACCGACTTTTCGTTTTTGAGTTATGTACACGGACACACACACGGACCTTTTTGGTGAAAATGCTTTTTTTTTTGGATATTGGGGACCCTAAAAAATATATTTCAGGTGAAATCTTGGTATCGAATTTTTGGGTGGAGTGCAATACCTTCTCTGTACACTATGTACATAGTAAGTGTAGAGAAAGTAAAAATAAAACCATCTTCTCCTTGGGAACTGTCGCATTCACTTGCATGGATAGCGTAATGACGCTGGAAATTCAATTTTCTGAGAACTTTGACGCAAACTAAGCATTATTCCGCCACTTTCTACAAAAAAAACCTCCTAATCAGGCCTAAGCTCACAAGTGCATTGCTTTCTGTTCCCGGCATTATAAACACACAACGCTTTAGACAGCGTGTTAATGAGCTACACCGAAATAATGTTATAGACGTGTCTAATATAAGTAATTTTAGATAGGAAATGCATAAGCATAACACAGCTATAAGGGTTAAATAATTTGGATTCAAATACAGACAATTCGTCGTTAAATCAAAGCTAGAGGAACATCTATCCTGGAATGCCTTTAAAACTGATACGCGAGTTTAGAAATATCGTTTTTCAGCAACTCGTTATTCATGTTCTCAAAATTTACTGCCATAAAGTTCTCTCAAATTTCGAACAAATCACTTGACAGTGCTACAATATCCATGGATTAGCTTCCTTCTTGCTTTGTAGCCTACTCTAAAGGCATTCATTTAATTGCTCTTGTGGCCTAATGTATGACTCCAAAAGCTGATGGCCCTAAAATCATGGATTCGTTTCCTCCAAGGACTTAAGTCATTTTCTTTTTTAGGTCCATACGAAGAAGTGCTGCTTGGTGGAGAGATTCGAACTAGAAAAGAAATATTGCCTAATATCATAACCGTTACACAAGAAAGGAACGCTCTCCAACGGCCTTTCGTTTTTTGTTGATGTGTTCTCGAATGGTATCATCATCAGCCAGTGACAAACTTGTACTTTAGTAATATATCCTTATCTTGAAATTTGAACAGACAGACTAGAGATCTCCTATCTCAAATTACTTTATAAGATACCTCCTTAGTCTCTGAAAGTATGTCGGTGTAGTTCATTAAAACCCTATATACGGAAGAGAGATAATCGTTACTGTTTCTTGTTTACTCACTGCTTGCACGGAGCCAAGCTATACAAGGCGAATTGCTGATGCCTGAAGACGGTAACATCGCCAAGAATTAGTAGTCAACATTTCGGAATGTATTGCGGAGGAAAGACTTGCGGCTGTCATATGAGGTCTACAAGCGATTCCAAATACATGAATATACGCTGGAGTGAATTGGTTCAAGTATGGGATCGGTCCCCAGTCACTAGCGCAGAGCACCGCAAATAGGCCGTGAGGCCCTTTGTAACTTACGTGACTCCGGGAAGGGAGGAATGAGAGTAGGGATCCGAAGGGTGAGCATATTCGAATGCCAACCGACGCAAGCATGGACGGGGTCCATAATGGTTTCAGCCTGCACGCCTCCAACGCCGCCTGGACCCAAAACATAATCCACGAGCCTCAGAGGGTACCCCAAAAAGACCTTAATCCTAAAGACCTAGGAAGGGTCCCATAACGACGCCAGGAATAAACTCTACAAAGCCACTGGTCAGCCGCAACCCATAGAACACAATAGTCTGGTCCTTTAATCCTCAAACAGGTGACAAGAAAGCAATGGACAGGAAATTCGGAGCTTGAACCTTCCTAGGATTCGCCTGGCGACCCAAGGTAACCACTGAAAAAAAAAAAATCCATGGGACAGGAAGAACGGCCACAGGAATCAAATCCCCACCTCCCGAATGGCTGTTTTAGGTGTTAAATACACATGACTACCTCTAGCCACTACCATTTACTTTTATAAAGCATCCAAACTATCCCTGCAAAAACTTGTTCTATTCCAGTTAACTGACATAATCGTTTGTATACATAAGTTCATTACAATTTCGTTATAGGTACCAATGTAATACTGGTAGTCAAATGTTTAAAAACTGATCGCTAGATATTCTTTCCATGATATCGCGAGAGATAACTGAACAGCGACAGCACTTGAAATGAGGTACCGAAAAATGCATATCAAAAGTAACGGATATCTCGGATTAGTTAATGCCACACATAGATATATGAAACAATGAACCCAATATATTTTTAGATGTATATAGTTTGTGAAGTAAATTTTTGTCTAAGCGGCGCAGTGACCGGGTGGTTAGATGCATGGGTGATTTGTGGTGGACGAAACGGTGCTCTGTTTTTGCCACATTTTCACCCCTACTTCTGAACTTTGCATACCATCGATAAAAGGTGTATTGCAAAGGTCAAAGATCCCCAAATCACGATGCAATCTTTCGGGGCATTCTCTCTCCCCTAAACCGAATTTAATGTCATATAAAAGCATAGCACGGAAATGCTCTCGTTTGAGATTCATCCTAGTATATGGCGAAGCAACACCTGCTGTGCATACACAAGCGGTGCTGACGATGCATATTGTTGGAGCGCACCCAGAGTTCTTCATATTGCAAATCTGAAGTTGGCTTACCACATCTCACTGTTATCCGTTCTCAAAACTTTTAGACTGACTCTCGTAAAATAGTTGCAGAACTCAACAGACATACTTCAAGTTAAAAACTGGTCAGTGATGAACTGGCGTGAAATAACTATTTTGTTCGTTAACGACGCTGTCAATTACCAGGATCATATCAGCGCCGTTGGTGTGCGGAAATTTCTTTAACAAACATCGAGTTGAACCCACGATCTTGTGTTCAGGGGGCCAGCGCCTAACACCTGATCTACCCAGACCGACGAACTAGCTCGGTATGGGGTCACGAAATTTCCGGATGCAGGTTCGCTGCATACAGAGTATAACTATGATATGATTGTGTAGGCGTAGTCTCTTCAACCCGTTTTGAAACTTGTTGTACTATCTGGCATTGCTCACTGCCTGTCCTCGTTCAGTTTCTGCTAGTAGATTCACAATGTACATTGAAAGAGAGCACAGATTGAAAAATGTCAAAAATACGAAAGGGTAGGTGTTCAACATTGAACAAACTTGTGGGGATGATTCAAGCATATTTTGAGTGACAGGAGGAGAGTCTTTTCTTTCGATGCAATAAAGGTGTATCTTGTAGTTTATTGCAATGCATTCTGAGTAAGTTTGATTGATTTATGTTGTCTTTTCAAAACTGCACATCATTATTCCGATTTTTTTGTATCAAGCATTTAACTTCTATTTGTAAAAGTAAAAGGCGTTTTTATTTACTAACTATATTATGAAATAATGTGTTTTTTTGTTACATTTTGAGTTAGATCGATGCATATCATGTCAATACATGTAATGAGCTACTTTTAGAACAAACTGTACCTTAATGTGTGCGTGTTTACGCTACTAACTTCTCCTTTCTTTATACCGGAACCCAAATCCGAGCTCTAGGCGTGGGCGAAGAAACCTTTGTTTTCCTCTCTCAATATGTGCGATCCGCTCACCTTCTCCGCTGATAAGCAATGATGTGTAACAAAATTCACCCACACCATTTCTCCACTAGCCGATTTTCACTTGAAACAGCCCCGTTGAGTTCTGAAACTCTTTTAACTCAAGAAGGGATATCTATACATGTCAAATACGGAGCAATTGGACCACCTGAAAAGGTGCTAATGCATATTTCAAGGTCGTGAATTCTTTAATGGTGTTCTTTCGATCTGCAACGGCGCAGTACGCTCCAGAGAGGTTGAATCTTTAATCACGGGTTACATTTCGGTCAGTCACGATGCGTATTGAAGCTTCTGGTCAGTGCAATGCAATCTCACCCAGTGAACTTAAGCGCCGTTCAGTACGCTGCATAAGGCAACTTGTTTACTAAATGATATTGAGATTACACCAATGGCCATGTATTTTTGCCAGCGATGGACAACATCCTGGTTAACAAACTCATAAAATGTTGGACCTAGTTTTCCAAACCGGCAATGACAGTGCCCGGAAATTCTTGCCTAGTGATATGTGTCTTCAACTTTTTACTTTCTTTGCCCCCTTTCCTAAGGCAGAGGAAATAAAATATTGCATTCGACCTTAAAACTTCATATCGAGGTTTTCCCGAGAACACTTGCTTTCAGGTTCCCCGTTTTTACTTTCTCTACTCTGTACAGTAAGTATCGAAAGTGTTATATTCCATTTAAAAAGCCCGTATCGTAATTTCATCGGAACTTGAACTCAAAAAGCGTTTTAGTAAAATGTACGTGTCTGTGAGTCCCATGAGAACAGCATAATTAAAATACGAAAAATTTGTTAAATAAAGGTATTTAATTTTAGTATCTACTAAGTATTGAAACCAATATTTTAAAGAAAATTACCTACCCCAGACAGTCCTTTACATGCAAAAATTATCGAAGATTTTGATTTTCTTAAAAATAGTTATAACAGTTTTGAGTAAATCACCATATGTTTAAAATATTGTCATAAGTAATTTTGTCGATAATTCATGACTGGAGCGAAGCAACAGGAGGGAATTGTCTTAAGAAATGAAAACTCGAGTTGTATTTGATAAGACAATTCAGGGAAATTGAATATTAATAATTTATAATATATAGGAAGGGAGATTTTATCAGGTTATGATTGTAAAGCTTACATTAGTTCTAAAATGGTCTATGACGCATTCGACCACGTTTATTTACCGAGTGTCTTTTTTTTTTTTTTCTTTCTTCACTGCCTCCTGAATTATGATATGGCCGACCGTGTCTACACCCAGTGTACGAATATCGATAGCATCAATAGAAATAGGGAACAATTATTTTATTTTAGCTTTTAATAAGCAATACATAAAATGGCAACAAACTTTATTTTAATTGAGGTTATTGCAATTATCTCATACATAAGACACATAAATATTTATTATTTAACTCTTTTTTGAACTAAATACATGATATACTGGATAAAACCTTATATAAACATTTTAACTGAATTAAATGAAAGTACATTTGGGGAACTTATAGTTAAAAGTGAAGGTTGGCTGCCTGGATTGTCAGATTGTTACCAATAACCAAGAGAGGAGATTAAACATACGAACATCAGCTGCGATAAGGTGTATCGACAATATCCTTCCAGTCAGATGACTGCCATTGATTGAAATTCCCTAATCTCGGCCATTCCATTGGTGCTTTAATAGTGGAGCTGGATTGTCATGACAAATAACAATATTCTGAATTTTATGGAAATATCCGCAAAGTCCTCTTCATTCTGAATGACTTATGTATAATTGATAAGTTGGATAACGAAAGACAGACACAAAATCTTACTATCAAAAATGTTAATATCAAACCTGTTATTTGTTTCAATTTTCAAATGATTTTACTTTTCTTAATTGGGGAGTCCTTATTTGTTTCTCGCTCCCCCTCTGTTTCTCTTGACCTTGTAAAGAGTCCGGAATTTCAAAGCGATCACATTGCAACTCGCTCTTAAGAGTTTGGAGAATCGCTTAAAGCCCAATGAACTCCCCGTTATACCAAAGGGAAACGTGTAGAAAGACAATTTTTGCAAATTTTTATCTCGATTAACTTGAAGCAGGTAGGAGAATAAGCGATGGTAAAGATGGTTTGTACAAAAGTGAGTAGAGAAATTATTAGAATGCAATACATCAGAGTTTTTCATAATTGCATCTTGTGTGGTTCTGTATGTGTGTCAATCTGATTATGAATTCGATAAATCGAAAACGAAACTTTAAATAAGATATTAGATTTCATAATTGAGTTAGACGCAGTTAAATAGATATGCCACGTGCAGACAGTGTACAAAGAAAAGTTTTCGTGACTTCTTTCTCTGGCACGTACCAAATAGGTACAAAAGGCATTACATTCCAACCAAAAATTATATATTGCATTTCACCGGCAATGCAGGCTTCGGTGACCATTGGAAGTAAATAAAAAAACATGATTTTATAAAAAAAAGGTGCGTGCTTGTGCATTCTTCCACATATCTCAAAAAGGTCGAAAATATAGCACTAATTTGTAGATTCGACATCTTCCAGAAATGAGATACTACACTTAAATGGAAAAAATATTGAAAGGTTCGATTTTTTTCAAAATAGCTACAACGTTTTTATTCAAATTACCACATGTTTAAGAAATTTTCAGGGAAAATAAAAATATATATCTTGATTTTCGGGTATATTCTGGAACGCTCTCTTTCATTCAGAAACAATTTTGGACACTTATGTTGATTTTAAGAAACATGCACAACTTAATAGATAAAAAATGCAGATCTCTTTAAAAATAACAGTTTACTTTAAATAATTTCTTTTTATCATCAAATATTTCCAGATATCCGTTCTTATTGTTTAGAAGTGTTGGTATTATATCTTTTTAAAGCATGGCACTATTTACTGTTTTTGTGAAATAATGCTATGCCAGCAACAAAGGTTTAATACACTGAAGTGTAATTAATTTTCTCTATATCCTTAAATAGGTATGTAATTAAACTAATTATTCAAAATGTTATCTCGATTGACGTGAAAAAGACAGAAAAATGAGTTTTTTCTTAGAATAGTTTCATAAGAATAATATGAATAAGTAACAAGCTACTTAAAAGCAAAAATAATAGGTAGAGAAAGTAATACAAGTGTAACACATTACATAACTGTTTTGTTACTTCAAGTCTGTTGAGTAATTTTAGTTAAAATATATTTTATTAAAAAAAATGTGCTCCATTCACATATCTTTCTCTACTTCTGTGTAAAAATTATTGTCATTGTTATTGTTATTATTCTTCTATTTACTTCATGCTTCCTTGTAAGTAGAAACGAAATATGGGAGTATCATAGGTTAAAGTGAAGTCAAAAGCTGGTTACTAAGTGACTGAAGTCCCTTTGTTTGTATAGACACGAGTTAACAAATTCCTGTATGAAAAAAGTACAAGTTTTTCAAAGCTGAAATCAAAATAAGGATATTTCAGAAACGATCAACCCCTCGAAAAAAGTTATATAACATAAATTGTGTGTTTTAATGTGCTCTACATTTTTGTGTGGTAAGTTTTTGTCCATTTCTTACGGTTTAGCAATTATGCAAAATTTCATAAAATTCATCCAGGATAAAGTAGATTCAAAGATATACATATTATTTGTCAGGTAAATATCTTTAATATACGATATTTTAATCAAAATCCTTAGAACCATTTTTGAGAAAATCAAAAGTTTCGAAAAAAGTTCAATGTAAAGGGTAGTTGGAGATGGGGGATTTTCTTGAAAATCTTCTTGTGGTATCCTTGGAAGTTTGGTATCTGCCGGTCTTTTCGTTTTTGAGCTATACAGACACCGCACACGCACACGCACACACGGACCTTTTTCCAAAAATGCATTTTTGGATTCAGGGGGACCCAAAACATATATTTCCGGTGAAATCTCGGTATCGAGTTTTTGGATGCAATACAATACCTTCTCTATACACTATGTACATAGTGCGTCTAGAGAAAGTAATAAACTATGTCTAGTATAGCTGCTGAAGTCCACTTCATTTTTATTGATTTTGAAAAGTATAAAAGACAGATAAAAATTACAAAGAAGGGGTGTAGATATTATCAAAATGGCAAATAATCCTTTTGATCGTCTGCTAAATATTCGATACTGTGTGCATATAAACAATATACACATTTTGAAACACTAAATGGTCGTACTTTTATATCTAATGACTAATTCCAAATAGCATGTAATTTACTGACTACCTAAATTATCTCCTGCTGTATGGCTTTAAATATGCATATTATTATTGAATGGCTATTTCTGACGAGTATTCATTATGGTTCACAGAAAAAAGGCGTAAGCATAAAATTATAAATTAATTTTAAAATAGCAATGGAAATAAACTATATTTAGGGAAGAGCGGTTTTTTTTGTGTATATATATTATGTGTGTGTTTTATTAAAGATTTGTATATGTATAAAATCCATAGGGAACAGATAAAGGAGCCGCAACACGTTTTAAATTAAATTGAGCTTTATTTATGGACGCTCTTTAACTGCTGCGTTTCTTAGCATTCCATTCTATATTCGGCGTGAAATACCGCTTGATTTTGCTCATAGGCCTCTTTATCAGCCTTGAGGTTACTTTATATGATACAAGTTTAACTCAGGACCAGCGGCTTTACTTCCCTTCTGAAGGAAGCCATGCTAAGGATTTTAAACTGAAAATATCCATCCTCTTCCGCCAGGTTTGAACCCTTGACCTTGGGAATAGGAGGCTAGCATATTACCCCTAGACGACAGAAGTTTGAAAGCACATAGCTTGAAGATAAGAACTTATGTGAGTCTAAACGATTTTTTTTTTCAACCAAAAAATGCATCCATATGTGTAGTGGAAGTTGGAATACACACATACGAAAGAAGAGGGAAAAAATTAATGTGTTACTTCACATTGCTCTTTCTTCCTATTCTGCATCCAAAATATTCTTGCAAAAGAGGTAGGTGTTTTAACGAAATCTACATTTTCTACGTAGCAAGTTTTCGCCTTTTCCTTACGGTTTTCCATTTATGCAAATTTAATTAATATTCATCCAGAATGAAGAGTCTTCAGAAGCTATTCAGAGAAGATTAAGGATATACATTTTATTTGCCATGTAAATACCTTTAATATACGGTATTTTAATGAAAATCGTTAGAGCCATTTTTGAGAAAATCAAAACTTTCGATTTTTTTTTCCATATGAAGGGTAATTGGGAATTGGGGATTTTCTTGAAAATCTCCGTGTCGCATCCTTGGATAATCCTAAACTTAAATACCAAGTTTGGTATTTCACGGTATTTTACTTTTTGAGCTATCTGACCACAGACACACACAAACACACAGATCTTTTTCCAAAAATGCTTTTCTCGAACTTAGGGGCCCTCAAAATATAAATTTCCGGTGAAATCTCAAAATATAATTTTTGGGTGGAATACAATACCTTCTTTAGCTACTGTTTACATTGTATGTACATTCGGCTAGAGAAAGTAAAAATGCGTGTCATAAATTGTGTTTTAAGGGATCTACTTTTTGTGTGTATTAAGTTTTTGTCTATCGCTTACAGTTTACCAGTTACGCAAAAGTCGTTTAGAATGAAAAGGACTTCGGAGCTTATTCCAAAGAAATTCAGGATATAAATTTATTTGCCACGTCTTTAATATACGTCATTATAATCAATAGTTTAGAGCCATTTTTTAAAAAATAAAAAATTTGGAAAATATGCGGATCGCAACCTTGGAAGTTATTGTACTTTAATACCAACCATTTTCGTTTTTGAATGATGCTGTCCACAGACACTCACACAGACATACATGGACCTTTTTCCAAGATTTGTATTTTTATTCAGGGGTCCTCAAAACATAGATTTCCGGTGAAATCTGTCATACATTTTTGGGTGCAATAAAAACTATGTAAAAACTATGTTGTACATAGCTGCTAGAGAAAGTAAAAACGTAATACTTTTAGAAACCGATCATAAATAATTATATTCCAAATAAAGAAAAAAGAAAGGGTTTCTTGACTCTTCTGAAAGAAAATAATAAATGCTCACTTAGTAAGTCTGTGATACTAGTGGAAAAGATAGACCAACTCTGATCCAACCTCAGCAGGAAATGGACTCCTTGGAAATAATTGTTTGAATCAGAAATAAGAGCTGATGGTAATAGTGGACAGTTGACTTTCCACCAAAGAGGTTGATCATTTATATTAAGTATGCCTCCTTAATATCTTGACTATATAACTTATTCCATCTTATAAAGAATTCTATTTCTTCCTCGTGTGTCTTTTGTTAAGTGTATTCATGCGTTTCAATTTTGAATGCCAATTTTCTGTGTCGCTTGAGAATTGCTGCTGCTTTAAACTCAAAATATCTAAACTACCAGTTTTATTGAAATGAAGTTTAACATTTGTGAAGTAAAAATGTTGAGGGAATAGATTTGATATTTTTGATTAACAAGAAGAGATTCTAGATTGGAAAGCTCAGTCATTATTCACGGCGATGGCTCCACAATATGTTTTGATATGTTGTTGAGGACTTTCTCTTGCACTAACAGCACCGAAGTCTTTCACTCAAGTAGAAGGGCAACAAAAAGATAATAACCGGTGGCAAGCGATTGTAATAGTCATTGATGGTTGACTGCTTTACCCTTGACCATCACCTCGCTTCTTGTCTAGTTCCTAGAATGGGAAAGTTGGCTTGCATTAGACAGGTCCCACCGCTTTTCAAACGCTGCCAATTCATCATCCGCTCTTCATTCCATGAAGTGAAACACCAGCTGTTAGTAGGTTGATGTATGTCATTGATGGCGTTATTGCAGTTGATAACTTTGCCTAAGTTAAGGGCCATCTTATACATAAAACGTAAAACTTGCCTAAGTATTTTAGATGGGATTCTAAAGAGTGTGTTCTACTGAAATCGATTATAAGTCTATTTCTTAATTCGAAAACATACTCTGAGCAATAAAACCTCATAGGACGCACAACTGCTAAGGTAATGGAAGTTCCCACAATGGTGTACGGAAGCGAAAACTGAGTAATGAATAAAATGCGAAATAGAAACAACAGAATATGAAGTTCTTACGTTTAGTGACTAAACTACATTAACAAAGAACTCACGGCGCAAGAGAAGACCATTCACAGTTCAATCACGTGCGTAAGTTGGCATGGGTTTCTAGATCCGTAAATTACACGAAAATCTTTCAAACTCGCCGCAAGTTTCAAGCTGAATTTATATACCCAACAATATTAAGAAAATTCACTGAACCTTTTATAATAAATAGGCTATAAAATTTACAAATGCACAACTGACGCTCGCAGCATTGTCATAATAGTGCAAGCATGTAGACTGCAGCAAATGATAATTCTGGAGAATTAATGCAACATGCATTATCTCTTTGCGCCTTACGATTTGTAGAAGTCAATAAATATAGATACAGATGGTTGACAAATACGTCTATTGAATCAAAAACAAGGAGGCTTCCATAACCTCTTCCGCAACACTTTCTTAATTGCACGAGGTTGAAACGAGCGCATTTTGACGAAATTTTGGATATGGTTGCCCCACTTTTGCAGAAGAGAAGTAATTGTATCCCCTTGAGTCCACATTGATATTCTTTGATGGCGAACAAAATAACAAATAATGTATTTAAAACCTCAAGGATAGCGATAAAGAGGAATGGCACTGCCAAATGGAAGAGCACGGTAAGCACTGTAAAATCTCACATTGTGATCCTCGTTGTGGAATTGCAGGCAATGTATAGAGGAAAGAATGCTGAATGCAAACCTAAAGTTTGAGGCTTGTAAACTTTTGCATTGCGTGTGTCTGCTCTAATGCAGTCTGTTCCAGTTTGAGTTCGCGCCAGAGAGTACCACACACTGACTCCCAGCATGCTTTACAACTCAGCTTTGATAGTAAGGTGTCGTCAGGACTGAGTGAATGTTGGAATGGCGTGGTAGAAATCCAAGCCTTATACTATAACCTACACCGAGTGACATATTGGCTATCATTCTCCCCTCCAGATGGGTTCCAAAAACTACTGCTGCGTATGCGAGAGTGCACATACTCAGCCAAGCAGAGTTGTAAGAACCTGCTCCAAAGGATAAAAGAATCAACAATTCTATAAGAAGGAACCTACGTATTATACAAATAACAAAGGATGATCTCTAATAGAACACTCAAATGCTTTTTAAAACTATCAGTCCAGAGGCATAAGAGACCGGTAGCCGAAGCTGTTAAGGCATGGGCTAATGAATGGGAAGTCTACGGTTCAACCATCCTCTCTAAATGAGGATTTTTTATTTATTTCTTTTCAAAGTTTTTCTCAGTCCATGTGACAAATAACGGAGAGGTATTGGTTAGATGAAAGAATTTATTAATTACTTAATATGGAAATAAGCCTAAAAATTTATTTCATTAGTCATTTCGAAGGTCCATTTTAAATGTTGTCATTTACGATATTAGCACCTTAGTTACATGTAGATTAAAATCGTCACGATTTGGTTGATATCATCTATTGTGGAATCAAGGCTAAAGGTTTTGAAAAGCTTATGCCAGATAGCGAAAATATAATCCGATTTGCATTTCTGTCGAAAATGTGTTATATTGGTGAAATCTGCGAAGCAAAATGCATTTAAATATAAAGAAAACTGCCTGTATAGCGTCATCGCTGATTATATGTTTTAATCAATGCTATGCCTATCTTATCTACGTATTATTTATGAACACACCATAAGACCTTACACCAACTTCACCATATTGAAATGATGGGTATTATGGTTGGAGGCGGACGGATCATACCGGAAAAAATAGTTAACTTCTTGAAGAGCCTCGGAATGAAAAATCAACTTTGTCTTTAGGCACTAAAAGAATCCTAAAACTTTTAAGAAATCATTAATATGCTGCTTATTAAAACAAACATTTTATGTTATATTTTTATTTTATATAATGCATGGTACGAAAGTAGAGAAGGTATTGTCTCCATCCAAAAATTCAATATGCTGAGATTTCATCAGAAATACACGTTTTGGGATCCCTTGTATAAAATTTTTTTAAAAAATCGGTAGATATGTGTGTGTTCGTGTATCTGTGAACACGATAACTCAAAATCGAAAAGCCGGTAAAATGCGAAACTTGGTATTGAAGTTTAGTAACCTTCAAGAATGGGATACAAAAGATTTTGAGCAAAATTCCCCACCCCAAACTACCCTTTGCATGGAAAAAGGTTCGAAAATTTTGAATTTTATCAAAAATGCCTCTAACGAATTTTATTAAAATACCGTATATTAAGGATATTTAAATTACAAATAAAATGTATATCCTGAATTTTCTGGGAATAGCCTCTGAAGATTTCATTATTCTGGATCAATTTTGCTGAATTTTGAATAACTGATAAACCATAAGAAGTAGACAAACACAACACAGAAAAGTTAAAACACAGAATTTATGTCATATACATTTCATCGTGAAGTTGACTATTTCTAAGACATTCCTTGTTATTTATTTCATATTTAAAATACTTCAAATTTTCTCACACGGAAAGTTGTAAACTCCTGGCACTGCATGGAAACGGCTTTCAACCACATAGCAACCAGCTTTTAAAAGATTTGACTACCGCTTTAGTCTAATCTATTTCCTTATTTTCCTTCTACTTACAAGACATATGAACGAAACATACATTTATATATATTCCAAAAGTATTTGCTTTTATATATTTTCTCTTTCTGTTATTTTACTATTTAAATATTTGTTATTTTGGACTGTAACTGCTTGTTATTTTATTGCTTATTTTTCTTACTCTACTGCGAACTTAGTAAATAGGTAGCACCCAAATCTTTGATACCTAGATTTCACTGGACATGGACGTTTTAAGGTCCCCTGTATCCAAAAAGAGAATTTTTAGAAAAATGTTCGTATGTGTATGTGTGTGAAAAATAGGATCTGTATAGAATGAAATAACGCTAGAAATATTGTTAAGTAAACCAATGTTTTTAAATACCCTTAAAATAACATTTTGGGTAAATTCCAATATTTTGGGACGATGGTCCTTTGTTCATTTTTACAATACACCTCACATACCCTGTGTCTGTGAATACAATAACTTAAAAATGAAAAGTTGGTCAAATACCAAACAGATATTTAAGTTCAGCATCTTTTAAGGATGCGATACGATTTTCAAGAAAATTCCCTGCTACAAACTAACATTTACGTGGAAAAAAAATTCGAACTTTTTCAATTTCTCAAAAATGGCTGTAACGATTTTGCCGTATATTAAAGATACTTTCATGACAAATAAAATGAATATCTTGAATTTTCTGGGAACAACCTATGAAGTTCTCTTCCTTCTAGACGACTTTTGCATAAATGGTAAGCCGCAATAGATAAACAAAAAGCTACTACACAGAAGTATAGATCTCGTTAAAGCACATAATTTAATTATCATATACTTTTTTTTTTTTTTTTTTTTTTTTTTTTTTTTTTTTTTTTTTTTTTTTTTTTTGTACAGTGAACGATTTCCAAGATATTTATTGTTATTCGTTTTAGTTTTAAAATTTTTAAACTTTTCCCAAACGGGAAGTTATCTTTTGTTTCGTATCACTTTTGCCCTGGCCTTGAAAAGAGGTCCGAATTTCAATGAGTGACGCAGTGCTCTAGTTTTTAAAAGATTTGACTGTTGCTTTAGCTTAGTGTATTCCTTATTTTCCCTTATACTTATATGGTACTAAGTAATAAAACTATTTAGGTAATGTTATTTTGATTAGCATGAAGTATATAAATGAATAATCTTTCGTAAGAATAGTTCTTTGTAAACCGATTGGGAAAGTTATGTAAATGGAACACACAAGATTTTTTGTGGTTTTTCATGAGATGTTATGCTATTGTTATTTAATTATTGTTAATCTTATTTTTGTTATACCTATACTGATGTTCTTTGTCTACGGTCAACTTCTGCATTCATCAAAAGAAAATAAATAACATACATAAGTTGAAATACCGAAATTAAATAACAGTGATAAAGATTAGAATACAAATTGGGCGAGGATCCCGGGATGAGCTTCTTATTTGGTTTTTCTCTTGTTTCTAAGGCTAATTATCTCACCTAACCTTGGACACTTTTTTACTATTAAATTTCCTATTTTTAGGTAGCTCAATAATATATTGAATATCCATTTTTGAACAGTAGGTCTCTTACCAGATCTCAGTAGTGTTAAAATTAGAAAATTATGTCACTCAGTGTTATAAAATTATAACACTCCAATGTACCCAAAATTGATTTATGCGTCCACGGCCTCATTCAAGTAGATATGAATCTAAAAGCACGTATCGATCCATAAAATGGCGGATGATTTCAATGTCATCAACATGGAATCTGCTGAACCAGACAAAATTATGCAAACAGCCGAGAGAGCAAAATTACAACTACTACACTACCTCCGCTATATAGAATGTTTTCATTCTGTTCGAGTAAGTTATCATGTTGTCAGCACTGATGCTAAGCAAGGCAACAATTGAATATCGCAGATCATTAAGTTTGAACTCCGTGAAATAGATGAAACAATCTATTTATAAGTATAATATGTATATAAATATTGAGAACTAGTGTGTGACACACATGTTAAAATTGTTTTATGTTGTTCGTAGGATTACGAAACTTGGCCTACGGGCTTGTTTCGCAAACTTCCTACTTACAATATAAAACACAATTTTACCACTTGTATCATAAATAACTATTTTGAGAGTTATCCAGTTTCGTCTGCTTTTAAAACGTCTTTCTCTTATGACCAGACAGCACATTAGAGCGACGTAGATAATATTCTACCATATATGGAACTGGCGTGGCCCTATGGTTTACACGGGTTATCTAAACCGTATTGGGAACAGGGCGGTACCAACACGGGTAACTTGAGGAACTGGGCTAGATCCGGACTACTAATCCAGTTTTCTTCAGTTAGGTATCTGCTGGTAATACTAGATCCACATGGAAATTGAGTACCCTTCTTTAATTACAATCGCATCAAAACACCTCATGATTTATAGCTCAAGAGGCAAACGCAGTTATTCAAATTTCTAAGAGCAAACTCTGAGCAATGCAAGGTGGTGGTGAAGCGAAGGACACAGAATTTGTCCTTTATTACAAGGTTATTTCATTCCATCCATATAAAAATTCGAGATTAGAACCCAAGTTTTGAAAATCCCTGCTCAATAAATATATGCATAATAGATTACGGTAGAACAAACTAAACATTATTGTATCAAAACTTGAAAAATGGGGATTTTCATATCATCTTAAAAAATCTTATGTGTTTCATTCACATGACCTTCTCTACATCGCTGTAACAAATAATTGTTAAAAATTATATTATTTTACCTACTTTATGATAATCCAGATAAACTTAGCAGAACTTGTCTTAATTACTTGCTTCCTTGTAAGTAGAAGAAAAATAATGGAATACACTAGGCTAAAAGAATAGTTAAATATTTTAAAAAGTGGTTGCTATGTGGTTGAAATCCGTTTCCGTGTTTGTAGTTCACAAATTTTCGTGTTAGAAAAGTTTGCGTATTTTAAAACTGAAACAATTAACAAGGAATATCTCAGAAATGATCAATTACACGAAAAAGAAAGCGTGTATGACATAAATTATGTGTTTTAACATGAGTAAAAGTAGTAAG
The DNA here is from genome assembly GCA_030762935.1 of Hymenopus coronatus. Lineage (NCBI taxonomy): Eukaryota > Metazoa > Arthropoda > Insecta > Mantodea > Hymenopodidae > Hymenopus > Hymenopus coronatus. The sequence continues at coordinate 90,778,167 of CM060896.1, forward strand.
TTACACAAAATCCATTTAGAATAAAGAGGTCTTTAGGCTATTCCCAGAAAATTAAAGATATGCATTTTATTTTTAATATAAATATATTTAATATAGTGCATTTTAACCAAAAATCGTTAGAGCCATTTTTTGAGAAAATAAAAAATTTCAAAATATTTTCCATGTAAAGGGTGGTTTGGGGTGGAGAATTTTTCTGAAAATCTTCGTGTCACGTCCCTGGAAGATACTAAACTTAAATACCCAGTTTGGTATTTTACCGACTTTTCGTTTTTTGGGTTACCGTGTTCACAAACACACGGACCTTTTTCTTTTCTTTTTTTTGGATACAGGGGACCCTAAAACATCTATTTCCCATGACATCTCGGTATCGAATTTTGGGTAGAATGAATACCTGCTCTATATACTATGTACATAGTACGTGTAGAGAAAATAAAAATTAATTTGGAGGGTCAGGGATTCTCAAAATATGTATTTCTGGTAAGATATCTTTAGCGAATTTTAGGGCGGAATGCAGGACTTCTCAATCTATTGGGGGATTCAGGGTACTCAAAACATATACTTCATGTTCTGCCGTTTCTATCTCCCACCATTGTGGGAACTTCCATTACCTTAGCAGCTGTGCGTCTTATGAAGTTTTATACCACAGAGTATGTTTTCAAACTAAATTATAGACTTAAAATTTATAATTCATCTTATACCTAAAATATAAAATATATCTAAGTATTTTAGGTGAGATTATAAAGATTTTGTTCTACTGAATCTTCATGTATTATCTCGACACAGAATCCATATGCAAGAGTTCTTCTGTCGATGATAAATGAGAAAGTTGAATTAAAAAGAAAAAAGAGAATGAAGACAAAATTCCTTTCATGCATTTTTCTATTCCTAGTTTTAGAATTGTGTATAGGCTTCTTTTTTCATGATTTTGTATTAGAATTTTTCATATCTTCGAGAATTATGTATATTTTACCGATAAATAGGAAATATATGTTTCCTTTATCTATGCGTACTATGTACATAGCAATAAATTAATAATTCTTTTTTCCTCAAGTAATACCCACCTAAACGGTCGATATCGATATTTCACCGAAAATATATTTTTTTGATATCCATTTAGCTGAAAAACAATTATTTTAGAAATAGGTCCTTGTGTATGTGTGTCTGTGAATACGACAACTAGAAAATGAAAAATCCGTTTAGTACCAAACTTGAAGTTAATGAATGGAAACAGTAAAATAATTAATGACTTCATAATTGTCTGCAATTAAATAATAGCTCTAGTTTACCAACCCATAATTGGTAGATATAATAATCCGTTTCGAAAGTGTTACTTCATATAACTATTAGGTAATACTTATTTATAAACTTAATGCAATTAAATTTATAGTTCGGCTGGTTTTCTAAATACTTATTTATTGCTTATTTCATTGTGTTTAAGACCTTATTTTGTATTTTAACTCTGCCTCCGGATAAAACGCAATTGCAGAGGAATAAATACATACATACATATTTAAGTTCAGCATCTTCCAAGATCGTGACATGAAGATTTTCAAGAAAATCCCTCATCCTTAATACCCTATATGCGAATATTTTTAAAAATTCTTGAAAAAAATGACTAACGACTTTGATTAAAATGCGGGTTATTAAACATGACAGTTAAAATGTTTATCTTGAATTTTCTGGGAATAACCTCTGAAGTTCTCTTCATTCTGAATAAATTTTGCATCGCTGGTAAACTGTAAGAGATAGACAGAAAACTACTACACAAAATAAAGACCTCGTTAAAACACATAATTATGCGTTATACATTTTTTGTGGAGTTAATATTTCCGGGGCATTTCCTGTTAATGATTTCAATTTTTCAATACTTAAACGTTTCTTACACATGAAGTCCTCATCCGTTTCGTATCACTTTTGTTTTACTCCTGGTCATGGAAAGAGAATCAAATTGTAATGTCAAACAGCTTTTAAAAGGTTTGATTATCGCTTTAGCCTAGCGTATTTCTTATTTTCAAGTAATAAGACATTAAGGCTAAGGTTTATCTCGATTAGCATGATTAGATAAAAGAATAGTGATTGTAAGGATAGATTTATAAGAACAATAGAGAAATTAATGTGTATTATTGCATGGTATGTGTTCAACAACATTTAGAATTTCAAGGAAAAGAAGTTAGTGCTTATAATACTTACAAGATACTAAAATAAGATGCCAAGCAGGAAAAAGTCCTGTTTCAGGTTGGTAACAGATCTAATATTAGAATTTCAATCAAAACAAAAACCTGTAGTTCAGCTTGTATTATCCCGAACCTACTCGCTGAGAGAACATTTTAAGAAAATGGTAATTTTGGTAGCAGATTAAGTACAGTTACAAAAGGCATGGATTATATCAAAAGAAATCACAAACTGAAATTCCATACACTCGTTGCAATTATACAGAGGAAATATGCTAAAGGGAGCAAAAGCTAGTAAGTAATCGAAAGAGGTAAAAACAAGCAATATTAGAGATCTCTATGCGTAGTTACACCAGGAATTCATTCGCATGCGTCTTATAAACGCTCTACTGCAGGAAACAAATTCGTCCGTTTTAGAAATTCCAAGACCCAGACCCTAATGAAAGGAGAGAATCTGAAGGCTGCTGCCGCATGACCAGCAAATGGAGTCTCCCAACATATTCGGAGCTTCATCTGTGAAAAGGTGACACCTGTTGATATCCGAGTGTAGCCATGGTGACGCGAGTTGTTTAATCCATACTTCTGATTATCCAAAATGTCTTTCGTTGTAGATGTTGTGTCAGAGGAATCCTTCTACGATAACCTCACTTTGGGCCTCACTCGTATACTTGGTAAGTCTGGCATATCCAAATGCAAATATAACTGCATTTGTTGTTTATGAAGTAGTCTTAAGCCAGCTGTACTAAAATGGGATAGGTATAACTTGTTCCAAGACTATTTCTTGTGTTACGTAAATGGAAACGTACACGCTATTTTCAACACCATTACGTGTTTATTTTAAATTAAAATGGATAAAAATCTTGCTGATTTGGGATATACATAATATTTATACTCATAATACCTACTACATGCCTGTACAATTTCATGGGTGTTTCTCAGTCTTTATAACTCGTAAATGCCAGTCTTTATAACTCGCTGCAACGTTTCCTTCCCAAGTGTCAGTTTCACAAACATAAATTCCACCGATCATCAATGTCTACCGCCTGTGATGCATGTAGGCATTAAACACTATGAAAAGAGATACTATCATGTTATGAAAAATTGATTATTAGGTATCTAAAGGTTTACTTCTTATCAGTATGTTGAATCTAAATCTACAATCGATTATATATTCTGTTATTATTAATTCTAGAAAATGTATTAAATAAATATAGCGACTGATGAGAACCGTATTGGAAAGTACAGTAAGATAAATTCCAAATCTGTGAGTTGCTTTTAGATCAAAAGGCTTAAAACATTTCTTAATTAAAATCCATAATGAATTACCAGAAGAAATAAAGAATATCTCTAATTTTCATAAATTTAAATCAAATCTAAAAACAAAATATAATTAAAACTAAAATTAATGAAACACAATAGAGCTTTATGTTATTTATATTATTATCATCATTAGTATTTCTATTCGTTTGTTTCATTGTTATTAAATTAAGAATGGTCTTATTTGCGTTCGTGTCTTATACTTAAGTTTCCAAAAGTTTGTATTTCATAATTTATTTATCGTATTTTCTGTGTTGTGTATATAATTATGTATCATTTGTGATAAGTTAATATCACATCTCAATTTGTAACAGCCCTTAAAGCGAGCTTTGTTCGTTGGAGTGTTTTCATAAATAAATAAAAATTATTCGCAACCTATAATATAATAATAATAATAATAATAATAATAATAATAATAATAGGTAATATTACAATTATCTCGTTTTATAAACTTTTGTCTATAACTTGTGATTTACCAATTGTGTATATTATATAAAATTAATGTTGAATGAAAGAAACTTAAGAATTTAACCAGAGGATATTAAACATTAAAATGTTTGTCTGTAAATATCTTAAACAAACCAAAATTGTTTAAGATATATTGCGGTCAAACGAGAATACCTTAACGAAAACCTCTTCCAAGTCATGTCACATGTTTGTAAAATGTTGAACTTAAATACCAAGGCCACGCCGTGGCCGAGTGGTTAGACCACTCGCCTCTCACCTAGACGGCATGGGTTCGATCCCAAGCGACCGCATGTGAGATTTGTGATGGAAAAAGCGGCGCTGGGCGGGTTTTCTTCGGGTACTCCGGTTTCCCCCGCCATCTCATTCCATCGTTCTCCATCATCATTCATGTATCATCAGTGACACCGCCTGCCATAAGCAGTTAAAGCTGGCACTACCAAAAAAAATTAAATACCAAGTTTGCCATTTATACTATTTCATTTTTTGTTTTTTGGTTGTTACCTCTATACACACGCGCGCTTATTTTACTAATACGAGTATAATGAAAGTAAGCATGCTAATATCTCTCTTAAGACAATTCTGAAACCGCCACTGATTGAAACTCTAATAACGGATTATTGGAAAGGGTACAATACCTTCTTAGCGTTAGAGAAAATTTTAAACTATATAAGTATATAAGTTAGAAAAATATGCGATTTATTTTAAAATATAAGGCGACACATTCACGTGACTTTCTCTACCACGTGGGTACAAAAACTACTCTTGACAACTTATTTTATTATCTGCTGCATTTTAACTGAGACCTTTGCAGAATTAGTTACATTACACATTCCATTACATGCAAATATAAAGGTGAAGTTTAAGGACTTGACGCTATATGATGACCTTAAAATTCCGTACCGTTACCATACAGTCGCTAAACAACTGAAAATAGACAAGGCTTTAATGATGAAAGAGTTCTAAACAATTCGAGTTATTCATAATGGATATCACGGAAATGGCTTATGCCACAAGAAATGTATTTGAAACAAATTGTTTGTTTTGAACAAGCGTGATATATCGGCGTATATAATGTAACATAATATATAATATAATGCAGTACGTTTTCGACAGTTATACAACATTTACAAAATTATTTTCGAATGAAGAGGATTTCAGAGGCTCTCACAAATTCAACTTATAAATTATATATTTAATATATGGCATTTTCATCAAAATTGTTAACGGCATTTTTAGAAAAGAAAAGTTTTAGATAAATCTTTCATCTTATGTGTATTTGGAAGTGAAGTGATATCTTTAAAATATTCATTTCATCTTTGCAAGAATTCTGAACTTAATTAGCAAGTTTAGTAATTATACGATTTTTCGTTTCTTAATTATGCTGTTGAGTCACATACATAGGGCATTTTAATATGCTTATTCATTTTTCTACTTTGTACATTGTACATAAATAGGCAAAGAAGGTATTACATTCCACCCAAAAATTCGTTACCGATATATCACTGAAAATGCACGTTTTGGCTCCCAGTATTGAAAAACAAACTTTTAGGGGAAAAGTCTGTGTACACGTACGTGTGTAAAGTCCGCGCGCGCGCTAGTTCCTGTGAACACGATAGTACAAAAACGAAAAGTTCGATTAAATACCTTGATATATAAATAAATACCAAACTTGATATTTAAGTTCAGCATCTTTCAAGGATGCGACACGCAATTTTCAAGAAAATTCTACATCTTATGTGTCCCGTTCTTTACATCTTTGTCTACATCTCTGTAACACATTATTGTTAAAAAACTTATTTCTCTATCTAAATCATACTAATCGATACAAACATCAGCAGAAATGGTCTTATTATGTACTTCCTTGTGTGCAGAAGGGAAATACATAAGATTAAAGCAATCGTCAAATGTTTTAAAATCTGGTTGCTACACGTTGAAATCCGTCTCCTTGTATGGTCAGGAGTTTACAAATTCTCCTATGAGAAAAATTTTAAGTATTTTAAAACTGAAATCAATATCAAGGAATATCTAGCAAATGGCCAACTTCACAAACATATATATATATATATATATATATATATATATATATATATATATGTGTGTGTGTGCGCGCGCGACATACTGTGCGCGTGCGACATACTGTGCGCGTTTTAATCAGATCTACATTTTCTTTTAAGTAAGTTTTTGCCTGTCTCTTTCGGTTTACCAGCTTCGCAAAATTCAACAAAATTAGTCCAGATTAAAGAAGTCTTCCGAGACTTTCAAGATATCTATACATTTTATTTGTCATGTAAATATCTTTAATATATGGTATGTTAAACACAATCAATACAGCTACTTTTAAGAACATAAAATATTTCGAAACTTTTCCATGTAAAGGGTAGTTTGAGGTGGGGGGGGATTTTCCTCAAAATCTTCGTGTCGCATCTTTGAAAACTACTAAATTTAAATACCAATTTTTTGGTTTTTAACCGAGTTTTCGTTTTTGAGTTATGAGCACAGACACACACACACACAAATACAAACGGACCTTTATCCAAAAATTCTTTCTTTGGTTACAGGGCCCCCAAAACTTGTATTCCTAGTGAAATTTTGGTATCGAATTTTTGGGTGGAGTACAATATTTGCTCTACCTATGTACTATGTACTAAGTATAGATGGTAAACACAAACATTTTGATGTTCCCAAAAATGACTAATGAATTTGATTAAATTACCGGATCTTAAAAATAATTACCTGACAAAGAAAATTTAATCTTAAATTTAATTTTACATTTAATTTTTAATCTTAAATTTTCTGGGAATAGCCTCTGAAGTTCTATCATTTTAATAGCTTTTACATTCCTAGTAAACCGTAAAAGACAAACATTTACTGCACAAATATATATGTTGTGCTCGTTAAAAGACAGTTTATGTCACATACACTTTTCTGTAGAGCTAACGGTGTCAGGGTTATTTCTTGTTATTGGGCTCAATTTTAAAATACTTAAATGCTTCTCAAACGGCAAGATCGCATCCGTTTCATATCTCTCCATTTTTACTGCTAGCTATCGAAGGAGAAACGAATGACAATCACATAATGACAGCTTTTAAAAGATTTGACTGTCACTTCAGACTACTGCATTCCATAGTTTCTCTTCTGTGGATAAGGAACTAAGTAATACTACAATTTCTGGTAATATTTATCTTATTAGCATGACGTAGATAAAAGAATAATCTTTTGTAAGAATAGTTTGTTTGCATAAGATATAGAAAAAGTCATCAGATTGTTTTCATGAACTCGAAATATGTATTTGCGGTGAAATCACGGTATCGAATTCTTGGGTGGAATTTATATCTTTCCTATTAGATAGAGGAATTAAACAGTACTTAACCTAAAAACTCATATTCTCAACAGGGAGAACTGTGTCTCTTTAATCAGGTTACATCCAAGAATTTCAGATAACATGCTCTAAAAAGCTCATTTGCATACGCCTGCCAAGCACATTGTCAACAAGATGATGGATGTAGAAAAGCATATAAAATACTCGTTATAAGATACAAAAAGGTCTGTAATTGATGCGACTTGTATCTAGTAATTGGTGGCTAGAACGTGACTCGTTGTAGTCATCAAAGTCGCTGAGAGCAAGTCAAACTAGAATCCGCTAACATGATTTCGTTTTGTTTCCTTTATTCTTCAAGTCTATAAAGGTAAACTACATCGCTGTGAGAATGTTTTGACTTCACGTGGAGCGCAACGTTTCATTGTCCAGATATGGAGCTATTAAAGGAACAATCTGAGGTGTTTCACTCACATGAATTTCTATACATCCCTGTAACAAATTACTGTCAAAAAACTTATTCTTCTATTTACATCATACTAATCGAGATAGACATTATCAGAAATTATCCTTCTTACGAAGGGAAAAATCTAATATGTTCCATTCAAATCTGTCCTCTAGCTGTTCGGCAAACAAACCTTTTATTTAAAACATTATTCTGTTATCTACACCATGCTATTCAAGATAAACATAAGCAGAATTATATCGTCTCCTTGCTAGCTTCCTTGTAAATATAAGGAAAATAAGAAAATTTACATGCTAAAACTATAGTCTCACCTTTAAAAGCCGGTCACTAAGTGAAACAATTGAAATTCCAATATTTTTGCTTGCCAGGAGTAAACAAACAAGAAACTTGAAGAATAATGTCTTCCCGACTGAGAAAGATTAAGTAGCCAAAATTGAAACTAATTATCTGGAATACCCGAAAACGGATAACTCTACAAAGAAAAATAATGTATATGACATAAATTGTGTGTTTTAATGAGATCCACATTTTATGTGTAGTAAGTTTTTGTATATCTCTTACGGTTTGCAAGTTGTACAAAATTCATCCAGAATGAAGAGGTCTTCAGAGGCTATTGCCAGAAAATTTAGGATATTAATTTCATTTCTAGTAAAATGTTTTTTAAACATAAGGTATTTTAATTAACATCGTTAGAGCCATTTTCGAGAAAATCAAAAATTTCCACAGCTGTTCTATGTAAAGGGTAGTTTGGAGTGGAGGGATTTTCTTGAAAATCTTCGTGTCGCATCTTTGGTATTTAACCGACTTTCCGTTTCCGTTTTTGGGCTATTCTGCCCACACACACACACACACACACACACACACACACACACACACACACCTGGACGTTTTTCCTAAAATGTTTCTTTTTGGAATCAGTGTGACTCAAAATATGTGTTTGCAGTGAAATCTCGGTATCGAATTTTTGGGTGTAATACAATATACTCTCTATACACTATGTACATATTGCGTGTAGAGAAAATAAAAACGAAATATTGCTGATATGAAATGTTACCATTATAACGTGTACCGTGTAACAGCCACATGAATTTTTAGTTTCTCTAGTACATACTCACAGTGAGTATCATCATCATCATCAACTCTTCATGGATTAGGAGGATTCTCCTGTTCCGGCCTCATATTTCTTCCCATCTTTTAACTGGTCTTCCTATCGTTCTGTAGCCTAGAGGTTTGTATTTGTATGATTGAAATGGAATGCGAGAGTTATCCATTCTTTGTAAATGGCTTTCCCATTTTTCTCTATTTATTTGTATCCTTTCTTTTAAGCAAAAAATGTCTAATTCTTTCCTTATGTCTTCATTTCTAATATGATCTTGTCTGGTGCAACCTTTTACTGCTCGGAGATATTTCATTTCTGCCGCTTGTATTTGGCTCCAATCTTTCTTTTTAAGAGTCCATGTCTCCGAACCATACAGTAAAACTGGAACAGCCATTGTCTTATAGAATTTTAGGTTTGTATCTTTTCGGGTTTTCCTTTTTAAGGTACGAGCTATTACTCCACAAATATATTGGAACTTACTCACTTTATTATTTATTTCTTCATTGTTTGTCTTAAAGGTTACATTACAACCCAAGTAGTTAAATTTTATCACCTGTTCTAACACTTTATTGCTTAACACTATCTTTGATCTTTTTATATGTTTTCCTATAAATGCCATTATCTTTGATTTTTCTATTGATATACTTAAACCATAATCCTGGATCAATTTTTGTAGCTTGTACATACTTATTTGCAGCTTATCTTCTCGGTCTTGTATTAACATCATGTCATCTGCAAAGAGTAGCATATTTAAGGCATTATCTTTATTTATTTTTATTCCTAATGGTATTTCATCTTTTAATTTTCTGAGAATATCATCCATATAAATATTAAATAAAAGCGGAGATAAACTACATCCTTGTCTTAAACCATTATTAATTATCATATCTTGTGATAATCGTCCATTTCCTAAAACTATTTTTATTTTTGTTTCTTGGTATATATTCCTGAGTACATCTATCAATTGTTTTGGGTATCCTTTTTTATCTAATATATGCCAGAGTCTAGTTCTGCTTACCTTATCAAAAGCTTTTTCTAAATCTACAAAAGCTATATGTGTTTCTAAATTATATTCTCTTCTCTTTTCAATAATTTGGTTAATAGAAAATATATTATCGGTGCAGGATCGTCCTTTTCTAAATCCCATTTGGTTTTCTAATAATAACGGTTCTGTAATTATACTTAGACGTTTGTTTATGATTTTTGTATACAGCTTATAGCCTGTGTTCAGGAGACTTATACCTCTGTAATTACTACATACATTTCTTTTGCCCTTTTTAAATATATTGATGACGTGTGCATCGTACCAGCATTTAGGAATTCTATTCGTTTTCCAACATTTGTTGATAAAATTAAGCAGTCTTACATTTAATTTATCTCCTCCATACTTTATTAATTCTGCATTTATTCCATCTGGTCCTGGAGCCTTTCTATTTTGCATGTTTTGTAAAGTTAATTGTAATTCTTCTTCGGTGATTAAATCTATAGATGTTTTAACTATTACTTGGTCCTCTATTGACTTTCCATTTTCTTCTAATTTATACCATAGTTCCTTATAATATTTCAACCATTCTTCTTCAGATATATTGTTTATTCTCACTTTGTCTTTCTCTTGTTTTGTTAACGTCTTAATCACTTTATAGGCAAATTGTTGTCTGCCATGTATGTCGTTTTCTATCTGGCTAATAAAATTCTCCCATGAATTCTGGTGTCCTCTTCTTGTAATTGCTTTTGCGATGTTTCTTTTTTCTTTATAATTTTGTCTTGATTCTTCAGTTTTATTTTGTAGAAGCCTTTTATACGCTGCTTTTTTGTTGTCAATAGCTTGTTTAATTTCTTCATTCCATATTCTTAAGCCAATTTTTCTTCTATATATATTTCTTCTTCCAATTGCTTCTTCTGCTGCTCCTTTGATTGCTTTAATTATATTGGACCATTCTTTATCAATATGTTCTTCTACTTTTGTATCTTCTAGGAAAATGTTTAATCTTTCTTGGTAAAGCCTCCTGATACTAGGTTCTTGAAGTAGGTTTATTTTGAAAACCGTTTTATTTTGTTCCTCGTTTGCCCTTATTTTTGATTTTTTCCATCTTGTCCATAATTCTATTTTAGATATCACTAAATAGTGGTCGGAGGATATATCACAGCCCCTGTAAACTCTAGTATGTATAATCTGTGATATTAATTTTTTATTTACCATAATATAATCAATTAATGATCTTTGACCACGTGCATTCCATGTATATTTATGAACATCTTTTGTTCTAAAAAATGTATTTGTTATCTTAAGTTCATTAAAAGTTGCAAACTGTCGTAATTGTTTACCATTTTCATTAATGTGGTCTTCTCCAAATTTTCCTACAATTTTAGGTATAGGTTGTTTCCCAACTCTTGCATTTAAATCTCCAGCAATGATCATATATTGGGTTTTGCTTTTATTTACTTCTTCTTGTAAATGTTCATAGAATTCTAAAACCTCTTCCTTTTTTCCCTCTTCAGGACTATACACTCCCACAACGATTAGATGCCCTCTGGGGATTTTAAACGTTACTTGTATAATTCGTTCATTAATAAAAGTATAGTGTTCAATTCTCTTTGTCCATTTTTCATCAATTAATATTGCTACTCCTTTTGCTGCTCTTTGTTTTAATGAAACCCCACTATATACTAAAGTGTATTTCCCTATCTTTTCTGTACCTTTTAATTTCTTTTTAGTTTCTGTAAGTACCGTTATATTTACCTTCATTGTTTCTATTTCTTTTACTAATTCTTCTTCTTTTGTGGATATTCCTCTCACATTCCATGTTCCTATTTTTAATGGTTCTGCAATTCCAAATCGTGCGTCCTTTTTCTTTTGCTGTGGTCGAAATCCGATATTATCAATCCGGCTATTATTTTGAGGCTGTTCAGTATGTAAAATTTCACTCTGGCCGCGGTACGAACGCTGCGCAGAGCTAGTTCAGTGGTGGGGCTGCCACCTCTCTGCTCCTGAACTCGCAGATGCTTTTCGGGCATTTACCCTAGATGTGTTGTCTTCACCTCAACTTTCGAGTCACATCCACCCGTTGTGCCAGTTTTGGTCCACCCCGAGTATTTTATTTCCTCGGTACCACCTATATCTAGGAGGCATTCCCCGATCCGCCACCTGGGGAGGCGCCCGATGGGGGATTGGCACTGAACCCCTCACGGGTCACAGTGAGTAGAAGTATTGTATTCCACCGAAACTTTTGAAACCGAAATTTAAATGCATGTTTTGTGACCCCAAGGCCCAAGATTAATTTTATAATAAGACACTGTCAGTGTGTGCGTTTGCGTGTGTCAGAAGGCTAATCCGACAAGGCAGGAATTATTTGGTTGGAAGCAAATAATTCCTGCCTTGTCGGATTAGCCTTCTGACACACGCAAACGCACACACTGACAGTGTCTTATTATAAAATTAATCTTGGGCCTTGGGGTCACAAAACATGCATTTAAATTTCGGTTTCAAAAGTTTCGGTGGAATACAATACTTCTACTCACTGTGACCCGTGAGGGGTTCAGTGCCAATCCCCCATCGGGCGCCTCCCCAGGTGGCGGATCGGGGAATGCCTCCTAGATATAGGTTTATTCCGACAAGGCAGGAATATATTTGGTTGGAAGCAATGATGATTGATTGACTGCATATATCTATCATTATTTAATTTAATTTTAAATGACTCTTAATATCCCAGCCGTAAATTGTAAATAATACCAAATAATCATAGTACATCAAAATATTCTATGTGTTCCATTCACATGACCTTCTCTATCTATTCTGTAGTAAACTATTCTTACAAAAACTTATTCTTGTACTTCATGCCAAATAAGATAAACATTAGCAAAAATAGTCTACTTTCTTATAAGTGAAAGGTAAATAAATGAATCACTAGGATAAAGAAATAGTCAAATCTTTTATAAGTCGGTTGCTATATGTTTGAAATTCAGTTTTGTTTGCATGGCCAGGAGCAAAACAAAAGAAACAGGAATAAGAATTAAGTATTTTAATCCTGAAACCAAGAACAAGGAATATCTCGAAAATGGCTATTTCCAAAAACATTACATGACCTAAATTGTGTCCTTTAAACAGATCTACATTTTTTGTGTAGTAGGTTCTTTCCATGTCTTACGGTTTACTAATTATGCAAAACTCATCCAAAGATGAGACTATTCCCAGAAAAATTAAATATATATATATATATATATATTTATCATGAAAATATTTTTAATATACGGTATTTTAATCAAATTTGAATAAACCATATAACATTAGTTTGTTACGGAATAGGTAGAGAAAGTCGTGTGAATAAAGCACATACGATTTTTTTGCAGCCCTATATTTTGCTAAAGTGTGGAAAATAAATCTGATGTGATCCATTCACATGACTTTCTCTACCATTCTGCAACAAATTATTGTTAAAAAAATCTAGTTTCTATTTACTTCATGCTAATCGAGAAAAAAATACCAGAATTAATCTTATTAGTTCCTACTTGTAAGTAGAAGCGAAATAAGGGAGTAGTATAGGTTAAAGTGACAGTCAAAAGCTGGTTGCTATGTGTCTGAAGTTCCTTTGTTTGTATGGACAGGGTTGACAAATTTCCTTATGAGAAAAGTATTTTTCATGACTAAAACTAAAAAGAAGGAATATCTCAAAAACGATCAACTCCACGAAAAAAAAATGTAAATAACTTTGTGTGTATTTTAATGTGCTCCACATTCTTGTGTGGTATGTTTTGACCATCTCTTACGGTTTAGTAGTTATGTAAAATTCCACAAAATTCAGTAAAGTTCCATAAAATTCAACTAGTCTTCAGAGGCTATTCCCAGAAAATGCATTAAATACATTTTATTTGTCAGATAAATATCTTTAATATACGATATTTTTATCAAAATCGTTAGAGCCATTTTTGAGAAAATCAAAATTTTCGAAAAAAGTTCCATGTATAGGGATGTGTAGGGATTATGGGGTTGGGGGGATTTTTTTGAAAATCTTCGTGTCGCATCCTTAGAAGAAACCAAACTTAAATACCAAGTTTGGTATTTTACGGTTTTTTCGTTTTTGAGCTATGCTGTCCACAGACACACAAAACAGACACATATACACGCACACGGACTTTTTTCCAAAAATGGTTTTTTCGTATTCAGGAGAATCCAAAAAAACATGTATTTCCGGTGAACTCTCGATATCGAATTTTTGGGTGGAATACGACACCTTCCCAATACTCTATGTACATAGCTTGTGTAGAGAAACTAAAAAAAATCTGCTGTGTTCCATTCACATGACCTTCTCTACATTTCTGTAACAAATTATTATTAAAAAACTTATGCTTCTATTTACTTCATGCTAATCGAGAAAAAAATAGCAGAAATAGTCTTATTACTTGCTTCCTTGTATGAAGAAGCGAAATAAGGGAGTACCATAGGTTAAAGTGATAGTCAAAAACTGGTTGCTAAGGGACTGAAATGGCTTTGTTTGTATGGACAGGAATTGACAAATTCCTGTAAGAGAAAAATACAAGTTTTTCAAAGCTGAAATCAAAAACAAGGAATATCTAAAAAACGACCAACTCCATAGATACATATAACATAAATTGTGTGTTTTAATGTGCTTTGCGTTTTTTGTGTGGTAATTTTTTGTCCATCTCTCACGGTTTAAAAGTTATGCAAAATTCCGTAAATTTGATTCAGAATAAAGTAGTCTTCAGAAGCTATTCCCAGAAAATTCAAGATTTACATTTTATTTGTCAGGTAAATATCTTTAATATACGATATTTTAATAAAAATCGTTAGAGCCATTTTTAATAAAATCAAAATTTTCGAAAAAAGCTCCATATAAAGAGTACTTTGGGGTGGGGTGATTTTATAGAAAATCTTCGTGTCGCACCCTTGGAAGATACCAAACTTAATTTCCAAGTTTAATATTCAACGGTCTTTTCATTTTTGAGCTATGCTGTCCGCAGACACATAGACACACACACGCACACACATGGACCTTTTTCCAAAAATGCTTTTTTTGGATTCAGGGGGAACCAAAATATATATTTCCGATGAAATCTCGGTATCGAATTTTTGGGTGCAATACAACACATTCTCTTTACACTATGTACATAGTAGGTGTAGAGAAAGTAAAAAGATAACCTAGCAACTGTTGTGTTCTGAGTGGTTAAAGTTGTGGAAAGTCACATATTCCTCCTTCGGATACGGCGCTTTTCAGTATTAAGGCAATATAAAAAAGCTGGTGTGTTTTATTCACATAAATTTCTCTAGCTGTTCCATATACAAACTGTTCTTACAAAAAATGTTTTTCTATGTCATGCTAATCGTGACAGACATTAACAGAAATTGTCTTCTACTTACATAGTCAAATCTTTTCAAAGTTCATCGCTACGTGAAACAATAGAGGTTCGGTTCGCTTTGCATGGTCCCGTTTGAGAAAAGTTATGCAGTTTAAAAATTGAAACCAAGAAATATCTTGAAAACGGTCAATTCTACAAGAAAAGCGAATACGACATAAATCGTGTGTTTTAACGAGATCTATATTTTCTATGTATTAAGTTTTTGTCTCCCCCTTACGGTTTAACCGTTATGCAAAATTTTACAAATCTCATCCAGAATAATGAGGTATTTACAGGCTATTCCCGGAAAATTCAAGATATACATTTTATTTGTCATGCAAATAGTTTTAATATACTATATTTTAATCAAAATCGTTAGAGCCATTTTTGAGAAAAGAAGAATTATCTAACACATTTTCCATGTAAAAGATAGTTAAGGGTGGGGATTTACTTAAAAATCCTTGTGTTGCATCCTTAGGAGGTACTAATCTTAAATGTCGCGTTTTTAGCTATGCTATCTATATGCACGCAGACTCACACACGTAACTTTATCTAAAATGCTTTTTACTTTCTCTACACATACGATCTACATAGTTTACAGAGAAGGTATTTTAATGCACCCAAAAATTTGATACCGAGGTTTCACAGGAAATACATGAAATATCTGAATCAAAAAAAAAAAAAAAAAAAAAAAAACAAACACAAATATTTTTAGAAAAATGTCCGCGCGCGCGCGCGTGTGTGTGCGTGCCTGTGTGTGTGTGCGTATGGGTCTGTGGGCAGCATAGCTCAGAAACGAAACACCCGTCAAATACCAAACTTGACATTTAAGTTCAGTATCTCCCCCCCCCCCACCATCAACTACCCTTTACAGGGACAAATTTTCGAACAGTTTGATTTTCTTAAAATTGGCTCTAACAATTTTGATTAAAATATCGTATGCTAAAGATATGTACATGACAAATAAACTGGTAAACCTTAAGTGATAGATAAAACCTTACTTGGCAAAAAACTGTATAACTCGTTAAAATACACAATTTTTTTCGTAGAGTTGACCGTTTTTGAGATGTTCTTTGTTATTGATTTCAGTTTTTAAATACTTATAATTTTATCATACGGGAATTTTTCGACTCCTGGTCCTTCAAATAAAGGAACTTCAATCACATAGGAACCAGTTTTTGCTTTAGCCTATGGTACTCCTTTATTTCCTTTCTACTTACAAGGAAGCAAGTAGTAACACCATTTCTACTATTTTTTCCTTGACTAGCATGAAGTAAATAGAAGAATGAGATTTTAAACAATAATAATTAGTTGCAGAGGTGTAGAGAAATCATGTGAATAAAACACATAATTTTTTTTTTGAGCTATGCTGTTCAGGGCACACAAATCTACACACGGAGCCTTTTTTGGACTCAGAAGACCTTGAAACATATATTTCCAACGAAATCACAACATTAAATTTTTGGGTGGAATATAATATATTTTCTAGCTAATTTACTTTGTATGGACATACGAGCCAGAGAAACTAAAAAGAATGTTAAAAGGTCAAAACAATGCTTTGATGTATCCTTTACATTGTGCCCAGTAAACCGTGTAAAAGCGTTACCAGAGTTGTACGAGCGCCATATTTGTGGTTACGAGGCTTGGGAAAAACTCCCAACACAACACTGTATAACATGAAGGCTGTAATAGACAGACATAACGGAATCTAGTTACGAGAGAGTTAAATAAGTGGAAGTAGATGGTGTGATCCACTTTCAGAATGGGGTCCAAGCAGAACATAAATACGTCATGCTCAAAACTTTCGAGCAGGTTCTTCTCTGTTCCGAGGCCTTTGTTCTTCCGCTTACGATGTGTAATTGAATATGATGCACGAGATAATGGCGCCTATTGCGGCGATGGGAAGAACTTTTTGCCTTCGGACGCTATTAATTTGTTTCTTGACTAGTCATGCTAGCGTGATGTTGCTGAATTGGAAAGGGACCGCAAAACCGCCGCCCTTTTTCTAAACCTTTTCTATTCATTTCCTGTTAATTTCTCTAAAGATGTATGTTAGTGAATTGAAGATAGAAATTGATTAATCAGATTATATATTGGTGGCTGCTTTCGGTTAAGATTATAACCGCTGGAGATGGCAAAATGTTTTCTTATGATACACAGAATCAAGGAATAATAATAAATAATAATAATTATTATAATAATTATTATAATGATAATTATTATAATTATAATAATAATAATAATTAATGGAGGTAGTCGTGGGTGGCTTCCTTTTGATTTTTGTTTAGGAGTAATTATTTTTATTAGCTTATCTAAAATGTTGAATATCGGAACTGAAAATTCAGTTTTCCTACTAACAAATATAAGATATCTTGAAAAATATCTAGTTAATATAAGTGCTTAACCCACATTATCCCGCGTCGTGACTACTCGCCTCTCATTAAGGCGGCCCGGGTTCGATCCCAAGCGACCGCATGTGGGATTTGTGGGGGACAAAGCGGTGCAGAGGCGGGTTTTCTCCGGGTACTTCGGTTTCCCCCGCCATCCCATTCCACCGATGCTCCATCTTCATTTCATTCTTCGCTTGCAGTGCCGATGTAGCAAAAGTACTATAAAAAAACTTCACATCTACTTTTATTAATCTATTGACCTCTAATGCATAAAGGCGTTAAGTTAAATAAACTAATATAATTCAGAGTTATAAATAAAGCATTGTCTTAATGTTCCAAATATTTGCTTTATAGGAAATTTGTTAAATTGTATAACTTTAACTGATGCACGTTTCCTTTTTACTTTCTCTACACTTACTATGTACATAGTGTATACAGAAGGTATTGCACTCCACCCAAAAATTCGATACCGAGATTTCACCGGAAATATGTTTTAGAGTCCCCTATATCCAAAAACAGCATTTTCAGAAAAAGGTCCGTGTGTGTCCGTCTGTTCGTGTGTCTGTGAACACGATAATTCAAAAACGAAAAGTCGGTAAAATACCAAACTTGGTATATAAGTTCAGTATCTTCCGAGGATGCGACACGAAGATTTTGAGAAAAATCCCCCCACCCCAAACTACCCTTTACGTGGAATTTTTTTTCGAAAATTTTGATTGTCTTAAAAGTGGCTCTAACGATTTTGATTAAAATATCGTATATTAAAGACATTTACCTTACAAATAAAATGTATATCTTTAATGTTCTGGGAATAGCCTCTGAAGACTACTTTATTCTGGATGAATTTTACGGAATTTTGCATAACTGCTAAACCGTAAGAGATGGACAAAAACTTACCACACAAAAACTGTACAGCACGTTAAAACACACAATTTATGTTATATACATTTTTTCGTGGAGTTGATCGTTTTTGAGATATTCCTTGTTTTTGGCTTCAACCTTGAAAAACAAACTTTTCTCATACAGGAATTTTCAAATCCTGTCCATACAAACAAAGGAACTTCAGTCACATAGCAACCAGCTTTGACTATCATTTTAATCTATACTACTCCCTTATTTCGCTTCTACTAACAAGGAAGCAAGTAATAAGACTGTTTCTGCTATTTTTTTTTTCTCGATTAGATGAAGTTAATAGAATAATTTGTTGCAGAGATGTAGAGAAAGTATTGTGAATGGAACATCAGATTTTTACTCTTTTAATTGTATTGTAACTGAATGGGTAAAGGAAAGGGTAGACAAGGGAAGGAGACACCTGGTGCACTACTACCAATGCAGATTTATTTTGGTTAACACGTCCCAGAAGGAGGAAGGAGATAAGATGAAGGAGCCTTAAGGGGCCACAAACCACAAGCAGGTAGGCCGCCAGAGGTCCGCAGAAGTCCCTGACTTTTCCAAACCCGATGATCCCTCCCACTATTGGGTCGCCAGAAAGAGCGTGTAAGTGACATATCTACCTGGCAGCCACCAGTGTCCACGGGGGGCTATATTTCGATTGAGTATGCATATGCGTCATCTGCCCGCACTGCCATACACCAGAGCCTGGAAGTACACCTACAATTATAGGAAAACGGAATGAAGGGAGAATGTTAGAAAGGGATGGGACTCATGGTCGTTGAGAAACTAACGCAGTATTCGCTAAGCGACCACTGGGAAATTATGAAAAATCCATAAATCAGAGTGAGTGGTAGCCTAGGATTGAATTTGGAACCTTTCGAATACGAAACGCACACACTATGCGGCGCTACCTTATTCAGTTGTATTGTAACAAAATATCTATTTCAATTGCATTCAAACTCTTTATTTGCCACTACGATGCTCAGCTGGATTTTATCAATCTCTCAGCTCTCGACTTTACTTGGCTGCCTCTTACTCAACTAAACTCTCTCAACTGACCTTTCTGTTATATATCTGTTATATCTGTTATATAACCCTTTCAACTTGTAAGACAGCTTCTCTCAAATCTGCTACCAAGGAAGTCCTATAACTGCAGGAAGATGTATAAAGTATTTGCTTTATGAGTCATTTTGAACATGTTGTTTTTTATCTAACTTGGCATACTCCTGCAACAATACAGAGGAGTATGAAAACAGGCCGACATGCCTTCAATCTGGGCGACTCTTGCATGTGCTCACATTCCCATCAGGCGCCTTCATACAAAATATTTTGCTCATATGTTTTACACTTGCAACAACCAGAGATCTAGAGGCGCGACCTACCGATTACTTTTTTTTTTTTTTTTGCTTCATTTATATAGCCCCCTTTAACATCAATGGTCATATCGGGGGCTTTCACTTGTGTGAAACTGTAGGTTCGGAACATTAGGTTCAACTTTTTAAACACACACACATTCACTCTCTCATTCATACTTCCAGACTCTATGGGGGATAGGGAATAATTCCGGTTAAAGAAAAATTCCCCGCCCCAGCCGGGAATCGAACCCTGGACCTCCGGGTGAGAAGTCAGTTCGCTGACCACTCAACCACGCAGGTAGTCCCTACCGATTATTATTTGCGCACGAAATCCAAATATGTAACCTGGTTTTAAGATATTTTTTGATAAGAAATTAGTTAAAATTTGAAAACTTGGATCTATATTTTCTAGCTTGTATTGCGTGAATATTATATAATTTTATTTTATTTCACATCGCTTTAATAACTCGGTCATATCGCGACGGAATTGTTCGCTAATGTACCTCGGGTACGGTATTATGGCCCTTGCGTAAGAACAACTTATGCAAGTGAATGGTAATTTCATCCAATGATGTCAAGAATGCAGATGGACACAACAAAAGTTAGTACTCATTACATGTATGTTACTAACGTAGGCAAGTAACGAAGGAGTTACGAAATGGAAAATGCCGCAATGTAGTAGACTGAGTGCGGAGCACGCATTTGCCCGATCTGTGATCTGGACATAAAACGTAGGCGCTGTGTATTAACCAACATGTATAAACCTCTGACATCATCTTTCTTGGAGTCTCTTCTGATTACGTCTATTCTGATGTTGATTTATCGACGAGAAAGCAAGACTTATTATAGTCTATTAATTTCATATGATTTGTATAGAAGTAACTTCCATGTCTATCGTTATGTATATTATTTCCAGAAAGCATATCAGGAATTCGGGACATAGAACTGGAGAAGCGATTACCATGCGAACGAATGCTCATAACAACCTGGGAGCAACGACATTGTTGTAACCTTCCGGAAGACATGCGTCAGTTCTACAGTTCCATTGATGGTTTCAAACTCATTTGGAATTATGAATATGCAGGTAAGATTTAGGATGCAGAACCAAAATAAATTTTTTCTTCTTCTTAAAACATTTTTACCAAATATCTTCATTCCAGCGTCCAGAAATGTGGAAGCAGTTTACTGTTTGGTAAATTATCTGTTCTGTACATCTGTTCTTGGGATTAATGATCAAATTTTAATTAATTTTATATGTGCATTTGTGATTTAGCTTTCTTGGCACTCTAGCAAGTTATTTCTTTGATCAGTTAATATCGTAACGTTGTAAATAAAATATTCTATTTGGATGCGAATGTGGAAATTCGTAAAGTCTTTCAGCCAGTTCATATCTAAGTTCAAAGTATACTATTAGTTAAATTCTCGTTTTACTTTGTAATATTACTGCATAGTTCAAACCTTTACTAAGGAAGCACTATCTAAGTATATCAGAACAGGGGGGTGGGGTAAAATATACAATTATAATAAACTTCTTTAATGACAGCAAGAAAAATCTGTGTTTTAAAACATAAATGAATTGATCTTTATAGTAAAAAGTATTAAGGTTATAAATCTGTTTTAGTAATTACAAAATTTTATCTTAATTACATATATTTAGGAAAGCGTGTTCAATTGCTGGTGTTGACAAAATAAATAGTTATTTCTTATGAGACTAGCTTTTAAAACAATCATGACTCATTATATGAGTGATAATTACATTGAAAGTTGATTCAAGTGAGATATTCAATATAATTACAAAATATGCGTGGAGGGCCAGTCACTCTGGGAAGTTTTATTTACTTATTTTTAGTTTTTACAGCTCGTTGGAAATGTGAGTTAGCCATCTTATTTCCCAATAACAACTCATCTTTAGACAGAGGAACACTCAGAGCCACTAGAGACACTAAATAGTCTGGTTGAAACTCAACTCGTAAACAAACACCCTTTAACGAAGACTCGCATCAGCTTTATAGCGATTTATAAGCATTTGGTCCCTGCAAAACTTTATATCAAGGATCAAAATCAGTGTAAAGATAAAATTGCAAATGTATTCAATTAAATGCGAGTAATTAGAAAAATTAGAAATATCACGTGACACACCGAGCAAGACTCGCATTCCGGAGATCGTGAGTTCGCTTCCCACGCTCTATCCTTCCTGACCTTCTGGGGTTTTCCCGGGTTACTAGGCGAACTCTGGGGAGGTTTCTTTCATCCCAGAATTTCCGGCCCCTTCAATTCATTTCATCTTTCAATTCGGTCTTTTCAGGTAGTAGTGTCAGTGATGATGCTACGGCCGAGTTTTTGGAGTTTTTTTTTTTTTTTATTTATGGAGGTTCTTTAACTGTTGTAGTTATCAGCTTTTCATTCTATACTGGGCGTGAAAGACTGCTTAATTTTGCTCAGAGGCCTCTTTTATAAGGCTTAAGGTTCGTGTCGTAAATCTACGACACAGGACCAACGGCTGGCTTTACTTCCCTTCTGAAGGGAATTTTTACGCCGGTTTTTTTGGTTTGTAGCTGCTGCTCTCTCCGCTGGGGTGACATGGTGGTCGTCTGTCCGCGCGGGGGTACAGTGTCGGAACCGAATGGGCTGGCGGCTCCCTTGCGGAATCTGGTTGGGTAATGAAGAACTACCAGCATCGTATAGGGCCCACCTCGACCGCGTGCTTGCTCGGCAAATCTGATGTCTCCCTTCATCTCGCGCTTCTACCCTGGGGTCTGACATACAATAGCGAGAATCCTCTCTGCGCAGTAGTCCAGTCCACACGTTAAATGAACATTTCAATCCCGGCACGTGCAAGTTGATAGCATACCCTCCATAGCTTGCGTCATTTTATTAGTAACGTCAAAACACTTTGCAGCAGAAACAAATGAAATTTAGTGTTATCTATGGGCATTGTTTAACTGCTATGATTCTCAACATCCCACTCTGAATTGTGCGTGAAAGTCCGCTAAATTTTGTCAGAGGTATCTTTATCAGGTTTGTGCTTCTTTCGTAAATTACTACATGGGACCAACGGCTTTACTTCCTGTCCAAAGGAAGCATTTTTATGCCCGAAAAAAATCCGTCCGAGAACTTGGGAACCAAAGGCTATTACGTTACGCCTAGACTACGGAGAACGACCCTTAGAGTAGTGCTGAAAGCCTACTTAACTGACATTTTCGTAAGGATGGTATATAATGTTTAAAAGTCGTTAAACTACATGGTCTAAAGAATAATTCAAAGCTATCATCGTTCCAAAACATACAATAGCCTAACCTTTTCTTTTTCCATTTTACTTCTTTAAGACAGAATAAAATTTCTTGAGCTGCTGCTAATTTATGCCAACTAATAACATTTTTAAGATCGATCAAAGGGCTTGAAACCCTTGGATTCTACTCGGCGCACTTGAAAAGAATAACACATTAAATAAATCAACCCAGGTAATTCAACAATAGTACAATAGATTAATAGTATAATAGATTAATAGATTTCGTGATCTTAATTTTCATCTTAGTTGATAAGTATCAGCATGAAGTAAATAAAATTAATTACCTTACAAGTCTCCATTTTTAAACTATAATTCTTCTAAGTCTATATATCAACCTTTTCGGAGCACTCGCCACATAGAGCCTTTATTATATCTGCATCTACTAGTACAAAGTAACATTTCTAAATTACTGCACAAAGTAACATTTCTGAAGTATCCAGCAAAGATTGCGGTTTGCATAGATGCGAATACCTAATGAGATTTATTCAACAAGTACAAAGCCTATTTGCTTACAGATAGAGCGTTAAAAAAAACACCGAAAAGGTTAGGAGATACATTAAATCCTAGGTGTTTCATGCAAATTTGTAAATGTAGTAGTCTTACGGTTATTAGTGTATTTAGAAAAGTTAAAGGTTTAAAGCACTTTTAGGCTCATTTAATTAGTTTGCCAAAATTAGTATAATAATTATTCTCTTTAATTCATCGACGATAAAAATTTAACAAACAATATGTACCAGTATGTGCTTTAATGCACAAAGGATCTATGGGACAGTGAATTAGCTTTTAAGGCATTCTTGAACATAATATTATTAATTTTGATTGCGTCTAGTCTTCTTAAGGGTCATGATGTGTTCCATCTGCAAATGTTGCACTTTTACTTTTGCACAAGCTTCCGAATCGTGATTTATATCAGTATTATGCTAGATTTGCATGTAGGATATGACAGAGGCGGCAAACGTTGGCGCAATGCCATAATGGCTCTTGAACTGTTTAATGGAATGGTGGCTCCGGATTGTTTAATGCTGCGGGTTGGCGCGGCCTGCTACCTGTTGGACGGTCTTGAACTTCTCGGGCACGATGCGGCATTTGTCTCGAAGGAACAAGCTCGTTTAAGGCCCGTTTTTCGGCTCGGTAAATTAATGCTCTAAATTAATGTTTAAATAACAACTTTAGGTAATTTCAGTATCTCTGTTTTTAAGGCATAGGTGTGGGCATAGATGGTTATTTTATTGGGATTCTTGGTTGGGATTCGTATAATGGGAATAGAAATTATGATAACCAATCATAAATAATCCTAAAACGTTATTTAATGAAAATTCTTGGTATAGGTGATACTAAATAACTTGTCATTAGTCTACTTAAATGACTTAACGAGGGTTAAAAATCTGTTGTGTTACATTCATATGACGTTCTCTATTTATTCTGCAACAACTGTTACTATAATTTTTTCATCTACTTCATGCTAATAAAGATAAAAATAAGCAGAAATGTCCTTCATCTCCATGGCACGACAGTTCACAAGGAACCTTGGCTTTCCGCCCGTCCGCTGCGTCCCCCATCTCGATCCATGACAGACGTCATGGATGGGGTGCAGTATTGGAGAGTGAGTCTCATGGCAGTATGCCAGTATGAAATTCCCCAAGTTACGTTTTCTTGCGTAAACCATAAGGAGCTTTCAAATATGCGAGGGCCATCCAAAAAGTATCGAACGATTTGGCATAACTAATAACGAAGTATAGCCCAAAACTTTATTTGCATGGTTACAGTCCCTTATCTAATTCTCAACGTAATCTCCGTTCTAATCAAAATATTTGTCACGTGGTAGCAGTTTTTTTTAATGTCAATGTTATATTTTTCTACCACCAAAGAACTTATTCGTTTTTTTGTTGTTTCTTTAATGAAAAAATGTTTGGACAATCGAATTTTATACACAAATAATGCAAGGTGTGGTGATAATGCAATGAACGTGTCTTCAGTGAGGAAATGGCGCATAATTTACGAGTAATTAAGAAGAACCAAATTATTTAGAGATGATTACTCCAATGGCAAATTGTAATGGCGTAAGCACTTCAAGTCCTAGGCTTCATAATTATTAGGTCAATTAGTGATAATTGTTTTTTCTGACAAAAGCCTTATAGGACAGGAGGTGAATAGATAGAGTCAGATTGAAAATGCAATGCCATAGCCGGGATTTGAACCACGGCTCTCCCAGTCTCTAGTCGGTTGCTCTAACCACTGAGCTACAATGGCAATATGCCGGCACGGAATTAAATTCCTCAACTGACTCGCATGTTTTCCGGTAAACCACAAGCTGATCTCAAATTATGAATTCCAAGACTTACACTACTTACAACATTGTAAGTCGCTATTGAGGTATGTCATCTCAAAATAATTTGAGATCACCTTGCGGACGAATTCCTGTGAGGAATTTAATACCGTGCCGGTAAGTTGCCTTGGTAGCTAAGGGGCTAGAGCAACCGGCTAGAGATCGAGACATCCGTGGTACAAATCCCGGCTATGGCATTGATTTTTTCAGTTTGACTCTACCTATCCAAAGTACTGTAACTTTGTAAATAAACTTTTGTGTTGATATCTTTCGTTATTATTTAGTTTTACCAAATCGTTCGTTACTTTCTGAGTGACCTTCGTATTTTGAGATGGCCTCCCCAATGGCAGCTTATCAACGCCTTAAGTAACAGCTGTCTGGTCAAGTTAGGATGCGGTATTGTTTCTTCCATCACCATACGAAATGAGTGGTTCAAATTCACAGCACTATCTGGGATTGCTGATTAGATATATGCATAAGTGAAATACAGCTTACAAACACGTTTAGGGTCCAGTTTTTCGTCTTCAATTGCTACGGCAGGTCTTTCGTGCCTCTTTCTCTCGCTTGGTAAAAGTGTTAATGATCTCCCGATAGTTCAACACTTGCCCATTGTTATAAAAACAGTGAGTATCCTCTTTTAATTTGATTTCCGCTTGAGTACTTACAAGGTGGTGACACTAATGAGCCAGCGATGACGGTAGCAAAATGCGAGAAAGTAACTTAACCTAAATTTTGCTAGCCATCGGGTGGGGGTGGAACACAGGGACATAAGATTTATTAGCGATGTGAATGACCTTCTGTTAAAGAATTTTAAGCTTCTTTAGGTGACTCTATGATTGCAATTAACTATACAATATTAAAGTAACTTGTATAATATATTTGCAAAATGTTCTCTTCCCGAAAAATAAATAAAGAAAACCTGGTGTATTACATTCGCACGACTTCCTCTGCCCTCCATCGACTATTTGTGGTATATGAATTATTCTTACAAAAGTACGAAGGTACAAGAGGAATCGATACAAAGGGAACGATAATCAAATATTTAAAAAATGAACTCTTTACGCTGCCTTAAAGTCCATTCTCTTTCTATGATGTCCCGAAAAAACAATTGAAAATCGCCAGGCGTAAATGGCTGATGCCATTATGATCGCCATTTTAAACAAATTGCATGTTTTAAAGAAATCTACATTTTTGTGTAGTGTGTTTTCATCTATCGCTTAGCGTCAAACAGTTACGGAAGATTATAAAAATTACTTTTCGAATGAGGAGATCTTCCCAAGCTATTCCCGGAAAATTCAAAATATACCTACATTTTATTTTCCATGTCAATATCGTTATATATACTGCTTTAATAAAAGTTTATAGGCATTCACATAAATTTAAAGTCAAAGTAATTTGGGTAGGGAATTTTTTTGAAAATCTGCCATATCACATCGTTGAAATGTTTTGGATACTTAAACTCTATCATTTCATTATGTGCATTGACTAAACACTGCTAAACAAAGTCAATTGATTTGATTTCTAGAATTAAATGTGTAATTACAGTTGTAAAATAAGAATTTGCTGTTGACATATTTTTGAAAGAAAATGATTTTCCTACTTCTTCTAATAGCCCACCTAGTGGGCAGACAAAGGCGCATTTGACGCAAACGTATACAGGCAAAATAATAAGTAATGTACATGGACCTGGTGACGAACATTCATATCAAACACTTAAGATGAATAAGAACTGAAGCTCTCCTGGCTACGTGTTAATTCAAAATCTTCTCGGGCTTCTAGCCAGGTAAAAACTTGGCTTGACACCAACGTTTCGAAGAAGTGCATCTTCCTCGTCTTCAGGGTAGAAGCCCTGGCTAGAAGCCCGAGAAGATTTTGAATTAACTTAAGATGAATTTGGTGCTGTATAAAGGAGCAAACAGTGGAGACATTCCCATTAGCGAATGAACGATTTCGAAAATGCCAGAGGTAATTAGATGCGGAGTTTGGGGTGTGGGAAGCAGCTAGCACTTTCTTGCACTTTTAATAAAATCGGCAGAGGAAAGTTTCCGTCATACCCTGGACCAGCTTTTTCAAAAAGAGGGCAAAGATGAGTCAATTTTACGACAAAATACGCCCAGCCAAGAAAAAAACTGAGCAGATTTAGCCGTTAAGGAACCTAATAAAAGGAATCCTTTCTTATCAAAAGCTGAAACTGGCCGCCACAACAGCGAACACTCCTCAAACATTACCAAGTGTCTAAATGATCATCCCGAGATTTTAATGCTTTCTTGGCCGGCGTATCACCCGATTTAAATGTGATCGAGAATAAATGGGACATTATGTTTCCAGATTGGAACCTCCAAGGATCAACTAAAAGATCAACTAGACCAAAAATGCATAGCACAGCACAGTTAAGAAGAGGTAGAAGTTTCAGGAAAGAGCTGGTAGGAAATTAAGGTATTGTCAAAGAATCGAATACGCTGGCGTGTGTTCATTGGGGCCTATGCTTCCCAGAGGAGTGAGAGGATTATCATCATCATCATCATATTTAAAAAATGGAACCCTCAACAAGAAAGCCCTTTCGAATCACGACATGGAGGTGTGAGAGTGTAAGGTGGCGTCCAAAAATGTATCACACTCTGGTGACATTTGTAACCAATAGGTTGAATAGGGAGCTCCATAATAATGGATATTGGATTTTTCACTGAAAATCTGAACTTTCCTTCATTTATATCGTTAATATAGTTTCAGGTTCCAACACAGAGCCAATCTGCAGTCTTAGATGATGGTATAATGGTAATGAAACTGCTGCTCCTGATGATGGTCATGATGATGACGATTATGTAATACCTAATATATAAATTTATATGGTATCCAACTAATGATGGTACTGATAAGCAATATTTTCACAATTATTGAAATAACGATAACATGTTGAAATTGTTAAACATGTAAAATAAATAGTATTGGCATAAATACTATTACATATACTGCGAAAGCAAATCACGGTAAATAGGTATTCGTATCGTTGCTAAAATCGCCTTTAACCCTTTCCATCCCCATTTATTTTTGCCTGAAATTGCTTTCTGAAACTAACGGATATAGGAAGGATACTTGTGGTCTTAAAAAACTGGCCTTACCTGATCTCTTATTCGTAGCTCAGTTGTATAAACTTCTAAAGGACTTCAGTGTGAGGTTAGCTTAGGATGGAATTCTAGAGTGCTACTGAATGGGCAAAGGAAAGGAAGGGCCCAAGTAAAATAAACGCTGATTGGCAAACCTAAGTATTGACTGGACCTCGGCAGCGTTGTAGCGGGATATGGTATTGGAAAAAAATGTATAATTTAAAATATTTTAAAGATTAGACTGAAATATACACAAACAAAGGTAGAGAATTATTGAACATTAGCCTTTCCTACATATTCACCTCAAATGAAAAATACACACAATGATGCTGTATAGCACCACTGTGCTGGGCAGAGTTAAAGGTAATACAGCATGGTCGCAGCAGTTTGAAAGACGGGTGGTTCTCGTGCGTTGTTAAGCAAACTGTTTTCCCTCTCCATGATATGCGAAATTGCAGATTCTAGTTCAGTTTTAGACTGAGTCTTTCCTATTCGTTACGTAGACAATATGGTTTCGGGACAGGTGAACGACAGGGTTTGAGATTTCGTCGAGGTTAGGTTACATTAGGTTAGGTTAGGTGTGTGTAAATGAACTGGATCGAAATAAGCGGTAAAAATGGAGTTTCTGAAAATCAACCCTTCTTTTCAATGCGAAATGCACAGTCTTCCGTTCGTTCCGCCTGTTCGTTTGGTCAATCGACCAATGGCAGAGTCAAAATCTAAAACTGAACTAGAATCTGCAATGTTTCCCATTATACTGCAAGTACTGCCAGCATTTTAGGAATCTAAAATCCAACTCAGTGTCTGTGTTACAAAGAAGTTTGTGGTCATCTTTCCCGACCGCTCTAATGCTTTTACATCATTGTTGATACACTGTTGGGGAAAGGGCATTATTCATCCCATTTATAAAGGGAAGGGAACTATTGGAAATCCGGATAACTATAGGGGGGTTACTCTTTTGCCAATTATGGAGAAAATTTATTGTAGAGTGTTATATAACCGGATAAAGGACTGGGAATCTAAATTTGGCAAACTTTCAAAATTTCAAATGGGTTTCAGAGAAGGACACAGTACCATAAATGCCGCTTTTATATTAGAAACTTTAAGGACGAAGCAACTGTTAATTAAGCGGGGAAAGCTTCATTGTGCTTTTGTGGACTTTAAGAAGGCATTTGACTCTATCAATCGAAATACATTATGGTACAAACTAGGCAGAAAGGGGTTATCAAGTAAAATGGTTAGAGCATTGCAGGCAATGTATCAAAATGTCGAATTCTGTGTGAAGTACGACAAAAACAGAGTGTCCGAGAGCTGCCGAAGCTATAGGGGAGTGAGGCAGGGTTGTATTTTATCTCCCTTGCTATTTAATCTCTTTGTGGATGACATTACTGATACAATGATAGCAGAGAATATCCAAGCACCAGTAGTAGCGGATTTGCAGATCCTAACACTTTTATACGCAGACGATTTAGTATTGTGCTCTACGATAGTAAACGGATTGCAACGAGGACTGGACAAACTTAAGAATTATTGCGATGAATGGCTACTTACAGTTAATGTGAATAAGACTAAGGCAATGACTTTCAAAAAGGGTTGTGTTTATAGCAGGGAGGAGACTTGGACATATGCAGGACAGATACTGGACAATGTTAAATCTTTTGTATACTTAGGACTCACATTCACAATGAACGGAAAATGGACAAAACACATTGACATTACGAAACACGAGGCAAGGGTGAAAGCGACGGAAGCTCTCCGGATACGCTACAGAATACCGAATATATCCATAACCTTAATGGAAACTGTATACGGAGCGACAGTTAGATCCACGATGACATACGGAGGAGAAATATGGGGGTGGGAACAAACAGGGAATCTGGATCAAGTGAGGACCCAATTTTTGAAAGGAATTCTGGGTGTAGGGAGGGGTACGGCAAACTGCGGAATAATGAGGGAATTCGAGGCACATAGTGAAACGATAGAGTGCAAAATCAGAGCAGTTAAATATTGGCTGAGAATCGCTCACGGAAACCAATCTCTAATTAGGGCAGTCTGCTACCGTGAACAGTTGCGAATGGAAGGTAATTCGACGTGGGCATCAAAATTAAAGAAAGGGTTGGAAACCATTGGGATGGGAGACATTTGGATGGCGGGGCAGGAAAACAGGCGAAGTATTTGGAGAAAAATTAAGAACCGCCTCTGTGATATTGACAGACAGCAAATAATTGCGCAATGCACAGAGAAGGTGTCATTAGAAGTACAGTCTGGGCTGAAATCGGAGTGGGGTATGGAGCAATACATCAAAACAGGTACCAAACTCATTACAGAGGAGTTCGCGTGGATTAGACTAGGAGCATGGAGGAGCACGAAAATTTCTGACGAGAATGGTACGAGAATCTATCCCATTTGCGAGGAGGAAGAGTCGTGAACTCACATCTTGGCAAGATGTAGGGGTACGGAGGAATGGCGGGAAAAATATTTGCCGCGATTTTTTACCACTGCGAATGTAGGGCTAGAAGTATGTTGGACGCTACTGGCAGGCACGGAAAACATGGACGGGCTAGGTAAATTTATACTTAAGGCAAGACAGCTGAGATCTGAGGAGGCTGCCAATAGAGAAGGGGGGGATAAGATCAACTAAACAAAAGTGACTACATTGTTCTACATACATATATATTATGTCATACTTAGGTCACTGTTGTGCTATGGTTTTATATATGTTGTATATATTATGTGTATATATGTCTTTTAAGTGTAATTTTCTATTACAAGAGGGTGCATTTATGTAGGTGTACTCTGTGCTGTAAATTTAAATTGCTATATTTGAATATCTTTGTATTTTTATTTTCGGGTTCATTCTTAATTCTTTATTGTTGTTTAATAATGCTTTGGACTGTGTATTTCCTTTGTCTTTTTATTTTCGTGTTTACTCTTTTAATTCTTTGTTGTTGTTGTTGTTGTTTTAATATTGCTTGTAATGTGTATTACAAAAGCACGTATGGTCTGTGGACCCTTGCGATTGTTGAAATTTTATGTATGATATTGCTATGTCAATAAATACACTTATTTATTCATTCATACATGGAATGAAGATGGAGCACCGGTGGAATGCGATGGCAGGGTAACGGCGCTGCTTTGTCCACTACAAATCCCACATATAGTGGCTTGGAAGAGGCGTGTGGTCTAATCACTCGGCCACGGCGCGGCCTCACTCTAATGCTGTAGTATGAGTGAAGTTAATGATTTGGCTATTCATATGAATATCATTTATTCCAAGAATTAGAATTTCAGGGATTTTATCAATGATGTATTTTAATACTGAAAGAGTCAGCATATAAATGTTGCATTAAGAAACCTCCTGCCCCATTCTCTCTCTCCCTCTCTCTCTGTCGCACACCGACCTTGGTCGATTTCTATTGCTTTAAGAGGACTACTTGACAACCACGTGTTGTTCACACATGATTTCCATGCAAAACTCGCACTTGCCGTTAAAGTGTTGGATCATGGAGTGGGAGGAACTGATGCAAATGAGCTTTATCCGCTTCCTTTTAATCCTGGCCTGCTTTTAGGATGTCACGAAACTTTGCACATATTATGGTGTTCTTAATTTGACACTGACCCACTTTAAGAAACCTGCTACTCCGCATACGGGAGCTAATAATTGTCCCTCCTGCTGGTTTATTAGTTATTACCATTCTGAAATTTTGAAGTGGATACTAGAACAGCATCTCCAAGAAGTAATTACATCCATCCGGAAGTGGTATTTAGAATACTGAATTACTGAACGAGATGGATGCGCGGATTGCGTTTATTATGTTTACCTTTGGTTCAATTCGTTCTATAATACAGCATTATAAGGTGCTAAAGTTTCTGTATCATGCCATTATATCTTTAAAATTAATATAAAGAAGAGTAATTAAAATAATTATATCTGAAAGCAGCTAATTTTTATACAGTAGCACTTCCTGAAAATCCACCCAATTTATTGTCGAATTATATATAAAAAGTCAGTGTTCCAATTACATGACTTTTTCCACCCGTCCTGCAAACTATTCGTACAAAGGAGATTATTTAATATACATCATGCTAATCAATATAAGCATTAGCAGAAATGGTCTTACTACTTGATTCCTTATAAACAAAAGGTAATATGGCTAATACAATACTCATATATTTTAAAAAGCAGTCGTTATATGAACAATTGATGTTCGGTTCACTTTGCAAGACCAGCAGTAAACAAAAATGAGATATGAAAAGATAGCTCACTCGTTTGAAAAAAGTTGCGTAGGTTAACTTGAAAGTAATAAAAAGGAATATCTTGGAAAGATTTTCAACTCTACAATAAAAATATTTATGAAATAAATTGTGTGTCTTAACGAGATCTACATCTAGCTTTGACTATTGCCTATAGTGTACTAACTATGCGAAGTTCAGCAAAATTCAACCATAACAAACAGGTATTCAGAAGCCATTCCCAGAAAATTCAGGATATAAATTTTATTTGTAGTGTAAAAATCTATAATATACGGTATTTTAATTGAAATCATCTGAGTCATTTTTAAGAAAAACAACATTTTAAAATAGTCCATGTAAAGAGTAATTGGGGGTGGGGGATTTTCTTAAAAATCTTCGTGTTGCATCCTTGAAAGATACTAAACTTAAATACCAAGTTCTGAATTATGCTGTCCACCAACTCGCGCGCGGGCACACACACACACACACACACACACACACACACACACAAAGACACATTTTTCTGAAAATGATTTTTGGGGGGTCTCAGGGACCTCAAAACATATTTTTCCGGTGAAATCCCGGTGTAGAAATTTTGGGTGGAGTAAAAAACCTTCTCTGTACACCATCTACATAGTACGTGTACAGAAAGAAAAATATGATAAATCTCTTCTCTATTGCCATAATCACTCAACTAAACGATCTGGCATAATATGCTTGCTTGAATCAGAATGTTTTAACAGCAACATTCAACCACAGAAGCAAATATGGTCCAAGAGTATTCAAAAGCTTGATAAACAATATCTAAAATTGTAGCATTGTAGCAATTAAAACATCTGATAAGTTTCATTCAAATGACTTTCTCTACATCTCTGTAACAAATTATAGTTTCATAAAAATCTTATTCTTCTATTTACTTCATGCTAATCAAGATAAAGATTAGCAGAAATGGTCCATATTACTGGCTTCCTTGTAAGTAGAAGGAAAATAAGAGAATACACTAGACTAAAGCGATAGTCAAATCTTTTAAAAAGCTGGTTGCTATGGGATTGAAATCGGTTTCTTTGTATGATCAGTTAAGAAGCTCCCGTATAGAAAAGTTTTAAGTATTTTAAAACTGAAACCAATGACAAGGAATATCTTGGAAACGGTTAATCCACGAAAAAAATGTATATGACATAAATGATGTGTTTTAACGAGATCTATGCAGTAAGTTTTGTCTATCTCTTACGGTTTAAAAGTTATGCAAAATGCAACAAACTTCATTCGTTTCATTTACAGAAAATTGAGGATACACAGTTTTATTTGTCATGTAAATTATTTTTAATATACGGTATTTTAATCAAAATCGTTAGTCGATTTTTAAAAAATAAAAAAATCGAAAATTATTCCATGTTAAGCGTAGCTGTGTGTGTGTGTGTGTGTGTGTGTGTGTGTGTTTGTTTGTCTGAGGAAGCATAGCTAAAAACGAAAATGCCGTTAAATACCAAACATGGTATTTAAGTTTTGTATCTCTCAAGGATGCGACATGAAGATTTTGATAAAAATCCCCCCACCCCAATCTAGCCTTGACACGGAAAAAAGTTCGAATATTTTTAATTTCCCAAAAATGGCTCAAACCATTTTTATTAAAATACCCTGTATTAAAGATATTTGCGTGGCAAATAAAATGCATATCTTGAATTTTCTGGTAATAGCCTCTAAAGACCTCTTTATTCTAGATGAATTTTGCTGAATATTGCGTAACTGCTAAATCATAAGGGATAGACAAAAATTGCTACACTAGATCTCGTTAAAACACACAATCTATGTTACATGTGTTTTTCATGGAGTTGGCAATTTCTTAGATATCGCTTGTTATTTCTTTCAGAGTTAAAGTACTTAAACTTTTCTCACACGGAAATTTCTAAACTCCTGGCCATCCATAGAAACGGATTTCAATTACATGGCAACCAGCTTTTAAAAGATTTGACTATTCATTTAGCCTAGTGTATTCCCTTATTTACCCTATATTTTCAAGGAAGCAAGTAGTAAGACCATTTATACATCTCGATATCATAATTACATAGAAGAATAAGATGTTTTAACAATAATTTATTACAGTAAAGTAGAGAAAATGAAGTGATTGGAACACATCAGATCTTTTTTTATTTTCGGACGCTCTTTAACTGCTGCGGCTCTCAGCGTCTCGTTCTATACTGGACTTAAAAATTAATTATTGCGTAATTGTTATTAATTTTCCTCGGAGACCTCTTAATTAGGCTTGATGTTCTTTTACATGCCGTAAATCTGCGACATGGAACCAGCAGCTTTACTTCCCTTCTGACGGTAGCATTGCTAAGGATTTTTACAAGCGAAAAAAATCCATTGTCCTCCGCGGGTTTGAACCCACGACCTTGAGAACTAGACCGCGGAGGACGACATTTTGTTTGGAGGCCTCTTTATCAGCCTTGAGGCTCTTTTACGTGACATAAGTTTATGTCAATGGGCCAGCGCTTTTCTTTCCTTCCGAAGCAGACGATGTTAATGATATTTACGCCCGAAAAACAGCTAATTGTCCTCCGCCAGGTTTGAACCCGCGACCTTGGGAACCAGAGGCTACTATGCTATCTCTCTACTACGGTTTTGGGTTCCGAAGCGCACAGTTATAGACACACAGAGCAGTCAGTGGTATAAAAAGAAGGTAGCGAGATTTGTAGCGTAAACATGCTCCTGCTGAAGTATAATCTATTTCAAAAGTAACTCATTACATGCGTTCTAATTCATAAAGTGACACAACAAAGCAATTATTTCAAAATATGATTAGTAAATAAAAACAGCTTGTACTTTTACAAATAAAATATATAGATTGATACAAAAACTTCAGGATAATAGTTACAGAGCTTTGAAAATATAATGACGTAAGTCAACCAAACTCAGAATTCATTGCAGTGAACTACAAGATACTTCTTTAATGTAACGAAAGGAAAGGCTCTCCTCATGTCACTCAAAATGTTTTTGAATCATCCACAAGTCCTGTCCTTTCTATTTTCGACCTTTTTAAATCTGCGCTCTCTTCCAGTGTTCACTGGTTTACTTACTTGCTGCCGGTCCCCATTGCTCCCTGACAGTTAGCCCTTTGGTTTGTGCTACTATTTCCATCACAATCTCGTTTTTTCTCTCATTTCTCTTTCTCTTTCCTTGTCCACTTTTCTTCTACCTTTCCCAAATATTGCTTTATTTCTTTAATTCTTCTCTTTCCCTTGACATTCGACATTTTCATTGCTACCATCTCTCACAGTATACTATCCCATTTTTTATTCCAAATTATTTACCTCTTTATATTCTGAACCAATGAACGATACAGGCTTTCTCCCCTTATAAAATACAACATTCTAATTCATTGCCCCTCATCCCTTTCAATAGTATTGTTCCTGTCCTCATCCACGTTAATCCTTTCCTCTCTTGTTTATAGCATATACAGCATTATACCTCTCTCTCATTCTTTCTTAGTTTTTCGACCTTCTCATATCCCTAGTTTCGTCAAGATTTGCTCTAGCTGATCCAGTCTGTCAGAAATTATTTTTCGAAAAATGAGAATGGGCTGGAGAATAAAATCCACGGGCAGAAATTTCGAGACTTAAGGCTCACAGATGACATCATCCTATTTGCAACTTAGGTCGATGTATGCAAGAATTGTCACAAGAGAGCAAGAAAATAGAACTGGAACTAAACCCTCAAAAAACAAAACTAATGACAAACAGCAACGAAGACATCATCAAAATAAACAACAAAAAACTACAGTACACCAACATGCAGTGAAATTAAGCAATGTCATCCATAAAGATGTCTAACGACATATTTTAACAGCATAGCTCAAATTCTGAGATCCGAGATTTATCCTCATAAGCAACGCAGTCTATAAGACTGCAAAAAGATATAATGGACAGCTGCATTCTATCTCTCCTAACGTATTGAGCCCTAACGTGGGCCTTAACAGGCAGAGAAAGATGGAAAGAAAGACTCTTGGTGTCAGCCTCCCAGATAGAATCGGCAATGAAAACCTGGAAGATGACAGAGTAACATCAGCCGCCTGGAAAAGGGCGGGCCACGTCATGAGGATGGAAAGCCAAAAATGGGCGCTTAAAACAACAGCGTGAACCACAGGAACGTAGAAAAGAAAATGAACAGAGAATATAAAACTTCACTTTTGACCCAAATGGACTGCAACAGCTAAGGACCGACGTGAGTGAGACTACTGACAGAAGTAGCAACAAAGAATGAGGTTCTTTCCCGAAATGACTACGCGGGACTCCCAGTACAGCCAACTTGCCAACCAAGAGGTCTTTGCCCTTCAAAGAGTATACGGGTCAGTTCTAATTCTAATACAAGTGATACTGTAGGCTAAACTGATAGTCAGATGTTTTAAAAGCACATGATAGCTTTGAAAACAAGAGGGGAAAAAATGAATAGATACTTTCCACTTGAAAAATAAAACTCTTTACGTATTTGAAAAATCAAATCCATATTTTAAAGTAAAAAATAATTTCTCTGATAAGCCATCAAATTATTAATGGGATAAGTTTTGTGGTTTAATGAGATCTACATTTTAGCTTAGTAAAATCACCCCCCTCACCCGCCTCTCGGTCTCTTCACTAATTCTGCAAACAAAGAACTTGAAGGAAATTCAAATATGTATACATTTTATTGTTCATGAAGATGTCTTAATCATGTGGCATTTTAATCAAAACCTTAAACCCATTTTTGAAGAAATTAAAAATAACGAAATTATCCATAAAAGGCAACTGGGCTAGGTGATCTTGAAATTTTTCATACCGCATCCTTGTAAGATGCTGAATTAATGTACCAAGTTATTTATCGAACTGTTTTTTTTTTTTTTTTCTGTTATGCTATTCACAAACACACACGCAGGCACACAACCATACACACGCACACGAATCCTTTTCTAAAATTCTTTTTTATTTTCTGTGCTAGGTATAATAGGAGAAGGCCTATAGCATTCCAATTCAATACTAGGTTTTCACCATAAACACTTTTTAGGCCCCTCAATAAAAATAGTTTTCAGAAGAAGGTTCTGTGTCTGCTTGTTTGTGTGTTTGTGAACAGCATATCTCAAAAACAAAAAACAAACAAAAATCGGTAAAATAACAAACTTGATATTTAATTTGAGAATCTTTCAAGAATGCGACCCTCCAAACTACCCTTTAATGGGGCAGTTTCGAAATCATGGCTTTCTGAAAAATTGTTGTAACGATTTGATTAAAATGACGTAAGCTTACGATATTTATATAACAAACGAAATGAATATATTGATTTTTCTAGGAATATTCTCTGAAGTTCTCCTCATTCTGGATGATTATTACTTGTTAAACCGTAAGAGTTAGCCAAAAACCTACTGTACAAAAAATGTAGATTTATTTAAAACATAATTTATAGATAACGCATATTTTGCAGAGTTACCATTTCCGAGATATTCCTTGTTATTGGTTTCCATTTTTGGAATACTTACCTGTACTTTACTCAAATGGGAAGTATATGATATAAGTTTTGTGTTTCAGCGAGATCTACATATTTTCTGTTGTAAGTTTCTCTCTATATTTCACGGTTTACTAGTTATGCAAAATTCAGCAAAATTCACCCAGAATAAAGTGGTCTTCAGAGGCTATTCCCAGAAAATTCAATATATACGTTTTATTTGTCGTGTAAATATCTTAATATATCTACGGTATTTTAATCAAAATCGTAAGAGCATTTTTGAGAAAGTCAACATTTTCGAAACTTTTACCATGTAGTTTGGGGAGGGGGGATTTTACTCAAAATCTCCGTGTCACATCCTTGGAAGGTACTGAACTTATATACCAAGTTTGGTATTTTACCAATTCTTCATTTTTGAGTTATCGTGTTCACACACGCACACACACACAAACGTGGACCTTTTGCTAAAATTCTCCATTTTACTTTCTCTACTCGTAATATGTACATAGTGTATAGAGAAGGTATTGTAATGCACCCAAAAATTCGATACCGAGATTTCACCTGAAATACATGTTTTGAACGCCCTTGAATAAAAAAAGTGTAAAAAGGTCCTTGTATGTGTGTGTCTGTGTATGTATGTGTGTTCGTGTGGACAGCATAACTCAAAAACGAAAAGTCCGTTAAATACCAAATTAGGTATTTAAGTTTACTATCTTTAAAGGATGCGACACAAAGATTTTCAAGACAGTTCTCCCACTCCCAACTACTCTTTACTTGGAAAAAAATTTCGAAAATTTAGATTTTCTTAAAAATGTCTAACGATTTTGATTAAAATACCGTATGTTAAAGGTATTTGCCTGACAAATAAAATGTATATCTTGAATGAGAATAGCCTCTGAAGACTACTTTATTCTTGATGAATTTTATGGAATTTTGTATAACTGGCAAACCGTAAGAGATAGACAAAAACTTGCTGAACAGAAAATGTGGAGCTCCTTAAAACACACGATTTATGTTATATAATTTTTTTACATGGAGTGGATTAAAATAAGAACTGAAACTTTCCTGGCGACGTGTTAATTCAAAATCTTCTCGGGCTTCTAGCCAGGTAAAAACTTGGCTTGACACCAACGTTTCGAAGAAGTGCATCTTCCTCGTTCACCCTGAAGACGAGGAAGATGCACTTCTTCGAAACGTTGGTGTCAAGCCAAGTTTTTACCTGGCTAGAAGCCCGAGAAGATTTTGAATGGAGTGGATTGTTTTTAAGATATTCCTCATTATTTGTTTCTGCTTTAAAAACCACACTTTTCTCATACGAGAATTTGTTCACCCTGAAGACGAGGAAGATGCACTTCTTCGAAACGTTGGTGTCAAGCCAAGTTTTTACCTGGTTAGAAGCCCGTGAAGATTTTGAATGGAGTGGATTGTTTTTAAGATATTCCTCATTATTTGTTTCTGCTTTAAAAACCACACTTTTCTCATACGAGAATTTGTTCACCCTGAAGACGAGGAAGATGCACTTCTTCGAAACGTTGGTGTCAAGCCAAGTTTTTACCTGGCTAGAAGCCCGAGAAGATTTTGAATGGAGTGGATTGTTTTTAAGATATTCCTCATTATTTGTTTCTGCTTTAAAAACCACACTTTTCTCATACGAGAGTTTGTCAACTCCTGTCCATAGAAACAAAGGTACTTCACTCACATAGCAACCAGGTTTTGACTAATACTTAAGCCTATGTTACTTCCTTATTTTCCTTTTACTTGCATGAAAGCAAATAATAAGACTATTTCTGCTAATTTTTTCTCGATTAACATGAAGTAAAAATAAGATAAGCATTTTAACAATAATTTATTGCAGAGATGTAGAGAAAGTCATGTGAATGATACACATCAGAATTTTGATACAGGACCCTAAAACTCTATTTCCGGTGAGATCTCGGTATCGAATTTTTGGGTGGATACAATACCTTCTCTATACACTTTGCACATAGTACGTGCAGAGAAAGTACATATAAACTACAGTATGAAAATCTTGAAGCATCAGAGGAAATTCCTCCAGGGTTTAACAACTTTCCTCAGTAAATCAGCAGTTGCTGAGTCAAATTCTTCTCCTCAAGGAAGTACTGCCCATGAATGTCGGTCATCTTCAAAATCTCTGAGAGCGGAACTGTGTTGCTAGATACACGTGCAACTTTCTTTTCCTGTTTTATTGGCAGTTTTAATAATTTCGGGTTACGATCATGAGGAGGTATTTGAGGATATTAAGTGGGGTAATTAAAGAGTCTGATC
This sequence comes from Hymenopus coronatus, assembly GCA_030762935.1. Taxonomy (NCBI): domain Eukaryota; kingdom Metazoa; phylum Arthropoda; class Insecta; order Mantodea; family Hymenopodidae; genus Hymenopus; species Hymenopus coronatus. The sequence continues at coordinate 90,818,707 of CM060896.1, forward strand.
TTGATAGCAGTCTTTCTACTTGAAAATACATCAAACTGTACCATGTTTGTGCTACAAGAATAGCGAAAGCTGCTTATTAAAATTTAATAGGTTGGTTTCCAGTCTATTAGATATGGTGAATGCTATGACCTTGTAATTGTAGTTTTGCATTGTAAACAACTTCAGTAGCAGGTTTTCTGAACACATTACACACATCAAGGTTAATGGTAACTGTTTTTACAACTTACTACAGACGTTATTCTAACGTTAAAATCTGCTTTCCAAAAAGTTCCTCAAAAGATATTATTCATTCTAATGACAAAATCTATTTACATAACATTCTCTACTTATTTTGAAAACTAACTACTCTTACAAACATTATTCCTTTATCTACTTCATTTTAATCGAGATAAACATTAGCAGTAAGGGTCTTATACTTAGTTCCTTTTAAGTATGTATAAGGGAAATAGGAGAATACACTAGACTAATGCGATAATCCAATCTGATGAAAGCTGTCGCTATGCGATTCACTTTGAAATTTGATTCTTTTACAACACCAGAAATAAAAAAAAGAAAACAGAAAAACACCTGCCGATTTCGTGTTGAGAAAAGTATAAAGCAGCGTCTGGGTGGGTTTTCTCCTCTCATTCCACCAATTGTTCCATCATCACCATTCCTTTCATCCATTTCGTTTGTATTTCATATCATGCACTTCCTCACTCTCGTGCCTGGCTACAGGCCGGTTACTCGTTCCAGGTTTTCCATTCTGTGGTTTCGTGCCGCATTTAGATTGGCCCTTGTTAAATGACTTGCTGGTCGTGGCTTTACGGCGCAGGTCTATTCCCTTCACCTCTCTGCTACGTCACCAATGTCATGTGACCATGCTTGCTTTGGTGCTCTAACTGAAACTACGAGAGAAAACAAGTTCACCTGCTTGCTGGTGGAGACACACCACTAAATATTCCAGGGTACAATGTCTGCAACCACCGGGATAATCTTTTGGTAATGTTTTCGATTTGATGTCGTTTTTCACGATGCCTCTCCTGAGGGCATGCAGCCTTTAAATCACTTAATGCTAAATTTTCTTATACCATCCCCAAACGTTTCAACTGAGTTTTTTTTTTTTTCTTTTCCCCCACATACAGCTGCAATTTGTATGTTTATGTATATATGTTGTTCCGTGCTGCTAGTTCGTTAGCTTTTGTTATCCATACAGTTGAGCTGCATGACTAAGCTAGCCACGTTTGCTTGTATAGTTAAATGCCTTAGTTTGGTGTTACGATTGCAACACTCAACTTTTGTATTGGTGTCAAAACGCTATATTCTATTTTACTGCACTTTGGTTCTCATATTTTAACATCAATGTTATTGTGTTTTGATAGTCGTATGAAGTTTATTTGTGATCAATTCTCATTCAGTTATAAATGTCTTTATTCATTTCTAGCATGGCTTCTAATAATCACCAAGAAATAATTTGTATGATTTATTCAAATGTTTATATTAGTTTTCTTTAATTCTTACACACGATTGTATGACGACTATTAGCAATTTATCTTTTGAATAATAGCCATTTAGATTTTCTGATATTTTAACCTGTTTTTATTCAGTGTATATAATTATGAAGATTTCTTAATTGTGGAATAGCTGTTTTTTTTTACACATAGCCGTGTGAAGGACAGGAGTTGGTTAGGTAGAGTCAGACTGAAAAATTCAATGCAATAGCCGGGATTTGAATCACAGATCTCCCGAACTCTAGCCGGTTGCTCTGTCATTAAGCTACCATGACAACATGGATTTGAACCACGGATCTCCCGATCTCTAGCCGGTTGCTTTTTCACTGAGCTACCATGGCTACTCCTGTCCTTCACATGGCTATGTGTAAAAAACAGTTATTCTATACAAATTGACCATAATAGTTGGCCATACTGTGAATCCTGGGTCTAAAGTACTTACAGCATTGTAAGTCGCCATTGGGGTTGTCATCTCAAATTAATTTGAGATCACCTTATGGTTTACCGGGAAACAGGCGAGTCAGTTGAGAAATTCAATCCTGTGCGGAATGTTGCCATGGTAGCTCAGTAGCAAAGCAACCGGCTAGAGATCTGGAGATCCGTGGTTCGAATCCCGGCTATGGCATAGAATTTTTCAGTCTGACGCTACCTATCCAATTTCTTACTTATCTTTATATTTCGCTTATTTAGTAAATGCACTCAGGCTTCCTCGCTTAAGAATTCTGGCCAATTGTTTTCACGTTTTCCCTACATTTCCTTCCGAGTAACATTGAGGAAGCGCGAGAGATTGCTTCACAGAGTAGAAATCGCTTTAAAGCTTTAGGCAAGTAGCTTCAAGTGAAATTCTAGCTAGCAGAAGAGCATGCTGCAAACCAATAACTACGAATACCTCGGAAATCGTTAATTCTATGACAAATATATAGGATCTAATTTGTGTGTTTTAACAACGTCTATGTTCTTTATCTCCTTATAGTATCTCCAGTAAGTTTTTGTCTTTGTCTATCTCACTACTCAGACAAAAGTCGTTCAGAATGAACAGTACTTCAGAGGCCATTCCCTGAAAATTCAAGATGTACATTTTATTTTTCATGCAAATATATTTAATATAAGGTAGTTCAATCAAAATTATTTTTGAGGAAATCAAAAATTAAAAAAATTGTCCATGTAAACCGTACTTATGGGTGGGATATTGAAAATAGTGTTGCGTTATTGGAACATGCCGAACTTGAATATCGAGTTTGGTATTTAACTGACGTTTCGTTTTTAGCTATGCTGTTCATGGGCACACGGACACACAAACACAGGACATTTTTCTTTTGGGGATACAGGGATCCTAAAACGTGTATTCAGCCAAATTTTGGGTGGAGTCCAATACCTTCTCTACCTATGTACAATGTACGAAATAGAGATAGTAAAAACGTTTAATGTGTTGGATTTAAATGAATTTATTTACCCATTCTTCAACGCTCTGTTTCTAAAAATCTGATATTTTCGATTCACGTGACTTTATCTGTTCGGCAACAAACTATTCTTATAAAATATTTTTTTCCATCTAATTTAACTAACAGAGATAGTAGGAATGGTCTATTGCTTACTTCTTATAAGTAAAGGGAAATAAGAGAATGTGCTAAGCCAAATGATTGTCAAATCTTTTAGGTGGTGGTTTCTAAGGCGGCGAGGAATAAAACAAAATAGAAAAAAATGACGACTTCCCGCCTGAGAAAAGTTTTATTAAAAAATGTACACCAACAGCGAATACCTCGGAAAGCACTAAGCGCACAAGTGTGCTTTAACGAGATGTGCATTTATAACGTAATAAGATTCTATCTCGTACTGTTTACCAGTTCATTCAGTGGTAAGAGACTTCAGAGGCTATTCAGAAGTTCAAGATATAAATTCATTTGCTGTAAAAGTATTTTAAATACCCTATTTTAATCAGAATCGTAAGAACCATTTTTGAGAAAATAACATTTTTTACAAATGTTCCATATAAAGGGTCGTTTAGAGTGGGGATGGTTTCTGAAAATGTTCGTGTAGTATGTTTGAAGGTGCTGAACTTAAATATCATGTTAGGTAATTACATTTTCGATTCTGAGCTGTGCTGTTCACAAACATACACACGCGTGCGCGGCTTTTTTCTAAAATTTATTGATTCAGGGAACTCCAAACTTGTATTTCAGATTAAATCTCGATATCAAAGTTTTTGTGAATTATAATACCTTCTTTTCCTACTATTTACCTATTTTATACATTGAAAGAAGTTGAGAAGTAGAGAAATTTGAAAAACATATTCTTTCTTCTACTTCACTAATACTTAAGTGATAGTCAGATATTTTAAGGGCTGGTTGTTGTGCATTTTTTTTAAATTCGGTTATCTTTCCTTGGCTAGAGAAAAAAATTTAATGACTTCTCATTTTTAAAAGCATAAGTATTTCAAAACTGAGACAAAAACAGGAATATCTCAAAAAATTGCTAACTCCACAAATAATAAATTGTATGTTTTAAAGAAATCGAACTCTTTTTTTAGTAAGATTTTGTCAACCTCTTACCGTTTAGCTCTTGTGTAAAAGTCATCTGGAATGAAGAGAGCCTCAGAGGTTATTCAAATATAATTATATTTTCATAAAATGCCTTGAATATATAAAATTTTAATTAAAATCGTTGAGCTATTTTCAAGAAAAACACTATTTTCGAAATTTAAGGATAGTTTTCGGGAAGGAATTTTCTTGAAAATCTTTATGTCGTATCCTTGGAAGATGCTGAACTTATGGTAAAGTTTGGTATTAACTCGTTCTTAAGTTCACATACACGTGAACCATTTTCTAAAATAGTTTCCAGATTCAGGAAATCTCAAAGCTGTATTACCGGTGAAATCTCGTTATAGAATTTTTGGGTGGAATACAATACTTTCCTACTTATTATACCTTAATAAGCTTTCGTAAGAATAGTTTTAGTGGCTATATAAATATAAATAATAGTGAGAAAGCCTATAAATGCCTTTCTTCATAAATATGATTTGTGTGTGTGGTTAAATTTTATCGAAGTACGCATAAAATGTAACATGCATATAGAGGGTGTCATTTTCTCACACAGGTGAGATTCTACCAGTTGGAAACATGAGGATAAACGCCATCTCTGACTTGCGCCGCATAGCAGGAACAAAAAGTACAGGTGATCCAGATCTACCCAGTTTACTCGACATAGAGGTATGCACTCCACAAGATGTTTCAAATCCGCCAAGACAGAGACCCACTTTTGGTGTTCGATGTAAGATTTTTGAACTAGATCCTTGCCAAGGAATGGGAAAGGTATGCCTGGTATACCTAGATCGCGCCGGTGGTGCAGATGCTGATCAAAAAAAGCAGGAACCCAGCATTTGGCTGCTGGACAGAAGTTTGGAGTGGCACTTTTTGGCTCCTGACTTCACCCAGTACTTCCGCATGATGCTCGTTCATCTTGGTCTACCCCAGTGGCAGTTCAGATTCACTCCGATGGGACTTACACCGTGGGCTGAGGTAAATATAAACTATAGACAATTTTATTGTGTTAGAAGTTTTAATTATCTTTTTAATTTTATTCACACGTTTTGTTTATTAAAATAAATGTACCTAAAATGTATCTACAAACCATATTAGATAATTTATACTATAAACATAGGTTTATGATGATTATGGTGTTGACTATAAGAAAGAAGAATTGGCCTCAAAGAGGCCGCACGTCATCTCTTGGAGCTCCTCCTACTTCTTAACCTGGGGATTATAGTCCCGATAAAGCATACTACGTTTGGCCTTCTTATGCCCCCAGTTTTTATAGTGCTTAACGTCCGCTTTTACTACATATGGCACCGATGGCACTAATCATAATGGAATGAACATTGAGCACTGGAGGAATGCGATGGTGGGGGAAATAGGAGAACCTGGAGAAAATCCTATCCTGCACCGCTTTATTCACCACAAATCCCACAGATTCAGTCCACCTTTCACACCTAGTTTGAATTTTAATGTGACATAGTTATGATTATAGTTTTATAGTTAAGTTATATAGTTATAGTGAGTAGAGTGTGTTATAGACAACCACCTGTGATGAAAAAAGTGGGTGTCTCCTTGTTCGTTATCGGCAAACCTGTTCTAGCAAAGGGGCAAAGGGCCATTAACTAGTCAACATTCCGAAGTTACTCTAGGAGAGAAATATAGATATAGTCTGGAATGGAACCCACGCCGTATATAACTAGCTTCCAGATAAAAAATCCTAAGGATACATGCTGTAATGTCCCATTCACAATTCTGACGCAGTGTAAGCGTAAGATCTTGCATCTATGCTATTCAACATAAGAATTCACATAGACATCTGAATGCGCCACACAATGCTTACGTTGCGCACATAGAATGCAGAATTCTGCCACTTTCTTCCATTCTTGCTGTTGTTTAACAGCTGAAATCGAAATGCTAGATTTTACAGCGCCTTCTGTAGGTACATGCTGCACTTTTATTTGTCATACCGCGCCATCTCTCATTTCTCTCAAGAGGTTATGGTTCTTGCTGACTCTCCCAATAGATGTACTCCTAATAGATGTACCCATTATCTGCTCTCTTTGCTCTCACAAATTATAAGGCGCAAAGAGATGATACACATTGCATTAAATGTGCAGCTTTATCACTGCTTTACTATATATATACAAGCTGTTTTGAAACGACATAAATTGAATATACATAAGAGCGTATGCTTGCACTAATCAGAAGTTTGATGTTGCAGCTTCGAAACTCCTTTATGTATGTTTTATATAAAATTAAAATCACATCATTTTGAGATATGCAGCACAGGAATCGCTAGTATGTGAAGCCCATTAAAATTACATTTCTGAAAGGATAGGCCTTTGTCCTATTTACTCAATCCATCCCTCACAGACCGATCCAATCCACCTTTCACACCTAGTTGGAGTTTTAATGTCACAGTTATGATTATAGTTGTATAGTTATAGTTATATAGTTATAGTGAGCAGAGTGTGTTATAGACAACCATCTGTGATGAAAAAATGAGTTTCTCCTTGTACGTTATCGGCAAACCTGTTCTAGCATAGGGCAAAGGGCCATAACTACTCAATATTCCGAGGTTACTCTAGGAGAGTAATAATTACGTTTTTTGCCTTAAAGACGAGTATCTTGTACTTATCCCAAACAGCTTGCTTTATTCTAATAGTAAACTCTCAACAATATACTATAAATATTAACCAAAGCTTGCTGGAATATTTACTGACTTAATTTACGTTTATTTACTGATGTTAACTTACAACTAAAACATAGCATTAACGGTGTATGTATAGCAGTTATTTTCCTTATTCACTGTCATTTACGAGGGCCATTTTTTTCAACCTCCGATAGTATATAAATAAAAGACAAGTTCATAGTATATAATTATTTTATTATCAAAAGTTTTGTACCTTTTGATTACTTTTCAACATAATCACCGAAAAGATTGAGAAATTTATCGAATGCTGGCTTCACGAATTGTGTTAATCTATAACAATGCTCTTCCACACACTGCTGGCACAACCCATCGGCTCCTTGAACAATTTCAGTGGGACATTTTCGATCATCCGCCGTACAGTCCTGACCTGGCACCCAACGACCTTCACCCTTTCCCTGAATGAAGACGTGGCTAGGAGGGCATCATTTTCAAACCTACGAAGATCTTCAAAACTCCTCATTTGAAATCATTGGCGGCAACATTTTTTAAAGTGGGTATTGCAAAGCTTGTGCACAGGTACGATAAATGTCTCAATCTTTTCGATGATTTTGTTGAAAAGTAACCATAAGTGTACAAAACCTTTAGTAATAAAATAATTGTTTTCTATGAACTTATTTTTTATTTATAGCCTATCGGAGGTTGAAAAAAAACGGCCCTCGTATAATGAAATATGTTAGAAAAATAAACCAATAACTTAAGGTAATGATTCTTTAGCCGGATTTCGTAAGACAAGAAAACCCTTAAAGTTAGCTAACCACTGTGCAGCATGTCGGTGAATTGCGAAAACACTGCTAAAGCACGCGACTCGGTGCTTCCCAACCTATTTGAATTACCTCCGACATGGTGGGCCAGGCACGTTGCTTTGTTACCGGGCAAATGTCTACTTTACGCTATAAGACATGTTGACGAGCTCGTACCTTCATTGGCGTTGAAAACTGCATTTTCATAACACATAGGTTCGAGCATCAATGTCCACACCTTTGCTTGGTATCGTTTTGAAATATCTAATCCTGTATAAGAAGGTGGTTTGATAAGTCTGGTAAAAAGGAAGAAAAGAAACTTGTTTCGTAAACAACTCACCTTACTATTTGACATAATCTCCTTTATGGGATATGCACTTGGTCCTGCGATCCTCAAGGTTTTTCATCCCCGTCGGAAAATTTTGTTCTGTCAAACTCTGCAAAATACTGGTTGACACTTCCTCATTTGATGAAAATTCTTTCCCACCTAGCCAGAGCTTCAAGTTGTGGAATAGGAAGAAGTCACTTGGGGCTAAGTCTGGTGAATAGAGTGGATGAGGAACTAATTTAAGCCCAGTTCATGCACTTTCGCCAACGTTATTGCTGATGTATAAGAAAGTGCAATATCCTGGTGAACGAGCACTTTTATTTATGTGCCAACCTTGGTGTTTTTTCAGCCAACGCAGGTTTCAAATGATCCAACAACGAAGCCCAATAGAACCCGGTTATTGTCCTGTCTATTTTCCAAGTAACCTTTGAGGATTAATCCCAAAAAAAGTTGACATCACCTTACCAGCTGACCAAATGGTGTTTGTCTTCGGTGTATTTTTACCAGACTTTTACATTGTTTTGACTGTCCTTTGACCCTGCTGTGTAATAATGGATCCAGGTTTCATCAACAGTCACAAATCGGCGAAGAAATCTTGCGAATTAAAAGTCGCCAGACATTGTGTTGAAATGTTCCGGATGCACTTTTGGTCGACTGTGAGCAATTGTGCTACCCACCTAGCACACAGCTTCTTCATAGCCAATTCTCTGATTGGGATATTATGCGCTCCCTCAGTTGAGATGCCTATAGTCTCAATAATGTCACGAATGTTTGTTCGGCGGTCTTGCATTATATCATGGATTTTGTTTCCTATATGGTGACCTCAATATGGCGGCCGGAGCGCGCTTCGTCCTCGATGCTTGTCCGATCACATTTAAATTCATTAATCCAAAAGTGAATGATCTTTTATGATGGTGCAGAGTCCGCGTTGACTTCATCCAATTCTGTTTTGATTTGTGCGGCAGTCCAACCTTTCAAATGAAAATGTTTAGTAACAACACTAAACTCGGTCAACACGTTGAGAAAAGCAAAAGACTACCAACAATAAACTGTACGCTGCACATTGTTGATATGTTATACAACCTTCACTAACCATGAAGCTGCAACATAAATGTTCCATTATTTCATGCAAATGTACCAGATTTATCAAACCACCCTCTTATATATATAGTTTTTTAATTTAATTTGCGATCCATTAATACCTGAGATAAATTGACACGTTTTCCGACAAATTTCTTTCTGTTGAGATTACTCAAACTGTAAACTATGTCCAAAAATTGCAGTGTTCGTATCTTTCAAAAGCCAGCCAGATTACCTACAATTTTTATAATTGTTGCTACTATAGTTATGTCTATAAGCTCACAGAAATCTCTACTTTCAGCTGCTAAAGTGATTATCTCCATAATTCGTTTTTGGTCTTGTAGGTGGAAGCATTACACTTGAATACACGTTTGTTTTCAACCATTTTCATGGGAGAGTGTGATTAATTACATATATATTATAAAGTCATTTGCCTAATGATTCAGAATTCGTGCCATCGAAAATATAGGAAGAGTGCAAATATCTTTTCACTGATTATTGATATGATGTAATAAAAATCCATAATTCCCACATGTTGAATACAATGCACATAGTTCCCAAGTAAAACCTTATAAAATGATAACGAAATTCAATTCGTCAGAAGAAGGCAGCTTACGGTTGAAGATTATCCAAGAAGAAGATTGGCTTAACTATTTTAAAAAATCATGGACAAATACTGAGGAGACAGTATTCAACTTATGTCCATGTCAAGAATGCATTGATCCTATTATTATATGCGGGTTTGTCGTCCTTTAAAAACCGAAAATATTCGGGAAAGGAAAAAATAAATATGGAAATGCTTTAAACATGTATCTCCGTTGATTTTAAATATATTTTTAGGGTTTTTGAACGTTTGTTAGTATATTGGCCATGTTCCAAAAGAATAGAATATATAATTACTTATCCCGATATGCAAAATGGAGATAGAAGTTACTATAATATTTATAGATAATCTGGGCCGCGCCGTGGCCTAGTGATAGACCACTCGTCTCTCACCTAGACGGCCCGGGTTCGATCCCAAGAGACCGCATGTGAGATTTGTGGTGGACAAAGCGGCACAAGGCGGCTTTTCTCCAGTTTCCCCCGCCATCGCATTCTATCGGTGCTCCATCTTCACTCCATGTATCACCAGTGTCATCGTCTGTGGTGCCACAAGTAGTAAAAGCGGGCGTCAAACACTATAAAAAAGTAGAGTAATCAGTTTGTTCTCATAGAATTCATTGAAAAATATTTTTTCAAAGATTAAAACCAATAACTGAAACGATACTTTCAGAAAAGCATGACCACCTATTTGTCATAAACCAGATAAAAGAAAATCAGAGAGAATACAACATTCATATATAGACAGAGAGAGAGAGAGAGAAGAGAGAGAGAGGCCGCGAGAGGGGTTACCCTATAATTTAATCACCTTAAATCTCCTTAGCGATCCAACGAGTGAGGATGACTCCAACAAAATATCGATTGCATCTGATTGATGACTATTTTGTTTACAGCAAATGTTTGTGATGATAGCACCGCATCTTCTGACTCCAGATGGAAAGGGTGAGAGGCCGCATGGAGTCGACTGGAACGATGTTCCATACAACCATATTGATTCCTCAATCTTCAAAATTAAGTCGCCAAAGAAGAAGCAGGCCGATACCACAGATCTATCCACGGCCACTACATCTAGTACATCGCACCACTCAACTGCTGCTACATCCAAATCTCGTTGAAAATCAACATGCTTTTTTGTAATTTAAAGAATCAACATTTTTCATAATGAGTTTCCTATTTTGATAAAATATTTGGCATTTAAAGAATTGTTTGGTAATTAAGATATAAAAGAAGTTACAGAATACAAATGTGGAGTGTTCCATTCACATAGCTTTCTCTACCTATTCTGCTACATATTATTCTTACAACAGTTTATTCTTTTCTCTTCTTCGTGATAATACAAATAGACATTAACATAAATTAGATAGGTAACATCAGACTGAAAAATTCATTGCCATAACCGGGATTTGTATAATGAATCTTCCGGTCTCCAGCAGGTTTTTCTAACCACTGGGCAAGATGCCGACGCGGCATTAAATCCCTCAATTAACTCGCATGTTTCCCGTAATCCACAAGATGATTTCAAATTATTTTGAGACGGTATACGCCAATGACGACTTACTAAGTACTTTCAAGTCCCTAGCTTTATGGTTTAACCAACTATTAAGGTCAATTGGCGTTATCATCTTATCTTCGTGTCACATCCACTCAAAAATAGATTGAGCTATTACTGGAAATACACATTTTAGGATCCCCTGAGTTAAAAAGAAGCATTTTTAGAAAAAATATTTGCACGCGCGTGCGTGTGTGCGCATTTCCAAGTGTTGATTCTGAGCTATTACTGGAGATACACATTTTAGGATCCCCTAAGTTAAAAATAAGCATTTTTAGAAAAAATATTTGCACGCGTGTGCGTGTGAGAGTGTCCGTGCGTCTATGAACACGATAACTTAAAAACGAAAATATGGTTAAGTAACAAACTTGATATTTAACTTTAGAATCTTCCAACGATGCGGCACGAAGATTTTCAAGAAATTCCTCCCACCCCAAACTGCCCTTCACATGGAAGCATTTTTGAAAATTTTGATTTTCTTAAAAATAATTAAACAATTTTGATTAACATATTGTATAGGTATCAAGAATGCTTACATGACAAATAAAATATATATCTTGAATTTTCTGAGAATAACGTGTGAGGGCTTCTTTATTCTGGATGAATTTTGCATATCTGATAGACAAAAACTTACTACACAAAAAAGGTAGACATCGCTAAAAAACACAATTTATGTCATATCCTCTTATTGTTTTTTAGATTTAACAATTTCCGAGATATTCCTTGTTATTGGCTTCAGTTCTACACTACTAAAATGTTTCTCTTTCGTTACATCGCTCTTTTGTTCTGCTCTTATCCATGGAAAAGAACCGAACTTCAATTGCTCATAAAGCGGCCAGCTTTTAAGGATTTGGCTAATGCTTTAGCTTAGTGTATTCGCTCATTCCTCCTGCTTAGAAGGAAGTAAGTAATAAGACAATTTCTGCTGATGCTTATCTCGATTAGAATGAATCACATAGAAGAATAAGTTTTTTAAAAATAATTTTACTGAGATGTCATGTGAATGGTTCTCATCAGATTTTTTCAAATGATAAATCATTATTTGTTTTCTCGTGATCTTACAAATTTCATAGTATGGATTTTGAATCCATCACATAGCCACTCATTTAATAGAAATCTGACATGCCGTCTTTACTTTCGACGAAATGTGTAATGTATCTTTGTCTTCATTAACAAGAAGTCAATAAGAGAGTAAGCCTTCGTAAGAATAGTCTGTAGAAGTGAGCACAGCCTTAAATGAGTGCAACACATCAGAAATCTATTTTCTGTAGGTACTACGTGTAGTAATAGGAAAAGTTGTTTTTTTTTTTTTTTTTAAATAGTCCTTTAACCTGGTTGATTATATCGGGCGATGAATGAAATTGGTGAAATTATGCTCAGATGATCTTGGGATCCATGGAGCTTAGAGTTACTCGAAATTCGTCTTCTCAGATAAGGGAAAACCCCTAAAAAAGCCAATTCCGTGTAACTCACTCTAAGCGTGATTCGAGTTGAATGTGAGCCAGACACGCTACCACCACACTACCCAGGCGAGCAATGGGAAGTATTATATCCATTCTAAAAATTCCAAGTCATGGTTTAGGACCTTGAGTACAGAAAAACCTTTTTAGTAAAATGTTTGAATGTAAATGTGGTGTGTATGTCGCGTGTTTGTGAATAGTATAACTCAAAAACAAAAATTCGGTTAAACACCAAATGTTTTTAAAAGATTTGACTATTTAGCATGTCCCTTATCCTCCTAGAACAACGAAACAATATCGTAGTAAAACCATTTATAAAGAGGGCAATAGGGGCAAACAAGCAGCACCAAATAGACTGGTGTATGTACTAGAAGATGTAAGAATCAAGACACCGCAACCAAGCACAGAAGCGTATAAAGAAGCAGCAACAAGAAGAAAACAGAAGCAGAAAGAGATAGTCGCCGAGCTCTTCGGTACAATGCCATGACAGACTCAGTGGACGAGCAGCATAAACGCAGAGACGCAGGACTTGTGATACATGGCTTCCACCATTTGTGTACATATTAAAACAATGTGTTTATGTGGGAAAAGCTGTGAACTATACCACTTTAAAAATTGCAAAACACAGACATGCACTCTAGATGAACTTATAAAAACAAGAAAATAGTGAAACTCTGTATTTGCATTCTGTATGTTCATTCGAGCACACTTTGATTTAAATAAATAAAAACCATTATTGCTAATGTTTATCTTGATAAGCATGGAGTAAATACAAGAGTAAACTTCTGTAAGAATAGTTTGCTGCAACATAATTAAAGTTATGAGAACATAGCACATCAGGTTTTATAGCTGTCCTCTATACACACGAATTTTTTCCTTAAAATATTTTATTATATATATGTTACCAGAGAAATATTGATACTTGCTAGTGAAACTAAAGCTTTTAAAAATGTCTATACTGGATGGAAGGTGAATGAGTGTAAATATTTGTATCAGCATTTAAGGATGATGTGATGATCCAGTGTTTGTAGTTTTTTCGCAATTTTATAAAGTTATATTCATGAGGAAAATTTCATGATAATTTTAGCATGGCTGGTATTCTCTATATCAGACGTTCGGTAACAGGTACGTAACAGGTCTCAGGTTGACCATCTTCTGCCCTCTGCCCTTCCCGAAAATAGGTGGTTAGAGGTATGTAAACACAGCATAGACATAGATCAAAGTCGTTTAAAATACACTCAACACTGAAATTTGTGCTTAATTTATGACAATGCTATTAGCAAACTGACAAAATCGGGTATTCTTGAGTGTTTTACGGATTTTCCTCTACTGAATAACAATTCCTCCCACCCCGTATAACAGCACATCCAATTAGCCCACGCAATCCATTTGAACAGTGATCTTGTTCCAGAAAAAAGTTAGCTAATCAGGGTATATATATCCTTCTCTGTCCTGTATTCTACGAATTTATGGCTCATGTTACTTGATGCAATTCGCATTGCGAATTGTGCTCTCGAATGCAGTTGAGTGTAAAGTAATGTCTTCATTGATTTTAGCGTGATTTTACATTTGAAATAATTTTGGGATAATGCCTCCTTTATTTCAAAGTTAAAAGGAACAAAAATGCATAATCAAACTCATGAGGTGATTGCTACCATATGAATACACAAAAGAAGAGGCAAAGAATTGGGCTTTGTTCTCTCTTAGGTTTTTCAGAGAATCTATAAGAAAGGGTTACTGCAGCCTTTACTGTCTGTTCTGTTCCAAGAATTTTGCAACAAAAGTAAATACATAAAGATAAGAGCAACAAAAATTTACGAATGATTGGTGAAAATGGTCTAATGAAAGAAATAATTGAAATAATTATAAATCTAGACGATAGGATGGAAAGCAGTGTCAAGGATGGTGACATTGATAGTAATTTTACAGAATATGATATGTCGCACACCGAAGCAATAAAATATAATAAAATACTAAACAATTGCGTTATTCAGTGTAAACTGTGTGAAATGAACTAAGTCGTTACTGGAACTATGGTTTTTACTTCAGTAGTGATTGTATCACTACTCGTATACACACATGAGATAAACATTCCAGTGATCTTGAGCGGCTAACCTCTCCACAATGCAGTGTTGCCAACGGTACTGTTTAAACCTGCATTTGCGATTTTGCTCTTATCTGTACGGTGCACAGTTGGTTGAACCGTACTCGTTAAAAACGGTTCTACTATATAAGTAAAATTATTTTTAAATTGGTTTTTAGTATATTATATACTATAATTTCAATACTGCTTAGAGAATCTTACTACTTTGTTATCCCTGCACACCTAAAATATTTGCTGTACGATGCAGTAAAGTTTTACAAGTAGACTACATGGAATTGAAAAAGAGAACAACTTTGGTGACACATTATTGCCATTGCTTTCCTCATGCCGATGTTGACGGTTGTGGAGAAAAGAATGAACCCTTCACTGATATCTCTGCTCACACAGTGGGCCCATGAATGACAGTGATGGGGATATAAAAAAGAAAACACGGCGCATGGCGAAGGTTGGCCGCACTGCCTCAGGATGCCAAGAAATCACGAATTTAAATAAAAGCAATGAGTAGAGATAACATCTTGGGGACCGATAGAGGGACACATTCGGATAGCAGTTGCATACCTACAGAGTAGAGACCGATCTGCATTGGTGACTGCACGCGCCGCAAGTAAACAACCTGTAGTAACGCGTTGGGGATCATGGCTCGACACAGCAGTATTTATGCTGAATATTACAATACCGTTTTACAGGTAATTAATGCCTTTGATAACAGTGCATGCTCTTCAATCAAGATTGTAAAATCTGTTGCTTCAAATGGATTGCACGAAGATTTGCAATTCATACAGAAGAACTTTGCAGATATATCTACACAATGACTAACCTATTTGGAAACATCGAACATTGAAGTGCGTCGAGACCTAAAAGATGTCGATGAACTTGTGCAAACAATTAATCAAAGACCTGTGACACTTGTTTTAGACTGCGAGAAAAAGAAAGTGAAGATAATGTTTGGAAACAATGTCGGATTTTCAATAAGAAAATATGAAATGTGCTACGAGGTGTTGCTAGGAAAATAATTGCTGATAGAGTATCTTACTCAATAGCCGTTTTGTCCCAATCACATCTTGTAATGTGAAGCGAAGTTTATCACAATATAAAGCCTACTTACGTGCAAATCGTAGACGAAATACATTTGAGACATTACGAATGTATGTTGTTGTGTATTGTAATTTATGTATCTTGAGAGAAAATGAAGCGGATAATGATGCTGATGACTTTTTGCACAACAGCAATTGAATGTGTGTAAGATAGTTCCCGTAAATCAGTGGTATTTATATTTACCACCCACCCAATCTCAATCGCCTTCCACTGCTAGTGAAAACATCTCAGTCTACTACGCAACCACTTCCTATTAATACCATTACGAACATACTGCATTATCAAAACATCAGAACTATGTACATCGCTGCGCTAAGTTCGATTCTGTCCCGCCATCGATCCACAAGATGCTATCCCTAGTGATAAGTTTTGGGTCGATTGTTGACATTCAAAGACGAGTGAGTTTTATTGTGAGCTTTCTCAGTTTATATTCACTGGAATGCTGATTTCGAACTATATTCAGAAAAAATGATATTAAAGTGAAAAATGGAAATCTGCTTTCTATTTCAACAATCATCATAAATTAGCAACTCAAAACGAGTGCATCAGTGCAAATAATTATGAGTGTTTCTGTCGACATTTATTGACATATTACACATTTATTTTTTTAAATTCACATTTCTTCAATTTCTTACCGTATAATGTTACTTACATGCATTTGAAATATTTTGTTAAAAATGTGTACCGTAAGATTTTTGATTCAGAAGACGGATCATTTTCATTTGTATGTCTGTGCGGTTTTCTGGTTGTCGAAGGTTGGCAACATTGCCACAATGAGATATCGCTGTAACTGAAGGCAAAGTCGCATCCAAGCCTTCATTTAAATGTTTCCGTGTTCTAGAACCACTGTGCGAGCTATAGCAATTAGCCAATTACTGCTTTGTCTGCTTTGCCTCACTGGTCACTGGCACATACCAGTGACCTTAGTAAAGCAGCTTTGTCGACATTTATTGTTTCAACAGTTATCCTCTAACAGAATACATCTGTTAAACCGTTAAGATGAGTGTAGCGGTAAGTTGTCAATCAGTTCGGGGTCAGGAGGTGAGCGTAGAGTCAACACCTCTCAGAAACAAAAGGACACAAAGGCAGCAAGAGTAGAGGTCTGCACGTGCATGGACCAGACCATTATGGTAATGCATCTGTGAAATTTGAAAAACGCATGCAAATGTAAAATATCGTTTTACTTTCTCTAGCACGTTGTATGTACATTGTACATAGTAGGTAGAGAAGGCGTGTATTCCACTAAAAATGCCATACCGAAAATTCACCAGAAATTTTTTCAGCCCCACTGAATAAAAAAACATGTTTAGAAGATGCTGTGCGTGTTTGTTTAAATACAAAACTTTTTCAGCATATTCCAAGGATACTACACGAAGATTTTCAAGAAAATCTCCCCACCCTAAATTAGCCTATATATGGAAAAAATTTCGAAAATTTTGATTTTCTCAAAACTGGCTCTAATGATTTTGATTAAATACCGTGTATTAAAAATATTTACATGACAAACAAAATTTATTTCTTGAATTTCCTGGGAATAGCCTCTAAAGTGCTCTTCATTCCTATTGACTTTTGCATAACTCGTAAACTGTAAGATATAGACAAAAACTTACTATATAAAAATATAGATCTCACCACAAGATTTATATCACACCTAAATGTTTTTTGTTGTGGATCTAACAGCTCTAGAAAAATGCACGTGTCAAAAATTGTGAGTTTTAACAAGATCTACATTTTCTCTGTAGTGAGTTTTTGTCTATCTCTTACGGTCATCAAAGATCATCCAGAATGAAGAGGACTTTAGAGGCTATTCCCAGAAAATTAAAGATGTACATTCTATTTATTTGCCATGGCATTTTATTCAAAATCATTAGAGTATTTTTAAGAATATCAAAATTTCAAAAAGTATCCATTTAGAGGGTAATTTGCGGTGGGATGATTTTTTTTTAAAATCTTCGTATCACATCCTTTGAATATGCTGAATAAGTATTTAAATGAATTTTCGTTTTTGAATTATCTTTTCACAGACACAATGAAACTTTTTATAAATATGTTCTTTCTGGATTCAGGGGACCCTAAAACATAATTTTTCCAATGAAATCACGGTATCGAAATTTTGGATGGTATGCAATACTTTCTCGGCCTATGTAGAGAAAATAAATATTATATGGTATACCCTTTATTTTACTTCTAAAAGGAAGTAAAAGAAAAAATGGAACAACTTAGTAATATGGTGTATTTTGAATACGAAAATGCTGAGAAAAGGTTTCGGGTAGGGTGGAAGCATAACATATTCCGTCTCGGACCAGACTGGGACAAAAATTTCCTGCCCGTGCTAGTGTCATGCAAAACGCGCTTTTAACATTTATTGTATGTCGAGTGTTGTATTTACTGTTGTTTACTTTTTAGGTTCAGGCTAATACTGCACTACACTTTAGTAATCCTAGGCAATGTTGCGGAAGAATACATCTGTTTGTATATTAATCAAAACAACAGCTTCTCTTTACGTAATAACTCCAAATTAGCTATGGCAGCCGCCAGAAATTATATACGCCCAAAAGAATGTTAAAGTCAAATCCTGTAACTTTAGCCAAAAAGTAATAGAAATATGAATTCATAAACAAATAATAGTATGAGCCCAAATGCCAAAAATCTTAAGCACAAAAGACAAATGCAAAAAAACTAAATATATATATACACACATTACAACTATGATAATTTTGCACAGTAATTATCCTAGAATTTTTACAACACCCAAAAAATGAACCCAAAGTCCCATCGGGAAAGCTTACTGGAAACTTAACTGTGAATACGAAAAATAAATAAACACAATAACTCCAGAAATTTCAGAGCGCATAACGCAGAACAACGGTTCAAATGGAGTCAACGCGGATAAGATTGCGAAAATGAAACACAACATGTAATGACTGCAAATATGTGGGATAAGAAAATGTAAGAGAACTGAAATCACGGTGTTACCCGAAAAAGCGATCTCTGCCAGGAGAATTAAATTTAATGCAAAACTACGGGAATACAAAAGCACTCCACGATTCTAAACATTTATACGCTCCGCTGCCATTTTGTTCTGTTTACTCCCTGTTTACATGACAACTCAGTCAAAGTAGAAGCTCTGTACGGCATTCGGGAAAATGAGTAATCAGGGGCTGCCAGCCATATTTTTGGTATGTAAATACCTTCATTGTTTCTATGTACGGAAAATAAATACAAATTATTAGGTTGTCATATATGTACAAGCTATATATTTCACACTGATTATGTCAAGGATGTATTTTATATAAAAACCATAAAGTAATGAAACTAAACTTATGAAAATAACGCTTGTTGTGAACCCTGAAATAATTACAATGCTAATTATCAATTCGTTATGAATCATAAACATAAATAAACATACCAATAATAAAAACAACGATCGCCTTGCTCAATATCATATCCAAAGGAAACAATTGCAGCATAAACTCTGTCTCCAAATGCGAACAATTTAGAAATTGATTACTTATTATTATAATGTTATTAATTATTAAAAATATTGTTATTTTGATGTAGGATAAACCAATCCATCATCCTTATATACCACCAAATTCCGGACCTTAAATACATTTTGTAAATAAACGTTTACTAATATCTAAATCGCTTGGAACGTCGATGAATGAATCAAGGCCATTCATTCTAGTCAACAAATATTACTACTAATATGTCCCTTCGACCAAATTTAAACGCCCTTGGACATATGATGGTTGCATATCAGTAAGACTCATGTTTCGCCATCTTGGTTTCCTGTCTCAAGTTCGAAAATTACACTACAATATAACAATCCTCCCAGTGCCTATTAGTACCACTGTTTTATTTCTGTTAATTTTGTTCCACGACTAGATAATAGTAAAATAGGTGCAATTTACCAACTAATTTATCGATTTTTGAGTTTAAGCACAGATTACTGGAAGAGAAACGGTGTCAAATATACTATACCAATACAGTACATATAGAGCGAGTCAGTATAGGGTTTCTTTTAATATGTTTTAATTAAAGTTTGTGGAACAGCTATAGAAACTCGTGTGAATCGAACACATCAGAATTTTATTTTCTCTACGTACATAGTAGCTAGAGAATGTATTGTATTTCACCCTAAAATTCGATATCGAGATTACCCCGGAAATATATGTTTTGAGACCTCTAAGTCCGAAAAAAGCATTTTTAGAAAAAGGTCTATATGTGCGTGTCTGTGTCCGGAAAGCATAGCTCAAAAACGAAACGACCGTTATATATAAAAGTTGGTATTTATGTTTAGTATCTTCCAAGGATGGGACACGAAGATTTTCAAGAAAATCCTCCCACCACAGACCCTTTACATGGATTTTTTTTTTAAATATTTGCTTTTTTCAAAAATGGGTTTAATGGTTTTGATTAAAATGCCATATATTAAAGTTATTTAAAACAAAATAAATTGTCTATTTTGAATTTTCTAGGAAGACCTCTTTATTCTAGATGAGGTTTGCAAAATTTTGCATAACAGTTAAACCGTAAGACATAATAATAATTTGTCATATATTTTTCTTGTAGAGTTCACCGTTTTCAAGATACTCCCTATAATTAGTTTCAATTTGAAGCCACTTTAACTTTTGTCAAACGGGACCATGCCAAGCGAACCGAATTTCAATTGTTTCACATAGCGACCGGCTTTTAAAAGATTTGACTGTTGCTTTAGTCTAATGTATTCCCTTATTTCCCTTCTACTTACAAGGGAACATGTAATAAGACCGAATGCTGCTAATATTTATCTAGATTAGCATGAAATAGATAGAAGAATGAGCTTTCGTACCAATAGTTTGCATATGGAACAGCTAGAGAAAGTCATGTGAATGGAACACATCAGATTTTTTTCTTTTGGATCAGTTACTCAGAGCTTGTTACAAAGGTCTACCTACATATTTGATCAAAACTGGAAAAATCTTATGTGTTCCATTCACATGACTTTCTCTACATCGCTATAATAAATTATTATTAAAAAGCATATTCTTCTATCTACTTTATGATAATCGAGATAAACATTAGCAGAAATTGTCCTAATTACTATTTCTTTGTAAGTAGAAGGAAAGTAAGGGAGCACACTAGGCTAAAACGATCGTCAAATCTTATAAAAGCCGGTTGTCATGTGGATGAAAACCGTTTCAATGCAGGGCATGGAGTTTGCAAATTTCCATGTAAATAAAGTCTAAGTACTCTACATCTGAAACAAATAACAAGGAATATCTCAGAAATAGTCCATTCAAGGGAATAAACGTATATGACATAAATTGTGTGTTTTAACACGATCTACATTTTTTGTGTAGTAAGTTTTTGTCTATCTCTTATGGTTTACCAGTTACGCAAAATTCAGCAAAATTCATTCAGAATAAAGAGGTCTCTAGAGGCTATTCCCAGAAAATTCAATATACATATTTTATTTTCCAAATAAACATCTTTAATATACGGTATTTTAATCAAAATCGTTAGCAATTTTTGAGAAAATCAAAATGTTAATAATTTTCTCCATGTAAAGGATAGCTTCGGATGGCAGATTTTTCTCAAAATCGTCGTGTCGCATCCTTGGAAGACACCAAACTTAAATACCAAGTTTAGTATTTTACCGATTTTTCGTTTTTGAGTTAGCGTGTTCGCAGACACACGGACACACACACGCGCGCGCACGGACCTTTTTCTGAAAATAGTTTTTTTGACATAGTGGGACCCTAAAACGTGTATTTCCGGTAAAATATCGGTATCGAATTTTTGGGTGGAATAAAACACCTCTATACGCTAATTATATAGTACGTGTAGAGAAAGTAAAAAGCATTTTAAGGAAAAGGTCCGTGTGCGTCTGTGGACAGCATAGCTCAAAAACGAAAAGATCGTTAAATACCAAACTTGGTATTTAAGTTTTGTATGTTCCAAGGATATGACACGAAGATTTTCAAGAAAATCCCCTCACCCCAAACTACCTTTTAGATGGAGAATATTTCGAAAATTTTGAATTTCTCAAAAATGGCTCTAACGATTTTGATTAAAATCTCTTATATTTAAGATATTTACATGCCAATAAAATGCATATCTTGAATTTTTTGGGAATAGCCTCTAAAGTTCTCTTTATTCTAGACGATTTATATTGAGTTTTGCATAACAGGTAAACTGTAAGAGATAGGCAAAAACTTACTGCACAAAAAATGTAAATCACGATAAAACACACAATTTATGTCATATACATTTTTTTTCGAGGAACTGGTCGTTTTTGAGTTATTCCTTGTTATTAGTTTCAGTTTTATGAAACTTATACTTTTCTCATGCAGGAATTTGTCAATTTCTGTTCATACAAACAAAGGAACTTCAGTCACATAGCAACCAGCTTTCGACTATCACTTTAACCTATGGTACTCCCTTATTTCGCTTCTACTTACAAGGAAGCAAGTAATAAAGACTATTTCTGCTGATTTTTTTCTCAAATAGCATGAAATAAATAAAAGAATATGCTTTTTAACAATAATTTGTTGCAGAGATGTAAGAAAGTCATGTGAATGGAACACGTCAGTTTTTTTTTCTGTTGAAATAGTTATTCAGGACTTGTTACAAAGGTCTACATGTTTGATCAAAACTGTAAATATATAATAATATATTAAGAATATAATAAGAATAACCTACATTTAACAATTTGAACAGAGATTTATGTGCATACTTTGCACAATATACTTAGCATATGGTACGTTTGAACCCCTTAACACTGTTGTTTGCCATGAGTAACACCACTGCTTCTGCAGATGATGGCAGCGAATTACTGACAGAATTGATAATGGCTGCTATTACTGAGTTATCCGTCTCCCGTCAGTTTTATTTGGTAGTGCAGCTGATGCTCTTCGGGTGCTTCCTGTCATATATCTGTTTTCAACATGAAGAAAAAGACAACTCGGTTTCCAGGTAATGGGCTTTACTTGTAACTAGTAAAATAATGGGAGTGATAGACTAAAATGTAAGTATACATTTTTACTTTATCTACACGTACTATGTGCATAGCGCACAGAGAAGGTATAGTATTGCACCCAAAAATTAGATACAGGGATTTCACCGGAAATACATATTTTGAGCCCACCTGAATCCAAAAAATCTGATGTGTTCAATTCATGACTTTCTCTATATCTCTGCAACAAATTATTGTTAAAAGCAAATGCTTCTATTTTCTTCATGCTAATTGAGAAAAAAATGTCAGAAATAGTCTTATTATTTGCTTCCTTTTAAGTAGAAGCTAAATAAGGGAGTATCATAGGTTAAAGTGATAGTCAACGGCTGTTTGCTATGTGACGGAAGTTCCTTTGTTTGCATGGACAGGAGTTGACAAATTCCTGTATGAGAAAATATGTTTTTGAAAGGTAAACCAAAAACAATGAATAACTAAAAAACGATCAACTCCACGAAAAAAAAAATTATATAACACAGATTGTGTGTTTTAACGTGCTCTACATGTTCTGTGTAGTAAGCTTTTGTCTATCTCTTACCGTTTAGCAGTTAAGCAAAATTCGGCAAAATTCATCCAGAATAAAGAGGTCTTCAGAGGCTATTCCCAGAAAACTCAAGATATAGATTTTATTTGGTATGTAAATGTCAGTAATGTACAGGATTTTAATCAAAATCGTTACAGCCATTTTTAGAAAATCAAAATTTTCGAAAAAAGTTCCATGTAAAGGGTAGTTTGGGGTGGGGGTTGAAAATCTTCGTGTCGCATCCTAGGAAGATACTAAACCTAAATACCAAGTTTGGTATTTAACGGTCTTTTCGTTTTGGGGCTATGATATCCACACACACAGACGGACAGACAGACAGACAGACACTCACTCACACACACAGACCTTTTTTTAAAACTGTTTTTTTTTTTTTATTCAGGGGGTCCTAAAACATGTATTTCCGGTGAAATCTCGACATCGATTTTTGTGTGGAATACAATACTTCCTCTATACACTATGTACATAGTACGTATAGAGAAAGTAAAAAAAAAAAAAAAAAAGCATTTTTAGAAAAATATCCTTGTGTGTCTGTGGTCAGCATAGCTCGAAAACGAAAAGTCCTTTAAATATCAAACTTGATATTTAAGTTCACTGTCGTCCAAGAATGCCACACGAAGATTTTCAAGAAAATACCCCCACCCCCAACTTCCCTTACATGGAAAAATTTTCGAAAATTTTGATTTTCTCAAAAAATTGCTCTAACGATTTTGAATAAAATACCTTATATCAAAGATATTTATAATGCAAATAACATGTATATCTTGAATTTTCTGCGAATAGCCTCTGCAGACATTTTTATTCTGGGTGAATTTGACATAACTGCTAAACCGTAGGAGATAGACAAAAACTTGCTTCACAAAACATGTAGAGCTTGTTAAAATACACAGTTTATGTTATATACCTTTTTTCGTGGAGTTGACGATTCTTGTGATATTCCTTATTATTGGTTTCAGTTTTAAAATACTTATACTTTTCTCATACGGGAATTTGTCAACTCCTGGCTATAGAAACAAAGGAAATTCAATCACATGACAACCAGATTTTAAAGCACTTGACTAATGCTTTAGCCTATGCTACTCCCTTATTTCCCTTCTACTTACAAGGAAGCAAGTAACAAGACCATTTCTGCTAAATTTTTCTCGATTAGCATGAAAAAAATAGAAGAATAAGTTTTTTTTTAACAATAATTCGTTACAGAGACGTAGAGAAAGTCCTGAGAGTGGAACGTCAGACTTTTATTTTCTTTACTCGTACAATGTACATAGTGTTTAGAGAAAGCATGAATTTTCATTCTAAAATTCGAGGTCGAGATGTCGTTGGAAATTAAGTTTCGAGTTCCCCTGAATCAAAAAAAGAAATAAAAAAAAATACACACACATTTTAGAACAAGATCTGTATGTGTGTGAGAGAGTGTGTGTATGCGTGTGTGTGTGTGGGTGGGTCCCTGTGTCTCTGAACACGATAACTCAAAAACGAAAAGTCCATTAAATATCAAACTTGATATATCTTCCAAGGAAGATCTTCAGGAAATCTACCCATTCCAAACTACCCTTTATATGTAAGAAGCTATAGACAATTTTTATTTTCTCAAAAATAGCTTTAACAATTTTGGATAAAAAATACCGTTTGTTAAAGAGAGAAATAAAATCAGCAATGCATATAAGCAGTTATTTTGATTAATATTCATTACTGATGTGTATACATCACAGATTAACGATGGTTTATTGCAACAAAGTTTTTATCTTAATGCGTACGCTTAAACAAATACATTTTTTCGTAGCACTAATTTTTTGAAATATTCTTGTTGAACGCTTAAGTTTCGTGTTAAATCTACTACGGTGCGCTCTCTATGTTGTTTCATGTGTAATAAAGGCCGTATTGGGAAAATTTCTGAGGTGAGGAACACAACTACGCAATATGGTTCTTATTTTCATGCAACATTAACTGATTAGGATTTATTCATCGTTTAGCTTAAAACATGAACATAATGACATTATGCTTTTTTTTTAAATTTGGTTTTGTTGAACGAATACGCAATTCAAACTTATATGCAAACATTTGCACTTCCGGTTTTCGAACTACAAAATCACCCCCATTTCTCTTATAAAGGTTACAAATTAAAACTAAACTTGAAGACTTAAAAATCGAGAACTGAGAGAACTCAAATCGTGATCCTTTGATATACTGCAGTTAACTTCGTCTTTTGGGGAGATGATTTATAAATCGCCGATAATACATTCCCCACACAGCACTGACAGATTTCCCACATTTTAAGTAAATTAAATGAACATCAGCTAATTCAGCACGTCATGTAAAGCTATTCATTATGTAAGGGAAAGTTTACGACTGAATCGGTCCCTCGATTCCTCACGGTGAATCACGTGAATGCAGGTCTGCGGTGTGTGAATAAGTAAACACAAGAGTTGTCGTTTCGTGGTGTATCTAAACAAAGAAGAAACATAACGCAGGGCCGTTCAAAAAATATTAGGCACTGAAGTTTGTGCTTCATCTATGACAATGCTATTTGTAAGCTGATAAAATTAGATACATTTAGGTGTCATGCGCATTGTTCTCTACTAAATGCCAAATTATTTCCACCTATTCACCTCCCATCCTGTACTTTGATTTCGCAAATTTTAAGCTTTATAGTTTTTAAGTAAACACATTTAGTATGCAATGTGTGAAATGTGGGATCTTTTTATACTCATCAAGTATGCTACAAATTGCGTAAATAGCTATTTAAGCTTATGGATTAAAGTTGCAGTTCTGAGATGATGGAATATCCATAACGACAGAATGATCGAATGGACACCAAAAACCTTTAATGACACACAAAACGCGAAGAATAAAAAATCTTGGGTTCCATTCACTACCTGTTCGGCAAACTATTCGTAGAAAAGTGTATTCTTTTTTCTGCATGTTAATCGAAGTAAGCCTTAGGAAAAGTGATTTTATTACTTGTTTCCTTTTAAGTAGAAGGAAAATAGGAGAATGCACTAGCTAAAGCAATAATCAATGTTTTAAAAGCTGTCCCTATGTTATTCACAATGACATTTCATAAACAGGAGTAAAACAAAGGAGATATAAAACGGTTGAGGACATCGGTGTGAGAAAATGAGAAAAAATTAAGCACTTATTTTAAAGTTTAAACCAATAATAAGGAATATCTCGGATATCGTCAACTCTGCAAAAAAATGCATATGATGTAAATTGTAAGTTTCAATTACATTTACCTTTTCCTGTGCAGTAAGTTTTTGTCTATCTCTTACGGTTCACCAGTTTACAAATTACATTTATAATCAAGAGATCTTCAAAGGCTCTGAAAGTTCAAGATATACATCTTATTTGACATGTAAACATCTTTAATATGCAGTATTTTAATCAAAATAGTGCTAATGATTTTGATTAAAATATCGTATATAAAAGATATTTACATGACAAATAAAATGCATATCATGAATTTCCTGGAATAGCCTCTGAAGACCTCTTTCTTCTGGATGAATTTTGCTGAATTTTGCATAACTGATAAACCGCAAGATATAGACAAAAACTGTAGTTCTTGTTAAAACACGCAATTTATACATACACCTTTTTTTCGTGCTGTTGGTCGTTTACTAGACACACTTTGTTATTGGTTTCATTTTTTTCATTCGGAAATTTGTTAACTTCTGGCTATGCAAAGAAACGGATTTCAACAAAATGGCAAAGAGTTGACTATCGCTTTAGCCTAGTGTGTTCCCTTATTTCCCTTCTACTTACAAGGAACCAAATAATAAGAACATTTCACTAATGTTCATCCCGATTACCATCAGGTAGATAGAAGAAGAGCTTTTTCATAATAATTGGTTACAGAAATGTAGAGAAAGTATGTGAATGGAACACATCAGATTTTTGGCTGACAATAATAATAGTGTTAGAGATTTTTGATCCGGCAATTAAATTCTAGAGTACCAGTGGACATGTTATGTAGACACCAAGATCTGAAAAGACAGTTTAAAAAGCTTATTCTTCTATATACTTCATGATAATCAAGATAAACAATAGCAAAAATTGTCCTTCCTTGTAAGTAAAAGGGAAAATTCTGATGCACTCCATTCACAGGATGTCTTCTAGCTGTTCGGTAAATAAACCTTTTATTCAAAACATTAAACTCTCATCAACATCATGCTAATCAAGATAAACATAAGCAAAATTAGTCATATTACTAGCTTCCTTTTAAATGCACAGGCTAAAGCGATAGTCTCATCCTGAAAAAGCTGGACGCTATGTGAAACAATTGAAATTCCAAACTCTTTGGTTGCCAGGAGTAAACAAACGAGAAACGAGAAAAAAAAAGTCTTCCCGTTTGAGAAAGGTAAGTCGCTTAAAATGTTAATCAATAATCCGGAATATTGTGAAAACGGTAAATTGTACAAAAAATGTGTTTGTCATAAATTGTGTGTTTTAATAATATCTACATTTGTGTAGTAAGTTTTTGTATATCTCTTACGGTTTGGCAGTAATATAAAAGTCATCCAGAATGAAGAGGTCTTCAGAGGCTATTCCAAGAAAATTCCAGATATATATTTTGTTTGTTATAAAAATATCTTATACATTAGGTATTTTAATCAAAATTGTTACGGTAATTTTTTAGAAAATTAAAATTGTCGTAAAATGTTCCACGTAAGGGGTAGTTTGGGGTCGGGGGATTTTTTTGAAAATGTTCGTGTAATATCCTTGGAGGATACCAAACTTAAATAGTAAGTGTATAGTGTATTGTATTCCACTCAAAAAGTCAATACCGAGATTTTAACAGAAATGCATGTTTTGGGTCCCCCGAATCCAAAAGAAGAATTTTTTAGAAAAAGAGCAGTGTGTGTGTCCGTGTGTCTGTGAACACGATAATTCAAAAACGAAAAGGCGTCAAATATCAACTTGGCGTTTAAGTTTGGTATCTTCCAAGGTAGCAACAACAAGATTTTCAAAAACCCCGCCCCGCACCCCAAACTAACCTTTACATGGAAAAATGTTTGAACATTTTGAATTTCTCAAAAAATGGCTCTAATACTTTTGATTAAAATCTCTTATATTTAAGGTATTTACATGCCAACTAAAATGTATATCTTGAATTTTCTAAGAATAGGCTCTAAAGACCTCTTTATTCTGGATGATTTTTATTGAATTTTGCATAACTGGTAAAACGTACGAGATAGACAAATACCACACAAAAAATGTACATCACGATAAAACACACAATTTATATCCTATACGTTTTTTTCGTAGAGTGACCGTTTTTGAGATATTCCATGACATTGGTTTCAGCTTTAAAAACTTATACTTTTCTCATACAAGAATTTGTCAACTCCTGTCCATACAAACAAAGGAACTTCAGTCACATAGCAACCAGCTTCTGACTATCACTTTAACCTATGGTACTCCCTTATTTCGTTTCTACTTGGATGGAGGCAAATAATAACATTATTTCAGCTAATTTTTTCTCGATTAGCACGAAGTAAATAGAAGTACAAGATTTTTAACAATAATTTGTTGCAGAGATGTAAAGAAAGTCATGAGAATGGAACACATCAGATTTTGTGGATTTAGATGGTCCCAAAACATGTATTTCCGGTGAAATGTCGGTATTGAATTTTTGGGTGCATTTCAATTAGCCGACAAAACATTCACGTTTAGCTGTAGTTACGCCGAACACGTGATGGACGGCTCTAAATAACTCGGCCGATACTCCGCGATTGCAACTCCAGAGGACGTGATCTGGAAATGCAAATAGCACTCTTTGTATCTGCATAACAGTTCCGCCACTCAAACATTCCTACGTTACTGCGTACGGATTGCTTGCATAGTTGCATTTGATTACGTTCATAATTTTAAAAAATCTGGTGCGTTCCATCACATGACTTTCTCTACATCTCTGTAACACATTATTGTTAAAAAACTTTGGTTTCTATTTGCTTCATGCTAATCGAGTTAAAATTAGCAGAAATAGTCTTATTACTTGCTTCCTTGTAAGTAGGAGCAAAATAAGGGAGTACCATAGGTTAAAGTGATGATCAAAAGCGTGTTACTATGTGACTGAAGTTCCTTTGGAATAATTGTTTTTCACAGGACAGGAGTTGGATAGGTAGAGCCAGACTGAAAAATGCAATGCCATAGCCGGGATTTGAACCACGGATCTCACGATCTCTAGCCGGTTGCTCTGCCACTGAGCTACCATGGCAACATGCCGGCGTAGCATTGAATTTTTCAACTGACTCGCATGTTTCCCGGTAAACCACAAGGTGCTCTAAAATTATTTTGAGATGACAAACACAATGGCGACTTAAAATGTTGCAAGTACTTTAGACCCAGTATTCATAGAATAGGCAACTATTATGGTCAATTGGTATTGGAATAATTGCGTTTGTAGGACAGGAGTTGGATAAGTAGAGTCAGACTGAAAAATCCAATGCCATAGCCGGGATTTGAACCACGGATCTCCCGATCTCTAGCCGATTGCTCTGCCACTGAGCTACACAGGATTAACAGATTCCCATATGAAAAAATATAAGTATTTTAAAACTGAAACCAATAACAAAGTATATCTCAAAATCGATCAACTTCACGAAAAAAAAAAGCGTGTGTTTTAACGAGATCTACATTATTTATCTAGTAAGATTTTGTCTATCTCTTTCAGTTTACCAGTTATGCAAAATTCATCAGAATGAAGAGATCTTCCAATGCTATTCCCAAAAAATGTAAGCTATAAATTTTATTTATTATATAAATGTCTTTGATATATGCTATTTAAATCAAAATCTTTACAGCTATTTCTGAAAAAACAAAATCTTCAATTTTTTTAAGTAAAGGGTAGTTTGGGAGTTTCTTGCAAATGTTTTTGTTGCGCACACACACACACACACACACACACATACACACACAAAGACACAGACACACACACACACACACACACCTTTTTCTAAACATTTTTGTTGGACTCAGGAGACCTCAAAACATATTTCCGGTGAAATCTTGACTTCAAATTTTTGCATGGAATACAATACCTTTTCTACCTATATATACATATGTGTAAAGAAAGTCAAAATCTGAGTGTTCCATTCACATGAATGCAAACTATTGCCAACAAACTATTCTTACAAAAGATTATTCTTTGAGATAAACATTACCAGAGATTGTCTTATTATTTGCCCCCTTGTAAGTAGAAGGGAAATATGGGGATACACTAGATTAAAGCAATAGAAAATGTTTTAAAACCTGATTGCTAAGTGAAGTAATTGAAATTTGGTTCGTTTTGTATGGCCTGGAGTAAAACAAAAGATATATGAAGATAAGGAAGACTTGCTGTTTGGGAAAAGTTTAAGTAGTTTAAAATTGATACCAACAATGAATATCTTGGAAACGGTTAAGTCTACAAAAATGTAAGATAAATTGTATTTTTTTAACAAGATTGATATTTTTTGTGAAAACACTTTTTATCTATCTCTTGCATTATAGCAGTTTTATGAACATCATCAAGAATAAGAGACTTCAGAGGTTATTTCAAGGAGATTCATGATATACATTTTTCGTCCTGAAAATATCTTAAATTTACAGTATTTTAATCAACATCATTAGAGCCATTTAGAATTTGTTTAAACATTTTAAATGATTTTATTGTTTTTTAAAATATTCCTCTTAAATATCAATGCAATTTTTGCATTTGATGAAATCAGTCCTTAAAGCAATAAAGACACTCTAACTGGGACGCTTCAGAAACAAAAGATTTTTTTATAATGTCCCTCTGCTTCATCTGATGATACAATACTGAGTCCATGGATTTTATGTTTAATTTTTAGGTCAAGGCTGTGTGGCAGAGGTCCATGGTGCTGACCTTTAGGCCTTAGGGCATCCAGATACACAGTTATTAGCTTGCTGTATGCAGATGTGATGTCATGTAACATAATTTTTACTTTTCATTACAAATTCCCAGGGGTTACAATATTATCCAATTAACCAATTTATATTCTGAATTAAGAATGTTGTTTATAGGATTTTCAGATTTGACTTTTTTTCATTTGTTAACTCATGCTTTATTGGATTTTCCGAATTTTTTTTAAAAAAGTAAGCAGCAGTGTGAATTTGTTATACTTTTGTATGCTTAGGTTCTGTTTAAGAGACTCAGTGGGACAATTTCAGTATCATAACAATAACCAAGTTTCATTACCAAATTTGCAATGTTATCTTCAAATTATTCCAGAGTTTTTCTGCAGCAATCTGATGTTTTTGATCAAGAGTCAGTTTAACTGGAATATCCTTCAACAACTGTTGATTTTAAATGTTTTAGAGTGCTCATACTAGTTATCAAAGTTACTCAAATAAATTTATAATTCCCAAGCTTTTCTTGAACTGTAGGAGTATTTTCATCAACAGCAGTTCAATGCACATTCACGAAATTCAACATTAAGAAAAAACTGAAGTCTTGAAATCATTGTATCAGCTATAAATTGTTGCTGTAGGTGGGGTTTCTTTGCCAAATGCATTTGTAAGTTGATGTTAACATTATTTAGGCATTTTAAAATGTCTAACAATAATAACCCAGAAATGTTCTCCCCAATTTGGAGTAAACAAAAAATATTTAAATGATAATAATTAACAAACAATAAGCCAATCAAACAAATTACACAGCAATCAACTCCCTCAGACAAGAGATTATAATCTCAAATTGTATGCAAGTATTTACTGTACCAGCTTATAGACCAGATATGGATATGCATATACCATAATTTGTTTATAAATCACAAAGGGAAAATGTATTTCATACATTAATGATCTTACTTTTCACCCAGTTATTTATTATAAAGATTTTCATGCTAACTACCTACATTTTGAGTTATAGGGGTGACATTTAAAAAGAGCAAGTTAAAATTGTTAAAAGTTATATTTCACGTGCATAACCATTCTTACATTAATTATTTCTGAATAATTATTGATATATGTTGGTGTCATTAAACTCTGCTTAATTTCTGACATTGACTTAGAACATGTCTAAATGAGTGTCATTTAATAAATATTCTATCACCTGTATATCAAAAGTGGTTTTAGGTTTTGCTTAGAGAAGGAGCAAATCTGCTCCTTGTACTAAAGTTCATGTCCAATAGTGTGCCTTAGTTAAAAGTGCATTTTCTTAACATATATATATATATATGTGTGTGTGTGTGTGTGGTGTGTGGTGTGTGTGTGTTGTGTGTGTGTGTGTGTGTGTGTTGTGTGTGTGTATTGTGTGTGTGTGTGTTTTTTTTTGTTTTTTCTGTTTTTTTACTTTCTACACCTGTACTATGCATATAGTAAGTAGAGAAGGTATTACATTTCACCCAAAAATTTGATGTCAAGATGTCACCAGAAGTGTATGTTTTGAGGTCCCCTGAGTCCAACAAAAACCTTTTTAGAAAAAGGTCCATGTGCATGTATATGTGAGAACATGGGAGCAGGTGTGCATGTGTGCTTGCATGCTTGCGAGCATGTATGTAGAGAGCATAACTCAAAAATGAAAAGACTGTTAAGTATATGCCAAACCTGGTATTTAAGTTTAGATTTTTCCAAGAATATAACTTTAAGATTTTCAAGAATATTCCCCCAACCCAAACTAACCTTTACATGGAAAAATATTTGAAAATTTTGTTTTTCTCAAAATGGGTCTAAAGATGTTCATTAAAATACTGTATATTAAAGATATTTACATCACAAATAAAATGTATAACTTGAATTTTCTGGAAATTGCTTCTGAAGATCTTCTCATTTTGAATGATTTTTGTTTAAATTTTCATAACTGGTAAACCATAAGAAATAGAAAACAAATTTACTGCATAAAAAATGTAGATCATGTAAAATGGCACAAATTATCAGGTATGTTTTTGTTGTATAGTTGACTGTTTTCGAAATATTCCATGTTATTGGTTTCAATTTTAAACTAATACTTCTCTTAAATGGGATCAAGTTTTGCTTCAACTCTCTTTTGTTTATCTGCTGGCAATACAATGTGAACAAAACTTCATTTGTTTACTTAACACCCAACTTTTAAAAGATTTGACTGTTGCTTTAGCCTAGTGGATTCCCATATTTCTCTTCAACTTAGAAGGAAGCAAATTAAAATAATTTTGACTTCTGTTTCACGATTAGTATGATGCACGTAAATAAAATAATAATGTTTTGTATGAATAGTTTGTTTGTAGAACAGGTAGATAAAGTCATGTGAATGGAACACATAGCTTTTCCCTTTTTATTTGTTTCCTTTCTGACTTCTTTTTGTCAAAAAACACAGTTCTAGAGATTTACTGATTGAGTCTGTATTTAACTAATACTACCTAAAGTGATGGTATTGACTTAACCATGTCTTCACCTCTTTTGGGTTTGTCACAAAATAAATGCATCTGAAGCCTCTGTTACTCATACCTTTAATGACAGTCATTTAATACTGTATGTTGTATTTACACTACCTAGTCCTCTAACCAGACCCCAAACATCTTAACATCTTGGATCAAAATCATGTAGATTTTGAAAATTTATTATTGATTAGAAATGTTGATTTCACATTCCATGAGATCTTGCATATTAGGAACATTTGTCAGTTATGATTAATTTGGGATTACATTGTGATTTTACCGGGAAACAATTGAGTCAGTTGAGTAATTCAATGCTATGGTAGCATGTTGCCATGGTAGCTTATGGCAAAGCAACCGGCTAGAGACCGGGAGATCCGTGGTTCAAATCCCGGCTATGGCATTGAATTTTTCAGTCTGACTCTACCTATCCAACTCCTACCCTACAGTCGCCTTCCGTGGTGTAGTGGTTACCATGCTAACTTCATATACCCAAGGTTGTGGGTTCAAACCCGGCAGAGGACGATGGATTTTTTCGGGTGTAAACATCCTTAGCATGGCTTCCTTCGGAAGGGAAGTAAAGCCGTTGATCCCGTGTTGTAGATTTACGGCACGTAAAAGAACCTCAAGCCTGAAAGAGAGGCCTCTGAGCAAAATTAAGCGGTCTTTCACACCCAATTTAGAATGGGACGCTGAGAACCACAGCAGTTAAAGAGCGTCCACAAATAACACGTCATTTACATTTTCCTACCCTACACACGGTTTCTGTGAGAAAACAATTAAAATTATCGCAATTGTCCATAATAGTTGACTATACTATGAATCCTGGGACTTAAAAGTACTTGCAACATTATAAATCACCATTGGGGTTGTCATCTCAAAATAATTTGAGATGATCTTGTGATTCACCAGGAAACATGCGAATCAACTGAGTAATTCAATGCTATGCCAGCATGTTGCCATGGTAACTTGGTAGAGCAACCGGCTAGAGACTGGGAGGTCCATTGGTTCAAATCCCAGCTATGGCATTGGATTTTTCAGTCTGACTTTACCTATGCAACTTGTCAAAATATTGCAGTTGCTGTAAAAAGAAATAAAACAATATGTAAACATTCTCAAACTTATTATTAAACATGCTGAAAAATTCAATGGCACTGTCAGGATTTAACGCAGTTACCGTGGTCTCCATGCAGTTGCTCTAACCAATGAGCTACTGTAACAACATCCTAGTATGACATTCAGTCACCCAACTGATTCATGTTTCTTCCCGAATCAACCAACCTTACCATCAGAGAACACCTCAATGGTGACTTACATTCGTAAGTACTTAGTATACGGGTAATATTAATACAGTTATTGCCAACTATCAAGCTATTCTATTATGTGCTAGTAATGTTCTTCCTATATTTATCTTATACTGGGTAGATATATGTTTTATTGTTCTACCAATATATCCTAATAGTGTTATCAAAAAGATGACCTACAATTATATTAACAGCGAATCCCAGCATCGCAGTTAGACAGCAAAATCGGATGAACATTATTGGTTTTTAATACTTACCATTATGATTTATTATATAGGTAGTATTTAAGATATTTTAAGGTGAAATTTATAAATTTATTCATCCTCAAGGATTACTAATAATACTTGAAGTAAGCACTTAATCCAGTAATGCTGAGTTTATGCTCCTCTATCATGTTATTAAATTAAACAAAGAGGCCTATTCCCTACATATATTTTTTTTCATGCTGTTAAGAACTTGATAAACAGGGATCTTCAAACAGAAATTCAAAAGATTACTGCCCATGAGAAAGAAAAAAAGGGCTTTAAAAGATAAAATCAAAAGAGAGAATACCAATACAGTGACTACAAAGCAAACTGACTACAGCAGAGAATAGAAGAATTCTAAACACATGGTGGCAAAAAAAGATACTGGCCGATGTAACATTATACGGGAATCGCCAAACTTTGTTAGCAAGAATAGTTTTGAAGTGCTGAACAAAGAGAATGATGTTAGTGAGCCTCAAGATGTGAATATGCAAAGAACTGGGTGCAGTGAACAATTAAGCAAAAACCGTGTTTTAGTGATGGGTGATTCATTGTTAAAGTTCTCTGGAGAACAATGTAGGGGTAAGGGATATCAAGTTTGTTGTTTTCCCGGTATTAAAATAACTGAGTTACAGGGAAAACTGGACCAGATGAATTTAAAGGAAATGTAACCAGATAAGGTTATTTGTGCATGTAGGCCCAAATAACCTTAAGCAAGGAAGAATTGCAGAAGAAATAATGGGGGAAATGATGGACTTAGTGCAAAGTATTCGGACACAGTCGAGTAAGACCAAGATTGTAATAAGTGGTGTGTTAAGCAGCGGCGGCTGCTGTGTAGGAGCACAAGAGCACGTGAACCTCCAATATTTGTTAGTGGATCCCCTTTTTCTCTTTCAGGAAACATTTAATAAAATGCGCTATCTGGTGCCACTTGTTTAAATACACTGCGCTCTGCTCTTCAGATTGAACACAGCCGAGAACCCGAGTATGTGACAACAACGCTTGTAGCATAGGCCTCGTGTACTAGTGTATAACGTTTAGCAGCTCTGCGCTTGCCCGGCCAACAAAGCAGTTTGGAATTTTACAGCCAGAAATGAGCACAGTGCGACCATGCACATTAACACCTCCAGGGTTCTGTTTATCAGCAGGATGTGCTGCTATCTTTGAGATTTAGTTGAAACTATCTGGAAGTGCAACTGCAGTCTTTGTGAGACGTGCTATTTTTCTTAGTAATTTGCATTTTATGCGAGAGTTAAGCAGTTCATAACAGAAAACAACCTCAACAAAGGAACTTTTCCGAAGATTGTTATCACTACGACCATGACTTCATAAGAACCAGAAATATGCTTTTCCACAATAAAAACAATTGAAACCTTTACTAGGAATACGATGGGTGAAGACTGACTTTCAGCACTGACAATGCTTGCTATTGAGAAGAAATTGGTCAACAGCACAAAAGACTTTAATTACCGAGTGATAGAAAAGTTTGCACATTTGAAAAACCGGCACGTGGAATTTCTGTACAAATAAATTTGGTGTTAATTGCATAATTCAAACAATGTAAATATTATTCACTGTAAATACCATTCCTCACATGAACTGCATCAAAGGGCTTCATCCCTTCATCACCTCATATTGCTGTTAACTCTTTCAACATCTTTACAATATTGGGTGGGTGACGCTTTGCGTAACAAATTTATAATTCTTGTTATTAGGCACTATCATTGTTTCTAATATTACTAGATGTGATGTTGCGGCGATGGCGGTAGAACTAGCGGCAGCGGCTGCTGCGGTGGTAAATTGCTGATTTTGTGAATACCTGAATCTTTAATCCACGAGCGCCACAGGTGTTAAGTAGGTTTGATGTTAGTAAAAATAAAATGATAAGAATTAACCAGGAGCTTGACTGGCTGTGTGCTACCAAAAATTGCTTAATAGTAGATGGGAATTTATGGTTGGATGTAAGGGACTTTGGGAGGGATTTGAATAGGAGGGGGTCACACAAATTTGGTAAACTGCTTTGTGACACAGCTCTGTAACTAAGGAAAACTGACTGGGGGTAAGGTGGATGACTTGTGCAT
The DNA here is from genome assembly GCA_030762935.1 of Hymenopus coronatus. Lineage (NCBI taxonomy): Eukaryota > Metazoa > Arthropoda > Insecta > Mantodea > Hymenopodidae > Hymenopus > Hymenopus coronatus. The sequence goes on from CM060896.1 coordinate 90,855,917, forward strand.
AAGTTGAATAGAAAAGAAGGAAATAATACTGGGTCAGTAATCTTAAGGGAAGGGAAAGGCGGCAAATCGTCATATGGTGTAGAAAAATCAATGAGGGTAGTACATCTAAATGTTCAATATATAAGCCAAAAAATAGCAGCCTGTGAATATTTACTGAGTGGGTATTTACCAGATATTGTAGTATTCACTGAACACGGTCTCAATAGTGAACAAAGTGCAAACTTAACAATTATGACACTGTAAGTAGGCATAAAGGAGAAAGAGGGGGTAACTTTGCTAGTTCGATGCTCTTTGAGTGCCTCTGTAGTAGATGTGAGTGACTTTCAGGCTGTAAAATGTTTTGAACTTGCAGCCTTAAAGCTAGATGCTCATAAACAGAGTATATTAATTATAGGAACTACAGATCTCCCAATTCGGAAGTAGATATATTTATTGCACACTTAGATGAACTGTTATCAAAATTATCAGGAAAACATGAAAAAGTATAATTGCAGGTGATTTTAATATAAATTTAAACTATGATGATAATTCTTTCAAAAAACTATCTGATGTATTTAATAGCTACAATGTCAATGATCTAATACATGGACCAACTAGAGAAACTGCGCTAACATCCTCCACCTTCGATCATGTTGCTTCCAATATACACAATGTCAAGATTAATGCATGCAATGGGAATACCCTCATCTCAGACCATTATGCCCAATGCGTAGATTTATCGGTTTGAATGGGAGAGAAGTGCAAAAGGAGATGAAAACCTTTCGAGATTTAAATACAAGCTGTATCATGCAACTAATTGGGGAACTAGGGATGGAGACATAGGATGCTGTTTATTCAGCCAATAGCATGAATGGAAAATTGGAGGAATTTTATCGAATTTTTAGAATGCATTTTAATGCATGCTGTCCAATCAAAACAAAAGTTCTATGTAGAAATAAATTTGTTAGAGTAAAACTTGATTCAGACACAATAAAGTTGAAAGATGAGATGAAGCACTTCTATGAATTACATAAAGAAACAGGATCGGAGTACTATACAAATAAATATAAACAGGTTAACAAACAATATTTGGCAGCTCTCAGTAATCTTAAAGCTAAAATGTATAAAGAAAAAATAAACAATTGGGGAACATTTGTAAAACAACTTGGGGTATAGTTAATAAGGCTAAAAAAAAGGAACCCACTTCAAAAAATCTTGAACTGGTCGTAAACGGTGTAGTACTGGATGACGCTGTTAAACGCTGTGACTATGTAAACCAATTCTTTCTAGAAGTTGCAGCCCAATCAAATAATCAAATAAACCCATTCAAATTCTATTTAAGGGAAATCTATCCATCATTTTTTATTAATCCTGTTACAAGCACTGAAATAATAAACATAATAAATAGGTTACCAAAGAAAGCTACTTGTGGGTGGGATGAAATAAGTACACTAGTCCTTAAGCAATCTAAAGAAGATGTTCTTGCTGGTCTTCTTGAGCATCTCATCAATTACTCAATAACAAGAGGGCAATTTCCAGATTGCCTAAAAGTATCCATTGTTAGACCTATACATAAGAGCAGTTATACTAAGAATATAAATAATTACAGGCCAATTACACTAACATCAGAATTAGCTAAAATTGTTGAAAGGGTCCTATTGCAGAGACTGATAGGTTTCCTGGAAAAAAATAACACTATTATGAATTCATAACATGGTTTTAGGAAACATTACTCAACAATCTCAGTGATTTTGGAATACACAAATAATATAGCAAAGCACTTAGAAAACAAAGAAAAAAACTGCAACATTAATCTTCGACCTTACAAAAGCATTCAACTGTGTTGATCACATTATTCTTCTAAATAAGTTAGAAGCATGTGAAATTAGGGGTTTAGAAAAAGATTTAATTAGTTCATACCTTATTGGCAGGAAACAAGCAACACAAATAAACTACAAACAAGGGAATCTAACAGCAAAAACTACATCCAGCTTCAAAACAGTAAATTATGGGGTTCTGCAGGGTTCTGTGATGGGTCCTCTCTTATTTATACTGTATATAAATGATATACCCAACAGTAGGAATAGTAAAGCAATCTCATATGCTGATGATACAACAACTATATGCTGGAGTTCTTCAATTGGAGACTTGAATAGCACAATGACGGAAACTATTGAAACACTCTTTGAATACTTTAGGGAGAACAATTTAAAATGTAACATGTGTAAAAAAAGCTAATACAGTATAATTTAGGGAATTCAAGTAATGAATCAGACTCTATACAATTATCAGATTACAACATACACTATGAAAATGAACATAAATTTCTGGGTATCATAATAGATCAAAAGCTTGCATGGTCAGAACACATTCAGTACATCAGTGGGAGAATAAGTAAATCCCTATACTAACTTAGGCAATTCTCCAATCTTCTTGAAGAGAAAGAATTAAAAATTACCTATTATGGTGTCTAATATCCTTATTTGCTGTATGGGATTGAGATTTGGGGGTGCAGTGCAAAATCAAATATGGAGAGAGTATTAAAATTGCAAAAAAAAGCAATCAGAATAATATATCATCTAAACTATAGGAATTCATGTACACAATACTTTAGGAAAAGCAAATCTTTGCAGTGTTTTCACTATATATATATATAGGGTAATAATTTATGTTATGGGGAAGGATAATTTAAGATATAGTGACATGCATCATTATAATACACGACACAACAGTGATTTTTTCAGACAAAGTTTTAGAATAAATAGTAGCATTAAGGATTCAAATGTAATGGGTATAATACTGCACAACAAGTTACCAAATTCTATTAAGCAAATTAACTCAAAAAATGCTTTCAACAAGGATCTCAAAAAGTATTTAATAAACAAGACTTTGTATAACATTGATGAACTATAATTTTAGTTAATAAGGTATTATTGTATGTGTAAGTTATAAATATTGAATGATGTAAATGTAAGCTGCATATACGTAAATCAATGTAATTGAACTGTCAATGTCAGAAACTGCTCTGCAGTCTATTGACAATAAATGCATTATTATTATTATCATCATCATCAGCATCATCATCATTGTTACTGTTATGATTATTATTATTGTTATTATTATTATTATTATTATTATTATTATTATTATTATTATCATCATCATCACTTATATTATTACTATTATTATTATTATTATTATTATTATTAATTAATATGTATTATTACTATTACTATTATTACTACTACTATTATTACTACTACTATTATTACTTCTACTATTATTACTACTACTATTATTACTACTACTATTATTACTACTACTATTATTACTATTACTATTATTACTACTACTATTATTACTACTACTATTATTACTTCTACTATTATTACTATTGCTATTATTACTATTGCTATTATTACTATTATTACTCTTACTATTATTACTTCTACTATTATTACTATTACTATTATTACTATTGCTATTATTACTATTATTACTCTTACTATTATTACTATTACTATTATTATTATTAGTATTATTATTATTATTATTAACATATTTTCTGTTTACGCTCTATAAACATACTACTCACATAGTACATAGAGAATATATTGTGTTCCAACCAACAATTCAATGTAAAGATTTCAGCGGAAGTATAAATTTTGAGGTTCCCTGGTTAAGTACCAAACTCAATATTTAAGTTCAGCACCTTCCAAGGATGTGACATGAAGATTTTCAAGGGACTCTGCCACCCCAAACTACTGTTTTCATGGATCAATTTTCAAACTTTTTGATTTTCTCAAAAATGATTCTAACAATTTTTATTAAAATACTGTATAGTAAAAATAATTACCTACATGTCAAATAAAATGTATATCTTGACTGTTTTGAGAATAGGCTCTGAAGTTCTATTCATTTTGAATTACTTTTACATAACTGGTAAACTGTAAGGGATAGACAGAAAGTTGCTACATAAAAATACATAATAACACACAATTTATGTCATACAGAATTTATTTTTCTTTCTTTTTTGTTTTTTGTCTTTGTTTTGTTTTGTAGTAATGATTTCCGAGCTATTCCCTGTCTTTGGTTTCAATTTTAAAATACTTAAACTTTTCTCATGGCCAAGGAAAGGGAACCAAATTCCATTGTCAATCACATGTTAATTTTTTAAAAAAGTTTACTATCGCTTGAGCCTAGTGTGCTCCCTATTTCCCTTCTACTTATACATAAGCAAGTAATTAGATCATTTCTGCTAATATTTATCTCAATTAGCATGATGTAGTCAAAAGAATAATTTTTCGTAAGAAAATAGCTTCTTTGCAGAACAGGTAATGAAAGTCATGCGAATGGAATGCATCAAGTTTTATTTTATTTTATTCTATTCTATATTACTCTATTTTTTTTTATTTCATTTAGATAAACAAAACCGAGATTAACTATAAATGCCTCTGTATATGTGCATTTTGTTGCTATATAAATTGTTCATTTCTGTAAATCATCAAATTCTTCCTAACAATTATTTTCAGAAGATGCAAATATTTATTCATTTACTGCATTCATTTAGCATTGTCAAGCAGTTACAAATAAATAAATACCTAGTATATTTTGTTTCACATATGAACCCAGGTCCAGTTATCCAACATTCTGTCTTTTCAAGATAATTGAAAACTCCAGAAAAAGAAACCTTACCCAGATAACTCCCCTAAGTGAGATTGAACTTGAGACTTCTAGAATATAGGCAGACATGCCACCACCACACTACAGAGACAGGCATATTATTTTAATGTCTTCAGGTATTAGAATACATTTGAAGGCACATATGTTTATATTATTACAGGTAATAATATGAATAACTGAAGGCTGTTCAGGCAAAAAAACATTTCTATACTAATTGTAAGTCTATACTTCACATAAAAACATAAAGTGTTACATTTTCCAAATCATTTTAAGTTTGGAGAAAAGGAAATTTGATTTCTGTGTTTAACAAATACACATAAAAATTCCTCAGAATAGTTACTTTACTTAGTGAACAGACCTGTTATTCCTTTGATAGCATACTTTCAAGTCCTAAGTCACTAGCATTTCTTCAAATTATACAAATAATAAAATTGGCAAATTTGTTTTAAACTCCAACTAAATTGCAAATTATAGATAACTCAACCAATTTACTATATAATATCTACCTCAAGTGACTTTGAAACTAATCTGTTGAATCTATTGTTGCAGGTGTGAGAACTTTGTGGACAGCTGCAGTCTTGGTTACACTTCTCACAGACAGAGCTATAGCATGTCCCAATAGCTGCCGTTGTGATGTTGTTACCTGGAATAGTTCAATGGGAAAGTATATGAATGGGACTAACTGCTCCAACTCTTCTCTAGAAGCCATTCCAACTGGCCTTGATGCTGATGTCACAATCCTCATAGTTGCCAGAAACCAAATCACAAAATTAGAAAATGGAGTATTTTTGAAACTGCATTTGCTTGAGTTAAATCGCATAGATCTTAGTGGAAATGGTCTACGAGAGATACAAGTTGGTGCATTTCAAGGTCTTAAAAAGCTCCATGAACTAAGGCTACAAAATAATGCACTCACATTTTTGCATCAATATACTTTTGAAGAAGCTGAAGAATTAATTCGACTGGATATAGGACAGAATTCACTGATATATCTCCATAAACTCACTCTTGCTAAAAATATTCATCTTAAGTATTTCAATGCAGGCGGAAATCGGCTGTCTTCCATTCATCCTCATACTTTTCAGAAAAATCATGAACTTCTCAGTGTCAACCTCAGCTCAAATGTAATCCAACAGATTTCCCCTGATACTTTCAATGCCAATCATGAGCTGTCATATTTGAACATAAGTAACAATAAAATTGTGGTCATTCATCCAGAAACTTTCAAAAACAATTCAAATTTATGGAAATTGGATGTAGGTAGGAATCGACTCCTTGAAATTCATCAAGATATTTTTACAATGAACCCCAAACTATCTTTTCTATATTTCAGCCACAATTTTGTCAATGAGATCCATAAGAACACTTTTGTAAATACTCCTAAACTTAGTGATATTTTTGCAAATGATAATAAACTGACCACTATTGATCCTTTAACATTCAGGGCCTGCCCAGAACTAAAAAATGTTGACCTCACCAATAATCAGCTAACATCATTGCATCAAGATATATTCAGATATAATTATCATTTAGAAAATTTCTATATAAATGGAAATAGAATTTCTGGTGAACTTCATCCAGATATCTTCACCTCTAATCCAAATCTTACGCATTTATTCATGAGCAATAACTTTATAAATTCAATCCACCCAGATACATTTAGAAATAATTTTAATCTTTCATACATAACTGTGAAAAATAATCAGATTAAAACAATCCATCCAAAAGCTCTGAGAAGTTGCCCAAACCTCCGCCATCTATACTTTTCAGATAATAAAATTTCATTTTTGCATCCAAACACTTTTCAACATAATTACGAACTAAGGTATGTCTACATGAATAACAACTCTCTCACAAATTTATCACGGGAGACGTTTAGCAACAATTCACGTCTTAGTAGCCTTTACTTGAATGAAAACCAAATTACCACTTTGCATCCTGATACATTTAGCAATAATACACGTCTTTGGATTCTTGATTTAAGTCTAAATAGAATTGAGTATCTTCATCCTGACACTTTTAGCAAAAACAATTATTTATGGATCATTAACATAAGTCATAACAAATTAAAAGGTTTGCATGAAGATACCTTCAAGAACACAACAATAAGAAAACTTGATGCTAGTTATAACCAAATAAAAGTTCTTTCTTCTAATATTTTTAGAAACAATAATAATCTTTGGGTCCTAGACCTTAACCATAATGAAATTACCTCCTTAAATTCAGAAGTTTTTAGGAAAACAGATCTTAGTTACTTAGATATAAGCAACAACCACATTTATTCCATTCATTCAGATTGTCTTAAAGGTAATATTTATTTACAAGAGCTGCATATGCACAATAATTCCCTCAAATCTCTACATCAGGATGTATTTCTCAGTGTTCCAAAGCTTTGGAAACTAGATATAAGTAACAATGAAATTAGTCAACTACATCCAAACATCTTTGCTAACAACAGCAATTTATTTCATGTGAATTTGAGCCACAATCAAATACATCATATATCTCCATCCACTTTTATACATCAACCCTACCTAAAAGTCATTGATCTTTCGCATAACAAGCTCAATATCAGTCAAAATAATGAAAATAGCATGCCTATATTAGTTGCCAAAAGACTTCATGTGCTCAATCTAGGTTTTTGCGGCCTAACTCAGCTACCCGTAGAAATATTCAAAAACCTTACGTCACTCCATGAATTAAGATTGAATAATAATCTTCTCACTTCTCTGGATGCAGAAATGATTGCAAACAAGAATAGACCATTTAAAGCATATGGAATAAAAGCAAAACCAGTGCAGAAAGTGTTATCAATGCTTCAAGAACTGCATGTGCTAGATGTGTCAGGAAATATGTTGAAACATTTGGAAGTAGATTCTCTGTTTGGTCTGGAACAGCTGGAATCATTGAGTTTGTTAGGAAACCCAATAGTATGTGACTGTAAACTTCAGAAACTATGGGCATGGTGTGCACGAAAATCTGCTAGCACAGGAGCTCAAGTATGTTTTGGACCAGAATCCTGTTCAAGGAAGGAAGTGCGAGATCTTCGATGTGCTGAGGTCCATGGAGGCAGCACAGCAATTAATGTGTCTCTAATAGTAACCGCAGTCCTTGCAACTTGTATAATTTTATTCCTGGTGATAGTAATCTGTCACAGACATTTGAAAACATGGTTTCCTATGCAGCAAAGTATGTGGAGTGTACATAATCAAGTGTGCTCAAATGTTAAAAACTGGATCTATGAATCAATAAGAAGAATCTGCAGGTCTTGCATATCTTATGCTGATATGCATGTCAAGAGAAAAAACCACACATTGATTACCTCAATCCCTGATGACTTGTGAGTGTGTAAAAGTGTGGTATGATAAACCAAACTCGTAAACTACTATGTTTAAGTACAAGATTCAGAATGACTTGATATGAATGATGTGATAAACTCAGAGACTGTTGTATTTACAGTCCTGTGTGAATTAATTGGAACAGAAAAATAACACAACATATTTCTACTTTTATTAATTTAATCCTGAATTACTTCCAATTTACATTTCATAGTACTTAATGTCCTCCTTTCTTTTTTATAAATTCTATTATACAATTAGGTATCGACTCCATTAGATTGGAACACCCATTTTTGAGATCATTGAGATCATCATCATGAAACCATACTTGAATTAAAGCTAATATCAAATCAAGTTCTGCAAGTCTATTTTTGTAAATAGCCCACAAATTTTCTATAAGGTGAATTCCCTGGCCATTCAAGCACATGAACATTGTTATTTTTGAAGAATTTCTAGGATTAGTATGTACGCGGAGCATTAGTTGAATTTGCAGGTACATTAGTATGTACCTGCAAATTCAGCACATTTTTAATAGACTATAAAACACTTTGAGAAGAAAATGCTTTGAAGGACTAGGAGCTTTAATTTCAGAAGGCATGATGAAAAGTGACAGTACATCATGGTACTGGTGAGAATTGCTCATGAACTCCAGAAAAGTTCTCCAGTAGGTGACACAATTTTTCAGCAAGATTTAGCTCTCTGGCACACTTCTAAATAAGTAAAGAAATTCTTCAAAGATAACAATGTTTGTGTGCTTGAATGATATTAAACCCATAGAAAATTTGTGGGCTATTTGCAAAAAGATACTTGAAAAATTTGGCTATTCCACAAAAGAATGTTTCACATTAGCTTTAATTCAAGTGTGGTTTCATGATAATCTCAAAAATGTGTCTTCCAAGTTTGTGGAGTCAATGCCTAATCATGTAATGGAACTTAAAAAAAGAAAGAACATATACATATTAAGCATTATGAAATGAAAATTAGAAGTAAAAATATGATTAAATTCATGAAAGCATGAAAAATATATTTTTGGTCTGTTCCAATTAATTCACATGTGACTAAGTATCAAATTCGGAATGATAAGAAAACTATATTTTTGTACTGTAGACAGCCATACAAAGTGTTAATTTATTTGGCAGTGGAAATAAACTTAATAGTACAGCTAAATAGTATAATTCATTTGTTGAGTATAATTATAAATTAGTGCATTACTAAATGTATTTCCAAGAATGCCATTTAAGATCAAAACCAATAGGTATCTCCTTACCGTATCTGCTTATTAAGATGCAGTGCACTGATGCTCACTAAGTATAGCAATTTATTCAACATAAAATCATAGTACCATTTAACCAGCATTATTAACCCAATGTAAACTATGCAGGAAGTTGGTTCATCCTTTTCAATGCCTAGGTTTGAAAGGTAAATAGGTGAGTTGACATGTCTTGCAGTTGTGCTTCAGACACTGTGGTGAACAGGTAATATAGAATTGTAGGTTTTAGGTATGAGTTTTTCATTAAAGACATGACATACAATTAATTTAGAATCATGCAGAATAAATTCCAAATCTAAGTAATTTATTAAGGGCATTTGGAAAACCCTATCTTGATAATGTAAAATGTGTCATATTAATGGAACATTTTCCTTATTAACCATACAACCTAGAAATCTTAAATTTTTACAGCCTATAGGTATCCTAGTAATAGCCAAAACAACATTTTTTTTCTTGTGTCAAATTTCTCCCTGCATTTTAGAGTAGATATGAAGGGGTGGATTCTAAAGGGTGTTAAGTCATTTTTTTAAACTTTTCCAAAATGTAAAAAACTGTGTAGGTAGGTAAATATAGAAACATTTTTACATTAAATAGGAGTAAAAACATAGATTACACTCAAACTTCACCCTTGAAATAAGGTAACTTACTTTGGACATTTTTCAATGGCTTTTGCCACCATTTTCAACGGAGATTCACTGATGAACTTGTGGTAGCAGTCTGTAGAGGTCTCCCTTCCGGATAGATGAATTTTGAGATGAGTCCATTTGTTTGTGGAATGCCAAAATTTATGACCTTGTTTTTGTTTTTTAAAATTAATAGATTTTCCCAAATCGTTAATCCTATTGGATTCTGTACTAATTTTAATAGCTTGGGCTCGCTGTGAAAATTATGGTTTTGAGTCCAAAAATGATGTGCAATTGCTGAATTATCTGTCTGTTTGTATTTTAAATATCTCATGTGTTCTTTAAAACATTGTCCAATGTTTCGTTTTGTTTTTCCTATGTATACCTTTTCACATTCCTTGCAGCTGATTTCATATATCCCTGATTGTTTCAATGGGAGGATTTTATCTTTTGTGTTTGTGTGGAGGAGGTTTTTTAAACTGTGCTTATTAACTGGGGCTAGGTTGATGTTCCATTTTTTGAAAATCTTTTGAAATTTTTGGTATGCCAAAGGGTGCTAAGTAAATTTTTTGTAGCTAGTTTCTGCTTTTATTCTTTTTAGAGTGCTAATTTCTTTTACTTTCTTCTGTTTCATGAATTTATTAATCTTCTTCTTTACCAAATGTTCTGTGTAGACATTCTTTTGTGCAATTTCTATGATCCTATTAATTCTAATTTGTATTCCATCTGGCTTAATGGTAGGTTTACCAGTCTGAATGCAAGGCTGTTGATCATGGCATGCTTGTGTGAAATTGGGTTGTAGCTATCGTTGATTATGCAGTTTTCTGTGTTTCTTTCCTAGCATGTCCGAAGTAAGTTACCTAATTTCAAGAGTGAAGTTTGAGTGTAATCTATGTTTTACTCCTATTTAATTAGTTACTTCACTGTGCATTCCCATTAATGTTTTAATTTTTACATTGTTTTAAAGTTCTTAGGTAACTATATATGCTATTTATTTTTGTACAATTTCATAGTCATTTTAAATAAATTATGATGAGAATATTTTTCAAAATGACCCTAAGTCAACTCATTTTTTGAAAACACCTTGAAAATGTTTGGTTAAGTTAGTCAAAAAACATAGTTTTATTGAATTTAACCGTTTATTATAACAAAAATTGTAAAAAGTACATTATGTGCATTATTTTGTATGTTTGATGTAACATAAAATCTTTTTTAAGGCAAATTGAAAAAAAAAAAAAAAAAAAAAAAAAAAAAGAAAAAGGTATTTGTTACTAAACATCTTCAATAGCTTTTATAAAAAAGCCTCTTTTTTTTTTTTAAACCATATAGGCTATAAGTAACTATATTTTTTATCACCATCTTCAGTTGGATCTTTCAATGATTCTTCATAAACCATCCTACATTTTACAAAAAAGGATCCTGCTCATTATATTCTCTTTCATTATTATCACCCTTTCCCATTGGTCTTTCAGTGCTTCTTCATAAAATTTGTGAACTTTTGTATCATGATTAACGAACTTTAAGAGATTGCAAACATCTTTATGCTCTTCTTTACTTATGCAGTTTTTTTATTGAGCTTTTGAAAGGTTTTTATTGGCTTCCACAAAAGTAGTGCCCCCTTTTTTTTGACAGTACACGAAGATTTTCCGCCTGTATACGTACATTTGCAACCTACTTTTTGTTTGCTTTCAGAAAATACAAAAACTCTTTGCTCTCATTCTAGGAAAGGAAATGTTTTTAGGCTGTTGGTTGCACACAAATTATTATCAAATACATCCCAATCTTTTCCCAACACTTTTACATACCATATTTTTCATAAATTTCCAAGTATTCTTCTGGGCTTTCAATAACTTCTTTTTTTGGAACTCTTGTTTCTTGCGGCCAAAGATTTGGTCGGGTGGCATGTAATTGTGACCATGAATAGGAAAATAATGGCATACAGTAGAGAAGAACGAACTTTCATTATTATTAACATAATGCAACAAACTGCCTATAATAGTTCAGAGCACACATCTGAAAACAGCCTCAGTTGGCTTGGTTTGTGAGGATCTTGTTGAAACCTGTTTTCTAAAACTATAATGAGTACATTGGTGCCTAACAAACTTGGTTGGAATCTGTGGGTGATTGATTTTTGGTCCTAGTGTAAATATACACATTTTTCCTTATTTTGAGTAACATGAATAACAAAAGTCAAATTAAACATCCAAATTTGTCAGAATTGTAGACTTCACCAATAGACAACTTTGGTAAAGGTTGATTCTGTTGCAACTCAAAAGATACAGAAACATCAGGAACATTGGCTCTTACTTATTCAAAAGACTTTTTGACCCGCAGTTTCTGTAATCTAAGTTTGGTCATGGTTTCAAGCTTAATCTTGGAATCTGTTGCTGATTTTATAGTTAGTTCTTCACAAAATGAACAAATGTCTGTTTTTGGATCTCCAAAGGCTAGATTAAATCAGAGGTTAAACAGTTTAAAGAATTTAGAGTACAAACAACCTTTAGGTGATTAGAATTTGCATCAGTTTTCTATGTACACTACAGCTTTTTAACACTGAGTTCAGGGAGCAAGTAACCTCTTACACTTTAATGTCTCCCATAATGACTCTCTCTAAATTTAAAGCTGGAAATGACATTTATTATTGATGTGGTAATATTGTTATCATTTTCAGTGATTCTACTCCCCCCTCTGTGTTCTGGACTAGGCTTTCCGTGTTCCCTGAAATATTTACTTAAATTACTTAGCCTCTTTCACCCAACTTGTGTTATGGAGCAAATATGTTTTGCACAGACTCGAACAATATGCCCATTAGCCTTTTGGATGAAATATAACGCAACACTATGACACCTAGGATTTGTCTTTCTAGACTGTTTTGTTTTAGGGTTAGAAGTATAAATATATTTCATCAAAAAATTATCTTGGGCTGCTTGAGATTTAAATTTATGAATCTTATTGAAAAAATATCTTCTTCTGTTAAAGAAGCAGCTAAGCAGCCATGATTGAGGAGATGTTTGCAATCAATAGTAGGCTTACTTTTAGAAGATGAACTGTCTGAGCATATTTGCATTGACTTTTGTCCCAGTTTTCTTCATCCCTGACTCTCTTTCTTCCTCTACTTGGCACAGTAACCTTTTTATTATATTCTTCTAGCAACTGCTATCACACATTATTAAATGACAAATAATCACAACATTAACAAACCAAAACACATTAACTCAACGTATAAGGTTATGCAATGATGACTGATCAGCTGTAGTACTGTGCATGTGCACAGACTTAGAGCTATTTGAAATAAACATCCCACTGACTTACCACTCTTTGGAAAGAATTTTATATTTCATAATTTATTTTACAGAGACTTAGCTCGTTTTGACAGGTAGCAATACAAAAACTCTGTAGAACTGTAATTGGACATTCTTTGTTAACTAAAATCTGGAAATTGGAAAAAATGGCTTAGCACCCTTTGGAATCCTCCTCTTCATATTTGTTAAACATTTTGTTGAATGTTAAGTATTTTCAAAACCCTTATTTCAGTGAATGTAAATGAGTAGATGTTCCTTATGTGAGGAAAATTTTAACTTGCAGAAAATGAGCTCTAAAATTGAAACATCAGTAGAGGCCTGTACTATAGCCTGGTTCATCATAATCCTCTTCATTTTCAGTTCTATCTTCATTTTTCCATCTCTTTTTAGTATATAGGAAATTAACATTAATGGGGCAATTTTTTGGATTGATAAAATAATAAAACAGTTTAATGGTTTGCTTGATTTAAGAGTTTATAAAGCTTATTGTTTGCACTCCTGAACCTCTCTTTTCTAAATTTAATTGAGTTTTGTTTATGGATTTAACCTGCTGGGAGGGACTCAAGGCACTGATTATGTTTCATCCTCCAGTACTGCACCCCATTCATGATGTCTTCAGGCCAAGATGGGGGATGCAGCGGCTGGGCTGTAGGCCAAGGTCCCTTGTGGACTGTTGTGCCATGGAATTATGTTAGTTTGTTTCTGGATGCTCTTTATCTGCTGTGGTTCTCAGAGTCCCATTCTATATTGGGCATGAAAGATGGGTTAATTTTGCTCAGAGGTTTCTTTATCAGTCTTGAAGTTCTTTTATGTGCTTAAATCTACAACACAGGATCAGCTACATTACTAAGGATGCTTATACCTGAAAAACCGTCACCCTTGCCAGGTTTGAACTCACGACCTTGGAAATCAGAGGCTACCATTTACACCTAGACTCCCTTGTCATCCTATGTGGTCCTGAAAACAGCAGCAGTTTTGAAAAGCATGAAATGGAAGAATTTAATGACAAGTTGACAGCTGGCAAATGACAATTCTTCAAGCAAAACAGACGAACTGTGTGCAGCAATTCCAATATTTTAATAATTAACCTACTTCTAAGATAGATATTAAGAAAATTCAAATTATATAATGAAGAAGAAACTTCATATAAATCATATCTCACAATAATTAAAAAATGTAACTATATATATATATATACGAACGTCAACCATTCAAATAAAAATATAGTACCTAAGAATGCAATAAATGGAATAAATGCATCAATGTTTTCAATATGAACTAAGCTTTAAATTATTATACTAGAATGTTTTTTTCATAAGTATAACAATAGAAAAAAATTATTTTTAAATGATGCTGGTATTAGACATATCAGTGACATTGCACCAAGGGAGACAGAATAGAGAGTCTATTGCAAATTTTCTGACAAATTCATACTTAATTCAAGTGTTTTCTGTTTTACCCTAACTGCCAAACCTGATTTTTAAGTAAACAAATTCTCTTCTTTATGTTGTTTGCTATTGTGAATCACTGTCCTTCCCCAGTGCTGATTATTTATTATGCAGGCCTGGATTTCATATTTTTCCCTCTTCCAAATTAAAACATTTTAATGTGCTTTTCTGTTTATTGCCCTTACTTCTGAATACATTGGCAGTCTTCTGACAAAAGGCTATATCATACAAATCAAACATCTCTCAGGAGGAAGAGATAAGAATTTGGTGGTATTCATTTTATTAAATAGAAGTATCTTGTTTTTTATTATATTTTTTGAGTGCAGATATTAGGTTAGTGAATTATTTATTTTTTAGAAAGGAACTAGAATAACATTGTCAAAATTATAATACAATAGTGTTAAAATTAGCATTCATTATGTTTTATCAGATAGCTAAAATAGTTTTATAAAATCTAAACAGGGATGTTCAATGAAAACAAAAAGACTAAAATACTTTTTATAAAAACCTAAAATTCCAGGTCTAATTATTACTATCATATGCTTGTTAACTTTCTGTAACACTACTAAGAGTATGCTGTCAATAAATACATTAATCTGGACAGAACTTACCCTGCACCCTTGTCCCAAATTCCAGTTCTGGGCATCTTTTTTAAACACTTTGCCCTCCCTGCATCTTATATAGAATGTGTTGTCAACTTAGATCCCTTGCAGAAACTAATGATATCCTTCCACATTACTTTATCCTTATGCCTTAAAACATCTGTGTTCATCATAGGCTTTCCGTAAATCTATAAATACTTTATAAAATTTACCAAAAATCTTTGAGGGATATTTAAAACATTTTAATTATATACTTGTTAGTAGTCCTTTGGTAACTATCTCCTAAAATTTCTCTGGTATGCACATATTACTTTATCTCAGCCCAACACTACTTGTGTTCATTAGTGTTCTAATAAAAAATCCTGCTGAGGTTTGAAGGAAGTGAAATTTTTCTACAGGTAAAAATAAAATAAAAATAAATAGAACTTATTCACCTTAAGAAATACAAAAAAATGCCATGTCTTCTTCAAAAATAAAATACATATTTTAACATAACGATTACAGTTTTATATTCCCTCAAATTTTACAACAGTGTTTAAAATAAATACAATTGAGGTAAGTAGAGTCTTGGTCTTGAAGAAAGTATCAAAGTTTCTCTTGAGCCAAAGTGCAACAGATGAACAGGACCCATGAAACAAACAATGGTTGAATGTTATAAAAATCTGATGACTTTCTCTACCCATTCTACAACTATGCTTCCAAAGATGTATTCTTTTATCTAATTGAATCATGCTAATTGAAATGGTGCTACTACTTGATTCCTTGTAAGCAGAGGAAAATATACGCTAGGCTAAAACAATAGCCAAATCATCTAAAGGCTGGTCGGTCGCTATGTGAACAATTGAAATTTGGTTTGCTTTGCAATGCCAGCAATAAACAAAAGAGAAATGAAAGGAAAGGTAAACCCTGTTCGAGAAAATTTACACAGTTTAAAATTGAAACCAATAACAAGGAATATCTTAGAAATGGTCAACCGAACAACAAAAATGTATATGACATAAATTGTGTGCTTTAACAGGTTCTTCAATTTTCGTGGAGTAAGTTTTTGTCTATTTCTTACAGTTAACTAGTTATATAAAATTAATCCAGAATGACAGGTCTTCAGAAGCTAGTTCCAGAAAATTAAAAAAAAAATGAATAAATAAATAAATAAATGATGATGATGATGATGATGATGATAATTAATGGAGCTTTATTTATGGAGGCTCTGTAACTACTGAGGTTCTCGGCATCCCTTTCTTTATTGGGCATGAAAGGCAGCTTAATTTTGCTCAGAGGCCTCTTTATCAGACTTGAGGTTCTTTTAAATGCCATAAATCTATGACATGGGACCAACGGCTTTACTTCCCTTCTGAAGGAATCCATGCTAAGAATTTTATGCCCAAAAAATTCCACCGTCCTCTGCGGGTTTGAACCTGCGTCATGATGCTAGTAGCATGATAAAGACTACACCACGTAGGTCAACAAACAATTCAAAATATACATTTTATTTGTGGTCTAAATATCTATAATATACAGTATTTTAACCAAAATTATTAGAGGTATTTTTTAGAAAAACAAAATTTTCAAAAATTTTCCACATAAAGAATAGTTTGGGATGGGGGGATTTTCTCAAAACTTTTCATGTCACATCCTTGGAAGATATTTAATACCAAGTATGGTATTTAGTCTTTTAATTTTTGAGCTATGTTGTTACACACGCACGCACGCACACACGCACACACACACACACACAGATATAGACCTCTTTCTAAATGAAATAAAATGGCATTTTCTTATGGATGCTCTTTAGCTGCTTGCAGTTCTCAGCATCCATTCTATACTGGGTGTGAAAGACCACTTAATTTTGATCAGAGGTCTCTTTTATCAGGCTTGAGGTTCTTTTACATGCCATAAATCTATGACATGGGACCAATGGCTTTACTTCCCTTCAAAAGGAAATCATGCTAAGGATTTTTACACCCAAAAAAATCCATCATCCTCTCCTTGGGCATATGAAGTTAGCATGACAACCATTACACCATGGAGGGTGACATTCTCTTTCTAAAAATGCTTTTTACAGATACAGGAGACCCTCATAATGATGATAATAATGATGATGATGATGATGATGATGATGATGATGACGGTGATTTGAACCAATAAATCTTTAGTACATTTTACAGTTGACACTGGGCAGGTGATTTGTTACATTATATACATATATGCATACATACCATTGCTATTTATATTTCATCTAAATTATACAGACCCTTATTAATGAGATATTCTTTTAGTTATGTTTGAATCAAGTTTTTGGGTGTTCACTAAATTTTTAGTGTTACTGTAACCTATTGATAAAATTGTTTCTCTTGTACCAATATTCCTCTCAATGAAAATTTTATTTGTGTGTACAGTTATTTATTTAATGGTTGTGCACTTGATTGTTTCGTATTAATGGTTGCTTATCTGTTATATATAGTATAGTGCTATAAACATAAAGAGAGTAAATGGGTAATAACTTATTGTTGATAAAAGCAGTTCTATATGATTCCTGTGACTTCACCTTATATATCAATCTAATGCTTTCCTTTTGCAAAATAAGAAGTTAATTCATTTTAGTTTTAGTAGCTCCCCCCCCCCTCCCTATATTTCCACACCATATGTTAGGCCGAGGATAGATGCACCCAAAGTATATAATTTTAAAATTTGAACAACTTCATAATTTTGGAAATACCCCAGTAAATATATTGATTTCTAATAATGCTGCATATATAGTCTATATCTTCTGTCCATTTTAAACAGTTGTGTACTTTAATGCCTAGAAATTTGTGTGTGTTAAAGTTTTGAACTACTATATTCTGAACTTAAAAACTTATATTGTTTAAATTTTTTTTGAGCTACTGAATTCCATTATCATTATTTTTTGAACATTATATTTCAAATAGAAGGTTTCAAAATAATTGAGAAGGGAGGATATAGAGTTCTTTATATTTCTGAGGAGTTCTTCGTCTGTTTTTATTCCCAGAAAATAGTTGTAGTATCATCAACATAGATAATACTGGCAGTATTGTTAGGATGTATTACATCATTCACATATAATATAAATAATAATGGGCCCAACACTGTACCTTGGGATACTCTATATTTCTACTTTGGAATCTACATTTTGGATAAACCACCATTCTTATGTGTAATTTTAATCATTTGTTTTCTACCAACTAAGTAAGTGCCAATTAACACTTTAGGGAGGCCACTAACTCCATATATGTCCAGCTTCTTTAGAAGGGTATTGTGATCCACACGGTCAAATGCTTTGGATCAAAAAATAGAGTGCTAACCTTATTGTTACTTTGTAGCTTTTCTGATATTATTTGGATAAATTGACTAATAGCAGTAATGATGGATCTGTTTTTCCAAAAACAGATAGGAAATTAGTGTAGATAATATTACTCTCTCTTAAGCATATTTCCAGAGAATATTCAAATTCATGATAAACAATCAATACAGTATTTTTAGCCCATGGGTACCCAAAATGATGTATTCATCAGGGGCATAGCATTATAATATGCCCATATGCCTGGTATCCCTGATTTAAAAATAAAAATGTATATTCATAAACAGTTTTATATATGTGGGACATTAACATGCTTATGCTGTTAAATTATTTTATCTCTGTCAGTTGCCATAGAACTACTCTTAGCCCGGCCATGGCCTACCCTTCTCCTATCTTTCTTCAATGTATGGCTGATCTTCCTGACATCCAGAGCTGCATACCAAGGCAGGTCATGATGCAGTAATTTCATACTTTCCAAATGTTTCTTTTTTTCCTCTTTCATGAGAATTTACATGGGAAATTATTCCGAATCCTGGAAGAATTAAAATGTAAACTTCTGAATGTCCAAAATATTAAAAAAAGTGTTGACAGAGAATTGGATTCATGCACAAGCTCTGTTCTGGTCCTTAGAAGAGAGTACGCATGCTGGCATTTGGCTGGCATTAGTTACACTATTCTGTTGATTCAGTAACCCAATCATGTGCTAGTTTAGAATTAATGCAACATATAATTTCTTTTAATTATGTTTGTAGTGCTGCCATTTTATGCAATATGAGTGAAGTAAGTTCACCTGAAAATAATATTAATTTTTTAAAGACAACAACCTTGATACTTTATCATAAGTGCAATGATGTGAATTAAAAGCAGGAAGGCCAAAGCCAAATTTGTCCATTAAAGAAGTTGGTAAAATTCACACAAGGAGTTTTCGGCCTTCTTGGAGTGACAGAATGACTGTGTGAGCTGAAAAAAATAAAATGTTTTATTATGTTTGTCTTATTGTCAAAATATAAATAGAAAAAGCTGTGTTTCTTACCATTCAAGCATATGAGAAATTAGATGTGTCATGTAAGAGACAGATAGATAATGATTAGCTATTGTAGAATGATAAAATAGAAGTGTGATACATCAGTTTTATGTTTCCAAAGGTGAAAACAGTTGCAGGATTGTCAGAAGTCCTATATAAAGTTTACTTGACTGGGAAGTACAAAAAGTCACACAAATGATGATGCAGCTGTAATGGCAGATAGACAGAGAGGATTTCAAAAGCTGGTATAAAATATTTCCTGTATGCTCTTTTCATCCATTGCTATGCCCAGCAATTAAATTTGATAATTCTGTATGGTCAAAAAACAATAAAACATTTTGTTTGTTTTGTCTATAACTTGACTGTTTTTACAGTTTCTTCAGCGAGTCTTCTAAAACAGCAGTTTTGTTAACTGAAAAAGAATTTATGCTTCCACAAGCTAGCAATGCTAGATGGAATTTTCATTCAAGGACAATTTTCAACATTATAATTATTTCAAAGGGCTGACTGTATTTTTAATATAAACTATACTAAAGATGGAATTGTATTCCACACAAAAATTTGATGCAATTCAAGATTTCACTGAAAACATATGTTTTGAGGTCTCCTGAGTCATGTGTATGTATGTGTATGTGTGTGTGTGTGTGCATGTGTGTGCATATGCTTAAAAGAAAAGGACTGTAGACATCAAACTTGGTGTTTAAGTTTCATATCTCCCAGAATGTGACATAAAGATTTTCATGAAAATCCCCTACTTCAAACTACCCTTTGCATAAAAAAAATGTTTGAAAAAGTTTTTCTCAAAAATGGCTCTTGCAATTTTGATTAGAATGCTATATATTAAAGATATTTACATCACAAATAAAATGTATATCTTGAATTTTCTGGGAATAGCTTCTGTGGAACTCTTCATTCTGGATGACTTTTGTATAACTTGTAAACCATAAGTAATAAACAAAAACTTACCACACAAAAAATGTAGATCTTGTTAAAACACACAAATTGTGTCATATACAATGGTTTTTTTCTGTAGAATTAGTCGTTTCCAAGGTATTCCTTGTTATAGGTTTCAGTTTTAAGCTACTTAAATTTTTCTCAAGGGGAAGTCAACTATTATTTCATCTCTTTGTTTTACTCCTGGGAATGCAAAAGAGAACCTAATTTCAATTGTTTCACATTATTCACCAGCTTTTAAAAGATTTGACTATTGCTTTAGGATAGTGAATTCCCTTATTTTCCTCCTACTTACTAGGAACTAACTAATAAGACGATATCTGCTAATGTATTTCTTCATTAGCATGATGTAGATAAAGAATAATCTTTTGTAGGAATAGTTGGTTTGCAGAACAGATAGAGAAAGTCATGTGAATGGAACACATCAGCTTTTTTTTATTTAATGACAGATTGTTCAAAACTTACAGGCATGGCATGTAAAAAGGGAAACTGGTGTAAATTTCTGCAAGGTAAGCATTTAAAGGTATACAAAGAGTAGCTTCTTCAATGCCCATTTAAACAAAGCATTTCACAGGGCATTTTGTCAAGGACAACTTCCTAATTTGTTCCAAATTCTAATGAACTGAATATTCAAATGTGAGACCATGACCAACACCATGATAGTGAGCTAGATGATCCAAATGCAGCTTTTTCCCATCAGGTGTGGTCATTTACTTCACTGGCCCTCTGCATCACATGGAGCCGTCCTGCCCATGGTTGTTGGAACTAGGCCTGAGCCTTTTGATTATGATGGGGCAATAGAATCACCCTGAAATTCCTGTCAGGAACCTTCCCTTTGGCTTGTCTGTCATAACAGGTCTCCACCTTGTTGCTTGCACCCTCAAATCAAACGGTTTCAAGAAGTCCTTCTACAGCCTTTCATCGGGACTCCTAAGGGCATCCAATCCCAATATCATCTCTTCAGCCAGCCTCATGACGAACAGTCTTATGGCGCTCTATCCCAGGGCCAATTCCAGCAAGACCTCCTTCTCCTCTGGCAAATTTCGCTCGATGATGTCACTATTTCATAGGGCCGATTCGGTTCCCTTGTTGTAAGTCCTCTGCCATGCCTAGTTGGATTATGGTCACATAACCCACTGGTATCCGGCACAGCTCCCCTTGTATCCAGCCTTCCGATATGAGGCTGTCTAAGGCACACAGCGTCAAGCAGGGGACGCGATGATAACTACAGAGCACCACTGTCACGTGGGTCAACGTTGATAAGATTGCCTGTCAGTCAATAAGATTGCAGACAGCATTTCACTAAGTGCCCTGGGCGGCCGCTCATCATATCGGTTGTGTATAGTCCTTCACCAGGTGCCTGAGTCGATCACATCTCTAGCACATACCACTAGAAGGTCGTCGGCATCGTCCTTGGGTTGATCCCCTTTATATGTAGCATCGAATCTCCTGATCTGCTCGGTTACCCCTGCCGCCGGTTACCCGCTCCTCAGGCGCTTTCATGTCTATGCGCAGGCATCGTCCGATTAACGTCTTGGTGTGGACAGTTCCATGCTGAGTATCCCGGCTGGCCACACCCTGAACATAAACCACTGAAAAAATCTCCACCTACATCCTTGGGCTAAATCTCTGTCCCCGCTATAGTACCGAAACCTCCGGATCCTCCGAGGAGGGAATGTTGTAACCTTGGCCGCACCCATCTAAGTGCTGCCGTTTACACCTCGTAGATCGTCGTATTGACGCCAACCATCAGGCGCTGTCGTAGTTCGGCGTCATGCACCCCTCGAAAAAGGAGTAGACAGCTTCCTGGGACACCTAACTAGGTGGTTGGTTCACCAGGGCTTTATTCACCAGCTGTTCTATTGTCCGTATTAACTCTTACATCGTCTCTATTGTCTGTTGCAGACTCGATTTAAGCTGACTGCGTTAGGCTACAGCCAAGCATGGTTCCCGAAGCGGTTTTCGAGGGCCTCCGAGGTCTCCCCGGACTTATGTCAGGATAGCATTCAGTACTTCTGCCACCCGTCCCTGGAGGCTTGCTATCAGCTGTGCAGCCTCTTCTGTTGCCCATCGGTTGAGGTTAGAGACGGCAGTGGCGGAAGACTTCGAAGGTTGACGTCCCGTCATGGCTTGACAGATTTGGGGAGCGCTCCTTTAGATTTTAGTTCTTTGGCACCGCTGTCGATTCTTCCCTCTAGGGCGTTAAGGCGTAAGCCGTGATCTTTCATCGTCACACCAAGATCTTCCACTTTATCCCAAGATCTTCCACGCCTTCTTCATGCCTGTCAGTTGTAAAAATCTCTGTTTTTATCATAGATATTTCTGTTTGCATTTCTGTCTGTATCTGCTCAACTTTGTCCATGCCGAATTCAATCCCAGATTTCATTTTCTTATCCATCTTCTCCTCCTGGCCATGCCGTGGCTGAGTGGTTAAACCTATATTAGTGTACAACAGTGGATCACTCGCTTCAGTCTGGTATTATTGCTCTGTGTATATGGTATTATTTGGAATGTGCAACAAAGTTTGAAAGTGAAATCCTCTAAAAGTACACTAATTAGACAGTGGGACTGGGACTCATTAGTGATGGAAGAATAACTTTCTACCAATACTGCAATAAACAGGTAATCTAATTTGTATAATTAACTTCAAGAGGCTACAATAATTGCAATGAAATTAAGTTTTTAATTCTGTTTGGCATAGAATTTTAGTTTACTCGCATTGTAATTTTAAAAATTCCTTCCTTTCCTTGCATCCAGGTTTCACATAAAAGGAAATAGCATATTGACCAGCATGTTAATAATATTGGCCACAGAGCTAGCACCTTCAGACTGCAATCAAGAAACAAACTTTAATAACTCAGCCTTCTACGTCTACCAGTGAAACTAATTTTAATATGGATCAATGCAAAGCTTTAGTAGCTGCTAACATCCCTTGGAATGTATCGCAAAATCCTACTTACAAAAGTACTGCATGCATTCCATTTTGTCTGAATCAACTTTGAGAAAAAATGTTCTAAATGCTACATATGAGTTGACTTTGTGAACAATTCCCGAAAGCATGAGGATTCCTGCATCTAGTTGTGCATAGATGAAACCACTGGTGCAATAGGGAGGTATATGGGGAATATAATTGCTGGCAAAATGGATCCAGATAAACCCTCTTCCCATTATCTCCTTT
Source organism: Hymenopus coronatus (assembly GCA_030762935.1). NCBI lineage: Eukaryota > Metazoa > Arthropoda > Insecta > Mantodea > Hymenopodidae > Hymenopus > Hymenopus coronatus. The sequence continues at coordinate 90,879,634 of CM060896.1, forward strand.
GTTCTAAACAGCTCAATATAATCAACAGTGAAACAATTGCGCATTTTATTAATAAGAATCTGTAATTCTTGTTCCCCAATGGTACTGATGATTCCAAAGTTCTTCTGTGCACCAATGCTGCATCTTACATGTTGTACTTCACCTCTCCTGAAAACTTTCTATGCAAATATAATTCATACTTGTTTTGCTCATGCTTTGCACACAGTTACCAAAACCATTCAAAATGAACTCCCTAAAATTAATACTCCTATGCCAAACATGAAAAAAAGTATTCTGTACATCCCCTTCAAGAAGAGCATTGTTCATGGCAAACACTTCCTCAACCCCACTTCCTTCCTGTGATTACTGATTGGGGCACCTGGATTGACACTGTTGCATATTATTCTGAACATGTGGAAGAATTAGCCAATGTTGTGAATGGATTGTCAGATGATGGTGTAGCATCTGTAAAAACTAAAAGAATTGTTGCAGGACAGCTCCCTAAAGAATTTGTATACAACACATTTTTCTTTGTTGTCTCCCTGCATTACGAAACTTGAAGCAAAGGAGAAATCCCTATAAGAAAGGATAACCATAATTACAAAAGCTGAAATTAAAGTGAATACAGCAATTGATGACAAAGAGAGAGACAAGTGGAATGTATTATTGAAAAAAAATGCTGGTTTTTCTGTTTTGAAAAAGTCTGTGATATTGTATGGTGAAGATAGAGGTTACAACAACACAAATAAGCATGTTAAATTGAGTAAAATTTAAATATGCTCCCATTCTTCAGTGTCTGAAGAAAGGTCTTTTTCAGCATATAAAATAGTTCTTTGTAATAAAAAATGCAGCTTAACTCCAGAAAATCTAGAGAAGTTAATAGTAATATGTTGCAATGCCAATTATCAATAGGGTATAAAATGATGCAAACATTGAGGAAAAGACAAACAGAAACTCTAACAAAACATGAAACATTGCATTAAATTACATTACAAAATAAAATAATTCATTTTTGTAGTTATTGTTTTGTTTTGTTTTTTTTTTTTTTTTTTTTTTTTTGTTTTTTTTTTTTTTTTTACTACACTTTATTTCCTTATCTGATAGTTGTTTTGTAATTAAAAAACAACTAAGATGTTAATGTTTTTTCATGAGGATATTTATGTTTAATTAAAGGCCAAGTGTTTGTTGTTGTTTATTTCTAGTGCAATTTCTTCTTTTTTCATAGTTTTATATAAACAATAGGTCTATAACATTTGTGTGCATTTCTTTATTTATTTGAAGTCTTAATAAAATTGAACAGCCTAAAATTGTATTGTATTAGTTGATATATTTTAATATTTTTAAAGGCTTTTAGGTGACTTCAGGTTCGTGCTTCAGAGTCTAAAAATTCGAGGTCTAAGTAAATTACTAATATCCACCCAATTACTAATCTTCGTCGGCTGCATCATTTCTTTTTTTAATTCCGGTACCACGTGTAAGTTTATCCTTAGTGCGCATGATCACAAATCACCAATCCGATATGGACAAATTTCCTTCAGCTGGACCCAGCTGTGAATTGTTCTGCCAACACAACAGATTTATTACCAATTATTGCTAATCACATACGATTACACCAGCATATGGAAATATATGTATATAGGTATATATTATAGATATGAACCACAAACAAAGCTAGTACAGCCCAAAAAATTATAAAGTGAAGTCAATAGTAATATATTACGTACATTATTAGAGATGTTGAACTGAAAAACTACTACTTTTAAAAATAAGCAAATTTCGCCTTCGTTTGCATAAGACAGTATTAATTTTACAAGTAGTGATAACTGAAATATGATTTGATTACCCTTATCCTGAGCTTGGAAGAGCGTAATGTAAGGTCTAATAAAGACAAAAGGCTGATAGCAATCATGAAAGAGGCCACGATGTGCCACAGTAAGAGGAATAAAATATTTGTGAAAGAAACTTAGCAAATGAAGGTTTCTCGTTTTATTCACAATGAAGAGACTGCAAAAGCTTACAATTCCATCTCCAAGATTTACGCGATTTTCTTCCGAAAAGCTCATTTAGAGACTATTAAGCTCATATGTTGGTTGCCTTGGTTGTCAAACGCAGTTGAACAATGGAGTAATAATGGCTTGACATGTGTTAATTATGTAGCCTGATGGTGAAGGCTGAGCAGGAATTTGGACTTATTTAAAATAATATACACCAACAAAAATGAATTCTGGCTGGTGTATATGGCGTAGTAAAGCTGTTGGCTCATTAACTTATAATACTTCGCGCTTTCGTTGGATAACCGTTAAAGAAATGAATAGGTTTACGTTTTCCGCAATATTTCTTTCGGGAGTTGTGTTTGCTGTTGCTATAACACTTCTTTCGGAGTATTTCAAGTCCGAGTGCTGTGGGGTGAATTACTTCCCAAATAAGAAGTATAATAAGGTGTTTTCGCCACTGCCTGATGAAAGTCAGCTTCATGTTCCGGATGAAGGGACACTCGGTTTGGTGTTACGCAAATCGGACGTATCAGAAAACGTGGAGAAATCCACAGGTAAGCTTTTAATGTAACTTGCATAACATATACAATCGTCTGGTTTCATTGCTAACACCATAAATGTGTTAAATTGTATTTCCAAAGAATGGTATTGTCAGTTTGCTTTTGTTTACTAATATAATAAGCAAGAATTTACTTATTATACTAAATAAGTAGCTGCCATGACTACTACCGATGGTGTAGTGGTCATCACCTGGTTTCTCATCACTGGGATTCTTGAGCTATTTGTTTGTTTGTTTGATCCCACTGCGAGCAAGAGCCCAGGGACGTTGAACACGTTGAATGTCTATCAGACTAAAGATATGAATGAGCTTCAATGTTTAGAGCACTAAACTCAAATATCTCTTGCACTTTTTGGCGTGCTCTTAACCGTAGCCCTCTTAAGGCGTAGCTGAGGGATTTTTTTTTTTTAAATTTAGGAGAAGCGTGGAGCATTTAGGTTTAAGGAAGCATAGTTAAGGGGTCGAGTATCAATCCAATGTTTAATTCATTGCAAAGTTATGAGCATCAGAATTGTTTCTCAAGTCTAACCTGCATTATGGCCATGATTGTTACGGCTGACTGGTATAAAAATCAAACTAAGATATAAAATAAGTATATTAAAAGATTTGGAAAGGTAAAATGAGCCTGAAGAATTCAATGCCTTAGACAGGACTGGTCTCTGGCCAGTTGCTTTAATCACTGTGCTATTATAGTAATATGCCAATACAGCATTAAATTCCCTGATTGACTCATGTTTTTCTCGGTAAACCACATAAGGAGATTTCACAAATGCCAGCCACTTTTCTGCACCTCAAAGAATCAGTGAATAGAGAGAGACTTGCAACACCTGCCTGCTCTATCTAGATGACATCATTGTCTTAGGCAGCAACTTCAAAAACCTTAAGAAACTGATCAGGATATTTCAAAGGGTGCAGGCAGATAACATGAAGCCTAACTTTTCTGCAAGGAGGTGAATAACTGGACCACAGTCTCATCTTGTGGTGTGGTCACAGACCTGGAGAAGGCTTGAGCAATGAGCTACTGCTGCTGGTTTGTCAGTTTTCTCCAACATCACAAAATCCCTCATTCATCTGATGGAAATGCACATGTTTTGCATGTTTACAGAAGAGGCTAAGAGTGCATTTCAGGTGGTTAAGTCGGCACACTGCAGTGCACATATTTTAGGATTTCTACAACCTGATAGCATCTTAATTGTGGACATCAATGCCAGTGGCACCAGCATTTGGTGCATTCTATCCCAGGCCCAGAATGGCCAGAAGTGAGTAATAGCCTATTACAGCCTAGCTTTCCAAGGTAGAGAAGACCTACTGTGTTACATGGTGAGAGCTCCTGGCAGAAGTAAAGGCACTGGATCACTTGCACAAATACCTGAAAGGTCAGCCATTCCTCCTGAGGACTGACCACTCTGTCCTCGGGTGGCTGTTGAGCTTAAAAAACCTGGAAGGCCAGACAGCCCAGTGGGTTCAGAGGCTCCAAGAATCCCAACTTTACCTTAGGACGTCGTGAAGTAGAAGTTATAACACTGCAGATGCCATGTCACAATGATTCTGTCCAGAGGAGTGTGGCCATTGTATTCTAGGTTGAGGAGAAAGAGCCTGCTGCAGCTGTCTGTCATTTTGGCAGTGCCTGCAGCTGGATGGAGTAGCACAGATCTAAAGAGAAAGGAGTTCTCGTGACTTTTAAATCTAAAAGGGATAAACAATTATTTTGTTCCTCTTCAATAGTGAATACTATGGATTTTTCTTGTAAATTAAATAATTTTACAGCATCATGAGAACTGAAACATGATTGGAGTTTGGATACGCAAAAAAGCAACTCATGTTGACAATTAAATAAAACAGAACCAGTTCAGCCTATTACAGCACCAATTTGCCATATTTCATAGCCTGGTTCACAAACTAATCAATTTTCCATTGAATAAAATAAAGAGTACAGGGGTCAGCTGATAAGTCCCGGGCCTCTCAATGAAAACAGCATTTTAAATTTTTTTTTATTTATTTATTTATTTATTTTTTTTTTTGCTTTTGTTTCTCAACATAATCTCCAGAAAGGCTAAGGCATTTGTCATACCTGTGTTTTAATTTAATTAAACCATCTCTGTGGTGCAATTTATCAAGGTCCTCAAAATAGCTGTTTACCACATCAATGACCTCCTTGCTATGAAATCTTAAAGACATTTTTTGAAGTTTGGGAACAGTTGGTAGTCACTGAGTGCTAGATCTGGCAAATCGGGTGGATGATTAAGCAATTGGAACTTTAATTCGCACATTTTTCCCATTGCAATGACTGAACGATGGGTTGGAGCATTGACGTGATGAACAAGATTTTTTCTTTTTGCCAAATGAGGTCGTTTTCTTTTCACCTCATCACTCAAATGTTACAGTAAGCTTGCGTAGTAGTCACCAGTGATACTTTTACTCTTTTCAAAGTAATCAATAAAAATAATTCCCTGTGCATCCCAGAAAGCACTTGCCGTAACCTTGTTAGCTGACAAAATTGACTTTGCCTTTTTTGGAGTTGGTTCACCTGGCACAATCCACTGTTTTGACTATGATTTACTTTCCAGAGTGTAGTGATGTATCCAAGTTTCATCCATAGTAATAAGCCATCTCAAAAATTCACTGGGATTTTTACGGTAGAGCTCCACATTCTTAACAGAAACAGTTTTTCTTTGTAACTTTTGATCAGATGTAAACAAACACAACACCCATCTTGCACAGACCTTGTGAAAGCCCAAAATATACCTGCACGTTCTTTTGATATGTTTACAGCCTCTGCTATCTCAAACAACTTTAATCTGTGGTCTTCCAGTACTAACGATGAATTTTTTCAATGATCTCTGGAGTTGTCACTTCAACCAGTGCGAGGCTCATCATTAGTGCTCGTATGTCACATTCTAAACTCTGCAACCCACCTTTTAATCATTGAATGTGAAGGGGCAGAGTCTTTCAATGTACTGTCCATTTCCTCCTGATTTCTTTAGGTGTTAAGCCTTTCAAATGGAAGTATTTAATCACTGCTCATTTTTCCAAATCCTCCATTTTCGTGAAAACTCTAAAGTTGTCTTGTTTAAAATGCTGTCCTTCTAAAACTGAACAAGCTATTGACCTGTAACTATGGATACAAGCTAGTCTAGAGTTAAACTATACGAAGCTACCATCTAACTGGCCTAGTGGCGCCAAGACTTATCAGCCGGCCCTCGTACAAGAAGGAATACACATACATACATAAGGTTGCCAAATTGAACAATTTCAATACAAACTTTATTGACAAATTGGTTTATAGATACACAAGAAGAAAAAGATTACATGAAATTACCAATTTAGCAAAACTGGAAAAATCATAATTTAAATTTTGCAAATTTACTTTTCATCCAAAATGGTATTTCTGGAAATTTGAAAATAATTTTAAAGAGTTAAAGCATAAAACTGATTCCTCAAAATGGATATATTATTTGTTAAATTACCTTTTGAAAGATAACACACATAAACCCGGCAATTAAGGATTTATAAAATGAATTGCCTAGACTGCAATTTGATTTATATCAAGAAGACAGAGAAATTTGAGAACTGGGATGAATGAACATTTGAGGAGCATTAGATGCAAACATATAGACAAGCCTGTAGTAGTATATTACTTTTGATCTGAAACAACAAGCTGGAACAACCAACAGTGCAAGCAACCTTGGAACTGAACATAGGCAGATATCCTGAAACCAGTCTTCCCAAATGAATGGGAAATTGAGTTACAAGTGTAAAAAGGTGACTCAGTTTTATCAAAATCTATACAATGGTGCACCACTTCTGAAACACTTTTTATTACTTTATATATCAAGTTCACCATTTAACCAACTTTTTTTTTAGGTTGTTGTATGTACAGTACACATATGGACCTATTTTTAAAACTATTTTTTTTTGGATACAGGAAACCCTAAAACATGCATTTCTGGTGGAATCTCAGGTATCTATTTTTGGGTGGGATACATTATCTTCTATACATATGTAGCAAGTGTGAAGTAGAGAAAATAAAAATTGTTGTTGGAATCAAACAATGGAAAGCAATTCATTAAAAAAAAACGTAATTAACTTGCACTCTTGATAGCTGCATTGATTTATGTAAGGGTGTGAAAACTGCATCCTGAGCTTCAATTTACCAGAAGCATACAACCTCATCAACAGACCACCAGAGGAAACTACTTGAGAGTTGATCTGAAAAGCAACAGGGTGCTGATGATGTGAGCTCATGCTCACAATACTTTTTCTGCTTAGTAAATAGGTGACTGCAGCTAACAAGAGTGTTAAGGTTGACTCCATTTTTAATAATAATTTATTTAAAAAATAAAAAAAAATTAAGATTATGCTTTCTCTAGCACATATGCAAAATGTACATAATAGGTAGAAAAGATTCAATACCGATATTTCACTGAAATACATGTTTTGAGATGACCTGAATAAAAAGAAACATTTTTAAAAAAGAGCATCTGTGTGTTCCTCTATGAACATAATAACTAGAAAATGAAAAGTCACAAAAATAACAAACATGATATAAGACCATTTCTACTAATAGGTAATGCTTATATCAGTTAACATGAAATAGAATAAGCTTTTTAACAATGATTTATCACAATGATGTAGAGAAAGTGGTTCAAAAATAGTAATAAAAAATCTGATGTGTTTTATTCTACATTTCTGTAACAAATCAGTGTTAAAAAGCTTATTCTTCTGTCTACTCCATGCTAATCGAGATAAATATTATCAGAAATTCTTTCTTGTAAGTAGAAGGAAAACTATGAAATACATTAGGATAAAACGATGGTCAAATCTTTTAAAAGCTGGTTGCATGTGGATGAAATCCATTGGCAGGAGTTGACAAATTCCTGTATATTAAAAGTTTAAGTATTTTAAAACTGAAACCAATAACAAGGAAAACCTCAAAAATGGGCAACTCTAGGAAAAAAATATATATGACATAATTGTGTTTCATCAAGATCACCATATTTTGTGTAGTAAATTTTGACTTATCTCTTACAGTTTACTAGTTATGCAAAATCCAGCAAAATATACCCAGAATAAAGAGGTTCTCAGAAAAATTCAAGATATACATTTTATTTTTTGTGTAAATATATTTTAATCAAAGTCGTTAAGAGCCATTTTTGAGAAAATCAAAATATTCAAAAATTTCTCCATGTAAAGGGCAGTTTGGGGTGGGGGAATTTTCCTCAAACTCTTCGTGTTGTATCCCTGCAGGATACTAACTTAAATACCAAGTTTGGTATTTTAATGACTTTTCATTTTTGAGTTATCGTGTTCAAGGACACTGACGCACACAAACATACACACCACCCCCCTTGCTTTTTTTGATACAGGAGACCTTAAATCATGCATTTCAGGGAAAATCTCGGTTTGGTTTTTTTGGGTGGAATGCAACACTTTCTGTATGCACTATGTTCATAGTATGTGTAGAGAAAGTAATAATGAAGGATTTTTTTAATATAAAGAGTTATTTGGAATAGAATAACCTGGTTTTGAAAATCATCACTCATTATTCACTGTCTGACAAGTATGGATCAGTTTTTATGGGACTTACTGTTTTAGAGCTATACTTAACTCCCTCCCCCTACATCTCTCCTTCCACCCTGAGTGCATGCACATACGAATGCAGGGACTTCTAAAGTGTTTTTTCTGGGGGTTTCTGGGGATTTTAAATATTTATTTCTGATTAAATGACATTTAGGATGCAATACTGTACTTTTTCTGCCTGCCACAGTAAGGTGTAAAAAGATAATTTTTCTCAAATGTAAGTTTTTACTTTTTCTAGCACATAGTAAGTACAATGTACATAATAGAGAAAGTATTGAATTCCACTAAAAAATTTGATACCAAGATTTCACCACAAGCGTATGATTTGAGACCCCCTGAATCCAAAGCAAGCTTTTTAGAAAAGGTGGATGAGGTGGGGTTTTTTTTCCAAGAAAATCCCTCATCCCAAACTAACCTAATGGCTCTAACAATTTTGATTAAAATATATTAAAGATGTTTATATGAGCAATAAGATGTATATCTTGAATTACCTGGGAATAGCCTCTGAAGTTCTCTTCATTCTGAATGACTTTTGCATAATGATAAACAGTGGTGTCTATTATGCAAGCCACAATAGACACCAAAAACTTAACTGCACAAAAAATGTAAGATCTCATTAAAATACATAATTTATGTCATTTATATTTCATTGCAGAGGTAACCGTTTCCAAAATATTTCTTGTTAATGGTTTCAATTTTAAAATCCTTATACTTTTCTTAGGCAGGAAGTTGTTGTGGTTATTTTGTTTTACACCTGGCTGGGCAAAGAAGTGAATTTCAATGACAATCACATAGCGACAGATTTTAAAACATTTGACTATTGCATTAGTATAATGCATTCCTTTAGTTCCCTTCTTCTAAGGAACTAAGTTACAATATTGTGCTAATGCTTATCTCAATTATCATGGAGTAGGAAAAATAATTTTTTTTAAGAAGTTTGTTTGTATAAAACATAAAGAAAGTCACATGAGCGTAATATATCAGATTTCTTAAATAAGAAACTACTAAATTACTTTTACACATAATTTGAATATGTCAGAGTGGGGTAATTACAATTGAATGTAAGTACAATTTGGTGTATATATTGCTGTTTAGTTGTATTTTGAATTGTTATTGTTGTATAATGCAGATTGTTCAATTTTATGTATGATTTGCAAATATAAAATTAAAGTCTTTGCTCCTAGTCTACATTTCATAATTAGTTCCTGCTTTGGCTGGTTGCAAGCAATTTGTAGCTGTGCTGTTCATAAGGAAGAGCTGCCAACATTGGAGTTAAAAATGTTGTTGTAAAATAGTATGAGGCAAGCATTGGGCTATAGTGAGCTGCAGAAATTCAATAGGATCATCTGGTTTCGAGATTAATGCAAGATTTGGTTAAGGTTAATGTGTATGGTCAAAATATTGCCATGTTTACGATTGCAATAATACATTTAGGTACTAAGTTAGCGCCTTCTGTACGTGCACAATACATGTTAATAAAAAGTAGACATTTTGCATGAACTTACAAATAAGAAAGTATCTTAAAAAGGGAGGATGGGTGGATTACAGGCTTGTGGTTATGCAATTTTGCTATTTAATCTTCTTTCAGCATTTTATTAATGTAACTGTTACCAGGTAAATAGTGCTCAAACTGTCATCATTCCACAGTAACTCATATTTAACAGAAGGTTAATAACATTACCATAAAATAGAGTTTTCTCCTCTATTTTTACTTTCTCTATACGAACTATGTACATAGTGTATAGAGAAAGTATTGTCTTGCACCCAAAAATTCCATACCGAGATTTCATCGGAAATACATGTTTTGAGACTCCCTGAATCCAAAAAAAGCATTTTTAGAAAAATATTCGTGTGTGTGTGTGTGTGTGTCTGTAGACAGCATAGCTCAAAAACAAAAAGATCATTAAATACCAAACTTGGTATTTAAGTTTGGTATTTTCCAAGGATGCGACGCGAAGTTTTTCAAGAAAATCCCCCCACTGCCAACTACCCTTTATATGGAACTTTTTTTGAACATTTTTATTTTCTAAAAAGTGGTTAAACGATTTTGATTAAAATGTCAAATATTAAAGATATTTACCGGGCAAATAAAATGTATATCTTGAATTTTCTGAGAATAGCCTCTGAAGACTACTTTATTCTGGATGAATTTTACGGAATTTTGCATCACTACTAAACTGTAAGAGATGGATAAAAACTTAACACACAAAAAATGTAGAGCACATTAAATCACACAATTTATGTCATATACAATTTTTTTTTTTTTTTTTTTTTTTTTTGTGGAGTTGATCGTTTTTGAGATATTCCTTGTTTTTTGGTTTCAGCTTTGAGAAACTTGCTTTTCTCATACAGGAATTTGTGAGCTCCTAACCATACAAACAAATGAACTAAAGTCACATAACAACCAGCTTTTGGTTATTGGTTTAGCCTATAGTACTCCCTTATTTCCCTTCTACTTACAAGGAAGCAAGTAATAAGGCTATTTGTGCTATTTTTTTCTCAATTAAAATGAAATAAATAGAAGCATAAGCTTTTTAACAATAATTTGTTGCAGAGATCAGAGAAAGTCTTGTGAATAGAAAACATCAGATTTTTTCTTTGTGTCAAATACTTATTATTTCCTTAACATATTTTAAAATTTAATGCTAAGTTACTGGATGCTTAGTTTTAAATTAGCATTAGTTCACATTAAAGAAATTATATGCTTACTCTACCAATCATAAGAAGGTGCTATTTAATAAAGAAAACAAAATATTAGATTTTTTCTTTGTGTCAAATACTTATTATTTCCTTAACATATTTTAAAATTTAATGCTAAGTTACTGGATGCTTAGTTTTAAATTAGCATTAGTTCACATTAAAGAAATTATATGCTTACTCTACCAATCATAAGAAGGTGCTATTTAATAAAGAAAACAAAATATTAGAAACATTTTTCTACCTTTAGTGTTGGAATTGAGACCAAGTAATATCTATTATACTTTCCATAGCAAAAATTATGGCTTTTTACTTTTTGAGTACAGTAGAGAAACAAGAGGAAAAGTGCTAACTAAGTTTGTTTCTGACAAGTTTGAGATCCAAAATATGGATGATATTAGTGAAATTTCATTGGAAATTTTAGGCACTTTTTAAATAAATATGAAAATATCTCAAAATTAACTCTTAAACATGCAAATTAATTTGATAAAAATGCCATTCATAACCCTTTCATTTTTACCTTGTGCGGAAGTGGTTTGAATAGCCATGGTCATTATTGTGACACCTAATGGTCTGGCCATCCATACAAAGCTGAATGTCACAAGTTTGAATCCTGGCAATTGCAGTCAATGTGCCTGTGGTAAAGGATGGGGTGGGCCCATGGGGTGATGGTGTGCATGGTTGAGACTGCAGTTGCATGGATTTTTCGTTTTATTTACAAAAAAAAAGAATACTTAATAGTTTTTCAACAGAAAATCACTGAAAATGTTTGTATTTATTGTTTAAGGTCAGTGTAATTAAAAACTGCTAATAAAAATATTAAAATACTCTAAAACACTACCTAAAATCACTTTTGCATAAATACAAATTAGCGCATTTAGGGCTTAACAGAAACTAGAGTTAAAAGACTTTCCAACCAAAATAAAATTCATCAGATTAAAGACTAAGCATATTATATGTGTCAGCTTGCATAAGTATATCCTCCTTTTATATTCAATGATTACAGAATTTCATGCTTTCAGTTTCAGATTCTGAAGCATTAAGCTCATTATATGCTGCTTTGGAAATGAAGAAATTGGGAAAAAATGACAAAGCATTAAAATTGTTTCAACATGCTGCTGCCCTAGCACCAAAACACCCAGATGTCTTAAATCACTATGGAGAATTTTTAGAAGAAACACAGAATGATATAATGACAGCAGATCAGTTGTATTTTCAAGCATTAACATATTCTCCTGGTCACACAGAGGCATTGGCAAACAGGCAGCGAACTGCTCAAATTGTAGAGGAAATGGATCGAAGCACTTTGCGAAGGATAGATGACAAACGTGACACACTTTCAGCAATTCCTGATTCCAGCTCAGCATTTCGACGTGCAAAGAAGGAGGCATATTTCCAGGTATTTTGTAGTGAATAATATTTTGAAATTCAGGAACAGTGCCATAATATATTTTCATACAAAGAATTTAGTGGAAGTTGCATATGCCAGCTCATTTGGAATGAAGTTCAGACCAGTGGACAAGTCTGCCCCCTTAGTGCAGTGGTAGCATGCCTGCCTCTGGTGCAGGAGACTGGTGTTGATTCATGGTACTGCCTTGGGGACTTTTTCTCCCATTGGGAGGACTGGATGTATGTACTTTCATCCTGCAGCAGGGAAATAACACCACCATTGCTGTATCATCCTTGCCTGAATACCATGATCTCTCTCCCACAATTCCATCCTGGCCATTGACTGACCTTAGGCTGAATATTCACATCGTAATCATCAATGGATTAAACTTGGTTGTACAGAAACTGAATTTTTTCATTTTTTCCCTAATTTAGCAAATGTATGTGTTTGCTAAAAGTTTTTATGTTCACCAGCTAAGAGTAGGTATTTGTACCTTATTTTGATAATTGATAAATATATACATTTTTAATTTAGATTTCCACTCTTACCAAATTTATAATAGGAAAGCATGATGTATTTTGTGTTTCCTTATCCATAATAGATCTATTTTGTCAACTTTAATAATGAAACAATTAAAAAATGTGTTCATTGGCTAGAGTATTTTTGTAGCTTTAATTATTTAGTTGTTAGACATTCCATGTCTATATACAATGCAAGAGTGGTTTATTGATTGATTTTCAGAACAGTGATGCACAATACTTGAATCCAAATTAACACAGATTTGAGTAGGACAGTTTTCTCAAATTTTATATGTATCCAAAACAAGTTAGAAACAGGCTTCACTTTAAAACAAGATAATGCCTTTATAAAAGAGACATAAATAAGAAGGAAACCTACTTTCTCTTACAAAATGAGGCTACTTAGTCAAGTATTGTTACTGTTCTGGATACTAAGAATATCATAAGAAATGACAACAAGCAATATCTAGAAAGAGAATTAGGGTAGGAGCAAGAGTTCAGTTTTCATATGGGGAAAGTTTTCCAAACTTTCATGTAAATTACTAACAATGTTTAGCTTTTATTTATTTCTTATTAAATCAAATTTTTTTAAAATTACAGTTGTCATAATTAGTTCGCACTTTGTGGCTCTACATTTAATCCTGAAGAGCTACCAACATTTGAGTAAAAACACAAGAAATGTGTTAAATGAAACATTGCCAAATGAGTTTTAAATTGTTTGGCTCTTACACAAAAATAAAAGACAAATAGCAATAAACGAGTATTAGATGAATGGAGGGTATCAGACAATAGTGAATGAATCAGTAAAAGTCCTCTGTTGAAATTATTTTCCTCTGGTTTCAAGATTTATTGAAGGTTAGGTTTTAATTAGTATGTGTGTATATGTGTTCGTTTCTCCATGTTCCTTCAATCTGTTGTTCAAATTCCTTATGCTTTCCCTGTAAAATTTTTACAAACACACTGATAAGTCAGACTTTGTATGCCATTTTTGTTTGGGACAAGATCAAACTGTGAAAACAAGATTTGGATATATGGAAAAAAAATTATATTTGTAAATATTAGAGTAATTTATTAAATTTTGAAATGCTGCTGCTGAGTGCAGTTTTGAAATTATGCAGAACTATTGTTAGAGGGCAACAAGGTTATAGCACAGAAGAGGAAGATTCAACACTGTGTTAAGGCACCATTTACCTGGAAGATAGGAGTGAACCTCCTGATAAACATTTTCTTTTTAGCCATTAGACAAAAGTAAAGCAAGTTTTAATATGTGACACACTCTATGTTTAATATAAATCTCTCTATGTTAAAAGTGTTTCAAACCTTAACAATTTTAAGAATTCTGAGGTAGAAGATTAATTATCAGTAGTGTAGAAATGATTGGTAAAGTAAAAGGGTCTTTGATGCATACTTTGCTTCTAGGGGGCCAAGTAGGCTGTGCTTTGTCACACAAAAATGGCAATATAGAATATTACAGGTTTTAAATAACTTATTAATGTTCATCACATAAAATATGTTTAAGTTTTAGTCTGATTTACATGTAATAACCTTCCTGATATTATCAGACATTAGTTTCTTTGTTAGTGAAAAATTAACTGAAGTCCATTAGCCAAAAACTCATTTGTAAAAGTAGCAAGAATGTTCATTAAATTCATTGGTAGGTAAACAAGTTTGACATGAGCATTTAGCAAGGCTCAAGATAATGGATGGAATATTAATAACTTTGTATTTAATTTAGAAAAACATGTTTCCTCCATAGAATGGTTGTGTTCAGCTAGATCAAGTTTGAAATACATAGAGTTTGAAATTTTCATTTGTTAAGCTAGAGCATTTTCATATTACATAATTCAGGAAAAATTGTCTCTTAAATATTAAGACACATACTAAAACAAACTACAAGATGGTAATAACCCAGTACACCTAGACAATAAGCCATGGTATTCAAATAAATAGTTAGCAACTTAAGTTATCCTTATTATCCATTATTAAACTTTAATTGTATATTCTACACTATTTTCTACATTTCTATGGTATTTTGTACATGTAAGTATAAAAAAATATTTATTGGTGTGTAAAGACACACTGACGACATTCATATGGCCTTGATAGTTGCATCATTAAGTAAGCTTATCAGTCAAAGTTTTGTTCTTTTTATTGTGACCTTGATCTAATATAAAATTTAGTATTTCAACATTGATAGAAATTTCAACAATAAGCACAACACATAACATTCTTAATAACATTTATTTTTATTTCTTTTTGTTCTTAGAGCTTCAGTTTTTTCAGATAAACATATTGCATTATTCATTGTCATTGCAGTACCTTACTATTTGCCAGAAATGTCAATCTCCCAAGTAACAATCTTGCACTTCCCCTAAAATTTCAGAATTGTTGTTTGTAATATTGAATATTTCACTCTCATGGTGTTTGAATTACTCAAATAAGAAAGGAATTTATAAACATTAGAATAAAAATGATAAATATAAATTCAATTTCTTACAGCACATTTATCATACCGTTGGTATAGAAGGCAACACCATGACATTATCACAGACTCGTTCCATTGTAGAAACACGAATGGCTATTGCAGGGAAGAGCATAATGGAACATAATGAAATTCTAGGCCTGGATGCTGCAATGAAATATATCAATGCAACACTAGTCAACAGGTATCTGCAAATATAAGTTCAAGCATGGTGCAACTTGTAAGCTTTCTCTGTTCTAAGTCTCTTAATTGATAGGCTTTCTTTAATACTTAAAAGTAAACTATCAATGTGCTCATTTTGAAATGATGTTCTACTTACTGATGAAACTTTCTTCTTCTTCTTCTTCTTCTTCTTCTTCTTCTTCTTCGTCTTCTTCTGCTGCTGCTGCTCCTCCTCCTCCTCCTCCACCTCCTCCTCCTAGTTTACCCAATATATTTTCAATCCAACATTCCCTTGGACAACTTTGTGGCAACCCCTTTTGGGTTAGAGTGATGCAAGGCTTTTAGGTTCTATCCATTTGCTCTGATAATGGTGCATCTGATCAGTTAAACATTATAATTGTAATTCTTCAGAGTTCAGAGTTGTTCTGCTCAAGTACTGGATCTATTGCATGAAAGTGTATTTTTAAGATAAGAGAAGAATATTTCCTTTCTTAGCACAAAAGTAGTATGTCTTCCTGTCCAATAGCCCTAATATAATTATCCTTTTTTTTTTTTTTGTCTTTTTTCAAAAAATATGTGTTATCACTATCAGGTGATGGTTCTTTACATACTGTTGTTTATTTCAATGGCAATCTCACAAATCATTCACAAAAATTTTTTTATACTTGATAAGTATTTTCACAGCTCATATTAAAAGCATGCAGAAGCTTGAGATAGACTTAGCAATTTAAGAGTTTATTTAATATATAAATCATTGAAAAATTCAGGCAGAGAGCAACGAATGCCTTGGAAATAAAAATTTAATGGTTAATGAGACATATATATTTCATGTAGAAATGGTTGTCTATGTCTTAGGTTCCCTGCTATAAAATCAATTAATAGTAAAGAGCACTTTGTGGATTTTTACTGAAAATTCAATATATATTTTTTATTTCTTGTGCTAATATTTTAAAACATATGTTATTTTAATTAACTTATTTGTGTCATTTTTTGAGAAACTAAAATCGGAATAAATTCTTTGAAAATTATTGTTTAAGGGAGGGCTACTTTATAAATATTTATAGCATTAAAAGATTGAATAATTAAGCATCAATTTTATCCAGTAAATGTTTTGACAATGAAAAGAAGATTCAGTGTAATATGGGCATATTGCCATAATAGCGCAGTGGTTAGAATATTGACATGTAGAGCTGAAGATACATTTTTACTTTACATTTTACATAGGTAGAAAAGGTATTGCATGCCACTCAAAAATTTGATAGCAAGATTTCATGAAAAAAAAAATGTTTTATGGTCCTTGTATCCAAAAAAACACTTTTAGAAAAAGGTGTGTGTGTGTGCGTTCATCTATGAACACAACTCAGAAACGAAAAGTCAGTAAAATACCAAACTTGGTATTTAAGTTGAATACCTTCCAAGGATGCAACATGAAGATCACAAATAAAATGTATGTCTTGAATTTTCTGGGAATAGCCTCTAAAAACCTCTTTATTCTAGATAAATTTTGCAATACTGGTAAACCGTAAGAGATAGACAAAAACTTATTACATAAAACTGTAGATCTCATTAAAACACACAGTTTGTCATATACAGTTTTGTTTGTGGAGTTAACCATTCCGAAGATATTCCTTTTTATTGGTTTCAGTTTTAGAAAACTTAAATTCTCATACAGGAATTTTGTGTGTACACCAGTGTACTTACACTATTTGCAACACTGAGCACATGGCATTTATAACTTTTCCTAAACTGCAAAGATTTATTTACATCATTAAATGAGTATAAACTCCTGTTTCACTTAAATAGTTATATCTAGTAGACAAAAAGTTACTGGAAATTATTATTATTAATATTATTATTATTATTATTATCATCACACAGAAATAATAATTGGCATTTTATGATGCTTTTCAGGTTTCTAGAAAAGAACATTTGGCACTTAAATCATTTAAGAAAAACAGTCCTCAATTAATAAATGTATTTGTTTGTCTTGTCCATACAGCTTTCACATGCATGATTCCATTATTAATGCATCTCTTTAGGTACAGAAAGCAAATTTAATAAAATGCAAGGATATCATGATTGTTTAACGAGGCCTTCGTAGCTCCTATTTCTTTTCCTCTATACTCTCTCCGTGCTAAGCAGTATTCACGCCATTTGCTGCGATACAGCTTTCACATGCATGATTCCATTCTGTATATCCTTTCAGAAGATGTTTTAGAGATTTTGTTCAAGAATTATGTAAAAGATGATTTTATTAATCAGCAAAATTGAAGATGAGAACTGAACATTATTAATGCATCTCTTTAGGTACAGAAAGCAAATTTAATGAAATGCAAGGGTATCATGATTGTTTAACGAGGCCTTCGTAGCTCCTATTTCTTTTCCTCTCTATACTCTCTCCGTGCTAAGCAGTATTCACTCCATTTGCTGCGATAGTCAAAGCATAGCAATAACTAATGACATGTTGGAACAAAAGGACAGTTCTGATTACTTCTCCCCACCTTTTCTTGTCCTCATTACAGCAACACCCTCTAGCCATGTATTGCAACTTGTCAGCAGCTCATTATTCAGTAGTGATGCCTTACTCCTTATGAAAAATCCTGTAAGATGGTAACAAAAACTGAGAGATGCTCCCAAACAGTGCATTTTACTGTATTTGCTTTCCGTACCTGGTGCATTTATTTGGGCGTAATTAAGCTAATTCTGTTGCAGAATGGGTGGCATTACTCTTGACGATATTCTGGAAATACATCAGCGTGTGATGGGTTTTGTTGATCCTGTTGAGAGTGGCCGTTTTCGTAGAACACAAGTGTACGTAGGAGGACATGTTCCACCAGGACCTCTGGAAATATCTGTGTTAATGCGAGAATTTGAGTCATGGCTTAACTCAGAACGTAGTATACGACTGCATCCTATTCGCTATGCAGCTTTAGCACATTACAAGCTAGTTCATATTCATCCTTTTACTGATGGCAATGGACGCACAGCTCGGCTGCTAATGAACACCATACTTATGCAAGCAGGCTTCCCACCAGTCATCATATTAAAACAAGATCGACTAAAATATTATGAATTCCTTGAGATGGCCAATGAAGGTGATATAAGACCTTTTGTGCGCTTCATAGCAGAATGCACAGAACGAACATTGGATCTCTTTCTTTGGGCTACCAAAGAATACAAGATAGAGTTCCCAGCACTAGAGCAAAAAAATTGGGATAGGACTATACGAGTAGATGATGATGGTAGTGGAGATTTTGAAGATTAGTGAATATCTCAGGAAAAAGAGAGCTATCACCAAAGATGATAAAATTTGTATATAAATTTAATAACCAAATATAATGATAGAGTTATTTTTAAAACATTGATTTTTTCATACCTTATATCTGTGGAAAAACTGAATAATTGCTTTAAGTTATAACTTGATAGCAATATTGCAATGAAGAATATGGACATTCCTATTTTGTAGAATTGTATAAATAGTTTTACTCATGGCAGGCATGAGGTATTTTTTATGAGTTAGTATTTTCAAATGCAGTCTTTTGTTTTTTATTCACAAAGAAAGAAAGTAATTTAAAATCACTACCTTGTAATTTTAAATCTTTAAAACATCTATGGGGAAGAACTAAGCAAACTTTTGAACTTTTTTTGCTAAAGGGATACTTTAATATAATGTTTGCAAACAGAATGCCAGAGCAGATAATTGAACAATTGGCATTTGTCTTATTATAGAATTTGATTCCATGAGTGTAAACACTATGTTTGAAACTACGTGATCATGTGTTACAATTTACAATACACACTGTAATAGGAAAAGCTACTTTTCTAAAAAAAAAAAAATGATGTATTTATCACAAAAAAATGTTATTTTCCTAAAAGCAACTTAAAGCAGATATATTTAAACATTGTTATTTATAAAACAACTGATATGTATAGTAATATCTGTGAAATGAAAATACAGGCAATTTAAGCCATAATTTTAATCTTGTGATTATTATTTTTACATAAGCATAAACTGCTTTTCTAATCTTTTTTTCTGGGTTAACTTATACAAATTTAACATTTCATAATATCTAATTTTCTACCATATAACTGATGAAATGCAAACCTCTTGACTTGTGCTAAATCATAGTACCTTTGTTCACTTATTTGATTTGCAATATGTATCTGCCCATCTATTAACAGGAGAAACAAAAATCATATCATGTGGAAGTTGCTTAGTGATTCTCGAAACCTAAACATTAGCTTGAATCTGCTACAAAGAGAATATCTTTGTTTCCTCTACTAATACATATCTATTATAGGTAGTAGTATTATTGCAGTCTATCCAAAAATTTGACGTGCAGATTTCATTGGAAAAACATATTCTGAGATCCCCTGTTTCAAAACAAATCATTTTTAGAAAAAGATTCAAGTGTGTGTCTGTCAACAATGTAAATCAAAAATTAAAAGCTGGTTAAATAGCAAACTTGATATTTAAGTATCTAGGGATGCAATATTCAGAAAATCGCCTTCTTCAAGCTATCTTTTATGTGGAAACTTTTTGAATATGTTGATTTTCTCAAAAATGACAGTTAAAGATTTTATTGGTAATATGTGTGTAAGGTGTCTTGGTGAAAAATTAAAAGTATTTCAATTCTCTTAAGCCCTCTTCATTCTGAATGATTTTTGCATAATGGGCAAGAGAAAAGAGAGATAAAATCTTACTGGAGAACAAGTATAGATCTTGTTAAATCAAACAGATTTTTTTTTTAATTTAACAGTTTTTAAGATATTTTATTCTTATTAGTTTTCAAATACTTATTTTTTCTGAAAAAGGGAAATCATTCTTTCTTTTCTTATGGTGTTGCAAATAGCATAAAATTTCAAGGTATACAATTCATTCTGACTAATTAAACCACCGGGATATAATAGATATTTCTATGCTGTCCAGTTGATCTTTTGGGGTAAAATTTTACGACTAAGGATTTTTCCAGGACTGGCCGAACCTTTAGCTCTGTTCATGTTATTGCATTAAATGTGGTGATTGTTGTGTTACTATATGTTTTGAGGTCTTCTGAATCCAATGTGTGTATGCTTGAGGGGGAGAGAGATATCACGTGGCAACCAGCTCTTAAAAAATTTGAACATCGCTTTAGCCCAATGTATTACCTTATTCCCCTTGTACTTCAAGGAAATATTTAATTAAACAATCACAGATTGCATGAAGTAGATGGAAGATTAAGCTCTTGTGTAAATAATTTGTTGCAAAATAGGTAAACATTGTCATGCGAGTGTCAGACATCAGATGCTTAAATAGCCGAAGGTGAAAACACATCGGGAAAAGTTTTTAGGTATGTGAAGCCATAGAGTGTCTGGTCGACTCAATCTGTATTATTTTATAAATTACTACAGTGCTGCACAGTGTTAATTCCAATTGGTTTTTAACTATTTTGTAACTAATTCTCCATCAGTACTTTCAATTTGGGGCTATATACTAAAAATAGTATAAGTTATTATCATTCTGGGATCTAAAGTTTTTCATACCAATTCATGAATAAATAAAATAACTTTTAATTTAGTTGCCTCAGTATTCATCCAAATTGAAAAACTCCAGAATATTTTAATTTACAGTTTTATTGTATGTATAATTTTTCCCTCAAGTTTCGCGAGTTAATGTATGATAATCTTTTCGCATAGGGTTCAGAATGTTTATTTCATTTGCGTGTTGATCATCTGGTACAGCTTGTTCATTTGAAAAATGTCAACCTTTAAAGCTATTTAAAACTTTTAATGGAAGATTTTTGCTATGTTAAGTCTTGAAAAGTAACTTTTATTTTTTGTATGAATTGTATTGTTTTCATTCTTATCATCAAGAGTAGGCTATGTTGCTTATATGTATTTTGAAATAATACATGGTTTCCCTGTTCCTTTAATCATATCCTCACATATTCAGTTCTTGCATTGCACTCTTCAAAATGTAGCTTACCTAATGTTGATTTTTTCTCCCTTTTTAATAAATTATACAGTTTTCTTATTTTTAGTCTTTTGAATGAATTGTTCCTTATGAAAAAATATTGCTATTTTGTGACATTAGCATTTTTTACTATTATTTTATTCATGTATAAAACAGTTGTGGAGAGAGGTAATTTGTATCATTATATTTGGTTTGAATGAAATGAGTATCAGAAAAATATCTCTATACCTCTAACAGACACTTTAAAGCAACAGGTTATAACACACTTTTTCATTTTTAAGTATAATTATGACACCTCAATTTGACAACTGCCTTTTGAATTGTTGTGTGTCAATCTTTGTACTTTGAAGATGTTTATAACCTCTCACTTAATGGATCACTTGATTGAATTAGGTAATGAGTATTTCCTGATACTGTCATATTGCTCTACTGGTAACTTAAAGGCTTAAGAGAATGCATTATGTAGTAAATTTAAAACAAGGATTGCAAGTGACTTCCTGAAATCCTATGCTGAAACATTTGTATAATGCATTTTCTTTACCTTTTTGCTGCAAAGATTGATTGAATTTTGAGAAGTTTGTATATATGATATTTTTGTATGAGTTATTAAAACTTAAGATTAGGATTATATGTAATAGTAGTTATCAGCTTCTAGAATGATTAATTTATTACACTAGTTGTGCTTTTAAATGATTATTAAACTTTTATTGATGCACAGTATATGTTTCAAATCAATGATCTTTCATACAGAGATTTTTAGACACATTTTTAATGCTTCACCAAATAGATTTTTAAATTTTATTGTGCTTAAAACTCAAGCAAAGTCACTAACGAATTCATTAAATCCTAAAAGTGAATCAATTGTTGCTAATTTGTTAAAGCAAAGCAGAGCCATCAGCTGTACAGCTTAAGACAAAAAATTATTCAGCTCTTTATTCCTAAATATTTCCAAGTTTAAAATTGTTTGCATAAACTACAATAGCTATAAAGCAAGATACAAGTGCTTTGAAGGGAGAGCATTTTGTAGCCAAAATACTCAGTATATAAAGTGATGAATAACCTCATTCATTCAAGTACTGCTTTGCAAAACTTCTTTTAGTTTTTTTACCCCATCTGTTTTTAATGAATACCTAAGTAAATGTCTTCAGTGTCCCCCTTTGCCCCTGTTCTAAAATTCTTATTCTTTTTAATTCAGGAAACCTCCAAATGTGTATTTCTGGTGAAATCTTGATTTTGATGAAAAGCAGTATTTTCTGTAGCTAAATAGGTGCTAGAGAAAGTAAAAATTGCATGTAAGGAACATTTTAAATTTTGAAAGGGGTCCAATTAATTTAAAATTGGGCATCACAATTCTATGTCATGGTCGAGATTTTTAAATTTTCATGTGATGAGTTTAATTAAGTACATATAAAAATATGCATCACACACAAGTTTATAAGAAACCAGGCTTAATCCTTTAAGGTAATCAATTGGAAAAAAAAAAAAAAAAAAAAAAAACCCTAACTCTATATTAAAAAAAATAAAAAAAATAAACTTATTTTCTTCTTAAATTAAGTTTTATGTACCTAGTACAAAGTCCCTTATTATGCTCTTCAGGGTGCTTAAGGATGTAGAAGGTGGGACAGTGCTATAAAGGATAAACTATTGACAAATTTATAAATGCTATACTATTTCATTTAAAGTATATTTTATTGTTCAACATCTAATGCCAAAACATTACATTATCTCATTGTGGTTATCCATTTGTAGAAATAGGTTTCTGGTTTGCAGCTTTGTGCTATTACATATTGCTATACACAATGCAGCATTTAAAGACAGTGACAGATTTTTCAACTCATAATATATAAAAAACATAGTGATTGAACAGTTATATGACTAGCTTGTGGGCTGAGAGAAAGAAAAGAAACCCTCACATGTAAATATTTTGTCCTTGTCCAAAATATTTCTTTGCTTTATATTCAAACTGTATCAGTTTTAATATGAGGTTGTTATTCATTTTTGGATTAAGGGAATTTGCCAGCCACAGTTTTTTTTTGTATTACAATTCATCACACAATTACTATTTGCCACCATTAAGATTTATCACACAATTACAATTCATTGCACAATAATTATAATTTTTAGCATTACCACTTATTTTGATATATTGTTTTGTTGGTATCAGATTGATATTAGTGCCTATCTGGGTAAAAGCATGATTCTCATTTTCATCTTTTTATGCTGGCATCATTCTATTAAGTCATGTTTTGCTGTCTGTCAACAATGCATCATATTGTATTATATTTTTCTGGTTTCTTTATTTTTTGTTATTTCTATGTTTTCCAAATTATGGGTGAAAAAAAGATACAATGAAAATGAAAGAGGATATCATAAACTTATACACTAAGCTTACATGTATACCAAACAGAAAAAGGGAGTAGTATGACATGATTTACCAGAGGGATGTAACTCAATGAACTCCTCTATTTCTTCCCTGGCATGATTGTGTCGAATACATTCAATCTGGAGATATAAGGGACTGTCTATGCTTGTGCTTATTATGGATTACTCTTTGGGTTTCTCCCTCATCCCTCTGTCCCAGCAGTCACATAAGTTGCAAATGAACACAATAGTCTAAGTATAATATTGTGGCCCCAGACTGGAAGTCTCTTCCTCAATAATCCTAATCCTAGCATATGAAGAAGAAGAAAACAGTAAATTTAGATCAGTTTTTTTCACTAATATCACTGGTACAAGAGCCACTGTTTATATTTTGAGCCTAATGTTAAAAAAAGTAATTTGTCATTGTAAATTGCTTTTTTGTTTCTCAAAATCTCCTTTATGATCAATACACTTTTTCATACGTTCAAACCATTTGTCATATCATTTTTTCTAATCTACTTCAAACACCTCCAGAACATTTTTTGAATGCATTAATGGTTTCTTTTGCCTATGAAAATTGTTGTTCATACATTTTATTCTTGATGTTCAGGAATAAAAAGAAGTCATTGGGTGCCAAATCCGCACTATATTTTGCATGAAGTAGTCAATTGTTATATGAGATGTGTGAGCATTGTCTTCATAAAGAACGATCCGACGGCACTTGTTTGATTATCTTATTTCACAGAAGACTTCCAGCAAACAAATGGTTGGTACTATTCAGAATTTACTGTTTTAGTTCCTCTAAAGGCACTGTTGCCATATGACCAGTTTTTCTGGATAAACCAGGCAACCATTTGTTTTGAAGTGCTTTGAGTAAACAACTTTTGTTGGATTTGATTGATCTTGAAACACCCGTCAACTGTTTACTTTCTGGCTGATATGCATAGATCCATGATTTGTCATCTGTTACAATCTTATATACTCTTTTGAAGCCCATCGTTGTATTTCTTGAGCATTTGTGTGCACCAGTCACAAGCATTCTTTTGAGACGTGTCAAATATGAGGGATCAACGAGAGCGAACCTTTTTCACAGCTAAATAATTATGCAAAATTTTATATATACTAGTGGAATAATGCCTAGGTAGCCCACTGTATGTAGCAGGACGATTCACAGCATCGATATTTTCTGGCAACAACTGATTTTGGATGACTTTCACGAATTTTGTCGGTGAGAAAATGATGGCCATAATTAAACTTATTATACCAGTGTTTCACAATGGCAAAGGATGGAGTTTCATCACCAAATGTAGTAGTAAGTTGATCCATTGTCTTTATAACACATGTCAAAACTTGTAATAAATCATTGCACAAACATTAGTTAAAGCCATCTTTTCGCTAAGACACAATTTTAAAATCTCTGCAAACAGCACAAATAATGCTCTATTGACTAAATGTCTTGAGTAGGTAAAGGTCAACAATGCGAAATTTTCCAGAGCTCTTTCTTTTAGATATTTCATTGCTAGTACTATCGTTAATAAGGCATGCAAATTTGTTTCCAACAGCTACTCCTTCATTTTCTATTTCAGTTTGTGCTAACCTTTGTTGACAGCCTGGTTTCTGCCAGTGACATTGTTCATCATTATTAGTTTTATTTGTTATTTCCAGTATTGTGTTTCCTTCTTTCAGATATCTTGTTTCATCTCTTGCTTATTAAGTGTTTTACTTAATATCTCTATTACCAGCTGAAGCAACTATCCTCAGATTCCATAACCATTGCTGATGATATGCAACCTGCAGCGACTTCATCATACATCTCTTTTTCTTCAACATTCACTTTGTTTTTTCTGTTATTTTATTTCTGCATTCACATTTACCAACAGGTTTTTTGAACATGTTTAGAAATGTTGTACCCAGTTGTTTCCGTATCACTTTTTGCCATTTTGGACATACACTTCCAATAATGTTCTTGGCAAGCATGTATAATGAAAAGAAACAAGTTCCTTATCACCAAATCTGTCCTAACTTACAGGTAAAGATGTATAGTATAATTTACATAAATGACTACTGAGATAGTTTTGAGAATACTCTTGAAAGCAAAACATACACAGTTTGCCTAACTACAAGTATTGTGTACTCATCCTAATCATTTTGTAATTATCCTTTCAGTAAACTCTCAGCAACTTACTGTAAATATCAACAAGAGCTTGCTGTTATACAATTTATGTTTTAGTCTTAAGATTTAATAGAATAAATGTCTTGTATTACACACCTCCATCCTCAAGATTCTAACATTAAATTACCTCTAAAAAAGAGTATTAGCAGTGTGTGTATCCTGGTTTAATTTCTGAATCATTAGCTTTCATTATGATTAAATTGTGTATTGGAAGAATAAATAACTGCAGGGAAAATTTTTAATGGGTTTCTGTAACACAAGGAAGTCCAATAATATTAAGGTAACCACTATGTAGTATGTTATGTTTACAAAAAAATAACAGCATGTGAGTTAGTGTTTCTCAACCTACCAGTATTACCTCCAAAAGAGTAGGTCAGGCCTGGGTAACTGCCTAATTCACATTGACCATGATGCATTTTGTTGACATTGGCTATTTTTGTATCACATAGTATCTAAGCAACATCTTGATTCACTTCCATTTTGAAACAGCTGTATATTAACTTGAAATGAAATAATACAAATTAAAGACAAACATTGTATAAAATAGCATACTTTTGAATTTTTCCTAACATTTTTTACTATGTGGTTACCTACCACAAATATATCAAACCACCAACCACTTTAAACAAATGAATATACAATGAATGTCATATTGCAAAGTGTAATTGAAATTGACTTCAGCTCTGGAAGCAAATCTGTCATAAGCTGTACATTTAACAGAATGTCTATAATATTTGAGCCACAATTAAGGTGTGTTAATGTGAAAATGCATATATTTCATAGAATGCTGTTATATAACATGCTGCTTGAAATACATGTTTTAATATTATTTGTTTTAAAGAAGAGATATACTGCACAAAAAGCTATTAGTTGAGCAAAAGTAGAAAAAATGTTGTAAATTGCAAATTGTAGGAGAAAAAAATGTGAGGCTTGCTTCTAGAATATTAGCGTAAAATATTATAAGCTTTGAATGTAGTTACATAAGCTAATATGTTGCATGTCTGTGATATTTGTTTTCCTATGGTAGTTGAGTCTTTTATGATGTGACAAGTATATTTTTGTAAATGTAATTTGCCCTTCTTTAGAATTTATGCACTTCCTCTTCAATTGTGAAACTTATTGCACACAAGAATGGAGAATGAGATGATACAAGTGCTCAGTTCAAAAGAGTCTGTTTGTTTATAACTCAATTAATATTATCAGGTGATCCAGTATACAGAGTGGGAGGAAAATAAGTGCAAATAATTTGATGTTTTAGTAGAGAACATATAACGCATAAGTATCTTATTTTGTCCTCTTACTAATAGTAGGGTCTAATGTGTTTTGAACTTTCCTGAGCTATGCCTCTACTGTGTTTACATACATCACTCCACATATATTCAGGCAGGGCAGAGAAGGGCCAATCAACCATGTGACTTATGTAAACAAACAAATGTGTGAGATAGGGAATAATAGCCATCCTAAAAACATGAAATTTTAATGATGAACATAGCTTTAGAAAATAAATAAAAAAAAAATCTATAAATATTGGATCATCACAACGTCCTCAAATGCTGATACAAATATTTGCATTTATTCACCTCCCACCCTGTATAATACAGGAATTGGCAGTCTTATGTTGGTGAAATTATTATGTATGAGTTCTTAAGGACTAGCATATATGGACAACTGTGCATTCTGCAAATGGAAATGAAAATATTGTATTTGCCAACAAAAATGTTGTTATAAATTTTCAGTGGATTTTTTCAAAATCCTTCATTTATGGCAGTTTTTGCAGTTTAAGCTAAAGCTTAAGCATTAATAATGTAAGGATGCCAGATAAGCTAGACTTACACTTTGGTTTAAGAGTTGCAAGTTTCAAGTTAGGCATGTGGATTTAGTGAATTTCCATCATTTGTTTATAATGATGCCATTCTTAAAATAAATTTTTGTAGATTAACAGCAACATAGTTAAAATGAGCAAAAAAATTAGTTCAAAATGTAATGAGAATTTTACATATCAAGAACCGAGCAGAAATTCCTCAAAAATTTGCATATACACACATTCAGTGCTTACTGTTGTTTAAAAACATATGGGACCTACAATACGACTTGCTGACATGGTACACCACACTCTGGTTTTTCATTGCGAAAAGGGTCCTCATTAATCGTATGGGATTGTTGACTAGTATTTGGTGTTCTGATAGTTCACATGTCCTATGAAATGGAATCAGACTTCATCCTGATGAAATACAGCAGAAGATCCAATATTCCACTCTTAATTGTTTAGCATAGTCAAAGACACTAATTCACATGTTTTTCCTCATTTTCTTCCTTCAGTTTTGGACTCACAACATTTTATAAGACTTCAGCCCTATATGGAGTAAAACATGATGACAAGATCTATGCAAAATGTTCACTTGTTGCAACAATTCATGTGTCAACTTTTTTTGTACTCAGGTCATTCATACACAGAAATTATAAAAATCTATATTGTCAAAACTGATGTGAGAAAATTTACTCACAATAATATGCATGATTGCTCATAGAAGAGATCTTAATTGAGTCAGGGAAATGAATATAAAATTCAGGGAAGGTCAGGGAAATGAATATAAAATTCAGGGAAGGTCAAGGAAATTATATAAATTTTCTGTGTGAACCCTGATGTTGTTTAAAAATTTTACCCAAGCTCACATTTCTGTCAATACTGTAGTATGGTTAGAAATAGTGAATAACCATGTTAAGAAGTCAGGCTTCATGGTGTTTCATGTGTTGAAAAATATCATTTGTGCAGAGATATCTGGAGAATATTGCAAAACTTGAGCCTTCAAGGCAATTCTTTTTAATTTTTAATATTGTGCTAGCATTTAAATCAATATATTATAAAAATTAATAACTACTGAAACATTCAGTTTTATAATGGAACACTTCTCTGAAATATGTAGGCTCTTTTATTCTTAACAATTTTGTAAAACACTGGATCATTTACTGAACTGTACTGATTAGTGTAGTTATATGTTTTTAGAAAATTATGTATGCAGTGAAGCTTTCTGGTGCTAAAGCTGGTCTTCATACATCAGATAAGCTGACATATGCTTTTAATGATTATTTTATTTATTGTGTGTACAGTAATTGCTATTATTATGAGTGTTAGTGTGGCATGAATCTGATATTTCTTTAGCCCTGCATGTGGAGAGCTTTTTAAAGAAGTGAGTAATAAAGCTGTTGGGAAAAGCTCATAAGCAACTATGTCTGAATCTGTCTCTTAAGGCACTCCGTAACAAAAAGAAAAATATAAGCAATTCAATATTAACATGATTTTAATTTTATAAGTCTGTACTTTATTTTATCTTTCCATACAGTTGAGAATCTAAAATTTGTGCAATAATCCAGGAACAGTATTAAACAGGTGTTTATAAATGATTCATTATATTTCAGAACAGTGTATTTTCTTAAGTATTTTTATTCAGTTTCAAAAGTCCTGCATACTTTTTTATACAGATAAATGAAATGTTTTTCAAAAATGCTGGGACTTGTCAAACAGTATAATAACTGTAACAAAATATGCAAAACTTTTGAAATGCACTGTATGATAATGACAGTTATGAAAAATCATTGTTTTCCTAATATGTTACATGTGTCAGCTCAGTGCAGTCAAGAAAAACAAGAAAAAGGAGTTTGTATGTTGGAATAGAATAGCTATTGTTTGGATTTGTTCCAGAAGTGATCATTTACCAACTGAATGCTAGCTGCAGGAATTCTGTTTTCTAACAAAATTGTACAGTCTCCCTTTGACACTATAATATCTATTACTATATAAAAAGCACACTACTCCACTGCTGGAATGGGCATATGAATGATAGATTTTTAAGTATCAATTTTTTGTGTGTGTGAAACACCCAGGAAAATACAGCCTCTCTCTTTGTCATTTTTCATGGTTTACTCATCCATGGCCATTCCAGCCTCAAAAGATTGCCTAATATGCAATGTTTTCAATTATCTTTACCAACCCTGTATTCCTTAAGCTTTCAGTGGTTTTACTACTGGGGGTGATGTTATGGGAGAGTTAGTGAATTTAAATATTTAATGCATTTGTCTATTAAAAGGTGCCATCACAAACAGTATTCTGTACTTAATTTTATTTTATTCTAATTGTTGCATTTTAAGTATAATATTTATGGAAGTACTCGCTGCATATAATATACAATTATATGTAATATTGGCTGTGTTATTTTAAATCATAAAAATGATGCAGTTATGTTATTTTGGAAATGTATGAAGATTTAAATATAAATAAAGGATGTTGTTTGAATGTATTTCAAGTAAATGTATGTAAATGTTTCTCTACTAGGGTTAATGCACAAGTTTTGACTCATGAAAGGTTGGGGCAATTCTTAATTAAAGGGTGTTTTGAACAGGTATTATTTATAGCCCATGAAGGTAAAACACTTGAATTTTGGTAATATGGGAACTTTCAAAATCACTTTAAACTTTAAACTGCTGTAAATATTATAATATTTTATATAGGATAAAAATAGAAGTCACATACTGGGCAAGTAATAGGATTTGGTTTTCTTCTTTTTACTTTCTCTATGCGTACTATTTACATAGTGTATAGAGAAGGTATTCTAATGTACCCAAAAATTTGATACCAAGATTTCACCGAAAATACACGTTTTAGGACTCCCTGAATCCAAAAAATAGCATTTTTAGAAAAATGTCCATGTCTGTGTATCTGTCTGACTGTGGACAGCATAGCTGAAAAAGGAAAAGTTCATTAAATCTCAAACTTGGTATTTAAGTTCAGTATCTTCCAAGGATGCGACACAAGATATTCAAGAAATCAGCCCACCCCCAACTTCCCTTTAAATGGAAAAGTTTTCAAAAATTTTATCAGAAATGGCTCTAACGATTTTGATTAAAATCTGTTATATTTAAGATATTCAATTGACAAATACAGTGTATATCTTAAATTTTCTGGGAATAGCCTCTGAAGACATGTTATTCTGGATGAATTTTGCAAAATTTTGCATAACTGGTAAACCATAAGAAATAGACAAAAACTTACTTCACAAAAAATGTAGAGCATGTTAAAACACACAATTTATGTTATATAATTTTTTTTTCATGGAGATGCCATTTTTGAGATATTCCTTGTACTGGTTTCCGTTTTAAAATACTTATATTTTTCTCATACAGGAATTTGTCAACTCCTGTCCATACAAACAAAGAAACTTCAATTACATAGTGACAAGATTTTAAAAGATTTGTCTTATCGCTTTAGCGTATGGTACTCCTTTATTTCCCATCTACTTACAAGGAAGGAAGTAATAGGACCCTTTCTGCTTATTTTTTTTTTTTCAATCCGCATCAAGTAAATAGAAGAATAAGCTTTTTAACAATATTGTATAGATGTAGAGAAAGTCATGTGAATGGAGCACATCAGATTTTTTTTTCAGTTCATTGTTACCATTGGTATAGTATTGAATGAAACAGTCATTTTATTCATGCTGCTATAAGAATTGTAAGTTACAAAATATAGCTCTGTTACTAAAAATACAGCTGATCCAAAGCTATTATGAAAGCAAGAGAAATTTTTCTCGTCTGAGAAAATTTAGATCTAACAATTTAAGATCAGGTCCTTGTTCCATTTGTAATTAGTAGGATTTAATCAGGAAATTTTAGGAAACTGTTCTGTTGCTGAAAAGGAGAAATCTGGCAGCCCAAAGGTGATGTCACTGTTGCTGAAGTGCTTTATATCTACACACTAGCAAAATAATTAATTACCTAGATCTTTGGCAATTGTGTCAACAGTAGACACTTTTCAACAAAGTGGCCACTGCAATTCCAGATCTCAGTCTGACCAACTTTTGATTGTAGGGTTATCTTAAAGAAAGAGTTTTCCTGACACATCCAACAATCTTACAGCAATGAAATATGTTATCTCGCAAGAAATTGCTAATATTCTGAGACATCATCATCTGCAAAATGCTGTGCATGGAGTTGCAGAAAGAATGGTGAACATTGAACAAAAGAATGGAGGAGATATTTCCAATGTTTTATAAAACCCATATTGCTCAATATGCAACTTCTTTTGTTTTTATTTCCCCCCTATATAGGTATAACAGTTTCAATTTTGAAGTTACTTTTGAAAGATCCTGGAAATGTGAAAAGTATTAATGTTCTATTTTAGTTGATGTAGTGCATATATCAGAATTGGTAATATTCAAAGAAAATTAGCTGGATTATCAGTCCATTTAAAATTTGTTTACCTGAAGTGATTTTGAACTTTAGCTTTGGATTCTCTCCAAATTCTTAAGAATACTCAATATAGAGCTGTAAAAATGTGTATAATATTGCATTAATCATAGTAATACACATGAGGGTGGTTTCAATAATTAACCTGTGTTCCTATTGCTAAGGCTCAGTCTTTGTTACACATTGTCAAACAAATTTGGTGCCAAATCATAGATTAGTTTGGATTTGGAAGGAATTTCTGCTAGTTATCGGGGGTGGAGTTTTGAACTACCTCGTAAAGGACACTTGCTGATTCTGAGTTGACTTCAGGAGAGGTGTCCTAGCTCCCTGATGGCAGATTTGATGAGAGCCAGATTTAATCTAAGCCCAGTGTATACGATGGTGTTTTCCAATCGGGAAGGAATGGGGCCCAGAGACCTGGTTTTCTTTGAAGGTTGGGCCAATCTTGCCATTTCCCTTGGAAGTTTTATTGATGTGGGAATGTCAAAGGATGTTGAACAGACTTTGTTCCTCTGGACAGGTTACCCATGTCTGGATTCTGGGTCTTGAGGGTATCAGAGGATGAGACAATGGATAGGCTTGCTAAACGGGGAGCAACTCTTATGTTTGTAGGACCTGAGCCATTTCGGTGGTGTGTCCCCCAGAAGCATCAAGTTGAGGTAACCAGCTTACAGCTAAGCTCATCTTGAGATTTGGAAAAAAGCAAAATACCACCAGACAGGTTCATGACTTAATTCCTGGGTTGAGCAGCAAACTGAGTCTGGCTCTTTTGAAACTAACTAGAACCAGGCTTAGAGTGGTTGTTGACTCTCTCATGGACACTTCACTCTGAGAATACATTTATGCATAATGGGGCTAATTGAGGACCCCATAAATAAGAAATGCAGAAATGATTTTAAAGCCTCTCAGCATATGTGAGTGTGAGGCATTTGCTTTTCACTGGTATGTGACCCTGGGTTCCTTATTTTTGTAACTAGGAAATATAAGAGAGGCATAAATAGGAATGGTTCTGATTTATTGGCATCATCAAACTTGATTGATGCCTAGTTTATGAGTCACAAAGGAATCCAGGAGCCTATGTGCAAGGCCTCATGAGAAGCCAGTCAGTTTTCTCAATATCTTAAATGGAAATACTGTATCATTCATTGATTTGCTTTTTGTTTTTGAACAGGAAAACTTGAGAGGAGATAAATGCAAAATTGCATGCTGTTTAATGGGAACTTTTGCCATCTATGGCAGCAGTTAGATATTGGTTTCAATGACTTTAAACATGTGAGATGGTATCTGCTATAATTTTGTGACAGGAGATTTTATTTTATACTATTCTCTTAAGTCCATGGATTATAAGAATGTAGATGGTATTAAAGAAATATTTGTCTAAAACACTTCACCATAACATTCAGAAAATAACCAACCCGTTTAACAAAGTTCATTATATAAACGAATGCAGAATTCTATAAATTGCTTTCCACTGAGGATGAAAGGTATAGTCATTATATTTACAAAAGGTGTGATAAGCCATAAATAATTTTCAACATCCATAAATATTTATACACAAAAGTACAAACAGTTTCAAGATTGTAAAATAGAGTACAATAATAAGTAATATGTCAGTAAACATAGCTTTGATCTGAAATTTGCCCCACTTAATAAAGTACCTATTAGAAAGATAATAAATTAAAACCTTTGCTTGAAAAGAAAAACGAGAAATGGAGTTTTATTTATGGACACTCTTTAACTGCTGTAGTTCTTGGCGTCCTATTTTATCCTGGGTGTGAAAGACCGCTTAATTTTGCTCAGAGGAGGTTCTTTTACTTCCCTTTCGAAGGAAAGGGATTTTTACGCCCGAACAAATCCATCGCCCTCCGCCGGGTTTGAACCCGCGACCTTGGGTATATGGAGTTAGCATGGTAACCATTACACCACGGAGGGCGACATTTGCCAGAAGCTTGCAAATGAGAGAGATTGACATAAAGGTTAAGAAGTTGCCAAATTAACAAACCTGAAATGTATTTAAAGTTTGAAAATCTGAAAATTATCTCGCTCACCAACGGCCATGCCGACACATTTCTAAACTGCTCCTTTCAATGGCGATTCTCCCGTCAAACTGGACACTCCGAGGATATTCCGTCATTGCACATCCACACTGAATTCCCCGTTCCTACGAACATATTTCTTGGAAGTAGTATATAATGGATGGTTGCTACCAAAGCAGTTATATCGCCGCCATAGTTGGGGCAGTTTGGAGACTGGCGATCTTCTGAAGGCAATGCGCCACATAATATGAACGAATATATTCATATTTTGAATGATAAATTGGAGATGAAATAGTAGATCACCCGATGGGTGCTGCAATTGCTCACAGCGAACCACAAGCGGGTGTGCCTTTCGGCTTCGAAGCTGTGTTAGGCGATATTGAAGCAAAATCCAAAGGACTTAGCATCGAGTTGTTACCCATCAATCATTATGCTTCAAAAACCAGCAACAATCAAAAGGGGTAGCTTCTAGTGAATCTGCTCTAAAGAAGTCAAGGACTGTCCCATCGGTCAGAAAAGTAATGCCGACGATTTTTTGGGAAGCGACAGTTGTCATTAATTTCTCAGGAAAAAAAAAAAAGGATTACTGAACAATACCACAGTGAGTTACTGGTCCGATTTGGCAAGCAGTTGAAGGAGAGACAGCTCTATTTGGTAAAGAAAAATGACGTTTCATCACAGCGCATCACCTACACATTCATCCGGAATTACCGCCAGACCGTTTTAATTGCATTGTGAATGGCTAATGCCACCCCCCATATTCGCACGACCTAGCTCCCTTAGATTTCTTTTTGTTCCCAAACATAAAGAAATAACTCTCGGGAATAACATTTAGATCAAATGAGCTCATCGTCGAGCCAGAGGTGTATTTTTTTTTTAATTTCTTTTTATCTGATGGGGGAAATGATAAAAATAGCAGGGACGTTGTGATAAGCGCAGATCCCTAAAAGGGGAATTAGTTTTTGAAAAGAAAGTGTCTTCATTACTGATACAGGGGCAAAGTGACCATCTTAAAAGAATATTGTCTGTAGTTTGCTCATTGTATAATTTTATGTCTCAGATTTTGATATAATAAAGATTTCACAATAAAACTTTTAAGTTTTTGAAGTTTGGAATATAATTAATATTTTCTTCTCTGCTGCGAAGTTTTAGAATAGTTGCACAATGTCTACTTTACCCAGGTATGCTGGGTAAAGTGATCCTCAATATTGTCCTCAATCAATAAATATTTGCCTAATATGAAATTGATGAATGGAACGGAATAAATTTCCAAAATCCCAGCAACTTTATCAGAAAAGTCATTTATCTTGTTAAAAAGAATTACCAATAGGTAATAATTGACAAAACGTAGTGTTTTTATTTTAAAAAAAAAAGTAATCAATGTTTACTGTTTGTACCTTTATAGTGTCTTTAAAACAAAAGTCACAAGTAAAAACATCACAATCATCAACGCTCGAACATTTTGAGTACTGAATCCATCCTTCGCCACTATTTGACCTAAGATAGGTCTTCATTATTTTTTCATTCTAGATTCCTGTTCAAAAAATCTGATGTATTCCATTCACATGACTTTCTCTACATCTCTGCAACAACTTATTGTTAAAAAGCTTACGCTTCTATTTACTTCATGCTAATCGAGAAAAAATTAGCAGAAATAGTCTTATTACTTGCTTCCATGCAAGTAGAAGCGAAATAAGGGAGTACCATAGGTTAAAGTATTAGTCAAAAGCCGGTTGCTATGTGACTGAAGTTCCTTTGTTTTTATGGACAAATTCCTGTATGAGAGTTTGAGAAAAGTGTAAATTTTTCAAAGCTGAAACCAATATTAAGGAATATCTCAAAAACGATGAACTCTACGAATATATATAGCGTAAATTGTGTGTTTTAACGTGCTCTACATTTTTTGTGAAGTAACTTCTTTTTATATCTCTTACGGTTTAGTAGTTATGTAAAATTTCGCAAAATTCATCCAGAATAGTCTCCAGAGGCTACTCCCAGAAAATTCAAGATATTCATTTTATTTGTCAGGTAAATATCTTTAATATATACGATATTTTAATCAAAATCGTTAGAGCCATTTTTGAGACACAATGACACACACACACACACACACACACACACACACACACACACACACACACACACACACATGGACATTTTTCTGAAAAAGTATTTTTTTTTTTTTGGATACAGGGGACCCTAAAACACATATTTCCGGTGAAATCTCGATATCGAATTTTTGGGTGGAGTGCAATATATAGTTCGTGTAGAGAAAATAAAAATATTTTCCTGCTATTTGCTGGCCTCCCCCCACTTTTCAAAACCTTTGATTTGAGAAATTATTATTTTGTGTTTTTTTTTTGTTTGTTTTTTTTTTTTTTTCGGCTTTCCTTTTCTCCTCAGAAAGTTGTTCTTTTCAGAACTACTGGTCAAAATGTTACACAGCATGTCCTTCTTTTCGAAGATCGAGCTTGGGCTGTTACAGGAACTGGTTTTATGGCTTTTAGAGTTAGCTGGAATGAGGCACAAGCTTTTGGAGAACCAACTGGAGTAGATGGACCAGTTTAAGTTGATGGGAGAACTAATAAACGCTCAGGTCTGGCAATGGAATTGTCAGGATAAACTGAAAAAGGCGAACTGTTAAGTTTGTCAAGAATAGATCTGCCATTCGGAAAGGATAGGACAAAATCAGATTCCTAGAAAGCATCTGGATCGAATGGAAAGATTTCATGTTTTCTGAAACCGTTAAATACTGTAGATGGAGGTGCCATTTCTGAGATGTGCCTCGCTAAATAGTTTAGTGACTTAGAACTGGGTAACTGACCTGCCAGGACGGTTCCCAAACTTCTCAATTGTAGCAACTTAGAAAATATTAAGCGGAGCCATAATTGGCACATCAAGGGGTTGCAGCTTATGAATGTAGTGCGGGAGAATGGTTATGATGGTTACATCGTTTTCCCTGGCTCGAATAATCACATCAAGATGTTTCGTATGCCCATCCATTAATAGGAGTGCAGGCTTCGCGTGATAAAACCAGAATATAAACGTTGACATTTGCATCCATCCAGATTCGTTGCAACAAAATACAGTTCCTGGAGAATCTTGCAGCTCTTTCATCCTCTGGCGCGGGAATATTATTATTGGAGGAAAGACATTTCCCTCAGAACTAATGTATGTTACAGCTTTAGACAAAACATCTCGTTCTGCAGAAGTGATAATCCCCGTTTCTTGCCAGCATTTTTATTTTGTCTGGACAGTTGTAATACCTGTCTCGTCGATATTGGATATATGGTCGATGAAAAATGTCGCTCACTGCACAAAAACCCTACCCTAGTAATGGAAGTTGCATCAGACTTATTTCTGGATGGCACTTCTTACATCCGTTAAACCAATTTTCACTTGCCAATTCCGTTGAAAGGGTGAGTCAGTAAATTTCTTTCGACAAATTGAAAAGCTAGCTGACGCATATTTGCCACTGTCAACCCAAAGAACATGCATTTCAGTGTTATTGCATAGTTTACTAACTCTTTGTTCTTATTGATACTACCTTCATTTAGCATAGGCGGCAGGCTCACAAAAGGAGGGGGTGCGTAGTAAACTACCAGACGTGACCTTGACCTAAATGAAAATACTATAGTAAATATAAGCCGTTTTGAACCCAGTATTGTCTTGATTGCATCGACGTTTAAATTATTAACGTTCCTCTCAATGTCGTTCTGGGCACCCAAAAAAGTTTGCTTACTTTTTTTGCAGCACGCTGACCCATCACGAGCTACAGAAAGGCTTGTCCCCATTTAGAGGGGTTCCAGCTGTGCTGAGCTATCGTGTGTGGTCTCGTTCTATGCATTGCGAAATTTCTGCAGAAAGGAAATCGATAGAAAGTAAATATTTTGGAATTAAAATCCCCTTGGGTGGCCGCTATGCTCCATATACAGTTTAAATTTAAAAACCGTTGAAAAGGAAAGTATTTTTCAAAGCAGACACTAATCACATTTGTTTGTAGCACGGACCATTTCCATTATAAAAAATTAATTTAATACAGTTATATTATTAGATTAAGCATGGCGACGGCAAATCATATACCCTAAATCAAATACCTTGAGGTGGTAATATTCTTCACTGCCTTAAATTAGTTGTACTGTATATGTACAGTTGAATTGATGTGTCCAATAACATTTAAAAAAGAGAGTAAATTCTTCTTCCTGTTCTTTATTCTGACGCCCTTGATCTCCTTTAAAAAGCTTTACTATGTCACATTTATTAACTTTTTTACTTCTTTATTCATATTTAATTATGCTCTAGGATTATTTATGACATATATGTATATTTCCTCTATTCCTTCATTATCTAGTTATTTATTTAATAATTTATTTAATCTCATATTCCTTTTATTGTGCTTCTTTATTCATTCATATAGACATGTTTAATTTTTTAAACATTAACAATAAGCAAATTAGGATGTCTTGTTTTATTTGTCTTACATATTGTAATATTTATCACAATTTCACTCTTGCATTATATTTTGACTACGAAAAGGTAGACCACTTTCATTAATTAACACTTTGTATTAACTTTTGTCCGTAGCTCATTTGTACGTTAAATTAACATGCAAATTTGCATCGCGATATTGTCCTTAACATCAAAGAATTTTATAAATAGTACCACACCTTTTTATTAATTTTCAATGCTAATAAATTTCCCTATTTTATAAATTAACATATATGAATTTCAGAATGCTTATATTTAAAAAAAAAAATTGTTCACATCCAAAAATGTTAAGTTCTTGTAAGGCTTATCCGGATCTTACTCTACACAAAACGATTATATTCCTTACAAACATTCATGTTACCATCCAACTAACTTTGCCAATTATGCAATGTATTACTTATACTGCTTAACTTATTTGGTATTATACATAGGTACCAAAATGCAGTTCAGGTTTTAAACCACTCTACAACTCGACTCATATATCACTCAATATAACTTGAGCCATCTAGACATAACTACTTTTTAAATATGTACAATTAATAGGATTTTCTTTCTCTTTGGAGATTTACCCGTGCTGTCGTCGCTAATTGGAGTCCATTGCGTGTTTGGGTACTATTCATGGCAAATCGCAGAATCTTGAAACAGAAAGTTGAATAGTCCATAATTTAAGTTGCCCCATCTCTGCAATTATTTTTATTAACCCTACCAAGAAATGGTGCCTGAGTAACATTGAACTGAGGGAAAATTACTAGGTTGGCTGCACTGTTCATATTCTGCAACTAGTATCAAAGCTAAACACTAGGAGCAGCACTGAAGCTTGCCGAGAAACAATGCATATGTACAGAACAGGTTTTAGCGGCTCTCTCGGGAGTTTTATTGAACTATTTGAATACAACAAACTTCAATATACCTACCGGATTACAAAACCACGCTCGGTATTGTTTTAGGTAGATGAGGTTCAAAATATTTGCTGAATATGACTCACTCTCTAAAAAGGTTCTGCTTCGGATGCAAACCCTGATATAGAATTTTTGTGTGGAATACTATGCATTTCAAGTAAACGTATTAAAAAGTTAAAGAAGAAGAAAATGCAGATAAATTCCTGTAGAAATGCTTTAAATAAACATTTCGAATGAGCATAGCCACAAGTGTGATGCACTAGTCTAAAGCAATACCCAAATGTTTAGAATCGTATGTGATAAATGTGATAAATTTAAAATTCCACTCTTTGTATCTCAAAAAAATCGTATATGTTCCATTTACATGATTTCTCTGGCTACTTCGCAAACAAACTTTGCTTACAAAGGATTATTCTTTTCTCTACATAATGGTAATCGGGATAAACATTAGCAGAATTGGTCTTATTACTGCTTCTTTAACAGTAGAAGGGAAATAAGAGAATGCACTAGGTTAAAGCGATAGTCAAATCTTTTCAAAGCCGGTCGCCATGTGGAACAATTGAAACTCCGTTCTCGTTGGTTGCTTGGAGTCAAACAAAAGACACGAAAAGAAACATGTCTTCCCGTTGAGAAAAGTTACTTAAAACCTATAACACAGAGTATATAAAAGCGTTATTTTCTACACACAAAAAAGTATGTGTGACATAAATTGTGTGTTTTGGCGAGATCTACAGTTTTTGTGCGGTAGGGTTTCGTCTCTCATTTACAGTTTACCAGTTACACAAACGCCGTCTAGAATGAAGAGGTCTCCATTGGCTGCTCCTAGAAGATTCAATTTTATTTGTCATATAAATATATTTAGTATGGTACAATATTTTAATAAAAATCGTAGAGCTATTTTTAAGAAAATTAAACTGTTCTAAAATGTTTTCATGTTAAGGATAGTTTTCTGAAAAAAACATTTCGTTTCATATCCTGGGAGATACTAAACTTAAAAATCAAAATTAGTATTTAACAGACTTTTCGTTTTTGTCCACAGTCGCATAAAACGCACGCACACACACACAAATTTTTTCTGAAAATTCAGTTTTTGGTTCGTGTCTACCATGTACATTTTATCTATATATGCGCTACAGAAAGTAATAATAGGGCATTAGCGTTTAAAAAATGTATGCATTAACTGAAAATTCAACCCACTAACTAGGATTGTTTCGGAAATGGTTAATTATAAAACACTTTGACATAAAGGGTACGTTTAAACGTTTTTGTATAGATGATGCACAGAACGGTTTTAAAATTCGGTTCTCTCTTCATGGTCGAATAACGAATTTCCATGTAAGATAAGAATAAGCATTGGAAATTTAAACATAAATCAGTAACAAGGAATGTTCCGGAATGTTTTAACTCCACAGAAAACAAATGCAATCTGTCTGACATAAATTGTAAGATGTAACATCTACATTCATTGGTACTAAAACATTGTCTATCTCTTACGGTTTATAAGTTGTGCAAAAGACATCCAGAATGAAGAGAAGTTCACTGTCCATTGCCAGAAAACTGAATATACTTATATATATATATATATATATATATATATATATATATATATATATATATATTTCCCTAAACTATCTTAAAAATGTGTGGTATTTTAATCAAAATCGTTATTTGGAATCAAAATTTAAAAAAAAACCAAAAACAACTCAATAAAGAGTAATTTAAGGTGAGGAATTCTTCATTGGCATCCTTGGAAGATGCTGAACTTAAATAACAGGTTTGATATTTAGCTAACTTTTCATTTTTGACTTATGCGATTCACACACATACATTGATCTTTATCTATTTTGGGGGGGTGTTTTAGGCGTCTTCAAAACCTGTATTTCTAGTAAAATGTCGGTTTGAATGTTTGGTGTAATGTAATGCCTTCTCTGCCTACTTTGCACACGGTGAAACATTTCAATAGTATGAGTGTGTACTCGTCAGTGAGAGTGGAAAAAATGAACCATCATTAAGTGCAGAGTCTTTTGATAATGGACGAAGACGCTAGCTAAATGAACTCTCTAAGACGCTAAGAAAGCGTTGCGTGAATTCAGCAAAAAGGCTATTATATGACAGATGTCAAAGAGCTTTGAAGAAATCGGAATGACGACCATAGAGAGTGCATATGGTGCAGCAATTTAAAGAAACAGATCATGACAAAGAACGGGATTTCTTATTCCACATCAAGACATTCTCTCCATAACGTGGTATACATATTAGGCATGGTTTCATCTGTCAGGCTATATCAACACAC
Source organism: Hymenopus coronatus (assembly GCA_030762935.1). NCBI lineage: Eukaryota > Metazoa > Arthropoda > Insecta > Mantodea > Hymenopodidae > Hymenopus > Hymenopus coronatus. The sequence continues at coordinate 90,921,435 of CM060896.1, forward strand.
ACACACACAAAAAAAAAAAGATAGTGGCCTGCTGTAAACCTTTATTTCATTCACGAAATACCACTGCATAATGAAATGGACGGAGTATAGTTCGCGGCGTTAGACTTCATTTTCTTTGATACTACTGTGGACCTGCAGTTTATACGGCCATCTTCAATATATTTGTGGAGCAGCTGGATGATGTCGAATTGACAGGTTGTTTCCAACAAAATGGAGCAACATCTTACATGCAACTTATAACCAGTTTCTTTGATAATTGAATAATCTCAAAGGTCTGTGGCCCAGATCACCTGACCTAACCTTGCTGGAATTTTTCTTATGGGGAGTATCTTAAAAATAAATGTATAAGAATATACCCAGGACAACCACTGAACTATGTGAATCCATTAGTAATGAAATAGGCAATATTGGCGAGGATAGTCTTCGGAGAACGCCCCAGAAATGGATGCAGGTGGAGGACACTTCCAAAATTTCCTCTGATAAACAATAAAAAATGTAATCTCTTACAGTACGTGGGGTTTATGTTGAAACATGACCATTTTTCCGCTAACTGACCGGCCTAGGAGGTGAGGTGCGTTAATGACGGTCCTAGCTCTGGAAACCTCTTCTAAGTCATTATCCACTGCCTATTACTCTCTCAGTATCAGTTGTAATTGTGTTGTTACCGGTTATACTTATTTTTTGGCTCTGAAATATGGAAAATATGCTGACATCTTTAGCCGTCCTTGCTTCTGGCTTTCGTATTGTTCCAAGCAGGTGTTGGGAAACGAGGGAAACCGGACTGGTGAGTCATATTCTCTTTTTAAATTTCATGTTTAACCTATCAGGTTTTGAGATTGTCAACTTCCATGTGGAATATATTGCTAGCTGTTTCTACTCACCATGTTTCAAGTTAAAGTAAGTACACAATAATTGTGTGTTTTATTCACCTAAAGTTGTACATGTGTCCTATTATTGGTTCAAAAGTTATGACTCATTAAAATGGTTTTGGTTTATAGGGATCGTATTGTATAATTCTGCAGTTCTCTTTTAATGTTGAAAAACTATTTGTAGATAAATACTTATGAAAGCAGTTTGATTTCCTATCGTGTTGAAGACTGCTCCGTTTTTGTGAAAATGCTTGGGCTACAGAAAACAAACTAAGCTTGCTTAATGTTTGTACGATGCAAATCCAATGTGTTGAGATCTACGAGAATTTATTGCCACACATTATTAACTCGTTTATGACTTCCGCTCTTCTCGGTAGGACGGATTCCATAAGCTATGCTTAATGTGAAATTCGAAGCGCTTTACATCCGTTGCCATAGGCAACTGCGTATTAGGTGTAGGCGCTGAAAATCGCGTTCCCAAATGATTCTCTCACTCAATACTAAATTAACCAAGCTTAGGGGTATTATGAGAGTTCATTTCTCTTTAAACAGCTTATTCGCCCACAAAAACAGTCATGAAAAGAATTCTTTCGTAAACTGGATATTCAGCCTTACTTTGCGCATACGTATTATCCATTTTAAAATTTTAACCGACATAGCTTTATAACAAACATGGAAATACACCATTTTAACATCAGGTAAAGAGAAATACCTACCGATCTAATGCAAAATTCACTTGCTTCCAGTAAGGTGTATACTATGAAACAATTAAAATATTTAATGCCCTTCCAAGTAATCTCAAGGAAAAAGTTAGCAACCACAGCATTTCAAAGCTTCTTATACAATATATTTGTGATAAACCATTTTATTCTGCAGAAGAATATTTAAATTAATAGTCAGTCTGGTTCTTTTCTTGTAAATAAAGCAAATATAAAAGCCAAATGAAGTGATACTGCCTTTTGAGTGAACTATAAATATAATAAAATTATATACATCATAATAGCACTAAAACTTAAAAGTATTGTAATCTCATGTATACACGCATACTTTCACATGAAGTAGGTAGCAATGTACTCGTAGAAATGTCATTAATATGTTTAATGTACATAATACTTTTAGAACATATATCTTAATATTAAATTTTAATGCTCTTTACACACAGGTATGGATGTAAACATTAATATTTCAGTGTACCACATTTTAGTCTGAAAATAGCAAAATTTCATATTTATTACATATATATATAATAATATAAACACTAAGTGATATGACGCAGACTTAACGTCAAGTGAAGTTTTTTTTTTTACTTTCTCTATACGTACTTTGTACATAGTGTATATATAGAAGATATTGCATTGTACCCAAAAATTCGATACCGAGATTTCACCGGAAATATATGTTTTGAGACCCCCTGAATGCAAAAAAAAGCATTTTTAGAAACATGTCCGTGTGTGAATCTGTCTGTGTGTATGTGTGTGTCTGTGGGCAGCATAGCTCAAAAACGAAAAGAACGTTAAAAACCAACCTTCCAAGGATGCAACAAGAAGATTTTCGAGAAAATCCCCCCACCTCATGCTACCCTTTACATGGAACTTTTTTCGAAAATTTTTATTTTCTAAAAAATGGCTCTAACGATTTTGTTTATAATCCCGCCAATTACTGACATTTACAACCCAAATAAAATCTATATCTTGCATTTTCTGTGAATAGCCTCTGAAGACCTCTTTATTCTGGATGAATTTTGCCGAATTTTACTTAACTGCTAAACGGTAAGAGATAGACAAAAGGTTACTACACAGAAAATGTAGAACACGTTAAAACACACAATCTATGTTATACAAATTTTTTTTCGTGGAGTTGATCGTTTTTTAGTCATTCATTGTTTTTGATTTCACCTTTCAAAAACTTATATTTTCTCATACAGGAATTTGTCAACTCCTGTCCATGCAAACAAAGGAACTTCCGTCACATAGCAACCAGCCTTTGACTATCACTTTAACCTATGGTACTCCCTTATTTCGCTTCTACTTAAAAGGAAGCAAGTAATAAGACTATTTCCGACATTTTTTTTTCTCGATTAGCATGAAGTAAATAGAAGCATAAGCTTTTTAACAATAATTTGTTGCAGAGATATAGAGAAAGTCATGTGAATGGAACATCAGGTTTTTATGTTTAGTAACTGTTACGTTAAATGGACTAGAGAATTAATATTTATTGTATGTACTTTAGCACTGTGATTTTAAATATATACATGTATTTGTAGTTTTAAAAGTAATAACTAACAATTTAAAAATGACGTTGATAAATATTTTATGCACATATTTAATATTTCGAGCATGTAGGTCTTAACATTAAATTTGGAACACTTTTGTATAAGGATGTAAGCACTGATGACATAGGCTGTAAAAGGCAAATGATATACTTTTTAATGCTTAATACCTATCTTAAGTTTTAAGAGGTTTGCTATTAATTGTAATGCGAGACATTTAATTTGATTTTATATGCTTTGATATGTTCTATGTTCAAAGCCGGGTTGGCCATCATGAACCTGCAGAATGCAATCTAATCTAATCTGACGTAGTAACACATTTTATTTCGATTACTTATTTTTTCCACACAGCCGTGTGTAGGACAGAGTTGGAAAGGCAGAGTTAAAGTGAAAAATTCAATGCCATAGCCTGGATTTGAAACACGGATCTCCGTGTCTCCGGGCAGTTGCTCTAACCACTGATCTACCAGGCAATATTTCGACATTAAATTTCCCAACTGACTCGAGATTTTCCCGGTTAAACACAAAGATATCTCAAATTATTTTGAGATGAATACCCCAATGTCGACTTAAAGCTCGGGAGTAAAAGTACTTTTGGAAGCTTTAATTGGATGCGTATATTAAATAACCTTATACACGCTATTAGAAGAAACAAACACGTCAATCACTTATGAGATTCATACTGCAAAGACAATTTAGCAAAGGATTCCAATTTTACAAGAGTGTAAATTGCTATTTACTAGTATGAGTGGAGGCATTGAGATGGGGGAGGAAGAGTGTGTGTGTGTGTGCTTTTTTAAAGTCATTTATTAAACAACACATTCTATTAAATTAAGTAATATGTATTACATGTTTGAGTTTACAACCTTTTGTTAAATTTACTTACAAGTTATTTGAAAGACTTTATAAAAGTTTAGATTAATATGTTAACATATTTGTACAGAAATATTTCTATATTACTTTTAACTTAAATATGTAGTGAAATATTATCAGTTTAATTATTATTATAATAACATAGTAAAATAATAATAATAATCTAAGTACGTTACTTTTCACATATTAGATGTTTATTGTGAAAAGCTTTTAAACATTTGTTGGCCACTTGTCTCCTTTATTTACAAATTTTATTTTCTATACACGTACCATGTACATAGTATATAGAGAAAGTATTGTATTGCACCCAAAAATTTAATACAGAGTTTTCACCGGTAATATATGTTTGAGGTTCCCTGTGTCAAAAAAATTGAAAAAGGTCCATATGTGTGTGCTTGTGGACAGCATAGCTAAAAAATTAAAAGGCCTTTACGTAGCAAACTTGGTATTTAAGTTTAGTATCTTCCTAAGATGCGACGCGAAGATTTTCAAGTACATTTTATTTGTTTGAAAATTTTGTTTTTACCAAAAATGACTCTAACGATTTAGATTAAAATACCGTATATTATGATATATCAGAATTACATGTATATTGTGAGTTTTCTGGGAATAGCTTCTGAAAACCTGTTCATTCTGGATGAATTTTGCTGAATTTTGTATAACTTTTAAACCGCAAAAATAGACAAAATATGGAAATCTTATCAAAATATACAATTTATGCAATTTACATGTTTGTTGTAGAGTTGACCGTTTCCAAGATATTCCTTGGATTTCCAATTTAAATAGTAAATTTTCTCAACCTATCCTTCCGTCTCTCTTTTATTTACTGTCGACCTTGTCAAGCGAACCGAACTTCAATTTTTCAATAGCGACCATCATTTACAAGATTTTACTATTTGTTTAGCCTAATGTATTATATTTACCTTCTGCTTACAAGGAATCAAGTTGTAAAAGCATTTCCACTAATGGTTATCTCGATTAGTATGATGTAGATAAAATAAGTGTAAGATATGTTTATTTGCAGAGTGAATAGAGAAGGTCATATGAATGAAACATATAAGTTTTTTTTTTTTTTTTTTTTTTTTTTTTTTTTTTGTTTTTTTTTTGTTTTTTTTCCCACATACTTCTATGCAGTTTGATTTTTAAAATTTCTCAGTGAATCAGTCGTTATTTTGCTATCTTTATACATATATAATCTCATTCTTTTGATTTTCATGTTCAGATTGTTAGTGAATCTCAATATTGTATCTGTTTTATTGAAATCATGATTAAGATCGGATTCGATACTTGCTAACAACGCATAATCTAAATTTATTATAGACTATTTCTAGCATTGCTATGTCTCTATGTGATAAGTACTGAATTAAAGCTGCATCAACCTGTTTATTTGCAATTATTACTGCTGCTCTTCTTTTATTATTTCCGTGTGCAAGTACTCTGCATTCTCAAGAAATTTCCATAATTTAGTAATGTTCTACATAGGTTTCTGAATTAAAACTATATCTATATTATTTGAGTATGCTGCAACACTAAATTGTCTGTCGCTGTCTAAGAATGTTGTAAATTAATTTATATAACATTTGTAATGGTAGGTTTGTATTTTCTTCATATCTACAAGTGTAGCGGTTTGCCTAAATATTTTACAACTTTTAAGGCGCTCTTCGTTACGCTAGTCTATAATATAAATAAATTTCAGCCATCTTTTTAACTACAAACAATTACACTACACTACACTACAAATCTCCACTGTGACACTAACTTTTTAAGTTAATTCTAGTAAAAACACGTGTTCAAATCCCGGCTGTGACATTGAATCTTTCAGCTGGTTCTAACAGTAAAACCTCAGAAGGGCATTAATAATATCACCAACATAATATATACAAATGTTTTCTAACTTTTATACTCTCATTTTAAAAACTCTTGAAGCTCTTACTTAATATTTCAACTACAATGTGGAACACTTCAAACAAAACTCTTTTATCATAGACTACTTTTAATTTTGTATCAATTTCAATAACATTTAAACTATATCAACAAACTATTACAAACATTTCTATTGTAAAATGTAGAAGTTTGCGTAAAAACTGGGACTTTTTAATTACTCTTAATTTTGTTCCGCTTTTAACCAAATTTGAAACAATTAAATTAAATTGTAACGGGACAGTATGGCTGCTCGACACTGGAACCTTAAGTAGATCTTTTTTGAATACCCTGCTCTGTATGTCCCATTTTAATTTAAGGATTTTAGTATAACCTATACATTTTTTGAGTGATGTAAAGCCAATCTGTCCTAGGGTTGGAAAGGCAGACTCCTGGTGTCAATCTTTTTCGGACAATTGCTTCGCTTTCGCAAAGTATGTGTCTTGCCTTTTTTGTTTTTTTATAATTTCTCTAGTACATATGCACCAACAATGTACATAATAGCTAAAGAAAGTATTTATCGTATTCATCGTCGAGATTTCACTGGAAATATGAGTTTTGGGGTCCCCTGAGCCCGAAAAAAAAACACTTTTTGAGAAAGGTAGTTTGATAATAGTAATAATAATAACAATAACAATAGCAGTAATAATAATTAGGTAATAATAAAAAATTTTTGGGATAAGAACCATTAGAAACCCAGTACAATACTAAATATATGTTTTAAGTTTGAGCAATATTGAGGAATAAATAGGGAATAATTTAAGATCTGTTTCACGGAAAAGCTCTATAGTTAGGCAAAATTTAATTTTCTTCAAGGATGGAACTCTCGAACATCTGGCTGAGCGACTGTACGGTACCTCCTCATATTTTCTTCAAGCTGAAGATCCATTGGAGTAAGTTTCCTAACGCTATTTGGGCCAATATTTAAATGTAAACAAAGGTGTCCGCCAATCGTACCTAACTAACTAACTAACTAACTAACTAACTAACTAACTAACTAACTAACTAACTAACTAACTAACTAACTAACTAACTAACTAACTAACTAACTAACTAACTAACTAACGAACGAACGAACGAACGAACGAACGAACGAACGAACGAACGAACGAACGAACGGACGGACGGACGGACGGACGGACGGACGGACGGACGGACGGACGGACGGACGGACGAACGAACGAACGAACGAGATAGTTCGTCGTAACACTCGTAGATTTCACGCCGCTCCTAATCAATTTTGCGCCGTTAAGCATGCGATAGGCGCGAAATAACTGCAAATTAGTCAAGGAATAACGAACGAACGAACGATCGAACGAACGAACGAACAAGATAGTTCGTCGTAACACTCGTATATTTCACGCCGCTCCTAATCAATTTTGCGCCGTTAAGCATGCGATAGGCGCGAAATAACTGCAAATTAGTCAAGGAATAACTGCAAGACTCGTGTAAAGAAACTCCAAAGGAAACAAATTTTAAGTTAATCATCGCTGCGAACCAGTTGTAACATTTAATTTTCACCTTACAACATCTACAAGTTCGCATTATTAAGACAAGAAATCAGCGACGAGATTCGACCCTAAGGACGCTCAATCCTGAATCTCCAACGATCTTCAACTCGGCCAAGTGTCGATAATCAAAAACAGATGTTCATCGCTAATCACCCACCACAGATGTGTCACCTCATATTTGCGATATGGACATAAATCAACTGAAGCTTTTTATTGACTTAAACTTCAGTGTTATTACACAATAAGGTGAGCAATAGTTATTACATCATTACACAAATACTTAACATTATGCGAAATAAAACTTCTTATTGTTGCTAGAAAATCCCATTATTTAAATACAAAGCACAGAACACGTTTTGTTATTTAAATACAACTCGCTAATGAAAGTATATTTACCTATATATTGAGAATTCGCCGTGATTTGTAAAATTTTCTGAATTCAACAAGCTTTTACTTCTCTACTCGTACTATGTATATAGTGAATAGAGAAGGTATTGCATTCCACCTAAAAATTCGATTCCTAGATTTCACCGGAAATAGATATTTTAGAGTCCCCTGTGTCCAAAAAAAGCATTTTAAGAAAAAGAGATCCGCGAGCGCGTATGTGTGTGTCTGTGTGTCCATGTGTCTGTGAACACGATAACTCAAAAAGTCATCTCCATTATTAAAGATCCAGGTTATCCTAATTTAGTTAGAATTAAAATTCTCAAAGATGTTCCTGATATTCCTGCTCCTGAACCAAAGATAAAATATACTGTTCCTATGTCTTTATGGTTAGTTGAGAATAATCATCGTTGCAAAAGGTAAAAGACCAAACTTGGTATATAAGTTTAGTATCGTCTAAGGATGCGAAGATTTTGAAGAAACTCCTCCTACCTCAAAGTACCCTTTACATGGAAAAAATTTTGAAAATTTTGATTATCTCAAAAATGATTCTAACGATTTTGATTTAAGATCTATATTAACGATATTTACACGTCAAATATATTGTACATCTTGAATTTTCTGGAAATAGCCTTCGAAGACCTCTTTATCCTGTATGACTTTTGTTCGATTTTGCATAATTAGTAAACCGTAAGAGATAGACAAACACTTACTGCGCAATATATTTATATTTCGTTGAAACACACAATTTATGTCATATGCATTTTGACTGCAGAGTTAACGGTTTCCAAGATATTCCTTGTTATTGGCTTCAATTTTATAGTACTTTACTTTTCTCAGACTGAAAGTGCTCGTTTTTCTTTTGTTGTACTCCTGGCCAAGCAAAGAAGCCAATTTCAATGACAATCGCTTAACGATAGCTGTTAAAACATTTGACCATTGCTTTAGCAATAGTGCATTCCTTTAGTTCCCTTCTACTTATATGAACTAAGTATTAAGTACATTCTGCTAATGCTTGCCTCGATTAGTATGGTGTAAAAAGAGAAATAATCTTTTGTAACAAGTCTGTTTGTAGAATGGTTAAATAAAGTCACGTGGATGTAATAACGATTTTTGAATAAGTGGAACAAACTATTGTAATCATGCTTTGAAGTTTTGATTATCTATTTGACTTCTATGACGTGATTTTATAAGTTCATTAAGGAAAAAGATGTTTCATATATTATACGTGTCATAACAAACATACATAAAATTCCTCCAGCGATGTTGTGAAGTTTAAGAAGCCTACTTCGTGAAACGACTTTTACATGTATACACAGGAAGTTTTCTTCCCAGATTTCTCGAAAACTTGTAGGCATAGGCATAGACGATCGGCTTCCCAACTCTGATATAATATGACTATGAGCAGTTAGCAGGCCAAGGGCAGCCTGAAGGTGTGTTAGACCTGTGGCCATTCTTGCTAGAGTTCAACCACGTCCTGACGGAATGTGAAGTTTGCAGGAAGTCAGATCTAGATGAGATTAGGGAGTAGAAGGAGGCAGCAAGATTGCCCCTCAACGGTTGCCAGTCAGGATGCAACGGTTCTTGTGCACTGCTAGTGTAAGTTTCTTTCAAAATTGTGTGAATTTGGGGTTTTATATTTTGAAGCCAAAGCAACTCTTGGGAGGATAGTGTAGGACCTCAGACGAAGAAGCTGGTGGAATTGCTCCATTGTTACCAAAGATACCTGTATGCCATGCGGGGAAGCCGGTATCGCCTGAAGCGGTGTTTCTCGAGGTTATAATCCCCAAGAGACCTAACTAGGGCGCTCCGATGAAAGAGCAACTGTCGCGGCGGCTAATCTCATCCTCCACGTATGGTAGGTCAAAGGCTTTGTATAGGAGTCTCACGGGAAAAGAGAAAGAGACAGAATAAATAGCCCGGAAACATTTATTCTGCACCCATTGAAGTAGTAGCAGACCGGAGTTCGCTGCCATAACCCACATCTCGCAGGCGTGGGGCTTATGGGGATTATGAGACCCTCAAAAGGCGCAACTTAAGGGGAACCGGTATCGTGGAAGGAGGCCACAGCTCCAGTTCTCCAAAAGTTAGGCTCTTATCCAGCTTCACTCTCAAGTAGGTAATGGTTTTCATCCACTCAGTCCTACTTCTGAGGTATATGTATGTAGAGAAGTTTGCGGGAAAACGGCGCTTGGTGAAGAGAATGGCGTGACAACCGATACTAAACAATACGTAAGCTGGTTTCACCGCCAGGGATAGACTGGAATGTGCAATTGTGCTGCTCGCAATGAAGGCTACAAACAGCCCTACACGCCCCCAAGCGACTTGACCCGATTGTGGGGAGTCTGATCTAAGATTCTCTCGAAAATAGAGGAACCCAAAAGTTCGACATCGAGAATCCTCTGAGGTCCATTGAATAAAATCGGATATTTTCCATTCACATCACTTTCTCTTCGTCTCTGTAACAAATGAGTGTTAAAAGGCTTATTCTTCTAATTTATGTTAATTGAGATAAACATGTTTATCAGACATGTTCTTATTACTTGCTTCTTTGTAAGTATAAGGGAAATAAGGCATACACAGGCTAAAGCGATATTTTAAAAGCTGGTTGCATGTGGTTGAAATCCGTTTCTTTGCATGGCCAGGAGCTCACAAATTCTTATATGAGAAAAGTTGTAGCTATTTTAAAACTGAAACCAATAGCAAGGAATATCTCGGAAATGAACAACTCTACGAAAAAAGTGTGTGGCATAAATTCTGTGTTTTAACGTCATCTACATGTTTTGTGTAATAATAAGTTTTTGTCTATCTCTTACTGTTTACCATTCATGCAAAATTCATTTAGAATAATGTGTTCAGAGACTATTCTCAGAAAATGGAAGGCATACATTTTATTTGTCGTGTAAATATATTCAATATATGGTATTTTAATCAAAATCATTAGTGTTATTTTTAAGACATTCAAAATTTCTGGTAAAGGGTGGTTTGGGGTGCGAGAATTTTCTTCAAAATCTTTGTGTCGCACTTAGAAGATATTTAACTTAAATTTGGTATATTTTGAATTATATCTAGTGTCACGGACACACCCCACGGAATATTTTCTTAAAAACTTTTATTGGCTACCGGGGAGAGAAAGTAAAACAAAAATTATTAACAGAATATGTCAAGCAAACTTACCTTCAGTATTGTAACTAAGAAATGTTTCCGGGCTGTTTTGCCGTGGTCTGCTGGTGTTAGGAATACCAGACGTTTCGTCCACAACTACGGTGGACATCTTCAGTGGCGCGGTCGAAGTTTTCTAGGAGAAGATTTCGCTGCTTACCTTCAGTAATACAAACAAACTATCCAATACACCCAATATTATTAGTTTGGAAATAAGGAAGAATTTATTCAAAATTCATGTGTTGGGAATAATAGTATAAAGATGTGAAGCCAGAAAGAAGAAGAATACAAGCGTATAAAACATGGTGCTACAGGAAAATGCTGAAATAGCTGTAGCAATAAAATTGCCAATGAGGAAGTTGATGAGAGAGCAAATATAGAAAGAGAAATTTGTGGCGATTAGAAAAAAGAAGGATAAAATATATAGGGTATTTATTAAGACACTGAAGTATTTTGAAAATGATAATCTAAGGCATAATTGAAGGTAAGCATAGGAAAGGAAGAGCAAGAAATTAAGAACAACATAAACTGCAGAACGCATACATTACGCAATTATTAAAATGCAATAACTAAATAAAAATTGCATCAAAATAAAAAACAAACTTTTTTATTTTCATCTACATACACTCCATACCTCCGCTGTCTCGGCAGGCAGTTACTCGAACTTCGTGATGACTCTTTCACAGACATCTCTGTTGATGCAGTTTATGTTATGTTAAATTTCTTCCTAAAGGTCTCCAACATTCACATAGACTTCACATAACCGTATAAAAAGAAGTAAAATTGAATAAGGTCAGAAGATCTTGGAGGCTATTCCAAGTCGTCACGAAGTAAAATCATAGATTGAGGAAATGTTATGGTTACAACGGTCCTGGTTTCCACGAATTTCTTTATCAACCACAGAACTGTTGATGCTGTAGGAGCATTATTCCGTCAGAAGATCCCGCGAAGGCATACCACCCTCCTATTCTGTAATGGGTTTTCACAATGATAACGTTCCTCCATTGTGAACCGCTCCATGACAACTAAGATCCTAAGTACACAAACAACAATTTTGTGGAGTAATCGAAATGACAATCCATACCTATTAAAAGGAATAAATACAGTGCTCATCTTCACAGAATGCCCAGTTTATGAGGAAAAAAGAAGAGAGTACAATATTGCCACTCACCTTTCAACAATATTCAATGACCAAAAAACGATTCAGAGTGTGTTAAAATTTCTTATTCAACATTACTATACAACAAACTGTAACTGTAAACATCCATACACAATTTCCTTTTTTTAAACGCTGTTCATGTATTGAATCTTAACGATTCTATTGTAATTTATTGTAATGATTTCCATACATTGTAATGACTATTTATGTGATGTGTTCTAATGACTTGTATTGTATTGTAATTAACTGCTGTACAGTTATGTTTTTTATGTCGTAAAAATCCATTTGCAGTTAAGCGACAATAAATAAACAAATAAAAATACAGTCTGTAAACTTGAAACAAAATTTTACCAATCAATTTAAAAATTGCGTAATATATAGAAGACCCTATATGAAGAATTTTAAAGAAGGTAAAATATCTGATGTGTTACACTCACATGACTCTAGCTGCTCTACAAAAAAAATTCTTACAAAAAAATTCTTCTTCTTTCTACACTATGCTAATCGAGATGAATATTAGCAGAATGATCTTATTCCTTAAATCTTTATAAGTAGAAGGGAATTAAAAGAATGCGCTATGCTAAAGTGATAGTCCAATGCTTTAAAAGCTGTCGTTATGCGACTATCTTTGGAAATCGCTTCTTCGCTCGGCTAGGAGTAGAACGAAAGATAAAGAAAAGGAGAAAGAACGAAAGATACTTTACAATTGAAACCAATAACAAGGAATATCTCGGAAATGGTTACCTCCACAACAAAAGCGTAAAGGAGATAAATTGTGTGTTTTGGGAGTCTACACTTTTTGTGTAGTAAGCTTTTGCCTATCTCTTACTGTTTAGCGGTTAAGCAAATTCAGCATTTTATTTTGAATGTAAATATCTTTAATAATACCGGGATTTTAATTAAAATCGTTACAGCAATTTTTTTAGAAAATCAATATTTTCGAACATTTTTCCATGTAAAGGGTAGTTTGTGGTGGGAGGATTTTCTAGAAAATCTTCGTGTCGCATCCTTGGAAGATACTGAACTTAAATACAAGTTAGGTATTTAACGGATTTTTCGCTTTTGAGCTATGCTGTCTACACACATACACACACTCACACACACACACATACACACGGAACTTTTGCCATTTTTTTTTTATTCAGGGGAACCCAAAATATATATTTCCGTGAAATCTCGGTATCGATTTTTTGAGTGCATTCCAATACCTTCTCTATACACTATGTACATAGTACGTGCAGATAAAGTAAAAATTAGACTGGAGATTCAGTGTAAACTAATTCAAGGGCAGATAGCCTGAAGTATCTGTTTAATTTGTGTACAGCGCTTCTTTGCCGTAAATCACTGATCTTTGCAAACTACAACTACATTACCACATGTGCTTCCGAATGAAAATCAGGACTTCAACAACGAGAATTTCATCAGAGTTGAAGTAATCTGTTTGGAAAGGTCAAGAGAAACTATGAAGAAATCATTTGGGAGCGGTATGTGATTGTCAGGGAAGAGAATCTTCTCTTTGTCATGTGCTTGAGCGCAGGTGTTTAAAAGTAGTTTAAAACCTATACAATACAACTCTCATTTCAGAAAGATGTTTTATTACATATAAAAGGTCTTCGGTTAATAGTACGCAATAATATTGTCATTTGCTAGTTTTTAATGAACTTAACGGTGTGGGTGGATTGCATGATCTAAGGTCAAGACCCTGGACGTGCAGTAAATGGTGACGAGAGAAGTCTGTGCTTCTGTGGACATGAAAGGTGAAAAACTTTTGGCAGAAGGCCATGATACTCACAAAGCTATAAGAAGAGGAGTTAATTTGTATGAGGTTTGCAGCATTAAGTTGATGTATCTGTGAAATTTGATAAAATTGTGGAAAATTAAAACAAAATATTTTATGTAGTAACACAATATGAATTCTAAAATTTAAGAAAACATGTGTCTTTTTACTTTCTCTGCACGTACTAAGTACACAGTGCATAGAGAAGGTACCTGTTGCATTCCACCCAAAAATTCGATACCGATATTTCACCTGAAATGCATGTTTTGGGTCCCCCTGAATGAAAAAAGCAGCATTTTTGGAAAAAGGTCCGTGTGTATCACAGCATAGCTCAAAACGTAAAGTCCTTAAAATACCAAGCATGGTATTTAAGTTCGGTATCTTCCAAGAATGCAACACGAAGATTTTTAAGAAAATCCCCCCATCCCCATGGAATCATTTTGCAAAAATTTGATTTTCTCAAAAATTGCTCTAACGAATTTGATTAAAATATCGTATATTAAAGATATTTACCTGACAAAAAATGTATATCTTGAATTTTCTGGGAATATCATCTGAAGATTACTTTATTCTGGATGAATTTTACGGAATTTTACGGAATTTTACGGAATTTTGCAAACCGTAAAAGATAGACAAAAACTTACTTAACAGAAAATGTAGGGTTTGTTAAAACACAATTTATGCTATATATATTTTTTCGTGGAGTGGATGGTTTTTGAAATATTCCTTTTTTCAGTTTTAAAAAACTTATAATTTTCTCACACGGAAATTTGTCAACACCTGACCATACAAACAAAGGGACTTCAGTCACAGTAACCAGCTTTTGACTACATTTTTAGCCTATGCTACTTCCTTATTTCCCTTCTACTTGCATAGAAGCAAGTAATAAGGCTATTTCTGCTAATTTTTTCTGGATTAGCATAAAGTAAATAGAAGCATAATCTTTTTAACAATACTTTTGGCAGAGATGTATAGAAAGTTATGTGAATGGAACACATTAGATTTTTCACTAAGTGTTTCACATTTTTATAGTGCTTATAAACATTAAATGAAAGAAAATGGTCACATTCCTTTTTCAAACAAAGCTTACATTTTCAGGAATAAATTATTAAATTTTGAAAAATCAGAAATTTTGGAGAATACAATACGTAATAATTTTTCTAAAACATTTAGGGTTAATATAAAATGTATATAATAGATCTCTTTGTACGCTTGTTTACTGTAAAACTTACATTTTTAATGTGAATGTTTTGAAAAATGTATCGAAACTTTTATTGGAGCAGCAGAGAGTAAAACATTAGATATTTAAATAACCATGTCATCTAGAATTTTGATACAGTGCAAAGATATCTCTATTATTGTGTATAATAACTGGTACACATTTCAACAAGATATATTACATATCCCAAATTTTACAGATCTATCACCTTATCATAAACGCATCCATAATATTAACGCATAATTAGTCCCTGTAATTACTTAGGGTGTAAATAGCTAAAAGAGACATTCCATAATTGTGGAAAAATATTAAAACTTTCAATTTTAACCTAAATTTATCAGCAATGAAATTATTTGAATAATTGCTCTAATATTACATTTTATGAAAGATGAATAAGAGACATTTAAGTTAAAAAAGTCTGATGTGCTCAATTACATAAGCCTTTTTTTAACTGTTCCATATACAAACTATGCTTATCCATTTTATGTAGAAAAACATTAGCAGAAATGGTCGTATTACTTGCTTCCTTATAAGTAGAAGGGAAATAAAGGATTTCACTAGGCTAAAGCGATAATCAAATCTTATAAAAGCTCGTCGCTATATGAAACAACTGAGGCTCGGCTCACTTTGCATGGCCCTGTTTTATCTCGAAAATGGCCAAATCTACAAGAATAACGTATATGGCATGAATTGTGTGTTTTAACGAGATGTACACTTTAAGTTTTTGTCTATCTCCTACGGTTTAACCGTCACGCAAAATTCTGCCAAAGCTCAACCAGAATAAATAGGTCTTCGGAGGCTATTTCCAGAAAATTCAAAATTTACATTTGGTTGTGATATAAATATCTTTACTAAATGGTATTTTAATTCAAAACCGTTAGAGCCATTTTTAAAAAAAATACCAATTTAAATAAAAATCCATGGAAAGGATAGTTTAAGAGGGGGGAATTTTATTGAAAACCTTATCGCATCCTTGGAAGATACTAAACATAAATACTAAGTTTAATATTTAAAGGCCTAGGCGCATTCACACACACGCGGATCTTTCTTAAAGTTTTTTTTTTTGACCCAGAGACCTCAAAACATACATTTCCGGTAAAATATCGATATCAGTTTTTAGGTGGAACACAATACCTTCTCTAGCTACTATATACATTGTATAAACATACATACGGGCTAGAGAAAGTAATAGTATCTTGCTCCATTGCTTCATTGTGATAGGCAGAGAAATTACAGTATTTCAAGAAAACAATACTCATTATCGATTATGCATCGATATAAACAAATAACTGGTTCAGTGTTATTTTCCATATTTGGAGGCTACTGCCAAAGTGGGGTTGGTATTAAGTTAAAGAGTACTCGGTAATGAAATTGCTCATTTCTACCCATTTCAAACATTTATCACATATTTTCTAAATCTAATAATAGTAATAATAATAATAATAATAATAATAATAATAATAAACATTTAATTACGCTGTCTTATATACCAACTGTTAAACCTTCTTATTTAAAAAAAAAAAAAGAATCTGATGTATTGCATTCACATGACTTTCTCTACACGCTATTGTTACAACATTTATTTTTTTAATATATCGGAAATGGTTAGTTCTATAAATAAAGAAATATGACATAAATGGAGTGTTTTAATGAGATCTACATTTTTAAAGTAAGTGTTTGCCCATCTCTTATGGTTTACGAGTTATACAAATGCCATCCAGAATGAAGAGGTCTTCAGAGGCTATTCTCAGAAAATTAAAGATATACATTTCATTTGTCATGAAAATATTTAAACATTATGGCATTTTAATTAAAGTCATTAGTGTCATTTTTGAGAAAAACAAAAATTTGGCAAAATGTTCCATACAAAGGATAGTTGGGTGGGGGATTTTCTTGTGAATATTCGTGTCGCTCCCTTGAAAGATAGTTGGTATTCAACTGACTTTTTGTTTTTGAATTATACTGCTCATAGATACACACATTTTTCTAAAAATGTTCTATTTTATTTTTGATTCGGTGGTCTCTAAACATGTATTTCTGTGAAATCTCGGTACGGAATTTATCTACTATCTTTATCTACTGTGCACATCGTATATACGTGCTAGAGAAAGTAAAAATTCTCGTAAGCTGATTAGCCGACACGCGTAGAGGAGGGAAATCGAAGATGGAACATGCAGTTAGAATCAGCACAGTGCGGGGCAAGCAATGCCCCGTAATATGACCATATGTCAAATATGCAGGTTCTGAAGCTTCAATGTTCGGCTTTTTATTCCCAAAGTTTTCGCTTTATTGGTTTTATAAGGTCTTTTTTACGAAATTAAGGTATTGTTTTCAAATTCAATTTATCAAATTCTTTTGTTTGTTAAATATTGTTTAACATTCATACTTACTGTATGCGGCACTTCAGAAAGTAGAAACTGATGGTACAATAGGATAACTGGAAAAGGACAAAGCCTAAGTTTAAGGTTGTTCCTCTAATGAAGACTGAAAAAATGAGCAACATTTGTTAGGAAAGTCGCTTCTGGCTGGACACCTTTCGTTTGTGTGCCTATGTCTTGACGATATCTGAAAACCATATCATTACTCATGGTTTGCGGTGTTTAAAAACTATTCATATTATACATTTAGTGGAGGAATTATTCCAATAATCTAATAATAACAATGTCTTAACCGTCAGATCAAAGCTTATTTTCATCAAATTTCTGGACTAAGAAATGTATGTAAAATATTTTTTTTAACAGAATCCTCAATTTTATTTTAAAAATTCGGTGTAACTAAAACAATATAAAAACTAATAAATTAAAATATTAAAATGCGCTAGATCACGTAAGTACTAATATTATATTATATTGTTTTTGAATTTTAAAATTCAGAATTTTAGTCCCTAAATTTGGCTGCTAGAACTTCTTTAATTGGAAACTAATACCATAGATAACTTATAGTTTCTGGAGTCACTGTAGATATCCGGAGTAATAGTTTCCATTTCTAGATATGAAATGTTCAATTTGAAACTATAGATATTAACAATTTATTATTATTATTATTATTATTATTATTATTATTGATTACTCCATTGAGCTGTTTCAGTGTCACTTTAAGTCAATATATACGCTTGAATAAAAGGATTTTATGGATTTAGAATATGTTATTAATTTAGACTATCCCTTAATCCAAACTAACTAAAAGTCCAACTTTAACAATATTTGTAGCTATTAATTTAACAATCTTTCCTCAACAATTTTAGAACTAGCAGGACTACATGGGTCTAACAATGGACCTCCTTTTCAGTTTATAATATAGCATCATTCTTGATTGCTTTAATCCATTATTTGAATATGATATATTTTTACTTTCTCTACATGTACTATGTGCATGTGTACAGAGAAGGCACCTATTGCAATCCACCCAAAAATTCGATACCGAGTTTTCATCGGAAATATGTTTTAGGGTCCCCTGTGTCAAAAAAAAAAAAAAAAAAATAGAAAAAATACGCGTGTATGTCCGTGTGTCTGTGAACACACGGTGAAATACCAAACTCCAAACTTGGTGTTTAAGTTTGGTGTCTTCCAAGGATGCGACACGAGGATCTTCAAGAAAGTCCCCCAACACCAACTATCTTTTACATGGAGCATATTTCTAAAATTTTTATTTTCTCAAAAATGGTTCTAACGATTTTGATTAAAATCTCTTATGTTTAAGACATTTGCATTACAAATAAAATGTACCTCTTGAATTATCTGGAATGGCCTCTGAACTCTTTATTTATGTTGTATAACCTTCTAATCTTTAGGTCTTCTCTGATTTAATCTGCCGCCTGATATTATTATTATTATTATTATTATTATTATTATTATTATTATTATTATTGTAATATTGAAATTGATACAAAATTTATAGTAGTTCTATGATAAAAGAGTTTTGTTTTAAATGTTGTATGTTGTAGTTGAAATATTAAATAAGAGTTTCAAGAGTTTTTAAAATGAGATATAAAAGTTAAGAAAACATTTGTATGTAGATATTATATTGGTGATATCATTAATGGTGTTAGAACCAGCTGAAAGATTCAATGCCACAGCCGGGATTTGAACATGTTTTCCCGCTCTCCATTTGGTTGCATAACCACTGAGTTACTTTGACATACCGGTATGGCATTCAATCCTCCAATTGATTCGTGTTTTTTAGCCGGTCAACCAACCGGTATGTCTCATTTCAGAGAAAACTGCTTATTAGCAACCACTTGCATATCGTTAGTATTTGGTATTCGAGTAATACTAACAAAGATAATGCCAACTATTGGATAATTTTATTATATTATTATTATTACTTTATATGTTACTTCTTTCTTTTGAGCAACCCAAGAAGGGTGCGCTCCCCAATTTGGGTATTACTGGTACCTATAGATTTGTACAAACAACTTTCCTGGCCAGAGAATTTCTATACTGGCGGATTAAAACCAGAGCTTTAGTTTTTTCACCTGTATTTTTTGTTTTCTTCTTTTTCTCCCTGCTGTTAATGACATGGAGGTATGAACATGCCCGAGGAAAAAGGCGTACGGCAGGAGCGCTGGCGGGCTTGTAAACAAGCGGAGAAGAGGGGTAGACAGCGGGCGGACCATTCCGTGGTTATCCAACCAGTCAGTTAGGATCTGGACTGCGGTGTGTAAGGTGGAATAGTGGTGTTCTTGTGCGAGTGTGTGTGCGCGCGCGTGTATGTGACGTTGGAAACAACCTCGTGCATATTCCGAATTCCTTCAAAGCGGTGAGTTTATCATTACTCACTTCAGTGTTTCGATCTACTTCAGTTTACCACGAGTCTGTGTAAACTATTAAATTAAAAAATCTGATATGCTCCATTTACATTACTTTCTCTGCCTCTCTGTAACAAATTATTGTTAATAAGCTTATTCTTCTATCTACTTCATGCTAATGAGATAAACATTAGCAGAAACGGTTTTATTACTTAGTTCTTATAGGTAGAAGGGAAATAAAGGGGATACACTAGGCTAAATCGACAGTCAAATGTGGTTGCTATGGTATAGAAATCCGATTTTGTGCGTGTTCAGGTGTTGACAAGTTCCCGTATGAGAAAAATATTAAGTATTAAACTGAAATCAATGACAAGGAATATCTTAAAAACTGTCAGGAAAACAAAATACATATAACATAAATTGTGTGTTAATAAGAGATCTACATTTTTGTATAGTAAGTTTTTGTCCATCTCTTACGATGTACCAGTTATGCAAAATTCATTCAACATGAAGATGTCTTCAGAGGCTATTCCGAGAAAATTCAAGATATACATTTTGTTTGTTATGTAAATATCTTTAATATACGATATTTTAATCAAAATCGTTAGACAATTTTTAGGAAAATAAAAAAAATACGAAAATTTTTTCATGTAAAGGGTAGTTCGGGGGGGGATTTCTTGAAAATCTTCGTATCACATCCTTGGAAGATACTGAACTTAAATACTACGTTTGGTACTTAACGGACTTTTCGTTTTTGGACTATGCTGTCCACACACACACACACACACACACACACTCGAACATTTTTCTAGAAATGTTTTTTCTTGGATCAGGAGATCCCAAATCTGTATCGAATTTTCGTGTGCAATACCTTCTCTATACACTATGTACATAGTACGTGTAGAGAAAGTAAAAATATGAAGATGGAATTTAAAATAGCATTTTAAACCAAATTCTTGCCCTTAAATTGATTGAAAAACAAAATAAAAACATCAAAGCAATTTAGATGGATATAAAGCTACGAGAAGGGGATACAAGTGAATTTCATGATCAATTATATGATTTTTCTTTTCAACGAAATTGATTCACAAGGTTTTTACTTAGGCTATCTACACGTACTGTGTACATAGCCTGTAGAGAAGGTATTACATTCCACCCAAAAATTCGAATGCGACATTTCACTGGAAATAAACGTTTTAGGGTCCCCTCTATCAAAAAAAAAAAAAAAGTAGTTTCAGAAAAAGGCCCGTGTGTGTATCTGTGTGTCTGGATAACTCAAAAAGGAAAAGTCGGTAAAATAACAAACTTGGTATTTAAGTTTAGTATGTTCCAGGTATGCGACATGAAGCTTTTGAGAAAAATCCCCCCGCCCCAAACTACTCTTTACATGGAAAAAATTCAATTTTTTTTATTTTTTCCAAAAATGGGTCTAACGATTTTGATTGAAATACCGTATATTAAAGATATTTATATGGCAAATTGTATATCTTGAATTTTCTGGGAATTGCCTCTAAAGATCTCTGAATGAATTTTGCGTAACTAGTAAACAGTAACTTACTATACAAAAATGTAGATCACGTTAAATCACACAATTTATGTCATAAACGTTATTTTTTTTTGTTTTGTTTTTATTTTGTGTAAGTGACCGTTTCTGAGGTATTCCTTGTTATTTGTTTCAGATTTAAAATACGTAAAACTTTTCTCACACGGAAAGTTGTAAACTCCTGGCCCCGCATAGAAGCGGATTTCAACCACATAGCAACCAGCTTTTAAGAGATTTGACATTCATTTTAGCCTAGTGTATCCCCTTATATTCCTTCTACTTTCAAGGAAGCAAGTAACTAAGACAATTTCTGCTAATGTTTAGCTCGATTATCATAAGGAAGATAGAAGAATATGTTTTTTAACAATGTTGCAATGGAGTAGAGAAAGTCATGTGAATGGAACACTTCAGATTTTTCTTTTTCGAGCTTCTAAATATTGCGTGTTAAATTCTTTCCGCAGAATATCAAGAAAATATTGTCTATTATGCTTAAAGTTCCAGCTCCAGTTATTTATTTGTTGTGTTTACAATTCTGAATATTCCACTTTATATCGAATAGAACTATTTAATTGCAGTAGGAGAAAAGAAAATTGTTTTAACTTTGTTTTAAAACCCAGGCGTGGAAAATGTTGTACATAACAGCAGAAAACAAATATTTGCTGACAACGGATTAAAGTGACGATAATAGATATAGCAAACCAATGTACATATATGTAACACGAAAATAAATTAATTTGTTATTTACTCACCAATTATTTACAATTTTTTGCGTCTTTTTACGCTTTTCATTTATTTCTGCGAAAAACCATTATCATTTTACTGAGTATATCAAACACAGCTAGGCTACAATAAAGTTTAAAATTTGTGTGCAATTTTACGTGTAATTCGCCAGTAGTTAGAATTTTATAGCAGTCTCTAGGCGGTTTCCCAAGTAAAGATTATGAAACAAGTGACAGTTACATCGCTTTAAAACGATTGAAAGGAAGAACAACTTTCATAATAAAAATTCAGCACCATAAAAGTATTTTATAGCACAAAATAAAGAAAGAATAGAAAAGAAAAAGAAAGAAACCAGATCGTGTATAATGTGGAAGCAGAATGAAGGGGCGTATGTAATTTTAGAAAATTAATTACGTATTTAAAGATTATTTACTTCGAAATACTGCATTAATGTCGTTCTGAATTTTAAAAAAAGCACCAACGCTTCTATATACAGCGATTTTTATTTTGTTTTTGCATTTTTAATTATGGCATAGCTGCCCCATTCAACTTTTCTTTCCGGCAACTCGACGACCTTGCACTTCTGTTTGTAAAGATCTTCACTGTCTAATGGCGTGCAAGTTTTAATGTAATTGGATCGTGTTATCCTTAATTTGTGACAACAAAATTAAAGTTTCTAAATATGTTTTTTAAGTTTCTAAAATTCCATTGACGCATAACCTAAAATGCAATACTTTGACCCCAAAGGAGATGGAAAATTAATGTAAAGGTTCTCCGCTTTCTTATGTGATCAAGATTTGATACTTTAGTTATTCTGTCATTAGAACCGCTTTGCAGTTGTTACTAGTTTGTTATTAATAAATAACAGCCACCATAAACCTTTAAGACCCTAAACCGCAAAAGCATAACCGAAGGATTTTTACTTTCTCTAGCACGTACATATGTAGGTACAATGTAAATAATAGATAAAGAATATGTTGTATTCCACCCAAAAATTCGATACCGAGATTTGGCTATAAATACATGTTTTGAGACCCCTGAATAAAAAAAAAAGCATTTATAGAACGTGTGTGTGTCTGTCTGTCTGCCAGTCTGAGCGCAGTAGCTCGAAAACGAAAACCCGAATAAATACACAACTTAATATTTAAGTCCAGTATCTTCCAAGGATGGTATACGAAGATTTTCAGGGTCTTCATAAACTGCATCTTCTTTTTTATTTGGGTGATGTTTTACTTGGGACGAGTTCATCAATATCTGCTGCTAAGGACTGCAGAAATCAAAGAAAAAACTAAATAACGTATTATATAAATATTAAATTCCTTAAGTGAAGGTTACATACTATTAATTTAGGATTTTTTTTTAAATATGTAGGCGTTTCATCTATTAAATGAACCACGTGTTGTCTAATGCGTTACTGACTTTTAATATATTTCATTTTAGAGCAGCTTTTCCTGCAAATGTGTCTGAAGCCAAACGTTGCCATTAAATGTGATGCCAGTAATTGTAATTTGGAAAATGAATTCTAAGGCAGTGATTTATATAATTCCCAACTTCTTTCTTAAAAACATTTTATCTTCATTCAATTTTGTAGAGTAGGTAAGTAATTGCATTTGTAGTTTGTATGGAGCTTCTGAACATAATAAGAAAATAATACCTACTTCCTGAAATTAGAATCTGACATTGCTGAGAAATACTCGCTAGCTCGCTACCTGCCACTGTACATATGTATTGGTTTAGTGTGACTCACTGACATTTCCCCTTTTTGACTGTAGTAGGACGAATCTATGTTCTGACGGAAGTATTTCGCAAGAGCTATCTTTGGACATGCCTGATCTATCTGATCCATAACCCTTCTGCTCCTCAACAGGCCACCGACTCCAGGCTCACTTGTAAGAGAGGAGGTGTCAAATATTTTAGTTATAAATGCCGTCAGTTCTATTTATATGCCGCTTTTAGTATCTTACCTTAGTAGAGACAATAATTTCCTACATTATAATATCCTAAAATGTCACGTATAATTCATATTTTAATGCACGTGGCCAAAATTATCTTAATTATTTTTAGAGAAGTAATGCAGAAACAGATAAATAATTAAATACATAATATTGTATATTAAATTAAAGAAAGCACGATATATAAGAACACTAATTATCTTGGAGAAGAGAAATTAGCTCCAAGTCAAAGTAGTGAGGGTAATTAGATATTCCGGGGAACTCGTTAACTAGAAACCCATTACTCAAGATTCAGATCATTAGAATTCATACGTTCAAAAATCTAAAGGATGCTCGAAAGTGCACATAAACTATTTCTGGGAATTAAAAATAATAGAGGTGGCGCGGTGGTTGAGTAGTTAGACCGCTCGCCTCTCATCTAGGCGGCTTGGGTTCGATCTCAAGTGCCCGCATGTGGGATTCGTGGTGGACGAAGCGGTGTCTGGGCGGGTTTTCTCCGAGTCCTCCGATTTCCCCCACCACTCATTCCACCAATTGCTCCACCATTACGCTTTCATTCATCAATTTCGTTTACATTTCATATCATCTACTTCCTCATCATGCCTGGCTACGGACCGACCTCTCAAAAAGATTTTTATTCTGTGGTTTCGTGCCGTAGGCACCCCGATAGGCTTCTGACCCCTAGACATTGGCTTGTCAGTCCTAGGAGGGTGTCGGTCTTACAATTACGGGAAAGGTATGCCGATTACGAAACGAAACAGAATCATATAAACTCACGAGATGCAAGCACATAAGTTATGAACAGAATCTTTAGAAAATAGCAATTCTAAGAGTAAGCAGTGGTGTCAGATATGAATAAAGAAATTAAATATTCTGTAAGATGAAACGTAGAAACTTTGGTGGGGAGTCATGATGTAGGCGGAGCTTAGTTAATAAAAAGGTCGCATTTCGAATGTTGTTACTTTTATTGCGTTTTCTGCTTCTATCCGTAGTGGATTTACCGCACGGAATTTAGTATATTTAATGCGAAAATAGACCAGATATTAGTCTGCATTAATTAATATTCTCAATGTAAATTCTGTGCTCCTTTCTCACATCCAACAAGCAGCATCCGAGAATGATGTTACACTGAAACTGGCAGCAGATTCAGAGGACGATGACTTCGATTCCTGCACTAATAAACTGTAAAACATGCACGGTAATGAATATTTTTACCCCCAAAAGACTAAAATATGCCAATATGCATGGGAAAAGTACACATTACGTATTCGAAACAGGAAAGTAATTAATGGATGAGTAATAAGTTGAGTTATAACCTATGATGCTATAAACATTTACATTTGCATGGAATTCTCGCCTTTACTCATCAGCATCACTGTTCACTCGTTTTACAGTTGGGCGATTACATTAAATTCTCTCTCTTCCTCTCTCCCTCCCTCTCTCGCACACACATGCTCATATTTTCATTTATACGTCCAGATTCTGGGGAGGATGGGGAATAATCCTAACTAAAGAAAAATCCTCACGCTCCAGCCGTGACTCGAAACCGTGACATCTTGATTTAAAGGCTAGCATGGTAATAATCACCAGATCACAGAGGTGGTCATATGAACTCTTGTGGTTCAGCAATTATGATACACATAAATTGAAAGTGATTTAGGCCACATTCTCAATGAAAATTAACGTAACCATAATGTAATCTTAAAAAACGATGATATGTGTTGTAATATACCGTTCACAATGAATCGTGTAAACATGAATATAAATCATAGAATTAAGCGTAGAAGATTTGAAGTCCAAGCTTTTATGTTTAGCTGTACGTTAAACATAAACTAGCCAGTAGGAAAACGATTCTCATCACGTGTTCATTCTACAATCTCATATGAGACTTTCCCTCATCAAGTGTTGATTTTCTTGTAAGATCACCGGGTAGGATTTACTGGGATGTATTAAAAAAAACCAGAGATACAAACTAAAGGTAGGTCATGTTAAAGAAATGTATGATGAGTTCGGCAATACGTTATTAAAGATTATTTAAGCAGTTTCTTCCACATTCATCACCTGATTCTAGTTAATGAATTTGATAAGTTTTTTTGCGATGGTGGATGTGCTCAAAATGGCTAGGAGGATTTAAGTTTGTTTTTAATTTCGTAAGGAAAAAAGTCAGATCACGTTTATTAATTTTTCTTCTATAAGAAGGAAAGGTAGAATAAAATATAAAACTATGTAAGTCGACACTGGTGTGATGTGTGTGTGTACGTGAGAGAGAGAGAGAGAGAGAGAGAGAGGGGGGGGGGGGAAGACATTCCGGAAATGATTCCTCACTGCAGCCACAATAGCTTTTACGACAGACCACAGAAGGATAGGCTGAGAGTAATATCAACGGGTGGCCGAAACCAGACGGCGAGGGAAGAGCTACCGTGGAGGGTCACTAACGTATTCCAAGCGGTTCAACTCAACGCGGTGAGCGCTAGTAGACCGCGCTCCAGGTCTGCCATCTCTCTAGGTCTGTAGACGACTTTCAACACCATCCCACCGCCGAAAGCTGTTTTTCCAGAGGGCATTCACCACCATGGAAGGGTGCCAACACCGTAGTCCCCGCCCCTGAAAGAAAATGTTTGGATGAAATGAAGTGACTGGAAGTTCGGGGAAACGAAGAAACCTCCCCAGCATTTACCTAGTGACCCGAAAAAAACCCATGGGTCATAGAGATCGACCGCGAGAATCGATCTCACGATAACGCCTGTGTTGTACTGCACACATTTGAGTTTCTTTAAATTTTCGTGTCACACTAATACGTATCTGCTAGTTCAATTGGCAGAGCAGTTGCACGCGAAGACAAATATGGGTGCTTTACGTCCCAACAATTACACTGTATTGTTTCTTCTTTTCTACCTTTCATAATTACTTCTAAATTAAGATTGTCTTAAATAAATTCTTTTATCACCATTTTGCGAGAAAATTAATATAAATAAGTTTGTCAATCCCTTTCAAACAATGAAAAATTGCCACTTTTTAAAGTGCTTTTTATTTTACGTGATTTATTTCAGTATTACAGCGCCTTACAAATGTATTCATATCTCTACACATACTATATACATGGTGTATTGAGAAGGTATTGCATTCCACCAAAAATTCGAATCCAAGATTTCACTAGAAAAATATGTTTTAGGATCCCCTTAATCCAAAAAATACAACACATTTTTAGAAAATGGTCCGTGTGTGTGTCCGTATGACTGAACACGATAACTCAAAAACGAAAAGTCAATAAAATTCCAAACTTGGTATTTAAGTTTAGTATCTTCCAAGGATGCGACACAGTTTTTTTAGAAAAATTCTCCTGCCCTAAACTACATGTACTTGAAAAAAAATTCGAAGATCTTGATTTTCTCAAAAATAGCTCTAAAATCTGTATACGAAATATATGTATGTGGCAAATAAAATGTATATATTGAATTTTCTGAAATAGCATCTAAAGACCTCTTTATTCTGAATGAATTTTGCTTAACTAGTGAACTGTAAGAAATAGACAAAAACTTACTACACAAAAAATGTTGATCACGTTAAAACACACCATTTTTGTCATATACGTTTTTTTTTCGTGGAATTGATCATTTCTGAGATATTCCTTGTTATTTGTTTGATTCAAAAACACTTTTAAAATTTTCTCACGCGATAAGCTGTAAACTCCTGGCCCTACATAGAAACGGATTTCAACCACATGGCAACCAGCTTTTAAGAGATTTGACTATCGTTTTATCCTAGTGCAATTCCTTATTTCCCTTCTACTTACAAGGAAGCAAGTAATTAAGACAATTGTGCTAATGATTATGTCGATTATCATAAAGTAAATAGAAGAGAATGATTTTTAAAAATAATTTGTTAAGTAGATGTAGAGAAAGTAATGTGAATGGAACACATCAGAATTATTTTAGTTTTGATATAGCACAAATATATAATAAAAGGACACACAAGAGGCATATAATGCTTCTCATAAATCCCAAACCTTTTCTTTGGTCCTGAACCAGAAACGGCCTGTGTTCATTGGTTAAGGTTTAGTGACAGAATTTTACGTACAACCAATGGACGATGGAAATATCTAGTAAGTGTCTCGCAGCCACTAAGATAAAATGCTTTGTTTCCCACCCTTTCACCGCTTACTTTGCTCATTCCAATAATAGGTCGAGTAGGTGTGTAACATAACTGATAACGGCATTCTTTCAACCTAAATAAAGAGAAGTATTATAGGAAACCAAAAACAACGATAAGTTTTTGTTCTCGACTGTGCATAACTTCTTATGTCAGGAGTAATATTTCCATAGCTCAGCTGTTTCAGGACTCTCACGATCGACTACTGTTTGTTGCCATTTGCCTTGTGAAAGTTTATGCCTATGTGTTACTTTATTATGTTAATGCCAAATGTTGATTGAGAATAGCCTCTCAAAGTGACTGGACATTACGTGGAGTTAAGAAATGGTGTTAAAATGACAATCTAACTACGATGCACTTAACTAACCGTAACGGGAATGGTTCTGATTACTCCAAGCTATTGCGTCATGCTGATTGATTCAAATTAGTCACGTGCCATCCAGATTAGCGTAACGGAAAGGGAAAGTTTGACATTGCCGATTTCTTTAAGTTACTTCCACTAAAGAAGTAATAAATACATCAGTTTAATACAATGTGTTAGACTTTCACGCTAAGTGATGTCACGTTAAGTTAATATAATCCCAGCTTAACGCTTCCAACGTTCAACTTACTTTGCTCTAAATATGTGGCCCGAGATTCACAACCATAAAGAAAAGCTGGTATGCCCGCTGTAATGTAACACCTCGATTTAAAAAAAAAACAAAAAAAGGAAAAAAGAAAAAAAAAAACAAAAAAAAAAACACGTACACAAACTAAGCGGGTCGCTATAACAATATGCAGGATTTAAAATTCCTCGCGCTTAACATGGACATGTCCAAGCTCTTAGGGTTGGGGAACGTCTCATAAATAATTATCTGAAGATATATTATTTCACGTAAATTGCGTGTTTAAAGAGGTAGGATTATTCCTACAGCATATATATTACATATTTAAGGGTATCCTGGTTGTAGGTATAGAATGTAGAAAACCCAAAAGCTCACAAGTTAATTGTAGAAAATACAATATGTATATTTTATTCCTCTTATAAATTTATCGACAATATTCATTTATATATAATTATTAGAGGCTTTTAAAAATGAAAGAATGAAATGCAGTCGTTGAAAATGCCGAGCTGAAACCCAAAATATTTGCTTTTCGACTGTCTTTTCTGAATTTTTTCTCAGTTTCCTTTTTTCTTTCTTCGTCTTTCACTTGCGCATATAAATTAACTATGTTTAAATGGTTCTCATTTCTATTTCAGGAACCTCAAAGTGAATAGTTTTGCTCCTATCTTCGATACAGGATGTTTTGGCGGGATAAATTAGTGTGTACTTGTGGAAAAAAAAATATTGGTAATTAAATATTTATTTCTGTACCAATAATGTTAGCCAATGTGAGTATAAAGACAATCTGCACCATTCTAATTCTTAATTGCTGTAGTTCAGTCTGTTTCAATTTGGATGCACGCCAAAAGAGCAGATAGTAATTCACAAATCAACGGGGCATACTTAAAACATGCAATACTGTGCAGTATTGAGGGCAAGTGTTGGAAAAAGTGGTAGGACTCAAATATTGTGATATGACTTTTGCCCAGTGACGTATTGTCTACTACTCTTCTCCAGCTCTGCTCCACGTTTTATGGCTAATTACGTGTGTGATCTCTTGAGTCACAGGAGTAATCAAGTTGGAGCAGTCTGCTATAGATTCTCAACGAATCGTTTTGAATCTAATTACGTGTGTGATCTCTTGAGTCACACGAGTAATCAAGTTGGAGCAGTCTGCTATAGATTCTCAACGAATCGTTTTGAATCTAATTACGTGTGTGATCTCTTGAGTCACAGGAGTAATCAAGTTGGAGCAGTCTGCTATAGATTCTCAATGAACCATTTTGAATCTAATTACGTGTGTGATCTCTTGAGTCACAGGAGTAATCAGGTTGGAGCAGTCTGCTATAGATTCTCAATGAATCATTTTGAATCTAATTACGTGTGTGATCTCTTGAGTCACAGGAGTAATCAAGTTGGAGCAGTCTGCTATAGATTCTCAATGAATCATTTTGAATCTAATTACGTGTGTGATCTCTTGAGTCACAGGAGTGATCAAGTTGGAGCAGTCTGCTATAGATTCTCAATGAATCGTTTTGAATCTAATTACGTGTGTGATCTCTTGAGTCACACGAGTAATCAAGCTGGAGCAGTCTGCTATAGATTCTCAACGAATCGTTTTGAATCTAATTACGTGTGTGATCTCTTGAGTCACAGGAGTAATCAAGTTGGAGCAGTCTGCTATAGATTCTCAACGAATCGTTTTGAATCTAATTACGTGTGTGATCTCTTGAGTCACAGGAGTAATCAAGTTGGAGCAGTCTGCTATAGATTCTCAATGAATCGTTTTGAATCTAATTACGTGTGTGATCTCTTGAGTCACAGGAGTAATCAAGCTGGAGCAGTCTGCTATAGATTCTCAATGAATCGTTTTGAATCTAATTACGTGTGTGATCTCTTGAGTCACAGGAGTAATCAGGTTGGAGCAGTCTGCTATAGATTCTCAATGAATCATTTTGAATCTAATTACGTGTGTGATCTCTTGAGTCACAGGAGTAATCAAGTTGGAGCAGTCTGCTATAGATTCTCAATGAATCATTTTGAATCTAATTACGTGTGTGATCTCTTGAGTCACAGGAGTGATCAAGTTGGAGCAGTCTGCTATAGATTCTCAATGAATCGTTTTGAATCTAATTACGTGTGTGATCTCTTGAGTCACACGAGTAATCAAGCTGGAGCAGTCTGCTATAGATTCTCAACGAATCGTTTTGAATCTAATTACGTGTGTGATCTCTTGAGTCACAGGAGTAATCAAGTTGGAGCAGTCTGCTATAGATTCTCAACGAATCGTTTTGAATCTAATTACGTGTGTGATCTCTTGAGTCACAGGAGTAATCAAGTTGGAGCAGTCTGCTATAGATTCTCAATGAATCGTTTTGAATCTAATTACGTGTGTGATCTCTTGAGTCACAGGAGTAATCAAGCTGGAGCAGTCTGCTATAGATTCTCAATGAATCGTTTTGAATCTAATTACGTGTGTGATCTCTTGAGTCACACGAGTAATCAAGCTGGAGCAGTCTGCTATAGATTCTCAATGAATCGTTTTGAATCTAATTACGTGTGTGATCTCTTGAGTCACAGGAGTAATCAAGCTGGAGCAGTCTGCTATAGATTCTCAATGAATCGTTTTGAATCTAATTACGTGTGTGATCTCTTGAGTCACAGGAGTAATCAAGCTGGAGCAGTCTGCTATAGATTCCCATGAATCGTTTTATGCCTAATCACGCGTGTGAACTCTTGAGCTACACGAGTAGTAAAGCTGGAGCACTCTGCTATAGATTCTCAAATCAATCGTTTTGTAGCTAATTACGAGTGTGAACTCTTGAGTTACACGAGTCAAGCTGGAGTTGTCTGCTATAGATTCTCAATCAATCCTTTTGTAGCTAATTACGTATGTGAACTCTTGAGTTACACGAGTAGTCAAGCTGGAGCAGTCTGCTATAGATTCTCAATCAATCGTTTTATGGCTAATCACGCGTGTGAACTCTTGAATTACATGAGTAGTCAAGTTGGAGTAGTGTGCTATATATTTTTAGATCAATCGATTTTTGAGACTTCTGACGCAATAAAATACTGCTTTAAACTTATTTAATGAATAGTGTTGCACTACTGATAGTTTATATTAATCTTTAAGTTACTTGCGAACTATGCGCATAGTAGATGTGTTAAGTCTCACCGGAAGTATGCTTTGAGACACTCTGAACCGAAAAGATAACTAAAATAACTACCCTTTACATGAAAAATGTTTCGAACATTTTGATTTTCTCAAAAATGGCTCTAACGATTGTGATTAAAGTATCGTATATTAAATAAAATAAAATGTATATCTTGAATTTTCCGGGCATAGCCTTGAAGACTACTTTATTCTGGATGAGTTTTATGGAATTTTGCATAACTGGCAAACCGTAACAGATAGACAGAAACTTGCTTAGCAGAAAATGTAGAGCTCGTTAAAACACACACTTCATGTGATATATTTTTTTTCGTGGAGTGGATCGTTTTTAAGATATTCCTTGTTATGGTTTCAGCTTTAAAAACTTATACCTTTCTCACACGGGAATTTGTCAATTCCTGTTCATACAAAGGAACTTCAGTCACATAACAATCAGCTTTTGAATAATACTTTAGCCTATGGTACTCCCTTATTTCTCTTCTACTAGCGTGGAGGCAAGTAATAAGACTATTTCTGATAATTTTTTCTCCATTAGCATGAAGTAAAAAGAAGCATAAGCTTTTTAACAATAATTTGTTGCAGAGATGCAGAGAAAGTCATGTGAATGGAACACTTCAGACTTTTTTTTATACTGGGGATCCAAAACGGTATTTCCAGTGTAATCTTGGTGTCGAATTTTTGGTAGGAATGGAATACTTTCTCTACCTATGTACTGTGTACGGATCAGAGAAAGTAATAAGCATTTGTAAGAATGGTGTGTATAAGAGCAAGTAGAGCAAGTCATACGGGTTCAACACATCATACATTTGCTTTCAGTAACATATTGTTATGCCTTTTGAACCAGACGAAAATAACTGTAATTTCGTTAGGTAATATGTGGGGAATGTAATAAATAATTACTGAAATTTTCTCTTAATACTTACTTAGCTGTCTTTCATCTTTCTCATAAAGCGGTTAATACATCAAACTAAACATGTAAATCCACGTGTGCGATTCACATTTCCACACGAGACACAATGACATGTGGTTCACTCAAGTTTGAAGACACGTGTAACGTTCCTTGCGTTGTATGGCTTCGGTTTTAGCGGACTGTGTTGTCATTCTAACATTAGAAAAACTATCTTCTTTTTAACGGATTACGCTCCTCTTAGTAGAACTTACAATCCAATGCCTTGGGTCAGCAGCTTCAAGCAAATTTTGGACCATATAGAACAAATACATCTTTGTTTATTATGTTAGCGATGTTACATTATCGCCCTACCAAGTGATGTGTTTAGCTATTTGAACCAGCTGAAGAAATTCAACGCTACACTCGGAATTTTGAGTACGGTGAATGCTCCAGAATCTCCCACTGCCAGGAGCGCAAGAGGTCCTGGACAGCAGCAGCGGTGTCGCATTTTGATGGGGTGTTGTTTCATGAAATGTCGTCGCTTTCGCCTGAGCGCTGAATGAAGGAGGTGCAGTTATAGGCAGCGTTTCGGTGTACGGATGCTTCCCGGTTCTCCTCGTCCAAAGAAAGTGATGTGAAATAGACGTATTATACCCATAGATGGGGTAATACTGCAACACGCTGCACGACCTAGGGTGACGATAGTCCCTGTCATTACCTCATTGTCAAAGTGAATGAACCACTGCGAGGGATCCGGTACAACACCAGAAATGACATTATGCAAGCTATAGGGCAGTCAAAAAAGGAATTATCAACAAATAGTCGAGCAGATGGTATAAGATACCTTCCGAATGTTTGACAAAAGGTCATAAATAACGAGGATACAACTAAGTACCTCACAGTTATTTGGAGAAAAATAATAGTTCTCCATACTTTTTATCCAATCCTTGTATAACTTTTAGAAAGTTAAACCAATAACAATGAATATCGAAAATGACTACTTCCTCAAAAATGTATTTGAAATAAATTGCGTGCTTTAACGAGATACACATTAGATTTTTCTCTCTCTCTCTCTCTCTCTCTCTCTCTCTCTCTCTCTTACAATTTACAGTAATGCAAAAGCCAAACAGATTGAAGAGGACAGCTATACACAGAAACTCAAGGCGCACATTTCATTTATAATATAAATGTATTTAATAAATTATATTTTATTACAAATTTAGAGCAATTTTTTGAGAGTGTCAACATTTTCGTAACATTTTGCCATGTACAAAATGTTGATTATGATAATGATGATAGTGATATGTAATAACACAATTTCTGTAAATGTTTATCTTGACATACAGCAATTATAAGAATAAGCTTTTGTGAGAATTTCTTGAAAATCGTATGAAAAAGTCATGTGAACGTAACACATATATTTTAAAATGAACTTGGACGGTCAACATGTCAGGGATGCCTTGCGCCGTGAAGCGCGGTATTTCGGGTTCCCATCTACGAAATGCTGTGTTTTCGCCCACATGGGGTTGCGGATTGTTTGGTCCAAGTATAGCACCGCTGGCCACTTGACGTCGTGATGTGTATGAGAAGCTACGAGTCATAGTGATCTGTGGGTCAATAAAACCAACATTCCGGCAGCGGAACGCGTGGTGGCTAACCACATTACCTCCCGCCGACCTCTGCCATTTGCATTATTTTCTCTACCTCATACAGAGTGGTAATGTAATCCACCCAAATATATGATACTGGAAATACATGTTTAGAGGCTCCTGAATACAAAACATCTTTTGTGTTCCATTCACATGACTTTCTCTACATCTGTATAACAAAGTATTGTTAATAAGCTTATTCTTCTATCCATTTCATGCTAATCAAGATAAATGCTAATAAAAACGGTCTTATTACTCAATTCCTTATAAGCAGAAGGGAAATGAGGGAATACACTAGATTAAAAGACAGACTCGTGTTTTAAAATGTGTTTGCTATGGGATAATCCATGCCAGGAGTTGAAAAGTTCTCATATAAGAAAAGTTTAACAAGGACTATCCTGAAAACGGTCAACTTCATGAAAAAAATGTATATAACATAGATTGTGTGTTTTAAGGAGATCTACATTTTTTCTATCGTACGTTTTTTCCTATCTATTACAGTTTGCTTGTTAATCCAAAATTCATCCAGAATAAAGAGATCTTCAGAGGCTATTCCCTGCAAATTCAAGATATACATTATATTTGTTGTGTAAATATCTTTAATACACGGTATTTTAATCAAAATCATTAGTCATTTTTAAGAAAATCAAAATTGTCTTAATATATAAGAAATAGGTATGTTACATATAATAGTTTGTGATAGAGCTTCACCTACAGTTTAGGCCACTAGCCGCCACTGATGTCCAGAGGTGGTTTTTAGGTATACACGGCTGGAATTCTCTGAAGTTAATAGATGGAAACGTATTAGTAATAACAATTATCTCTGGCTGCTAAAGTCGGGAAATTGTGCTAAAAGTTTGTGAATTTTTGTATCCCATTTAGCAGGACTCTCGCACAAACCAAATCCTAGCGGCGGCTTCTTACCTGATGTATTATGTATCCGTGTTAATGGAAATAGCTCATTAGATGCACGAGTGAAGCATGATTTATAAAGTAAGAATTAATTCCATTTAGGTAATGGAGCATAATGAAAAATGCTGCACCTAAGTTCGAAATAAATCCGCTTCAAACTAACCCTGCAAAGCAACATTATGAAGGCTATTTAACTTTTTCTAGCACAATTTTCAATGTAAATAGTAGGTATAGAAGGTATTTTACCCAAAAATTGGTACCGAGATTTTACTGGAAATATTTGTTTGAGGCCCCTGAATAAGAAAAACATTTTAGAAAAAGGTCCATGTGTGTGTGTACGTGGACAGTATAACTCAAAAATGAAAAGTCGGTTAAATACCAAACTTGGTATTTAAATGCAGTATCTTAGGATAGGACACGGAAGTTTTTGAGGATAATCCCCCCACCCAAGCTACCCTTTACATGGAACATTTTTCTAAATTTTCAATTTTCTAAAAAAATGGCTATAACGATTTTGATTAAAATGCCGTATATTAACACTGTTTACATGCCAAATAAAATGTATATGCTGAATTTTTGGGAAATAGCCTCTGAAGTCCTCTTTATCCTGAATGGCGGTCTCATCAACTGGTAAATTGTAAGAGAGAAACAAATGGCTACCACACAAAAAATCCAGATCTTGTTAAAACACCTATTTCAGGACAGATTTTTTTTGAGTAGATTTAACGATTTCCTAGATATTCACTTTTATTGGTTTTAATTATAAAACACATAACATTTTCCTCAAAGAGAAAGCCCTAATCAGTTTTATATCCCTTTTGTTTTACTTCTGGCTATAGAACCTAATTTTTATATTCATTGCATAACGACAGTCTTTAAAAGATTTGACTATCGCTTTAGTCTAGTCTATTCCCTGTTTTCCTTTTTCTAGCAAGGAAGAAAGTAATAAGAATATTTCTGCTAAGGGTTACCTGAAATAGTATGTAGATAAAAGAATAATCATTTGTAAGAATAGTTTATTTGCAGAACAGGTAGAGAAAATATTACGAATGGAACACATAGACTTTTTAATTGTTTATTCAAACACGACTGCCACTATAGACAAAACATACTTGACAATAACATTCTAAAAGTGAAAGGTTACATACAAAGCAACATAAACATTAATAACAAATAAACTTGAATTACAAAATGCTGATTAAAGTTATCAAAATCAAAAATAAAACTTTCAGTAGTGTGATAATAATAATAATAATAATAATAATATATTCTTCTTCTTCTTATTATTATTATTAAGAAGCATTGCCAACCTTTGGCGAAACCTCCCGAACTGTCAAGTGCAAGGATTCAGCGGCGGTGGTATAGCTAAATTATGAAATGTAACATAATACACATGCATGCGCGTGAATTCTGGAATCTGCAGACAGAGCGAAACCTTGCTTGAAGCCACTACAATAATATCTGGATGCATAGTGTACTTCATGTCTGAATGTTGTCGCCTTGCTCTGCTTCCGAAATAGCGCGGAACCTAACGATGAAGAATAGCAAGGAAGAACTTCGGGATCGTCCCACGAGCACCCAAAATCACGTGATTAATTACGTATGTTTCTTGAAGTTCGTATTTATCCACGAAAAGTGATTTATATTCTGTGATTGTAAATATTTTTCTTCTCTGCGTTTACTTCTTAGGTCGGTCTTATGTATTTGGAAACTGATAATTGGATAGATTATATATCCCTTTCTACGGAAAAAAATGTATTTATATATTTATTTATTTTGTAACCTCTGATGTATTACGTTAACATGAGTTTGGGTATCTAATGTGTAACAAATTATTTTTACAAAAGTTTTTTGTTGTATGAAATCTATGCCATTCAATATAGAAATAGTCTTATTGCTTATTTCCTTGTGGGTACAAGATAAATAAAGGATTAAAACTAGACTAAAACGATAGTCAAATGTTTTAAAAGCTAGTAGTTATATAATGACGTTACAATTTCGTTCTCTTTACATAGTAAGGAGAAAAAAGAATGACGACTTCCCATTTGAACAAAGTACGTATGTATTGGAAAATTTAATCCAAAATTGAAGAATGTCTCGGAAATAGTAAGTCCTGCAGAAAATGCATTGGACATAAATTGCGTGTTTTAGCCATATCTACAGTCTTTGTTCAGTTAAAATTTTATTTGACTCTTATACAAAAGCTATTCAGAATGAAGAGCAATTCAGAGATTATTCCTATGATATTTAAGACATACATTTTATTTATTATATACATTTTAATACATTTTATTTATAATATACATTTTTTAATACGTGGTATTTTTAATCAAAATTGTTAGAAACATTTTTGAGGAAATCGAAATTACCCAAAAATTTTCCATGTAAAGCAGGGTCCCTTAGGGAGCATTGTACGGCGTAGGAATAAGAAGTGTAATTTGGCTGACGACGGTGCAAACTTCAACTCCTTGATTTGTAGCTATAGCGTTGTCTCACACTCTTCTGAGGCTTATCGCGCTAGCTTTGCCTATTTCCCCTTCCGCCTGTTCTACATTGCGAATTGTCCCAAGACGAACCGAGCCGGAGCGATGCACCGTGCATGAACCTCAGTTTTTACCCGTACAATTTTATGCGTTTGAGAGGTCTTGCTGTAAGTAGTTTGGGGTGTGAGATTTCTCTTAAAATATTTGCATTTAATCTTTGGAAGAAACTGAACTTGGATACCACTGGGAATACATGTTTAGAGGTCCCCGAATAAAATAATTGTTAGAGAAATATTAATGTGTGTGTATGTGTGGTGTGTCTGACTGTCTGTCTGTCTGTCTGCGAACAGCGTAACTCAAGAATGAAATGTCTTAGTATTTAGGTTCAGCATCTTCCAAAGGTGCCACACGACAATTTTCAGGAAAATCCCCACCCCAAATACGCTTTAAATGAATATTTTTCGAAAATTTAGATTTTGATAAAAATTATTTTAATTAAACATATTTACATGATAAATAAAATGTATATCTTGAACCTCTGGAGACCTCTTCGTTCTGATGCCCTATGTATAACTTGTAAGCCGTAAGAGATAGACAAAAAAAAAATAATAGATCTTATTAAAACGCAGAATTCATTACCTATATGCATTTTTCTTGTAGAGTTCATTTCCGACATATTCCTTGTTATTGGATTAAGCTTTAAAATACTAAAACTTTTCCCTAACGGGAAGATTGCATTAGTTGTATCCATCTTATGTTTTACTCGTCGCCATGCAAAGAGAACTGAATTTCAATTGTATTACATAACGACCCGTTTTTATTTTTTTTTAAAGATTTGACTATCTGTTTAGCCTAGTGGAAACAAGGTATAAGAATTGCTACTGATGTTTACCTAGATTATGATGAAAATAAAAGCAATCTTTTGTAAGAATAGTTTGTAGAACAGATAAGTGAATAGAGCACAACTGATTTATGAATTATACTGTTCACAGATAGTCACACATAGACGTTTCGTCTATTTTTTTTTTTTTTTTTCAAAACGTGTAGGTCTCTCCGGTGAAATCTGATCGAGATTTTTGGTGGAATGTAATACGTTCACTACATATTATGTACATTATACGTGGGAAAAAGCAAAAAATAGGTCGAGCAGCTCGTTTCTGTTCGGGTAACGAAGACTGTACTGGGTTACTCAACGAGAAATGCCACAGGGTCGTGTTTGTTAAACCAACCAGCAGTTATTTAAACTTCCTGCCGTGCAGAGTGCATCGATTAGATACGCAGCATGAAGCAATACTCGGATACTAAAACAGAAACTTATCTCAGTGCATGAATAAAATTGTCAAGTTTGTGGGTTCAATCTTCCTTTTTCTACTGCTCAACTTTCTTTGTATGCAAGTTAACTTGCTTCTTAGTTAATCGTTTTCTCACTCTAGTTGTGTGGATAGGTGAAGCCAGTCTTAAACATCCAATGCCATAGCCAGAATCCGGTCTCTAGCTAGTTGCTCGAACCACTGAGCTAAAATGGCAACATGCCAGCACAGCATTGAATTCCACAATTCGCATCTTTCCTGGTAAACCAAAATGTGATCTCAAATTATTTTGAGATGACATGCCCCAATGGCGAATTACACTTTCGGTAGTACTTTATGTCCCGGGCTTCGTAGTTCAACTGTTTTAGTATTTAAGTTAAGCATCCTCCAAGATTGCGACACGAAGATTTTCAAGAAAATTCCCCCACTCCAATTATTACCCTTTACCTTTTCCAAACATTTTTATTTTCTTAGAAATGACTCTAAAGATTTTGATTAAAATGTCACACCTTTAAGGTATTTTCATGACAAACGAAATGTACATTTAGAATTTTCTAGGAAAACCTCTGAAGATTTCTTCATTCTGGACGACTATTTTATAGCTTGACGTAGACAAAACTTATTACAATGAGATCTACAAAATATATAGATCTCATTAAAATACACAAGCTATGTGTTATACAGTTTTTTGGAGTTACACGTTTCCGTGATAATCCTTGTTATTGGTTTCAATTTTAAATTACTTAAATCTTTTTCAAGCGTGAAGTCAGCTTTCGTTGTAGCTCTTTGATTTACTCCCGAAAATGAAAGAGAAAGCCGAATTTCAATTGTTTCACATAGCGATTTTTTTTCAAAGATTTGGCTACGCTTTATCCTACTATATTCCCTTATTTCCTTCTACCTACGATACTAATGTTTATCTCTTAACATACTAGATAAAAGAATAATATTTTACAAGGAAAGTTTGTATGTAGAACAGTTAGAAAAAAGCATATGAATGAAACTTCAGATTTTTTGTACAGTGTTAACAGGATGCTATCCTTTTCGTTTATTTTATTATGTTTTATAATAATTTCTTTTGAAGTTTTAAAATTAAAATTTATATTTGGTTTAAAAGACAAATATTTTATTTAAGGGACACTATGGGTGTAATTCCTAGTCTCTATACAGATTTTTCTGAAAATTGTATTATGATTGCATTGCTGTTATATCAATATGAATACAATTTTTATTCAAATTGGCTAAGTACATTGCAAGATATAAATTTATCATGTAAATATATTACAATTGCAAAATGTTCCAGGTCTCTAAACATTTGAGAAACTTTGCTTGCATTTTTTGCTAGTTTTAAACCACATACAAACTAACTATATGCGCTTTTTCAATCAACTTGATCACTGCACTATCATGATTCCTTTTTTTTTTAAAGTTAACAACTTTAGTCTACTGATAATTGCTGTTGGTGTTAGGATACTTTTGTCACCTGTAATAATATCTAGATGTTTTTCACATTCATTTAGTTAAATTTAAACAAAAACCTGGACGCGCGGAACTTTTTAAAGGTTTGAACATGTAGTTTTGAGAAAAACTGTTTGTTTATAACATAGTGTGCAGGATTCTATTCTACGATTTTATAAATGGCTATTCGAAGCTAGATGTTGATTCTCTATGCCCTAAAGTTTCAACAATATTTGCTACTGAATTTTTAATCATTTTTTAGTCGTTCCCAATTTCCCTTAAACTATTAAAACATTTTCCTTCCGGCGGTGGGACGTTTGACGAGACGCGGGGCCTATAGAAATAGCGGGTACACGTGAATACTGCCGCCGGATGAACTTTCATATACGAGATATGATAAAAACAAAAACAACAACAAAAAAACAAAACAAAAAAAAAGGGAAATTTTTGTTTTTCTTGAACAATATTTATGCGTCTACATCAACTTGTGCCCTTAAAAATAAACTCCCCCAGACATAATACACTTGTGCCAGCACTTTTTCCAATCTGGGAAGCAACTCTGAAACTCACTTTTCCTTATGGTGTTCAGCTATCTCAGCGATTTAGTTTTTAGCTCACCAATAGTGTCTAAACGACGTCCTTTCATGTTCTCTTCAGCCTCAGGAATAGAAAGAAGCCGCAGGGGGCCCTGTCCGGCGAATAAGGTGTCTGAGACAACATAACTTTTTTGGTTTTTGGCAAAAAATTACAAACAGGCTTTAAGGTGTGAGCAGGAGCACTATCCATGATGGTTTTGCGAAAATTCTGGTTGTTTTCTTCGGACTACTTCATGCAAACGGCGTATGACTTCTAGATAGTATTCCTTATTGACTATATAACCATATAGCAGAACCATTTCTTTGCATCTTCCACATTGTCGTCAGTACTTGATTTGTTAGGACGTCCAGGGGATCGTCGTCTTCAGAGTCTTCTCGACCCGTTTTGAAACATCGATACCACTCGAAACCTCTTGTTTCACTCATAGTAGATTTACCAAAAGACACAGCCAACATTTCGAACACTTTACTCCACTTTCCAAGCAAAATTTAATGTAAAATCGCTGAGCCTTTGAAAACACGTATAACCCTTTTAACTGTCAACAATAAACTAAAGTATTACCGTGCTACTCAAAAGGTTAACAAAGCTTCAAAGGCTGCGACAAGACGTTATGTTTTACTCCACGCGAACTCCACGTTTTTCTTTCATTTGTGGTTTCTATTGGCTGAAGTGACGCGCTCATTGGTGCACTGCAAATCGTCGGCGATTTCTCAGAAAAATCAGTGCGTTATCTGAGAGGATTGTATTAACAAAGATAAAGCGCATGTTAACATTTTTAGTAGCACGGTAATATTTAAAACAGTAAAATGCAAACTATACCAGGAACATGTCTACCTACAAGATAAAAAGAAAGTTTTGAAAATCGGTTGTATAAAGTCCGCGAAATTAAAAAATTCCCGTTATTTTTTTATCACACCTGTGTATATAAAACAGGGAGTTAAGAGTATGAGTGCACAGATTTCGCGTGCTGGAGATCCAAATATGACACAATAACATTTACACATATCTTGAAAGGTATTACCATGCTACTCAAAAGGTTAACATGGGCTTTATTTTTGTTAACCTCTCAGATAAGGCACTGATTATTCTGGCAAGTCACCGACGTTTTGCGCTGCACCAATGAGCGCGTCACTTCAGTCAATATAAATCACAAATGAAGTGGAATACGAGTGGAGTAAAACACATCTTATCGCAGCCTTTGAAGCCGGCATGTAAACCTTTTTAGTAGCACGGTA
This sequence comes from Hymenopus coronatus, assembly GCA_030762935.1. Classification (NCBI taxonomy): domain Eukaryota; kingdom Metazoa; phylum Arthropoda; class Insecta; order Mantodea; family Hymenopodidae; genus Hymenopus; species Hymenopus coronatus. The sequence goes on from CM060896.1 coordinate 90,963,978, forward strand.
ATAACGGTGATAACTGAATACTACTGCACAGTCTCGCAGAGTAGGACTTCAGAACCGAATGTGCCTGTGTGCTTATCACCTACTGCCACTAACGAGGGGTGGGGTGGTTTTCTTTCAAGCTTTGCAATCGTTTTCACAATATTACTGTCAACATTCCTGACCTTCCGTTCTACACACTCGCCCAATATGCTGTACCTAGGTTGCCAAGCGTATAACCACGACTTTATTCCAGTAGACACGCTAGAATCCAATCCTGTGCTATAATTTTGTTTCTAAACGACTCATTTTAGCAACAAATGGTAAAATACAAATAACTTTAATTTGTAGCTATACCTCGCTATTCTAATTGGAGAACTAAACGACAAAGGAATCATTTGACCAATTTTATTTTTACTTTCTCTACACGTACTATGTACACAGTGTATCTAAAAGGTGTTGTAATGCACCCACAAATTCGATACGGAGATTTCACTGGAAATACATGTTTTGACCCCCCTGAATTAAAAATATTTTAGAAAAAGGTCCATGTGCATGTGTTTGTGGACAGCATAACTCAAAAACGAAAAGACCGTTAAATACCAAACTGGTATTTAGGTTTAGTATCTTCCAAAGATGCGGCACTATGATTTTCAAGATAATTCCCCCACCGCGAACTACCTTTTACATGGGAAACTTTTCGAAAATTTTGATTTTCTTAAAAATGGCTGTAATGATTTTGATTAAAATCCCGTATATTAAAACTATTTATATCCCAAATAAAATGTATATCTTGAATTTTCCGGGAATAACCTCTCTTTATGCTGGCTGAATTTTTCGGAATTTTGCTTAACTGCTAAACCGTAAGAGACAGACAAAAACTTACTATACAAAAAATGTAGATCTCGTCAAAACATCCAATTTATGTTCTTTACGCTTTTGTTGTGGAGGTAGCCGTTTCCGAGATGTTGGTTTCAATTGTGAAGTAGTTATACTTTTCTCAGAAAGGAAGAGTCCATTTTTCTTTTGTTCTACTCCTGGCCAAGCGAAGAAGAGATGACAATCGCATAACGATAGCTTTTAAAATATTTGATAATCACTTTAGCCTAGTGCATTCCATTAATTCCCTTATATTCATAAGGCACTAAGTCATAAGAACATGCTGCTAATGTTTATCCGATTAGCATTGTGTAGAAAGAATAATAATCTTTTGTAGGAAGTTTGTAGAGCAGCTAGAGAAAGTCATGTGAGTGTAACATATCAGATTTTTTATTTATGCAACCATGCACTTTATAGGAAAATGGTACAGAAACTTATGTTTCAGCTTAACATCAGGAAATTGCCATTTAACTCAATTCTCTTAAACACCTTGTATAGCATACCAGGAAAGAGGTGTGTTGCACAATCTTTAAATGGTTGTACAGCATGAAGCAAGGAAAGACGGATACATGTTGATTCTTTACAGCGCCCTAGCTCACAACAATCATTTGCTACCGATTTTTTATTCTTTGCAGCCAACATTTCACTCCCAGTGTCCCTTAAACTATTGAAACGTTGTCCTCGCGGGACCGGGGTCGTTTGACGAGACCCGGGATCCTTGGTGATAGCAGCTACACTGTGGATTCTGGCGCCGGATGAAATTTAAGCTACTGATTTAATGACTTCCGTACATCTTTGTGGCCTATGTGGCTGCGACCTGTGCCTCCTGTGGTTCCTTCACTTCATCTCTTTCTTCTTGGGGTGTTGGCGTGCGCATAAATACACATATATGTCAGGGTTGTAGTTTATCCCCTACACTTTTTAACATATTTATAAAACAAGCTTTACAAAATTGAAATGCTAAATGCAGACATCTGGCAATTCACATAGATAGTTCTACAATTGATACCCTTAAGTTTCGCAGATGACCAAATAATTATAGCCCAGGACTATGAAGATTTAGAATATATGAGTAGGAAACTTATTGAAGAATATAAGATATGGGGATTAAAAATTAATTTAAAGAAAACCGTCCATTTGTCATTTGGAGATGAAGAAAGAGATCTAGTTTTAGAGACAGCATGGAATATATCAAAATAAATAAGAGTATGTACTTAGGGGTGAAGATAAATTCAAATTGTAGTCAAGAAGAGGACATTAAATATTGAATTCAAAAAGGCAGAAGAGCAATATCCATGCTGAATGGAGTGTTATCGGACAAGAATATAACTTTATAAACCCAATTACAGATATATAAATCAACAATTAGAAGTACGCTAGCTTATGGAGCAGAAATTGGGACACTGAATGGAAATTTAAATTTAAAATTATTATGTATTGAAATGGAATGTTTCAGGAAATCTACTAAAACAATCTTAATTAGAAAAAAAAAACTGTAACAAAATGTTAAGACAAACCATGAAAGTTCAAAACTGATTTTCGATTTTATGAGATATAAACAGTACGGGCATGTTCGCAAAATACTTGAGATAAGATTACCAAAACAAGTTTTCGAATGGAGCCTAACTGGAAGAGGCAGACGTGGTCGAACTAGATACTTACATGGATGAAGAATGTTGAAAGAGGAATAAGGGAATTAGGTCTAGAGGAATTTCATTGGGAGGATAGAGAAGAGTCAAAGGAGGATAAAATCTTGAACTTTGGATACAGGAAAATGTTTTTTTACATTGTTAATTTGGTAATGAATAAATAATTAAATATATATAATATGTGTGAGTGAGAAGATGCTGGCCAGTGGACCTTATAATCGCCTCCTGTGCATTTATTTTGTTGATTTTGAGTTGTGATAGAATGTATACTTTGGAATGTGGCAGATACTCAAGTGTACAAGTAGTAACTGTGATGATGTAAAGTTGAACATAGTTCTTTAGTCTACTTACTGTATACGTGGTTAGGTAATTTGTTCACATGTGGTTTTAATACCTGTACCATTTACCTTAACAGAAGATGATTAACTTAGGTCCTTTATTCAACATTCAAATATGCAATTGTGGTTTATCTGGAAACTAATGGAAACTGCCTCCTTCACCCCCCACCCAAATGTTGGCTGTCACACGAGAATTGAACACAAAATGCTTCCATCTCACTAGTTTACGACATCATAAGAATACAAACCGAATTTTAAGAATGTTCCTCATCCCAAACATTCATTCTAAAAACATACCGAATCCTTTCGATTAAAACATATCTTTTCGTGACGTAAGAAAAACAATTACATGTTAAAATGTTATGAATAGCTTACGAGGTCCGCTTTCATTCTGATCGGCTTGAATGTAAATTGTACTTTCTCTATCACGTATGTACATACAATGTACATAGTAGATAGAGAAGGTATTGTGTTCCCCCCAAAATTCGATACCAAGATGTCACCGGAAATACATTTTTTGAGGATCCTTGAATACAAAGAGGCATGTTTAGAAAAAGGTCACTGTGTGTGCGTATGTGTTTTATGGATAGCATGACTCAAAGACGAAAAACATCGGTTAAATGCCAAACTTTGTACGACGCGACGATTTTGGAAAGTTCCTCACCCTAAACTACCGTATATGAAACATTTTTCGAAATTTTCGATTTTTTTTTAAAAACGATTCTAACGACTTTATTTAAAATACTGTATATTAAAGATATTTAATATGTATTGCAAATAAAATGTATATACTGAATTACTTGGGAATAGCCCCTAAAGTTCTATTCATTCTGGACAATTTTAGTATAACCGTGAGAGAGAGAGAGACAAAAACTTACTATACGAAACATGTAGATATCATTAAAACACACCATTTATATCACATACATTTAGAACTAGCGTTTCCGAGATATTCCTTGTTATGGGTTTTTATTCTATAGTTCTTAAAGTTATTTCAAACGGGAATAACCCTGTTTCATCTCTTTGTTTAACTCCTGTCATTGGAAAGAGAAATGACAACTGGAGCTTTTAAAGATTTGACTGTCGGTTTAGCCTATTTCATTTGTACTTATAAGGAACTAAGTAATAAGACCATTCCTCGTAATGCGCATCTCGTTTGATATGGTGTAAATAAAATAATAATCTTTTGTAAGAAAAGTTTGTTTACAGAATAAATCCAGAAAATCGTCTGAATGGAATGTATCCGAGTTTTGTAACAAGTAAACCATAAGGGATACACAACAACTTCAGAAATAATTCAGAGCTCAGTAAGGTACAAACAGTGTTACGAATTCTTTTTTCGTAGCTTTGAAAGTTTTAGAAAATATGCCGTATGCATGGTTAGGATTCCTCAAGCAGAACTGCATCATTTTGAAGAAACTTGAATCTTCCGATTCTTCTTTTTCTTTTCTTTCACAAGAGCTTGTTACCATGACTTCTGAATGGCTGAAAAACATCTAAAGGTTACTTCTCGAACAGCTATGTACTTATTGATTGATTTGTAATTCAATGTTATAAAAGTGCCTTATAAATAACAAAATGTGGTTGGAACTACTTTGTAACGAGAGTTGTAATGTAGACGTAGGTATGTGTGGAATGTTGTAACGTAGAGGAAGTTGTTTGACCGTATCATATTAGGTTTTTATTTATGAAATATTGGTTCCTGTATGCTCAAATTTTCCCAGGTTAGATATTGCTTTTGAGTAAAACTGTGACTTATTTTAAAAATGTACATTAATTTATATATATATATATATATATATATCCCTGAATCCAAAAAAGCATTTTTAGAAGAATATGAAAAACGAGAAGTCCGATTATTAAGCTCAGTGTCATCCAAGGATGCGATACGCTTTACAAAGATCACTTTTCGATTTTTTTTTATTTTCTCAAAAATGACAAGAATAAACAAGAATGTAGATCTAGTCAAAACAATCAATTTATTATATGTATATACATTTTTGGTAGAGTTAACCGTTTTCGAGATATTCCTTGTTATTGGTTTCATTTTACGCTACTTAAACTTTACTCAAAATCTATCTATTTAATCTTTCATTTTATCTGTCTTTATTTTACTCCTGGCCCACAATTTTATTGCTTCACAAAGAGACCGAATTTCTTAACCCTGTCGTATGGGGATTATTTCCCTTCTATTAAGAAGTAATACGATAAGTTATACTAATGTTTATTTCGATTAACTTATATATATATATAAAAGAATAGCCTTTTGTAAGATAAGTTTGTTTACGAACATATAGAGAAAGTCATGTGAATGGAACATATCAGATTTTTTGGGGAGATCTGCGTGGGTTCCTCCTGGTCAAGCAATGAGAACGGACTTTCATTGCTCTCATATAAATGCCAGCTCTTATGGAATTTGATTATGGCTTAAGCCTAGTTTGTATCCTTATTTCTTTGTAACTCCAAGGAAATATGCAATAAAACATTTATGAAAATGTCGACGCAAAATAGACAGAGGCAAGGTTTTTCTTAAGAATGGTTTGTTGAAGAATGGGAAGAGAAAATTATGTGAATGTGACACATCACATTTATTAAAATATAAATTGTACTTTGAGGTATGAAGTATACCACGTGTCCCAACTGCTATATTTGATGCCTGCAGATATTCTTTCGTGCGTTAAAAGAGTTGTAGAACTTAACGGGGCTATTTCAAGTTAAAACTGATTGGTGGGGAACTGGCATGAGCGATCTTCGTTTTAACCCTCTTGCTGATCAGCGGAGAATATTAGTGGTTCGCATTCATTGTATATACCTTTCCATAAAGATGTAAGTTAGTCTGGACTTCGTGCTCTCTGTTCGTAATAGAATGAACCATTCCGCTGGAGTCTATTCGCATTCTTTTCGGTCAGCTGTTGGGAAGAAGGGGGAAAGATAGGATCCTGCACCAAGTGGTACCCTTCCCCCTCCTATAATCCCTAGCCGAAAAGAATAAGGGTGGATGTAGTTTGATCCTTGCAGCATAAGGTGTTTTAAATTCTCATATTTAATCTTCTCATCCTTTGTATTCTATTATAAGCTCGAAATTTGGTTTGTATGATTTAACCTTTTAGCATAGCTAATGTTTTTCACTTTTAATGTTCAAATGGTGCAAATTTTGTGTTTTGTGTCACATATACGTGTAGAGTTAAAATATTAACTTGACATCTTCTTTGTAAGATGCCTATACCTGATATTTCGGTACTCGTAATTACGCATGGGAGTTTCAACTAGCTGTAATACTTTATTTGTAACCATCTTTGTTAGACAGTTACTATATGATATAATATATACAGGATGGATCATTTAACTTGAACATCTCCAAAACTAAGCTTTGTAGAAAGAAACATCTTGAATACAAGTTGCTTGATATAATGGGGGAAAGTAAATGCTATGTTTTAATTGGAGAAGGTTTAGATGGTAATTTAAGGGACAACGTAGGTTGTTTAAATGAGAACCCACATGTTTTTATTTTGTTTCCTTATTCCTCATCAAAAAATAATCAACTTTTGTTTAAACCATTTTCTTGTATAGCGTTCTTTTAGTGGTCTAGACAATTGAACATTTATAAAAGGCAGATGAACAGAGCATCACCACTGCACGCGAATTGCACAGTATTATTTTATAAGTATCGTATATCTTAGTGTAATAAATGTTCAAAATGATGCCCTTATACCTCAATGAATTTTCCAACTCTGTGAATAAACGAGTGGATGTCTCTTCCAATACTGGTACAAACATTTTGTATGCGCGCGCCTTCTCCAGACAACATAAGGGGTTACACGTGTTATTCAATGTAACCATTCACATTGACACACGCAACACACTACGCAATGCAACGCAAGAGTTTGCAAACTCCATCATTATCCTTGCACTGCGTATACAGAGAATGAATTCTGCACTCCTTCATCGCCTACTCTTCAACAACAGACGATCGTGATTCGAAGTTTTACAAGGCTACTGTGCTGTTTGTTTATGCCGCGCCGCCTTTCATTTCTCTCAAGAGGTATGCCAGTCTCCTGCAAATCCTCTTTTGATTTAATGGGCGTACCCATTATCTGCGTCAAGATTTCATAAATTGTAAGGCGCAAAGAGAGAATTTACAGTTCATTAAATGTGCATATACATACTTTTCTATAGTCTCTATGCTTGCATCTTTTTCAATATGTTTATATAAACTATTTTATTATTGTGACATCACTACTCGAGCGTCAGTTGTTAGTATGTAATTTGTATAACCTATTTATTTGTAAAAGATTGAGTAAATTTTCTTATTTGATTTTATTGGTTATGTTATTCAATTTAAAACTTGCGCAGCGCTTGGAAAATATCCGCATGTACGCGATTTACACGTCTAGAAATCCGTGCCAACTTCTTGCGTTACGCGCATTTGGAATGGTTTTCCCTCGCGCTTGTGCTTACGCTGTGTTATATCCGAGCTTACATTTCATTGTGAATGCGGCTTAATTCCAGAGCAAAACGGTGAAAGAATGAAACACTAAATGAATGCCTATAAATGGGAATTAACATTGCAATTGGAGGGGCTACCAAAAAATCTATGTCGGAATGACTATGGCAAAATGCTGTAAAATCAGCAGGAAAATATGTTAACAGCCCAATGTATTCATTTCCTGTTACAAACTTTTCTGTGGGTAGAAAAGTTCACATTTTGCCACCCCATTCTAGTTATCTTTGTCAAGTATCCCAGATTTTCTTTCTACCACGAAATGCCTGCAGGCTATACTGGGCATTTTTGCAGGCAGCTGCATGCTGTGTGTGTGTGTGTGTGTACTACGTTACAATCTAACATGCATATGGTGTCTATACTTGCTTTAATCTAAGCCGGTAAAATTGCAAAATTAATTCAGAGTACATATGTATTGATTAAAATTTTTTCAAATAATTTTATAACAACGCAGCAGATGGTTAAGGCATCTGCTACAAATCACAAGTTTACATATAAATATTGTAAATATGCTTAGGCACTATACTACTACAATACCATAGGATATATGAATTAGAAATAAATATAAAAATAAGATGTCCAAGTTTGTGACTATATTTATTATAATATAAAATACAACCGTAAAATATTTCATGCTGCAAAGATTGTATTGGTAATGCCTTCCTTGTTTTGTCTTCACTATTCAAAAACCGGTTCATAGAGCACATGCTCCTTGCAACCACAGGAAAATGTACTGATATAATTCATCAACACTATTTTGATTTTTTTGGACATCCTGAAGTGTATATTTTAGTTATGCTGGTTACCTTTAAATTTATTGATTTTAAAAAGAGATTTTGTATAACTAAAGTAGAATAATAAATACATAAGATGTGTATTCCAATTATTCTTAGATAATTTCAATAAGAGGGCTGGTGAGGAGTGAATTGGAGAGAGGTGAATTGAGTAAAATTAAACAAAGGCCCTTCTCCCCATCCCCAATTTTTTTTTTTTTGCCCAACGTTAAAATTAAAAAAAAGCGTTGGTGGTATAAACAATACTTTTAGTATATTGTTATACTTACAGATTCTATTTTGTGTTTTGTTTTTTTAAATTTGAATTTTGGGCAAACATTTTGTTGTTTTTTGGGGGGAAGAAGGGCCTTTGTTTAATTTTATTCAATTCACTCCTCACCAACCAAACCAGTTAACGCCATAAACATTAGTATTTACCAGAGCTAGGAAGTTCGTAGCAATTTTCTTATGCAGAGTAAGAGCGGCTAGGCTTGACAATACCATGCGGCGCTTCTTGCATGAGCAAAGGTCAGCTTAGAGTGCAACCCATTACTGCAAAACAGCTATTACTGCGTAACACAGAACCACGCTGTTAGCAAGGAAGGCGTTGGAATATCTTTGTTCTGCTCAAATTAATTTGTTTTACAACTATAGTAAGTTTTCTAGCAGTGTACTTTTTTATTGCTTATTTAGAAACCGATGACAGTTCTATTCTCTGTGTCCAGTTCTGTCCTGATGTCAACAACAAGGCGGAGCTGGCTCAACTCGCCGCGTGTTAACGGTACATGTGCGCACATAAGGTTTGCAGCACTAGCGATATATCAGCAACCTGTGGAGAGTACTTTGAGAAATGTGGCAATTCTGTGTCAGAATGTACTGCATGCAAAATTTTATTTGGAGTCGATGGTTCATTTCTGAAAAAAAAACAATCTAAACTTTACCGCGAATAACACTTTTCGCAAAATCATCGTATTTCTCCGAACGTTTTTTATATTTACGCGATTTTCCCGGTGTTCTTAAGTTTCCGGATGCTTGCTGTTCCATTCTAACACTATGCACACTAAATGCAGAAACGCCAAGGAGATCACCCGTTTCTTTTTCGATATTCTTTATGGCCGATTCGGCGTTTCTTTCTTTAAGCACCGCGAAACAATGCGTGGCCATTCGCCTCTTGACACTTTTTAAAGGCTTGCCTCGGTTGTATTTTATTATGGCTAAAGCATCGGTCCGTTCCATGATCAAAAGCTTACTGCTTTTAAACTGCATATAGCAAGTCCCCTGGGCTTGTGAGGCATGCGAGATGTACAGGAAATACAGTCTTAAATAGCACTTTATCGGAGGCGACCCTGCTCTATAAACAATAACAGGTTAATCAGCATTCACCTCGAGAATTACCGGTTGTTTAAGAGAACTGTCTGGTACAGGCTTGTAACTTATTGTGTATATAATACCAATGTTCTTTAGTAATATAAGTTAGCTGTATTTTATTTAACAGTAATACGTTAATAAAGTCAATATATAATTTCGCCTGTCTTCTGTCTAATCTATATGTTTTTTATAGAATGTGTACGTCTATTGTAAATATTCCTTTCAGAATTCACGAACCCAGAGCCATCTGCTTGGTATGTGTCGGATATGGATAAAATGTCGGACTATTACCTTTTATAAGAATCGAAGCATTTGCATACTTTCCTCTCCGAAACTAACTCGCGCAGAGCAGTGATCTGAAAACTATTACAGTACTGTACTTTTAGAGGCTGTTACAATATGCATCCACGTAAAATTAACACCCATTACCTTCCCTGAACCAATCAACAGCCTAACACTCTTTTGCTTCAGTATCTCTGTCTCTCTCTCTCTTCCCTCCCATGTGTTGACATCAGGACTGAACTAACTTGATACAGATAATAGTATTCAAGCCGTCAAACGTCGTAACAACAGCTTCACAGAAATATATCAATGATTGCAAACTAGTTCAAAAAGTTGCACTCAACCAGCACACTGATACAGTCCAGAGGTAGAGAGCTGAACTGAATCTGTGTGGCATGTGGAAGAACTGTCAAGATGGATTTAGCAAACAACGAGCATCCTACCTGAAATAAAGATGAAAATAAAAAGTGTAATTGAAAAGAATGCAGGGTTTAGTGTGATGTATTGCATACAAACTGCACTTTTAGATCCCAATAAATGGTATTTGCTTGGTGATGCTGATAGGGGACTGATAACATATTTCAAATATGCCCCGATCACATCATACGAGCGGAATGGACTTTTTTGCATTACAAATCTTGTTTGTCGGAACGTAAAATGAGTTTTTCGTTTGAAAGGTTTCAGAAGTATCTACATTATTGTTTTCAGTAATACGGCTGCAATTGAGTAAAGATTTAGTTTAATTCCTGCTTTGGTTTTTACCTAGTAAGAGTCTCAAGATATTTATGAAATCAATTTTATAATTTGGATATTATTTTTATAAGTAAATATTACAATTCGTGTTATAATTGTTTGGGTGTTTTCCTAATGTACATATGTAAAGAAGGAAATCAGTCAGAATCAGCTTGTAAATATGTAACGATTTGCATGTTGTACATAATGATCTAATTATGTGTGCATTAACGAATGTCTCATAAATAATTTTTGTTCTCTGGAAATATTATTGTTTACTTTGAAACAGGTTTGTTTACATCTCCACTGTGCGTTCTTATGTATGATTTTTTTTTTTGATGCGGCGAGATGGTTGGTCGCAACCTGTTATGTGGAACGGCGAACGTCACGAACTTCCTAGCTCTGGTCATTATGTATCCCAAATGAGCTCTCTGTTCACCAAAATCACGCAATTCCTCACGTGAAGATATGGGTGGCTAACAAATGCTATTGGTCACTTAGTACTAGGTCGTTCAGTAAGTAATACACATACCGTTATTTCTCGATATCTTATCATTGAAAGGGAACGAAACTTTAGAGGACGAACTTCAACCCTTTCTTTGTAGCTTCACGAAGTTTTATTGTTTCCGACGAATGACTGAAATGTAATTTAGTTTTGAAGGGGAGGTTGCTCATGAATCACGTACAAAGCAGAGAGCCGTGATTGAATTTTTTTCTCGGAGCAAGAGACCACTTCAAACATTCTCAGCGCTTGCAAAGGGTCTATGTGATCAGGCAGTGGATAGAACTACAGTCAGATATGGGCAGTATAGCGTTAGAAATAAAATAAATTGATAAACTGTGTTTTAGTTATGTACGCTCTTTAACTGCTATGGTTCTCAGCATCCCATTCTATATTGGGTGTAAAAGAGCGCCTAATTTTGCTCAGATGTCTGTTTATCAGACTTGAGGTTCTTTTAAGTGACGTAAATCTACGATGCAGCTTTATTTCCCTTCCGAACGAAGCTATAATTAAGATTTCTACGCCCAAACAAATTCCTCCGTCCTCCACGGGGTTGAATACTCTACCTTTGGAACCAGAGGCTAGCATGTTACCTAGACGACGGTGGGCGACAGAGTTTCAAAGGCAGAACGAAGTAAAGCAAGACTGTCACCTCTCCCACGCTCGAGAGAGCGTGAACTAGAATTCACAATCTGACATATAGATGGCTTAGGATCCTGGATTTGAGACTATGTGGTATAAAGGTATACCTTTAGCTAATTAATTGGGTCATTATATAGTGTATTTGGATTGTAATAAAACAAAGCTTCAGTAAGAAAAGCATCACATGCCTCACTAATTGAACGTTCCTCGTAATTGGCGATTGGTTCCTATCTTTTCCGTGGATCGTTGGAAGTTGACTGTGAAAATAATTTCAAAGAATGGTTCGCGAGCGATTCACGAAAGATTGGCCTGGCATTGTATGTTACTTTCACAGGTTGCGTAAACAAATAAATCCAGGGGGAAGGGTTTAATCCTTGGGGAATTATTAAACCAATAAGAATCAATTTCACCATGCGGCAAATGTTCCGAAAGTTAATTCTGTCTTCTCTTATTGGATTCATGACGATATAACTGCAGGTACTTTCAACAATATTAGTATTCTGTACTTGCCACACCTTTCACGTTGCTAGCTTTCCAAAGAGAACTTTGTTATTAGTATAGAACGTGTTTCACCAAACTCTTTAATTAGCTTCGGCAAGTTTACACCGCAAGGCTGCTTTGTTTCGACATTTTGGAATTGCACTTACCAGCTTATGCACTCACAGTTGCGAAACAGTTCCAAACTGCTTTGGAAACCACAATTCCTAATAATAAGACCTTCAGAATGTGTAGAAAATTCTCTTTCTCTACACGTACTATGCACATAGTGTATAGACACCGTGGCGAGTGATTAGACCAATCGCCTCTCGCCTAGACGCCCACGTTTGATCCCAAGCGACCGCATGTGAGGTTTCTAGAGGACAAAGCGGCGCAGGGGTGGGTTTTCTCCGGGTTCTCCGGTTTACCCCGCCATCACAATCCACCGGTGATCCATCTTCATTCCATGCATCATCAGTGTCATCGTCTTGTAGTGCCAATTATAGTAAAAGCTGGTGTTAAACACTATAATATATATATAATTATAGAGAAGGTATTGTATTACACCCAAACATTCAACATCGAGATTTTACTGGAAATACATTTTCAGACCCCCTAAATCGAAAAAAAGAAAAAAAGTTTTTAAAAAATGTCCGTGTGTGTGTGTGTGTGTGTGTGTGTGTCTGTCTGTGTCTGTCTGTGTGCAGCAGAGCTCAAAAACGAAAAGTCCATTAAATACCAAACTTATATTCAAGCTTAGCATCTTCCAAGAATGCCGCATGAAGATTTTCAGGAAAATCAACTCAACCCCAACTACCCTTTACGTAGAAAAAATGTCAAAAATAGCTCTAACGATTTTATATCTCTTATATTTAAGAGATATAAGCATATCTTGAATTTTTTGGGAAAAGCCTCTGATGACCCCTATATTCTGGATAAATTGTTCTGAGTTTTGCATAACTAGTAAACCGTAAACAGACAAAAACAACCGTTTACTACACAAAACATGTAGATTTTAAAACACACAATTTATGTCACAGACATTGTTTTTTCGTGGAGTTGACCGTTTTCAAGATATTCTTGTTATTGGTTTCAGTTTTAAAATACTTAAATTTCTCTCGTTCGGAAACTTGTCAACTCTTGGTCACTCAAAAATTCGGATTTCAATCCCATAGCAACCAGTTTTAAAACTTTTGATTGTCGATTTTGCCTAATGTACTCCTTATTTGCCTACTGCTTAAAGGAACTAAGTAACAAGACCGTTTGTACCAGTGTTGATCTCGATTAGCATGAAGTAGATAAAATAATAAGCTTACAGACAATACTTTTTTTACAGAGATGTAGAGAAAGGCGTGTGAATGGAGCACATTCGATTTTTTTCCGTGTGAATATATATATATATATATATATATATATATATATTATATATATATATATGAGGCATATATCTACATTTTTTTCAAGGGTAAGGGTAACCTGTGAGTGTTCTCATCAGATTTTTGTAAACATATGTGAAGAGGTAATATGGTTAAAAAGTTAACTTTTAATGTAAATACAATAGTGAGGTATATATATATATATATATAAATTTTTTCAAGGGTAGGGAAAACCTGTGTGTGTTCTCGTCAGATGTTTGTTTATATTGATATTAATCACTTTTTTACTTTCTCTAGCTCCATATGTACAATTTACATAGGGATAGAGAAAGTATTGTAATGCACCAAAAATTCGATACCGAGATTTCACCGGAAATATATGTTTTGGGGTCCCCTGAGTCCGAAAAAAGCATTTTTTAAAAAAAGGTCCGTGTGTGTATGTCTGTCTGTGTGTGTCTGTGGACAGCATAGCCCCAAAACGAAGAGACCGTTAAATACCATCCAAGGATGCGTCACGAAGCTTTTCAAAAAAAAATCCCCCCCACCACAAACTAACCTTTACAGGAAAACATTTCGAAAATTTTTATTTTCTTAAAAATGACTCCAACGATTTTGTTTAAAATCCCGTGTATTAAAGCTATTTATGTCCGAAATAAAATGTATATCGCGAGCTTTTTGGGAATAGCCTCTGAAGACCTCTTCATTCTGGATGAATTTTGCCGAATTTTGCTTAATTGCCAAACCGTAAGAGATAGAAAAACACTCACTACACAAAAAATATACATCACGACAAAACACAATTTAAGTCCTTTACGTTTTTGTTGTGGAGGTAACCATTTCCGAGATATTCCTTGTTATTGGTTTCAATTATGAAGTCCTTAAACTTTTCTCTGACAGGAAGTGACTGTTTTTCTTTTGTTCTACTCCTGGCCAAGCAAAGAAGTGATTTGTAATGACAATCGCATAATGATAGCTTTTAAAACATTTGACAATCACTTTAGCATAGCGCATTCCCTTATTCCCTTCTACTTATAAGGAACTAAGTAATAAGGTCATTCTGCTAATATTTATCTCGATTAGGATTGTGTACAAAGAAGAATAATCTTTTGTGGGAAGTTTATAGAGCAACTGGAGAAACTCATCTGTGTGTGTAACACATCAGATGTTTTATTCAATAGAAATTTTTTTTTGTTTTTTTTTTTGTTTAAGCACTACTACAGTAGTATACACATAACTAGAAAACAATATTTACTTCGCTCCTGTTGTTCCTATAATACTTATATAGTTCTACACCGAAATTCACCGGCAATACATACTTTGACACTCCTGAAAAATGTGCCTGTGATTGTGTAAGGACAGCATAACACCAAAATAAAATGTTCGTTAAGCTCCAAATTTGGTATTTAAGTTTAGTATCTTCCAAGGATATGACACAGTTTTGGAAAGTTCCGCAACTCAAATTACACTTTACATGGTAGGTTTTTCACAATTTTAGATTTTCTTAAAAATTACTATAGATTTTGTAAAATATCGTATATTAAAATATTTACATGAAAATAAAATGCATCTTGAATATGTTAGGATTATCTTTGATGACCTCGTCATTCAAATAATCTTTATATAACTGGTAAACCAGAAGAGATAAACAAAGATGTACTTCTCAGAACAACTAGGTAGACCTCGTTAAAGCACACAATTTATGTCATCATTTTTGTAGACTTAACCATTTTCGAGATACTCCTTCTTATTAATCCTTTTAGGATTATCATCACTTGATTTTTTCTAAAATGGAAGTAGTTATTTACTTTTTTAATCCTGGTCATACAAAAAGAAAGGGATTTAAATTGCTTCACATTGCCACAAGAGTTTAAAACATTTGATTATGGTTTTAACATAGTGTTTTCCTTTATTCCCCTTCTACTCTCAAAGAATTAAGTAATAAAACCACATTTTCTGTTAATGTTTAATTTGAGTAGCATAAAGTAGGTAGAAAAAAAACTTGTAAGAATAGTTCAGAATAAGTAGGTAGAGAGAGGGGAGAGAGAGAGAGAGAGAAAGAAAGAGAGAGAAAGAAAGAGAAAGAGAGATTCATGTGTATGGAAAACATATAGTTTTTTAATTTTCAAGTCTGTCGATTTTCTGTGTGCTCGCAATTGTACGGAAAGCTAAATTTAATGCAGACCCTGTAGTTCCTAAACATTTGACTACTGTTATTTTCTTTGTATAGCTATTTCTTCAAAGGTTCTTTTCGATTAAATTGAAGTTGACAAATAGTAGGTTTCCTAAAAGTTTACGGAGTTTGCAAGTCGCCATTGAAGTATGACATCTGAAAATAATTTGAGATCTCCTTGTGATTTACTGGGGAAAACCTGTGTCAGTTGGAGAATTTAATGGGATGCCGGCATATTTCCATGATACCTTAGTGGTTACAGCAATGGACAGACACCAGGAAATCCGTGGTTTATGTCCCTGCTATGGTATTGAATCTACCTCTCCAACTGCTGTCTTGCACACGTGTGTGAAAGAAACAATTTATAAGATTAGTTTCTAACCCACTAATAAACGACAGCGAGTAGAACATTTTATGTGAATGTAGCGCTTATGAATGTTTTTAGCAGGGGGTGTCCTATATCTTAGGATTTGTAAAAATACCTCTATGTTTTATGGGCTCTAGAACTGAAGATGACATGCTTCGGTGAAAGAGGGTTTTCCACAGTCTGAAGCAAAAAGAGAGCCAAATAGTAGACACACGGTATCACGTCGGAAAATGCATCATAAGAGGAAGTGAAGAGGAAAGATGAAACGGACCAAGAACAAAAAGCCGGTCTGGTTATTGAGAGCCGCATTTTCTCATCTTGCCATGTAATATTCTTCCAATATTGGGTTGGGATGGAAAGAAAATATGAAAGCGGAAAGATGCTTTCCCTCATGTAACTACTTGGTCTACTGATAATTATTTTTTAAAACTACTTGAAATTATATCATATAATTTTAATTGAGGGTAACGTAACACAAGCATATATAAATAATTAAATAAAAACATACTGAATATCGCAGTACATTTCTTGGGCTTGGTGTACTCCTTATATTAGGTGTAAATAACATACAAATTACATTTTTGGAGCTTCAGCTTCAGTATTATCCCCAAAAGTAATTAATTTGTCTGTGTTCGCTGACTGAATCATGTTTGTGCTACATTATATTTATATTCTCTTTAATAAAGCGAATAAACAAAATATGCTGCCATAAATTCAAATATTGTGTTTTAATATTTGAACATTTCAGGTGACATAAAACGAAAGTTATGCTCCCTCTGTTGCAAAATATGGTATATGTCATTTATATTGTTGTAATATGTGGTATAGATATCAAAATGGAACATGAATGTATTATTTATTTTATTGGCTAGCCTACAGTACTTAATAGACAAAATTAACTCACATATATGTAATGTATATGTTACAAAACACGAGTAATTACTCTACGTCTGCTACGAGTACACACATAAAATTAAGGCATATACATGTGGCATTTGTACTGTTCCAAAACACTAAACACAGGATACAAATAAAAGTAAGGTGGAAACATTCCTTGTTTGTGTTCCACATAAACGCCACTTGATTCCTTTCATTATTAGTTATTACAATATGTTGGTTTTCACTCAACATTACGCGGACAACCAACACGCCTATGTACGAGAGAACCACATTCACCAAAGAAATTGGGACCATCGAACCCTTGCGCAACAGCGTATGGGCAATAATCTATGATTTGAAGTAATTTCTTTACCATATTTAGGAGAGGAGATTGTATAATAACTTATATGAACATTAAATACGAAGATCATTCCATAATTCATGGTAATTATATTATTTTAAGCTATAAACTGAGTATCTATATGCACTTTTGTTGAAATGGGCAGGGAGAAACATAATTGAAAATAATACAAACCCCAAGAAATAATAAAAGAACTAGTTTAAGTGATACCGTCGAATGAAAGATAAGGGAAACTGTAATGAATTTAAAAAGGAAAGAACAAGGAAGGAGACAAGTTAATTTTACTGTATTTATGAAATAAATATTAGGGATTATATGAGAAGAAGAAAGAATGGAGTAAAGGGCAGGTAATTAAAGTGGGAGTAGTCAGTAGATACCCGTATTGAAAAGTATTAGTTATACGTTCTAAACGTAGCCATTAGAAGCTGTCATCCACCAAATATATGAATTTGTCACTTCTCAAAGGTATTTGAAATCCAGGTTATAAATAATATTAGTTTAGATTAGAAAGGATTAGTAGTTACATAGAGAAGCTGGACAGAACGAAGAAGTGGAACATTTTTATGGAATGTAACAAACAAATGGAAGTGATTAGTGAATATTACAGATGAATAATGAAACTTTTGCAACTGAAATATACATTTTTACTTTCTCTACACGTAATATGTATAGGTATAGTGTATAGCGAAGGGATTATATTCTAGCCAAAAATTGATACAGATCATTTTTGTAAAAAAGGTCCACGCGCGCGCGTGTCTATGGACAATATAGCTCAAAAACGAAATAACCTTAAATACCAAACTTGCTACCTGTATTTAAGTTTAATATGTCCTATGGATGCACAACTAGATTTTCAAGCAAATCACTTCACCGCAAACTACCCTTTACATGGAACAATTTTTGAAAATGATAAACGGTCTAGATTAAAATGCCGTATATTAAAAATATTTACATCATAAATAAAAATATATATATATACATATATATATCTTGAATTTTCTGGGAATAGCCGCTTCTTCAATCTGGATGAATTTTGCATAACTGGTAAACCTTAAAAGATGGACAAAACCCTACTCAAAAAAATGTAGATCGTTTTAAAACTCACAATTAGTATCATATACATTTTTTTTTGTAGAATTGACCGTTTCTAAGACATACCTCGTTATTTATTTCAATTTTAAACTTCGTAACTTTTCTCAAACGGGAAATCACCTTTAGTTTCATCTCTCTTGTTTTGCTGCTGGCCGTGCAAAGCGAACCGAACTTTAATTGCTCACTTTGGTCTAGCGTATACCTTTATTTCCCTTCTGCTTAGGAGGAAGCAAGTAATAAGAAAATTTCTGCTAGTGTTTATCTCGATTACCATGATAAGGATAAAAAAACTTGTTGTAAGAATAGTTTGTTACAGAACAAGTAGAGAAAGTCATGTGAATGGAACTTATCAGGTTTTTAGTTGTTATAGCTTTGTGTATTGTCTGGTGAATGGCTAGGGTCAAGAATACAAATTTGAATATGAGATAAAAGGTCATTGGAATGCTGTTCACAATACAAGTACAAAACTGGATCCTGATATAAAAGTCAATTAGTAAGGGATATTATGTTCGACTACTTGAAGTTAATAATCGAACAACTTTACCAATAAAGGTATTAAACGAATTCTAATTACATCTGAAGACGTAATCCATTCATGAACACTTCCCAGTATTGGGGTAAAAGCTGATGCTACTCCAGGATGATTAAATCAAGCAGCTTTTTGATTTAATCTTTGGGAAGTATTTTATGGACAACGTTCAGAAATCTGTGGTTAGCATAGATTTCTTCTATTGGAGATACGTGAAGAGAAACAATTGTTTTATTATGCTCAACATTACTCACAGCTTCAAAATAATCCCCCACACCTTTGCACACGATAAGGAAGGATATACTAACGCTGTTAAGGTCACTTCTTCAATTTCGAAATGAGATCAAAGTCGTATGAGATCAGGCGATTAAGGCTCGTGTTCTAAGTTGTTCCACCTCCATAGCTGCTAAAGGTTCCTGACAGCTGAAGTGTTGTTATAGTGGTGCATTTCATATACCCAAGATCGCGGGTTCAACCCCGGTGGAGGACGATGGATTGTTTCGGGTGTAAAAATCCCTAGCATGGCTTCCTTCGGATGGGAAGTAAAGCCATGGTCCCTGTAAACGTTTTATATGTTTCCCAAATACTGCATAGTGCGAAGGAAACAGAATACGCATTGCATTTATGCTATATATAATTTTTTCTGCTTTATTCAGAGGACCTCAAAGCAAAAAAAAAAAAAAAAATCTGTGAAATTTTGGCAGAGTTTTTGGATGGAGTGTAAATACTTCCTCTTTTAGGTATGGGGCACAAAACTTAATTACGCCAAAGACTAATTTTTTTACCCGGGCTTCGTTCTATGGATATTTCTTTAGCACTTGCCAATGCTTTTCAAAGTCGAGTGTTTCAATATCAAAATAAAGGATTGAAACAGTCTAGAGCTATATTCACCAATTCGAATTAATTTGTCATTGGCACTGAAAGGTTTCAAATCGGTTAACAAACCACTTCATGTACTGAGTGTAGCACTCATTAATACCAAGGTAAGTAGAATACCATTAAGTAGGGCCATTTGCGTTGGTGAAAAACCTGCACATTACGTCATCCAACTTCTGTGGTGTGCGGCGCGTGTCGGTCTCACGTTCAGGAGAACCTTCCTTCGAATATGGATATATTTATTCAAAGTTTTCTTTATCTTGGGAGACAAATGCTCGCGGACCTCGGTCTCACTTAACCTCTTTAACTGAGCTTCGTTCACTGTGCAATAGCACCTATTGGATTAAAAGACTTCATAGGTACTCACATTATCAACAGCGGCAAACATGCGTCGAAAGAATTCTCTTTATGGTAAATAAGTGGCTGGCTTATTTTCGACTAAACAAACAAAGGTTTATTTTTTGCAACTGAAACGAAAAATGCTTACTTTTATTTCAAACTAGCTGCCCGCCCCGGCTTCGCACGGGTGGTGTAATTAATGAAAAAACTGAGATAAAATCTTCCGTTTACAATATGACCATGCAATGAAATATGATTAAAATTAAACAATTTGACAGTACTCTATTGTAATGCCTTATAATGTATCATTTTCTTTCCGGAGAGAAAACAAATAGTGCCGATGCGAAAAACACGGCAATTCAAGGTGTATTTCACGCATTTCTAACGATTGACCTTGGGGTTTATTATCATTGCGACTGAACACGCTTAAATTTAAAAGTAAAGTCGGTTGTCATTAGCGGTATTCTTGGAATAAGCACATCCTCGTCTTTGAGCTTTCCTATGATTATAATAGGCTGAATCGAAATTTTCATAATATTTTTAACAGTGAGTCTTGTTCCGTTGAACAATTTCGGCTGATTGAGATTGTGTAGCATAACTATTACCGAGTCAACCTTGAGCTGTATATTGTGTGGCGGTAATCCTGGCAAATCAAATGAATTTAGGAACTCAGATAACTTACGACTTCATTTGGATCGGTAATAGAATCGATCGACTTAAAAGAATTCATTTATACATAAATTTTACTCTGAATTTTTATATTCAAATCATCTACATTCTTATTAGTTGCTGCTAAAATGACTCCTCGCTTCACCAAACATAGTTTTTGTAATCTACAGCAATATTTGGGTACACTTTCGATACTAATTCTTCCTTTGATGTTGTAAAGTGACAAAAATTTGGTGGAAACGAAATGAGGCTTGAAAAAGTATCAACAGGAATTTTCCCATTGCCAGTGTCCAATAATGCCTTTGATCTGCAAAGCGCAATGAAGCGCAATGATCTGCGCAATGTAGCATATATAGTTGGTGTTGCGAAAAGGATGGAGTCAGCGAACCCATAAGGTAGTGTGGAAAGGATGACATATCCAGTTAACAGCATGGATAAGCAAGGATGCCGATGGCATAATAACAGCGCTTTCTTAGTGTGGCGGGGAAACGCTGAAACAGGCAATGAATTACATTCTGGGAAAAGTCATAAAGTAACATTCATGCTTCTTTCGAATCTCTTTGTTTCTTTTACTCCTAGTTTTCCACCTTTTTCTTTACTTCCATCTATGTCAAAACATCCATTTTTCAGGCTAACAATGACATAACTAAAGAGCAAGTATATCTGGCTGACCAAGTGATAAGTTTTTATTTGATGATAGCTTTGTGTATTGCATTTATCCATTTAACTGAAAATATTACTTGATCAAATGTATTAAGAGCACCCAAATTGCAGTGTGACGGGAGTATCTTCATGTTCTGATGAAATCACCTTTAGCTAGCTCATGTATCAAATAACCTCAAATAACCAACATCTGCAATAGGAAGTTAACCTAAGATGGTTTAATATCCGGATCCCGATATTTCTCCGCCATTTTCAGATTCCAAGAAGGATTACTGCTTATATGCGTAGTTCATAACTTGTTCATTATAAAGAATTAAAACAAAAATATGCTTATTTCTTTATTTAAACGATGTGACCAAGGGAACGATAGTTAGTACATAAGAAATATATTTAATTTTCACTGTTATTTTTTGTCACTGACTCCATAACGGGATGCATTCCCTTAGTACTGAATGGGGAAGAAAATTGGGCAGTACTACGAACATCTAGCGGCATATAAATAAGTACATACTTTAGATGTTCTCACCAGGAAAGCTTCTTTGCTTCTTTAGTTTAAACGATAAGAGTAAGGAAAGAATAGTTAATACATAAAAATGTATTTGAATTTCACTGCTGCATTGCATCATTGTCTTGATAAATGGTTGCGTTACATTAACATGAATAGGAAAGAAAGATAGAGCAGCACTAAGGCCATCTTGCGGCAAATAAATAAGTACTTACTTTAGGTGTTCGTCGCCAGGAAAGTTTCTTTGCTTCTTTATTTTAAACAATAGGAGTAAGGAAATGACAGTTAATACATACAAATGTATTTGAATTTTGCTGCTGCGTTGCGTCATTGTCTTGATAAACTGTTGAGTTACCTTAACATTGAATGGAGAGGAAAAATATAGCAGTACTACGGCCATTTCGCAACAAATAACCGTGGAACCACTGCCATCTGGCTGCTATTACCTGAAATGCTTTCCCTTGGCATTGTTATTATTCATGTTAAAAACTTTAAATAACTTTCCCGTACTATTTTTAAACATGTTCTTTTCTACAAACCTCGACGTGACAGTAACGAACACAATAATAGTGATAAAAAAAATTGTTCAATTTGGTGCAGTCGTTCGGAAGTGATGAGCGTACATACATTTCGACGATTCATTTATACACACACACATACACACACACATAGATTAAATTAAGTTGATTTTATTTATGGACGTTTCTCCGCTTCCGAAGAAAAGCATACTAAGGATTTTTACGTCCGAATAAAAAATTCATCACCCTCCTCAGGGTTTGAACCAGTGGCCTTGGGAACCAGAGGCTACATATTTCTCTTAGACCACGGAGGACGACTCTTTTTATTTTCTCAGCATATTGTTAACCTTATGCAACACATTTGATCCACATTAGCTTATATCATCTAAACCAGGCTTTTCCAACTGAAAATTATATGACGCCAGAGCTTGGTTTTGCCTGCAGAGAAGTCTTGCTGAGCGAGCAAAACACGGCGGTGTGTTTCTATGTTATATACTGCATCGCAGTGTACTGTCATGGCTTCAACGAGTGGTATACCTCAAAGAACTTGCTCCAACAAATGTTCTTCCTATCTGGGAAGAGTTGTTCATGTTTGTGGATACTGGAACAATGTTTTCCAAAGAAATGCAATATACCTAGACATTTAATTTACAGAGATATTACTCGTGTAATGCTGCTGAATACGATAAATATCAAGGAGAAGAACATGCTAGCATAATCATGACACTATTACATAATATGCTTTTGTACATAGAAAAATCTTTTCAGATTTGGAGTACATGATAAATTTAAGTAATGTTTTTATTTTTCACGGGTTTACACGACACGGTCGAAATATAATTATAGTAGCATTTATCCCAGTCCAAATCCCCTATGGTACCATAGTTAAAAATACTTAAAAGGATAGTGAAAACTAATTCTTGTTGCTTGATTATAATTTATGCATCGTGCGACCGCCACTGCTCCGATTAGATCAAGTGGCTGTATTTCCTCAATATTCTCATCATAGAATATAGATTTTTATATAAAATTAATAACAATTTCAACTAAATCTCCACAAAATATAATTTATTTTGTAAAACAGTCTTAAACTACTTGAAGCAATAAGTAGAAGAAAAACACTGGCTAGTTATAACATCTAATATCATAATTTGAATTTGCATAAACAGTCCCATTACACATTTCATTGTGCATGCAAGGGGGATGGAGGAATCTGAATCCATAGAAAAAGCATATTAGAGTATGTTGAATTCTCTTCAACAAAAAATGTCAACAGTAAAATATTAAGGACACAAAAATAATAAATTAAATATCGCCTTTAATTTATAAAACATAAAAGGATTATGGGTACTTAGGAGTGCGGAATTTCTTGAAAATATTCATCTACCATCCTTGAGAAACACTGCAATTAAACACACATTGTTTAGTGTTCATCCGAATTTTCATTTTTAATTATGCTGTTCATACACACACATACACAATCACGGAATTTGTTTCTAATTTTTTTTTCTAAGGAATCTCAAATTGTATATTCCGGTGAAGTGCAATACTTCCTCTACTTAAATGTAGATGACTGGTGGAGAAAGTAAAACGAATGATGTGCATATCCAGCACTAAAGAAAAGTTCAAATCGAACATCGATATAAACATAATACTTTCGTAAAACATTTCCTCTCCTCCTTATAGTATAAATTAAGGGTTACCAAAGTGGGGTCTACGGCAACATTTAAGGAAAAGAAAATAACATCCCGTCATTTTTTCATATTCCATATCTTCAGCTTTTGTGAACGGAAAAGGAAAATATTACGCTTTCATTGACACCAGACATTTCTACAGTTGTTTTAATATAGTCAATGAATAGGTAAAAGTAAAGATTAAATATTTGCTTCAATGTTGGATTATTGCTATTTGAACATATTTAAATTACCTGTATACAGATAACATACGGAAACAGAATTTCCATAGGTCTCATTTGATATGTTAACACCTTTATTTATGCAAGCTTTGAGGTGAGTTTATTTGATTAAATATAAAAGGCGCAGTGCAATATCAGATTTCCTTTTTTTGTGCAAACGCAAATCAAATCTGAGTAATAAAAACGATAAAAATAAAATTATAAGAAATGTTGAGTTGTAATAGAGCTACATTGAGGAAGCCTTTAGGCATTTTGAATCTTTAATGTAAGCTGCAGTTATTGCTTGAAACAACTTCAGGTAAATAACCATATTGCATTAGGTATCTTCTATAATCATGCACCTTAAATCTAAATAATCAGCCTAAATAGCGATACGGTAGCCATAACATTCTATAGGAATATACTGAATTCTCAAGAAAAGCTTTGATGTGATTAACTGTGCTCCCCCTTCATTACGCACCTGAAATCAATGTTGAGAAATAAAGTTGAAGTTCAAATGTATTTGATACTGAAATTAAAGCATTAAATCTAATTGCAGAGTTAAATGATGAGAAATATCTTCATTGTTCATATTAAAGATTAAATAACATTTTGAATCAGTGGTATGGTTATTTTATTTTTTATTTAAATACATTTGAATCAAATTTGATGCAGAACTAATGAATGCAAAAAGAGGTAAATAATTAATAAGTAAGATAATGTAAATAAATATATGTAATATAGAAATGGAATTATATTATTGAAGAGTGTTTACATAAGAGACGAGATAGCTGAAAGTATACATAGGTCATAAAATACATCTTTTGCAACTTTTGTTGTTGTGTAGAATAGCCTAGGAGCTGGGAAAATATGTAAAAGAATCCCCTTGAATTAAGTAAGTTTGAGCGGGTGGTGAGATTGTGAAAGTTACTGAGAGCTAGCAGCCTAAGTGATATAGTAGGATGGTTTCTATTGACTTGTGAAAAAAGATATTACTGAGAGCGGGAAAAACAAGCCAATTAGAATACAGTTTTAATACATAGGTAGAATAAGTGTGTTCAATAGATGTATTCTATAAAGATGCAAGTTCTCACTCAGTTCGTCCTTATTGACTGCAGTCTCCATATTCTTCGGTCCTAATTATTATTTATGTAATGTATGTGATTCGCGACATCTATGTTTAATTTATAAGTGAATGCATATAATACAGTTTCAGCTAGGATTTCAGAGAATTATAAAGTGTGTATAATTGTGTGTGTGAATATTGTTGGTAACAGTTTAAATAAACTCGCAAACTAAACGTTATACATGTATTATCTCTGAACACGCTTTGTTGCTCGACCGAAGAGCCCAACAGTCGGAGCAAATATAATAATATATTAAAACATAATTAATAATAAATAAATTATCAGAGATAACGAGGAGTAGGTGTGACCGTCGCAACATCTGTGCATCTTTATAACACATTTACTTTTGTTTTTAGTTGGTACGTAGGTTGTAATAAGTACCTAGAGAAGCTATTCTATTCCACTTAAAAATTCGATACCAAGATAAATGGATGTTTTGAGAACTCCCTGTCAAAAAAATCATTTTTACACTTTAAAAGGAACATTTTTCAAAATTTTAGATTTTCTAAAAAATTGTTTCAACGATTTTGATCAAAATGTCGCTAGTAAGCATATTTTCAAGGCAAATGAAGTATATAACCTGATTTTTTTTTGGGAATAGCCCATGAAGTGCTCTTCCTGTTGAATGATCTTTGCATAACCGGTAAATCGTATGTGATAGACAAAACACATTGCACAAGAAATATAGTTCTCTTTAAAACACACAGTTTATGTCACGTACAGTTTCTTTTTAATATGTAGAGCTAACTATTTCCTAGATATTTCCTGTCATTGGTATCAATTTTAAAATATTTAGATTTTTCATAAACAGGAACAACTGGCCATGGAAAGAGAACCATGTCAATTTCATTGACAATCGAAAAGCAAGAGCTTATAGAAGATTTGACTATCGCTTTAGCCTAGCGCTTTCCCTTATTTCCCTCCTACTTATAAAGTACCAAGTAATAAGGCCATTCCTGGCAATGTTTATCTTAGCATAGCGTAGATAAAAGAATGTCTTTTGTTAGAAAAGTTTGTTTTCAGAACAGCTGGATAAAGTTATGTTAACGGAACACACTAGGGTTTTTCATTTATTTCAAAACTCAGAGGGGTCTGCACCTTTATATTATTATTTTAAATTGATCCGTGGACTGATTACACAGTTTAATCATGATCTCACCATGTCAACATTGCCGTAAAGAAACATGATAAGACGCCCCGTCGTGCGTGAACCAAATTTGTCGTCCTTAGCGGAAAGCTAAAACTCTTTCTATGAAGCGGCGATAAACCACATGTCATTCTCTGGGGACGTACAATAGGTCCTTTTGAATCTGTCGCTTACACTTCCTGCTCATATATGAGGGAAAATCGATGCCGGTGCTTCGATACCGCGATGGCATGAGGGTTTTCATCTGACAATTCCCGACCATTATGTGTGAAATTTGACAGTTCCATCTGGCGTGAATTCAGCCTTCAGTAAATGGAGCTGTGTGAAACACCTGCTTTAATCGTGACAAACAATGTTCCTCTTCTCACAGTTGCACGGTTGAATAGGATTAATATCAGACCAGACGCTTCAAATCTCCGCCTTGGTGGTGACTGTTTAGTGCAGTCTCAAACTATGCGGGACAAGCGAAATTAAAGCTAAGACACTGGCTTTTGTGGAGTAGAGAGTTATGTTCATTCTGGTTGAATGATACATCTTCCCCCATGGAGAGAACGTAGCAATTTTATTGGCTATTAAAAAAAAAAGATTGTCCACTACGATGGCATTAAGGTAATGTTCCTTCCTTCTAACATATTTCGGTTGGTGGGGTTTTCATTATGCTAAACTCGGGTTCATATATATCATTATTAGTCGTTTGCATATTTAAAAATATACCTACTTTAAAAATCTGACGAGTTTCTCTGGCTGCTCTACAAACAAACTTCATACAAAAGATTAATCTTCTTTCTACACAATGTTAATCCAGATAAACATTAGCAGAATGTTCTTATTACTTAGTTCCTTATAAGCAGAAGGAAACTAAAGGAATGCGCTATGCTAAAGCGATAGTCAAATGTTCTAAAAACTGTCGTTATGCGATTGCCATTGCAAATCGCTTCTTTGCTTGGGCAGGAGTAGAACAAAAGAAAAACGGACGCTTTACGATTGAAACCAATAACAGGAATATCTCTTCGAAATGGTTATATCCACAACAAAAATGTAAAGGACATAAATTGTGTGTTTTGACGAGATCTACATTTTTTGTGCACTAAGTTTTTTACTATCTCTTACGGTTTATCTGTTAAGCAATTTTCGGCAAAATTCAGAGACTATTGTCAGAAAATTCTACATATACATTTTATTTGGGATGTAAATATCTTTAATATATGAGATTTTAGTCAGAATCGTTGGTCATATTTTGAAATATCAAAATTTTCGAAAATTTTTCCATGTAAAGGATAGTTTGCGGTGGGGAGATTTTCTTGAACATCTTCATATCGCATCCTTGGAATATACCAACGCTATATACTAAGCTTGGTATGTAACGGTCTTTTCTTTCTTGAGCTATACTGTTCACAGACAGACAGACACATACACACGGATCTTTTTCTAAAAATGCTTTTTTCGGACTTAGAGGACCCCAAAACATATATTTCCGGTGAAATCTGGACATCGAATTTTTTGGCGGAATACAATACCTTCTCTAAACACTACGTACATTGTATGTGCGGGCTAGAAAAAGTAAAGTACAGTTGTATACAAAAACAACTTATGTAAAAAGAGTAAATGCTCTATCAGATACAATGAAAGGTCAAAAAGAACATGCTTCCCTTTATTCTGCAGGGATGACCGAGGTCGTTAAGATGTGGATTCGAAACAGCATGCCTGGATTCAAATCTTGCAAGATCGTCATACCTGACAGGTTTATTTTCAGGTTTCTCTGTACTCAAAAGCGGCAAATGCCATCAAGTGGGGTCCTAAATTAGGCGGTAAATTTACTTCTCAAATTTACTTTTCCAAATATCGTTTCATTGTATATATCACCACCTTAGTGCCACGGATAGCAAGAATGGGAATGAAACATAGCTAGAAAAAAAATCTGATGTGTTTCATTCACATTACTTACTCTACAAACCATTGTCACACAAGATTTTCCTTTACCTACATTTTAGTAATCCAGATAAACATTAGCAGAAATGATTATATTAATTCTTTATAAGCAGAAGGGGAATAAGGTTATACACTAGGTGACTAGCCTAAAGCGATAGTCAAAACTTTGTAAAGCCGGTCGCTATGTGAAGCAAATAAAATCGGTTCGCTTTACACAGCCAGGAGTAAAACAAAACAGAGATGAAACGAAAGATGACCTCCCATTTTAGAAGCTTTAAGAAGTTATGCAAAATTCATCCAGAATGAAGAGGTCTTCAGAGGTTATTCCTAGAAAATTCAAGATGTACATTTTATTTATTATTGTTATGTATCTTTAATATGCAATATTTTAAACAAAATCGTTAAAGCCATTTTTGAGAAAAATAAAAAATTCAAAATTTTTCCATGGTAAGGGTAGATTGGGGTGGGGAATTTTCTTAAAATCTTCGTCCACATTTTTGGAAGATAAATTTGGTATTTAATGGATTGTTCGTTTTTGAGCTATGCTGTCCACACACACACACGCACGCACGCACGCACACACACACACACACAGGACTACTTATGACTCGGAGAGTTTCGGAGTTACTCACGAATACGAAATATGCGAATTTCGCTCTAACCTAGCATATTGTACCTAATATCTTAATCATTTTGTAATTGAAATGCAGTTTTTTATTTATGGGTTCTCCTTAACTACTGTGGTTCTCAGCGTACCATTCTATAGTGGGCGTAAAGACAGCTTAATTTTGCTAAGAGGCCTCTTTATGATACTTGAGGTCCTTTTACGTGCCATAAATATACGATACGGAACCAATGCTTTGCTTCCCTTCTGAAGGAAGCCATGCTAAGTATTTTTACGCCCGAAAAAAATCCATCGTCATCCGCCGGATATGAACCCGCAACTTTAGGTATATTAAGTTAGCATGTTAACTCGTATTACACCACGGAGGGTGACAATCATTTTGTAATTATCTAAAAATAAAGTCTTAACTTATGATGGAAATATAATGTTAGTAGAATAAACAAATAATAAAAAGATATAGTTTTTTTAGTGGACAAATCATCACATAATCTCAGCTAATCAGTGCGTAGACTGTCGGTAAGCTTACGAAAACACTATTAAAGCAGGCGACTCGGTGCTTCCCAACATATACACGTAACCTCTGATAGCGTGGGCCAGGTACACAGCTTTGTTCCTGGATAAATGCCTAATACACGCTGACCATGATGTATTTTATGTACCCTTATTGACGTAGCATCTGAGTATCTGAAAGTAGGTTGCTCGAACGCCAGATCTTAACGTTTGTCGACAGTTTGAGACATCTGTCAAATCGGCTATGTGACATGTTTATCTCCCTTTTCCACTGTCTCAAAATACTCTGACTCGTAGCGGAGGCGTATTTCAGGCGTTGGAAGCCAACAATTTAAATATCACCAGATTCTATGACTTATCCCAAAATTATGGGAAAATGTCAAATTTGTACTATAGTACCTTTCTGTAAACATAACCAGATAATAAGGTGTTGCGTCTGTAAAATTTGTAAAATCCACAGCATGCAAGAGGATACCTTATTGAAATTATATCAATTATTATAGGTACAAAATAATAGTGATCTTTTTGGCATGTATCAAAATTCTAGTTTTCATGGTTATTTAAATAATAATATTTTACGGTCTGAATTCATTGTTATAACAAAATTGATCCACGTGATGCATTTTGTAAAACCATCACATAAAAATCCAGCTTTACAACAAAGGAGTTAGCAAATATATCTTCAGATTTTTTTTTTTTTTTTTGCATTTGCCCAAATGAGAATAGAAACGTTATTACCTATTAGTATACTTATTATTACCTTCATTGTTTTTCTCCAAAACATTTGATTTTAACACTTTAATAATTTGTTTACCAAAATTGAAGCATTATTTCGACTAAGTAATATGACCATCTAATATACTTTTAAGAGACAGTATAAAAATATTGAAATAAATTAGTCAAAAATTGCATCGTGTGGAACATTTTGAGTATGGAAAAATTTTGGAAAAAAAGTATAGGAGAAAATCAGCATGCGTCTACCATTTTAGCTTAAGTAAATTTAGAGTTAAAAGTGCACCAAATGTGGAAAAAATATTTTCTGAAGGTCTAGAATTCATGTCATTTTATTGTGAAAAAAAACATTTTTTTTAACTTTTCATAATTTTTATTCAATTTCACAGATGATGCAATTGTGAAATTTGAAAAAAATATCACAATATGTAAAATATCTTATTGAAATGTATGTCGGTTATGATATACGTAACTGTTTTTAACCATGTATCAACATTTTAACTTGCTTGGTTATTTAAATAATAATATATTAAATTAAAAATAATTGTGTAAAGTCATTGTTCTAATACAAATAAGCTATGTAACGCATTTTTAAAAGTATTGACATAAAATCCAATTTTGCAGCTAGTGAGTTAATAAATATATCTGTCGTATTAAATTTTGTTATATTATCCATAATTATTGGAGAAAATTATTATTTTGTGTATACATCAAAACTCTTGAGTTCTCAAAATTTAATAATTTATCCAAAAATTTGGCATTGTTTCGTAAAATAAATATGATTATTTTTATGGGCTTTTGAGGGGTAGTATTTTAATAGTAAAAAAATTGCATCCTGTAAAACATTTTGAGAATGGAATAATATTAGAATAAATGTTTGCGATTAATTAGGATTTAAAGTTATGAGTGCTCATTAATAATAAGGATGCGTCTAGCCATCTACAGCTTTGGTTAATTGATAGTTAAAGTACGTCAAATGGTAAATATTAAATATTTTCTTACATTTTTTAGATCCATCTCATGTTATTGTGAAACAAATAATATTTTAATTTTTCACAAATTCTGATTAATTTCACAGATGTAGGGAGAGTGGGAGGGAATGGGTTACAGATCTTTCTAGTTTTCACCCTAAGGTAGATGAGGAAGAGAGATGACTCAAAGGAAATAAATCACAAATCCAAAACATAGGAAAGATGGTATAATCCATCCAGTGAGCCAGCTTTTACGGTTCCTTTTTAATCTCAAGGAGAAAGAAGAGGAAATGAGAGTATATTCAGTATTGGATATTGGATGGAGCGGATTTGATCCTCTCTTTCGTCCCTTTCATTCTGTCGTGACCTTTGATTTTGAGTAACAGATGGTGGGTGGTTAGTGTGCATGACGTCTTTCAGACAACTCCGTAATAACCTAGATGTGTAGCTGTTCAAAGAATATGATCTATAAGGAACCACAAGAAGTAACATAATACAGCAGCAAATGTCAAGACATCTGTATCCCGGCTAGTTCAAACTAAAGCATATTCCGATTGCTGAACTTGCAAGCACTTATTGTCAGAAGATCTTTAAAAAGAATACAGGTTTTATTTCTAATCTTTTTTTTTTTTTTTTTCATTAATATCGTAGGAGTTACCATGTAGTCTATTCCTAATCTTAACAGGAGGAAGAGGGTTCTACATCAAGTGGCACCCTTCCCACGCCTACAAGCACTAGCTGAAAAGAATAGTATAACAAATGTCTTAATTGACTCATCAATTAGTTACAAATAAAATATTTAAACCACTGCTACAAATAGTTCATTTGACGTTAGACAGTTAATAGTTTCTGACTGCGCGCCCGTACCCGCACCCAACTACGCGCTAACATTCCAGTCGCTCACGACTCTATGCAACTCACAACAAGAATTCACTCAACTCTTCCTCCTTTTTATAGCGAGAAAATGACTTCACAGAGCTTCTTGGAAGCTTCTAGAAGCAACCATTCGAGAAGGACCGAGAGTCGTGTTCCAGATGGTTCCGGTTACAACCACAGCGTACTTTCTGGTCTTTTTTACGTAAGGTTTAGTTTCCCAAGGTCTCCAACTGAAATGTCTCACATTCCAGTTCCACTGCCGCACACTAGAGCGAACGCGAGAGAGGTCGCACACACGGACGGCATTGTCACAATACAAATTGACTGTAATTGCCTACTTTCACAAGTGCTTTGTAACAAATAATTGAAATTTATAATTCAATTAAGGCTTTCTTCTCCTTGATACATTAACTCAAAACGAAATTATTTCTAATACGTCTCAATTAAATCGCTTATCTGTTTACAAGATTACACAAAATTCATTCTGAATGAAAAGGACCGTCACAGACTGTTCCCAAAAATGCATTTTATTTGTCATACAAATGTATTGAATACATTATGGTATTTGACTCAAATTATTAGCCATTGTTGATGTTAGAAAATTTCAAAAAATCTTAGATGTAAGGGGCTATTTAGAGTTGTTTAGTGTAGGAGATTTTTCTTGAAATCCTTCATACCGCATATTTGCAAAATACTGATCTTAAATACCAAGTTTGATATTCGACCTACCTTTCATTTTCGAGACATTGTTATTCAGAGACCACAGTCAAGAGCCATTATTACTTATTTTATTTTCTAGGTAGAAAGGAAATAATGGAATGACTAGGCTTCTTTTAGAAGCTAGCCGCTAAGTGATACTATTGAATTCTGCCCTCTTTACAAGATCTGGAGTAAAATAAATAAATGCATAAATAAAAAATAAAAACCAATGACGACTTCTCAAATGAGAAAAGTATTGGAAATGTTAAACAATGCCAACGAATGTGTTGGAAATGATTAACCCTCAAAATATATTGAACAAACGAAATACACAAGATAAGAAACTTTTTTTCTAATATATTATGGTTTAACAGTTATGCATGCGCAAACCTCACTCAGTAAGAAGAGGATCTCAGAAGCTATTCTCAGAAATTAACAATACACATTTTATTTACCCATGATTAAATATTTTAATATCATATTTTAATCAAAATCGTTAGTTACTTTAGAAACTCATAATTCGAAAAATATCTTCCATGTAAAGGGTAGTTTTCGTGGAGGATTTCCTAAATTCTTTATGATTCATCCTTGAAATATACTGAACTTAAATGCAAAGTTTGGTATTTAACAACTCTATCCGATTAAGATGGAAAGGATCCTTCCTGCAATGGCTAACCAGGACGGCCAAATCAAGCCACCTCTCTAAGGAGAGAGACCCGTGCTCTAAGTGGACGTTATGGGCTAGTACTAATACTAATATTAATCCCCCAAAAATAAGAAATAAGGAATGGAAAACTGAAATTTTCTTCCGCGAATAGAAGAATTGTCGACTGCAACATAATACCTACAGAGTTACTGGAGATTTTGCCTCAAAGTGTCAAAGTGTCAGTCTAACAGGGATTATTATTATTATTATTATTATTATTATTATTATTATTATTATTATTATTATCATTATTATTATTATTATTTTAGTATCATTATCATAACCATCTTATTATTTAGACTATGTATTATAATTCTTACAGTTTACGTTGCCACCGGGTCATGCCCTATGCAGTGAAATAAAACATATTCCTATATTCTCCTTCTACCCGGTATGCAATTATAACACATTGAAAACTGCATAACTGCAGATTACAAGATAATTCAGAAAACCCTTGTTTTCTTACCAAATTATCACAATTGAAAATGGTAATGAATGTATCTAATTATATTATATCACTCTTAAGATGATAGCAAATTTGGTATTTAACGGACTTTACGTTTCTGAGTTATGCTGTCCATAGACACATAGAAACACATTGACATTTTTTTATAGTTTATTTTGGGGGGGGGAGTACTAATAAGGTCTCAAAACATATATTTCCGATGAAATCTCGGTATCGAATTTTTGGGTGGAATACACCACTTTCTCTTTATGTTGTGTATCATGTACATATGCGCTAGAGAAAGTAAAACGTTAGAACACGGTCGGTGCGTGTGTTTGTTTGTGTCTTTGAACACGATAACTCAAAAACGAAAAGTCAGTTGAATACCAAACTTTATATTTATGTTCAGCATATTCCAAGAATGCGACTACAAACTATCCTTTACATGGAAATAAGTTCGAAATGTTGATTTTTCCAAAAATGGATATACTTTTTGTTAATAAAATACGGTACATTAAAGATCACTTGATAAATAAAATGTTTATTTTGAATTTTCTGAGAATAACCTCTAAGTTCACTTCATTCTGGTAGACTTCTGCACTACTGTCAAACCATAAGAGATAAACAGAAAGTTACCACACAAAAAATGTATATTTCGTTTAAAATACAATATTTATGTCCTTACCATATTTGTGCATTTAAGATATTCCTGGTTATTGGTTTCAATTTTAAAGTGCTCATTTTCTCAACTAGGAATTTGTAATTCCTTTTTGTTTTACTCCTTGCCATAGAATGGGAAGTGCAATTTAAATCTCACAGCAATCAGATTTTAAAAATTTGACTATCGCTTTGGACAAGTGTTTTCCCTTATTTTCCTTCTGCTTAGAAGGAATTAAGTAATAAGACCGTTTATGCTAATGGTATCTTGATTAGCGTCAAGTAAGTAGAAGAATAAATTTTGTAAGGACAATTAGTTGCAGAATAGGTAGGGAAGGTCATGCGAATGAAACAAGAATTGTTATAACGTATTTAAAATTGTATATATTCACTTATTATGTGCTCTAGATTTTAGATCTAATGTACTCAACATCTTCCAAAACCAATTCTTCAAGGAATAAAATTAAGTAGTATTTCATTCTAACACAAGTTTTTTTTTTTCTTCTTTCTTAGAAGTATTAAGTTTCCTCATGCGAGAAATGCCCATTAAAACATTATGCTGTAGTACTGCAGTTTCTACTGGTTGCTGGTTCAGTCTCCACCTCTCTATTTCTCATTCCATTCTAGAGATAATTATTTATTTTTTGTTTCTTCACCGCTCGATCGTCTATCAGGATGTCAACAAGACATTTGCAAGACGTTTTTCCATATATGTCAGCAGTTTCATTTACGACGACTCATATTTTGCTATGTTGACAATAAATCTCTTTCCTTGCAATTCTTCATTGCGAACGTGATGCCATTTTTCATCCAGTTGATTTGTGGACGAAAGGTTAACTTCAGTTCATTTCTTTAGGAAAGGGCATATAATATTATAAAACATCTGATGTGTTCCATTCACAGGATTCCTAGGGTAACAAATTATTGTTAAAATGTTATTCGTCAACATAATTCTTGCTAAATGAGATAAACATTAGCAGAAATGGCCTTTACTTGAAAGTAGATCGGGAATGAGAGAATAAAAATAGTAGGTATTTTAAAACTTAAACTAATAACAAGAAATATCTCAAAAATGGTTAACTCCATGAAAAAATATATGTAACATAAATTGTGTATTTTAAGGAGATCTACATTTTTTGTTCAGTATGGTTTTGTTTATCTCTTACGGTTTGCCAGTTAAACAAAATTTAGCAAAATTCATCCTGAATAAAGAGCTCTTCGCCCGCCTAGGTAGTGTGGTGGTAACGTGTCTGCCTCACATTCAAAAGGTCGTGAGTTCGAATCTCGCTTAGAGTCAGTTACCCGGATAAGGTTTTTTTTCGGGGTTTTGCCTTATCCTGAGAAGACTAATGTCGAGTAACTTAAGCTCCATGGACCCCGAGATCATTTGAGCAACATTTCACCAATTTCATTCATCGTCCGATATGACCAACAAGGTTAAAGGACGTTAAACTACAAAAACAAAAAAAAGTTCTTCAGAAAATTCAAGATATACATTTTATATATCATGTAAATATCTTCAATACACGGTATTTTAATCAATACTAATAGTCATTTTTGAGAAAATAAACATTTCCAAATGTTTTCCATAGGGTAATTTGGAATGGGGGGATTTTTCTCAAAATTTTCGTGTCGCATCCTTAAAATATATTAAACGTAAATACTAAGTTTAGCATCTTACTGACTTTCCATTTTTTTACACACGGACCTTTTTCTAAAAATATTTTTTGGATACAGGGGACCCTAAA
The DNA here is from genome assembly GCA_030762935.1 of Hymenopus coronatus. Taxonomy (NCBI): domain Eukaryota; kingdom Metazoa; phylum Arthropoda; class Insecta; order Mantodea; family Hymenopodidae; genus Hymenopus; species Hymenopus coronatus. Next base: position 91,000,507 of record CM060896.1, read on the forward strand.
ACGTACATTTCCGTTATACCTCGGTATCGAATTTTTTGGTTGAATGCAATACCTGCTCTACATATGTACCATGTAGAGAAAATAAAAACATGTGTTTCATTCACACGTCTGTCTCTACCCATTCTGCAACAATTGATACTTTGAAATCAATAAGAAGGAAATTATCGGAATATGTATAAAAAAAGTTGTTGTATAAATTGTGTCTACATTTTTTGTGAAGTAAGTTTACCTGTTATGCAAAAGTCCTCCAGAATAAAGAGAGCTTCAGAAGTTAACACCAGAAAAGTCATTTGCCTTGTAAATATCTGTATGACATTTCAATCAAAATCGTTAAAGTCTAGCAATTCCAAAAAATGTTCCAAGTAAAGGGTAATTTGAGGTGGGAATTTTCCTGTGCAACTTTGTATGAAATTTTTGTAAGATAATAAACTTAAATACAAAGTTTGGTACTTAATCATCTTTTCATTTTTGGGCTGACGTATTCACGGACACAAATGGACGTTTTTCTAAAAATGGTTTTGTTGATTCAAGGGTTCTCAAAACATGTATTTCCGAGAAATCTCGACATATAATTTTTGGTTGGAATGCAATACCTTCTCTGCCTATGTATATTGCCCATACGGGCTAGAGAAAGCAATTAGCGACGAGTGCTCCGAGCCTTTAGCAGTGTACACTCAAAGACATTAAAAATACGCATGGAAATACTTATCGTAAAACGGGGTCTTTTCGCTGGCTCCACCCATGTCTTTATCTGTGCTATGCTCTTAGCAGCGTATTGGACAGGCAACGTTACCGAAGGGAAGGAAATAAACATGAACCGTAATTTTGGACAAATGAAGTCGTCTTGAGTTGCGAACTGGTGATCCCCAATTCTCTAGTTGGCCAATACTCGACCCCTTTCACCTGGTGATACAAAATTAAATTAATATTTTCTCTGCACTACACACTGAAGTTCTAATGCCAAGGTAATTCTTGCTGTGATCGCATAAATTAACACATTGCTTATACAAGTCAACCTGTTACATTGGAGCGTCGAGTGGGTTTGAGGGATGAAGGGTTTTGCCTACTCTTACTCGCGTGGCATGTTGTACCAGAATAGCAACAATGAAAATCGTGGCAGCATCCAAGTCCCCGTCAAACGTTCACATTTTCAGCAAAACCACAGCGCCAGGCTGTGTTTTATTGTACTTGATTGTACAATGAACATGGTAGGTAGAGAAGGTATTTCACCCTAAAATTAGGTACCGAGATTTCACCGCAAATTCATATTTCAGGTCCTTTGACACCAAAAAATGCAATTTTTAGAAAAAGGTCTGTGTGTGTGAACAGAATAACTCAAAAATGAACAGTGGTTGAATACCAAATTCGGTATTTATTTAAGTTCAGGATCTGCCAAGGTGAACGCGAAGATTTGCTAACTTCCATGGAAATGTTTTCGAATGTTTCGATTTTCTAAATATGGCTCTAACGATTTTGTTTAAAATGCAGTTTATTAAAGAAGTTTACATGGAAAATAAAATGCATTTCCTGAACTTCTTGGGGAATAGCCCCTGAAGTTCTTTTTATTCTGATTCAATTATGCAAACTGGTGATCCGCAAGAGATAGAAAAGCTTATCACACAAAAAATGTATATCTCGTATAAAGACACAGTTTGTGGTATTCAGTTTGTTGTAGGGCTAACTATTTCAGAAATATTTCGTGCTGTTGTTTCAATTTTAAAATGCTTTTAACTTATCAAAAACGGGAAGTCTTCATCCGTTTCAACTCTTATATTTTACTCCTGGGCGTAGAAAGAGAAGTGAATTTATAGGTCAATCGTTTAGCGACAGCGTTTAAAAGATTTGTTTCTTGCTTTAGGCTAGTGTATTCCCTTATTTTGCTTCTACTTACAAGGAAGTTAATAATAAGACCATTTCTGTTAAAGTTTATCCCGATTAGCGTGATGTAGATAAGAGAATTGTGTTTTTCAGAATAGTGTTCAGAAAAGTATTGGAAAAACAGAACAGTGTTTTCTAACACTGGCCATATTGCTACTATAGCATTAGAATATAGACGTAACAATTGGCGCAAGTGTTAGTTTATCGTAAGATTTTAAAAACTGTTGTGAAAAACACCCGAAGGAAATATAATTTTACATGGTGACAATGCAACGTCGCATGCATTAACCCTAAAAGTCAGCACATGTATCCTCCACCATACAGTCCTGACCTAGCTCCTTGTGATTTATTTTTGTTTAACAAATATTAAAAATAAAACCATGGATTCCCTGTTTTGTCATTAGATATAGCCGTACCTGAAAATTAAAACCAATAAACTGGAATATTTCGGAAACTCTACAAAAAAGGACAAAAAATGTATATTACATAAATTTTATGCTTTAACGAGATCTAAGCTTTCTTTGTAATACGTTTTTGTCTCTCTTTTACATTTTTCTGCTAATACAAAGTTATACAAAAGTCATCCAGTTCATATCCTATTTTAATCAAACTCTTTAGAGCTATTTTTGTAAAAATAAAAAAAAAAATAAAAAAATATTCCATGTAAAAGGTAGTTGGGGATCTTCGTGTCCCATCCTTGGAAGCTACAAAAATTAAATATTAACTTTAGTATTTAACAGACTTTTTCTTTTTGGGTTCTTTTGTCCACACATACACAATACACACGCATGCTTGGGCCTTTTTTAAAATTGGTTTATTTAGAGGACCCTAAAACATGTATTTCCGGTGAAATCTCGGTATCAATTTTGGGTGTAATATGCTTTCTCTGTCCCTTGTAGCTTGTGTATACGTGCTAGAGAAATTAAAACTGTTAATATTATGATGTTGATACCATGCTTTCTAGACCATGCAAGCAAATGAAAGTAGTTATATTAGTCTAGCCGGCCTTAAAAACTTAAGTTTACAAAATATGATTTTGGTTATTACGAAATTATTTAATTGGGGTGATGGAAAGATAAAATAAACTATAGGCATCTGATACAGCTTTACCTCAAAAAGTAGTATAAGTTTTTGACTCCTACCTCCTATATGGCTCTGTATTAGTACTTTATGGAGGTATCAAAGTCTGGAAATACCCAATGACTCCGTTTCATCCTATCGAGAATCGTGCAATAAGTTTTATAGGCAATTCGATGCAATGCCATATTGAGCTTTAGCGTCATATCAAGGGATATATCTCGCTCGGAGCTATAAATGTTGATGCCCTGGAGATAATGAAATTGGAAATGAGTTCGTTGGGGACAGCCAGCTAGGGGACTTCCTCAAAGTGCTCCAAGACATCTAATTTTGTATGGTAAGCAGCATACACGTTGAATATGAGGCAGATTTAACTTCCTTTAGTGTTACAGTTTTCCTCAGGCCCTAAAACATGCTAGCTGACTTAATATGCTCATGTTTAATGCAAAGTGCAACTGGAGTGGCGCGAAAAGAAAGATTAAATTATTTCTCGTGAAAATATGATTGTAAATAAAATAACGCGTTAAAAGTAATTTTGCATTATTAGTCGTAAGTTTATAGTTCATTTTTGATTCACGAAGGTGTTACGAAAGTTATGCGTGTGTGAGAGTAATATATGCATTTTGTATAGAGTAGTAATTTACCTGGTAAAAATTCTTAAAGGCTCTTTAAAAGCATTTTAACCGCGCGATTTCCCATTCATTTTAATAGCCATATACAGATTATTTAGAACAAATCTCTCTCTACTCGTTCTGTAAACAAATTATACTTATAGAAGACGATTCTTTTGTTTAGTTCATAGTAATTGATATACATATTAGCAAAAATTGTATAATTACGTAGTTCTTTATAAGTATAAAAGAAATAAGGTACGGAAAACAGACTAAAGCGCTAGTCAAATTTTTAAGAAGCTGTTCGCTGTAGTTACATTGAAATGCGGTTTTTCCATGATCAGGAGAAAAATAAAAATAAGGAATGTCTCAAAAACGACGAACTCCACGAAAAAAATTATGTAACATAAATTGTGTGTTTTAACGTGTTCTACATTTTTTGTGCAGTAAGTTTTTGTCCGTCTCTTACGGTTTAGCAGTTATTCAAAATTCAGTAAAATTCATCCAGAATAAACTACTCTTCAGATGCTATTCCCAGAAAATTCAAGATATAGATTTTATTTGCCAGGTAAATATCTTAAAATACGAAATTTTAATCAAAATCGTTAGAGCCATTTTTGAGAAAATTGAATTTTTTTTCTCAAAATCTTCGTGTCGCATCCCTGGAAGATACTAAACTTAAATACCAAGTTTGATATTTTACCGACTTTTCATTTTTGAGTTATCATGTTCACAGACACACACACACACGGACCTTTTTGTGAAAATGCTTTTTTTAGATAAAGGGGACCCTAAAACATATATTTCCAGTGAAACCTCGGTATTGAATTTTTGGGTGGAGTGCAATACCTTCTCTATACACTATGTACATAGTGCGTATAGAGAAAGTAAAAAAGAGGTGAAATAGCTGAGGGGTTACCGTTTGAGAAAAGTTTTAGTATTTTAAAACTGAAACCAACAACAGAAAATTTTTCGAAAACCGTTAACTCTACAAGAGCTGTATATGATATAAATTGTGTGTGTTTTAACGAGATCTACATTTTTTGTGTATAAAGCTTTTGTCTAATTTAGGGTTTACATTATAGAGTGTTGTCCAGTGATATTCAAACAACTCTATGCTGGTTTTGAAATTCCACTCTCTTCACATGATTTACGACAAAAAATAAATACAGACGGGAGTATAAGCATTGGAAGGTACAAATTATTTGACACATTATGATCGACATTTTTCTTGCATAAAGTTTTTATTTCTCTCTTATGCATCGCCTGTTATTCAAAAGAGTGATAATTCCTTTAGAATGAAATGGACTTCAAAGACTATTTGCATGATTCAAGATACCAAATTATTGCGAATGCAAATATCTTAAATATATAGCATTTATGAAAATCATTTCTGAGAAAATCCAAAATTATATGCATGTCACATCCTTGGATTTAAGTTTGGTACTAACCAACTTTTCATTTTTACTTTCTCTGCACTTACTATGCACATAGAGTATAGAGAAGGTATTACACTCCATCCAAAATTCGTTGCCAAGATTTCACCGGAAATACATGTTTTAGGGTCCCCTGTATAAAAAAAAAGCATTTTCGGGAAAAGATCCGTGTGTGTGTGCGCGTGAACACGATAACTCAAAAACGAAAAGTCGGTAAAATACCAAACTTGGCATTTAAGTTTTAATATTTTCCGGGAATGCGACACGAAGATTTTGAGAAAAATCCCCCCCCATCCCAAACTATCCTTTACATGGAAGTTTTTTCGAAAATTTAGATTTTCTCAAACGATTTTGATTATCATATCGTATATTAAATATATTTACCTGACGCTAAGACACACAATTTATGCTATATAAATTTTGTTCGTGGAGTTGATCTTTTTTAGATATTCCTTGTTTTTGGTTTCAGCTTTAAAAACTAGTTTTTTCTCATACACGAATTTGTCAACCACTGTCCATACAAACAAAGGAACTTTAGTCACATAACAACCAGCTTTTTACTATCACTTTAATCTATGGTACTCCCTTATTTCGCTCCTACTTTTAAGGAAGCAAGCTATAAGACTATTTCTGCTAATTTTTTCTCGATTAGCATGAAGTAAATAGAAGCATAAGATCTCTAACAATAATTTGTTGCAGAGATATAGAGAAAGCCATGTGAATGGAACACATCAGATTTTTTTCAGTTATGACACGCGGACGCATATTAACCGGGCTTTTTTCCAAAAGTATATTTTGTTTTTATTCAGGTGGCTATAAAACGTACATTTCCAGTTAAATATCGGTATCAATTTTTCGAATGGAATGCAATTCTTTCTGTATGTAGTATGTACGAAGTAGGAAAAGTTCTCCACAATAAGCATGATTTGTAATTCATTCTGTTTTCAAATATCTCGTTCATGTTTTAGATTTTGCCGCCCCTAAAACCGGGCGGGTGGTAGCTCAACCCCGTTTGTAAAGTATATCTAAATGTAAACTCGGAAACATGTATAGGTGTTATGCTTTCAGTTGCTGAGATTCGATGCCGTAGGGAGTTATCTGCCTTGAGTTCTCTCCTGAACAAGTGAATTTTGGAAGTCAGAAAGCTCCTTTCTCCAGCAGCCTTCGATCAATTAATTAAACTCGTCTTTACAAAGGAGTTTAGTTTCAGGGCAGAAAGACCATGTTCTCAGTTGCTTACACATTCATTAACAGTCTCGGGGAGCAGAAGTATACCCACAGAGGGCTGTAACCTCTTTCATCTTCTGATCAATAAATCCACATAGGTTTAATCAATCATGGAAATACATCATTTTAACACGAGGCAACAGGAAAATATCCATTGTTCTAATGCAAAACTTTGTCTTTCAGAAAGGTGGTTGCTATGAAACAATTAAACTGTTTAATGCGTCCAGTAATAAATGGAAACACTGCCGTTTTTACATTTGCGGTATTGAATAACACTGGTAAGGAACGGTATACCCCGCTATACAGTACCGTATTTTCGCAAAATCGCCGCTTATACTTGGCAGAACGAGATTTCAAATTGCTGTACTCTACTTCACGAATGATTTTAACTTTTTACTGAAACTTAGTGTCTTTCTTTTGTTTTTGTATTTCACATTCAACACTTCACCGTACAGTAAAACAAAACCTCATTAAAACAAACTGTATTTTACTGTATACAACTGCACTTTACAAACTCAACTATTTCTAAATTCGTAAGAGAGGCAAAATAGCCGTTACAATGCGTTGGCAGTTGACTTTCGAGCAACAATGAGCAGTTGAAAGTGGCCGCGTGTCACAGATTGAAGTTGAGTTAGAGACATTGCAATTAGTATGTATCTACAGACTTCTCAACTTCTACAGTAAACAGAAATTCAAGTTATGGAATTCATTTTAACGCTTAGAGATGTGTTTTTGCTTTGATATATCGAGAAATTCGAATTATTGAAATTCGACTTAAAGGCAAAATACCCAGAAAACATTTACTAAACGATTGGGAAAGAAAATTTCCTTCGACATATCGAAAATTCGAGTTATGGAGGTTCCGAGTTATCGAGGTTCGACTATAATATTTTCAAAGATTCTCTTAAATAATACCTTTGTGATAAGCTATTTTATTCTGTAAAAGAATACTTAAATCATTAATCAGCCTAATTCTTTTCTTGTAATGCAAGTATTTATTGGACCCAGGCTATTAAAGTCAAGTGAAATGTTTTTATGTTTGTACATAATTAATCTTTGTAGAGGTTAATATAAATTTTGGCACTTTTACATACAAGTAAGGGTGTAAATATTAAATGCCTTTAATATATCAATGTACCCATATTTTAATCTAAAAATTTATATTTTAATACCAAATGTTGATATTCCATACACATAAGAAAGAATGTAAATACTAAATGATAAGTCGCAGACTAAAATTGAAGTGAAGTTTTTTATGTTTAGTAATTGTTTCATAAAATGGAATGGAAAATTAATATTTATTGCACTATGTATTTTAGTACTGTAATACATATTTTATATGTAATTTTGAGAGTAATAGCTAAGAAAATTTAGAAATGACATATGTACATAATTAACATTTTCAAAATGTAGAAGTTAGCATTAAATTTGGACACCATTGTATACAAGGGTCGGCTGATAAGTCCCGAGCCTCACACAGATATGGCGCCATTAGGCCAGACTTGACGGTAATATCGTATAGCTTAAATCTAGACTACCTTGTATCCATAATTAAAGGTCAATAGTTTGTTTAGTTTTCAAATGAAAGCATTTTAAACAAGACAACTTTAGAGTTTTTCCGAAAATGGAGGATTTGGAAAAATGAGCAGTGATTACATACATTTTAAAGGCTTAACCCTAAAGAGATCAAGCAGCAAATGGACAGTACATTGAAAGACACTGCCCCTTCATATTCAATGTTTAAAAGGTGGGTTGCAGAGTTTAAAATGAGACGTACGAGCACCATTGATGAGCCTTGCTCTGTACGCCCTATAGAAGTGACAGCTCCAGAGGCATTGAAAAAATTCATCGCTTAGTATTGGAAAACCGTAGATTAAAGTTGTTTGAGATAGCAGAGGCTGTAAACATATCAAAAGAATGTGCAGATAATATTTTAAGTTATGTTTTGGGCTTTCACAAGGTCTGTGCAAGATGTGTGCCGCGTTTGTTGACACCTGATCAAAAGTTGTAAAGAAAAACTGTTTCTGTTAAGAATGTGGAGCTCTACCGTAAACATACTAGTAAATTTTTGAGACAGACGGCTTATTACCATGGATGAAACTTGTATACATCACTACACTCCGGAAAGTAAATCACAGTCAAAACAGTGGATTGCGCCAGGTAAACCAACTCCAAAACAGGCAAAGTCAATTTTGTCAGCTAAAAAGGTTATGGCGATTGTTTTTTGGGATGCACAGATAATTATTAATATTGATTACTTGGAAAAAGGTCAAAGTATCACTGGTGACTACTAAGCAAGATTACTGCAACGTTTGATGATGAGGTGAAAAGAAAAAAGCCTCATTTGAAAAAAAAAAAAATTGTTTCATCACGACAGTACTGCTGCCCATTGTTCAGTCATTGCAATAGGAAAAATGTGCGAATTAAAGCTCGAATTGCTTGAAAATCTACCTTATTCGGTCTAGCACCCAGTGACTACCACCTGTTCCCAAACCTCAAACAATTTCCAGGAGGACGAAGATTTCACAGCAACGAGGAGGTCATTTGATGCGGTAAACAACTATTTTGAGGACCTTGATTAATCGCACTACAGAGATGGTTTAATTAAATTAGAACACCAATATGACACATGTATTAGCCTTTCTGGAGATTATGTTGAGACATAAAGCAAAAAATAAATAAATAAATAAAAATAAATGCTGTTTTTATTTAGAAGTCCGGGACTTATCAGCCGACCCTCGTATAAGGATGTAAGCCTTGTATAGTGACATAGGCTGTAAAAGCCCGTAATATAATGTTTAATACATACCTTAAGTTTGAATACACTTGAAAATTTAAGATGTTTACTATTAATTGTAATATGAGAGCTTTAAATTTACATGCAGGGTGTACATAAATGAATATCGGGGCTTTAACTCTTTATAATATTTATTACTTTCAACTTACAGTTATAAATGATATGTCAAATGAAAAAGCAACCCAAACAGTTTTGTTTGTTGGCACAAGTGCGCATGTGCGTGCAATGTTTCTGCCGCAATCCGCTAGACAGCGGTAGTAGCAAAGATGGCGACTAGTAAACAGAAAGCGTTTTGTTTTGCAGTTTGCAAAGACCGAATCTGTAGTTACTGTGCAACGTGCGTTCCGTAGTAAGTTCGTTTGTGATCCTCCTAGTGATAAAAACATTCTTAGATGGTATAATCAGTTTGAAAATACCGGCTGCCTTTGTAAAGGGAAGAGCACGGGACGACCAGGAGTAAGTGAAGAGACTGTTGAGCGAGTGAGAGAGTCGTTCAATCGTAGCCCAAAGAAATCAGTCCGGAAGGCTAGTCGTGAATTACAAGTTCCTGTGTCGACTGTTTGGAAAGTTGTAAGAAAACGCTTACAGCTACGTCCTTACCGTTTACAGTTATTATAGGCTCTAAAGCCAACAGATCACGGATTACGTACCAAATTCGTAAACGACATGTTGTTTCATGACGATTTTGTGGATCGTGTTGTCTTCAGTGACGAATCGACCTTTCACCTTAGTGGACATGTTAACACTCATAATGTGCGCATCTGGGGCTGAGAAAATCCTCACGAGATGGTACAAATGCAACGAGATTCCCCTAAAGTGAATGTTTTTTGGACCGTATCCCGGCGAAAAATTTATGGCCTTTCGCTTTTGGTGAACCTACCGTAACTGGCACTTCTTACCTTGATACACTAGAGCAATGACTCTTCCCTCAGTTGGAAGAAAGGGCCCCAATGACAGGGCTTGCTATGCATGGCCTCCACGTTCTCCTGACCTAACGCCACGCGATTTTTACCTTTGGGGCTTCATCAAGGATCGTGTGTAAGTGCCTCCGTTACTAGCTGACCTCCCAGAATTAAGAAACCGGATTGAAGCAGCTGTTGCTACAATTACCGAATACACACTTATCAACGTTTGGGAAGAACTCGGTTATAGACTTAATGTGTGCCGTGTGACAAACGGTAGTCACATTGAACATTTATAAGCTTCTTGGTCAAACTGTTTGAGTTGCCTTTTCATCTGACATATCATTCATAACTGTAAATTGAATGTAATAAATATTATAAAGCGTTAAAACTCCGATATTCATTTATATACACCCTGTACTTGATGTATTTTGTATGCTTTGATATGTTCTATGTTCAAGACCTTCCTGGCCATCATGAACCTACAGAATGCAATTTAATCTAATCTGAGGCGCTTTGAATCCAGAAATTTTTTGAAAATAGCCGTGCGATGTGTGTGCAAACGGCATAAATAAAAAATGAATAGTTTAATAAATGCCAAACTTGATATTTGAGTTTTCTTTCTTCCAAGGATGCACACGAAGATTTTCTAGAAATTCTCTCAACTCAAACTTAGTACGCAAGAAATTTAGATCTTTTTTATTTTTTTTATATTTTTAATGTGTTTAACACCTGCTTTTGTTGTTTGTGGCACCGCAGACGATGACACTGATGATACATGCAATGAAGATGGAGCATCAGTGGAAGGGGGAAACCGCAGTGTTGAAGGGGGAAACCGGAGTAAACCCGCCCCTGCTTTGTCCACCACAAATCCCATATGCGGTCACTTGGGATCGAGCCCGAGCCTTGCAGGTATGAGACGAGCTGTCTCACTATTTGGCCACGGCACGATTGTAGATCTTTTTAAAATACAGAATTGGTCATATTAATTTTTTGTAGTTAACCGTTTCTAAGATATTTAAAACTTCTCAAACAGCAAGTCAGCTTTCGTTTCATTTCTCTTTTATTTTACTCCTGGTTATGCGCAAAGAGAACCGAATTTCAATTGTTTTACACAGCGATCAACTTTTGAAATTATCAACTATCACTTTAGCTTATGTATTTAATTATTTCCCTTCTACTTACAAGAAACTAAGTAATGAGACCATTTCTCTAATGTTTATATCAATTAGCATAAGGTAGACAAAAGAATAATCTTTTATTATAATAGTTTGTTCGTGGAACTGCTAGAGAAAGTCATGTAAATGGAACACATAATATTTTTTTCTATTTAATGAACGAATGAAATGATGTAATGAACCCGGATCTCGTTAGCAGTAACTCGCCAGCATGGTTATTGTTCGCACACTATATTTAAAGGCGATGCTTCTCTCGATCTTTTGTTCGCCATTGTATCAGGGATCTACGAACCACAGTTGAATAAACTTGACGTGGGCGAAACCTTACGTAACTATTTATAGGCTCGCTAGAAACCTGTTATTGCTATCGTCTCAGGTCCTATGTCTTCCTGAATGACTTGATTTAATGGGTGGGCTTTACGACGGAGAACAAATTACAGGAAACACTTCCGCGTTTCTCGGTCGAACACTCCTACCACCCATGTAGGCAAGTCTTTTTACTTTCTCTATACTCACTATGTACATAGTGACTAGACAATGTATTGCACTCCACCAAAAAATTCGATACCAAGATTTCACCGGGAATATATGTTTTAGGATCCCCTGTATCCAAAAAAAGTATTTTTAGAAAAAGGTCCGTGTGTGCGTGTGTGTGTCCATGTGTCCGTGTGTCTGTGAACACGATAACTCAAAAACGAAAAGTCGGTAAAATACCAAACTTGGTATTTAAGTTTAGTATGTTCCAGGGATGCGACACGAAGATCTTGAGTATAATCCCCCACCCCAAACTACCCTTTACATGGAACTTTTTTCTAAAATTTTTATTTTCTAAAAAATGGCTCTAACGATTTTGATTAAAATATCGTATATGAAAGTTATTTACCTGACAAATAAAATGTATATTTTGAATTTTCTGGGAATAACCTCTGAAGACTACTTTATTCTGGATGAATTTTTCATAACTTCTAAACCGTAAGAGATGGACAAAAACTTAACACACAAAAAATGTAGAGCACGTTAAAACACACAATTTATGTTACATACATTTTTTACGTGGAGTTGACCGTTTTTGAGATAGTCCTTTTTCTTGGTTTCAGCTTTGAAAAACTTATACTTTTCTCATACAGGAATTTGTCAATTCCTGTCCATACAAAGGAACATCAGTCACATTGTAACCATTATAGTTATCTATGGTAACCAGCTTTTGGCTTTCACTTTAACCTATGGTACTCCGTTATTTCGCTTCTACTTATAATAAAGCAAGAAATAAGAATATTTCTGCTAATTTTTCTCGATTAGCATGAAATAAATAAAAGATAAGCTTATTAACAGTAATAATTTACAGAGATATAGAGAAAGTCATGTGAATGCAGCACATCAGATTTTTTGTTCTACATTCTGCACTAGAATGTTGATTGGTTTATATCGATAACTATACATAAGCAGCAAGAAGGATTAAAAGAAATAAACATTCAATTTCAGCGAACAGTTTAGAGAAGTGCATGAAATGTTTAACTAAACGACACAGTATTTTGCTATTAAATTTGAGTCAATATTAAAAGCCAACCGCCGGAGAAAATATTTCTAAATGGTTTATAATAAAGTAGTGTTAAAAGTAGAACATTCTGTCACTTAGTGTTATAACACTCCAATGTAGCCAACTTTGGTTTCTTGTGTAATATGACCACGGTCTGATTCAAGTAGGCTGGGAATCTGACTTATAGAATGCTTGTATCGATCCATAAAATGGTGGATAATATGAATTCCGTCAATATGGAATGTGCAAAACCAGATGAAATTTTGCAAGCAACGGACAGAGCAAAATTACAATTATTACAAAGAAATCAATAAGAAATAATGAGCCCATAATAAATCATATAACCAAATTGAAATAATTGTATAGTAAACATTACTATTTCGTCAAAAGATGAGTAGGTTTAGTGAAATTAAGTAACCTCTTAATAAATTAAAACTGTGTTGGTGAAAATTGTAACCTATATCAGAGCTATTGAAGGAGTTAGCCCAAAGTCGTCATGTAAACCTCTTCTTAAAAAACTCGGAATCCTCCCACTTCCCTGCATTTACATATATACAGTTATTACATTTATACTCAAGAACATTAATGCTTCCGATTCACTTTTTGTAACTAATAATATGGTGCATAAACACAACACCAGGGATAATACACAAATACATATGACCAGCTGCAACACCTCACTCTACCATAAAAGTATTTTATACTCTGGCATTAAACTTTGCAATAATTTACCAAGTGATATCAAGGCAATTAAAAATGTAAACCAGCTAAAATCCAGTCTCAAGGCACATCTAATTAACCACTCCTTTTACTCTATCAATGATTACCTTGAACATGAATGTATGTCATGAATTATTAGTATATAGCATGTAAAGACTATTGTATATATTGCAAAAACTTATGATTATTTATGTTTATAGCTTGACGTGTCCAATAGTGATTGTACATTGTACCAAACCACTTTAACGGATGAATAATACTTTACTTTACTTACTAAAAATTAAAATGTTGTTACATTATTTTCATCATTTTATTATTTTCACCGCCTCAATTGTATAGAATATTGTGGTTCTATAATTCATGTTGTTAACATGATTGTCTTATTTTCACCAGTATGTGTTCGCCAGAGCACCTGAATATCGCTATAAGTCTGACCTTCTCTATATGTACTATGCATATAATAGCTACACAAGGTATTTATTGTGCTCGACCCCAAAATTCGATTTCCACCGAAATATGCTGTTTAAAAACGCATTAAACATTTAGAAAAAGGTCCAAAGCGTGTATATGCGTGTGTGTGTTGATGTGGGTATGTGAACAGCTTAGCTGAAAAACGAAATGACTGTTAAACACAAAATTTGATATTTAAGTCTAGTATCTTCCAAAGATGTGTCACGAAGATTTTTAAGAAACCCTATAAAACTACCCTTTGAATGGAGCATTTTTTTTAATGTTTCTTTTCTCAAAAATCGCTCTAATTGTTTCATTAAAATAACTACGTAAAGATGCTTACATTAAAAATAAAATGTATAACTTAAATTTTCTGGGAATAGTCTCTGCAGACCTCTTCATTCTAGTAAACCGTAAGAGATAGACAAAATCTTACTACACACAAACAATATGTCTCTCGTTAATACACACAAGCTATGTAGAGTTAACCGTTTCCAAGTTATTCCATGTTAAACTACTTAAACATTTCTCAAGCAAGAAGTCAACTTTCGTTTAATCTATTTTATTTTGCTCCCGGAAATGCAAAAGAGAATCGAATTTCAATTGTTTAACATAGCGATAGATTTTAAAAGACTTGACTATAGCGTTAGCCTAGTATATTACTTTATTTCCCTTCCCTTAGACTGAGCTAATACAGCTACGATGTAGATAAAGGAATAATATTTTACAACAATAATGTGGAGAAAGTCATGTGAATGGAACAATCAGATCTTTTGGTTTAGCTTGTTCCCTCTTCTGCTCAGATACTACGGTAATTTTATAGCCATAATCTTCTTGTGTATTTGACATACTGTACCCTCTCAATTTTTCTATACGACAGTTTTATTAAAGATTTAAACAAATATTTTATTAACCACGCTGCAGTGCTCGGGACATATCAGCGCCGCCGGAATTTTGTCCCGCATGAGTTATTGTACATGCCAGTAAATCCACTGACACGGGGCTGTCGCTTTCAAGCATTCTTAAATATCAGCAGTCTTAGCCGGCTTTGGACTCGCGAGCTTGAGATCGGAAGGCCGGCGCCTAACCAACTGAGTGTCACAGACCACCACGTCAGTTTTAAGTGTACATCTTTGGCGCTCAGATCAGTTGATCCAATGCTCGTATCTTTATCTTGTTCTTGCTTGCTTCAGTACTCCTCTGCTTACAGTTACGTGGTTCGCGAAGGATGAATTGAGTAAAACAAAACAAAGGCCCTTCCTCCCAAAAAAAGAATTTTCGCCCAAAAATGTAAACTTTTAAGAACAAATCAAAGCATTGGTTCCATTAACAATACTTTTAGTTTATTTTAATACTTATAGATTCCATTTTTTTCTCTCCTTCATAACAGTACAGTATTCTTGTCTCCATTTGGATAGCTCTATTTCTTTGTTGTCTTGTTTCTTTTAGGTATACTTTGAGAATCACTCTTGATGACTTGCCTAATCTTTATATCAAAAGTATCTGCTCTCTTCAATCTTGATGGCTTGTGTTCATTAACGGTTGTAATTAAGGTTGTAATGTATGACTGAAATTTCATGAAAAATCATAAAAAATAGTTGTTTTTTTTGTTTTGATTCCATAACATAATTCAAACACTCCTGAATACAAAAAAAAGGTATAATTGGCCATCAGGTGCATTTTTAAATGCCTTAAGTCCCTGGAGCTAAAGCAAAGCATTAGAGCTGAAACTGAACTCGGCAAAAAAAGCTTCTGTTCGACGAGATCTAATTCACACCACGAAGTTATGCAGAAGCTAAGCAGCAATGCAAGAAGAAAATGACAGAAAAGACAGCAACAGAGGAGAGAAAAATAGTAGAAATAGTCTAATTACTCGCTTCCTTGTAAGTAGGAGCGAAATAAGGGAAACCGTAGGTTAAAGTGATAGTCAAAAGCTGGTTGCTATGTCAATGAAGTTCCTTTGTCTATATGGATAGGAGTTGACAAGTTAAAATATGAGAAAGGTATACGTTTTTCATAGCAGAGACCAAAAATAAAGAATGTCACAAAAACGACGAACTACACGAAAAAAATGTATATAACATAAATTGTGTATTTTAATGTGTTCTACATTTTTTGTGCAGTAAGTTTTTGTCCATCTCTTACGGTTTAGCAGTTATTCAAAATTTAGTAAAATTCATCCAGAATAAACTACTCTTCAGAGGCTATTCCCAGAAAATTCAAGATATACATTTTATTTGTCAGGTAAATATCTTTAATATACAAAATTTTAATCAACATCGAGAAAATAAAAAGTAATTTTCGAAAGTTCCATGTAAAGGGCAGTTGAGGGTGGGGGGATTTTTCTCAAAATCTTCGTGTCGCATCCCTGGAAGATACTAAACTTAAATACCAAGTTTGGTATTTTACCTACTTTTCGTTTTTGAGTTATCGTGTTCACAGGCACACACACACACACATTCACACACGGACCTTTTTGTGAAAATGCTTTTTTTGGATATTGGGGACCCTAAAACATATATTTCCGGTGAAATCTCGGTATCGAATTTTTTAGTGGAGTGCAATACTTTCTCTATACACTATGTACATAGTGCGTATGGAGAAAGTAAAAAGGGCGGCTTTTAATGCATTCCTATTTACCTTGTTTTCTCGCTATTGATATTTTCAGTATTTTGTACTTTTCTGTTACACAAATATTTGTTATACATATTCACAGAGTTAAAATAAATAAACATTTGCCCAAGTTTTACTATCGGGTGTATTTAAGCATATGTTTTCATTTTTAAACACAAATATTATATTTTTATGACAAAAAAGCACATTCAGAACTTTAAACATTTTTAGAGCCTAAACTAAAGGAAACACAGACAAACCTGGGGGACGTTTCGAAACATAGATATATTGTGAATCTAGGTTTAAAATATTAAACAAACGTTTTAATTTTTTTTTTTTTTTTTTTTTTTTTTTGTCGCAAGGAGTGACGAAAACAAACAAATTTGACTATAACTTCCAAACCATTACATCAAAATTGATGACATTTGTACTGTAAAGTACTTGCATTATATTATATCTGTGGTATAAATTTTAAAAAGCTAGCATTATCAGTTTGGAATTTCAAACTTTCAGTCATACCTCTCTTTATTTGTTGTAATTGCTTGCAGTAACGGTCGTAAGTAACGATTAACTAAAATGCCATAGTTCTATTTGCCTGTCATCTTTCTCGGCAACCTATTGCAGTGTGTTATATTCGGAGAGATTCATAGTGATCCCTGATAGTTGCTTTACCTCGTGGCCGCTCCGTCACATTGTTGCCACTTCGTCCCATCTAAGGAAACAACAGACAATAAACAATTTTCAAACAAATAACTAAAACACTAGCACACAGCACAACAGTACATTAAAACAAGTAAAAAAAACGTGATGTGTTCCATACTCGTGACTTTCTCTACATCTCTTCAACAAATTATTATTGAGAAGCTAGTGCTTCTATTTACTTCATGCTAATTGAGAAAAACATAGCAGAAATAGTATTATTACTTGCTTCCTTGTAAGTAGAAGCGAAATAAGGGAGTATCATAGGTTAAAGGGATAGTCCAAAACTGGTTGCTATGTGACTGAAGTTCCTGTGTTTGTATGCACAGGAGTTGACAAATTCCTGTGAGAGAAAACTATAAGTATTTTAAAGCTGAAATCAATAACAAGGAACATCTAAAAAACGACCAACTTCACAAAAAAATGTATATAATATAAATTGTCTGTTTCAACGAGCTGTCTGTTTATTTCTGTTAAGTTAGCTTTTGAGTATCTCTTACGGTTCACCAGAATACAAAATTCAGTAAAATTCATCCAATATAAAGTAGTCTTCTGAGGCTATTCCCAGAAAATTCAAGATATACATATTATTTTTCAGGTAAATATCTTAAATATACGATATTTTAATCAAAATTGTTAGGGCCGTTTTTGAGAAAATCTAAATTTTCGATAAAAGTTCCATGTAAAGGGTAGTTGAGGGTGGGGGAGATTTTCATGATAATCTTCTCGTCGCATCCTTGCAAGATATCAAACTTAAATACCAAGTTTGGTATTTAACGGTATTTTTGTTTTTGAGCTATGCTGTCCACACACACACACACGCACATGGACCTTTTCCAGAAATACTTTTTTTTTTTGATTCAGTGGGACGCAAAACATGTATTTCCGATGAAATCTCGGTATCAAATTTTTGGGTGCATTACAATACCTTCTCTATACACCATGTACATAGTACGTGTAGAGAAAGTAAAAATCTGTGGCAAGCAAAATAGCGCTGTATCAGCGGGTACTCGCGCCAACTGAAACTGCATTGAGGAATGTTTGTTACATCTTGCAACAAGGATGACATCAATGAAACGTAGCAAGAATCTATTGGCAGAGAGGAAGACACACCTCTTATTAGCTGAGGCAGTGCGCTGGCTGTCGGAGATCACTGTGGATTTCTCCGACCATGGAAACTGTTAGTTTGTGTAACGAATGAAGTCGATAGCAAAAACGGCAAATTCGCTGTCACGCTGTCACAATCCGCGAGGTCTCTTTGAATATGTTTTTGTGATTTTACTGGTGTTTAAAACTGACATTTGTTAATTTGGAGCTATAAATTGACTCCATTGTGTGGGCTCCATGGGGATTCTGACAATGAAGGAAAGTTGAGCAGCGAAGCATAAAGCAAGATACGTATTATGTAGTGCAGGGCTTGCCAAACTATTGCCCGCGGCCAAATTCCGCCTATGAGCTGCATCTGATTGAAGCACCGTTAAACTTAGAGTAGTAAACAAAAGGAAACGGTATGCATGTGTTAGTTAAATTTATTTGAACTTTTAAGCACTCAAATTTTTACTTCCTCTACACGTACTATATAAATACGTGGTGTTTAGAGAAGATAAAAAATGCAATGTTGGTAGATATTTTTTGAGATTTCCTAAATAAAAAAATAAATCAGATAAAGGTCTCTGTGTGTGTGCGTGTGTGTGTAAACATATTCCAAAAACGAAAATTCCAGAAAATACCAAACTTGGTATTTTAAGTTCAACACCTTACAAGGATGCGACACGACAATTTTCAAGAAAATTCCCTAATCCCAAACTACCTTTATATGGAAACTTTTTCGAATATTTTGTTTTTCTCGAAAATAGCGCTAACAATTTTGATTAAAATACCACATATTAAAGACACTTGCATAACAAACAAAATGTATATCTTGAATTTTCTGGGAATACCCTCTGAAGACCTCTTCATTTTGGGTGAGTTTTGCATACCTAACTAGTAAGAGATAAGCAATCTGATGTGTTACACTCACATGACTTTCTCTAGCTCTCTACAAACTTCTTACAAAAGATTATTCTTCTTTCTACACAATGCTAATCGAAATAAACATTAGCAGAATGTTCTTATTACTTATTTCCTTATAAGTAGAAGGTTACTTCCACTAGGCTAAAGTGATAGTCAAATGTTTTAAAAGCTATCGTTATGCGATTGTCATTGAAAATCTTTCCTCTGTTTGGCCAGGTGTAGAAACGGACGCTTCATGTATGAGAAAAGTATAAGTACTTCACAATTGAAACCAATAATAAGGAATGTCTTGAAAACTGTTACTTCCACAACAAAAAAATAAAGGAAATAAATTGTGTGTTTTGACGAGATCTACATTTCTTGTGTCGTAGGCTTTTGTCTATCTCTTACGATTTAGCAGTTATACAAAATTACTAAAATTCATCCAGAATAAAGAAGTCTTCAGAGGCTATTCTAGAAAATTCAAGATATATATTTTCTCTGTAATGTATACATCTTAAATAAAACGGATTTTAATCAAAATCGTTAGAGCCATTTTTAAGAAAACCAAAATGTTTGAAAATTTTTCCGTGTTAAGGGTAGTTTGTGGTGGGGGGATTCTCTTGAAAATCTTCGTATCGCATCCTTGGAAGATACTGAACTTAAATATCAAGTTTGGTATTTAACGGATCTTTCGTTTTTGAGCTATGCTGCCCATAGATACACACACGGACATTTTTTTAAAAATGCTTTCTTTGGATTCAGGGGGTCTCAAAACATGTATTTCTAGTGAAATCTCGGTATCGAATTATTGGGTGCAATGCAATACTTTCTCTATCCCTATGAACATACGAGACTAGAGAAAGTAAAAATTATTACACCAAAAATGTATGTACCTGGATTTCTTAAAGCGCACAATTTATGTCAAGAACATTTTTTGTAGAGTTAGTCTTTGTTATTGGTTTGAATTTTAAGCTGCTTAAACTTTTTTCGAACAGGAGGTCATCTTTCGTTTCATTTCATTTTGTTTTACTCCTGGTTGTGCAAGGCGAAAACCGAATTTCAATTGTGTCACATAGCGACCACCTTTTTAAAAGATTTTACTATCTTTCTGAGAACAATTGTGAATATTCAAACTAACGATAAAATAGCAGACTACAGGGAAAGATGGTATAATGGAAAATTATAGAATTCCCTAAAGAACATTAAAATATTGGCTAAGAGGACACCTGAGTCGAGGAAGATCTGCCATCAAGATTGGCAGATCAATCATGGTTATGTATGATGATGATGATGATGATGATGATGATGATGATGCCTAGTATATTACCTTATTTCCCTTCTACTTACCAATACAACCATTGCTGCGTAACTTAAATGTCCATTAGGGGAGAGAGAATGACTTAAGAAGCACACAAACACAGAAACAAAAAAACACTAAACATGCATGTCTATAGCGGACTCGAACCCGCGGCCCTTTCGCGGCCGAACGTCAACGCCATACGTGCCAACCATGGCCTCTGCGGCCGGCTGCACCATTCTTGGACGAGGCGAACGTGTCGTAAGTGGGCTGAAGGTTCTGGGAATGTTTTTTATTTGTGCAGCAGGCCAAAAACAAACTGGAAGATATTCACGTGCTATTCACTTGATACCTATCATTTGCCTCCGCTATAATCAAATCTGTTACAGGGTAATCCTCATAATAATAGGTAACTTTAATATCTGTCATGCACGAAGGTGGTAAATGACAGTTGCCGTGCAGACAGTTGTAATGGACGGCAAGAGCTTCAAGGACGTGGCGGTTTGGTACTGGTTGGACATTCTGTTGTTAAATATTCATGCAGTATATCAGGAGTTCCCACCGGCAGCCGCTTCGCGGGCGAAGCCACGTAAGTTTAAAATACGGGCAATAAACTTGCAGGCACGAGGCGTTCAGATCAGAATACTTGACACGATTGGGTTGCCTATACACGATTATTTTTTCCGTCAGACCAGCACAAAAAAATCTGATATGTTACACTAACATGACTTTCTCTAGCTCTTCTACAAACTTCTTACATAATATTCTTCTTCTTTCTGTACCTTGCTAATCGAGATAATCGTAGCAGAATGTTCTTACTACTTAGTTTCTTACAAGTAAAAAGAAAATAAGGGAATACACTAGATTAAACCGATAGTAGTCAAATGTTTTAAAAGCTGTGGTTATTCGATTGTCATTGCAAATCGCTTCTTTACTTGGCCAGGAGTAGAACAAAAGAAAAACGGACATTTCCTGTCTGAGAAAAGTTTAAGTACTCACAACTGAAACCAAAAACATGGAATATCTCGGAAACGGTTACCTCCACAACAACAATGTAAACAACATAAATTGTGTGTTTTGATCAGATCAACATTTTCTGTGTGGTAAGTTTTTGTCTATCTCTTACCGTTTAGCAGTTAAGCAAAATTTAGCAAAATTCATCCAGAATAAAGAGCTCTTCAGAGACTATTCCCAGAAAACTCAAGATATACATTTTATTTGGTATGTAAACATCTTTTTTATGCGGGATTTTAATCAAAATCGTTAGAGGCATTTTTTAGAAAATCAAAATTTTCGAAACATTTTCCATGTAAAGGTTAGTTATGGGTAGGGGGATTTTCTTGAAAATCGTCGTGTCGCATCCTTGGAAGATACCAAACCTAAATACCAAGTTTAGTATCTAACGGTCTTTTCGTTTTTGAGCTATGCTGTCCAAAGGCACACACACAGACAGACACACACACACACAGACAGACACACACATACACACGGACCTTTTTCTGAAAATGCTTTTTTTGGATTCAGGGGGTCCTAAAACATGTATTTCCAGTGAAATCTCTGTATCGATTTTTTGGATGGAATACAATATTTCCTCTATACACTACGTGCATAGTACGTATAGAGAAAGTAAAAATCTGTCAAAATTAAAATTGTCCGTATTTTCTTTCAAAAATAGAAATTAAATTAAAACTCAAGGTCAGCACTTTTGAAAAATGTCTTGGTAAAATCTGAAATATGATCAAGGGATCTATTTGGACAGTGATTAGGTACAATGTACGACCAGCTTCAGCAGCTGCATGTTCATACGTGTGTTTGATAGGCAATTTTGACTGTGAGGTTAAAAAGGTATCAGCTGCTCTTATTTTTTATGGAAAAATAAATCTGAGAGGCGCAAATTCTCGTTGCATTAGCAACACTTGCACCGCGCACTCTTAGGTTCCTCGGGCACCTCCAAACATTCCTTTAATTATTTATTATTTAACCATTCTTTTCTAAAAATGTCGTATATACTACTTAACCTTCTGTTCAGTAAGACAATTAAAATGAAGAAAAACACTATAAAGTAACTGTTAAACATGTAACGAGTCACCACATACCTAATTAGGTACACTGCATTCAGAATTCACTCTGATTCATAAAGTAAAGCACGTTCATTGAACGACATTATATGCAGTAGAAATATTTATATGCTTTGCAGGTACACAAAGATTTACATCCGTGAGTTTTTCTAAGGAAAGTCAATATAGCATTAATCAATAATTTCTAATAATAGCCGTGAAAAAATCCGTCATCCGTCAGATCTAAATTTAACCGGTCATACAACTTGAAAACCCGTCATGTTGGCAACCCTGTCTTTACTTCTTAAATTTACTCTAAACATTATGGGGCGTGTGTCGCACGGGTTCCATTTTATCTGTATTTATTTTATATTTACATTATTATCTAAAATCTATTATTTATGTTTGCTCCGACTAACTGGGTTCTTAGGAATGTTGTGAATGGTCAAAGAATTATTTTTATTAATAGTACATTACGATTTTTAGTTTATTTCAAATCGTTTCCAAATGCAGAACTATTATACACTTTTACATATATGAAGATTCTAGCTGAAACTGCCCTACATGTAAGGGTAAAAGGTTGTTTGTTATTGTTGTTAATTTTTTTTTTTTTTTAAATCAACGGCGATTTCTTGGAAGATGCTAAACATAAATACCAAGTTTGATTTTTGAGCTAAGCTGTCAACATACACACGGACCTATTGCTGGTGAAGCCTTGACTTTCAATTTTGGGTGGAATACGATATCTTATCTAGCTACTAGAAAATATGATTAAGCGCTGTAACCTTTCAAAGTATTGTTTCGGCCTCACGGAAGCACACGAAGTTACACAAGCTGGGTTTACACGTGCTGGTGCACTATGCTAAAAAAGCATGCTTTTATACAGCGAGGTAAGACGTAGTTTATTGTTTTATAACATAAAATAGCTACCTGAGAGTAGTCAAAATAAATGTTTTGTCTAACATGCACAGAAACACTAAAAAAAGTAAGCCAAACCTCGATAGTTGAGCTGTCCACTACAGTTCTTAAAAAATAGGAAAAAGAATACACGGAGTAGAAATGGCTCAGTCCTAACGTGTTCCGTTTGAAACTCATGTACCAGCTAGCGTAGGTTCGAGCCCAGTAACAGGCATATTTTTTTATATTATTTTGTTTTTTAGTTCATATTAGTACCCTTTACAACCAATGTAGATTACGTTATATAAATTATTCATTATGTGAAATAATGGAATCTTTTATTTACTGTTCTCGCAAACTAGAAAACAACGAAAACCACTGTAACCTGATCTCCGGTTGCTTTTAAATGCAACAACAAAAGGCAACCACTTTTGAACTTTGGCCAACTTGTGGACCGAATGATTATCCTGTTGGAGTCTAATAATACCTTCAGGATAACGCTCTTGGGCAGATGGAAGCAGAACATGTTCTAGAATTTCAGAATAGATTTCCCCAATCAGCTTTCTAAGAACACATGCCAGCATACCTGCACCTTCCCAATATATCCATGCCCAAACAATAACGATCGTTCGACCACTCCTTGCAGCTAATGCAACATTTATTAAGGAAATTCTGCAGGAGAAGGATGAGTATGGCAAAATAATGATGTCAAATCAAAATAGAGATAACTCAAACTGAAGTAATTAAACAGGAAAAATGAACACCAAGTGTCATCGTCTCTTGAAGTAATGCCTCCAGCAGTTCCAAGAGACGTAATAGACGGGAAGTAGGGGCTTTTAGTTGGTGAAAATCCAAATCACACTCAGAGTGTTGTCTTTGAAAGATTTTCTCCTACTATAAAAAAACAACAACAACAACAAAAGAAACATCCTTGCACAAGTGGTCAAATAACGCATACCATATCGAGGACCACTAGGCCTGTAAACAAAAACAGTCGAATTGACACCTGTAGTAGAACGTAGCTTCGTCGGAGAAAGCTCTTTGGGTCCAATCGAAGTTCTCATACTGTACAGTAAATGCCAACCTGTCAATTTTTTGGGCTTCAGTTACCACTTCCTTTACTGCCGTACGTCTAAGCCGAATTCCGGCATCTTTACAGCGGTTGCTATCCGTCCGTGCACTAGCTGGGAATTAAGATAAAGCCTTGTATTCTTCAGCGGCCTCAGAAACGGATGTCTTTCTGCCTCTGCCATAAGTCTTCATTCTCGGTAGAAACACGCGAGCGACCAGTGTTCTTCCTCACAGCAACCTGTCCCTCTTCACGATATACTTTGCTCACCTCCTCGCAGTGGACTGTGGAACATCACAAATGCAAGCCGCTTTGGTGGCCTTATAGCTCTGTGAAACCAGGGTGAGAACAGCAGAACGTTTATCAACGGCCTCTGCCAAGTATGAATGAGTGCGTCGTTGTAGTAGTGATTGAGAACTCTTTCGGTAACTAATTGAACCAAACACAAATATTTGACCAACAAAAAGAAACACAATAACGACAAAGGACTCTAATGCTCAAATTATAATATAGCCGAAACTCAGTATAAAAGTTTCTGAAATAGAAAATATGATAGAAGAAATAACATAAATGGCCCAGACAAAATTTATGCTGTTGCAAGAGGTTTGAACTAAGTTCGGTAATTTTCAAAGCGATTGCGTTACCTCTGAGCTATATTTGTTTTGGCCAAAAGGCGTCTGCTGCCACATTCATATAAGCGTTGTAATACTGGTCATGGTTTTTATGATAACGTGAATCATTTATCGTATTCAGGGTACTTCATGGCTTCTGAACCAGCTCATTGGTTGATTCAGTTGATTGGTAATTGATTGCTCCACCTTGAGTGATTTGCCCCCGCCCGAGTACACTCGGGCGACTAGTTCCTGCTCCTGGCTCCTGGCTCCTGGCGAGACACCGAGCAAGACCCAGCTTGTTAATGTGTTCGACAGGCGCTCAATCATTTTCTCCGTGACTACATACTTTCCAGAGAAAGTAAAAACGATAAATATATGAATTTTCTTATCATAACCGCTACACTATGAAAATGTATATCTCGTTTTAACACAATTTATCTGCTATATATACATATTCTTTATGGAATTTCCGAGATATTCATTGTTAGTGGTTTTAAAGTTTCCACTATTTATGCTTCTCTCAAATGGAAAGTTGTTATTCACTCTTTCATGCAAAGAGAAGGAAATTTAATTGCACCACATACCGACCAGCTCTTAAAAACGTTAAAACTATCGCTTTAAATTAGTGCAGCTCCTTGTTTTTCTTCTATTTAGAAGGAACTAAGCAGTAAAACTTTTTTGCTAATGTTTATTTCGATTAGAAAGAAGAGCGAGAAATAAGTGTTTGTAGAGTGTATGGAGGACATAAGATTTTTATAGTAACTTAAATCGTAAGCACTAAGTCTCAAAGACTCGTCCACTAACATTTATAAACTTATAAGGTAAAAGTTTTGCGAAAAAGTTTATGTTTGTAGTTACATAATGAAACACAGAGAGTAAGTAGTAGTAGTAAGTTATGTGCATAATTTAATCCTGTTACCTAATCTAACATAAGCTCTCAGAAGTTATTTAAAATTCTGCGCGTACATTTTCGGCGTCAGTTCCCCTCCCTCGTGCACTTATGCTGAAGGAATATTTTAGCAGGCATCAGAGGAGTATTACCAAAGAACCCAACTGTCCAAAGAGTTTTCTGCGTCTCGAACAGGCTGATTCCGTAAGGTGAAAATTTCATCACATCGCTTGGAAAAGAAACTTGAGGTAGAAGTTTTCTTCTCACAATTTAGCTCAACTATTAAAGCACCAATGCAATGACCGAGATTAGGCAATTTCAGCCAATCGCGGTCATCTGACTGAGCTGTTGCTCATTTCTTTACGTTCGTGTGTTTAATCTCCTGTCTTGATTATTGGTAACAAGGTGACAATCCAGCCAGGCAACCTTCAGCTTTAATAACCGTCAGTTCCACAAGTGTGCTTACAATTAATTCAGTTACAATGTTTATTTAAAGTTTTATCCAGTGTATAATATACTTAGTTAAAAAAGGAGTGGAAATAGTCATCTTTTGTATTTCTTCTGTATGAGATGAGTGCATTAACCTCAAATAAAACAACGTTGGTTTCCATTTCATGTATTAGTTATTAAAAATAAATAAAATAATTGTTCCATATTTCTATCATACATTGGGTGTAGGCACGGTCGGCCACTTCATAATTCACGGAGTTGTGAATGAAGAAAGAAAGAAACAAATCGGTAAATAAACATGGTCGAATGCGTCATCTATCATTTGAGAACTCAAGTATGACAATCATAGCCTGATGAAATCTCCCCTTCTATATATTATAAATTGTTAATAGTCTATTTCGCTGAATAGTCTTATCAAATACAAATGTATTTTCATCTCTTTGGACAATTCGCTCCGGTCGTGAACTAGGACAAGATGAAAACACTGGTGCTATTACTTATGATAGCATTGGTACACTAACCACCACACCTGGATGAGTGCAGTTTTGTTATTTCAAAGTTTCTTAAAAAATAATATAAAAACATAAAACATAAATAGAAATCTCATATATTCCACTCATATGATTTTGTCTAGCTGAGTTCTATAAACTTCTTGCAAAATATTATTTTTTCTACTCCATAATAATCGACACAGAATGTTCTTATAACTTAGTTGCTTATAAATAAGAGGGAACTAAGGGAATACATTTTGCTAAAGTATAGTCTAATATTTAAAATATGTCTCTATGTAATTGTCATTGAAATTCGCTTCTTTGCATGGCCAAGAGTAAAGCAAAAGAAACACGTAAGACTTTCTTTCTGAGAAAAATAAAAGTATTTTAAAATTGAAACCAATAACAAAGAATAATTGTGTTTTGACGAGATCTACATTTTTGTGTGGTAAGTTTTATCTATCTCTTACGGTTTACGAGGTTAGTAAAAGTCATTAAGAATGAAGAAGGCTTCAGACGCTATTTCTGGAGAATACAAAATATACATTTTATATGTTATGTAAATATATTTTATATACGGTATTTATATTAAAATGACTAGAGCAATTTTTGAGAAAATCAACATTTTCAAAAATGTTTCCATGTACTTAGGAGTAGGAGGATTTTCGTGAAAATCTTCGTGTCGCATCCTTGGGAAATACTACTTAGATATCAAGTTTGTATTTAATGGACTTTTCATTTTTCATTTTTGAGATACACACATACGGAAAAATACACACACTGACTTTTTTTTTTTTAATTTTGTTAAGTGCGTTCAAAACATATATTTGCGGTGAAATCTCGTATCGAATGTTTTAATGGAATACAATACTTTCTCTATCTACTATGTATGTTACACACTCAAAGGCATTAAAATTACGCCTGGAAATACCTATCGTAAGATGGAGTCTTTTCGTCGACTCCACCTTTTCTTCCAGCTGTTTGCTAAGCTCTCAAAAGCATATTGGACAGGCCACGTTACCAAAAGGAAGGGAAAGGGAGAATTAATATTAAACATAACTTGAGACAAATGAGCTTCTGAGTTGCGAACCGGTGATCAACTTTCTGGTTGGGCATACTAACCCCCTTCCGGGTGTTTCAAAATTAGGTTAATTTTTTCTCTGCGCTACATACTCTAATGCCAAGATAATGCGCGCACGTGGTAGACTAAATTAATACCCCGCTCATACAAGTCAACCTGTTCTAAGGGAGTCTCGAGCTGGGAGGATTACCCAATCGATTTTGCCTTTTTTTACCCGCATATCATGTTGCACCAGAATGTCACTAATGAAATTCGCGGTATGACTTGAGTCCCCATCAAATTCACATTTTCAGCAAAATCACAGCGCCAGGTGTATTTTTAATGTCTTTGAATGTACACATTTGCTAGAGAACCTAATATGTTCTTGAAGCTCCGTGTATCGTACTAAGGTTAGTTGCATAAACTGAATAAATTGTAGGTATACATGGCCATTACTTGCGTTCATGTTTACTGACTCATCGATCCGTTGCTTGAAGAGATTATTAATAACACCAGTTTGACTGGTCCGGCGTTAATGATATGATAATAACCGTTATTAAAAACAACAAACTTTCTGCCGCCATAACATGCTGCATTATATATTTAAACATATTTTTATTCCCGTTTTATTATGTTATGTGTCCATCCACAAGGTTTTCACTAATAATAATAATAATAATAATAATAATAATAATAACAATAATAATAATAATAATAATAATAATATCTAAAAAAACTCGATCATATTTTTGTAAATTGTTAACTTCAAAGTAGAACTACTCAGTTACTGTGTAACCTCTTGATGGGCATTTACATCTTAGACATCAAGGGTTGCTACCAAATATTTTTAACAGAATTAATTTGAAAGTGACTAGGCTGTTAGGGGCATAATTGGAACACTATTTATATTTTGAGCCTAGTAATAAAAAAGTAATTTGTACTTTATTGTTTCTCGGAATATTCTCCTTTATTTGCAGACGCCTCCAAAACATGGTTTTTGAATACATCAACAGCTTCTTTTGCCTACAAAAATCGTCGTCCACACATTTTAAACTTGATGTTCGGAAACAAAGAGCAATCATTAGGAGCTATATCAGGAATGTAAGGCGGATGAGTCATCAATTAGATTTTTTGAGTGTTCAAATAGTCTGTTGTTAGATGAGAAGTGAGAGCCCTCGCATTGTCTTGATGAAGAACGATCCGAAGTCACTTGTTTGTTTTCCTTATTCCACCCAAGACTTCCGGCAAAAAAAAAAAAAAAAAAAAAAAAAAATAGAATTTACCTTTTACGTTCCTCTAAAAGCACTGTTATCACATGAGTATTTTTTCAGAAAAAACAGGTGACCACTTGTTTCGAAGTGCTTCGAGTGCGAACAACTGTTTTTGGATTTGGTTCATCTTGAACCAACCATACATTTGACTGCGGTTTACGTCCCGGCTCATATGCATAGATTCATGATTTGTCACATGCTACAATATTATATATGCTATTTGAAGGCCTCGCCATAGCATTTATTGAGCATTTGTGTGCATTAATCGACATGAGCATCCTTGTGAGGTTGTGTCAAATTATGTAGGATCCAAGGAGAGCAAATTTTTTTCACGGCTAAATAATAATGCAATATTTTATATATGCTGATGAAACTAATGCCTAGGGTTGCCTTTTTTTTTGTAGTATGTGGCATGACGATCTTGCACAACATCAATGTTTTCTGGCACAACTGATTTTGGGCGACCTTCACTAATTTCGTCAGTATGCGAACGGCGGCCCTGATTAAATTCGTTATACCAGCGTTTCACAGTAGCAAAGAAATGATGGAGCTTCACCGCCAAATGTAGTAGTAATTTGATCATATTGATAATCTATGTTGGAAATCATAATAAATCATCGCACGAACATATTCACGAGTTAATTTCATTTTTTTCGCTGAGACATAATTTTAAAGTCACTGTAAGCAACAAAAATAACGCTCTAATGACAAAATATCTGAAGTAGTCTTAAGTTCAACAATATCAAATGTTCCAGTTGACCACTCGACTCTCACCTAGACGGCCGGGGTTCGATCCCAAGCGACCGCATGTGAGATTTGTGGTGGACAAAGCGGCGTTGGGGTGGGTTTTCTCCGGGTACTCCGGTTTCCCCCTCCATCGCATTCCACCGGTGCTCCATCATTCATGTATCATCAGTGTCACCGCCTGCGGTGCCATAAGTAGCTACTACAAAACACACACACAATTTATATTATATACGTTCTTTTCGTGAAGTTGACCGTTTCTGATATCTTCATTGTTATTGGCTTCAGTTTTCAAATACTTATACTTTTCTCATATGGGGATTTTTCAAATCCTGGCATACAAACAAAGGAATTTCAATCACATAGCAATCATATTTTAAAAGATTTGACTATCGCTTTAGCCTATGGTACTCCTTTATTTCCTTTTTACTTACAAGAATACAAGTAAGAGGAACATTTCTGATAACTTTATCCTGATGAGCATGAAGTAAATAGAAGAATAATGGCCACACTGTGGCCGAGTGGTTAGACCACTCGCCTCTCACCTAGACTGCATGTCTCGATCCCCAGAGACTTGTGGTGGACTAAGCGACACAGGGGCGGCTTTTCTCCGAGTTCTCCGACTTCCGCCGCCATAGCATTCCACCGGTGCTCCATCTTCATTCCCTATATCATTAGTGTCATCGTCTGCGGTGCCATATGCAATAAAAGCAGGCGTTACACACTATCCCCACAAAAGAAGAAACTTTTTTAACTATACTTTCTTGCAAATATGTAGAGAAAGTCATGTGAGTGGAACATATCAGATATTTTTGTTTATATTAATTGCCGTGTGACATGAACGGAGTTCATCTAAAAACAGCTCTCAATTTTTTTCTATTTCTTCACCTGGCTTATTTACATATGCTTTCAGTAAACTTTCGATGTTAGAATATTTAAATAAACAAAAAGCTTCGTTTTACACAATGTAAACGTATTTACATTTCCTTATGTACTGAATGCATTATACAATGCAAAGTAATGATTGCGGTCAGACAATGGCACAAATAAATTATTCAATTTTAAAGGGTTGCAATTACCTCATTGCTTAGCGGAGCAAATTGCTTTCAGCTGAAGTTGTGGCTGGACATAAACATCAATAATATAAATGACAACATCGCTTTCAATGTTCATAACATAGCCATTAAATTCCTTTACCATATACATTTAGCTATTCATATTTGTAGAATGGGTAGTCTACACAGCTAATGATAAAAGTGTTTGTCATAAGAACCTCAGGAGCACTACAAGAAATGTCAATCTGCATGTGTAGTGTTTGCATCAATTCAGTTAAGATACTGCGGACCTCATTACCCCTATTCAGGTTCATCTATAGGATAGTGAACTATGAGGGACTAATTATATTTTCAGCCTAATAATAAAAATACAGTAATTTGTCATTGAAAACTGCTTTATTGTTTCTCGAAATATTTTCCTTTATGATCAATGCACTTTTGCTTGTGTTTGAACCATTGTCAATCTAATCTGCTTGAGATACCTCCAAAACATGGTTTTGAACGCATCAACGGCTTCTTCTGCCGAGAAAATCGTTGTCCACGCATTTAGTCTCGATCTTCGGGAACAAAAAGAAGTTATTAGGTACCAAATCAGGGCTGAGCGACGGATGGGTTATCAATTTTTTTTTTTTTTTTTTTTTTTGAGTGTTGCAATAGTCGTTGTTAATTGAGATGTGTGAGCGCTTGCATTGTCTTGACGATCTGACAGCACTTGTTTGTTTTCCTTATTTCACAGAAGACTTCCGGCAAACATATGGTTATGTACCATTCAAATTGACCGTTTTGCGCTCCTCTAAAAGCTCTGTAGCTACATGACCACTTTTTTCCCCCTGAAAAAAGGGGTCATTTGTATAAAAGTGCTTCGAGTGCGAACAACTTTTGTTGGGATGTATGTGAGAGCGAATATGTGTGTGTGTGTGTGTGTGTGTGTGTGTGTGTTTGTGTGTGTGCGCGCGTTTGAGAAAAAAAGTTTATACCCAGCTAAGAACCTTCAGACGAGTTTTCTGATGCAAAGCCTCTGATATGACCTTAGTTGTTAAAGGGGGCTGTATAAATGAAACAATAAAAAACAGTTTTGTTGGATTTGATTTATCTTGAAACACCCATACAGTCGACTATGGTTTACCTTCCGGCTCATATACATAGGTATATATTTTATAGAAAATACGTAGAATATGCACATATCCTGAATGTGATTTATTACCAAGTGGCCCGATTACTCCTTATTTGAATTATACAGATATCCCGTCGTACATTAAAAGAGTTGCAGAACTCAAAGGGGTTATATAATGTTAAAAGCCGGTAAGTGGTGAGCGACCTTCGGTTTAGCCCTCTAGCTTATCAACGGCTACGGAAAACGGATTGCGTTCATTGAGAGGGCTAAAACGAAAGTCGTGCTAGCCAGTTCTTCACTGGTCAATTTTATCTTGAATTAGCTCCACTGAGTTCTGCAACTATTTTAAAGTACGAAGGGATATGTGCAAGCTCAAATACGGGGAATTTGGGCCACCTGGTGCTTTTCATATCTGTAATGCACGAGTGAGTAATTAACAGAAACTATTGCTATGATTGTTTATCTAAAGATGAATATGGCATTAATAATAATAATAGTAATAATAGTAATAATATCAATAATAATGAATTTGATAGGTTTCTTTTTGTAATCGGCTTACCCTCCCCGTAATTATAGGACCGACACCCCCAGGACTTACAAGCCAATGTCTAGGGGTCAGAAGCCTGACGGGGAGCCAACGGCACGGAACCACAGAATGGTTAACTTGTTACGAGGGGTCGGCCCGTACCCTGGCATGAACATGAGAAAGTGGACGATATTAAAAGTGATGATGGAGCAACCGGTGGAATGAGGACGGGGGAAACCGGAGGACCCGGAGAAAACCCGCCCAGACGCAGCATCGTCCGCCACGAAACCCACATGCGGGCACTTGGGATCGAACCCGAGCCGCCTAGATGGGTGGCAAAGGGTCTAACCACTCGCTCACGGTGCCGCCAACAGGATAGGTGATTTCCCTAATTAGGGGTGAAGCACAGTGAAAGATTAAGTGATGCAGCTATGAGTGGCACTCATTAATACTGCACTAATTTTAAGGGGACCAAATAACTTGTTAGAAGTCAAATTTGTCACAAAAAATATTTTTGGCTTTTTTTTTTTTTTTTCTAAGATTAATATTCTGAAGTTTTAGCACTGAACTCCAAATGGAAGTGCCCTTTAAAAGCAGATCATTTAAATTTCTACGGCGGTTACTCACCTTTTCTGGCTTCCTTAACTCGATTTTTGCAGCTGTGTATTTGGTTTATGAGTGTATCCAATGCTTGAATTGGAAGTCATAGTTTGTTTTAATATATAAGCAATTGCATATAATGAAGCAGTAGCCTCAAAACCATATGGTTTAAATGCAGAAATTGTAAAACCAGAGTGTATGGTGCATGTATCGATTGAGACGAGTGGTGTAAGATTTCAAGGGAAGGAAATTTGAAGATGGTAGAGGTATTGGTGGGGTTAAAGGACTTACAAGAACTAAAGTAGATAAATTATAAGATTATTATGGCAAAGCAATAAGGAATAATGTACATGATCTGGGAAAAAATGGGAATGGCAGTGTGTGCTACTTTCATTTATAAAGTTTCCACACTGATATAAATCCATTACATGGACTCCGTCCTGAGAAATCATGGTGCAAAATAAGGAAGCAAGGAAGAAAAGATGAAAAAATGGAAGGTGGAAGGACGTAATGACCATAATTATGGAGGTGGAATTTTCTAAATCTACAAAAGTAAAGTTAATTTGAGATCAAATTTTAACATATCTTTCTGTTCGCCATTTTTAGAACTTCAGGTACGCTCAATATGAAAACGGTTCAAATCAGAAACTTGTGTTTTTATCACTAATTAGTATTTAACTCTCTGTATTAAATATAATAAATGCATGATTAAAGGAAAACTTAGCTTTAAAATTATCAACTTCATCTTATGAAAATCTTTTGGCATTTGAAAAACAGCAAGAAAAATAACCAAATTGAAGAATACAAAATTGTTGATATTTATAGGTAGGGAAAGGTATACAGAATATCATACAGAATATCATTACCATATTCATCCCTTTAAGTTGTGTTGTTTAGGAGTTGAGCGTACCAAAACTTTGGATTTTAAATGTGTACTTAGGAGGTATTCGCTCCACTTAACATTGGGTTATTTTGTAGTGTTTTGTTTACTAACATCTTATTCCCGTTACCTAGGTAACAGACGATATGATTACCGCCGAGAATGTTCTGAAGTCGTATCTATAATAATAGTCTGTTGACTCACTATTGGCTCAGCTGTTCCTTCGAGCTATCCTCTTCCATTCTCTTTATGTGCGCTTGTGCCCCTTTAACAAGTACCTTCTTCTCCATAGCTAGAAGCAATTTTTTCCTATTATATCTCTGTTTACCTTATGTTATGTGTTTATTCATTTCTTTTTTATTCTGCTTTTACAGAAACTTTTTGTGTTTCTTTTTTCCCCCTTCTGGCTCTTTTTTTTTTAAGAGGAATGTTCTGTTCTTTCTTTGAGAAGTTTAAATATTCTACAAAATAGTAGAAATTCGAAAAAAAAAAAAAGGACAAGGACAATGACTGAAAGTTGAAAACTATATATTTTAGTATAAGCCTTCGTTTCATATCACTTTTGTTTTACTTCTGCCATATAGGAGAGCCAAAGTTCAAAAGTTTTACATGGCGAGCAACTTTTAGAAGATTTCACCATCACTTTACGTATCCCCTTATTTTATTTCTACTTACAAGGAAGCAAGTAATAAGATAATTTCTGCTAATATTTATTAATTTATTAAGATAATCTTTTGTAGGGTTAGTTTGCGAAACAGGTAAAGAAAGTTATGTGGATGGAACACATCATTTTTTTGTTATTTCTAATTTTTAATTTGTAGTTTCATTAAATATATGAAAAAATAATAGATATATAATTTATAGTGTTCTTGGAAATACATTTAAATTTTGAAAACTAGCCCCGGTTTAATTACCTAGATTCCGAAGTTGCATTTTCTGATTTTATATTATTTTATCTTAATTTTAGTCCCAGGCAATGGAGATCCACTTCGTCATGCGTAAAGTAAAAGAAATACTCTTGAAGTTTAAAAGGGAGCATAGCTTCTTAAACATCATACAGGAAGGCGACTAGGCAATTAAATCCATCTAAAAAGCGCATTGCGTATGATGTTGCTACATCTCTGACAGTATATTCTGAGAATCTACTAATACACACCTAAGGTTTGGATTCTACCTGCTTAGAGTTCATCTTCGGACTGCATAATAGAAATTAGATGTCCAGGAAGTCAACTACACGACTGATGTTATCAATCATCAGTTATTTCAATGTACGTCTAAGGGATTGAAGTAAACTGTTTGGTATACACAAAAACTTTCACGCCCATATTTTGTCTTAGCAAATAAAGGGATATTAAATATGGATTTACATTTAAAGAAGTTGCCTTTTTTATTTTTTCGCTTTTAGTTTCCATTCATTTTTTTGCATTTATTATTTTATTTATTAAACACAATGTACACAATAATTTAATGTTTTTCACCATTCTTTAATTAGCAGGTTAATGATTGAAATTTCCTTTCACACATCGTTAGATGGTACATACTTAGGTATAATTTCTTGCAATTTTTGCAGACACATTCTTCCTGGGGTTCATGACATTAATCGTTCTGGCAGATCCTGCCGTGAAATCCATGGGCGAATCGTGTTTACATTTGGCAAAGCTAGAAGTTTGGTACCTTCCAGGTTTCTGGCTGCACAGCTTTGGTCTCCATTACTTCTTCCGGTATCTCGCTAGTTTTCTTCTGACTCACTTCCAGGACAATGTTATATACTTGTGTCTCCGATAATGTGAGGGTGTGTCTTAAGTCTTCGATGAAAAAGGGCTCCAGCGCTATTTTGTAAGCATAACCGTTTCTCGTGAATTTGGAAATTGAGGGAGCTCGTACTGTTTGGTATTTATTTGTATGCAAATTTTGTTTTCTTGTAATTCCAATTTTTGTTTTTCAGAAGCTATTGTTCTATTCTCTTTCGCCTGAAGTTTTTTCCTCTTTTTGGCCTGATATCTTCATCCCTTGTTTTTATTTCGCATTTAAGGGCACTTTCAGAGCTTAGACCACCCCTTGAAAGAATAAATTACTGGACAAACTCACGTTTGTCCTTTTTTTTTTTTTAAAGAGGAAACATAAGTACACTGCTGACTTTTAAGAGCAAGCAATTTTTAAAGGCATTAAAACTTCCAACAGCAGCGCCCCTCTAAATTGACCGTGTCTATTCCCTCCACGGTTTTAACTTCATTTTGTTGCTGTCCTGTCCTCTCTGTTAATGTATATTTTTGCATTTCATGGGCTCACTTGGTCTTACAGAACGCAGATACACTCTGCATGGATTTTATACATTCTACAAAAAATCTGATATGATCCATCCACACGACTTTCTCTAGCATTTCCACAAACAAACTTTTTCTTGTAAAAGAACCGGGCGGGAGTCAGGGTGGTCGGATTCGTTCCCAATTCTTAGCTCAAAGCTTTTGCCACCTATAATTTGAAGTTATTACTTTGGATTCATATTTTTAACTCTGACAGGAGGTCAATATCAAACTTATGTTGCAAATTAAGCCGTAGTTTTTTAACCTAAAAATTCATTGAAAATAAAAAAACCTATGTTTCGGCTTTCTCTCCCCTAGGATCTCTAACTGGTGGAAAAAATAATAAAGTTTTAAGTTCTAACGGCTAACTTTGTCTGGAGTCACCCAAAGATCAGCTGCTTTGCAGTATCTGTCACACTGATAATGAACTTTGCCTGCATCAAAGCTTACAAGCTTCTGTGCACAAGACCACAAAAGATAAACAATCAACATTTAATGTTGTGAAGATAAAATTGACCACAATTACATTGCATTTCTTCCAGTGATGGG
Source organism: Hymenopus coronatus (assembly GCA_030762935.1). Classification (NCBI taxonomy): domain Eukaryota; kingdom Metazoa; phylum Arthropoda; class Insecta; order Mantodea; family Hymenopodidae; genus Hymenopus; species Hymenopus coronatus. The sequence continues at coordinate 91,037,493 of CM060896.1, forward strand.
TGTCTCTAACACTGAAAAGATAAAATCTGTAATGTATACAAGTTATTTCTTTTAATATTTTATTAAGCTTTATTTATGATCGTTTTAACCTCTCAAGGTAAAGCGAGAGTCAAAGCCACTGTGTGTTACAATTGAAATTCAGTTCAGTTCAGTTTGTATTCCCGTTTGAAAAAAGTTTAAGTAGTTTAAAATTGAATCCAATAACAGGGAATTATCGGAAACAACTAACTCAACCAAAAAACGGATGTGTTATAAATTGTTTGTTTTATTGAGATCTAAATTTTTGTGCTGTAATTTTGTCTTTTCTCGTACGGTTTACAAGTTGCACAAAAGTCTTCCAGAATGAGAAGCTCTTCAGAAAATATTCCCAGAAGGTTCAAGATATACATTCGTTTATTATAGAAATATATTAAACATATTGTATTTTAAACAAAACCATTATAGAGTCATTTTCTGTGTGGTATGCTTTCGCCTATCACTTAATGCCAGTAATTAAAAAAATATATATTTCATAACGAAACGGATTACGCAGGCTATTCACAGAAAATTAAAATGTACGTTATATTTTAATACATGATATTTTAATCAAAATCGTTAGACGCATTTTGAGAAAGTAAAACATTTCTAAAATCGCTCCATTTAAAGAATGGTTGGACGTGGGATTTTGTTGAAAAATTCGTGTCGCATCTTAGGACGATGCTAAACTTAAATGCCAAGTTTGGTATATATCTGACTTTTCGTTTTGAAGTTATGATATTTACATAACACACAATCTGTTTCTAAAAATGCCTTATTTGGAGTCAGATGATCTCAAAGTATTTATGTCCGACGAAAGCTCGGTTTCGAATTTGTACTTTCTCTAGCACATATATACCTACAGTGTACGTTATAGATAGAGAAGGTGCCGTAATTCACCCCAAAATTTATTGTAGAGATTTCACCGGAAAACTATGTTTTTGTGACCCTCTTGAGTCCGAAAAAAACTGTTTAGAAAAAGGTCCTGTGTGTGTCTATGGATAACATCTCAAAAAGAAAAGACCGTTAAATACCAAAGTTTGTATTTATGTTTACTATCTTTCAAGGATGCGAAATGAAGATTTTCAAGGAAATCCTCCCACCACAGACTATCCTTTACATGGAACAATTTTTGAAAATTTTACAAACATTTCTCTAATGATTGTAATTAAAATCCCGCATTTACAAATAAACGGTATATTTTTAAAGAGCTCTTTATTTTGAATTGAGTTTTGCAGAATTTTGCAAAACGGTTAAACCGTAAAAAAAACAAAAAACAACTTACTGCTCCAAAAAATGGATCTTATTGAAACACTCAATACATTGTTGACCGTTTTCGAGATATTCCTTGTTGTTGGTTTCAATTTTAAATTACCCAACTTTTCTCAAACGGGTCCAGGCAAAGCGAACCGAACATAATTATTTCACATAGCTACCAGCTTTTAAACTATTTGACTATCGCTTTAGCCTAGTGTATTTCCTTATTTCCCTTCTACCTACAAGAAAGCAAGTAATAAGACCAATTCTGCTTCATTAGCATGATAAAGATACAAGAATACTCTGTTGTAAGAATATTTTGTATATGGAACAGCTAGCGAAAGTTATGTGAATGGAACAGTCAGATGTTTTGGAGCGGAGTGCAATGCTTTCTTGAGGTACGTACAATATACACTAACGCGTATAATGGAGTGCAATAGACTTTTACCCCTCTGTAAGATTTCCAGATTCAGGTAACCAATTTCTGACGTCAATCAGCCGATATTGATTCTTTATACTGGCCTGAGAAACAAATAGGGAGATAATATCTAACAAATGAACAAAGTTTATAATATATTCGAAATGAGGGATAGTTCATTTACCACCTTGCTATGAGTGGCTAGTAAGGAAAGGACTAAATTTAATTAAAACTAAACTCCACGCACAACAGCCCGAAGTCGGACCAAGGCTAGACTGCTGCATCTTTCACCTCTGCTCATTGTGAGCGCCCCGTGTCTCTCACGGCCACACAATATAGACCTGCTACTTTTCCCTAAAGTAGCTCTTAAATTGCCCCCCCCCCTCCCTCAAGAGCCTCATGAGGCTGAGTACACCGCGGACATGGTCTTACAGCGCTTGAAAATCTCCACGCTGGTACTGAGAATCGAACCCAGGTCTCCCACTTGGTAGGTAGTAATACTACGGTTAAAACATATACAACTTTCTAAACCAAGCGATGAAGAATTATTTGCATTTGCAGTTAAACTGGTCGAAAGTTACTGTATTTATTTGATAGCTTTCTTCAGCGACATGGAGAAAGAAAGGGTTTTTCGTGTTTACTTATACGTTTTTAAAGTATTATATTTTTGTGCCTAAAATCATCGAAACATTGCCTTAACGATACTCCGCCAGTGAAAACATAGCCTGTAATGTAACCCTTCAGTAGTTTTACCGTATTCTCACGAAAATAAAGTACCCTAGCAATTCTGGCTAAAAATTATGCTGAGGGAACAGAGCTCAAGCTGAGGGAGAGTGGAACTGCAGTAGTATTTACCATTGATAGGATTTTTGTTTTCAACAAAAGAAAATTGTTGGATAAAAAGTACAATGCTTGGACATAATTTTGAAATGATAGATACGCATATTTTTTCGCAAGTTTTTCATTGTGCAACTAAAGCCCTGCAGCTGTAATCGTCGTGTGTGCGCGCGCGCGTGCGCGCGCGGCTTGTTTTTTAAAGCCATAACTGATTGTTGGCAGGTTCGTTAGTGAACACGTGTGCCGGGTAAAAGTTCTTTTGACATTACAGCTGTGATTATTACACCTGTGCAAGTGGACTCGTATCTATCGGAAGATTATTTGACGTCAAAGCCTGCGTTGTTACATTGAAGTGGGTTTGTGAACACCAGCGTTATACTGCACATATGACGGCTTCTGGAAATTGTTAGATGCTTGACCAACAGTTATAAAAATCTGATGTGTTCCATTCACATGACTTTCTCTATATCCCTGCAACAAATTATTATTAGAAAGCTTATACCTCTATTTACTTTATGCTTATCAGAAAAAATGAGCAGAAATAGTCTTATTACTTGCTTCCTTGTAAGTAGAAGTGAAATAAGGGACTACCATAGGTTAAAAATGATAGTAAAAAGCTGGTTGCTATGTCAATGAAGTTCCTTTGTGTATTTGAATAGGAGTTGACAAATTCCTTATGAGAAAAGTATAAGTTTTTCATAGCAGAAACCAAAAATAAGAAATGTCTCAAAAACGACGAAGTTACGAAAAAAATTAATATAACATAAATTGTGTGTTTTAACGTGCTCTACATTTTTGTAGCAGTAAGTTTTTGCCCATCTTACGGTTTAGCAGTTATTCAAAATTCAGTAAAATTCATCCAGAATAAACTACTCTTCAGAGGCTATTCCCAGAAAATTGAAGATATACATTTTATTTGTCAGGTAAATATCTTAAATATACGACATTTTAATCAAAATCGTTAGAGCCATTTTTGAGAAGATCAAAAATTTCGAAAAAAATTCCATGTAAAGGGTAGTTTGGGGTGGGGGGAACTTTCTCAAAATCTTCGTGTCGCATCCCTGGAACATACTAAACTTAAATACCAAGTTTGGTGTTTTATCGACTTTTTGAGTTATCGTGTTCACGGACACACACACACACACACACACACACACACACACACACGGACCTTTTTGTGAAAATGATTTTTTTTTTTTGGATATTGGGGACCCTAAAACCTATATTTCCGGTGAAATCTCGGTATCGAAATGTTGGGTGGAGTGCAATATCTTCTCTATACACAATGTATATAGTGCGTATAGAGAAAGTAAAAAGGGACAACGAAGATCTACCCTACATTCAGTTTTCATTGGGAATGCATGGCATGCAACAGTTGAGCGAGTTTTATGGAAATTTTGAAGCGAGCTGTATCGCCACCGCAGCTATCGTCAAAAAGATTTATACGGCAGAATAGTTACGAACGACAGTTATTATTTGTGAGCAGATAATGCTTGTAATTAGTTTGTGGAAGAAATAAAGAGCTGTAGTTGGAAAAGAAAAAAATTTAATGTAATATTTTCGAGAACATGTTTTAGTGATAAGAGGAAAACCGAGTTTTGCAATGAAATTGTATATTTACATACAAAATTAAAACAATGTACAATGTAACAACTTTAATTTAATATTTACGACTTCATACCATGGAGAATTTATGAAACAAAGTCTATTATCTCAACGTAAAGAAGTTATGAGTTACAATACATACAGATACTAAATAAGTACAACAAAAATTATCTGTACTAACTCTAAACAAAGCCAATATCGCAAACATGTACGCACAAACAAAGCGGAGCTAACGATATTATTGACAGTCCATTTAATGCCTTAGGTTACCGGTATCACATGCAGAGAGCTAGAGATTTTTCCCTACGTATAACTTAGTTGTAAGAGTCAAAAGGACCAGACGGTGAACAATCTCAAGAAGCTAGAGAACTTCAAAGCGAGAATCATAAAAAAGAGCTCTCTTTGTCTCAAAATTCACGAGAAACAGCTATGCATATAAAGTAGTGCAGAAGCCTTTCTTCATCGAAGACATAAAATACACCTTCGGATTATCAGAAACACAAGTATATAAAGTCGTCCTCGAAGAGAGACAAAAAAAGCTGGCAGGATACAGGAAGAGATAATGGAGACCGAAGCTATAAAGATAGAAATCTGGAAGGGACTAAATTTCGAGCTTCGCACGATTCGCCGCCAATGAGTTTCATGGGACCATCTGCCAGAACAAGTCATGCCATGAACTGTGTCTGTAAGCATTGTAACAAATTATACCGTAGGTATCATCTAACGAAGTGTGAAAGAGCATTCAATCACTACCATGCTATTCGGTAGTGGTAAAAAAATAAAAAATCTTATGTGTTTCATTCACATGACTTTCTCTACATCTCTGCAACAAATTGTTAAAAAGCTTATTCTTCTATCTACTGGTAATTCAGAAAAATTAGCAGAAATAGTCTTATTACTTGCTTCCTTGTAAGTAGAAGCGAAATAAGTGAATACCATAGGTTAAATTGACAGTCAAAAGCTGGTTGCTATGCGACTGAAGTTCCTTTGTTTGTATGGACAGGAGTTGGCAAGTTCCTGTATGAGAAAAAAAAATAATTTTTCAAAGCTGAAATCAAAAACAAGGAACATCTAAAAACCGATCAATTCCACAAAAAATGTATATACCTTAAATTGCGTGTTTTAACGTGCTGTACATTTTTTGTGTGGTAAGTTTTTGTCCATCTCTTACGGTTTAGCAGTTATACAAAATTTCGTAATATTCATCCAGAGTAAAGTAGTCTTCAGATGCTATTCCCAGAAAATTCAAGATATACATTTTATTTGTCAGATAAATATCTTTAATATACGATATTTTAATCAAAATTGTCAGCCATTTTTAAGAGAATCAACATTTTCGAAAAAAAGTTCCATGTAAAGGGTAATTTGGGGTGGGGAGATTTTTCTCGAAATCTTCGTGTCGCATCTTTGAAAGATACTAAACTTAAATACCAAGTTTGCTATTTTACCGACTTTTCCTTTTTGAGTTATCGTGTTCACGGACACACACACACACACACACACACACACACACACACACGGACCTTTTTCTGAGAATACTTTTTTTGGATACCGGGGACCCTACATAGTACGTGCAGAAAAAGAAAAACCAATTGTACACATTGTGTTTAAGAAATAAAACAAAGGTCTAGTAAAAAAGAAAGTGTTACAACTTGTTTGTTGTTTGATGTTTGATGTCTAATGTTTGATATGTGATATTTGATTCCATTCTTGATATTGATTTGAAATAAAATGTTTCAATTTGAAAATAAGGGTTTCAGCGTTAATGTCACCTGATAATTTTCATTTGTCATGTAATTGCTCATTAATTCTCCCGAAAATTGACACTTAATTATTACGAATTAATGATAGAATATTGAACACAAAATTCTACTAATTAAAATTTTAATACAAAATTTTAAAATAATTTTCAGCACAGAATCTTGTTATTAACAACATAATCAACTGTGTTCTATAAAATACCACACGTTATGTACTTCACTCTATTACTAGAGAAATTAGAATGTATTGCTATTAAGCAATAACTACTGTCTATATGATAACCAAGTATGGAGCTAACAGAATTCCTGTAACTAGCTTTTCTACTGATTTTCATTTCCAGAAAAATTACCAAAGCCTGAAGTGATTTCGGTGTTCTACTAGAAAACTCAGTAGCGTGGTGCATGTGACTGGAATCCAATGCAGTATGGAAACGTACACTAATCGTGAGTATCTGGAAATATTTTTCTTATTATAAGGTGTTCGATAACTGGCATTCTTTTTATATTTTCACTACCAGTAATAGGCAGAAATTATTGCATTCGATACTGGGAATTAAATGGAAATATATATTTTGAGGCACCTTAAACCTAAAAGAAGGAAATTTTAGAAAACTCTCCGTATGTTCTTGTATGTTTGAAAAGCATAACCCGAAAACGACATGTCCACTAATACCAAGAATGCAACAAGAAAATCTCCCACCCCAAACTATCCTTTACATCGCACACTTTTCAAAAATGCTCTTATAATTAAAATAGCTCTAGCGGTTTTTATTAAAGAACATGCCTAAGCTATTTGAAGAAAAATGAAGTTATCTTGGATTTTAAGGGACTAAGCCTCTGAAAGTTCTTAAAATCTTACCGAACATCTCGTTAAAGTACACATTTTATATTTTTTGTAGAGATAATTATTTCCGAGATATTTCTGGCTAGTGATCTATATTTTCCAATACTTAAAGCTTTTCTCAAACGGGAAGTTTGATTTCGTATTTCTTTTATTTAATACCTGGCCTTGCAAAGAGACCCGAATGTCAGTCATCACATAGCACACTTTTTTAAAAGATTTAATTATTGCATAAGCCTAGTGTATTAAAGTTTTCCGTCCTACTTAAAAGGAACTAAATAATAACACTATTTCTTTTAATGTTTATGTTGATTAGCACTGAGTAGATAGAATAATAGCTTTTTAAAAATGATTTGTTGCAGAAGAAGAAACGAAAGTCCTGTGAATAGAACGAATAGCATATTTCATTTTGAAAGCGTCACCATAGCTGTTTGACAACTAACATCCAGTTTTTTCAACAAAAGAACAGCATTGTAACTAATGCAGTTTAACGGATAACGAAAGCTATAGTCCCGGCAGTTGTTTTTTCGGGCGTGCCAATTAAGGAAATAACGAAGAAGGTTTCTAATGCAACCGGCTCTAGAAGGAATAATGGCTGTTAAAGATGTGAAGATCTAAAGACGCCAATTGATGATACAAATAGAACCTAATGACATTTTACAAATAGCTTGTAATAGCAGCCATTGTTCTTGATTATCTCGAGAAAAAATCAATCCGATGGACACGCGCTGTGATAACTCAATTATTCGTCGCCCCTCTTAGGTTCACATGCTTTGTTTCCATGACTGGTTATCACGTAGAGCTCGGGTGAATAATGCAGTTCATCTTCCTCCAATGAAATTGTTTCTCTAGTCACCCGGTGGTTGAATTTAAAGTCTCAAGTAGGGGTCGTATATTAGAAAAAAAATCTAATTGCTATATTCACATAGGTAATTTTTCTACCTAGTTGCAGGAAACTATTCAACAAAAACTTATTATTCCAGCTACTTCATGCTTATCAAGATAATCATGAATAGAAATGAGTTTTTAATAGATAACATTTCCTTGTACACTCAAAGACATTAAAAATAGCCTGGAAATACTTATCGTAAGACAGGTTTTTTCGCTGACTCCACCCATATCTTCCACCTATTTGCTATGTTCTTAAAAGCGCATTGGACGTCCATGTTACCGAAGATGAAGGGTTGGCCATGAAACGTAGCTAACTTGCAACAAATTAAGTTCTGAGTTGCAAAAGGTGATCCTTAAACTTTCTGAACTGGACAGTAACCATCTGTCTCACCGGGTGATACAAAATTAGATGAACATTTTCTCTGTGCTACATACTGAAGTTCTAATGCCAAGGTAATTTCGGCACGTGGTGGACTAAACTAATACACTGTTTATACACGTAAACCTGTTCTGAGGGAGCGTTGAGTGGGTTTGGGGGGAGGGGAAGAGGTGGAATGCCCAATCGATTTTTCTTTTTCTTACCCAGTTGGTATGTTGTACCAGAAAGTCACCATTGAACATCGTGCTATGACCCGAGTCCCCATCAAACGTTCATATTTTCGGCAAAATCACGCCAGGAGTAGTTTTGTTGTCTTTGAGTGTACAAGGCGAATAAGGAAATACAATAAGCTAACGCGATAAGTCAAATCTCTTAAAAACTGGTCTCAATCTTATGGTATTGTAATTCCATTCTATTTGCTTAACCAGGATATAAAAATATGAATAAGACTTTCAGTTTGAGAAAAGTATAGCATTGGAAAATATAAACCTTATACTGCTGGCTACTTGCGATATTGGTCGTGTTTGTCTTGTAGCTCATGTTTTTGCTGAGCAGCATTAATTAGTTCAAAAACAAAACTTTATTTGACATCAATTGTGTGTTTTGACGAGATTTATGTTTTTTGTGTAATAAGTTTGTATACGTCGCTTACGGTTTACCAGTTGTATTAACGTTATTCAGGATGAACAAGACTTAAGAGGCTATCCTCGGGAAATTCAAGAATATATTTTTTATGTGCCATGTATACACATTTTGGTGTACTGAATTTTAGTCAAAATTGTTAGAGCTAGTTTTGAGAGAAACAACATTTAAAACCTTTTAGAGCAGTTTGAGGTAGGAGGCTTTCTTGAAAACCTTCATATGACACTCCTGAAAGATGCTAAACTTAAATGTCAAGTTTGGTATTCAACCGATTCTTCGTTTTTGAGTTCTGGTGTTCACAGGCATGAGCATACATACAAACGTGATCTTTTTTCTAAAAACGTTTTTTTTTTTTTTTTTTGAATCACAGGACCCTAAAATGTGTGCTTAAAGAAAATATCGTTATGGAATTTTTGGATGCAATATCTTCTCTAACTATTTACTATATACGAAACAGAGAAATTAAACAATGGTCCAGTAGGAACAGGATAGTTTTAGTTGATAAGTAAATGTGTAACTCCGTTCTCTCCAAGAGTTATCCTTCTATGTCCTATCTTGCTAAATTCTAACCCTTTATAAATGACAATTTTAGGTATTCATTTTATCATTTGCCGCTTTCTCATCCTAAAGTGTGGCTGAAGGTAATGCCACTGAAGTACGTTGTTATTCTATATGGCAGGGCCTCTGAGGGTGCATGCACCGGTGCGTTGCACGGCGCAGGGTGCAAAAGACGACTTCGTTAGCTTGAGCACAGCGCAACCCACCAGCCTTCACACACACAAGATAGAGCTGTCTCTGTTTTGTCTTTTTTTGTTTTTTGTTTTTTTTTTCCTTACGCTTGCTTTCTCGCTCCAATTGCCCCGTTTCGCACCTCCACAGCTGTTTCTTCCTCATTGCGAACGCCGATTAGAGCCGAACCGATCCACGGTGCACAGCACATCTTCACCTTGGTTTGCACGTGAGAATTTATGTGTTTGAGAGGTATTAGGTATATGATTGTGAAGAATTTTACTTAAATATATATATTGAATTAGTATTTCAATGCATTTAAATATACTATGGAATAATTATTATTTCAGCTTTAAGGGACACGGACTGATTTGTGAAAATGATAAAATAGTGTAAATATTTTATAGACACCTCTGAGTCATTTTGGTCAAACATTACTCACATCCGCCATTTATAAATCCGAGCGACAAATTTAAAGTAGCTAGGCACTCCCTTTTAATCCTTCAGGATAGTCCACTTCTTTCTTTGTGTGTTTAGTCTTAATTTAAAATTTTTGCGGATGAAGTATATTCCTTACTCTTATTTGTACGCGAATTTGCACACATAATCTCAAATACGTTATCAAACTATTGAGGCTTGCATTTTATAATTGACCTATTCATTGGCTAAAAAAATAATTTGTATTGAAAACAAGGGAAATTTTAATACTAAAGCTTCGTAAAACAAATGCTTATTTTTGTTTAGTTAATACCAACTGCATTCAAATCATGTTTGCTTTCACTGTATTAGCTACAGTGTAGTTTAGTTTTACGCCAACATCGAACTTCTCACCTTACAGAAATAGTCTTTAAATCTTTGTTGAAACCAATAATCTTATGCAGCACATTTTCCATTGTTAACAATTTGCCAGTGTAATATTCAATACTAGTCTTTGTATCTTCTTGGGAACTGACAAGAAGCCATTGTAACATTGTCACAGATTGATCTACAATGTTTGAAGACAAAATACTCGTGTTTTGGCTTTCTCTCTCATTAGGTTTCTAGTCGATGGAAAAGTAATGTTTAAAAAGTGTTAATAACCTTAGGTCTATCTTCCGCTCACAGATCGGCACCAAGGCTGTAAGCATCTGCGCCCGGGATTGTGCTAAAGATAAATAAAAACCAAGAGTTCTTTTAGCGAAGAGAATATCTCCTTAAGATATTTATTATGTTTACTTTCTCTATCTAGTACACAATACATAGAGAAGGCATTGCATTCCACAAAAAAATTGATTTTACTGGATATACACAGTTCAAGGTTCCCAGTGTTAAAAAAAAATAAAAAAGGCCCGTGTTTGCGTGCATGTGTGCGCGCGTGTGTGTATTTGAGTGTGTATAGGAACAGTATCACTCGAAAATAAAATGCCGACTAAATACCAAATTGCACTATTAAGTTCAGCGTCTTCCAAGGATGCGAGGCAAAATATTCGAGAAAGCCCCAGTCTAAAACCCTGCTTTGCATGGAAAAGTTTTCGAAAATTTAGATTTTCTCAAAAATAATTCTAACGATTTCGATTAAAATACCGTATATTTGAGATATTTGCATGCCAAATAAAATGTAAACGCGACTTTGCTGGGAATAGCATCTAAAGACCTCATCATTCTAGTTGACTTTTGTATAACTAGTAAATCGTAGGAGATAGACAAAAGCATACCACACGAAAAATGCAGACCTCATAAACGCGTAGAATTTGTATCATATACTTTTTTTTTTTGGGTGGAGCTAACTGTTTTCAAATATTTCTTGTCATTGGTATCATTAAAAATACCCAAAGTTTTCTCAACAGTAAAATCGTTCATTTTCTTTTGTTTACTGCTGGTCATGTAAAGAGTACTGAATTCAATCGTATAGCAACCGCATTTTAAAAGATTTGACTATCACTTTAGTCAGGTATATTACCTTTTTCAGTGCTACTTAAAAGAAACTCAGTAATACGACAATTTCTCTTAATGTTTATCTCGACTACGCGAAGTAGGTATGAGAACAAGGTTTTATAAAATAAGTTTGTAACAGAATAAATAGACATCAGACCCCCCCCCCCCAGTAATGACTGCTTGTAAGGGCGGGGGAACTGAAGCGATAATAATTTCCCTGTTCTGCGTAATCCTGTTTAATGCTTTTTAAACCACGATGTACACAAGGAATGAAATATTGTAAATCATTATTTTCTTGTCAAACGTGTGTGTATGGGAGAGCAAACCGGGACTCAGATATTGTATATGAATATGCTTTCACTAAAATAAAATCCCAGTTTGATCTGTAATATCAATATGAAAATGACCCCTTGCAAGTGCTCGTCTCGCCTTATTACTTTCTCCATACGCACTATGTACATAGTGTATAGAGAAAGTATTGCACTCCACCAAAAATTCGATACAGAGATTTCACCGGAAATATATGTTTTAGGGTCCCCGATATCCAAAAAAAAGCATTTTCACAAAAAGGTCCGTGTGTGTGTGTCCGTGTGTCTGTGAACACGATAACTCAATAACGAAAAGTCGGTAAAATACCCAACTTAGTATTTAAGTTTAGTATCTTCCAGGGATACGACACGAAGATTTTGAGAAAAATCCCCCCACCCCAACTACCCTTTACATGGAACTTTTTTCAAAATTTTGATTTTCTCAAAAATGGCTCTAACGATTTTGATTAAAATTTACCTGACAAATGAAATGTATATCTTGAATTTTCTGGGAATAGCCTCTGAAGAGTAGTTTATTCTGGATGAATTTTACTGAATTTTGAATAACTACTAAACCGTAAGAGATGGAAAAAAACTTATTAAACAAAAACTGTAGAGCACATTAAAGCACACAATTTATGTTATATACATTTTTTTCGTGGAGTTCGTCGTTTTTGTGACATTCCTTATTTTTGGTTTCTGCTATGAAAAACGTATACTTTTCTCATACTGGAACTTGTCAACTCCTATCCATATAAACAAAGGAACTTCATTGACATAGCAACCAGCTTTTAACTATCACTTTAACCTACGGTTGTCCCTTATTACGCTTCTAATTACAAGGATGCAAGTAATAAGACTATTTCTGCTAATTTGTAGCATAAAGTAAATAGAAGTATAAGCTTTTTAAGAATTATTTGTTGCAGGGATATGGAGAAATTCATGTGAATGGTACACATCAGATTTTTTTTTCTAGCCACCTTAGTACTATTTTCAAACAGAAAAGCTGCCATGAGTTTTTTTATATGGTGTTTAACGCCCGCTTTTGCTACTGTGGCACCGCGGGCGATGACACTAATGATACAAGGAATGAAGATTTTTTTTGGTAGTGTTTAACGCCTGCTTTTACTGCTAAGGCATCGCAGGCGGTGACACTGGTGATATATGAAGATGGAGCCCCAGTGGAATGAGATGGCGGGGGAAACCGGAGAACCCGGAGAAACCCCGCCCCTGAGCCACTTTGTCCACCACAAATCTCACTTGCGGTCGGTTGGGATCGAACCCGGGCCGTCTAGATGAGAGTGGTCTGACCACTCGGTCACGGCGCGGCCGGAATGAAGATGGAGCACCAATGAAATGTGATGGCGGGGGAAACCGGAGAATCCAGAGAAAACCCGCCCCTGCACCACAAATCTCTCATAAGGTCGATTGGGATCGAACCCGAACCGTCAAAGTGAGAAGTGAATCCATAGAAAACTACCCTTCAAGTCAAAATCAACCAAAAAGTCTTGAAAAACTACTGTAAATGTAGTACTTTTCCTGTCAATTGCTGATTTAAATATATCAAAGTTGTCGGAAAGTTAGAAGATCCAGTAATGCATTGAGTTCACTTCATAGGTAAGAAAATTTGGAGATCGTTTTGTCTGCAATGTTGAAAAAGAGGAAGTGCTACAACATATCGAAATGCCTTAAAGTGGCTGTTTGATAGAATGACAAAAAAATGCAAAATAAAATCAAGGCATTTTCTACCATTTTGGGGTGAATTGAATTTCCATCATATCCGCGTTTTCTGTGACGTCTCGGAAAATGATGACATTTTATCAACATCCGAGCCCTAACCTAATAATCCCGTCACAGAGGCAGCCTTCTACAGGCATCTCTGTGTTTCTTCCTGTTTATGCCAGGATTAATGTGTTGTAGAGCTTGAGCATGTAGTTTGCATAAGAAACAAGGTTGGATGCTTTCGTCAGAAAAGAAGTCGTGTTGCACGTTGTCAGGAATGTTGTTGAACATGGACATTCTACATGTGGTTATAACATGCACACGGTTAATCGGATCAGCTACGAGCATAGCTTTCATGGCGCATTTGGGAGTCATCATTGGACATAGCTTGTTGTATGCTTTCTATCTGTTCGACTAATTTTGTCAAAACAGCAAACGTACAGCAAGCGTGTGATGAACATCACAGGCTTTCCCCTTACCATTAACAATCTTCAATTGCCATTTATACACAGAGGCAGGATTTTGTGTTGATAATCATTATTTTTAAAATTAGCATCAATAATTTTAATTACTGTTATTTTACAATGTACATAAGTGTATAGAGAAGGTATTGTATTCCACCCACAAATTCGATACCGAAATTTCACCAGAAACATATACTTTGAGACCTTCTGAATACAATAAAGGCATTTTTAGAAAAAGATCAGTGTGTGTCTGTGGACAGCATAGCTCAAAAACAAAAGGACCGTTTAATGCCAAACTATTCAAATTAGATATCTTCCAAAAATCCGACACGAAGATCTCGACGAAAATTCCACCACCCCAAACTACCCTACATATGGAAAAAATTTCGAATATTTTGATTTTATCAAAAATATCTAACGATTTTGATTAAAATACCGTATTGTAAAGCTAATTTTACGTGGCTAATAAAATGTATATCTTGAATTTGTGGGTTTTAAAACTGAGACCAATAAGGAATTTCTCGGAAATAACCAACTCCATATTTCCTTATTGGTCTTAGTTTTAAAACCTACAAAACTTTTCTCATACGAGAGTGTGTCAACTCCTGGCCATGAAAGCAGCCGAATTTCAATCACATAGCAACCGACTTTTAAAATATTTGAATATCGTTTTAGCTTAGTGTATTCCCTTATTTCCCTTCTGTTTACAAGGAAGCAACTGATAAGACCATTCTGCTAATACTTATCTCGATTTAGCATGAACTACAAAAAAATAAGCTTTTTAACAATAATTTGTCTCGGATATGTACAAAAAATCATGTGAATGAAAAACATTAGATTTTTGTTGAATAGTATACACAAATTCTCATTTAACTTCGCGTATATTTTCGATCAAAATTAATCGGTAATTATTTGACTGAAATTAAAATAAACAGTAACTAAAGAAATGTAATGTTCAAACCACCTATTTCCAAATAAGGATATTCTATTTTAAATTATTTTCATGATTAGAATCAAATATTACATAAGGCATCACCAAACTGCAGCATACAAGGATAGTAACATTTCATAGTTGTCGTTCTGTCTCTTCAAACTAAGCTCTATACAGAGAAAAATCTCTAGCTGTCAGTATATGATTACACGCACACACACACCCACCCGCGTATGTATGTGTAAGTATACACACTACCGTTTGTGGAAATTGCAACACCAAGAAGGAAACTCATGAGTGCAATCAATTTAATACCACGGATTAGATGCATGACAAGTAACAAATGATAAACTTTTCAAATCTGTGCATGACCTTTGAGCTCTCATATTCAATATTTAATGTGGCCTTTATGTTTTGCAATTAGAGCTGCTATTCGCCATGGTATTGAATCTAAATGTTCTGAATAACTTCCTGAGGGATTTCCCTCCACACAGTTTGTATTCGAGCCCACAAATCTGTGACATTGGTTACTGGAAGACCGTGACGCAGCAGGTGCCAACCAATCATATCCCAGACATGTTCGATGGGCGACGTGCCAGGTGAACGTACAGGCCAGGGAAGCAATGGTATCCCTCGCTCTTCGTAGAAGGCTTGTACATTCATCGCAATATGTGGTCGGGCATTGTCCTGCTGAAATGTAAATGAAGCAGGAGTATCTCGGGCTCTATACCATCTATAGGTACCGATTGCTGTTCAAAGTGCCCTGAAGAGATAAGATATTCAATGGCGCCCCAAACCATCACACCTGGTGTTTATCCATTATGCCTCTGAACAATGAAGCCCTTCAGGTTGCGCTCACCACGGTATCGCTGGAAATGTATGTGGCCATCACTGTAGGGTACGTTGAAGCGGGACTCGTCCGAAAATACTATATTTTGCCACTCAGTATCCCAGTGACCGTGTTCGTGCCCACTGCAGTCGGAGGAGTTTGTGGTTTCTGGACAATGGAAGCCGACGTAATGGCATGTGTGCAACCAGTCCAACCTGCAGCAGACAGCAACGAACCGTTGATGCAGATAAGTTCACACCTGTTGCAGTGCGGTCATTCCTTGCTGGGGTCATATTCCGTGGTCTAGAACCCGCTCTTCGCTGCGTACGACCTTCATCTATCCACTGCTTCCACACACGTATCACTATCGCAGCAGCATACCCTGTACGAGCCGAGATGTCTCGGTATGACTAATCCACTTCTCGGAGACCGATTATTCTGTCATTTTATATATATATACTTATATACCTAATATAATCAAAGATTATATGTATATAAACAATGACACAAAAATCTTTGCAATAAATACACAAATCGAAATTAAGACTGTTTTAAATGCGTTAGTTGGCTAAATTCTGGCATTGCATAATTTAAAACACCGGTATTTGATTTAATAATTGGCTTTCAGGGCTCAAAAATATTATAAAGCTTTTATTATTATCTATATCATCAGTTTCGTTTGCTGATTGACGTCCTATTTAGATAAAAAAAAATCATACGGCAGCAAGATTTTAAATCATTGTCTTCTACTAAATCTCGAAAATTGAGATTCATGCATTTTCCAAGAACAATTACGCTCCTACCAAAGTGACCGCTTTCTAATATTTCCCATTTGGCTCGCGGCGAGTTAATTCGGGATAAAACAAGCTTGGTTACCAACCTGAAATTTTCAGAAATAAGACCTTTTCTTGCTTGATACTTTATTTTAGCAAGTAATGTAACTGTTAACTTGAAATTCTAAACATTGTTTAACAAATTCGAGTTGCATGGTATGAAGACGCAAATGTTAAATCAAGGTTTATTACTTTCTCTACACTTACTGAGTACATAGTGTATAGAGAAGGTGTTGTACTGTACCTAAAATTTGATATCGATATTTGATCGGAAATACATGTTTTGGGACCCCCTGAATAAAAAACATATTTTTAGAAAAAGGTCCTTCTGTGTGTCTGTGGGCAGCATAGCTCAAAAACGAAAAGTTCATTAAATACTAAACTTGATTTTTAAGCTCATCTCTCCCAAGGATGCGATACCAAGATTTACAAGAAAATACCCATAACCTTTGCATGGAAAAAATTTGAAAATTTTGATTTTCTCAAAAATGACTAATGACTTTGATTAAAATCTCTTATATTTAAGATAGATTTCACCTGAAATACATGTTTTGAGAAACTTGAATAAAATAGTTTTAGAAAAAGGTCAGGGTGTGTCTGTCTATATGTGTCTGTGGGCAGCATAGTTCGAAAACGAAAGTCGGTTAAATACTAAACTTGGTAATTAAATTCAGTTTCTGCCAAGAATGCAACACGAATATTTTCAAAAAATCCTCCCATCCCCAGCTACCTTTGAAATAGAATATTTTTCGAAAATCTTTTTATAAAAAATGTCCCTATTTTATGCCATATTTTAAAGAGACTGTCATGACAAATGAAAATGTATATCTAGAGTTTTCTGGCAATAGCATCAGAAGATCTCTTCATTGTGGATGACTTTTATATAACTGGTAATGCGTAAGATACAGACAAAATCCTACTACTCAAACTGCACCTGATCATGTTAAAAATATTGTACATTTTTTAGAGTTAACCATTTCCGAGATATTTCTTGTTATTGGTGTAAATTTTAAAATACCTAAGTATTTTCAAAGACAAGTTTTGCCGTGTTTCTTTTGTTTTACTCCTGGCCATGAAAAGAAACCAATTTCAATGACAATGGATTAGCGACGATTTTTAAAACATTTGACTATCGCTTTGGCTTAGTATATTCCCTTGGTTCCCCTCTCTTGTAAGGAACTAATTAGACAATTTTGCTAATGTTTATCTTTATTATTATTATTATTATTATTATTAAGCATAAAGAAGAATAAACTTCTCAAAATCTGTATATGCAGAGAATTAATTTTTGGTTCGAATGAGGTACCGGAGTGTTAGACACAGTAAAACTGAACAGTAAACGTTCCACAAATTTTGGAAAGCAAACAATCATAGGATGGAAACTGGAAAGCCTGAAGCACGTTTCGGTCTATTGCACGTTTCATGTCTGTATTTCAACAGAATAATTACCTATTATACGAGTTGAATTTATGGGGCGATGAGGCGATGACTCATATTATGATAATGACCTAGTTCTCTTTCTTTTGTTTTCAGCAGCATTGCTGTAAATAGCTTCTATTCCACGAGGGCTACCCTGGCGCCCACTGACATGGAATTAATGTGAGAATTGCATTTGCTGAGTGTGCATATGATCTCAAGGACGGACGAATTGATGCCAGAATTGAAAATCAATGCTTCTAACACACGCTGCTTTGTTTGGTTGTTAGTATGCGCTCTAGTGAATTCAGTTTTTTACCTTCTGTGCCTATAACATCTGGTATAGTCTGCCCAAAAATTATATGGCAGAGTATAACCGGAAATGTGTCTTTTGAGAGGTCAGAAAAGCATTTTTGGAAAAATATCCTCAAGTTTGTATATGTGTAAACCGCGTAAGTTAATAAAAATGAAATAAATACCAAACTTGGTAATTAAATTGATATTTACTTACCAAGCATAACCAGAATTTCAGGAAAACGTTCATCCCAAATTGCTGTCTGCATGAAAATATTTTCCCCATTTTTACTTTCTATGGCACGTATGAACAATGTACCTCATATTAGAGAAGCATTTTATTCCACCAAAAAACTCGATACGGAAATTTAACATTAAATACATTTTATGAGGTCCCCTGAATCCATAAAAACATTTTTAGAAAAAGGTCCATGTGTGTGTAGCCAACATAACTCATAAACGAAAAGTCAGTTATATATCAAAGTTGGTAAAAACAACAAAAGTTCACTTTAAATAAAACATAAATGAATTTAAATTAGAGCCAGAAAAATTACGCATACCTATTAATATAAGTATAAATAAAATACTAGAATATTAAGTGCAGTGTCCCCCAAGGATTGATACAATGATTAAAAAAAAGGAAAAAAAAAAAACCACCCGAAACTACTATTTTATACGGAAAAATGGAGAAATTTGGATTTACTCAAAAATGGCTATATCGATTTTGATCTAAATATTGTGTATTAAAGATACCTATTTATATCACAAACAAAATGTATATTTTGAACTTCCTGGTAATAGCCGCTGAATGAGTTTTGCATACCAGGTAGACCGTAAGAGACAAATGCCCGCTACACAAAAAAAAATTATATGATATACATATTCATTTCCAAGATATTCCTTGTTATTGGTTTCAATTTTAAAAAACTTATGTTTTGTCAAACAGGAAGTCGTCCATTTTAGATTCACTCCTGGCCATGCAAGGAAGCGAATTTCAATGACAATCGCATAGCGACAGCTTTTAAAGCATTTGACTATCTCTTTAGTTTCCTTCTACTTATAGGAACTAAGTAATAAGACCTGCTAAGTTAGTATGGAGTGGAAAGAATAATCTTTTGTAAGAAGTTTGTTTGCAGAGCAGGTAGAAAAAGTCATGAGATGGAGTACATACGATTTTTTAAAATGCCTGTAAAGGTGAATAAAATACAATATCTTTACGATAGTTTTATGATAAAATGTTTATCTTGAATTTTCTGGAAATAGCCTAGCCCTGTATGATTATGTATATCAGGTAACGCTTAAGAAACAGAAGGAAACGTGCTACACAACAAATCTGATTCACATAACTTTCTCTGCCTAGTTTGTAAAGGGTTAATTCTAAAAAGTGCTATCTTTCTATTACACATACCAATCGAGATAAACATAAGAGAAACTGTCTTATTACTTATTCTCCTGAAGGTTCATGGAAAATAATGGAATACAGGACAAAGCGAAAGTTAAATATTATAAAGGCTGGTTACTATGTGATGCCATTGAATTTTGGTTTTCTTTTCATTGCCAGGAGTAAAGTAATCCAAAATACAAGAAAACCGAATGACGACTTCCTATTGAGAAAAGTGTTGGGATAATTATAAACAGAAATGGTTAATGCACACACAAGCACGTGCGCGTACACGTAGAGAGAGAGAGAGGGGGGGGGGAGAAGAGAGAAATGTATAGGACATAAATTGCCTATATCTACATTTTTATGTAGTAAATGTAAATTACTTAGCTACTTCATAGGCTACTCCCAGAAAATTCAAGAAATAATTTTGTCAAGAAAATAACTGATTCAAAATCGTTATAACCATTTTTGAGAATATCAAAATTTTGGAGATCCTTCAGATGTGCGCAAGACAGCGAGAAAGGTTTGCCAATGAGCACGCGTAAACAAACAGCGAACTGATGACTTCGAGCCGTACACAGATATATAACTCCATGGCACGACAGCTCACGGGGAGCCTTGGCCTACCGCCCGGCCGCTGCGTCCCCCATCTCGGTCCACTACAGACGTCATGGATGGGGTGCAGTATTGGAGGGTGAGACGTGGTCAGCGCCTCGAGCCCCTCCCGGCCGGTTAAGCGGTCCTCACGACCTGGAGCCGCTACTTCTCCATCAAGTAGCTCCTCAATTGGCCCCCCAGGGACCTCACGAGGCTGAGTGCACCCCGGTCCAGGTCTCCCAGCGGGGGAAAAATCCCCACGCCGGTACTGGGGATCGAACCCAGGTCTCCCGCTTGGTAGGCAGCTGCGCTAGCACCGCGCTAAGGAGACGACCACACAGATATATAGAGAGGTTAAATTGGAAATGTCCTATCCTTATGAATTGCAGTTGGTGAAGCAGGATTTTTGCGCAACCGCCGTAGATAGCCACTACACTTTTGAGATGAGCACACCTTGTTTGGTTTAAATGTGCACACAAAAATAAGAGTTTGTGGTGTTAAATGTTCAATTGAGCAGTAAATTTAGACTAAGCTTAAACCAGTATAATGGTCAATACGTGTGTGGTGTTTGGTTGTTGTTTCTCGAATAGCAGAAGCAAAAAAAGAGGAAAAGGAAATGCTTCAATACACAGACTAGTGTACTTATTTAAGTGATTTTTCGGTGGTGTACTTAGTGAAATATGTTATACTGATCAAAAGAACGATTCTGTATTGCTTATTAATTTTAGATTTCCAACTTGGAAAGACCTTAGAGTAACTTAGGCAAAAACAATTTGCAGACAAAATTGGCAACCTTCCCCGGCTTCTATTGTGTGCTCACCACAGATACAGAGAGAGCGTTTTGCATAACAGCCAACCTGCACATCAATTGTTAAAGTCGTATCAAACCTCTGCAAAGTCCCCAGACATCTGCACAACAAACCGTGTAGCATCTTCTGGAAGCGATTATCAACCGCTCAGTTTTGAACAGTCCTAACCATACTTTCTCTCCGGTTTTATTGTTTTACAAACACGTGAATGAGATCAAGCAGAATTGATTGTAATGCTAGAAAGGAAGGTCGTATGTTTGTGGCGATATTCTTAGAGATTCTAGGGTTTTCGAAATGGCTAGTCCGAGTAATAAGGCAGATCTTTGGTTTACGTCAACGATTCGGAGGTCTGTCTTCAATTATAATTTGACGAGATTCTGCTGAGAACAAGAATGTTGTGTTCTGAATACAATGCGGTCTTGCACCGCATTAAGAGGTGGGACCGTACAAATCTCGAGTTTTGCTGCAATAATGAGAATGATAAAGCCTTGCTCTTATGACTTTTCTTATTAATATCTAGTAAGTAACTTTATTATTATTATTTTTATTTTTATTATTATTATTATTATTTATCGTTTTTTAGAACATGACTTGAAAGAGTTCCGTTTGCAAAGGTCGTAGTTTGAGCTATTGCCTGGAAAACGTTTTGCACACAGGCAATCCTATCGGTTGGAGACCAACGTATAAGTGCGCGGACAGTATTGGTTCGGTTACTGCCGCGAAGTAGGTATAGTCTTTAACGTCACCAAATAAACTTCGAGAGGGAAAACTGGAACGAAGGATTGAATTGTCGAACGCCATCAGCTACTTGGAAGTGAATCTTGACAAGGGCGTCACTTTTAGGGAGCACATCAGAGGGGCATTGGGGTTGCGGCTTCCTGGTACCCGATGCTGATATCCACGATGCCGGTTCCCCGTAAATTGCGCCTTTTGGGGGCTCTCATAGTTCCCATGCTTATCTACGCCTGCGAGATCTGAGACATGGCGGCACACACTGTTGCTTCAACGGGAACAGAATAGAAGCCTTCGGGTCATTACAATCCTTTAAGAGTTGCTTAGATTTCAAAAGTTCAACCCCAAAATAAATAAGTATTTTGTAAACAAAAATACACCAGCGGTGCACAAGGACCGTTGCATCGTGACTGGCATCCATTGAGGAGCACACTTGTTACCTCCCTTCACTCCCCAACCTCATCTTCACCCGTCATTCTGCAAACTCCACATTCCTTTCAATATGTGGTTAAATTCCAGCAGGCTGCCCTCAGCCTGCCAAATGCTCGTGGAAAACTGGATGTCCCGGCCACGTCGTTCAAATCGACGGATGTAAAACAGGGTAGCGGAAATTCCATCAGGGTGGGGTGTCGTAGAAGAAACTGGATCCTTGGGGTGATAGATGTGCAAACAAATGAGACACGGATGGCGTATGTCAAGTAATAAAGGGTATGCAAACAGGCTCTACAATTTAATTGCAGAGCATGTAGAGTTCACCAGCACAATACATATGAATACCCGGAGGGGCTACTGTGGGTTGATGGCTGGAGGATTTGCTGCCCACCTGGCAGTAAATTATTCTGTGCATTTTGTACATCCAGTAACAAATGTGCACACGAATAATACTGAATCTCGCTGGCGAGATCTACTGCATCGCCTATCCAGGAACGAAATTCGACGCGAACATTTAGATGCTCATATATGTGAATATTTGTGGTATTCCAACACCAAAAATCCTAGGTTGGGTACCGAATCCTCTCCATCCGTAACCTACTTTAAATGTCTCTTTCCATTTTTACTTTCCCTATACAGACTACGTATATAGTATATAGAGGAAGTATTGTATTCTACCCAAAACTTTGATATCGGCAATCCACCAGAAATATAAGCTTTGAGGTCTCCTTAATCAAAAAAAAAAAAATATATTTTTAGAAAAGGCGCTCCGTGTGTATTTGTGGACAGCATACCTAAAAAACTAAATGACCATTAAATACTAAATTTGGTATTTAAGTCTGGTATCTCCAAAGGATGGGACACAAAGGCCTTCAAAAAAATCTCCCCAACTACCCTTCACATGGAACTTTTTTCGAAAATTTTGACTTTCTCATAAAATGGCTGTAATGCTTTTGATAAAAATGCTGTATATTAAAGATATGTACATGAGATATAAATTGTATATGCTCAATTTTCTGGGAATAGCCTCTGAATACCTATTTATTCCGAATGGATTTTGCATAACTTGTAAACCATAAAAGATAGACAAAAACTTAGTACATATAAAATGTAGATGTCATTAAAACATAATTTATGTTACACACATTCGTGGTGTTGATCGATATTTCTTGTAATTGATTTTAGTTTTAAAATACTTAAACTTTTCTCATACGGGGACTTGTCAACTCCTAGTCATTCATAGAAACATATTTTAGTTCCAGAGCACCAG
Organism: Hymenopus coronatus; assembly: GCA_030762935.1. Classification (NCBI taxonomy): domain Eukaryota; kingdom Metazoa; phylum Arthropoda; class Insecta; order Mantodea; family Hymenopodidae; genus Hymenopus; species Hymenopus coronatus. Next base: position 91,060,802 of record CM060896.1, read on the forward strand.
CTTTTAAAATATTTGACTATCATTTTATCCTGCTAATATTGCATGAAGTAAATAGAAAAATAAGGTTTCTTACTATGATTTGTTACATGTACTTTGAAAAGTATTGAAACTTAAATACCAAATTTGACATCTAAACTAATTTTTGTTTTTGAGCTGTGCTATTCGCAGACGCGCGTGCGAAACTTTATCTAAAATCGCCTTTTTTACTTTCTGTATACGCACTATGTACATAGTGTATAGAGAAAGTATTGCACTCCACCAAAAAATTCGATACCGAGATTTCACCGAAAATATATGTTTTAGGGTCCCCTGTATCCAAAAAAGTATTTTCAAAAAAACGTCCGTGTGTCAGGGTGTCCGTGTGTCAGTGTGTCCGTGTGTCAGTGTGTCCGTGTGTCAGTATGTCAGTGTGTCCGTGTGTCTGTGAACACGATAACTCAAAAACGAAAAGTCGGTAAAATACCAAACTTGGTATTTAAGTTTAGTATCTTCCAGGGATGCGACACGAAAATTTAGAGAAAAATCCTCCCACCCCAAACTACCCTTTACATGGAACTTTTTTCGAAAATTTTGATTTTCTAAAAAATGGCTGTAACGATTTTGTTTAAAATATCGTATATTAAAGATATTTACCCGACAAATAAAATGTATATTTTGACTTTTCTGGGAATAGCCTCTGAAGACTACTTTACTCTTAGTGAATTCTCCGGAATTTTGTATAACTGCTAAACCGTAAGAGATAGACAAAAACTTACCACACAAAAAATGTAGAGCACATTAAAGCACACAATTTATGTTGTAAACATTTTTTTCTTGGAGTTGATCGTTCCTTGTTTTTGTTTTCAGGGTCGAAAATCTTAACTTTTCTCACACAGGAATTTGTCAACTCATGTCCATACAAACAAAGGAACTTCAGTCACATAGTAACCAGCTTTTGACTATCGCTTTAACCTATGCTCCTTCCTTATTTCCTTCCTACTTACAAGGAAGTAAGTAATATAAGACTATTTCTGCTAATTTTTCTAGATTAGCATGAAGTGAATAGAAGTATAAGCTTTTTAAGAATAATTTGTTGCAGGGATATAGAGAGTCATGTGAATAGTACACATCAGGTTTTTCTTTTTATGCTCGGGGATCCTCATGCTTAGGTGAAATTTTATGAGCAACTTTTTTTGGGTTGTGTATAACATTTCCTCTACTTACTTTGCATAGAGTAATTAAAACTATATTTGTAGATTATTTTCTTGAGAACTAATAAGTATGCCTGTGTATGTGTGTTTGTGTGTGCGTGTATGATTCCGGAGGGATAGGATGAGATGAGAGTAATTACAACGGTAGTCGAAATCTGACCGCGGATGGAAGCCACCGTAGAGAGCCCGTAACAGTTTCCAAGCAGTTCATCTGAACGCGAGAAGCACCGCAACCACGGTCTGACCTAACTCCCTTGGTTACGCTGTAAAGAGCTGTATTTTCAAAGCTCAGTCACCACCACGGAAGGGCGTCACCACAGTCTTCACTTCCTATCCTGAGATCGGTTGTATCAAATGAAGATAGAGGAGGCTCCAGGGAATAAAATGTTTACCTAGTGACCCGAGAAACCCATCGAAAAAAAAAAAAAAAAAAAAAAACATAGGCCAGAGAAGTTAGTCAATGGAATTGATCCCATGACCTCCCGAATGCCAGTCTTAGACGCCTGAGCCACTCGGCTGGGTCTGTGCGTATCTTAGTTAGGGTATGAGTATTTAGTATAACAATGGAACAGAAGCTGTACAGATTCTGATACTACTTCCATCTGGGAGTGAAGACCCTTATGCTGTTCAAGCGGTAGACAGAAGAGATAATATACAGTGAAGGATGCTCTATCGTGTTGTTGCGAGCAGTTCCAAGTGTAGAAGGCATGTTATCGTCTGTATAGAGCAGGTGTTACCTTACGACCTGGCCTGAATTGCATAATAATGTTACCACATCGCCCAGTTGGGTATAGAGTGAGCTCGTCTTCCTTTTGTTGTGGCAACGTAGTTCTTGAATTAATGTTGGCTGCACTGACGTTAACTGTGAAAGGACAAGGCAGTGAAAACAAAATAAGATGAAAGGCAAGGCACAGAAAGGGCAAAAATAGACGCAAGAAAAGTACCAAAATGGAATAATAATTTAATACAGATGGAATGGCAGGATCATGTAAATAGAAAGATTAATACTTGAACACCACAAATATTACAAAAAGTAGTAGGAGTGATGACAAATCGCAAGTGAGGCAGGAAATCAGTTTTTATTGTTTCATTTGTATGTTCCCATTTAACTTTTATGACCGTATCGAGGGATTTGCCTTAGAAACAGCTGCTGGTGTTTTGTCGCTGCACTTTAGGGTATATTAACGTTAGTTGTTTTTACTTTCTCTAGCTTGCATGTACAATGTACATAGTGGATAGAGAAGGTATTGTATTCCACCCAAACATTTGATGTCGAGATTTCACCGAAATATATGTTTTGATGTATCCTGACTCCGAAAAAAACATTTTTAGAAAAAGATGTGCGTGTTTCTGGACAGCATAACTAAAAAACGAAAAGTCCGTTAAATACCAAATTTGGTATTTAGGTTTAGTATCTTCCAAGGATGCGACACGAAGGTTTTCAAGAAAATCCCACCACCACAAACTATTCTTTACATCAAACAATTTTCGAAAATTGTGATGTTTTAAAAAATGGCTTAACGATTTTGATTAACATGCGTATATTAAAGATATTTACATCCCAAATAAAATGTATATCTTGAATAGCCTCTAAAGACCTCTTTATTCTGGATGAATTTTGCCGAATTTTGCATAACGGTTAAATCGTAAGAAACAGACACAAACTTATAAAAATGTAGAGCTTGTTAAAACATACAATTTATATCATATACATTTTGCTGTAGAGTTGACCGCTTCCAAGATATTCCTTGTTATCGGTTTCAGTTTTAAAATACTTATATTTTTCTCAGACAGGGAGTGTCCGTTTTTCTTTTGTTCTACTCCTGGCCAAGCAAAAGAAGCGTTTTGCAATGACAATCGCATAACGACAACTTTTAAAACACTTGACTATCACTTTAGCCAATTGCATTCCCTTAGTTCCTTTCTACTTATAACAAACTAGGTAATAAGTATATTCTGCTAATGTTTATCTCGATTAGCATTGTGTAGAAGGAAGAATAATCCTTTGTAAGAAGTTTATTTGTAGAACAGCTACAAATAAACTATGGTAGTATGGTTTATATTTAGAATTAAATGGTTTTTGACTTATAGATGCTTTAATACAAGAGACCCGTTATCCTAAGTTGTATGATCGACATCAGGAAAACATTATGTGATTGATATGACTGTCACTTCCTACCTAGTATGAAAGCTGAGACGAAGACAATAAAATAGTTAAAGAAGACATCCCCAATTCAGAAGCCAGAACACTGAACATTCGACTGAACAAGCAGTCAGATCAGTTTTCTTGGAGACGGAACAAGTCACTATGACATGGTGGTGGTGGTGATGCTGATCTTTTTCATAAGAGTTCTTTTTTTTAATTAGAAAGCTGTTGAACTACATCAGCAAAACATTTGTATGCATTTGACATAATTTTGGAATGATGTGTGGGCTAATATTTTCACAAGTTTTGCAGAACTTTTCATATTTTTGAGAATAAAATGTTTTTAGTGATAAATGATAAATATGTTTTATTTTGCATAGGAAAGTGTTCTTTTATTTCACATTACAAAAATAAATATTTAATTTAACTTTGCGTCTTCATATCATGAAGATAGAAGTTGAGAAACAACTTTTAGAGCTTCAACTAAAAGGAGTTAGGTGTTAAATAAAATAAGTAAGGTACTAAGCAAAAAAAAGTGTTGTTTCTAAAGACCGCAATATTGGAATTTTAATCTAAAGAAAAATGTGTAGCTTACCTTGTTGTATTCTGAATTAACTGGCTGAGAGCCAAATGTAAAATATCAGAGGTAAGTCACCTTGGAAGTGCACTTGCAGATCGCACATGGTCGGGGGAATCGGATCATAAATTAGAAAAGTCTTAATGGCTGACAAGTCTTAAATGCAAAGTCCGATTACTTTACATGCATCAAATAGTAGTCCCCATGAACACATTTCACCATTTAAAGATGCACAAATACTATCCAGTACTATATATAATGAGTTTGTTAATTGGACTGCATGACCCTATTCTCCTAGTTGGATGAATCCGGTCAGAGAGATAGACGAATAGGATCAGAAGAAAACTTAAACAACACATTTTCCGCGGAAACATTTATTACTTTCTCTAGCCCCATATGTACAATGTACATAGGGATAGAGAAGTATTGTATTCCACCCAAAAATTCGATACCGAGATTTCAGCGGAAATATATGTTTTAGGACCCCCTGTATCCAAGAAAAGCAATTTCAGAAAAAGGTCCGTGTGTGTCCCTGTGTCTGTGAACACGATAACTCAAAAACGAAATGTGACTAAAATACCAAACTTGGTATTTAAGTTTAGTGTCTCCCAGGGATGCGACACGAATATTTTGAGAAAAATTCCCCCACCCATAACCCTTTACATGGAACTTTTTTTCGAAAAACTTGATTTTCTTAAAAATGGCTCTAACGATTTTGATTAAAATATCATATATTAAAGATATTTACCTAACAAATAAAATGTATATCTTGAATTTTCTGGGAATTCTGAAGACCTGTTTATTCTGGATGAATTTTCCTTAATTTGGCATAACTAGTAAACCGTAAGAGATAGATAAAAACTTACTGTACAAAAAATTTAGGTCTTATTAAAATACACAATTTAGGTCATATATATATATTTTTCTCGTGGAGCTTAGCGTTTTCGAGGTATTCATTGTTATTCGTTTCAGTTGTGAACTACTTATACTTTTCTCAGACGGGAGTGTCCGTTTTTCTTTTGCTCTACTGCTGGCCAAGAAAAGAAGCGATTTGTAATGACAATCGCATAACGACAGCTTTTAAAACATTTGACTATTGGTTTAGCCTAGTGTATTCCCTTATTTTCTTCCTACTTATACGGAACTAAATAATAAGAACATTGTGCTAATGAGTACCACAATTAGCAAGGTGCAGAAGAAAGAAGAATCTTATGAATGAAGTTTGTAGAACAGCTAGAGAAAGTCATGTGAGTGTAGCACATCAGACTTTTTTTACTCACAATACCAACACATGATATCATTCTTCTCCCTTTCGTTGATACTGAATGCTGTCACCAAGTTTGACGGATATGGGATCACTGTATTTTTTCTTGTAGAGTTCACAAGGTATATCCTTATCATTACCTTTTTGGTTCTTATTAATTCTGATGATGATGGTATAGAACGTTTACAAATTCGCTTATTGCTGACATCGAGGGGTTTGGAAATCGGTTCTCTTTCTGTCCTGGATTTGCTGGAGCTACTGAGGTTCTAGTGATCTTTCAGACACTGAATAACCAAGGCGTGACTTAGAACCAGAAGGCAAAGATTCATTTTCAGCCACTGCATTTGGCTTTATGGTAAAATAAAATGATTATATAGTAGTAATAAAACCTCAAGTACCTATAAGTGATATAAATAATGTAATGACAGCATTTAACTAAAGTCATTTAAACAAGTTATCTATATTAATTCTGATTTGCCTATTTTTTCTTTCTCTACACGTATTGGAAGGTATTGCATTCCATTCAAACATTTGATACCGACATTTTACCGGAAATAAATGTTTAAGGGTCTCCTGTATCCAACAAACAAAATTTTATAAAAGGTCCGTATTCCCGCGCGCATGTGTGTGGTCTGTGAACACGATAACTCAAAAACGAAAAGTCGGTAAAATAACATAGTATATAAGTTAATTATCTTCCAAGGCTGCAACACGAAGATTTTGAGGGAAATCCCCCCCCCCCACCCCAAACTACTCTTTACGAAGAAAATGTTTCGAACATTTTGCTTTTCTCAAAAATAGCGAACGATTTTAATTAAAATCCCTATATTGAAGACATTTACACGACAGATAAAATATATATCTTGAATTTTCTGGGAATATCCTCTGAATACCTCTTTATTTTGCATGAATTAAGAAATGTACATGTGGTTAAAATAAACATTTTATGTCAGAGATTTTTTCGTGGAGTGGATAATTTTTAAATGTTTCAGGTTATTGGTTTCAGTTTTAATATACTTATGATTTTTTTCATTAGGGAATTTGCCAAATCCTGGCCACATAAAGAAACAATTTCAATCACGTAGCAACCAGCTTTTAAAAAATTTGAGTATCGCTTTAGCCTGGTGTATTCCCTTATTTCTGTTCAACTTACAAAAAAGCAAGTAATAAAGACAATTTTTGCTAATGTTTATCTTGATTATCATGATATAGATAAAAGCATAAGTTTTTTAACAATAATTTGTTACAGAAATGTAGAGAAAGTCATGTGAATGGAACACGTCAGATATTTTTACAAAGAACAAAGGTAATTCTTAAAAGCTAATCCATGGTGAACACGGTAACAAATCATATATAGTAACAGCACTCTTGGCATTGAAAGAATCAGAGCAAACAGGTCGAAAAGGTTCACATATTTTCCGCTTTAGCTATAGAGCTTTTACTTTTGAAAGAATAAATTATCTTTTAGACTGAGGATTAATTTAAATTATTTTATCCGCCAATAGCTAGTTTTGTAATCGTTCGTACATAATATATAAAGCTTTTTGGAAACGTGTCGCTTTTTGGAAATTACGTATTTACTTTTACACAAAAATGTATAGACAATAAAATTCCAAAGGAAAGGGAAGGAAGCAAAGAATAAGATAAGAACAAAGCACAAAAAGAAACTAAGCTTCTAAAGAAACAAATTTAAGGATTTTGCGGTTAAGTCAATAGAGTGGCAGCACGATAACTTATATTCGTCCTGACGGGAGCAGAACATTATAAGGTTTTATGTGCTCGGTTGTATTTATCGCCCGAGTTATCTGGGAGACCGACCCACAGATTTATAAGTGTAATAAAACGCGGTCGTTTAAAGTCTGCTTTAAATTTAGGGGCCTCTGTCTTTGGAGAAAGTGAATGAAACGCTCAGTATGCAAATGCATGTTTACCCTCGGATATCAGACAAGCCGAGTTCGGGTATAATGCTACTCCATTTAGTCTCATAATTAATGCTTTCACAGGTGTGACGTCATACAGGAGGCTTTCCAGCTGCGCATGAGAAATTGCCGAATCCTTAATACCTTTCGTCCCCACTCAGCTTGAGTGCTAATGTTTTCTCTTACATGTGTTGCGGTAGGATATGCTGTGATTCATTATGTGACATTACTGCAGAACAAAATTACAGAAGGTAAAAACAAAATGGAAATACATTTTCGTTTTAGGAATATCATCTGTCACGCTTTCTTTTTTTCTGCAACAAAGTACTACAGTGAGTACTGAAAATAATTGTCTTCAGTTTGAGAAATATCCACCACCAAAATAGCTGAAAGAAGGTTTCATGACCCGCCACAGTAGTGTGGGGGTAGCGTGTCTTCCTCACATTCAAGAGTTCGCTAGTTCGTATCTCGCTTAGGGTGAGTTACTCGGTGGTTTCCCTTTAAGCTGCATGAACCCCGAAATCATTTGAGCATCATTTCTCTAATTTCATTTATTCCTTGTCTGATTTAATTAAACAGATTAAAGGACTTTAATCTCAATAAAATAAATGAATAAATTAAAAAGTAAGAGAATTAAAAATATTTTCATTTTAATGCAGAGAAAGAATAATCTATATTTATTTTTACGATTTCTAATGTTTTAACATTTTTCATTCCATTAGTTTTATGATATTCATTATTTGCTGAATTCTTACTACCTCGGCTGTATACACTGATGTGTATTAAATGGTCCATTCCCCCAGATCACAAAGTATTTCCTTCCGCAAAGTTGCCGCTTTGTAACCAACTTTAGACTTCACCCAGGCGGTATAAGTGCTATATGTGATTGTCCTGAAACAAAATTCAGGGACATCAAAACAATGACAATGTTTATAATCTATGTGAAATAAAATAGTGGTATTTATATACATATATAGATATATATTTTATTTGTTAAAGACGCATATCAGCACCGCCGGCAGATGTTAATAAATCTACTGACATGGAGCTGTCGCCTTTAAGCATTGTGTCGTTACCCCCTTCCACAGTTCAAACCTCATCTGTTGATACTTACTGATGTATTACAGTTATGGCAGAAACAAGATAGCCTACTATTTGCCTGAGTGATCCACAATGGATATTGCTGCGACCAGGTGGGAAATGACAGAACTATCTTACCTCCGCTGTCCCAGCAAGCCCTTGTGGCAATGAAGCCAGCCAGTCAGCTGGAAAACTCGACTTGGAATAGATCATCTAAAAAAACAAAAAAGACAGAAAACCTCACTGCATAGCCGCCTAGGGTAGGTCAAAGTGTTTTTTTTTTTTGTTTGTTTTTTTTCGGCTTTGGTAAAATTGGGGTTATACACATTTGGCAAGTCTAAATTCTTATAACTGGGGAAAACCCTTTTCTTGCTCAGACAATCAGGCGTTTACTTTAGTTCTAAATTTTGTTTAAATTCTGTTTTATTGCCCTAATTTATGAGTCGGATTTTCAAACTGTAAGTTAAAAATGTAAAGAATGTAATTGTAATGAATGCCAAAATCAGTCGTGTATTCAATGACTGATAAAACAGTTTATTCTAATAAGTATAATGGAACTCTAGAGTATTTATACAGTTTCAAGAAAACTTTCCTAGGCCTTTCGGAAACTTGTTTATTTAAAGAGTACCTCTGGAGTTTATGTACATCAGTGTTTCCTAGAATTACTACAGTAAATCAGTCTTGAAAACAATTGATGTGAGCCGTGTTTGAACCCGCCATCTTGATATCAGAAAAGGTGGTTCGGATCACCTTTAAGAAAGAGTTTCACTACGATTGGTACGACATGGAAAACAATTACAAAATAATTTCGTCTGATACAGGAACGGGAAAAATTATTTGCATTCGTGGTTAAACTGGAAAACAACTAATACTTACTTATTTTTTAATTTATGTATGTAAGAGCTTCCACTTGTGACATGGAGACAATGTTGAAAGTTATTAGCTGCCACTACTAAAAATCTGATATCTTCCATTCACATGACTTTCTATACTTCTCTGTAACAAATTATAGTCAATAAGCTTATTATTCTATCTACTTCTTGCTAATCCAGATAAACATTTGTTTTATTTCTTATTATTTATAAGTATAAGAGAAACAAGGGAATACACTAGGCTAAACCAATAGTCAAATGTTTTGAAATGTGGTTTCTATGGGATTGAAATCCGTTTCTTTGAGTGGCCAGGAGTTGACAAGTTCCCGTATGAGAAAAGTATAAGTATTTTAAAGCTGAAACCAGTAACAGCGAATATCTCAAAAACTATTAACCCCACGAAAAAATGCATATAACATAAAGTGCGTATTTTAACGAGATCTACATTTTTGTGTAGTAAGTTTGTTTATCTCTTACGGTTTACAGTTACGCAAAATGCATTCAGTATAAAGAGGTCTTTAGAGGTTTTTCCCAGAAAATTCAAGATAAACATTTCATTTTCCATATAAATGTCTTTAATATACGGAATTTATACCAAGTCATTAGAGCCATTTTAGAGAAAATCAAAATTTTCGAAATTGTTTCCGTGTAAACAGTAGTTTGGGCCGGGGGGATTTTTCTCAAAATCTTCGAGTCGCATCCTTGCAGATACTAATCTTAAATACCAAGATTGGTTTTTTACCGAGTTTTCGTTTTTGAGTTATCTTATTCACACACACACACACACACACATATACATACATACGGACCTTTATATATATAGATATACATACGGACCCTTTTTCCAAAAATGCTTTTTTACTTTCTGTACACGTACTAAGTTCATAGTGTATAGAGGAAGTATTGTATTCCACCCTAAAATTCGATACCGAGATTTCATCGGAAATACATGTTTTAGGACCCCTGAATCCAAAAAAAAAGCATTTTCAGAAAAATGTCCGTATGTGTGTCTGTGTGTGTCTGTGGACATCATAGCTCAAAAACGAAAATACCGTTAAATATCAAACTAGTATTTAGGTTTGGTATATTCCAAGGATGCGACACGAAGATTTTCAAGAAATTCCCCCCACCATAAACTATCCTTTACATGGAAAAATGTTCGAAAGTTTTGAATTTCTCAAAAATGGCTTAAACCATTTTCATTAAAATGCCGCATATTAAAGATACTTACATACCAAATAAAATGTATATCTTGAATTTTCTGGGAATATCCTCTGAAGATCTCTTTAATCTGAGTGAATTTTGCCGTGTTTTGCTTAACTGCTAAACCGTAAGAGATAGACAAAATCTTCTTGCACAGAAAATGTAGATCTCTTCAAAACACACAATTTATGTCCTTTACATTTTTGTTCTGGAGGTAACCGTTTCCGAGAAATTCCTTGTTACTGATTTCAGTTGTGAGGTACTTATATTTTTCTCAGACAATAAGTATCCGTTTTTCTTTTGTTCTACTCCTGGCCAAATAAAGAAGTGAGTTGCAATGACAATCCCATAACGACACTTTTAAACATTTGAGTATCGGTTTAGCCTAGTATATTCCCTTATTTTCTTCCTACTTATGAGGAACTAAGTAATAAGAACATTCTGCTAATGAGTATCTCGATTAGCAAGGTGCAGAAAAAGATAAATCTTATGTGAAAAATTTGTAGTACAGGTAGAGAATGTCATGTGAGTGAATGAATTTTTGGCTAAGGGGACCCTAAAACATGTATTTCCGGTGAAATCTCGGTATCGTGTTTTTGAGTGGAATGCCATACCTTTTCTACGCACTATGTACATAGTACGTGCAGAGAAAGTAAAAAAAAACATTAATAAGATGTAGAATAGCTCGAAAATACAAGGTTTCAGTTGTAATGTTATCCTTCGGCCGTAGGTACGCTCTACATTTGGAAATTTCTTGCCACCTTATAGATAGTCATATAAGCGGAGCAGTGAGGTCCGCACACACCAAGACCAGAACTGGTATAGACGGTGGCGGGTGTCCGTAAAACCGGGCAGAAGTAATACTGTCCTGTTTGCCAGGAGACGCACCCAAACTCTCCTATCAGGGCCAAGAATAGAGTGGCGGAATTCCACTCGATACTGGGCGCACTCTTGATAAGGATTTTTCGTGAACACTTGTAGGGAACGACGAACAGGGTTAGGGGGTTAGTGGCCGTCTTCTGTCCTCCCAAATGTCGGTCCACTTAAAGTTACGTCTATTCAAGGGGCTTATAATCCCACTGATATGATATACCAGTGAGATGTGCGGCATTGCAGCAGACTTCTGGCTACTCTGGGTTTATAGCGGATACAGAGTAGGAAACTCCGGTCCATCCATTGCCTTAATTTCCCATTGATGCTACTACATGAAGCTTCAACAGTTCCTTATGTGGAGGATGTGATTAGGCGTCGGGATCAAAATTTCTACACCATATTGGCTTATGAGAACGCCTTTGTCAGATTTATAGGTGGTAATTGATGACCGCTGCAGGCAGTTCTGAGTTACCCGTATGGCATGTGAGCACCCCGGCAAAAAGGTATTAAATACATCTCCCCCCTTCCTATGAGATTAGTCATCAACATTTTACACCAACTATTTTCGAAACAAAACAAGAGCCGAGCAGTGGCAAAGATCCCTCAAGTTTAAATCCTCAACACAAAACCTAAAATCATACAAAAACATTCTTGTTGTTCAACCCTAATGATGGCAGGTACAAAGCAGCATCATCTAGGCTTACCACGATTCTACCATGATTACGACGGACAACGGACACACACGTTAGTTTGGCGAGAGAGGAGGTAGAGAGAGAGGGCAGTTGTCAACTATCTACGAACGCCAAAGTGACAAGTTAAGGCATTGCGATTACATTTATTCTAAATAACACGCATTGAAGTAATAGACATTTTTGTTACAATATTGATCGAGATAAACATTACTAGAAGTGATTTTGTTAGATATTTTCTTGAAGGTATAAAAAGCATAAGAGAATAAACTAGGCTAAAGCCGTCACCCAATATGTTCACAGCTGGTCGCTGTGTGATGTAATCGAAATTCCGTTCATCTTGCGTGTCCAGAATGACAGAAAGGGGAAAAAAGAAAAAAAGAAAAACGCTTTATAAGGAATAACAAGTTTCCATTTGGTAAAACTAGAAGTATGAACATTTAAACCAATAATAAGGAATATCTCAGAAATAGTTAATTTTAAAACACTGCATAATTCCAATCTCTACTTAAACGAGATCTATATTTTTGTGGAGTAAGAGTTTGTCTATTCTTGATGGTTTAACGTAAGTCCTGCAAAATATCATGAAAATATCTTTAATATATACAAATTTAATCAAAATCGTTGTCATTTTTCAAAAATCTAAATTCTGAAAAATCTTCCAAGTAAAGGCTAGTTTTGGGGTAGGGGAGTTTTCTGAAAATCTCTCTGTCGCATCCTTGTAAGCTGTAAACTTAAAATACCAAGGTTAGTATTTAACCGTCCTTTCATTTTTGAGTAACGCAATTCATAGACATACATACACACACATTCACACACACATTGATATTTTTCTTAAAGTGCTTTTTTATTCAGTGAAATAAAAATAAGGTGAAATCTCGGTATCAAATTCAATATAACAATATATACTTTCTCTACATAATACGTGCCAGAGAAGATTAAAGTGCATTCTTTTAACCACTTATCTTAATCCACATAAACGTTTACATATATACTTTTATTGCTAATTTCCTTGGGGAATACACATTTGATTAAATTTATTGTCAAATCCTTTAAAAACTGTCGCTATGTGATGGCTTTTATTCTTTGCTTGACCTGGAGGAAGAAAAACGAGTAACGGCTCCCATTTGAAGAAAGTATAAGTATCTTAAAATTAAAACCAGTAATAAGGAATATCTCGAAAATGGTTTACTACACAGAGGTCTACATTTTTGTGGATTAAGTTTTCAACTATATTTTATGGTCTCCCAATTATATAAAAATTATCCACAATGAAGAAAGCTTCAGAGGCTCTTCCCAGAAAATCAAGAATAACACTTTATTTATCATCTAAATAGCTTTAATATATGGTATTTAATTAAAATCGTTGGAGCCATTTTTTAAAAAGAGTTCGTAAAAATATTCCGTGTAAAGGGTAGTTTAGGGGGGGATTGCCCGAAAATCTTTGTAAGATTCTGAACTTCAGTATTTAACAGACTTTTCGTTTTTAAGTTATGCGATCACACACAGACACACGATCAATTTTTGAAAATGGTTTATTAAGGATTTAGGGTTCCTCAAAAAATATGTGAATGTGTTCGCGTGTCTGTGAAAGCGAAAACGAAAACTAAAATTCGGTATTTAACTTGGTATTTAAGTTTAGTATTGGCCAAAGTGACACGGAGATTTCAAAGAAAATTCCCCCGCCCCAAACTACCCGTTACATGGAAAAACGTTTGAAACGTTTGATTTTCTCAAAAATGAGTAACGATTTTGATTAAAATAATGGATATATAAGATATCTCCTTGACAAATAAAATATATATCTTGCATTTTGTGGGAATAACCTCTGAGGACCTCTTCATTCTGGATGACTTTTGCATAACTGGTAACCGTAAGAGATAGTAAAAAACACACAATAACTTTTCTCAAACGTGAATTTGACATTTCTGTTTATTTTGTTTTACTCTTGGTCATGTAAGTGAGAGAATTTAAATCGTACAGCGACCGACTTTTTAAAAGATTTGACTATCGCTTTAAGCCTTAGAGTATTCTTTTATTTCCATTCTACTTACAAGAAACAAATAATTCGGCCATTCCTGCTAATGTTATCTCCATTAGCATGAAGTACGTAGAGAGAAAGCTATTCTAAGAATTGCTTGGTGCAGAATACGTAGAGAAAGTCATGTGAATGGAACTCATAAACTTTTTTTTATATTATCGAATTATTCAACATACCTTTCAATATATTACTTGTGTTTTCAAATAGTAATAATAATAGATAATGATGGTAATGATTATAGTAGATGATTATGAAAATAATTAATATCCAACTTAGTTATTATTCATCGACATTCAGCACTATGTACAATGTTTTTATGCGACTTCAGACACGATAAAGGTTCATAACCAGCTGTTGTTTACTAGCAATTCTGACAACGTCGCAACCACAATATAGCTAACATTACGTGAAGCCACTCAAATTGTCAAGTGCAAAGATTTAGCGGCGGGGATATATACAGTGTGCTTCAAAACGACACCAAGCTAAGAGGAAGACATAGTTACTCAGATCCTCGGCGACACGAACATATGGGTATTTTAAACTTTAATAAAAGTTCAACAAAACTCCTCGTGGTCAGCGTGAATTAGGCAGCTGTATTGGCATCATAAGGGAGGGAGATGTCCATAGTGGTCAAAAGCACTTCGATCTGATCAGGTCCTTTGTGTCTCCCCAAACTTACATCCTCCAAACTTACTAGTTCTGTGCCTTAATGAAGGACTGCAGATCCATAAACGGGACATTTTGGAAGTTACTTAAAACTAGAAAATGTTCCCCAAAGTAGGGACTTCTTAATTCTGCTAGACTAGGACAGTCACACAGGACATGAGCTGCAGTTTCATCTCATCATGGTATCTTCTACACTTGGGAGTCAGTTTCTAGCCCCATTTTGTGAAGATGCCTCTTCAACAGGCAATGTCCCTTAAGCAATCCAACTATTGAGGTCAATTTTCTCCTATTAGATTAAGCAATTTCTGTGTTTTGCTCCTGCTTGAACCTTTTAAAGTGGCTTTTAGGTGCTTAATTCATTTGTGTAATACCTATACTCAATATGTTTTATTGGAGATCCAGGCCGTGCTAGCCTCTTATTGTATATGAAATACCAATCAATGGATCACTAGCTCCTTTCTGTGCCGGAAAGTGTCCTCTTTCATTGTCCTGAACACCACTATATTCTGAGACCCACATCAGCTCTATTGAATTGTGTTTTGCCGGTGTCATAAAATGTTCTAGACATTCGCAGACCAGATTTGAATTGATCTGGGCTTTGAGGGCATCTTGGATGCCAGAGAGTTTTAAAATATTCTTCTTTTTTCCTCTCTTTAAGTTTTCCCAACACAAGCCATGATCGCAAAAATCTCAGCTTGAAAAACTGTGGTGTGGATGCCCAGACTGAACGAAAGTTTACAGCGGCTTTCATAGTTTACAGCTCTAACTCCCTGATGGATTAGGCAGTTACCCCGGAACAAACGCACGCCTAACAGACGCTATCGGATTAACGGAAGCACCGAGTCACGGTGTTTTCATAAATATACCGACATGCCTCACAGTAGTTAGCTAACATTAAGGGATTCCTTGTCTTCCGAAACCTTGCAGTAGTTATTTGTGTAGTCTTCAGACATACAATATCGTAATAAACAATACATGCAAGGAAATGAATGGAAAAATAAACTGGGATACATAGAACGTTTATAATATATTTTAGACTCAATTTAATGTTAGTGATCTTGAGGATGGAGGCAAAAAACTGATAAAGACAAAACCAACAAGAATAATGTGAAAGTATTTTAGATATATAATTAATTAATTTTTCAAGTCAAGGTGCAGTTTTTCATAAGTTGAATAATGGATTACATAAATTTTATTTATTTGTGGATTGTCATTGTAGGTGCATTTAATTGTAATTTTATAAAGATTGTTAAAATTATTATAGGTCTATAACATGCATACATCACCTGTCACTACCATGGGATTTTAAATAATGCTGCACCAAAAGAAATACATTTTGCAGTGAGCCAAGAAGTTTGTTTTACTACCTTTAACTCGTAATATAAATTAAATATTTGAACTTTTAACAGCAAGGTTTTGTGTAGTAAGTGGTTGAGAGCTACTGTTAGTATAATTACAAAATGAATATAATAAGATAGTTGTATTTAGGGCAAAATGAGTATGTTTTGCATTCGCTAACCTCGAAACTGTACGAGCCATAGGTAGTATTTTTCCCGTTTATCTAAAGTAGGACAAGTTTGCTGATAATGAACAAGGCGAACGACTTTGTTTTCATGACACGTGCTTGCCAACATTCTCTGAGATGCGAGTATGTGGGTATCACACTCCATTGTTTCGTGCGCTGCATTATCCCAAAATTATGTAATTTTCTCTGTTGCATAAAAGCATGCCTAAAAGAGTTTCGAAGTTGTGACATCAAACCTCGGGCTATTTCAAAGTATAGGACATTATATTCATTCGGTGTCGTATCGAAAAAGCCTATATAGAAATCAAAACAAGAATTCATTCCAATGTATCACAGATGTATGTATAAAAAACCTAGAGAAGATATTAGGATGAAATGCAAAAGGATCACGTTCTCCAGATAAGCTCTATGAACTACACCGAAATATTTTCAGAGAATGAGAAGGTGTCTTAAACAAGTAATTTGAGATAGAGCTCCGGTCTGTCTGTTTAAAATTTCAAGTTACGGATATAAGTTTCTAAAGTACCAGTCCGCCACTGTCTGATAATGATACCATTCGAGACTACAACAACCAAAACGTATGGACTTAAAAGAAAGAAGTTAAATCCATGACGGGAACCAACCTATGACCTTCAGGTCATCAGCGTTACAGATTAAGCCACAGGAGCAACTAAATAAATGCATTTAGGGTAGGCTACATAACGAAAGAAGGAAGTTAATCTATGGGCAGTGTCGCACTATTATGGCCCTGTTCGAGATTTGAGATAGTTTTGTCAGTAAGTCTTCAGTACGCGAATAACCAGTTGCTGGAAAATCCATATTTCTAAACTCGCGTATCAGTTTTAAAGACATTCCAAGCCAGGTTTTCATCTGACTTTGATTTAACATCTGCATTTGAAAACAATTTGTGTAACATATTATACCTGCGTTATGTTTAGACGTAGACCATGCATTTCCGATCTGAAATTACTTATATTAGACACAAGTATAATCTCTTAAATTATTTCGGTATAGCTCATTAACACCCTGTATAACGATTATTACATAGTTCACATACAAAGTGAACTAACGAGTCACAACGTGTAACAAGTTCAGGACTTTATAGATTCGGTAAAGCGCAAAGAAGCTTCATATGTATGTACAGAATCGATAACTTTCAGACCGCCATTGTAAGCAGAAAACATGCCGATTTCTGCCAAACACATAAGGTGATGTGTTAGCCATTTTAAACTAAGTTCAAGAAACTTATGCAGCTTCCTAATTTTTTAAATGTTGGTGCATAGTAGTATCAATGCTTCTAAAGACGCTTTTTTTCTTCTTCTTCTTTTTTTTTTTTTTTTTTTTTTTTTTTTTTTTTTTTTTTTTTTTGAGAATGAAGGTATAAACTAGATATTTAGCGAGTTTAAAACCACTCTATAACCAAATATCATCTATCGTATGCAGTTTTCTGGGATATTGCTTAATTTTGTTAATTTTTATAGTCTCAGCTTGTAGACTCTGTAAAATTGGAAATATAAAGAATAGCTTTATATGGTATTGCTTTTCAAGGAAAGTTTAAAATACATTAATAAAATATTAACTTTGTGTGAATAGGTACAAAAATTAGAATTAATATAGATACATGATATGAGTCAAACAAACAAATAACAGCAAAATTAACCACATAATGGTTTAAATATAAAGTTGATTCTATAAAAATACAGCAAAATTAAAAATAACAAGTTTGATGTATATCATTCACATTACTTTCTCATCTGTTCTGCAAACAAACTATTCTTATAAAGTATTACTCTTTTATCTACATATCGTTAATTAAAATAAACATTACCAGAAGTACTCTTATTATTTTGTTCTTTATAAGTATAAGGAAATAAAGGGAATACTAGGCAAAGCGAATGAAAAATATTTTAAAACTTATCACTCTGCGTTTTTCAGAAATTCGGTTCTCTTTCCGAGGCCAGGAATGAATATGAGAGATATGAAACGAAAGGTAATGTCACATTAGAGAGTTTAAGTAATATAAAATTGAAACCAATAATAACAATTGGTATTTTAAGATATCTACATTTTTGTGTTGTAAGTTTTTTCTATCTCTTACGGTTTACCAGTTATGCAAAATTCAGCAAAATTCATTCAGAATAAAAAGGTCTTCAGAGGCTGTTCCCAGGAAATTTAAGATATACATTTTATTTATTGTGTAAATAAATTTGATACACGACATTTTAATCAAAATCGTCAGAACCATTTTTCAGAAAATCAAAAATTTCAAAAATTGTTCCATATGGATAAAGGGTATTTGGGCCAGGGAGATTTTCTTTAAAATATTCGTGTCGTATCCTTGGGAGATACTAAACTTAAATACTTAGTTTCGTACTTAAAGAGCTTTTCGTTTTTGGGCTCTGTTGTCCACAAACACTCACACGGACCTAATTTTTTTTTTTAATTCAGGGGGTCTCAAAACATATATTTCCGGTGAAATCTCGGTATCGAGCTTTTGGGCAGAATACAATATACCTTATCCACCTAATATATGCATAGTATACATATGTAGACAAAATAAAAATTGCTTGACTCTGAAATCAGACAAGGCGTCATGTTTTATATCTCCTACAAGTGTTTTACGATGTAAATATTATTTATTTTCTAATCTAATGTTTTAAAATGACACTGTAATTTATTTAGCCTCATTAATAATTTATCAGATTCTTCGTCCCAGATGTCGGTAATTGGTTGCTGACATGTACTCTGCCTAGCAGGTTTGTAATACCGACCAACAAATTTAAATGAAGTGTTGTTCGAGGAATCCACATAGGGTCGCTGTTGACGGAGCACTTTGTGCTTCTGCCGGAAGCGCTTAATAATGGCGCCGGCTCACATCCGGTAGCGAGTTTGAAACCAAGTATCATGTAGGGGTAACTAATATGAGGCTTATTGGTACGAGCACAGAGGCACTCCGCAGGCCACGCAACCAATATTGGGTACTTGGCTATTGGTTTCCCATCATACCCTTCTCCAAAACAGTAATATAGCGGAGGGTTATCTTATCCTCAGAGGGCTTAATTTCTGATTCCTTCATCGTTGGAAGAAGAAAAAGTCTGATGTTATATTTACATAACTTTCCCTATTATTCTGCAAACAAATTCCTACAAAAAACCTGATGAACTCCATTTACATGACTTTCTCTCTACATGTCTGTAACAACTTATTGTTAATAAGCTTATTCTTCTATCTACTTCATGCTAATCGAGATAAACATTCGCAGAAACGGTCAATAAATTACTCTTACACAATTTAAAGCATATAAATATCAAATGTGAGGTTGTATGTACATATGATACGACCTATTTATTGAAATGTCGAAGTAATGGCTATACGTTTCTGAAGTGCCAGTCCGCCGCAGGCTAATTTATCAACCATTCGAGAGCATAACACGAAAAACGAAGGGATATATTACAGCATACCTCTTTAGCGTAGTGGTTATGATAGTGGCTTTCAAGTGAAGGATTGTTTCCGAGTTCGGGTCTCGTTCACGTATCGCGGCACTTCATCTGAAATCAAAAAAATAATAATAAAAATATTTACTCTATGACAGGAGTGGAACTCGTGATCTTTGCGATAGTAGTTTCCCGCGTTACGTATTAAGCTACCAGAACAGTTGAAAAAACGCTTCTAGAGTAGGCTATATAACTCAAGATCGTAGTTAATGAATGCTCAGTGTCGCACTGTCAAGTGATTAGTTCGATATTTTTCAGATTTTTGCGACATTAAATCTTGAGAACGCTAGTAACGAGCTGCTAAAAATCGATATTTCTATATTCGGGCAGCAGTTTTAAAGACATTCTAAGCCATTTTTTCAATCTGCTTTGCTTTAAACACCGGCTTATCAGCACTGATACCCACACGTTAACGCTATGTAGTTGCGATATGTTTATCCGGGGACCATGCATCGCCGATCTCAAATTACTTATATCAGTTACGTGCACAATCTCGCAAATTATTTCGGTGTAGTTCATTAACATTCTGTGTGTGTATATATATTTTTTATCACGATATCTTGGCAAGAATAAACATTGAAAGGATATGTACAGCAATGCAGGAAAGATTTGGCCTCCGCTAGCAACACCTAGGAGAAGTGTCAGATAAATGCAATGCAACGTCTTATGCCGAGTGCACCTAAATCTGGAGGTGCTAAGATATCTTTGGCAGCACGGGAATCAGACGAGTTGAACATTCGAGAACTGTAAGATAAAGTTTTTGCTTCTCTAACTCGTATACCACAGACATACCTGAAGTGCTGAATGCATAGCTTTTTAAGTCGAAGCTGTAGCCTACAAACTCATCTGCAAGACCAGACGTCATCGGCTCCAGTTCTGTGATTTTTACTTTCTCTGTTAGTACATATTATTAATGTTGTGTATATTATTCGTATGTAATAGAAAAGAGTAATTAAAGATGATATGATAAGAATAGTGAGTAAGCATAATCTCTAAACGATCCGTTCTATATTCATCCCAAATAAATAGATCAATCGAATGAATATATAATTTTCCTCTAGAGAAGGTATTGTATTCCACCCAAAAATTCGACACCGAGATATCTCCGGAAATACACGATCTGGGTCACCTGTATCCAGAAAAAGTATTATTAGAAAAAAAAAAGTCGCGATACGCTTGAGTGTATATAACTCAAAAACGAAAATTGAGTAAAATACTATACTAGTATTTAAGTTTTGTATCTTCCAAAAATACGACACAAAGATTTTAAAAAAAAAAAATCCCTCCATCCCAAACTATACCTAACGAGGAAAATGTTTCGAAACGTTAATTTTCTGATTAAAATATCATATATCATATATTAAAGACACTTATATAACAAATAAAACGTATATCTTGAACTTTCTGAAATAGCCTCTGAACCTCTTCATTCTCAATGAGCTTTTACCCAACTAGTAAAAGTTAAAAACTTTCTATACAAAAAATGTAGATCTTGTTGAAACACACAATTTATGTCAAATAGGTTTTCTGCATTTCCGAGATATTCTTGTTATTCTTTCAATTTTAAACTCCGCTACTTTTCTCAAACAGGGAGTCGCCCGTGTTTCTTTTACTTTGTTTTACTCTGGCCATGCAAAAATAACGAATTTCAATGATAATCGTACGGCGATGCTTTTAAAACATTTGACTATCTCTTTAGCCTAGCCTGTTTCATTATTTCCCTTCTACTTAAAAGGAACAGAGTAATCCTGATAGTATTCATCTTGATTAGCACAAAGTAGATAGAAGAATAAGCGTTTTAACACTAATTTGTTATAGAGAGATGGAGAAAATTATGTGAAAGGAACACATCAGATTTTGTTGACTATTTACTTCATGAAATTGGCATTTAATGTTCACCAATTCAATTCACACCTTGGTAAGTTCGAGAAAATCTTTGTCTATCATTGAAGTATTTTTGTTCTTGATAAATATTTTTTTTCGATTTGTAAGCTAAATAAACAATACACCTTTTTTACTTTCTCTACACGTACTGTGTACATAGTGTATAGAGAAGGTATTGTAATGCACCCAAAATTTTGATACCGAGATTTCATCGCAAATACATGTTTTGGGTCCAAAATCCAATCATTTTTAGTAAAATGTCCGTATGTCAGTGTGTGTGTGTGTGTGTGTGTGTGTGTGTGTGTGTGTGTGTCTGTGGACAGTATAGCTCAAAACCGAAAAATCCGTGGAATACCAAACACTTCCAAGTATGCGAAACGATGATTTTCAAGAAAATCCCCCCCACCCCAACTACCCTTTACATGGAAAAATTTTCGAAAATTTTGATTTTCTCAAATATGACTAACAATTTTGATTAAAATATCGTATATTAAAGATATTTACCCGACAAATAAAATGTATATCTTGAATTTTCTGACTACTTTAATCTGGATGAATTTTACGGAATTTTGTAAAACTAACAAACCGTAAGAGATAGACAAAAACTTACTACCTAGCTCCTTAAAAACACACTATTTATGTTATATGGATCGTATATGGATCTTTTTTTTTTTTTTTTTTTTTTTTTTTTTTTTTTTTTTTTTTTGTTACATGGTTTCAGCTTTAAAACACATACTTTTCTCATTCAGGAATTTGTCAACTCCTGTTCATTTAAACAAAGGAACTTCAGTTACATAGCAACCAGCTTTTGACCAATACCTTAGCCTATGCTACTCCCTTATTTCCCTTCCACTTGTATGAAAGCAAGTAATAAGACTATTTCTACTAATTTTTTCTCGAGTAGCATGAAGCAAATAGAAGCATAAGCTTTTTAACAATAATGTGTTGCAGAAAGGCATGTGAATCGATTACATCAAATTTTTTAACCATAGAAGGCCGTGTGACTTTAGTGTGCAATCTTTTGTGAATTAGTCTATTGGTCTAATCGTGGATTAATCTTTCGGATGTGACCTCTTAGGATCTCTTCATGGACCAATCAATATTTCTTCTTCTAAAAATGATGATATTCAAAGTCAAAATGTGGAATTTTGTCATCATAGCTCCTTACAAAGCAGTTTTTTATTAGTTTAACCTGTTTTGACAAATTCTGTCAGGCAATGTGAATATATTTAATTACACTCTTGTTTTGTCATAAATCGTTTTATCTTTTGGTAAGTATCTCTTCACACACCGTAGGATAGTCATTTTGAATGATTGTATTTTACTTTTGAGCTCGTTTTATTTACACATGCTAATGTCCTAGAAATGTTTTTGTGTATATCTATTCTCGTACTTTACCTTCCATACAATACGTACACCCCGTAAGCTCTATTGTTTCTAAAAGCACATTATATAGATGTGATGGGTATAGATACATGTAAAAGTATACTACTCTAAAGATCTAAACTCCTCGTTCCCATATTTACTTTCTCTAGTATGTATATAAAATGTAATAAAGTAGATAGCTAGTATTAGTAATAGACACTATTTGATACCGGTATTTAAGTTTAGTATCTTCTAATCACGAAGATTTTCAGAACCCCCGCCCCACTTCCAACTGCCATCATGACAAACGAAACGTATATCTTGAATTTCCTGTGAATAGCCTCCGAAGATCTCTGCATTCTGTATGCCTTTTTATAACTTATATACCGTGACAAATAAACAAAAACTTCTATACAAAAATATAGATCTCGGTAAAACGCACAATTTATGCCATATACATTTTTTTATGAAGTTGTATTCTGAAACGAGATCGAAGCCATACACGCCACTGAATGAGACGTGTGCAAGAACAAATCGGAGAAAGGGAAAGAATGGCGGTGGAATAGGCAAGGGCGCCTTTCAGTATGCCGTTCTCCTGGCACGCTTTGGTGTTTTGTGACGTAGGGGATCGTGGGTTCGAGTCCCGCTTTGAGCATATGTGTATATATGTTAGTAAAATGTGTGTGTGTATATGTGTGTGTGTATTAGAAGCAAATAGATAAAATGGAATTCAAACAGAAAACATAAAAAATGTTAGGAAAATGAAAAAAGAGGAAACGGCAAATACAGAGCCGGAGTCCCGACAAGACTCCAGAACTGTATTTTAATAATAATAATAATAATAATAATAATAATAATAATAATAATAATAGGTGAAGCTTTTTCTGCAAATTTATATTGCCTACCTTATTTCAACTGTGTACACTTTAGAGGTCGATGACTCTATGATACGTCTGCGTCTGATAGATATAATCATTTTCATTTTGACTGCGGTTTACATACTCGGAAAGTTAACGAAGCTGTTAACCATAACTTCATATTACTCTCTTTAACTGGTCATTGCAAGTCATGCTGTTATATACCATGGTGTAACAGTTACTGCGATCGATCTGTGATGTCAGTTTGCCTGCGGTTACACAGGAAACATATTCTCCCATACACATAACTCCCCTGCCTGTTATAACGAGGTGAGATCCACGCTGTGTGAATACCGCTGCATGCTCTCCAAAACTTAAAATACGCACTGCCTCCTGAAGTTTTCAGGAAGTCTGTAGCATTATTAAGGTTTACCAGATTTCAATACACTTTCTATGTTGGCATGCTATTAATTAGTGTATTAATTTCTTATTTGCCTTTCTCTACACGTACTATGTACATAGTGTATAGAAAATCTATTGCATTCCACCAAAAATAACTTCTGAGATTTCACCGGAAATACACGTTTTAGGGTCCCTGTAGCAAAAAAAAAAGTATTTTCAGAAAAATGTCCGTGTATGTGTGTCCGTGTGTCTGTGGACGCGATAGCTCAAAAACGAAAAGTCGGTAAAATACCTAACTTGGTATTTAAGTCTCCAGAGACGAGAAAAATCCCTCCACTCCAAACTACTCTTTACATGGAAAAAATTTCGAAAATTTTGATTTTCTCAAAAATAGCTCTAACAATTTTGATTAAAATACCGTATATTAAAGATATTTGTATGGCAAATAAAATTTATATCTTAAATTTTCTGGGAAGAGTCTCTAAAGAGCGCTTTATTCTGAATGAATTTTGCTGAATTTTGCGTAACTGGTAAACCGTAAGAGTTAGACAAAAATTTTCTACACAAAAAATCTAGAACACGTTAAAACACACAATTTTGGTAATATACGCATTTTTCGTATAATTGACCATTTCTGAGATATTCCTTGTTATTTGTTTCAGATTTAAAATACTTGAAACTTTTCTCATACGGGAAGTTGTAAACTCTCGGCCAAGCATAGAAACTGATTTTATCCACATGGCTACCAGCTTTTAAAAGATTTAACTGTCGTTTTAGCCTAGTGTATTCCCTTATTTACCTTCTACCTGCAATTAACTCGGAGTGCCCGCCTGGGTAGTGTGGTGGTAGCGTGTCTGCCTCACATTCAAAAGGTCGTGAGTTTGAATCTAACTTAAGGTGAGTTACCCGGCTAAGGTTTTTTCGGGGTTTTCCCTTATTCTGAGAAGACGAATGTCGAGCAACTTTAAGCTCCATGGACCCCGAAATCATTTGAGCATCATTCCACCAGTTTCATTCATCGTCCGATATGACCAACTAGGTTAAAGGACGTTAATTTACACAAAAAAAAAAAAAAAAAAAAAATATCAGAGTTCACCACTGCCGTACCCGCGAAATTTGAAACTTATTTTCTCGCATGCTATTTGAAAAAATGTATCGTGAATGTAAGGTATTGTTATAGAGGCTCTTTACTATACATTGAACCTGGTGGTTAAGTAATGTGAGAGTGTGCTATATTTTTTACTTTCTCTGCACGTATGTATGCATAGTAGAAAAAAAAGGTATTATATTCCACACAAAAATCGATGTCTAGATTTTATTGGAAATGCATATTTTGAAGTCCCATTAGTCCAAATATCATTTTAGAAAGGTCTGTGTGTATGTCTGTGAGCAGCATAACTCAAAAATGAGAATTGCGTTAAATACCAAACTTGGTATTTAAGTTCAGCATATTTTAAGGATGCGACACCAAGATTCTCAAGAATGTCTCCCCACTTCAAACTACCCTTTTAAGACAATATTTATTTTCTCAAAAATAAATCTACTTTTTTAAATTAAAATCCCATATATTAAAGGTATTTACATGCCAAATAAAATGCATATCTTGAATTTCCTGGGAATAGCTTCTAAGGACCTCTTTATTCTGGATAATTTTTGTATAACTGATAAACCTTAAGAGAGAGACTAAACTTACTATACAAGAAATGTCGATCTCGTTAAAAGATACGATTTATGCCATTGCATTTTTTGTGCCTAGTTAACCATTTCCGAGATATTCCTTGTTATTGATTTCAATTTTAAAATACAATCTTCTCAAACAGGAATTTAGGACTTGTAAAGAGAACCGAACTTCAATCACTATGCAACCAGCTTTAAAAGATTTGGCTATTACTTCAGCCCAGTGTATTTCCTTTGTATTTAAAAGGAAGCAAGTAGTAGGACCATTTCTGCTAATGTTTAGCTTGATCAGCAGGAAGTAGATTGAAGAACATGTGTGTGCAAGAATGGTTTGTTACAGAATAACTAGAGAAATCATGTGAAAGTTTACTTTCTCTACGTACTATGTTCATAGTGTATAGAGTAGGTATTGTACTCCTCCCAACAATTCTATGTGAGATTTTGTCGGAAATATTTGTTTTGAGCTCCCTTGTGTCCGGAAAAAAACATACTTAGAAAAAGGTCGTGTGTGTCGGCATAGTTAAAAAACTAAACGACCGTTAAATACCAAACTTGGCATTTAAATTTAGTATCCTCCAAGGATACGACACGATGTTATTCAAAAAAATCCACTATCCCCAACTATACTTTACAGCCAAAAAATGTCGAAAATGTTTACTTTCTCAAAAATAGCCAACGATTTTGATTAAAATACCATATTTTAAATATATTTACATAACTAATAAAATGTATATCCTGAATTTTCTGGGAATAGCCTCTAAGAACCTCTTTATTCTGGATATTTGCTGAATTTTACATAACTCGTAAACCGTCAGAGAAAGACAAAAATTTACCACACCAAACATTTATATCTCACTAAAACATATAATTTATGTCATATGCTTTGTTTTGTAGAACTGGCCGTTTCTGAGATATTACTTGTTATTTGCTTCATCTTTAAAATTCCTTTCTCAATCATGACCATACAAAGGGATCCGAACCTTTTTTTTTTTATGTTGTCTTCTTTTAACCTGGTTGGTCATATCCAACAATAAATGAAAGTGTTGAAATGATGTTCAGAAGAGCTCGGGGCTCATGGAGCTCATTGTCTTCTGAGCATAAGGGTAAAACCCCGAAAAAAATTGTATCCAAGTAAGCCACCCTAAGCGAGATTCAAACTCGCGACCTGTTGAATGTGAGGCAGACACATTACTACCATACTATCCAGGCGGGCTAGAACCTTAATTGTTGCACATAGCGACGAGTTTCTGAAGGATTTGACTGTGGTTTTAGGCTAATGTGTACCCTCATTTCCATTCTACTTGAAAGGAAGCAAATAATAAGAACAATTATGCTAATATTTATTTCCATTAGCATAATGTAGATGAAAGAATTATCTTTTATAAGAATAGTGTGTATTTGGAATAGAGAATGTTATGTGAATGGAGTAATTTTTGTAAATATACAGTTTGTTATGTTGTTTTTATTTGCGATTACAAATAAAGTAATTTATAGCCATAAATGTTGGATATTTTATACCTAATTCTTAACTTATTTTCATCTCCTAAGAATTACGTTCCGATGTAAATATATTTCCCCCTAAACTGTGAGAAAGTTGCTTGTATGTGTCCTATAGACAGGCTATGTTGCTGATGGTCAGAGCGAAGTATCTGCTATAACTTGTAGGTCACGCGATAGGTGTAGAGGTAATAAAATATTTTATATCCCCAGTAGGAGGCAAACATTTTCTGAATCTGTTTGCGGGACGCTAAGAGATTACTGAAGCCGTGCCCAGCAGCGCTACCCACTTGCGATCTTTCAACTAACCTTTGATTTGATTTTATATGGGTATGGCTTTTACATGTTTTCGCCAAACCATATTTCTAAAGATAATGTGAAATCCATTACATCTGCTGCTACTCACTAAAGAAATGGAAGTACCCACACACGCTGAGAGCTCAATGTAAGCAATGCATACAGGTTTATGCATTTTTCGACCAGCGAGGATTCTATTCATCGCTGTACTCTGAAACGAGATAGCTATGAAATTCTTTCTCTGTTCTTCTACTAGGAAAAATGGCTCCTTGGTAACGTGTGAAGCTTGCACACGGAAGATCCCGTGTTCGATTACCGTTGGACCGTTCTAACCTTAGGTTTTTTTTGCGGTTTTCCCAGGTTGGTAGGCGAATGATGTAATTTATGTAATGTAACGAATTTTCCTATACTCCATTCCTATTAGTTCGTCATGCTTAAGCGTAGGAGGATCAGGCATGTGGACAGTGTGGCTAGAAGGAATTATCTTTAAATAATCTGTCCTGAAATCCGTTGAGACGAACCCTCAACGAGACCTTTTCTTGGCACGGGAGGCTTGTGTAGGATTTGACACCTGGAAACGTTAGGAATCCCACCTACATCAAGCATTCCTTCCCGGATATGATCATCCTCTAAGTCCTTTGCTTCACTCCTTCCTCCCGAAGGTTCAGTAGGTACTAACATGCATAAAACGTGGTCCATCATAGTATGGAACTGTTTCTGTTGGTGGTGACAAAACTAACTCTCGCGTGAGGTTCTCTGTTTTCCGAAATTAATTTTGTCCTTGGATAAGCAGGGTGCTTTACCTCTCCTAAGGTATGGCCACATTGCCGAAGGTTGACTTAAACCTTATACTTTCATGCTACACTGTCGTTTTCTTAATATTCCTTATTGTCATTTGTAACACTTTACTCTTCGCCTCCATGTCGCAGATCAAAGACCTCATAAAGATAAATGCAGCTCTCGTCCAGTTTTACGACATGCAAACAATTCTTCACCCCTTACTCTAGAAGCCCAAATGTAATTGGTTTAGCTTTTTCTTGCGTATCACCCTTTCAATTCACATAGATTATAAACATCCTCCTTGCTTGGTTTTAGTTCCTATTTTTTTTTTTTTTTACAGGCCAACTACATAGATAACTGACCCCGGTGAGTGGAGCTTATAGGAAATCTTACGGAGGGAAAGTTATAATTGCGAACTAGAGCAATGGACCACCTTTTATGCAGGACAGTGTACAATATCCTCTTATATACATCCGGACCGAAATCCTCTTCCGCATTTATTCTACTCTAGTTCCGTAATCCGAAACTACATTGACATATTTTTGGAGGCTCTAAGCTGTAACTGGTATGAAGACAATAATGAATATATGTTTTACCAATTGAATCTTAAACTACAAATCTCATTCCGTATTTTTTACTCAAATAAAATCTCAATAAGACCATAGCCAGTTTTCTTTAGAACAATTTTTGCCGATGTATTGGGGCTACTTTGATACAGCCTTTGTTTTCTCGGCAGTTCAGAGTAGCTCACCGTAGGTACTTATCTTATCATAGATACCAATTTTTCTTTTAAAAATATTTTATTGTTGCAATCCTATTCAAAAAGTTCTAAAATGTTTTAATAATTTCCGAAACGGACCAAATCACAAACATTATTTTAATATTAAATAAACTTAAAGCCCTTAAGGGCCTTTTCAAGATCTTTATTACATTAATTTTTGTATGCATAACTCCCAGGCTTCTTACACCGTCTAATCACTTTAATAACGTGCAGCTTGTTTGCTAGCAGGAAACTGACTGCAGAATTGGGTATTTAATTATAATTCGAAACACAAGGTCTTCAGATTTATTCGCGCAAGATGTCAATACTAGGTAGTGAGTTTATCATGCATTGCCTTTTGCAGAGGACTAGCGAACGACGAGTAGAAGAGTGGACGTCAACGGTTTCGAGGTCAACTTAGTGAAATTGTATCGTATCTTTCCAATATATACATTTGTAACATTCGTTTGTGTCTCGTAAACGCGCAGTCGCAGCATTTATGCTGATAGGTAACTCACATTATTAGACGGTTATGGTGAGGTGTTAATAGCACAACTTCCCCATTACAATAAACGCTTGTTCATACTCTTTACAACAGTAAATAAAAACTGACCTACACGGAATAAATTAAAAAAAAACTCAACAACTAAGGAACGCACAAAATGCCCTGTTGAAAAATAGTTCTGAACCTCCAGTACATCAATTTGTTTAGAGATCGGCAATGCATGCAGTTCAAAAACTCAATTCTGCATCTCCCCTTTGAGACAGGGGCACTTACTGGACTAATAATGATCCTCTGGCGCTAAAAGCCGAATAAATCTGAAGACCCTGTACCACATCCATTGTTTTTAAAGCAAAACCAAATGTGTTTCTAAGCGTTAAACTTGCCGCAAATTGAAACTGTAAAGCCCCAGTTCTATATATATATATATATATATATATATATATATATATAAAACAAACAAAAGACCTCCTCAAGTAAAAGTAGTTTATGGTACTCTACTACCATTCCACGGATTTGACTTGCTTTTCTGTTTTGGATAATAGAGATTCTTCCTCCCCAGAGTGTTTACCGGATGCACTCTCTCTTTTTCCTCTCATTGTGCAAAATTGTGCTGCTTTGGAATATATATTTTCTTCCTTTCTTATCAAATGCTGAAAACAATTCTGTAAATATTTATTTTACTTTTCTAAGATTCTACTTTTAGTTCAGTTCTTAATATCTTAATTTCTTATTCGTTATAATCTGGAACCAAAATGGCAGACGATTATACCCTCCTCATTTGCACAACAGTTCCGAAATCCTCCGCGGTAACTAGAGAAAAAGAGGAAAATATGGAGCTATAAAAGAAGCAAATAGTTTCCTATCGTTTTAGTGCAAAATATTGGACTGATTTTCAGAAATATCATTACAATCTACTTGCTCACAGCTCTTTTGTTTAACATAGAACCTAGAATGCATAGCAGAGGCTAGCTGTTCTTCCATTTTCAACAATTCACAAAGTAATGAAATATATAAGCCATGTCATTTTGATTACTAGTAAATAGCATTCGGAAATTACGCCAGTTTTGTTGTCGCGGTTATATGTCCGTTGCAAAAAGTTGCTTTGCCTCCGTTCATATTACCGTCAGAGTACTGAGGCAAATTAGCGAAAATGACTCATTAAATTGGCAAATTACGCCGCTAGGAAATATCGATATACGCTACGAGACAAAACCTATGTATGCAAGCGTGGACAGGTTTCCGCTCTTGTATGCATTTAAAATTGATGTGTACGGCGTACGACATATTTTCATTTTAGTTTCGAACATACAACAGCAATAAAACATTCAGCACGTTTTAACCAGATTTTTCTATACTTCTGTTTTATTACTTTCTCTACACATACTAGGCACATAGTTATAGAGAAGATATTATATTCCACTCAAAAACTCGAAATGAAGATTTCACCGGAAATATATATTATAAGGCCCTCTAAATCCCAAAAGAGCATTTTTAGAAAAATGTTCGTTTGTGTATGTCTGTACCATAGCTCAAAACTAAAAGTCCCTTTGTTATTTACTATCAAGAAAACTCCCCCACCCCAACTTCCCTTTACATGGAAAAAATTTCGAAAAATTTGCTTTTCTCAAAAAAAGGCTCTAACACTTTTGATAAAATTCTCTTATATTTAAGATATTACATGATATATATCTTGAATTTTCTGGGAATAGCCTCTGAACATCTCTTTATTCAAGATAAATTTTTCTGAATTTTGCATAACTAGTATACTGTAACTGATAGGCAAAAACTTACTACACAAAAAATGCAGATCTCATTGCAACACACAATTTATGTCATATATATTTTTTTCGTGGAGTTGACCATTTTCGAGATATTCCTTGTTATTGGTTTCAGTTTTAAAATATATAAACTTAGCTCATACGGGAATTTGACAGCTCTCTGGTCACACAAAGAAACGGAATTCAATCTCCTAGTAACCACATTTTAAAACAATGACTGTTGGTTTAGCCTAGTGCATTTCCTTATTTCTCTCCTACTAATAAGGAACTAAGAGATATTACCGTTTCTGCTAGCTGATGTTTATCTCGATTAGCATGAGATAAAAGGATAAACGTATTAATAAATATTTGCTACAGAGATGTATAGAGATAATCGTATGAAAGGACACATCACATTTTTTCAAGAAATAATAGACCCTTTTTTATGCATTTATGTGGATGTATGTACTTACTTTTGCGAAAGATTATTTTTACTTTCTCTATTCGTACTATGTACATAGTGATTAGAGAAGGTATTGATTGCACTCCATCAAAAAATTCGATACCGAGATTTCACCGGAAATATATGTTTTAGGGTCCCCTGTATCCAAAAAGGGTATTTTCAGAAAAAGGTCCGTGTGTGTGTGTCCGTGTGTCTGTGAACACGATAACTCAAAAACGAAAAGTCGGTAAAATACCAAACTTGGTACTTAAGTTTAGTATCTTCCAGGGATGCGACACGAAGATTTTGAGAAAAATCCCCCCACCCCAAACTACCCTTTACATGGAACTTTCTTCGAAAATTTTGATTTTGTAAAAAATGGCTCTAACGATTTTGATTAAAATATCGTATATTAAAGTTATTTACCTGACAAATAAAATGTATATTTTGAATTTTCTGGGAATAGCCTCTGAAGACTACTTTATTCTGGATGAATTTTTCATAAACCGTAAGAGATGGACAAAAACTTAACCAACAAAAAATGTAGAACACGTTAAAACGCACAATTTATGTTATATACATTATTTTCGTGGAGATGATCGTTTTTGAGATATTCCTTTTTCTTGGTTTCAGCTTTGAAAAACATATTTTTCTCATGCAGGAATTATTCAACTCCTGTCCATACAAACAAAGGAACATCAGTCCTATAGCAACCAGCTTTTGGCTTTCACTTTAAACTATGGTACTCCCTTATTTCGCTTCTACTTATAATAAAGCAAGAAATAAGACTATTTCTGCTATTTTTTCTCGATTAGCATGAAATAAATAAAAGATAAGCTTATTAATATAAATTTGTCACAGAGATATAGAGAAAGTCATGTGAATGGAACACATCAGATTTTTATACATTATTGTTAATGGAAGATAAACTTTCATTATATACTTGCACATTTCATTGTAGATATAAGAATACAGTAATCCAACACGATAGTCAAATCCTTTCAAAGTGATTCCCTGTGTGAGAGCTTTGAAATGTTTACTTTTTCTAGCCCGTATGTACATTGTGGATAGAGATGTTGAGATTTCAACGGCAATATGCCTTTGCGGTCCTCTGAGTCCGAAAAAAAAAAAAATGTTTAGAAAAAAGATCCGTATGTGTGTATGTGTGAGTCTGCATAGCTTTAAAACGAAAATACCATTAAATACCAAACTGGGTATTTATGTTTAGTATCTCCCAGGAACGGTGCACGAAGATTTTCAAGAAAATTCTCCTACCACAAGCCATCCTTAAAATGGAATCATTTTTGAAAATGATTTTATCAAAAATGCCTCTAATGATTTTTATTAACATGCCATGTGTTAAAGCTATTTACATAGCAATTAAAATATTATTTTGAACTTTTTGGGAATAGCTTCTGAACACCTCTTTATTCTGAACGAATTTTGCAGAATGTTGCTTAACGGTTAAACCGTAGGAGATACAAAAAAGTGGATGTCATTAAAACCATAATTTATGTTGTATATCTTTTCATGTAGAATTTACATTTTCGAGATTTTTTTCGTTATTGGTTTCAATTTTAAATTACCTAAATTTTCTCATACAGTACCACACAAAGCGAACCAAACCTCAATTGTTTTACATGACGACCAGCTTTGCTAAAAGATTTGACTATCGTTTTACCCTAATGCATTCTCTTTTTCCTTCTACTTATAAAGAAGCTAGAAATAAGACCAATTCTGCTAATGTTTATCTCGATTAGCATGATTTATATAAAATAATAATCTTTACTAACAATAGTTTGTATATGGAATAGCTAGAGAATGTTATGTGACTGTAGCATTACAGATTTTTTTCTCTTTGGATGATCGTAAAATAGAGAAAGAAACAAAAGAGAAACGAAAATTGAGTTGCTACTGGAAAAGAGTATAAAGTATTTGAAAATTCAAAATCAACAACAAAGCGCCGAGCGGGTAGGTTCTGTGCCCACATTCAGGAGGTGCTGGATTCAAATCCCATGGGCTGACCAATTTCATAGTTTCCTTCTGTGGCTAAGGTAAATACCAAATTGGATATTTAATCCCGCATCCCAAACTTCCACCTTCAGTCTAAAACGATAGCAAACCTCAAAATAGATCGGAATTAAGATTGCGCTGCCATCTATCCATACATTATGGTGTTAGCAATAACCTGGACTCCTGCATGACACACTAACTCTATCTGCTGTCACGCAGCTAAGTAGTACGTATGGTGTGAGGAGATGAGACCTTAAAATGCTATCTGCACTTTGTCATCTGACTACAGATGACACTATCTGATTACGGATTGTACTAGAGCTAGACTGAACGGCGCTCTTAAACACCATCTGCTAAGTGAAGATAGTGTAGTTCGGGTATGATAACCTTAAAAGGCTACTATTCACCACATACCATCAACTGTTGTCCTCCGTAGTATAGGTAGCGGTTGACATGCTAGCCTCATATACCCAAGGTCATGCGTTCAAACCCGGTGAAGGTCGACGCATTTTTTTTTTTTTTTTTTTGTTCGGCGTAAAAATTCTTAGCATGGCTTCCTTCGGAAAGAAAGTGAAGCCGTTGGACCTGTGTCGTAGATTTACGGCACGCAAAAGAACCTCAAGCCTGCTAAAGAGAATTCTGAGCAAAATTAAGCAGTCTTTCACGCCCAACATTAAGTGGGGCGCGAGAACCACAGCAGTTAAAGAACGTCCATAAATAAAACCCCATTTCCATTTCCAATGAGGTAACTTACCACAAAGTTCCGTTGCGACATGAACAAGTTGTTAAAGCGAAGTAAAATATAATAATATAATTAAAAACAAAAAACAAAGAATATTTCGGCAATCTTAATGCCTCAAAGAAGCTTAAGGTAACGTAAATCGCAAGCTTTAATGGGATTTCAATTTTTTTGTGTATCAAGAAGTTGTTCACTCATCCGATGGATGGTATAGGGTTAAGTTCAACGTTTCCAGATTATAAAGAAGGAGAAATTGGAGAGGTGAGACAGTGGTGAAAAGAATTGAAATATCAGCTCATCAATGGTATGGCCATGTTAGAAGAATGGATGAGGGTAGGTGGCTAAGAACTTTTTACACCTGGTCGTAGAGGGAAGCTGGGCAGGTCAAGAGTAACTCGGAGAAGAGAGATCTTTAGATTGATGAGTGATAAATGTCTTTAGGAGAATGATTGGATTGACCGTGAAGAACGGCAATTGGGAATACAATATAACTACTGAAAAATGGAGAACCCTTTATAGTTAAAAGCAAGTGAGATTTGGTCTATCTCTTACGGTTTATCAATTAATAGGAAGAAGTCATTCAGAATGAAGAGGACTTAAGAGTCTTGACATAAGTACACCAATGACGACTTACAATGTAAGTCCTTTAGTCTTGGATATTAACAAGATCTGTGATATTGTTATTTTATACAAACCGTGTATAGGATAAGGTTGGAAAGGAAGGATTAGAGTGAAAAAATCTTATGTGTTACATTCATATGACTTTCTCTACATTCCTGTAACAACTTATTGTTAATAAGCTTATACTTCTGTTTACTTCATGCTAATCGAGGTAAACATTAGCCGAAACTGGCTTATTTCTTAGTTCCTTACAATAGAAGGGAAATAAAGGAATACACTAGGCTAAACCGACAGTCAAATCTTTTAAAATGTGGTTGCTATGGGATTGAAAGCGGTAGTAGCGCAGCTGCTTACCAAGCGGGGATACCGGAGTTCGATTCCCGGTACCGGCATGGGGATTTTTCCCCCGCTGGGAAACTTGGTCCAGTGTACACTCAGCCTCGTGAGGTCCCTAAGGGGCAAATTGAGGAGCTACTTGATGAAGTAGCAATTCCAGGTCATGAGGACCGCATTAACTCGCCGGGGGCGCTGACCACGTCTCACCCTCCAATACTGCACCCCATTCATGATGTCTGTCATGGACTGAGATGGACGCAGGGACTGGGCGGTAGGCCAAGGCTCCTTATGAGCTGTCGTGCCATGGAGTTATTACGTAGGATTGAAATACGTTTCATTACGTGGTCAAAAGTTGACCATTTCCCGAATGAGAAAGTATTTTAAAAATGAAACCAATAACAAGGAATATCTCGAAAACAGCCAATTGCATGAAAAAGATGTATATAACATAAGTTGTGGGATTTAAGGAGATCTACATTTTTCTGTAGTAAGTTTTTGTCTATCGCTTACGGTTTACCAGTTGTGCAAATTTCAGGAAAATTCATCCAGAATAAAGGAAGTCAAGATATAAATTTTATTGGTCATATAAATATCTTAAATATAAGAGATTTTAATTAAAATCGAGCTCTTTCTGAGAAAACCAAAGTTTTCGAATTTTTTTCAAGTATAGTGCAGTTGGAGTTGGGGGGATTTTCTAGAAAATCGTCTCGTTGCATGCTTGAAAGATACTGAACTAAATATCAAGTTTGGTATTTAACGAACTTTTCATTTTTCAGCTGCACCCCCCCTGACATACAGACTCAGGCGAACATTTTCTAATTTTTCTTTGCATTCAGGGAGTCCCAAAACATGTATTTCCGGTGAAATCTCGGTATAGAACTTTTTGGTGCAATACTATACCTTCTCTATACACTGTGTACAAAGCACGTGTAGAGAAAAAAAAGTGCAATGCTATAGCCGAAATTTTAAGTACGAAACTTCGATCTCTGTCCGGTTGCTAAAACCAGCAGTTACAATACCAAATTTTGATTATCGCCTTGTCAACCCTGTCCTATACCCAGATAGTGTGAAAGAACAATCAAGTCCCATGTTATGCAGAGTTTTTAATATAGAGAAACTCTAAACTTCCACTCAGCAATCGGAAAACTCAAGTTCATAAGACCATTTTCTTAACAAAAATGAAAAAAAAAAAAAAAATCTCATGTGTACCGTTCACATGACTTTCTCCATATCCCTGCAGCAAATAATTCTTAAAAAGCCTATACTTCTATATACTTTATGCTAATCAGAAAAAATGAGCAGAAATAGTCTTATTACCCGCTTCCTTGTAAATTGAAGCGAAATAAGGGAAAACCGTAGGTTAAAGTGATAGTCAAAAGCTGGTTGCTATGTCAATGAAGTTCCGTTGTTTATATGGATAGGAGTTGACAAGTTCCTGTATGAGAAAAGTATACGTTTTTCATAGCAGAAACCAAAAATAAGGAATATCACAAAAACGACGAACTCCACGAAAAAAATGTATATAACATAAATTGTGTGTTTTAATGTGCTCTACATTTTTTGTTTAGTAAGTTTTTGTCCACCTCTTACGGTTTAGCAGTTATTCAAAATTTAGTAAAATTCATCCTGAATAAACTACTCTTCAGAAGCTATTCCCAGAAAATTCAAGATATACATTTTATTTACCATGTAAATATGTTTAATATCCGAAATTTTAATCAAAATCGTTAGAGCCATTTTTGAGAAAATCAAAATTTTCGAAGAAAGTTCCATGTAAAGGGTAGTTTGGGGTGGGGGGAGTTTTCTCAAAATCTTCGTGTCGCATCCCTGGAAGATACTAAACTTAAATACCAAGTTTGGTATTTTACCGACTTTTCGTTTTTGAGTTATCGTGTTCACAGACACACGGACACAAACACACACACACACACACACACGGACCTTTTTGTAAAAATTCTTTTTTTGGATATTGGGGACCCTAAAACATATATTTCCGGTGAAATCTCGGTATCGAATTTTTGGGTGGAGTGCAATATTTTCTCTATACACTATGTACATAGTGCGTATGGAGAAAGTAAAAAAAAAAAAAAATCGAATGAGTAAGAAAAATAGGTCTCCAATTTTTGGACTGACTTGTATTTTAGCTCGAACAATCACCAGGCTGTAAGTAGCGGGTTTTCTTTTCAGCGTCGGATATCTTTACGATCTTAGGTATTCACATGTCCAGTTGGCACGTTACAATGTTCGTGCCAGGAATGTCCATAGCAGCGTACGTGCACTATGGCACGTCAAGTTCATTCTTTACGCGCGTAGAGCCGGGAGTAAGCAATAAATCAACAATTCCTGGTACTTCTTAAAAACAACATATCGTCACTAGTTGATTGTGTTTGAAGCCTTCCAGTTGTTTTCTTAGACCATGTCTTCATTACCAGAATCTCTCGGATATGCCTAAGGCCCGACACACACATTACAATATATTTACCTGTCAGGTAAACCTGCACAGGTAAACCGGAAAGGTATACACACATACTACGATAGACCAGTAGACTTTAACTCATTCGAGAGAAGGCGAGCAAACACATAGACGACACGATGGCCTTAATTTCTTTTTTTAGTGTCATAAAGTGTAAAAAGAAGCGAAAACGCAAAATCTGGTGTAAAGACTGGTTTACAAAAAAAAATGTACACCCTCATACAAGATTATAAAAGGACTATTTAACTCTTTTATTTATAACTTATTATATTATTATATATTATTATGTAAAATAATAATTAATGACTTAAAGAGGCGGACCAACGCTCTCTACTCAAGGAACTAGCCACAACTAACCTAAAACCTGCACAGCTGTGTCGGAGAGACTCTCACTAGGTCTACACGCCCACACGCAGATAGAAAGAGTTGAATTTGATTCTTCTCCAGTCGCCTTCGCAGGTCGCTACGCCTATAGTAGTTCGGCCTGTAGCGGCTGGTGTACACGTTCCGCTTTACCTGTACAGGTAAACCTCACCTGTAAACCGGAACGAGTGTGCCAGGCTTAAGGCTTTTTTGCTTTCGTAATCCAGTTCAAGAGTGAATTGTCTTCGTGATCGAGTGGTCAAAGAGCTGACTTCTCACCAGGAGATCCCAGGTCCGATTCCCGGCTGGGACTGGACATTTTTCTTTAAACTGAATTATCCCCCACAGAGTCTAGAAGTATGCATGTGCGTGTTTAATGATAAAAAATATGACGTGTTCCATTCATATGACTTTCACTAACTGTTACACAAACAAACCTTCCTTATAAAAGATTATTCTTTTTTCTTCGTTATGCTAATCAAGATAAACATTGCCAGAATTGGTCTTCTTAATTGCTTCTTTGTAACTAGAAGGAAAATAAGGGAATGCGCTAGGCTAAAGCGATAGACACAGCTTTTGAAACCTTCGCTAAGTGAAACAATTGAAATTCAGTTCTCTTTGCTTGCTAGGAATAAACTAAACAGAGACAATAAGAAAGATGTCTTGAGAAAAGTATCTTAAAATTGAAATCAATATGTAAGACATAAATTGTGTTTTATCGAGATTTACAGTTTGTTACGTTTTAACTACTACTATATACAATTCTACAAAACTCATCCAGAATAAAGAGATCTTCAGAGGCTATTCCCAGAAAATTCAAAATATACGTTTTATTTTTTATGTATATTTCTTTAATATTGTGTATTCTATTCAAAATCGTTATAGCCATTTTTGAGAAAAACAGCATTTTTAATTTTTTTTTCATGTAAAGGTTAGTTTATGGTGGGGGACTTTCTTGAAAATCTTTGTGTCGCGTTCTTGGAAGATAAATTTGGTATTTAACGGTTTTTCGTTTTTGGATTGGTAAGTGAGGGGTGAATTGAGTAAAATTAAACAAAGGTCCTTCCTCACAAAAAAAAAAAAAATTGCTCAAAATTCAAACTTTTAAGAACAAATGAACACATTTGTCCCATTAACAATACACAAAATACATAATACACACATGGACCTTTTTCTAAAAATGCTCTTTTTGGAATCGGTGGACCTCAAAACATATAGGTACCTGTTTCCGGTGAAATATCGACAGCAAAGTTTTGGATAAAATATAATACCTGCTCTAGCTACTATGTATGTACATAGTGAATAGAGAACTGGTATTCCACGCAGAAATTGATATCGAGATTTCACCGGAAATAATATTTTGGGACACCACAAAAAAATGATTCTAGAAAAATCTCCGTGTGTGTACGTGTATATAGATAGCATAGCTCAAAAACGAAAAGTCAATTATATACCAAACTTGGTATTTTAAATTCAGTATCTTCTAAGAAAGCGACACGAAAACTGTAAAAAAAAAAAAAAAAAAATCCCTGCACCCAAACTACCTTCACGTGGAACATTTTTCGAAAAATTTAATTTTATCAAAAACGGTTCTTAAAGATTTTGATGAAAATATTATGTTTAAGATATTTTCATGAGACACGAAATTTACATCTTTAATTTTCTGGGAATAGCCTCTGAAGACCTCTTCATCTGGAGAAAAGTTTAAATAGTTTAAAAAAATCTACTCGTGTCAAAAGTTTTTTTGCTCTTCTTGCCATGCTTTAAATTTATTTCTGATATAAAGAATTGAATAATTATGATAATGTTAATTGTTTTCTCACAGAAACCGTGTTTAGGACAGGAGTTCGATAGGTAGAGTCAGACTGAAAAATTCAATGTTATAGCCGGGATTTGAAACACGGATCTTCCGGTTACTAGTTGGTTGCTCTACCCCTAAACTACAATGAGAACATGCTGGCATTGAATTGAATTTCTCAGCTGACTCGCAAGTTCCCCGGTAAACCACAGGGTGATCTCAAATTATAGGTATTTTTAAAAACATTCAATTTATTCCATGTACTTTTTTTCGTAGAGTTGCCCGTTTCTGAGATATTCCTTATTGGTTTCAGTTTTAAAATACTTAAACTTTTTTCGTATAGGAACCTGGCAACTCCTGTCCGTGTAAAGAAATGGATTGCAGTCATATAGCAACTGTCTTCTAAATGATTTGACTATTGCTTTAGCTTAAATATGTTTTCTTATTTCGCTTCTACTTACAAGGAAGCGAGTAATAAGGCACGTTTATCTTGATCAGCAGGAAGTAGGCAGAATAATAAGCTTTATAACAATTTGTTACAGAAGTGTAGAGGAAGTCATGTGACTGGAACACTTCAGATTTCTTCATATAAGAATGATCCTGAATTAGGTTGAATGCAATATTCAATTTTAAAAATTAATTTAACAAAAGTGCCACTACTGCAACTTCTACGATGTAGTTGCTCAGCTGAACATTTTAACATCATTCGTCAATAATTTCTGCATTTTGTCTCTCTTGAACTATAGCGGAAAAATTATGATTCATATAAAACTACAACAAGGCATCGTCTGTTTCATAATTTCAATATAGCGATAGTTAAAATTGCACGCATTATTTCACAGATGTTCAAATGAAGTTAATATGGTATTCGTATCATAAGCTCATCAAATAAATATGCATTCCAGATAGTCACATTCTAATTGGTATTTGCGAGGTACATATGCCGCAGCATTTAATTAATCCTGTTCCCCTAGCAGACAGTATCACTCAGTTAGAAAACTGTCGCTTATTTCTTCTTGTTTTTATGTAGCTCCGTTTCAGCTCTATATCGAGGGCTTTAACTTGAGAAGCAGCTGATGGTGTTTGTAATGTTGCTCTACGAAATGTTCTAACGTTGATTTTTACTTTCTCTACGCGTACTGTGTACATAGTGTTTAGAGAAGAAGGTATTGCATTCCACTCAAAAATTTGATTCCGGGAATTCACTGGAAGTATACGTTTTAGGGTCCCGTGTATCCAAGAAAAGCATTTTTAGTAAAAGGTCCATGTGTGTGTGTGTGTGTGTGTGTGTGTGTGTGTGTGTGTGTGTGTAAAAATGTGGTGTGTTATTTAAGGACGCTCTTTAACTACTGTGGCTTTCAGCGTCCCATTCTAAATTGGGCGTGAAATACCGCTTATTTTGCTCAGAGGCCTCTCCATCAAGCTTGAGGTTCTTTTACATGCCGTAAATCTATGACACGGGACCAACGGCCTTACTTCCATTCCGAAGGAAGCCATGCTAAGGAATTTTGCACGCGAAAAAATCCATCATCTGCCCGGGTTTGAACCCGCAACCTTGGGTATATGAAATTAGCATGGTAACCATTACACCACGGAGGGCGACTGTGTGTGTGTGTGTGTGTGTGTGTGTGTGTGTGTGTGTGTGTGTGTGAACACGATAACTCAAAAATGAAAAGTCGGTAAAATTGGTATTTAAGTTTAGTATCTTTCAGGGACGCGATACGAAGATTTGAGAAAAATCCCGCCACCCTAAATTACCCTTTACACGCTAAAAGTTACGAAACTTCTGATTTTCTAAAAAATGGCTATCAGT
This sequence comes from Hymenopus coronatus, assembly GCA_030762935.1. Lineage (NCBI taxonomy): Eukaryota > Metazoa > Arthropoda > Insecta > Mantodea > Hymenopodidae > Hymenopus > Hymenopus coronatus. The sequence continues at coordinate 91,102,720 of CM060896.1, forward strand.
TTTGATTAAAATACCCTATATTAAAGATATTTATATGGCAAGTAAAATGTGTACTTTGGATTTTCTGGGAATAGCCTCTAAAGACCTCTTTATTCTGAATGAATTTTCCTGAATTTTGCGTAACTGGTAAACCGGATGAGATAGACAAAAACGTATTACACAAAATATGTAGATCACGTTAAAACCAAAATTTATGTCAAATACTTTTTTTTTCTTCCGTGGAACTGACCACTTCTGAGATATTTTTATGTGTTTTAGATTAAAATACTTAAACTTTTCTCACACGGAAAGTTGTAGATTCCTGGCCCTGCATAGAAACGGATTTCAAACACATGGCAACCAGCTCTTTAAAGATGTTTTAGCCTAGTGTATTCCCTTATTTTTCTTCTACTTACAAGAACAAGTAATTAAAAGAATTTTGCTCATGTTTATCTCGATTATCATAAAGTAGACAGAAGAATATTCTTTTTAACAATAATTTGTTACAGCGATGTAGAGAAAGTCATGTTAATGGAGCACATCAGATTTTTTTTTACAGTAAGTTGTGAAAATAAAGTATTGAAACACACATGGGGAAAGGGATAATAAACCCATCGCTCCAATTCCCTATCGACGTATATGTCCTTGTTCACTCGTAACAGCAAACTACGTACAAACAACCGTGACGGTCGGTGTGGGGTAGAACAGCGATATGAATAGGATAGAATACGGTCGGAAAAGAGGTTATTGTACTTATGCCCAATGAGGGGTCGCCCCAAGAGTGAAGGGGGAGGTCGGGCGGCCGGAATCAAGAGCAATAGCACAGCAATGACAGGATCCCTACAGCTTCTAAATTGAAGCTCTCGGACAGACAGAAAGGCCCCCGCTTCAAATAGAGTTCAACGTCCCCGCCAGAAACGGTGTACATTCCGGCAACCAGCCGAAGTCGGAGGACGGAGATAGTCACTTTGAACATCCACGCCGTACCGAGCACCATCACCGACGCTTCCAAACTTGAAAGAAACCAACGGGAGAAGGATGAATGAAATGAAAATGGAAACGAGATGGAAGGACAGGTAATTCTGAAGAGGAAAGAAACCTACAAAGCATTCGCCTTGCTACCCGAGGGACCCCCCCCCAAAAAAAAAAAAACCATAGGTCAAAAAAACCATTCGGTCCGGACGAAACCACCTGAGCCATCGCTCTCAGTACTGACTTCAAAACTTGGGAAAATGGTTATTTTTATATTCAGGATGGCAAAGAAGCTGCTTTTGTATTGTAGGAAATGGGGGATTGGCCATGTGAAACATAATATCAGACGGCTTTTCACGCACCACATGCAAATAATTAGGTCTATGGCACCATCAATTTGCACATATTTTATTTGTTTAGATTCCTTGGAAACCACTACAGAGAATCTGAAGGAAGTTCGAAAAGCTGTTATGGAATAAAACATACGACTATTTTCTAATACTTTGCAATTGGAATTAATTGCGTTTCAAATTAATATCCATATAAAACCAAGGGAAACCAGGGCGTGCTACTCTGCTGAATATTGCCAATGGACATATACGCCAACTTAAGAGAGGCCGGATTGTGCACACTTTGGTTCATTATAAATGTGCGAATTCTATTTTCGACGCTGAATTATTCTAAATCTCCTATGTGCTCCAGATTAAACGATGACATCCCAGCATCAATATTACGTCTTCCTACGAGCGTTATCCAGCCTGAAATAGACAATGTATTGTCACGCTGAGGGTGCCAGCAGTCCACTATCCACACTGAGGCGGGAACTTCTTCCCAGCAATCCAATTATTGTCACGCTGAGGGTGCCAGCAGTCCACTATCCACGCTGAGGCGGGAACTTCTTCCCAGCAATCCAATTATTTCAATTATAGAGTTTTTATATCAATTATCTGCGTTTATTTTAACTTATAACATTTCAATAATTCAAAATCTTCTCGGGCTTATAGCCAGGTAAAAACTTGGCTTGACACCAACGTTTCGAAGAAGTGCATCTTCCTCGTCTTCAGGGTGAACTGAAGACGAGGAAGATGCACTTCTTCGAAACGTTGGTGTCAAGCCAAGTTTTTACCTGGCTAGAAGCCCGAGAAGAATTTGAATTAACACGTCGCCAGGAAAGCTTCAGTTCTTATTTCAATATAATTTAAGATATTTCATTTGTATGTAATCCCATAGAATAGAATATTTATGATGATTGCATCTTTGGACCTGAAATGTTTTTGTGAGGAAATATAAGTAGAAAGGTCTATCTTTTTGCAGGTTATTTCGGAAGATGGTGAAGTCAGCTTTGTTAGGAAAAATGTACCATTAGGGGTTTGCCATTGTGTTCCAAACGTTCCTTACAGCGCGTGAAGTTAGGAAATACAAGGAGAAATTCCGAGTACTTACCACGTCAACGGGGTACATAAAGTTCGGCCAATAGTAAGCCGACAACTTACAAATTGCCGGGAAATTGAGAGTTACACGCGAAAGGTTCGTCCAATAATAAAGTAATTTTAAGGACAAAACTAACTAGAGTATAGATGTTGGTGTCCAGGAGGCACTGACCTTCTCTGCCTATGGTCAGATGTGCTCTAGTGATTCAGTGACGGCAAAGACCGAAAAAGCGCGCCATAAAACGAGAATATAATCGTGTGCTTGTAGACTACAAAAAGTGGAATTTGCATATGAACGAGTGCAGAGTAAGACGTTGAAGTGTGCATCCATGAAATTGCGCGTTGTTAGGCATTGTTCCCTAAAATATACGCGTGGGATTGAATTGCAGCATCCTCAAAACGTGCCCAGGTTGACATACGCCACATTAAAATGTACAAGCGCCAGTGTCATTTCTATACTTCACACCCTTTAAAAGGCCCAAGTCTCTTAAAATTCAGCAATGCGTACGAGAAACATCCAAGCGGCCAGGAGGAAAGAAGAGTGAGGCGAAGTCGACGGGGATCCGATGAGCTCCGGCCTCAAGGCCCGAGCAGGTACGTGCCAGCAGTGGAAGGTACTGCCGTACCCTTTAACAATACAGAAAGTTAAAACTCCGTTCACGCACCACTGCGTGGTTGACAGGCTGAAAGTGTGTGCATATGCCACTAACGAGTGACAACTGGTTGCAGTGCAATGGGAAGTGGAAGGAGAATGAAGGCATACAACCCCTCCTGAAGTAGTTCCCCATCCCTGTATTAAACACTAAGTTTATTTTTGTATTCATATTCAGCTAAGAAGCATGAATGGATTTCAAATCTAATTTCTAAGAGTTTTAAAGCTCGGAACTCAATTTGTATACACATATGCTACATTGCCTATGTATACACATACGTAAGTTTCAACTCTGTAGCTTTAATAGTTCTGTGATTATCAACCCTTTTTGTGAATAAAAAAACATATCTAAATCTATCTCCTTCTGCAATTTTAATCCAATGAGGCCAAAATCGAATTGTGTGATTTTTTTGCCCTTTTTGCTCTCATGCCATATACTTACCTTATTTCTTATTTAATGAACCATTCAATATATCAAAAGTATTTAGTTTCATTTGTAATAATGCTTGAATATCCAGTGCAATTTTCAGCCTGCTGCATAAAAATTGTAAGAGAAGTTAGCTTTTAATTACAGCAAAATGCTAAAATATGAAATGGGAGAAAATTAAGTTTAAGGATTACATGTGAAGGACATTTAAAGGGTGTAGCGTTTTAAAATGATACATTTTTACAAGTTACAAGAGTCATAGTGCCATAAAACTTAGGATATACGTAAAACAAGACTAATAGCCTTGATTTTTGCGAACGAAAAGGTCGTCAAAGAGATTTCATGAAATGTTGCTCCGTTAAGGCGAGGCGTTTGAGCTGATTACGCGCCAGCGAACACTTGAGTATTCAAGACTGTAGCATACAATGTAGCTAGGCACTGAAGCAAACTATAAGAATAAAGTGTTGCACGTATAATGACGTCTACGTTTTATTTCCTCGTTGAATTTAGCACCTTTTTACACGCAAGACACCGGAATTCCGCCGTTTTTGGTAAGCTGTTCTTCTCACGAAATACTCAAGGGATCTCCCCGGCTTGTGTATGTGAAACGACACATCTTTAGGACTGGGGAGAAGCATAAGGATTTGTGCTATTACATTCGACCAGTGGCATATATACTCCCCATACACCTAGTTCCGATTACGTTAGTGCATACGCGCAAGTACTCTACACAGCCAGCCAGAGTTGGAACATCCTGACATAAACCCTACCGTTCCAACTCATTAGGAACACAAATAATACAAAGAGATAATAGAATTAAGCTCACTTAATGAAATATTAAAATAAAATAAAAGCACTAATAAATTCAGCGAATAGATTTTAACATATATTCCATTAATGACTCAAAAATAAAACAGAAACATATTAAATATTCTTTTAAAAGAATAAGTCACAAAGTAGTTAATTTAAATTATTACCAAGACTGATAAGCATTTTGGAAAACCAAACCATGAATAGTGTAACATAAAGCTCTTTATTGGTAAAAAACTAATTGCAAATTATTTTTATTTCCAACGTTTTCGCAACAATTCTGCCGTTCAATTTTCTTTCATCGCTTCGACATATCGCAATTTTTGTCTCGTCGCTTCTTCACAACTAATGAACGCTGTGAACTCCAGTCGAAAACTTACTCACCTAGCATGCTGATGAGCATTCTATAGCTATGGAGAACATAAACAAATTTTCAAAAAAAAAAAAAAAAAAAAAAAAAGCGAACATTCTTGTCCGGGTCACTATGAGGTAATGCCGTCGCTCTTCACTCGACAATGGGTGCGGTACCTAAAGGAAGCCGATACAACACGTGCAACAATCGACTTTAAGCTTTCCAAAGCAAACCACTAACACAGTGCGGCGAATACGGGACGGCAAGGCAAAGTGACAATAACGACAAACGTTTCGCCAACGGAATGATTCTTGGTAGCTGTTGCAACATTGCATATGCATGCGAGTGAATGTAAGTCATAGCGATTCTCGGTGAAATCGAGAGGTTTTGTGTCTTCTAGATTTAGTCCAAGGTTACCCTTAGGTTTATTGCGTGTGTATATGAACTGGCGTTATTGTAATTACATACCACACCTATGCTGACAGCTGCCAGTGTATGCTTTTTACCCGCATGCACATAGTTGAACTCTTAGCAGGTTCATTTCTGCACGAGTAATTTGTGTGAGTGGTCAACATTCTCATTGGTGAGTTATTCATCAATCAGATTCGAAACTAATCAACAGCTTTAAATCAAGGTGCTCAAAGACCAAAATCTGATGTTCTTTCTAAATCCAGTTTTAATTTCTCTAGCATGTATGCACAATGTACATAGTACATAGAAAAGGCATTCTATTCCACCCAAAAATTCTTTACTCCCTAAGACCCCCTGAATCCAAAAAAAAACATTTTTAAAAATGTCCGAGGTGTGTTTGTGTCTGCGAGCAGCATAACTGAAAATTAAAAATACTTTAAATACCAAACTTGGTATTTAAGTTGAGCGTTTTCCAAGGATGCGACTCAAAGATTTTCAAGAAAACATCCACCCCCAACCATCCTTTATTTGGAACATATTTTTAAAATAGTTTTTCTCAAAAAGAGCTCAAAGTTCTTAATTGAAATGTCATATGTTTAAGATATTTTCATGACATAGAAAATGTATGTGTTGAAATTTCTGGGAATAACTCTGAAGACCCCTTCATTTTAATGACTTTTGTGTAACTCATAAATCCTAAGATCGACAAAGCGACAATATACGAGGGGCGTTTGTTTTTCAACCTCCGAATGCGCTATAAATAAAAGACCAGTTCACAGAAAGCAATTATTTTATTACTAAAAGTTTTGTGCACTTATGATCACTTTTCAACATAATCACCGAAAAGATTGAGACATTTATCGTACCTGTGCACAAGCTTTGCAATACCCGCTTCAAAACATGCTATCGCCAATGATTACAAATGGGTATTGACATTGTTTTGAAAATCGTATTACGACGTTTGCGGAGAGGAATGCTGACTCCATGACAACGCTGTCCACACACTGCTGGCACAACCCATCCGCTCCTTGAAGAATTTCAATGGGACATTTTCGATCATCCGACTTGGCTCCCAGCGACTTTCACCTTTTCCCTGAACTGAAGACTGGCTATGAGGGCAGCGCTTTAAAACCAACGAAGATCTTCAAAACGTCAATGCTCATTTGAAATCATTTGTGGCAACATTTTTTGAAGAGGGTATTGCAAAGCTAGTGCACAGGTACGGTAAATGTCTCAAACTTTTCGGTGATTTTGTTGAAAAGTAACCATAAGTGTACAAAACTTTTAGTAATAAAATAATTGTTTTCTATGATCTTGTATTTTATTTATAGCCTATCGGAGGTTGAAAAAAAAACAAAAAAAAAAAACAACAAAAAAACAAAAAACAAAACGAAAAAGAGGGCCCTCGTAGCTCGCTACGAAATTCCCATCAAACTCAGTCAACTGTTGTATGCGACGCACTTCCAGTAAAAACTGCACGGTGGGCAGGGCTTCGTTGTCCCTTTTTTTATCGGTTAGTCACATAACTGGAAATTTCCAGAAGCCGAAACATGTGCAGCACCGCAGGTTCACTAATTTAACCTTTTCACTACTACGGTCGAGTTAACTTGATCGGAGGTTTGAGCGGCTGTAAGTCTTAGAATTTCATAGGTAATCAGCAATTTTTAAATAAATTATATTTGTGAACTCTCATGGGCTGTTTACGCTAATTCCAAGTAATACATTAAACAAGGGAAAATTGCAAGTCATTTGGTCTGAGTCAAGCTGTACTCTGCCGCCAAAGCAGTTTCTATTTCATGGCCGGAAGTTGCTGTTGGAGGGGTATGGGGAGGCCACCCGGGTGCTGCTCTATCTCGGCTGTGGTTTAGGATGGGGATGGCCCAGGTTGAAAAATTGATGGTACGGCATGTCTGGATGATGACGAGGCAGGTAGAAGCACCCGGTGTGAGATCTGTTTTGTAAAATTTTAAAAATATTACTATACCCACTATCAGTCCATATTTTGCAGTTTCAACTTGAAATACACAAAATTATGACCAAATGTTATTGATCAAAACCAACTTTCGGATTTTTCACCATAGTGTCCCCTTAATTCAGGAGGTGTTTCTCGCCTCGGGTGTAACAATCACAGCTGAAATGTCAAAAAGAACTTGCTGCAGCTCACTAACGCACGTGTGTAATAATGGAAGCCAAATATTAGATATGACTTACAAAGCAAGCCGTACACATGTTCGGCGATTACCGCCTTAGGGCGAAGTCCAATACTCGAACTTTTCTCAGCCAGAAGTCAGCTTTCGTTTCATCTTTTTTGCTTTACTCCCGGGAATGGAAAAGAGAACCGAATTTCAATTATTTCTAATAGCCATAGCTTTTAAAAGATCTGACTATCGCTTTAGCCTAGTGTATTCCCTTATTTCCCTTCTACGTACAAGAAAGCAAGTAATAAGACAGTTTCTGCTGATGGTTATCTCGATTTGCATAATATAGCTAAAATAATAATCTTTTGTAAGGAAAGTTTCATTGTAAATGGTATACATCAGTTTTGTATCACTATAAATTATGATCAGAGTTGACTAGGGATCTATTGAGGCCTGTTTTCATGCATTTTCCTGTTCATTATTGGCCGAAGTGTAAAAATGGAGGGATTTAGTGATCTGCGAATTGAAAATATAAAGGAGGAGTATATGATAATGTGATAATAATTATCTTGCCGAAACCCCCTCTTGCATGCAATTTTTCTTAGGCAAGTGTGTAATTAAGCTTTCAAAGGCATGCCTGTTATACTTATTTCGAGACATAATTTCGTTAACCTCGATTATAGTACGAAAAATGATATCACTGGTGGCTTTAGTGAGGATATGTCACTGAATTTTAGAATAGTTGCAGATGCGTATTTTTCGAGAAAGTGAAATTCCCAAAATCCTGCTTTTAAATTAAAGGTCTGAGGAAATCTTCCGAAACTGTTCGGAACACTTACTGCTTTATAAAGCACTGTGGATATAGGAAAAGCATTTTTAAAAATCTGAGGTGTTCCATTCAAATAATTTTCTCTACATATTGGCAACAAATTATTGTTAAAAAGCTTATTCTTCTATCGACACTTTTTCTATCGAGATAAACATTAGCAGAAATTGTATTTTTATTTGCTTCCTTGTAAGTAGAAGGAAAATAAGGGAATACACTAGGCTAAAGCGACAGTCAAAGCTTTTAAAGGCTGGTTACGTGTGCATGAGGTCCGTTTCTTTGCATTGCAGGAGTTGACAAATTCGCATATGTGACAAGTTTTAAGTATTTTAAACCTGAAACCAGTAACAAAGAATGTCTCAAAAATGATTAACTTCACAAAAAAATGTATAGATAGTGTGTTTTAACAGATCTACATTTTTTTCTGCAGCAAATTTTTGTATCTCTTGTGGTTTCAGTTATGTAAAATTCATCCAGAATAAATAGGTCTTCAGAGATTATTTCCAGAAGATTCAAAATATACATTTTGTCATGTAAATATGTTAAGTATACGGTATTTTAATCAAACTCATTAGTACCTATTTTGAAAAAATCTAAATGTTCGAAGTTTTTTCCATGTAAAGGGTGGCTTGGGTTGGTGAATTTTCCTCAAAAGCTTCGTGTCGTATTCTTGGAAGATACTAAACTTAAATAACATGTTTGATATTTAACCTCCTTTCGTTTTTCAGTTATTGTGTTCACAGGCACATGGACACATACCGACACACACGAACTTTTTTCTAAAAATGTTTTTTTTTTAATACAGGGTATCCTAAAACGTGTATTTCCGGTGAAATCTTAGCATCAAATTTTTGGGCGGAATGCAATACCTTCTCTATATACTTTGTACTTAGTATAAAAAAAGTAAAACTTATATATTAATTATTGAATGGATTACATGTGTGGAATACCTTCATAAATTACTATGGATAAGTAGATCACAGTAAATATAGTTCTATCCTTATGTTTTGCACTATAGAGAAACGGATATTACGTACTTAAAGTTCTTTCATTTTCGTAATGTATGTTTAAAGATGTGCTGAGGCATGGAGGGAGCAGGTTTTGAACACGCTGCTCCGGTTCATTGACCCGGGAAGGTTCGATTCCATCCATGAATGTTGCGGACTTTTTCACCCGTGTAGACTAGCGATGGCAAATCTGTATCGTACAAATAGGAGGAAGTTTGAGGGTTCGGTAAACCAAATGTCTAATTTGGGGAAGTGTGGCTCTGACCACATATCTCCCATTTAGACGCTAGTCCAATGGCCGTGTTCAACCACATTGTCAAGCCCGTCGTGCCACAAACTATTATTATTATTATTATTATTATTATTATTATTATTATTATCATCATTATCATTATCATCATTATCATCATCATTATCATCATTATTATCATTATCATCATCATTATTATCTTTATTATTATTAGTATTATTATCATTTTTATTATTGTTTTTATCATTATTATTATTTTTATTATTATAATTATCATTATTATTATTAAATAATTATTATTATTATTTTTATTATTATATTAATTATTATAATTATTATTATTTTTATTATTTTAATAATTATTATAATTATTATTTTTATTATTTTAATATTATTATAATTATTATTTTTATTATTTTAATATTATTATAATTATTATTTTTATTATAATTATTGTTATTATTGTTATTGATATTAATATCATTTATAAAATGTAAATACTATATAGGCAAATGAAGGTGGATTGTGGTGGAGAGATGATGTAGAAGTATGTTGTAGATTAAGGAGAAAAGGCTGGGCATGAAAGGTTGAGGAATGAATTTAGATTGATGCCCTTTGTGAGAAGGGACGGATAATGACCTATTACAGTCCTGTAACATTTATTTGGAACGACCAGCTTTTGTGTTTCATGAATGTAATTTAAATTACCTTCAATTTACATTACTTAATACTTAATATGTTCTTGGTGTTTTTATAATTTCAATTACACGATTAGGAATTTACTTTACAAGATTGGAAGACACATTTTTGAGGTCATCATGAAACCACTAATATTAAAGCTAATATCAAACGTTCTTTTGTGGAAGTTTGCAAGTCTCTTGAAGCAAATACCCCACAAATTTTCTATGGGGTTAATGTCTGGCACATTCCCTGGCCTTTCAAGCACACGAACATTGTTATCTTTGAACAATCTCCAGGGTTCAGTACGATAATAATGAACCTGCAAAATCATCACATTTTCAGTAGACTGTAAAACACCCTGGGATGAAAATGTTTTGGGGCTATTCCACCTATGAAATTTGAAAGGGCTAGGACCTTTAATTCCAGTTAAACGCCTGATAAAAATGATCACTACATCACAGTGTGTGTTGTTCGTGAACTCCAGAAAAGGTTTCCGGAAGGTGATGGAATTTTGCAGCAAGATTTAGTTCTCTGCTACACTCATAACAAAGTGAAGAAAACGTTCAAAGATAACAATGTTCACGGGTTTGGATGACCAGGGAATGGCTTGACATTACAACCATATAGAATTTATGGGCTATTTCCAAAATGAGGCTTACAAAGTTTGGCTGATCCACAAAAGAAGTTTGGTATTAACTTTAATTCAAGTATGTTTTCATGGTTTTGTGTTCCAATTTTGTGCAGTAAATGCCTAATCATGTAATGGAACTTATAAAAAGAAAGGAGGATATATTAAGCATTAAGGATTGTAAATTTGAAATAATTACGGTTTAATTCATTAAACATGAAAAATGTTATTTATTGTTCCGTTCAAATTTCGCACGGGACTGTATAAACTAGAATGTGAAGAGATGTGGCTGTGGAGGGAACAGTATAAACCCAAAAATGGGAAAATGAATCTAAAGAACTAAGGAGATACAAAAATGGTGCCTAGGGGAATTATGGAAACAGCAAGAGAACAACGGTGCATGAACTACGCTAAGTCCACTGTGCGCAAATAAAAGGTAGGATAAACCAAGAGGTAAATACAGCTTTTCAAAGCAATTTATAAAGAACATTCTGAAGCTTAATATACAGATTATGGAAATAAACATTTATTCGTATATAAACTAATACTAAAGAAAGTTACAGCATGTATTCAATGTTTGTCGTTTATATATAAAGTTAAAAGTAAGTTCAGCAATGTTATAGGTACAGTTAAAGAACATAAAGCGTTTTTATACTGAGAACATTTAATAAATATGATGTGTTCCACTCTCATAACCTTCTCTTTGTGTTCGCAAACAAATTATTCTTACCAAAACTATATATCTATATAATTCTGATCAAATTAAATATTAACAATAATGGTCTTAATACTTAGTTCCTTATGAATAAAAGGGGAGTAAGGATATACACCAGGCTAAAGCGATAGTTAAATCTTTTAAAAACCGGCGCCATGCGTTTGTCATTGAAATGTGTTTCTCTTTCCAAAACCAGGAGCGTCAAAAAAAAAAAATAAAAATAAAAAAAAAAATAAGTTATGAAATGAGAGATAACTTCCCATATGAGAAAAGTTTTTAGTATTTTAAAATTCTAAACAAATTTCAAGGAACATCTCGGAAACTGTTACATCTCCAAATAAAATGTATAGCAAGAATGCAGTGTTTTACGAGATCTGCATTTTTGTGTAATAAATGTTCGTCTGTTACAGTCATCTAGAATGAAAAGGTCTTCAGAGGCTATTCTCCCAAAAATTCAAGATATACATATCAACATTTTAAGCATGTTGTACTTTACTTACCATTTTTAAGAAAATAAACGTTTTAAAAAAATGTTCCATGTTGAAGGTTTGTTGAAGGTTGAGGGGTGTGGGGGTTCCATACAAGCACACAGACACACACAGAACGTTTTCTATTTTTTTATTCAGGGGTCGTCAAAACACGCATTTCCGATGAAATCTGAGTATATCGAATTTTTTTGGGTGGAATACAATACATTCTCTATATACTATGTAACCTGATACATGTATGATAAAATAAAAAACTGCATTGTTACGTGGTCCAAATCGCATTAGAGTGTCTTGCAGCTTAAAGAAACTAGGCTCTTGGGAGATGATGGTACAAATAACACACTTTGTATTCACCCTTCTTCTTCTTCTTCTTCTTCTTCTTCTTCTTCTTCTTCCAGAGTCGTGCCAGTGCAAGACATTTTAATATCCCTTTCTGTACCAATGGTTTGTGTTCTTCGCCTTCCTCTCTCTTTGGTTTGTGTTAATATTGGTTTTCTTGGTGTAGCAGGTCTGGTGTTGGCTAGCTTCGCCTGCCACTCTCTTTGAGACATACTTTACAGACTGGCAGTCTGCGCTTCGGGCGTTTCGGCAGAATTGAGGCAAACTAGTTCTTTTTCACTGAGAGTGAAATTTTGATCACAATCGATAAAAAAATCTAAAATGTTTTTGTTTTTTTTCTGTAGCAAACAATTGTAAAATGTAGAAAATCAACATTTAGCTGTGCTCTCCTTACATTACATGTGTACATTACATCCGTTTACTAGCATACTGTTTCACTAAAAGCGTTTTTCTCAAAAATACGTTATCTCACATTTAAAATGTTCCAAGCATTGATTAAATAAAACTAAACTTTTCCAGAATGTGCAAAAATATTCATTTTAATATTTTTTTAATTAGTTTTAACACTAATAGAGATTTTTGTGAAAAATGTTAATTTTATAGATTATAATTTCTAACCTAAAAATTGTAATAGTTCAGAAATCAAAGCTATTGAAATCTCACAGTTAAAGCTTTTTTGTGTGTGTGTGTTTTTTTTTCCAATTCAGAAAATGCCAACCAATTTTCTAAAATGTTGAGACCCGTGAACGATTTTGATTATGCAATGTATTTACGTAGTAAATTGATCAATTTATTTATATCTTGTAAAGTATTATCCCATCTGAAAGAAATTTGGTATTCATATTAACATAATGGCAATGAAATAACAGTACAAAACTCTATGCCGAAGTATAGAAATTTGAAACGTCACTTCCAGTGTTCCTTAAGCAGCGGAATTTCTAGGAGGTATTTCAACATTATTGACAATGTCCGGAATTAAGTTGGCCAAACATGTATACATCAGTATACATGTTTGGCCAACATAGTGTATAAATATCCCCATAGCAGAACTCATTTGATTATGTTGGTACTAACAACTTCTGCCAGAGTGATCTACTGTTTTTCAAGCATAATTCTAGCAACTTGACAAAGTTCTTTACCTACCCCAAAACATGGCCAAACTACCCAACGGCAACAGCACGACTTAAACCTCATATTTTGATACTAAAACTCGTTTCTTGATATCATTTTACTTTCTTTCCGTCTCCAGATGAAATCAATCTCGCCATTTTTTCGTAGATCTACCTAGATTTCTGTGACCTCTTGGGTTATATTGAAATATTTTAAAGAGTATGGTTCTATTCTCGTTACACGGTCTCTTCAATTGTTTATTTGTAACTTTTGTTACACTATTTTCAACTGGTTTCTTATATTCTCATTTTTATGATAGTTTAATACGTAATAAGTATCCTGCCATTTCGGCAATCTCATTTCCACAGTATCCATTTTGTTTTGTTGCTCGGTCGTTAATCTCGTTTCATATCCATAGAGTAATGTTGGAAATTCCATTACCATATAGAATTTAAGGACTGCCTCATGTCTAATTTAGTAGTTTCTTTATTGTGCCCAAAAGCTGCAGACACTTAGCTAGTTTCATATTCATTAGTTTATTCGTTGAATTAGTCAACTTAAATCCTAGGTAGTTAAAAGCATTTACTTGTATCGTTTGATTATTTATTTAAACTTTAGTTCTAACAAATTCTAGTGATTTAAAAACAAGACTCTTCTTATTTATTGATACTTTAAGGTTATAATTGCTTGCTACATTGCTGAATACATAAACGGCTCTTTGTTCATTATCTTTTGAATCTGCCGAAATTGCTCTAGTCATCTATAAATAACGGCCGCGCCGTGGCCAAGTGGTTAGACCACTCGTCTCTCACCTAAACGGTCCGGGTTCGATCCCAAGCGACCGCATGTAAGATTTGTGGTGGACAAAGCGGCGCAGGGCCGGTTTCCCCCGCCACTTCATTCCACAGGTGCTCCATCTTCGTTCCATGTATTACCGGTGTCATCGCCTGCGGTGCCATGGTAGTAAAAGCGGGCGTTAAACACTATTAAAATCTATAAATAACTCTTGTGTTTGTGGAAGATTAACTAATTATATTACATTTTAAACTCATCAGCCATTCTCTTATGATTTCATCCATACTGTTGCTTGAAGGTGGAAAACTTGCGGAGGAAAAACACAATTTTGAAATAGGGAAATGGGTTACTTTTTATGACCGTAAGTGCGCATGCATTTAACACTAGTGGTTGCTATATGGAGAAAAGCTACCGACAAAGATAGTGTGTTTAAAACGTTTTGGAAACATTAAGAAAGAATTTCTTAAATAACTAGGTAATTATACAGGGAAAGTAAGAGAGAAATTGGAGAAAAAAAGCGTCAAAGTAAGTGTGGACCTTAATTATAAAACTGATGAGGTTGTAAGTAAAAAAGAGATAAATACATTAAATTAATAGGGTGTAAAAATGTAAATTAGAGGGAATGGCACATATACATAAATCACCAGGGTGTTAAATGTATTTGATACCAAATTCAACAACTCCAGGACAGTAATTAAGTATGCATGACGTTTGTAACTGAAAATATGAAATAAATTATCTATTTATCACTAGTGGTTGCCAAGATGTTTCAGGAGCAAAGTACAGTCTGTCGTTTTAAAAAGATCTAATGCTATAAAATAAGTCTTTAGTATGTCACCACTAACCCGAGGCCAAACTTTTTTCCATGAATTCCCCTTTCATTAAAGATTACAGCTTAATTTATTTTGGTAGACAGCGGAATTATCTTCTAGCTACTGTAGACAAAATGTAACATTACTTCAGTGAATATAACTTACAAAGAAGACTAAATAAAACGTCTAATGTGGTATGAAAGGACCACATGACTTTCTCTACCTGTTCTACAAACAAACTTTATATAAAAGCTTATTGTTCTTTCTGCTCCAGGGTAATCGAGATAAGTATTAGCAGAATCTTTATATTACTTAATTCCAAATAAGGGAATACGCCATGCTAAAGTGATGGTCAAGTGTTTCTGTTTGAGAAAAGCATAAGTATTTTGGAATTGAAACCAATACCAAGGAATATCTCGGAAATGGTTAGCCCCACAGCAAAAATGTATAGGACTAATTGTGTGTTTTGATGAAATCTACATTTGTGTAATGACTTTTGGTTTATCTTTTACAGTTTACCAGTTATGCAAAAATAATTCAGAATGAAGAGGACTTCAGAGGCTATTCCCAGGAGATTCAAGATATATATTTATTTCTCCTGTAAATATGTTTATATACGGTAATTTAATACAAATCATTAGAGCCATTTTTGAGAAAATCGCAAATTTTGAAAAATGTTCATGTAAAGGGTAGTGGTGTAAGATACTAAACTTAAATGCCAAGTTTGGTATTTAACGGAATTTTAGTTTTTAAATTATGCTGTCCAAACACACACACATACACTGATCGTTTTCTAAAAATGCTTCTAGATACAGGTGTCCTCAGAACATGTATTACCGTGAAATCTCGGTATCGAATTTTTGGGTGGGATACCATACCTTCTCTATATACTGTGTACATAATACTTGTTGAGAAAGTAAAAATATACTATCGCATTCACGTGACTTTCTTTAACAAACTATTCTTACAGAAGCTTATTATTATATTCATTCCATACTGATTGAGATTAATATGAGGGAAAAATAAGAGTTCGTTGAGGATTTTAATGTAATGTCGGTGTCTTACTATTCAACTTTCGTTACAGCAGAGTTTATTTGTTAGTTCGATTTAGTAAAGCTTTTCCTAGATGATTATTGAAAATTTTATTAGTAGTTTCTGCTTTGACAATATTTATATCAGGATCAGGAGCTAATTTTGAGTATGACTTAAAAAAATTATTGCTTTATCTACATTAAGACAACTGGGTTTAATAATAAGAATTTTATCTATAGAATTTGCTGATTTGGATGTTCTTCATTTATTAATTCATGTTTTATTTAATTTATATGTGCGGGAATAGTAATTCATAATGGAAACAAATTTCAAGATATTCGTTTTATAGAAAATTTATCAATTTTTATGCATTTAACTTCTGCATGCTTTATAGTGTCAAATTTTGCTTTATGTGGAATACCTTTTTTAGCAAGATTTTATTTTATGGATATAATTTTAGAAGTAGCTTCTTTAAGAAATTTAAATATATTTATATATTTTTGTATTTTTTTTTTCTACAGGATTAACAGTTTGTTATTCATTTCGTTTATTTTATTATGTTTTATGAGGGGATTTCAATTTAGGAGCTCAGTGATTAGAGCAACTGGACAAAGACCAGGAGATCCTGGTTCAAATATTGGTTATAACATCAATACTTTTCCAAATATAACCTGGTTTTTCGGTATTGGCATCAAAATTTGGGTATTCTCGAACCAATTATCTTCCGCCAGACACATTTGCTTGTCCATTTATATATCAGTACTGACTCAACTCATGTATAATATCGGGTCTTTTAAGAATAAGCTGAGTGTAAAAATCTGATGTGTTCCTTTTCATAGCTTTCTCTACATCTCTATTACAAATAATTGTTAGAAGCTTGTTCCTCTACTTCATGATAATCCAAAATAAACATTAGCCATAATTGTCCTTATTAGGTAATTGGTTTCTTGTAAATAGGAGGGAAAAATTCTAATGTGTTCCATTCACAGTATCCTCTAGCTGTTCGGTTAACAAGCTTTTTATTCAAAATATTAATGTGTTATCTACGTAATATTAATCAAGATAAACATAAGCAGATTGAAGCCTTATTACTGCTTTCTTGTAAGTAGAAGGGAAACAAGAAAATGCATAGGCTAAAGCGATAGTCTCGTCCTTTAAAAGCCGGTCGCTATGTGAAACAATTCAAATTCCAATCCCTTTGCTTGCCAGGAGCAAACAAACGAGAAACGAGAAGAAAGATGTCTTCCCGTATGAGAAAAATTTATGGCTAAAATTGAAACCAATAATCTGGAATAACTCGAAAACGGTTAAAAAATGTATGACGTAAATTGTGTGTTTTAATGAGATCTATATTTTTTCTGTTAATCTCTTACGGTTTTCCAGTTGAACAGGAGGTGTTCAGAGGCTATTCCCAGAAAATTAAATGTATACATTTCTTTTCTCATAAATATGTTTTAAACAGAAGATATTTCAATCAAAAGCGTTAGAACCATTTTTGAGAAAATCAATCGTTTCTAAAAATGTACTATGTAAAGGGTAGTTTGAATGGGGGGATTTTCTTGAAATTCTTCGTGTCGCATTCTTGTAAGATACTCAACTTAAATACCAAGTTTGTTATTTAACTGTCCTTTCGTTTTTGAACTATGCTGTCAAAGACACACACGGACTGTTTCAAAAAAAAAATTGAATTCAGAGGGTTTCAAAACATGTATTTCCGGTGAAATCTCGGTATCCAATTTTTTGGTGCAATATAATATCTCTTCTATCCACTATGTACATGGTACGTGTAGAGAAAGTAAAAACGCTTGTCGCAGCTGATCTCGACCAAGACATTCTCCCTGGTGCAGACAAGCAAGAACTTTCTTCAAGGCAGCAAAGAGCTGGTCACGCAAGCATATAAACAGAGACCCGGTTTAAACACGAAGAAGAGCTTGGATAAATTATGTTTAGATGATATTACAATTTACGAGTTAAACCAATGTCAAGCGCAAGATATCTGGCGTCGGGCAACGGCCGTTTTAAACATTGGTCTGGAGAAAGTTGAAACACGGTAAAAAGGGATGGGATATGTGCAAAGATATGGTGGTGAAATAACGAAATTAAACTCCAGGATATACTTAGATACTGCCATAAATCAGATCATGTCAGAAAAGTTGTGAAAAGTGTGTATAACACAGTATCAGAAAGAGAAAATTAATTTTATTACTATACGAGATTATTTTCATGAAAGTAAATACATACTTTTAAGTATTACTTTTTCTATTACATATGTAGAGTAGGTAAATGAGATTGCTATGAGAAGATTATTCATTTATCATCAATCCTAGAAGTTCTTAACCAATTGACTACAAGTAATCGATACTCAAATTATGTCAGTATAAAAATGTAAACAAACGCCGGCCTCAAGTTGCTGATGGGCATGTAAATATGGTCTGCTGAATACTATATACAAACGCGAATAGTCTGTACGATGAATGGGCTGGTACGTAACCTGCGACGTTACTGCGTAAAGTCTAGTAGCATTTCCAACTTTGTTTCCGTTCGTCCTGGCTTTTTTTCTTTCTATTTTCTATTTGATTACGTTTTTGCTTGTAATACACACATATACACATTTACGGACACATAAACACCCGTGCCCAAGGCGGGGCTCGAACCCACGATCTCCTCTGCCACGAAGCGCCAAAGCGTAGCGAGCGTAGCCGTGGGGATCGGTGACTTTAATGCTTAGACATTCCTGCCTGCTTTCCATTCAAACGTATTGTTTGCTTACCTCGAGTGGTAGAAGGGTAAGGCCCATCACATAAAAACGTTAACTAAGGTGCAACCTCAAACGCTTGTGAGCAGGTTAATAAATGGGGTCATTCACAATGTTTTTCGTTACCAGACGCTAGTACAGTCTTAAAGTTTTTATGTTAAAGTTTAGGGATTCGAGGGAAATACTACACTATTACATAAACATAGGAAAGGAAAATCGACTCATTGAATGAGGGTTAATTATATTATTTGAAAATCATGGTTATGTTGATAAAAAGTTAAATAAGATAATTAGTTAAAAATAAATATTTGGAATCATATTCAGAAGGAGCTGATATATGAAATACGTTATTATTGTTATTGTTCTTTCGAGGTTGTGTGGAAAGTTATAAGTTAGATATATTCCGTTTCTTTAATGTATGGAAACATATAATGTATAATATACTGTCTTTCAAAAGTCGAATCAACTTTTAAATTGCTATAAATATTATATCTGAAATAGGAAGTCTCATACTGGGCAAGTGACGGAGTTTGATTTACTGCTTTTTTTTTTTTTTTTTTTGGTTCACCGTAACAATGGGTACGGGTTTGTTGAATAAAACATTAATCGTTGTTTCACAGTGGTATAAGAATTTGTAAGTTGCAAATCGTGGCTCTATTACTGAATGATAGAAAATAAATGATACAATGCAATTATGAAAACAAGTCGAGTTTTTCTCAATTTAAATCTCTTAACAATTTTAAGAATAGGTCCATGTTCCATTCGTGAAGTTCCAACAAAGTGGCCGCCGCAATCTCCAGATCTCAATCCGACCGTCTTTTGGTTGTGGATTTTCGTACTACAAAGGAGTGGAGCGTTTATCTTGAACCGCTATATTCGTCATTCATCATTCATTCTTTCCTTCGCCACAATCTAATGACAGAACTTTTTATCGGTTGGAAACCTTTGCAGTAAGAACAGCAAAACTTTGTGGTATATGATACTGTTAGAACATATGGGAAAATTAAATTATTTCATTTGGAAGATTAGAATATATTAGTATTTGGAACGCTTTGAATGTATAAAGACGTTCACATCTCAAAGCTTTGGTCTTTTATACTGCCCCAATTTCAATATAGGAACTCGAGAATTTTTATATTGCTTAGCACCAAATTTCCTTTTCATAAAATAGGACCTTTAAACTTGGTCAAAATTGGGGCTCCAAAGATAAGAAAATTTAACCCTAATACCTCGCAGTTTAACAGTAAACGTTGGGCAGTTTCTTCCTGCCCACCACAAAGTCAGCAGTTGGTATCTCCTTGAAGGAAGCCTACAGTCGTAGGTGACTTTTGAAGAATTCATTCCCAGTAAATATCTCTATGGTCTTCCTGAATCTTCGTCTATTAAGTGTTAGCAACGATCTAATGATGGCTACCTAAGACTCTTTAAATTTGTAGTTACATGACGTATGCCCGATCGCTTTGAGTCATCTTTGACAATGTTCTTCTCTCTATTTTACTACTGCGGTCTTTGCATATGATTTGATTATACTGCGGAAGGGTTCGGGTCCATGTTAAAGGGTTGTAACACTTATCTGGCCTGCTGGTCTGCGTTTTCATCTCCCACGATTCCCTAATGGCCCGGCACCCATTGCAGCTCTACGGCGTTGAAGCTGTGATAATGCCCGGGTTTGGTGGCATTTCCAAACCAATTTAATTCTAAATTAGTTTGACTGAGGTGCTTTAAGCGCAGCTTGAATATCCGAGAGGTGCTTATGTAGCACTTTTCCAATCCTCTTTTCATCCGGAATGTTGCATTATTTTTGTACGCAAGTGTATGTTGGGTTATGTTACCGTCGTGTACAACAGGATAGACGTGGACACACGTATGATGTTACAGAGGTCAGAAGCTGTCTTGGAATGTGAGTACAGTCGGCACTCTCTGCCCACGTATTGTTATATGGACCACCCAGAGTTAACATCCTTGATGCATATTCAGACGTCGCTCATTCTTGTGGCATGTTTCGCCTTGCCACGTGGTTACATCATGGAGGTATTAGGTTCTTCCTCCTATCGGACATGGATATTGTTTATTAGTGGCGGCAAGATTACTTGTTAATTATGGTTAGAGGTATGTCTTCCGCTTTTAGCTTCTAAAAAAGTGGTCGCCAAACTTTTCAAACTTCTGAGCTGCTGTACCGTTTTTAAATCCTATTGTAAGCTTAAAAAAAAAAAAAAAACTAGAACAGATATAAGGACTTAAGAAAAGTGTTACATTTTTTTTTTTTACTGCCTGTAAACTTTCATTTTAACTAAACTATATATAAGAAAAAGAAATTGGAATTGAGTTGTACATAAGAAAGAAATTGAAGTACAGTTAGTAATAAATTACAGTAAATATTTTATAATTTTATTATATTACGATAAATAAGGACACATTTCTGAATGAGAAGCATGATAGATGTTTTGTCACTATGGCTTTACTTTCTACACACGTATTATGTACATTGTAGGTAAAGAGAACGGTCTGGGCATTATGTTTGTACTTGCTCACGCGTGTGTTCTTTGGACAGTATAACTAAAAAACGAGAAGTCCATTAAATATCAAACTTAGTATTTAAGTTCAGCATCTTTCAAAGATGAAACACAATTTTCAAAAAAAAATTCCCTCACTACGAACTACCCTTTACACGACTCTAACGATGTTTATAACATATACATTAATATGGTAAATAAAATGTATGGCTTGAATTTTTTGAAATAGTCCTTGGAGGACCTTTGCAAAACTGGTAAACCGTAAGAGATTGACAACATTTTACTACACAACAAATGCAGAGCGATCAAAGTCAATTTTAAGTTATGAAGTAACGTCAAAACTCATAACCTCAATCCTCCTCATTACTACATCTACAGAAAGCTCTGCAGATTTAATAGCAGATATTATTTCAGTTTTATTTTTTAAAATATAAAATAATGAATCTGCAGCTTCTATTTTTCAGTTTTGATTAATTCACTGTCTTGGAATGGTTTCTTATTCCTGTAATCATCTTTAAAACTCAGAATGACGTCTCAGTTGCTGCTTTGAATAGCCGTTTTAAAATGTTTGATTATTGATCATTAAGTATGGATTATAGCTGACTTTTCTTTCCTTAGAGTAGAATCCAGCGGAGAATCCTTTTCAATCCCTGAGCGAACGTTTTACCTGGTAGAGAAGTAATCATTTTCCACGCCGAATGAAAGAACCAACCTAGCTTAGTATTAATGCGTAAATCAAAGCATCCACGTTAGCAAATGACTGATATAAGCACCAAAAACAAATTGCGGAACTTCATTACTATGGATAGCATCTTGGAGACCGATAGATGGAAGGAATCAAAGTTAAACCAGGAGGGTACATTGTTGCGAGTGTTGACAATGCAGTGTGTACGTAGTGGTACTAATGAAGGAAAATGAAACATGGTGGAATGCGATTGAGGTTGGGTAGGTGGAAAACATATATCACTGATTTACGGGAACTAACAATTGTTATATTTACAAACATTCAATTGCTGTTGTGCAACAAGTCATCAGCATCATTATCCATTTCATTTTCTCTCAAGATACATAGATTACAATGCACAACAACATACATTCGTAACGGCTGAAATGTGAATCATCTCCGATTGGCAAGTAAACAGGCTTTATATTGTGAAAAACTTCGCTCCACATCACAAGATGTGATTGGAGCAAAATGGAAATAGGGCACATCATCGACTAATGGGTAAGATTCTCCATCAGCAATTATTTCCGTAGCGACAGTTCATAACACATTTCGTATTTCACAAATTATTGAAAATCGAACATTTCTTCACTTTCGTTTTCACACGGTCTAAAACAGGTGTCACGAGTCTCTGATTAAATGCTTGCACAAGTTCATCGACAGCTTTCAGGGCTCGAGGCTTTTCAATGTTTGATGTTTTCAAATATGTTATTGTCGTAGATATATCTGCAAATTTCTTCTGTATGCATTACAAATCTTCAATCAATCCATATGAAGCAAGAGATTGTACAATCTGGATTGAAGAGCATGCACTATCATCAAAGGCATTAATCACCTGTAAAACTATATTGCAATATACAGCATAGTATACTGCTGCGTCGAGCCAGTTTCCCCAACGCATTGCTACAGGTTGTTTACATGCGGCGCGTGCACTCGCCAATGCAGGTCCATCTCTACTCGGTAGGTATGCTACTGGTATTCACATGTGTCCCGCTATCGGTTCCCAAGATGCTATCCCTACTCATTACAATCAACTATGAAGATATAGGTGAACGCGGGTCACATCTCAGGAGGGAGGGCAATGTGAAGTAACACAGCTTCCCCTATATTGGAACAGTGGTGTAATGCAATTTTTAGTTTTAAGAAACTGAAATTGCTATTTATTAAACTGAAAGATATGTATTAAATGTTATAATAAAACTTTATTAATTATTATGAATGCAATAAAGGCCCAGTCTCCAAAATATTTAAATACTTATCAAATTACGAAATAAGCACACCGTTTATAAATTTACAGGAAATATGAATGGTACTACTCAATACTTTAAGCTTTTACATGAAATATCAGCTTACTTAAATTGACATAGTTAGATCACATTTGGAGCCAGGTTACTATCCCATGTTTTTTGTATAGTTTTGCAGACAGTATAAATTAAAGAATTGTTGTTAAATGGTCACAAACTATAGGTGTTGTAAAATAAATAATTGTATGGTAGTGAACTAATTTATTCTTGTATACGCGCGTGTTTACATAATTATTTTTAAGTTGAGTTTTATAGTGTTATAATCTTTTAACATTCATTTATTTGGTTTACAATTTCAATTAGGTATTTGTATTCTGTTGTTTGGTGTGCTTGTTTTTATTGCTGCCTCCAATTGGGGAGCTGAAATTTAGTAATAATTAATCTCTGTGTATCGGCATATATTATAGTCCATAATCATAATTTAAGAACGAGTAAGTGTGTTACACAGATCTATTATTTATTTTCCGGCACAGTGCACAATTAGATACTTCTCCACGTTTTATGGTGTAAATGGCATTTTCCTATATGATAACATTTTCTTGAATGGAGAAAATGACCTTTCGACATCGCAACATAGTTTTTATATCATCCGGAGGCTTAATTCTTCAGCATTCTTCATTTTGTGTATAGTGAGAAAAGTAGAGCAGCTGGAGTATCTATAAATTATATTCTAGAACTTTAAAGGCGCTATTTATTCTCATTTTTAAAGAAAGAAAAATATAGTTAGGCATAAAAATACATTATGTACATATAATAAATAAGCCAAGAAACTTCTACCTACTATTTTATGTAATGTGCAAAATTTGTAATCCACGATGTAAATGTAACAAATAGATACCTGTATCAAATTAGCTTTCACAGTCCGGTGCATGGAAATGTGCCGATACTGTTAAGTGTCTTTTTGTATGTTTCTTTGTTTGATATTGACGAAATTTTTGCACTATTTGCATTCCACAACAATCTCGGATTTGGGTAGGGAAACAATTTAGCCTGATGGAACAACTATCAGCACCACCTCCTGGCAGAGTGAATGCTGTTATAAGGAACGGGGTAGGGGGGAGGTTGCGGTTCCATGATCGTCTTTGTTTTTTGGTTGTTTTTTTTTTTGGTAGTGTTTAACGCCCACTTTAACTACTTATGGCACCGCAGGCAGTGACACATGAATGAAGATGGAGCACCGGTGGAATGCAATGGTGGGGGAAACCGGAGAACCCGGAGAAAACCCGCCTCACATGTGGTCGCTTGGGATCGAACCCAAGGTGAGAGGCGCGGCCTGATCATCTTTGTGCTTTCCCCCTTATGTTTGTGTATTTAACGAAAACATTATAGGAATACTTCTGTATGCTTGGTATATCTTGTGTATATTTTGCTTTAATTTGCAGCAACTTATTTAGCAATGAAAAATAATTATTCTAAATAAATATGCGTACCGAGGAGTTAAGTTAATACGCATAAAATTGCTTTATTCCTCACTTTCATTGTTGGAAAAGCACCAGCAATCTGACTTTGGCTTCTTTTCTCAACAACCGGTGATAATGTAATCAAACTAAGACAAGACCCGTTCTGAATAATTTGTTTTATGTATCCAGAACTTTCTGGACATCTGGTTTGCCTCCGCCATTGCAAAATAAAGATCACGCACATATTGCCATGATTGGTATAGTTGACAAGGGTTTGAACTGGGGGCGTTGCAGAGGATGTTGCCATTCACCTATCAACCGAAGCAGCTGTTCCTCATATCGGCACGTTTCCGTACACTTGACTGTATACATCAATCCGTAGACATTTTCTGTTTGCGTGTGTCCACATCTAAAGGAATAGAATATACAGTTACATAAGAATCCGGGCTCTAGTCATGAAGCTGAACCGGTGGTTCCGAGTAAGTTCGAAATACTGTAGAGCCCCGATATTTTGAGGTTCTGTGTACATTTTATATAAAACTAGAGTAAAATCTCGTTTTTATACATTGTCCGCATATATGTTTTATCACTTCCAAATGTGTTGCATTTTGTACTTTCTTTCAATTTTCTATGTACAATATAGGTAAAACAGTCCCACTTATGATTTTCGTTCATAATCCACAAAAATAACCTTGGCCTCAAACTGCTAATGATTTCTATTACAAATTGACAGTTACCGTTAGGTTTGGAGGACTGCGCTTGCTCTTTCTTTGCCGATCCTTCACTAAATGGGACTGCGTGTCAATCAGTTGCACAGTGTATCCTTTCAGAAAAATATACTCTATAGCTGCTGTAACGACAGTGGCCATTAAAATACGCTGAAGTAAAAACAGCAGCAGTTGAAGGAACTCCAACAGAAACTATGATAAAAGACCTGGTGTACTGGATAACCGATTAATGTCTAAATAAAGACGGACACTAGAGAATTTTTGGAACAAGATTTTACGGAATGAAACGGATACCAACAGTACAGACGAAGATATCTACCGATGAACTGTTTGAAGTGACCGACCGATCTTGCAATTGACGAATCATGAATTTTGCTAGAAAGTTCTGAGTTTTTAGTAAAACGTAACCTGCCTTTATATAGTTCATGATATATAGGTAGAGAAGGTATTGCACTCAACCCAAAAATTTGATGCTGAGATTATTTCAACGAAAATATCTGTTTTAGGGTTCCCTGTTGCCAAAAAGATAAAACATGTGTGTGTCCATGAACACGATAACTCAAAAACGAAAGGTTAGAACAATACTAAACTTGGCATTTAAGTTTAATATCTTCCAAGTATGCGATACAAAGATTGTGAGCAAAATCTTCCCACCCCAAACCATCCTTTACATGGAAAAACTTTCGAAAACCGTGTTTCTTTTCAAAAATTACTCTTAACGATTTTGATTAAAATACCGCATATTAAAGGTGTCAACATGATAAAATTACATATCTTGAATTTTCTGGGAATAGCCTCTGAAGAGCTCTTCCTTTTGGATGAATTTTGCAGAATTTTGCAAAACTTGTAAACCGTAATAAATAGATAAAAACTTATTACATAAAAGATGTAGATATTAAAACACACTTGTGTCATAAAAATGTTTTCAATGGAATTATCCATTTGAGAGATATTGCAAGGTGTTGGTTTCAGTTTTAAAATACTTGAACCTTTTCTCATTTGGAAATATGTAAACTCCTGCCCATGCCAGAAACGGATTTCAACCACATGGCAACCAGCGTTTAAAAATTTGACAATCGCTTTAGCCTAGTGTATTCTCTTATTTACTTACAAAGAATAGGTGATAAAGACAATTTCTGCTTATGTTTATCTGGATTAGAATTAAAGTAGTTAGAAGAATAAGCTTTTAAACAATAATTTGTTACAGAAATCAAGAAAATTCATGTGGATGGAACAGAACAGATTTTTTAAATTGCTCCTAATTACGTCACTTGACTTGGGTAACAAAGACCTGAATAGTTATAATGCGATTATCTGAGCGCCATTGCGGTTTTTGCGAGAAAGTTTATTGCCACGATGTCAGTTATGCGAGACAGGTTTTTGACGACCTCGCTAGCCGCACCTAATAGGGACCGGATTATAATGGAGCTGTAATACAACGGCTAGCAATTAGTGGAATAAATTTGTAAACATCAAATTATCAAATTCTCGACAAAGTCGAATTCATTAGCGCGCTCTGCAGCAGAATCATTGATTGGTAGAGAAAATGATCACATGTAACGATCACGTGCGAAGAGGCAGTTAAATTCTGAAAAAATCTGGTGTTGTTTTGAGTTTCCATGCCAGGGTTATAATTGTAGGGATATATCGAATTTGACATACAGCAGGAGATGCTGTCTGATCTTTTCGGTCTCATTAACATTTCTTCCAGAACTGAAAGGCGCGTATTAAAGTGCATGGGAGATATACGATGAAGGAGGATACCAAAATATTATGGCTTAGAAAAATCTGGTGTTTATCATTCATATGACTTTCTCTACATCTCTGTAACAAATGATTGTTAAACTTTTTCTACCTACCTCATGCTAATCGAGATAAACATTAGCAAAATGGTCTTATTACTTAGTTCCTTATTAGTGGAAGGGTTTACACTAGGTTAAGTGATAGTCAAATATTTTAAAATATGTCGCCATTTGATTTAAATTCGCTTCTCTGCATGTCCAGGAGCTAAAAAATTCCCGAAATAAGAAATGTTTAAGTATTTTAAAACTAACATCAATAACGAGGCACATCTCAGAAATGGTCAACTACACGAAATAAATATGTATTACGTAAATTGCATGTTTTTAGCTAGATCTACATATTTGTGGGGTATGATTTTGTTTATCTCTTATAGCTTACCAGTTATGCATATGTTATCCAGCATGAGGGGGTCTTCTGTGGTTATTCCCAAAAAGTCAAGATATACACTTTATTTGTCATGAAAATACATTAGGAGTATGTGGTATTTTAATCAAAATCGTTAGAGCCATTTTTGAGAAAATCATAATTCTTTAATTTTTTTTTTTTTTATTTTGGGGTGGGTGGATTTTTCTCAAAATATTCGTGTCACATTCTTGGAAGATACTAAGCTTAAATGCTAAGTTTGGTATTTTATCGACTTTTCGTTTTTGAGTTATTGAGTTATTGTATTCTCGCACTCACTCACACACACTTTTCTACAAATGCTTATTTTAGATACAGAGGCCCTAAAATGTATATTTCCGGTGAAACCTCGGTTTCGAGATTTTCGGTGGAATGCAATGCCTTCTCTACCTACTATTTACATTGTGCATGCGTGCTAGAGAACGTAATAAGCACTATACAACTATTCCCATTGTGAAAAAGTGAACCTAAATGATAGAACAAGGTTCACTTACACATAATAGGTAATTATCATTGTGCAACTAAATAATGACCCAATTGCAAAATCGATACTTACGTAGACGACTATTGTTATGCTATGTGTAAAACGTTGCAGCATGTACGGGCGAAAGTATGAAGTTTCTAAAATTCGCAGAAGAGATTCTTTGCTTTGCTTTACCAAAACACAAGACAAGTTGGCCTTACTTCAATTATAGTTTTTTCCAAACATGATGGCCCTCAAACTATAAATATTACTGTTCCAACAGGAATTAAAATTTTCGATTGACTTGCAACAATATATGGTTCAAAGACTTATTTTTAGACCTGCATCAATATGAACCTTAGATTTCATTTTTCGGTTTACCATTTTTTTGTTGTTTTTATTTGGGTTTAAAAATCTTCTTTTAAAGGTTAAGTGGAATCGCTCCCTCCTACCACTGGACAATAACGATTAGCAAACAAAAGACAACTCTGTACTAGGGATGAGAGGCTACGTAGTAAAATCTGTTTCCTGAGAGACTGTTTGCAAGTCCAGAATCTTGCCTCAGTAAAGAGACCAGTAAGTTTAAGGCTTGGCAATAGCAAGGGTTGGTTTCCAGCCGTACACACCCTAACCGCTAAACAGAAAGACCGCAAACCCTGTCTTTGGGGGCAGAGTCATCAAGTCCTGAAAAATACTGTACCTTCATTACTTGCTGACATTGGATTGCCGCTACGTTTGCATCCAGGGCCGAAAATGTTGTCTTAAAAAAGCTGATGTGTTCGATTCACATGACTTTCTATACATTACTGTAACAGATTATTGCTAAAAATTCTATCTACTTTATGATAATCTAGATAACATTAGCAGAAATTGTCTTAATTATTTGTTTCCTTGTAAGTAAGAAGAAAAATAAGTAATATACTAGGCTAAAACGATAGTCAAATCTTTTAAAAGCTGGTTGCCCATGTGGTTGAAATCAGTTTCTATGCAGGGCCAGGAATTTTTCTCTTTCCGTGTGAGAAAAGTTAAATTATTTTGAATCTGAAACAGACAACGAGGAATATCTCAGAAATAGTCAATTCCACGAAAATAGTTTATGAACTAAATTGTGTGTTTTAACGTGAGGTACATTTTTTGTGCAATAAGTTTTTGTCTATCTCTTGCGGTTTACCAGTTATCCAAAAGTCAACAAAATTCTTTCAGAACAAAGAGGTCTTTAGAGGTTATTCCCAGAAAAGTCAAGATATACATTTTATTTGCCGTATAAATATCTTTAATATACGGCATGTTAATCAAAATCGTTAGAGAAATTTTTGAGAAAGTCAAAATTTCCGAAATGTTTTCCATGTAAAGGATAGTTGGGTGTTTTTTTTTTCTCTCAAAGTCTTCGAGTCACATCCCTGGAAGATACTAAACTTAAATACCAAGTTTGGTATTTTAGTTATCGTGTTCACAGACACATGAACACACACAAGGACCTTTTTCTGAACATACTTTTTTTTTTTTTATACTGGGGACCCTAAAACGTCAATTTGCGGTGAAGTTTGGTATCGAATTTTTGGGTGGAATGCAATACCTTCTCTATACACTATGTACATAGAACATATAGAGAAAGTAAAAAGTTCACTAACAGCTTGAAGTGGTAGTTTTGAAATTTGCAATTTCACCAGTAAGATTCGTCAGCAATCTGTCTCTCAGTTCTATGATTATCAATTATCACTTTAAGGCAATAAAGTTAGAATGATAGAGCTGAATATTTTATTTCTTGGCAAAGAATTTTGTTTTTCAAATGACTTCTGGCTCTCATACAGGTATTCGATATTGTAACAAATATCTTTAACTCAGAATATAATTAAAATAAAGTCTTATTTTCACTACTATAAATGATTCACTCGACGTTAGATAGTTTGCGACTACACGCCATCCATGATTGTGCGCTAACACTCCAGTCCTCATGGCTCAGAACAATTCTCAACAGTCCAGTGTGATTGGCAGGCTGAGGGCAGCCCGAGGTGTGTTAGACGTGTCCCTGTTCTCAGAGAGAACTTAACCACGTTCTGACGGGATTGTGGGTTTTGTAGGATGGCGGGTGTGTATTGGGGTTGTGGAGTGACAGGAGGAGGTGAATATTGCTCCTCGACGGTTGCCTTGATGGTGCAACCGAATTCTCAACATAACACTTCTTCCTCCTTTTATAGCTAGAAAATTACGTCACAAATTCTCTGGAAACTTGTCAAGGGCACTAGAAACCGAAGCTTGGAGAAACATCTCGAATATCGGGAAGAATCATGATGTCGGGAGAAGTAAAGAGTCTCGCGTTCCGAAGGATCCTGTTGCGGCGCGCCGTTGTTTACGCTCTAGTTGCGTTATCTCACATCCCAGCTCCACCACCGCATACCAAAGCGAACATGAGAACGATCACTTAACGGACGGCATTGTCACAATCTGGTTACCGTAACATTTTTAAACACCAACAATACCGAGAGGTTTGGTTCAG
Organism: Hymenopus coronatus; assembly: GCA_030762935.1. Taxonomy (NCBI): domain Eukaryota; kingdom Metazoa; phylum Arthropoda; class Insecta; order Mantodea; family Hymenopodidae; genus Hymenopus; species Hymenopus coronatus. Next base: position 91,133,163 of record CM060896.1, read on the forward strand.
GCTGTAACGTCTGAGGCTGCATTCGGGAAGTCCAGGTCTCAAATCCTATGAGCCGACTAATCTGTTTTTTTTCTCCTTAAGCGGGTTGCCTCTCTTCAAGGTAAATGCCATTTCGGACTTTTGCCACCAAGACCCATAGTCCTATGTTCAGTCTAAAGCAATAGTAAAACTGAAAACATAAAACAGATGTAACTGCGATTATGCTGTCATCTGCCTAGTATTAGCATTAGACTGGGCGGTACCTTAGCCCCATCTGTTTGACGCGGAGCTAATTGGTAGCTGTGGTGTGAGGAGACGAGACCTTAAAGGGCTGGCTGCACATTGCCGTTAGACTACATATAACACCATATGTCTACAGATCGTAGACTAGATGAACTGGACGGCCTTTTAATACTATCTGCTTGGCGTGAACGAGGGTACTATGGTTAGGGGATTAGCCTTTGAAGGCTACTGTAGGACACAACCTTCAACGAGATACCTAAATGAGCAGTTCCGTGCTTTATCAACAAAATGGAATATGAATCTGAATTATTCCATTCACATAGCTTTCTCTACATCTCTGTAACAAATAATTCTTATTTCTTTATATACTTCATACTAAACGAGATATACATCAGCAGCAATATTCTTTCCTTGTAAGCAGAATGGGAATAAGGGAAAGCACTAGGTAGAGCTGATGGTCAAAATTTTTAAAAGCTGGTTGCTATGTGATTTGCAGGAACAGAAGTTGAGAAATTCCTTGCATAAGAAGTTTATATTTTAAAACTGAAACAATAACAAGGAACATCTTCGAAATAGCTAACTCCACGAAAAAAGCATATGACAAATTGTGTTTTAACAAGATCTGCATTTTCTCTGTAGCAAGCCTTTGTCTATCCCTAATAGTATGCCAGTTATGCAAAATAAAGCAAAATTCATTCAGAATGAAGGGATCATCAGAGGCTATTCCCAGAAAATTCAAGACATACATTTTTTTTTGCCAAGCAAACATCTTTAATATACCATATTTTAATCAAAATCGTTACATCTGTATTTTAGAAATCATATTTTCAAAAAGGTTTCCAAGTAAAAGGTAGTTTGTGGTGAGGGGATTTTCTTGAAAATCCTCCTGTCACATCTTGAATACCAAATTTGGTATGTAACGGTATTTTCGTTTTTTGAAGTATGCTGTCCACAGATACACACACACACACACACACACGCACACACACACTTTTGGATTCAAGGGGTCGCAAAACATGTATTTCCGGTGAAATCACGACATTGAATTTTGGGTGCAATATAATACCTGCTCTATGTACTATGGACATAGTACGTGTAGAGAAAGTAAAACAAACTTAACGTTTCTCTATTTTTTACCAAATTTTGTGCTTCGTGGTGCATAAATTCTTGAAATCCTTTGTGTTTAATTTTCTTAATTAAGGTGGCTGATTCTGATTTCATATTCTTCCGTTGATTATCACAGAGGACGGTCTTTTTATTTATAGTACAAAGCAACTATATCATTTGTTGTCTGGGTGTGGAAAATGTAGGATTTTGAAATAATGACGCTCTTATATATTGCCTTCTACCGCTGCAATTGTTTGTCGGAGTTCAGTGAAATGAAGTATTGAATTACATTACGCCAAAACAAGTTATTACTGTTTTTTGCTTTTAATTTAAGGTGCAGCTTGTTGCTAGAAATATGTTGCTGTTTTTCAGTTTATTTATATTCAACCACGCAACTTGTAGTATTTGTTTAAAATTAATAAATCTATTAATTGAGGAGCAAAAGAAAAGAAAGGGAAAGGATCTGAAATGTTTCATTCACATGTTTCATTATCTGTTCTGCAAATCATCAAAAAAGTATAATTCTTAATCACATTGATAAAAATTTCTTTCCTTTGTAGTTTTAAAAGTAAGAACTTAAGTTTTAATATTACCTAGTATTGCCAATAATTTTAAATAAACTTCACAATAACACATTACTTTAAAAAATTAAAAAGAAACCCTATTTAATCTACAAAAAGTAAAATACAACATAATTAATAATAAATAACATGCACGACATTAATAATTGAAAATTCAGAAGTTATTTGGATTGTTTTAAATCAACCCCAAAACAGTATATTTTCATATACATATTTTACTAATAAGTGGAGAATTGTATTTAACAATATTTTAGCTATTTATTAACAGTTATAAACTTAATGAATAAGCTTATATGTTCAAATCATTTTGAAAATGTTAAATTCCCTTAACTTTAATTTAAATAAGATATATAAATATCTTTACTTATCTAAAATGTTAATAATTAGAGGATTTAAAATATAATAAAATAAATCAATATTCAGTAAAATATGTATGTATGTGTATGTATTTATTTCTCTGCAGGTGGGTATCACCCGGTGGCAGAGTTATATATGTATACAAGATATATAAACAATAAATCACAGCTGCCAGTTTATGGCTTTGCAAGCTAGATATAATAGTTATTTACACAAATATGAAAACATTAATTTTTCTCTCAATTCAGATTAATTAATTTCATAATTAGAATCACCAAGCAATTTAACATTTGTATTTACAACAATATGAAATCACAAGCATTTCATTTAAGGAATATTTACAAAAATTATCCAACATTAAAATCAAGATTTTTCCTAAATTTTTTCAGAGACAGGAGACAACCCCGAAAGGCAATTCATTCCCGTCTTTTATGGTTCTATTTACAAAGGAAAACTTTCCCACGTCAGTTCTGTATCTTCTACCCTTAATTTTGAACGGATGATCGTTTCGTGCATAGTAAGTTGGGTTTTCCAGTTTGTCAGTAACGTCCTCCCATGCGTTTAAGCCAGCGTAAGCTTTAAATAAAGCGCACAACCTCTGTTTCTCACGCCTAACTTTCAGCGGCTTCCATTTTAATTCCTCAGCGTTTGGAGGCCCAAAATATTTACCCCTTTTTATGAATTTTATAGCCCTTTTCTGGATCTTTTCTAACGAATCAATTTGATTTACTCTATACGGGTCCCAACAAGTTACTCCAAATTCCATGACCGGCCGCACTAAGGACTTGTACGTGATTTCCCTGGACTTTGCACTCCCCTTTTTTAAAATCCTGATTAAGAAGTGCAGTGTTTTCCACGCTTTCTTAGATACCGAATTTACCTGCTCGTCCCATCTATTATTACTATTTTTATAAAATTATTCTTTTATCTATATGCTACTTTTATCTACATTGTCAGAAATAGTTTTATTACTTAGTGCCGAATAAATAGGACTGGGAATACACGGGCTGCAGTGACCGTCAAATATTTTAAAATCTGACGCTATGAGATTGTCTTTGGAATTTGAATATCTTTCATAGCAAGGAGTAAAACAAGAGATATGAAACCGATGAGGATTTCCCTTATTAGAAAAGTTTACGTATTTTAAAATGTAAACCAATAAGGGGAATCATCTCTGAAATGATTAACTCTGCAAAATAATATATGACATGATATCTGTGTTTTAACAAGATCTACATTTTTATGTAGTAAGTTTTTGTCTATATTTTACGGTTTACCAATTAAGCTTCAGGAGCTGTTCCCAAGGAACAATATACACTTTATTTGCTACGTAAACATCTTTATTATACGTTAGCCATTAGTTAGAAGATCCAAAAAGTTGAAAAATGTTTAATATAAAGAGTAGCTTTGGGTGGTGAGATTTATCTGAAAATCTTTTGGAAGATTACTAAACTTAAATATCAAATTTGGTATTTCGACGTATACACACATATACACTGACCTTTTTCTATTTCTTTTTAAATTAGGAATGTTTAGAATATGTATTATCGGTGAAATTTCGGTATCGAATTTTTGGGTGGAATACAATACTTTATTTACTATGCTCATTGTACATAAGTGCTAGAGAAATAAAAGGATTTCTAATGACTACTAACTATAGGCGTTGTAGGGGCTACAAAGAAGATGCCAATTATGAATGCTTTGAGTAACATGATTTTGTGGTTTGTTTCAGAGAGCTGAGGTTCTGTACTACTACTACATCGAGTGAGTAGATTTATTTCTTTACTTATTCTAGCTAGTAAGACCCATAGACTTATCTTATTCTCTTCTCTACTTAAGGTTTTTTAATTTAATTAATGTAGTTTAATTTAGTTTTACTTTACTTTATTTTATTATATTACTATTTTATTTAATCTTACTTTACTACTTAAGGAATATTTGTTGGTGTCAAATTTTTGAAGCTAGGGAAATTATGACTGCAATCAGCAAAAAATTGAAAATAGTTTTTTATAGCAAACGGTAATTGGAACCTGGAGTTGATGGTACACAAAATGTACTATTTCCTACCTAGGATGCATCATAACACCCACGTGAAGTGTTACATAATGGAAAAAGACTCTTCTCTAAACTAAAAGGGTCTTTACCATCACTTGGTTCTCTATTGCACTCAACGCTACTCGTACGTGCTCTGATAATAGAGTATCTCCTAACAAAGTTTCTCTTTCCACTTTCCAAGTTTGGAGTAGACAACTCCGGAACTGCTCTTGCTAAAAGCATGAAATAATTGAGCATTAGCACTCTTTAAATATAAACTGATAAACAATTAATAAAATGACATTGGTTGTTATAGAGAAGCCTACTAACGGTCTCAAAATAACCTATAATTTTCGAGAATGTGTAGACATATATATTGAAGACATGGGGACGAGAGGAATGCTAGTGATTGAACTTGCCTTACTCACCCTCACATTCTCCTGCTGAGTGGCGAAGGTTGTTTTGATACAACAAGCACAGTGGTGGCTTCGTTCCAGTTGTGGGGTAGCAATAATTTCTATTTCGTTTGTATTAAACATGTTTTGCATACAATTATTATTAAAGCCACATATTATGGTTATGGAGATTACATAATTTCAAGTTTATAGCCTTCGTTTACCTTATGCACGCAATATTCTTACTCTGCCTAATGATTAACATACTAAATTGTTTCTCTTTCCAATAAATAAGTCAGAGTAACTCACGTCCAGCCCTGAGTAGCCCTCCATTTCTGTTTAGCCTTATAAATATTTTAAAACGATTTGATCAATATAAAAACCGTTTTGCTTTAAACGCAATATTGTATAAATCGCGCATATCTTCTCTTTGGAAATTTCATCCAAGGGTACGTAAAACTTTAATTTCAGTTCGTTAAGCTTATATTCTCTCCAAACATAAGAGAACTATTTTTATATATGCTTCAGATATAGCATTAATAAATATTATATATAATTTTGTATAATTAAATCGCATAAAATATATCTAAAATGTACTCAACGTTTTCGATAAGTTTAGTTACGGGTATCTAATAAACTGAGGACACTAATATGAAACTAAAAGCGTAAAAAGTGGAATCAGTTGTACCTTTTATATGTATTCAAATACTGGTTTCAGAAAGTATCTTTTGAAATTGTAACTAAATATCTGTAACATCACCAAGTTTGTGTTATGCATCTGTTTATAGTGGCTTTAACGTTTTATGTTTGTAAATTTAATCCACATATTAAACAGCAAGCTTTCCTGCTTTTGTAACTAACAAAAAGTGCCCTCTGCCACTCTTCATGAAGCAGTCATCCCGACTCACCACTAAATGAGGAGAGTGAAGGTAAAACTGAACAGAAATGGTAAAACCAATAGTAAATTTTGCAAAAAACATATTTTTATGAGATTGGAATAGCAATGGTTTCATATAGCAACCTGTTTTTAAAGGACGAAACTATCGCATTTTCGTATTGCCCTTCTACTTAACTACTAATAAGACTAATTCTGCTTATGTTTATCTTGATTAGCATGATGTAGATAACAGATTAATGTTTAGAACAAGTGGTTTGTTTGCCGAACAGCTAGAGGACATCATGTGAATGGACACGTTAGGTTTGTTCCCTTCTACTTACAAGGGACCAAGTAAAAAAGACAATTTCTGCTAATGTTTATCTCGACTAGCACGATGTAGATAGAAGAATTAGATTTTTAACAATAATTTGTCACAGATGTAGAGAAAGCCATGTGATTGTAGCACCTCAGGTTTTTTTATTTGCTTATGTTATTCTACGCTTTATTCTTAATTAATTAGACGGTCTATATTTAAAATCCTTTAAACAATTTTATCAGCTGTAGTTTTAGTTTTTATTTTGTTGGCAGACATTCGTTTTGTCTTGGCCGCTAGATCGAGCCATGGAAAGTCCCGCTGATTAGCACTTAATCATTATTTTCAAATTCTGTGTCGATAAAAGCGGAATAAATGTAATCGCTCCGTAGTTTGCATAAGAGTGAGTAGAAAAAAAATTAATTTCCTAAAGCGCTGTGTTTCTCTTTCCTTTTATTCTGTGTTTTCTTTATGAAAATATATAGCTTGTTCTGTTAATGGCGAAGCACTATCCTGTAAATCTTAACTTGCTTTTATCAAGTATTAGTTTTTGAGACCCCGTTTAAAACTATCGCTTCTGTTCGATTTTAATTGTTGAATTAAGTATCAATGATACCATGCATTCCTGAAATAGGCTCGCATTTAATTATCTACAGAAGCATTTCGCGTGAATTACAAAGTATCGTGGCCTCCTTAAGAAAGTTATAAATTCGTTCGATCTACTCGAAGATTCATTGGAACATGTTTTATCGAATCGGGCTATTGGTAGTCTTGTTTTCGTAATTAGGGTGCCGCTTGACGGGCTTTCTCGCAATCACATCACCAGACCTTCTCCTCTTTCCTTAATTAGATGAATCGATTACCATTTGAAATTAGGGATTGTGAAAGAATTCGGCTTTCCTTTGGCTCGCGCCACAACCAGGTTTACTGCTGCCGGTGATAAAGTGGTTTCACATAGCTGGGACAACCAGATTGGACACAGGATGGCAGCTTGTCATGTTTTATGTGTCATATGCTAATACAGAATATTTGCGGCATTGGCATATTTGGTGCAGTTGTAGCCATTTTCTGCTTGAACCACATTATCAGGTCGAGTGAAATACAAAACTAGTAAATGAGCAGTCCAGTGCAACTTATTCCGTACATATTTTACTTAATTATTACTTGTGCTTATTGCTTATTGGCTTCGTGATCATTTTTATTACTTTCTCTACATACTGTATAGAGAAAGTGTTGTGTTCCACCAAAAAAGTCGATGTCGAGATTTTTCCGGAATGTTTTGAGGTCTTCTGAGTAAAAAACAAGGCCCGCGTCAGTGTGTCTGTGCCAACATAGATCAAAAACTAAATACCAACTCATGTAAATGTAATTTCAATTTTTTTCAGTGCTCTTCGGAGAGAGATTTATTATATTTTTTTATCTTTTAGTTTAAGGAACATAATTTCAATTCCCATTACCCAAATTAAATGTTAAGTTAAACATCTTACATTGTGTTACTTTATTAAAAAATCTGAAGTGGAAGTTAATTTTAATTTTCTTCAACAGAACGCTACAACGTACTTCGAAACACTTATCATCAGGCACAGAAATTTCTAGCAATAAGTATTAAAGACAGGACGAAAATAAATTAAGTTTAATTACTAATCCTGAGCTTTACGTATTGACGTTGTAGGTAACAAACCACGCCATTCACCGTACAGTGTGCTGGCATTTGTCACCATCAGTGACTCATGTATGACATGATTTTAGTATAGTTAACTTAAGAATTCGTATGTCTACTTATCCTGATTCTATTCTCCTATAATGTTTAATGTCCAATGGTGACTGTGACTTTTTATGAAAATTGTTCAAAGAGGCTGAATTAAAAGCACAAATTTTAAAAAAAAGATCCTGTGTATTTATGTATGTGTGTGTGTGCGTGCAACATAACCCCAAACCGAAGAGTCGGTTAGGTACCAAACTTGTATTTAAGATCAGTATCTTCCAAGAATGCTACACAAGGATTTTAAGGATAATCCCTATGCCCCAAGGTATCCTTTATATGGAAGATTTGTCGATTTTTTTTTCCATTTTCTCAAAAATGGCTGTAATGATGTTGATTAAAAAGTCACGTATTAAAATTATTTTGATGCTAATAAAATGTATGTGTTGCATTTTCTGTGAATAGCCTCTGAAGCTCTCTTCATTTTGGATGACGTTTGCAAAACTTGTGAAAATGGACTGAAATTCTTGAAAATAGTGATTTTTGTATTTTAGCATATTAATGTGATGTGGTTCTTGTAGATTAATGTACCAAAGTTATTTTCAGTAGCTTTCAGTTTAAACGCTTGTCACGTGATCTTTTATATGGAAGTTTCAATGGTGACAAATGACACTTCAAATATTAAAAAACGTGTTTCTCTAAATGCATTTTCCAATGCACATAAATGTTTAAAATGCTCTTTGCTGTACACGTTTCAACCAAATTAATTATGAATTTATGTTAACAAAATAAATCCACAAAAAATAATGAATCAACTGTGAACGAATAATTTATGATACATTCTCCTACATTTATACTTAATTGATTAATTAATTAATTTGAAATTTCCCCGATAATTTTAAAAGTTATATTTCTGGAATGTAAATATAAAGAAAAATGTAATTATAAAGAAGGGTTTGTTACAACATTTTGAAAACTAAAGCCCAAGGGACTTTTTGGTAGAGTAGTTAGAAAAACAAAAATATGTTTTCTAAGAAACTACTTTAAGAATTTGTCTCAAAATTTCAAAGTGAATTACACACAACAATAGAAGTATGTGGTAAAAATGAACGCAACTGCTTAAGAAACATTGAATTTGAAAGCTTTACAGGTTAAGATAATATAGTTTAATTTTGAATTACAAACTTATTAAAGAGAATCTGACATCTTAATTTTAAATTAAAAGGAACCGAAATATATGATGGTTTCTAAATTAAGCTGAAGGAAACACTCAATGGCTGATGTTAGGAATAAACATGATCGGGTATTTTATGCATGAAGATGTGTGAAATTTAATGTAATACGTTTGTAATTGCACTGTCCCAGCTTCATTAAGCTACTAATTATTTCTGATGATATGCATTTGTTTGCTGTTAGAGGTTTTGCTAATAGACATAAGCTGTTAAGCTAACCTAATAATTTCTGACTGGATATTAACGTTGTATATTAAAATGTTTACTCGTATTACTGGCAGAAGTGCCCACAATAATTTAACTGTAATTACTTTGGGCTCTAGTTGGTATAAGTATACAATTGAACCCTATGTGCAACCAGCACGTTATTGACTTTGCTACAGTTAAATTAGTAGTAATTAGGTTAATCCCCATCTAACATTAATTGCAGTTATTAGTAATATAACATTTGCATTTTCCGTTATGTAGTTATCAAAACGGGATCTTTGCATGTAAATATTAACTTTGTATGCCATATTGAGTTACACTAAGAGTCGAAGTTGCATAGAAGAACAGTTTTAACCCGTTAAATTGTAATAAATGTTTCGTTTTTCATTTGGTACTGTCTTAGTTTTAGAATATGAATTTAATCAACAACTAGCTTTTAGCGGTTTTTTTTTTTCCACAAGGGGCAGAGGAATTTTGAAGCGCTGCAACAAGATACCTTTTGTGTCGTATGCAACTTTCGGAAGAAAGGGATTAGAAGAAAAATTCGAAGGGTTGCTGCCTGGACCAACTACCGGCAGCTGCGGACATTCTGGGGTCCCTAAAATTTACAGATGGCGGCACTCCTGCAGGCCCGTCCAGAGCTCTCCCGACGAATAGTTCCGAATTTCTCTGGTTACATACCAGAGGAGAAAACAGTTATATAGTGAATATCCACCGCGCACAGCCCGCTACCAAACTAGCCAATCAAGCCCCGAACCCCGAAAGGTGATACGAAATAAAATGATGGGGTTGCCATGTGGATGAAATCCGTTTCTATGCATTGCTTGCAGTTAACAAATTCTCGTATGTGAAAAGCTTTAAATATTTTAAAACTGAAGCAAATGGCAAGCAATATCTCAAAAACAGTCAACGCTACGAAAAATATTCCTATGACATAAATTGTGTGTTTTTACGAGATCTACATTTTTTGTGTAGTAAGTTTTTGTCTATCTCTTACGGTTTACTAGTTATGTAAAATCCAGCAAAATTTATCCTGAATAAAGCGGTTTTCAAAGACTATCCCCAGAAAATTCAAGATATATGTTTTATTTGCCGTGTAAATGTATTTTATATACGGTATTTTAATCAAAATCGTTAGAGCCATTTTTGAGAAAGTCAAAATTTTCGAAAAGTTTTCCATATAAAGGGTAGTTTGGGTGGGGGGGCATTTTCCTCAAATCCTCCGTATCGCATCCTTGGAAGATACTAAGCTTATACACCAAGTTTGGTATTTTATCGACTTTTCGTTTTTCTAATATCGTGTTCACAAGAAACACGGACATACACGGACGTTTTTCTAAACATGCTTTTTTTTTTTGGATAAAGGAGACCCTAAATGTCAATTTTCGGTGAAATCTCGGTATCGAATGCCTTCTCTATACACCATGTACACAGTACGTGTAGAGAAAGTAAAAACGTAATGATTAACGTCACAAAAAATGTAGGTATTTGGCAGAAATTGTGCTCTAACGAGTCTACATTTCTAAGTAGTAGCACTTTGTCTATCGCTTAACGGTTTACAAACTATACAAAAGTCATTAAAAAAATTGCGTTTCACAAAATATTAACAGAAATTCAAGATGAAGATTTTATTTTTTCGACAAATATCTTAAACATATGGAAATTTCATACTTGGGGTTATCTTCCAGAAAACGGAACATTAAAGAACACTTTCCATTGGAGTAAAGAATTTTCTGAAATCTACGTTTCCTTAGAAGATTCCGCACTTAAATACCTAATGTCGGACAGATAGCGCAGATGTTTCTCGTTGGAAAGTTCTTGAGCCTGCCAGATGACAGCCTTCTCTGAGTCACATCATTTACACCATAGGTAAACCTTCTCTGACCGGGTTATCGAGCTTGGAAATGTTAGCTTCCTTCAGTTATTTCACTTAATCTGTTCTTGCTGGAGTTAAAACTCACAAAGTTTAAAGATATGACACGATTTTCAAGAAGTTTCACCTACTCTTAGCTACGCTCTATAAAGAAAATGTCTTGAAAATATTAATTTTAAAATAGCATAAGCTTAAAATGTTATCATTGCAAATGAAGGGCCGCGCCGTGGCCAAGTGATTAGACCAAGCAACCCCATGTGGGGTTATATATATATATATGGTCGTCTCCTTAGCGCGGTGGTAGCGTTGCTGCTTACCAAGCGGGAGACCTGGGTCCGATCCCCAGTACCGGCGTGGGGATTTTTCCCCCGCTGGGAGACCTGGCCCGGGGTGCACTCAGCCTCGTAAGGTCCCTGGGGGGCCAATTGAGGAGCTACTTGATGGAGAAGTAGTGGCTCCAGGTCATGAGGACCGCATTAACCGGCCGGGGGGACTCGAGGCGCTGACCACGTCTCACCCTCCAATACTGCATCCCATCCATGACGTCTGTAGTGGACCGAGATGGGGGACGCAGCGGCCGGGCGGTGGGCCAAGGTTCCCCGTGAGCTGTCGTGCCATGGAGTTAAATATATATAATTAGGTATATATTACGGTTGAAATCAATAAAAAAGGAATTTCTCGGAAATGGTCAACTCCTCGAAAAAAATGTATATGATATACGTTTCTGTTTCAACGAGATAGACAAAAATTACTACCCAAAATTTGTATATCTCTTACGGTTTAGCAGTTATGCAAAGGTCATCAAGAATACAGAGCGCTTCAGAGACTATTTCCATAAAATTCAAGAAATACATTTTATTTGTCATGTAAATAGCTTTAATATATTTTATATTAATAAAATCGTTAGAGCAATTTTGATAAAATTAACATTTTTTAAATTCTTTTTTCCATGTAAAGGATAGTTTGAAGTTGGGATGATATCCTCTAAATCCCTGAACTTTAATACCAAGTTTGGGATTTCACTGACTTTTCGTTTTTAAGTTATCGTGCTCACAGACACAGGGACCTTTTTTTTTAATATAGGGACCCTAAAACGTGTTTTTCGGTGAAATCTCGGTATCGAATTTTTGAATGGAGTGCAATACCTACCTTCTCTACCTTTTTACTCTTACTAAGTAGAGAAAATAAAAATGTTGTTCAAAATCAACAACTTTGGAGGTTGTTTGAACATGAACTAAATGCATAGCTAACTAACACAGTTTTGTTTTACATATATTCGCTAATTTATTTTATTGTTTTATCTATTATGAGCTATAGTGATGTTCTTTTTTCCCCTGCCGATACTGACATCCTATTTCTTAATGCCTTAACTAAATTTGTTTCTAAAGTTCTGTAACAACCATTATGTTTTAGTTATTTCTCTGTATTATGCATTAAGAACACTAATTGTGAATTTAAAGTACGCAGTTTCTTTATTTCATTAGCTTTTGGACACCGTAACAAATCTCGGATTGGTGATTTAGGAAAGAAGGAATGAAGGAGATAGCAAGCAAATTACAAAAGTTTATAAATATCTATGCAAGTTTGCTGTCTTACTACTAAGGGAGATAAAAGTTTGGGGAAAAGTTAAATTCATTAAAATGTTTGTTCATGGAAACATTACAAAGTAAAACAAGCAGAGGAGGCAGAGAGATAATACAAATACTCGAGCAGAAGAAATGTAAATGTAAATACTGCTTAAGGATAGAGGGTTTTCGGAGAGTAAATGTATGCATAAGAAAGGAATTGGGCGCCGAGGTGTAGGCTTGTAAAATTAAATGAAATGAGAAAGCTAAATAAACTTCCAAAATACAAAAGAGACCCTGATCCTAGCACAGATGATGACTTTTCAGGGGAAGTATTCTTATTGAGCAACAATTGAAAGAAGCAGCAGATTATACGTAGCTGCCATTCTACCGAGTGCACTTATATGCACCGATAATTAATACCTTCATTGGCAGAACATATATATATTTTTAACGAACTTGACTTTATCAGTGAGACTCAACCATTAAAACGTAAGTCAAGAATCTCGCGGAGTAATGCTTGATCAGGATCAGCCAACTGGACTGTATGACGTCGTATTATCTGTCTCGCACAAGAATATTTCTGATTTTAATATATGGCGGAGAAAGATAGCTAGAGATAGCCGCTGATTCATGGGTGTTTCCTTCATATTTTCTATCGTACAATAACTGCTTCTAAGAAGTACGCAGTGTAAATATTTTTATAATCCTGCTCATTGCAAATTGGTTTCGGGGAAGGAAACGTACAAGTCAACAAAGCAACCAGCCCTATGGGAAAAAATGCGAAGTAGGACGTTAACGTCATTCACAAGCCCACCTAGAAGGCCCGATTCGATACCAAACGACCGCATGTGAGATTTGTGGTGGACAGGGGCAGGTTTTCTCCGCGTTCTCCATGTTCCCCAAACAATAAAAACAGTTAAAGTTTGGAATACAAATCCTGGTTTTATTTTCTAAAAATATATCACCATCGCTCTCGCACTTTGTCTAAGAAACTATAACATTCACACATAATAATCGTGCATTTTCATTCCTCTGAATGTCCTGCTTTTTTAAAAAATTAACACATGGGGATTTCAATCTTCTCCTGATAAAAATTAGTATACGTTGCACTGCCGTGATTCATTTAATTTGTCCTGAAAATATCCAAAAAATAATGGCATTTTAATCATAGGTGTAACAGCCATTTTTGAAAAATCAAAATTTTCGAATATTTGTCCGTATAAATATTAGTTTGAGGAGTAACAATTTTTTTGAAAATTTTTGTGTTGTATCCTTTAAAGTTGGGTATTTAATCGGGTTTTCTTTAAATGAATACTACTCATAAACACGCACAAGCAGAGGCATTTTTCCTTTACTACGTTCAGGGTATCTCAAAACATGTATTTTCCATGAAAACCGTTATCAGATGCTTTAAATACAATTCTTCCTGTACTTAGGATACATAAAAGACAGAGCAAAGCTACTTACATGTCTGAGGATCTTGGAATTAAATTTATTTGACATTAGGTTATAAAAACACAGCCATTATCAAATGTTATATAGAACGGAATTTATAAGATTTTGGGATGTAGTAGAGCAGCATTTGCATTTAGTAAATTCTTTGTCTTTAAATATACTTTTTAATATTGGATTGGTTAAATCGAACTTCTGGCAGAACTCTTGGTAGATTTATTATACCTCAGTTAAACCTAATGAGATAAATGCAATTATCTTCAAAGAAATTAATCAGATTATGTTTCTATATGCTTCACTTCAGCAAAAAGCAATTTATCTGTAGACGCCTTTTCTAAAGCACGGTTTGCTCGCTTATTTGGGAGAAGCAAAGTGTAGGTTTGAAGATATTTTACGCTCCTCAGATATCTGCAAAGGGCTGGGAACGGAAACGTCAATATTCTCTGAGAGGAAAGCGTAATCATAGGAGATTACGAGCTGTTTGATCTTCTACGTAACTGTAGGTTTAATGAAAAAGATAACCAGATTTAATATGCTTAAATTTTTTAATCAGCTAAATCAAGCTTTAGTGAAATAAACGCCTCTTCCTATTCGTATCTTTTGTGCATTAGAAAATATATCTATGAAATTCACACAGTAATACGTCATTTTCTCTCTTTTTTACTGTCTCTATGCGCACTATGTACATAGTGTATAGAGAAGGTAGTGCACTCCACCCAAAAATTCCATACCGAAATTTCACCGGAAATATATTTTTTAGGGTTCCCCAATATCCAAAAAAAACATTTTCACAAAAAGGTCCGTGTGTGTGTGTGTGTGTGTGTGTGTGTGTGTGTGTGTGTGTGTGTCCGTGTGTCTGTGAACACGATAACGCAAAAACGAAAAGTCGGTAAAATACCAAACTTGGTATTTAAGTTTAGTATCTTCCAGGGATGCGACACGAAGATTTTGAGAAAAATCCCCTACCCCCAACTACCCTTTACATGGAACTTTTTTCGAAATTTTTGATTTTCTCAAAAATGGCGCTTAACGATTTTGATTTAAATGTCGTATATTAAAGATATTTACCTGACAAATAAAATGTATATCTTGAATTTTCTGGGAATAGCCTCTGAAGAGTAGTTTATTCTGGATGAATTTTACTGAATTTTGAAAAACTGCTAAACCTTAAGAGATGGACAAAAACTTAACCCACAAAAAATGTAGAGGACATTAAAACACACAATTTATGTTAATTACATTTTTTTTCGTGGAGTTCGTCGTTTTTGAGACATTCCTTATTTTTGTTTTCTGCTATGAATAACGTTTACTTTTCTCATACAGGAATTTGTCAACTCCTATCCATATAAACAAAGGAACTTTGCATTGACATAGCAACCAGTTTTTGACTATCACTTTAACCTATGGTTGTCCCTTATCTCGCTTCTACTTACAAGGAGGCGAGTAATAAGACTATTTCTGCTAATTTTTTTCTGATTAGCATAAAGTAAATAGAAGCATAAGCTTTTTAAGAATAATTTGTTGCAGGGATATAGAGGAAGTCATGTGAATGGTACACATCAGATTTTTTAAATTAGTTGTTGAAAACACCGTTGATTATGTTTATTACATTCAAAGTGCAATTCTTATACTAAATGAATTAGCTTAGGTTTTACTTCAGAAAGTAACTCGTACAGTAATTCAGTCAGGGAATCAGGTGTACACTCAAAGACAAAAAATATTTATCCTAAGAGGGAGTGTTTTCGCTGTCTCCGCTTATACCTTCCAGCGATTTGGGCGCTGGTTGTTGCTTGTGCCACCATCTGGTTCAGGAGAGACCTTTCATATAGCCTTGCTACCTCTTAAATCGTATTGGTCAAGCCACGTTACCGAAGGGGAAAAGGGGGTACACATGAAACATAACTTGTGACAAATGAAGTTCTTAGTGCGAACTAATGATCCCCAAACACTCTGGTTGATAATAAGCTACCTCTGTCACCGGGTGATACAAAGTTAGGTTAATCTTTTCTCTGTGTTACATACTGAAGTTCTAATGACAAGGTAATTCACGCACGTGGTGGACAAAACTAATACACTCCTTATATTAGCCAACCTGTTCTGAGGGACCATCAAGCAGGGTTGAAAGATGGAGAGGATTGCCCAATCAGTTTTGTCATTTCATACTCGCCTGGTACGTTGTGTCAAAATGGCACCAGTGAAAATCTTTCTCTCACTAACACATGGCACTTCCAGTGCTACGGGTTTCAACTGAATATTAATATTACTTGAAGTTGATGCATGAGATTCAAACTGGAGATTCATTACTTTCTATAACTTCCGGCTTCCTGGTCACAAATCTGTCCATGCTGACCGATAATAGAAAACTCTCTATGGTTAAAAGCGAATGGAATACTTCAAGTTACAACCGTCGGTACTGGCGCAAACTTTGCGAATTATGGCCCTGAATACAAACGCAGCTAGTCAAACTGAGAGTTGTTTATTGTTTAGCTTACTTGATATTAGGTATATGATTGTTTTTCTGACTCATAGTAGCACTCGTTCCATGTACAGTCAGGATTGAAAGTGTTCCATATCTTCCTGTATTTTCAAAGAGAGCTGTAATAATGCTTATAATAGCACGTAAAAATGCTTGACTGGCAGGGAACCATTTTTTTTTCTAACGAGCTAGGGAAAACAAATATGAGGGGAAATCATCCTCCCATTAATTCAAACTCATAGCATGCTGCGCCACAAAACGAACCGAGTTTGTGATGTCTATAGGTGACGCCCATGATACCGATTTTCTTGAAAATCTTCTTGTCGCATCCTTGGACTTGAATACCAGCGGAATTTTTCTAAAAATGCTTTTTTATGGGTTCATGGGGCCTCAAAACATATATTTCCTGTGAAATCTCGCTATCAAATTTTTGGATGCAATACACTTCTCTATACACTATAAAAATAGAGAATTATTTGGGAAAGATAAAAGAAAAGTGGATGGATAATAAAATAGAGAGAAAGCACCTAAGAAAACAGGGAATGGGGTGAAATAGGTAGCACAAGCAAAAGCGGGATGTACTCACAGTCAGGGAGCAACGTCTAAGCTGTACTCAAACTAAACTGTACATTAGGATAAGTACTACAGTTTTAGGTAACAGGACATGATTTTGTAAATAACTGTAAATATTACCTAAGTATAATAAATAATAATAGTAATAATAATATTAATAATAATTATTATTATTATTATTATCATCATCATCATCATTAGCATAATGATCGTCATTTGATTATTTAGCTAGATTTTAAATTACATAGGAAGGCAAACAGTTTTTTAATTTCTTTACAGTACGTAGTGTATAGAGAAGGCATGGCATTGCACCCAAAAATTCGAAACTGAGATTTCACCCGAAATATATGTATGGGAGACTTCCTGATTCCCAAAAATATGGGTTTCCATGTGTGTATGTGTGTGTGTGTGTGTGTGTCTGTGGGCAGCATAGCTCAAAAATGAAAAGACCGCTAAATACCAAACTTGGTGTTTAAGTTCACTATCTTCCAAAGATGCGACACGAAGATCTTCAAGAAAATACCCCAATCCTAATTATCCTCTTCTTTATATGGAAAATTTTTCGAAATTTTGATTATCTCGAAAATGACTAACAATTTTGATTAAAGTATTACAGATATTTACATGGTAAAAAAATATATTTCTTGAATTTTCTGGGAATACTCTGAATACATTTTTATTGTGGAGGAATTTTGCATAACTGGTAAACATTAAGAGATAGAAAAAACTTTAAAAAAGTGTAGAGCTAGTTAAAGAACGCAATTTATGTTGCATACATTTTTTTTTCGTGGAGTTGGCCGTTTTGAGACATTCTTTGGACATCAAGTTCATAACAACTATGATTTAAAACATTGGGCTGTCGGTTTAGCTCAGTGTATTTCCTTATCTCCCTTCTACTTATAAGGAACTAAGTAAAAATCTTATGTGTTCCATTCACATGACTTTCTCTACATCCCTACAACAAATTATAGTTTAAAAGCTTATGCTTCTATTTACTTCACGCTAATCGAGAGGAAATTAGCAGAAATAGTCTTATTACTTGCGTCCTTGTAAGTAGAAGCGAAATAAGGGAGTACCTTAGATAAAATTGATAGTCAAAAGCTGGTTGCTATGTGACTGAAGTTCCTTTGTTTGTATGGACAGGAGCTTTCAAATTCCTGTGTGAAACGTGTAAGTTTTCAAAGGTGAAACCAAAAACAAGGAATATCTCAAAAACGATCAAACTCCACAAAAAAAAAATGTATATAACGTCAATTGTGTGTTTTAACATGCTCTACATTTTTTTGTGTGGTAAGTTTTTGTATTTCTCTTACAGTTTAGCAGTTATGGACAATTCCTTAAAATTCATCCAGAATGAAGTAGTTTTCAGAGGCTATTCCCAGAAAATTCAACATATGCATTTATTTGCCAGGCAAATGTCTTTAATATATGATATTTTAATCAAAATCGTTATCCGTTTTGAGAAAATAATTTTTTTTTAAAAAATTTACATGTAAAGTGTAGTTGGGGGTGGGGGGATTTTACTCCAAATCTTCGTGTCGCATCCCAGGAAGATACTAAAGATAAATACCAAGTTTGGTATTTTAATGACTTTTTTGAGTTGTCGTGTTCACGGGCCCCCGGATACACGCGGATCTTTTTCTGAAAATAATTTTTTTTGGGATACAGGGGACCCTAAAACATATATTTCTGGTGAAATCTCGGTGTCGAACTTTTGGTAGATAGAAGAAAATGCTCATTAACAATAATTTGTTACACAGATATATAGAAAGTCATGTTAATAGAGCACATCAGATTTTTTTTATTATGGGCAGACATTTTATGTCTTTTCAGGATTTTATGCTTATTTATTTTTGCTCTTTACAATTTATGTGTTTACAAACGCCATAATACATTTCGCAGATATTGAAGCATGAACATTCTCCAAGCACAACATTCGCTAAAGTAGCCTATAACGTTGAGGAAGGTGTTTCTGAAGCTGGAAGAAATTAATACGAGGTCAACAGGTCCATGCCCCTATTTCTGAACCCAATTACCAGCTGACACGATCAGAGCTCGCTCGTGTTATGGAGAGGGCGCCTCATTCTACTCGACAGTGCGTGAAAGTCCATCGCTCTTGCGGCCCTTGTTCTGAAGAACCCTTCCGCAAAACGTTGGGATCCTCTTGCGTCAGACAGCGGTAATTAGCCAGCACAAGGGAAAAAGAAAGAAGAAAGGTAATCTCTCTTCATCTCGCAGTCTTGTTTAGCAGAGACGAATCTCGCGAGAACGAGAGGGTGGGAAATAACTTGGCTTAGCGAAGGAACTGCAAAATTGTGTTTCGTGCCCGGATTTGATTTATTGCCGGAGTTAGTAAGTCAATTTACTGGCAACGCATTTTATGTAAATTACCGTAAATTGTTTGTAGTTTACATGAGATAGATGGCAGTATAACACTACTTTTCGTCCTTCTCTGTAATATTGTTATTACGGTGTAAACCGCTTCATGCTGGAGAGCTGAATTGCATACAAATTGCAAAACTAATATTTTATGTGGCGTTAAGCTGAATTATTTTTTATCTAAGGAAAATGTTGATGCTATGGGCTCTTCAAGTAGATGTGCACTGCATGCCCATATTAGGAGGAAAATGAAGAGAAAAGATGCAGTTCAAATATATATAGAATAAAAAATATGTGATCAAAAAATAACGGGAATTTTTGTTTTTCTTAAACAAGTTTTACTTTCTCTATACGCACTATGTACATAGTGTAAAGAGAAGGTATTGCACTCCACCAAGATTTCACCGAATATATATGTTTTACGGTCCCCTGTATCCAAAAAAAGTATTTTCAGAAAAAGGTCCGTGTGTGTGTCCGTGTGTCTGTGAACACGATAACTCAAAAATGAAAAGTCGGTAAAATACCAAATTTGGTATCTAAGTTTAGTATCTTCCAGGGATGCGACACGAATATTTTGAGAAAAATCCCCCACCCCAAACTACCCTTTACATGAAACTTTTTTCGAAAATTTTGATTTTCTAAAAAGTGACTAACGATTTTGATTCAAATATCGTATATTAAAGATATTTACCTGACAAATAAGATTTATATTTTGAATTTTCTGGGAATAGCCTCTGAAGACTACATTATTCTGGGTCAATTTTACGGAATTTTGCATAACTGCTAAACCGTAGGAGATGGACAAAAACTTACCATACAACAAATGTAGAGCATTTTAAAACACACAAGTTATGTTATATACATATTTTTCGTGAAGTTGATTGTTTTTGAGATATTCCTTGTTTTTGGTTTCAGCTATAAAAAACATACTTTTCTCATACAGGACTTTGTGAACTCGTGTCCATACAAAGGAACTTCAGTCACATAGCAGTCACTTTAACCTATGGTACTCCCTTATTTCGCTTCTACTTACAAGGAAGCAAGAAATAAGACTTTCTGCTAATTTTTTCTCGATTAGCAGGAAGTAAATAGAAGCATAAGCTTTTTAAAAATAATTTATTGCAAAGATATAGAGAAAGTCATGTGAATGGAACACATCAGATTTTTATTTGTGCATCTACACCAACATTGCGCCCTTCAAAATAAACTCCCTCAGATATAATACTCTTAAGCCAGCACTTTTTCCAATCTTGGAAGCAACTTTGGAACTTTCCTTATGGTGTTCAGCTGCTTCAACGATTCTGTTAGCTCACCAATAGTGTCTAAACGACAGTGTTCTTTCATGTTCTATTCAGCCTCGGTAATAGAAATTAGTCGCACGCAAGTCCTGCAAATAAGGTGGCTGAGTCAACACAGCGTTTCTGGTTTTTGCCCAAAAAAATCACGAACAAGCGTCGAGGTGTGAGCAGGAGCACTATCTGTGAATGATTTTGCGAAAGTTCTGGTCGTTTTCTTCGGATTACTTCAAGCAAATGTCGCATAACTTCTAGGTAGCATTCCTTATTGGCTGTATAAATATATGGCTGAACCATTTCTTTGCAACTTCCGTGTTATCGTCAGTAATTAATATGTTAGGACATCCAGGGGATCGTCATCTTCAGAGTCTTCTCGACAATCTTTGAAACGTCGATACCGCTCGAATCCCCTTGTCTTACCCATAATAGATTTCGAACACTTTTCTCCAGTTTTCAAGCAAAATTGAATGCAAATTCGCTGAGCCTTCGAAAACACCTATAACCCTTTTAACTGTCAACAATAAACTAAGTATTTAAAACAGCTGACAATGCAAGCATATGTCAGGAACATGTGTACCTACAATATAAAAATATTTTTTTGAAAATCGGTTGTATAAAGCCCGTTATTTTTTGATCACACCTCGTTGTATGTGATTTATTTCCTTAAACCTCTGTAAAAATTATTGTTGAAAAGCTTAATCTTTTTCTACTTCATACTTACTGAGATAAACATTACCTGAAATTCTCTTATTTCTTGCTTCCTTGTAAGTAAAAGGGTAGTAAGGGGATAAACTAGGCTAAAACGAAGTAAAATATTTTAAAAACTGGTTGCCAAGTGACTGAAATCCGTTTCTTTGCATGACCAGGAGTTTACAAAGTATCGTATGAGAAAATTTTACGTATTTTAAAACCAAAAACGATAACAAGGAATATCTTGGAAATAGTCAACTCCACGAAAAAATGTATTTGGTATATATTGTGCGAGTGTGTATATCTAAGTGCAAATTTATTTAACTATTGAATTGCTTATACTGTACGTCTACGGTCAAACTTTATATCGCACTTTTATGCACCATTTACGTCAATAAATGGTATGGAAGAATAATACAGTAGGCGTGTAATAAAAGTACAGCCTTCATATTGCAGTTTTTCCCAGGCACATACACAGGATTGCTGGATGTAATTGATGTTCATAAAGTAATTCTCATCCCTACGTTTCCCAAGGAATTCTTCAAGCCACTTTAGCATTTAATGTTTATTGCAAAACGCAAAACGCATTCCTTTAACTCCCTGCCATGTAATGCACAAAGAACTGTAAGGATTATAAATTCATAGGTGTTCGTTTCATAGAGGTTTCAACTAAAAATATTATGTGTTTCATTCACATGACTTTCTCTGTTTCTCAATTATTCTTAAAAAGTTTATTCTTCTATTTACTTAATGTTAATCAAAATCATTAGCAAAACTGATCTTATTACTTAGTTCCTTGTAAATAGAAGGGTAGTTGTACATGGGCTAAAGCGATAATCAAATCTTTTGAAAGCTGGTTGCTATGCGATTGAAATTCGTTTCTTTGGATGGCCAGGAGTGACGAATTCCCGTATGATGAAGGTTTCAAGTATTTTAAAACCGAATCCAATACATACAAGGAATATCCCTGAAATGGTCAACTCCACGAAATGTACATTCTGTCAATAATGTCTTTTGAAAGCTGGTTGCTCTGTGATTGAAATTCGTTTCTTTGGATGGCCAGGAGTGACGAATTCCCGTATGATGAAGCTTTCAAGTATTTTAAAACCGAATCCAATACCTACAAGGAATATCCCTGAAGTGGTCAACTCCACGAAATTTACATTCTGTCAAGAAAGTACTGGAAATTGATCATTTAAAATGCTGTTTAAAAGGGAGTTCAAAATTATTGTTGTCGCTAAGTTGGTACAACTTTCCTCTATACCCACGCGGAGTTTGATCGTCATCGATCATCTAGTTTGTTTACAGTACGCCATGTTGTTAGCTCATCTCAAAGGTGATTTACGATTTTATGATGGATAAAAATATTGAACAAAGAATCTGCCTCAAATTTAGCATTGCAAATGGTATTTCGTGTACCGAATCGCTGAAAATGTAACAGAGGGCTTACGGTGAATCTACTTTATCAAAAACACACACATATGAGTGGTACAGTGCATTTAAAAGTGGTCGAGATGTGGTGGAAGATTTGCCTCACTCTGGTCGGCCATAATGGTTTCAACTGAACTGAACATTGCTAAAGTGAAGAAAATGGTGTCTGAAAATCGTCATTTAGGTCTGAGAGAGATTGACGCTGAACTTTCTGTGTCTCACGAATCGATTCGTACCATTTTAAACGATTGTTTGGGCATGACACGCGTTGCAGCTCGGTTAGTTCCGAAACACTTGAATTTTCTACAAAAACTCAATCGCGCAAGGATTGCTGAAGAAATGCTAGAACGAGCCAGTTCCAATCCCACATTCATGAAACGCATTGTAACTGGTGATGAGTTTGACACTCAAAGGAGTCAACAAGCTTCCGAATGGCGCCTTCCAACTGAACCGAAACCTAAAAGGGCACGTCAAACTCGATCAAAACTGAAGGTCATGTTGACAGTTTTTTTTTCGATTATCGTGGAATCGTGTACTCAAATTTCTTGCCAGGTCAGATGGTAAATAAAGAATATTATCTGAGCGTTATGGGGCGTTTGAGAGAACAAATTTGGCGAAAAAGGCTAGATTTGCGGAACGACAACTCGTTCTGCACCACGATTACGCACCAGCTCACAAGGCTATTATTGTGGATGAATTTCTGGCCAAAAACTCAAGAAAGCTCATCGAACAACCACCGTATCCACCTGATCTGGCTCCTGCTGATTTCCTTCTCTTTCCAAAACTCAAGTTACCACTTCGAGGCACCCGTTTTCAGTCGATAGAAGACATAAAGGAAAATTCGCGGTGACAATTGACATTGTTTCCTAAAAGTGCCTTCAAAACATGTTTTGATGATTGATTTATTCGTTGGCATGAGTGCATAATTTCAGAAGGGGCCTACTTTGAAGGCGATAAAATAAAATAGGATGAATAATTCATTTTTTGTGTTTTATTAACCAATTCCCGGAACTTTCTTGACAGAGTAGTATATGACATAACATGACTACATCTCGGTAACAAATTATTTTTAAAAAGCTTATTCTTTTATCTACTTCATATTAATCGAGATAAACATTAACAGAAATGGTCTTATTACTTACTTTCTTGCAAGTAGAAGGAAACCAAGGGAATATAGTTGGCTAAAGAAATAGTCAAATCTTTTAAAAGCTGGTTGCCATATGGATGAGATCCGTTTCTGTGCATTGTCAGAGGTTGACAAATTCCCGTATGAGAAAAGTTTAAGTATCTATTTTAAAACTGCGACCAATAACAATTACTATCTAAAAATTATCAGCCAGATAAAAAATGTATATGACATGAATTGTGCTTTAACGATCTCTATTTTTGTGGAGTAAGAGTTGTCTTCTCTTACTGTTAACCAGTTACACAAAATTCAACAAAATATTCAGAATAGATAGGTCTTTAGAGGTTATTCCCAGAAAGTTCAGAATCAGGATATACATTTTTTTGTAAATATTTTCGTTACTTTAATCAAAATCGTTTGAGCCATTTTGGAGAAAATCAAAATTTTCGAATGTTTTTCCATGTTAACGGTAGTTTGGGGTGGGGGGATTTTTCTAAAAATCTGTGTGTCGCATTCTTGGAAGTTATTAAACTGAAATACCAAGTAATTGCACTTTGCGGTATTTTCGCTTTTGAGTTTTCGTGTTCACAGACACACAGATATGCATGACCTTTTTCTAAAAATGTGTACTTCCGCTGAAATCTCGATATCAAATTTTTGTAATACCTTCTCTACCCATGTACCATGTACTACTTATGTAGAGAAAGTAAACAATTACTTCTAGGAAAGATTCGTGTGCATGATTGTGAACAGCATAACCCAAAAAACGAAAAATCTCCCATTAATATGAAGCATCGTCCAAAGGTTTTGACTGGAAGATTTTAAAGAAAATCTCCCACACTACCGTTACATTGAAGATTTTCTCAAATAATATTCAAGTAAAAAAGGTTTAAGATATCTACATGACAAATAAAATGTACATTTTTAACTATCTTGGAATAGGCTGTGAGACCCTTTTCATTCGCAAAGAATTTTGTATAATTCTGTATAACTGGTGTACTATAATGGGACTAGACGGGAGCTTACTATGTCAACAATACAGACTCTACAGAATATATAATTTATTTCCAGTAACCTTTTAACGATTTAAAAAGTTATTCAATTTAATATTCTTCTCCCAAACACTGCAAATAATGAGGACTTTTTGTTAGATTAATATATTTGCGTCAAGTTGATATAAATGTTGCAGGGTCATCCAACACTTCCCTCTCATCAGAATATATTTTTCAAAATTGTTTAATTATTTTAAGGTACTGTCGCTATTAAATTTTTTCTGGCGATGTGATGAAAAGAAAATTGAATTTTTGGCTTGGGAGTATCACTTCATTTTTAAACATCTGACTACTGATTCTCTGTCGCTTTTACCTTCAACGAAATGATTAGTGAAACTTTTTTTGTCAAGGTTTGTCTTTACCTTTATTAATATGAAGTAGAATAGTCTAACGTGTTACACACGCATGGCTTTCTCTAGCAATTCAGCATTAATATAGGTATTATTACTAAAGCTTATTTTGCTACTTCACGCATTTTAATATAGACATTTAAGAAAACCTTTTATATATGTGCTTCCTTGCAGATTCCCGCGGGAAAAGGGGAATACGCTAAGCTAAAGCGGGAAATGTATAAGTAATTTAAAATTTAAACCATTTAACTAGGAATATCTCTTATACGACTAAGTCCACAAAAAGTGTATTTGACATAAATTATGTTTTAACGAGAAGTGCAATTTTTATTGCAAGATTTTCTCTTCGTCTTATAGTTTACCAGTATGCAAAAGTAATCCAAAATGAGCTAGATTTCAGAGGCTATTCAAGAAAACTCTAGATTTATTTTCATTTAGCATAAAATTGTTAAACATGCTATATTTTAATAAATATCGATACAGCCATAAGAGAGAAATAAACATTTTCGAATAATCTTCCATGTAAAGAGTAGTTTGAGCTGAGGGTTTTTTTTTTTTTCAAAACTCTCTGTCAAGTCCTTCAAAAATGTTGAACTGATATATGAAGATTGGTATTTAGCCAACGTTTCGTTTTTTAGGTGTGTTGCTCACACACACGGACCATTTCAGAAGTGTTGTTTTATGGATCTGCAGTGAAAGCTCGATAAAGTATTTTGGATGCAATACAATACCTTCTCTACCTACAATTATATAGTAGAGAAAGCAAAGATAATATTTCGTATGGACATTTTGGAGAAATTGTATAAAATATGTAGGTGGAGGAAGTCGTGTGAATGTAACACGTCAGACTTTTTTATAACTCTCCCATCTGAACTTCCTGTACTAAAAAGGGATACCCATTCATCTTCAATTTTTCTTGCATACGCAACACCCTTTAATGGCATTCTCTTCCGCTGTGGTCATTCTATATAAGTATTTCATAATTCTTTTTATACTCTTGCTTTTGGAGCGAAAATCTACCTCGGTCCTAATTGCATTTCTATAAGGCAGTACCGGAAATATACGAAACACTCTCTGGAACCAATTAAAAAGTAGATAAGCTATAATTTTCCAAACATCTGGAAAATTGTATTTCTTGCGTATTTATGAGACTAAAAATCATTAACCTGGGAGGTATAATAAACTGACAAAACCAGCGAAAGGCGATGCTATCTTTCCACCGCAATTCGAAAGGTTTGTATCTAAAAAAGTTCGAGAAACAATCGCCGGTGTGATAGCTAATGAAGCAACAGGAGGGCACCGTTTTTCATTTGTCCTCCGTCAGCTTTAGTTAATATCCTTGCAGAACAGGTTGGTTATTTCTGGTCTTTAATGCGCTGTTCCACAGCGCTGTAGTTTATAAACTCATATTTTTGGCGTGAACTTATAAAGAAGCTTGAAATAGGTTTCTAATATTCATTCATTCAGTGGAATCCATGAGTAATACTAATAAACCGTAACATAATAACAATAAAATAAATTTGAATTTAAAACAAATGTTTACGATGTGCGTGTCAAATATGTATTAGGTATGCTCCTTTTAGAGTTAAGAGTTCCGAATTTATAGATTATCCATGCATTAATTTATTTTAAAACTAGAATGATAACATTCTTTTACAAAATCTGTGGAAACACATTTAATTTAAAGAGCATGTGCAAGTAGATACTCATTGCGTTTTCTGAATAATTTGAGTAATTGCATGATGCACATTTTTAAAGTATATATTATTCGATATATCGGGTCAGTAATTCTTGGTGAGGCCAGTATCTGGTAAGCGCGCTCACATTTATGCTCAAATATTGCCATCCCTGACTTACCCACACCACTGCCTGCTTAGCTGTGTACATGACGAATAACAACAGGCAGTGTTTGATTATTTCAGCGTTCTAATTGGTAAAAATGGTGTTTGTGTGTTAAATAGCTGTGCTATAACATCATAAAATGGTTTAATTCTGCTCACACTAATCAGCTTGGATAAGCTAAACTTTCAGATGTGATTATAAAAATGAATCATTCTATAAATGATAGCCTCCAATTTAAATGAAGATAATTTTTCATAAATAATACATCTATCTGTGTACTATTAAGCCCGACATTGATAATTTGCGTCGAGGAAAGGTGTCCTCGCTCTGCTATACGCCCGAAATAAATTAGTAAAGCCTCATTTGAGGAAGAAATACTGCAAGTCATATATTGGTATCTAGCTAAAGTTGGTTAGCTCCACCCTGCTATACTTTACATACTGAGTAACACTCTTAAAACAACTCCAGCTGGAATGGAAAGACATCGCACTTCCCCTACGTTTATCAGCTCGCCTTGGCTATTAGGACTGGTTTTGCGTCGTCCAGCGAGATTTACTTGCTGTGTTGGTTGTGCGGTTAGCAGGAACTAAACTGTGTGGGTTTGATTTGAAACTTTCTCTTGGGCCTCCTCATTCCCCTGATTTTTATCCATAGGGGAACATTAAAAGAAAAAACCAACAGCAAATCCAATAATTTTAGATTAACTTAAAATAATGTTCGCCAAGAAAGTACAGCGTGTCTCAAAGGGAAATGCAGTGTCGGCAATTTCCTCAGCAATGCAGGAACAGAAATGCAGGAACAACGAAGGAAAGCACTTGCTTGATATGTGAAAATTTTACTTTTCTGTTTAAGTGTTTTAAGAATAATTTTGTTTTCTCACAGAAACCAGAGGTTGGATAGGTAGAGGCAGACTGAAAAATTCAATTCCATAGCTGGGATTTGAACCGCGGATCTCCAGGTCTCTAGCCCCTTGCTCTATCACATGGCAACATGCCAGCATAGCCTTGAATTTCTCAACTGACTCTCATGCTATTCTGGCATGTTGCCATGATAGCTCAGTGATAGAGTAACCGGTTAAAGACCGGGAAATACCTGGTTCAAATCTCGGCTATGGCATTGAATTTTCACTCTGACTCTACCTATCCAACTCCTGTGTTAAGAATAACTTGCTGACAAACCGTACTGTGGACTTCCAGTCACCCCACCGCCGACGCAGCAGCTGGTTCTGTCGGCCGGCTGCAAGCCGCGAAATCGGTCCTACCAATGATTGTTCACCTTGTATTCCTCAGTTCTCCATATCCTTATAATTCTGTAAACAGCTGGAGAAATGAATTGCGAAATTCTGTTTCTATACGTCTAAAAAGTAATAAAAGACATCCATTAGTATTTAAAATACTTAGCGACATTGATTCCTATGTACTCAACATTAAAACTATAAAACTATAACAAATAACTTATAACATAGTTATTTCGCAAATACAAGTATAGTGGGTAGAGTATTACACCCTCGGAAAAAAGTTGAAGTTTGTATTAAATGTTGAGTGCGATAGAGAGAGAAAGAGAAAGAGAAAGAGAAAGAGAGAAGGGGGGGGGTCAGAAATGGGATTTGTGTGTTTATTCAGCATTCCTTAGGATTAGAGGTGTATGTATTATTCTATGATTTTTACCTCTTGCATCTACCTACCACGGAAGGTACAATCTGCGCTTAGGCAACCAGGTTTCTTCAATGTTGGGCAAATGAAGAAAAACCTGGCTTATATGTATTAACTGCCAGCAGGAATGAAGTTTTATAGAGG
The DNA here is from genome assembly GCA_030762935.1 of Hymenopus coronatus. Classification (NCBI taxonomy): domain Eukaryota; kingdom Metazoa; phylum Arthropoda; class Insecta; order Mantodea; family Hymenopodidae; genus Hymenopus; species Hymenopus coronatus. The sequence goes on from CM060896.1 coordinate 91,162,093, forward strand.
GCGAGGCAAGATTGGGAAGCTTCTCTTTCAGATTCTTAAATATTAGTGGTAAACTTCGTGGCCTTACGTTTTCAGTTTTTTAAAATTGATAAATGCTTTTAAGTATGTTGTTATTATTATTATTATTATTATTATTAAAAATGCATCTTTTTTTGACAAGTCCCACAAATAACATTGGGAGTTTTTCTTAGCATTTCATAATTATTTATTCCATTTTTTTCATTTTTGATTTTCATCTTGAAGACGTTACGCTGCCAGTTTAACATTATAAATCAATGGGTTTACATCTCCGTCACTGCAAATACACTCTTTAAACTGTTTGTATACGCGTTAAGAATTAAATGAAACAAACTAAAGTTAAAACATCTAACGTGTGTGAACGTAAATAGGTGTGAAGAAAAATGTACAACGAAGTGGAGGTAAATTTTGAAGTGTCACGATTGGACGTTGTATAATTTGGAACATTGTTTAAAAGGTTTCCATCCTAATGCTTTAAAACATATTAATAAAAAGTATTATTCTCGTAACTAAACAGGTTCCTTTAAATACCATGCCTTATATTAAGTTAGAATAACATTGTAATGGGAATACTTGGACTTCACTAACTCCTAATGTGCTTCATTCGCTCTACTGTGTCTACATAAAGCAGTACATCGAATAAAGTTATATAATATACATATATATGTAGTAATTATGTATAATTGTAAGGTTTCTGGTACTTTGGGATATTAGAGCAACTGGCACGTCCTGACCGCAATAGGCGGTGGAGGGGAGGTTTAGAAAAGATAAAAATATATTATTTTAATAAATTAAGTTAATTCAGGGAATATAGATTATATTGATTTAATTATTAAAATATTTAATGTTCCTAATTTTAAAGGGAATTAGCTTTTTAAAAAATATAATGTGAATTATTTAGATTAAGATTTACAACCCTCAACCAGGACGATTAAAATGAGTGTTGCGTAAACAAGCAGGTGAAAGCGTGGGTAGTTTGATATTTTTAAGCTCTACTTGGGATATCCCGGTTTATACAGGCGAAGTAATAAAACCTAGGGGCCCCAAGAGCCGAGAGATGGTCAACATTTATGTTTATAGGATGAGGTAAAACCCCAGAAACTAACCTTATTTACTCAGCTCAACCCAACCAAGATTCAAAGCCGAGCTCTCCGGGTCACTAAGCAAACAGCTACACATTATGTATACCTCAAAGGTGGGCATAGCATGTGTGTTTTTTCATGCACCGTGAATGTTTTGATTAAATAACACAAATGTTATTTATGTCGTTTAATATGCTGCAGATAATACAAGATAATGGAAAATAATACGTGCTTTTTTACGTATTTACCTTTACGGATCTAAAATTTATCGTTCAGTCAGCCAAAATAACCAAACGATATGACTTGAACAAATGTGGTTGGTTCGAATATGGGATAACAGGGTTTTTTCCGTCCCAGCTAACTTAACCGCCATTTTCCAGTTTTTTTCTGAATCTCCTTGATATTACCCAAAAGCAACATACAAGTTAGGCAGAAACATTGCGCCACCAGTCCGCTTTTTTTTTTTTTTTTTTTCTTTCAACACTATTTACTTATTTCTGAACAATCCAATTCACAGGCAGGAATTCAGCTGCCTCTTTCTTCCGGTCACTTGTCGCGTAAACTAAACTACTACTACTTACTTGCACGCTGCAACAGCTTGCTGAGGTAATAGAAGTACAGAAGTGAATCATAGGCAGAACCAGTACGCAGGCTTCTTGTTCATGACCAAGCGTCGTCCTCTTAGAAGTTTTGCACGAGACCAGAAAGAAGGGGCAATCGTGTCCCGATGAGAATTTCGAACAATTCGATAAGTTGAGAGAAAATACTCCTCCATATTTGCAATCAAACTTTTCAAGGTGAAACATGCAACTAGAGGCTTCGTCACGATATATTAGTTAGTCTGGAAGATTAGTAAAAGAGGAGCATTAATCTCAACCCAAGTTCCATTAATCTTTTTTGGAGGGAAGGGGTCGTTTGGTATTTGATCAAGTATGGTACATTTGCATTATATTCATGTACACACCATATTTACTCTCTAGCTTATTTTCAAACTCTAAGGAGGATACGGAATTAATTCTGACTAAAGAAAAACGTTCATCCTCTAGCCCGAAATCGAACCCGGCACCTCTCATTTTGGAAACCAGGAAAGCTAACCATCAGATCACAGAGGCGGTGAAGTTCTATCCCTGAAACAAAATAACTGTTCAAGTAAGTTGATGATTGTGGAAGGTAACTAAGCAACTAGTTTATGTTACGCACCGTGCAGGAAAATAATTCCCTATTATCGAAGTGAATATTGGTTTATAATATCAGTAACAATAGCTTTGTATTATATTTAATGCCATTCTGTTATTGCATTTTTACCATATATGGAAACAGTTCTGTAGAAATTCGGAGGCATTCACTTCGCTTTCATTCGTGACAAAAGTGAATGATGCTCCCATCTTCTTTTTATATGGTCCCATATGATGGCGACAATAAAGAAGTTGGATCTTTGGCCGATGAAGCTGTTTTGGGCAGGTTTTTTATTCAGAAGGTTTATATCTTATTCTTCTATTGTTTTAGAAGGTAGTTTGTCTTCTCGCAGGATCTGATGGCGATGGAAATCATCGTTCTAGCCAGTTTTTAGTTTTTTCCAACACTTCTACTTCCTACTGGTCGTAGCGGTTGGAGACTCCAATACTGGATATCTCTACTTCAGAGAGTTGCAACCCTGAAATCGCGAGCACATACTTCTCTGGCGCGGATAATAGCACCTGAGAAAGGCCCCTTGCACAGGGCAATGTGTATCTACTAACTTGCCGGAGTTTTGGGTAGGACAATGCTAGAAGATGCCGACACTTTGAATACGAAGTCGGCGGTAGACCTGATTCCAAAGCCCAGTCAAGGCCACAGAACTAGGGCAAGGGAACCCCCAAAATTGTATCCACTGAAGACGGGCCTAGCATTGGAAGTGTAATTAATATTGCTCCCAGTTCCAAGCAGGAATTTGGCATCGGAAACATTTACGTCCTTTTACTTTATTCACATACCTCATAATATGTCGGAATGGTTTTCTATGTCCTATATTAATCAGGCATAAGAGCATACTAGATATCCGCGAAAGAGGCTCTTTAGTGATTATAAATGCAATGCATAAGGCACATTTTCTGAAGCTGTCTAATTTTTTATATCAAGACTAGGGTTGCCACGGAAGAGTCGCAAAACTTAACCCTTTCTTTTAATTTGTTCTTCAGTTTGCATACTGTCGAGGAACTTCTATACCAGTATTAGAATTGCGTTGCTGTAAAGTCCGAACACTCTAGCACATAAGTTGGAAGTAGAAAGGAATGTAACAAAATGATATGCCCCATCTAGTATACTAAGAGGAGTGGAGCTGAAGGAGTGGCTCATTTCCCGTAAAATCTGAAATCATAACGTACACTAGCGAAGCTATCATGACCCCCTATCGGAATGCTTGCATCGCAGTACCAACGCTCGTGTTGTTTTCATTGCAACCGGGAGTAGAACTACATTATTGCAACAGTGACATTCTGTAGTAAATAATATACTGTGCTTTTTGAGAGCCTCTTTACGTTTTTTCTTTGCAATCACCCAAAACTTCTTCTGTGCAGCTGTTACAGCAATAGTTTTGTTTTTTTCAGACAATATTAGTTGGTAAATGGTCACTGGAATAATACTTTCAGAGAGGAATGGAACACTCCGGATTTTTACCGAAAATAATAATGCTGTTCTTTATTGTGGATAGTGATCTGTGGGTTCAATGATTAAGATACAAGATACAAAACTGCCTACACACAAATACAAATTTCATATGTGTTACACAAAGAAGCACAACATGTACACAACACAAAACAATGTGTTTTTATAAATGCACTGTTTAGAAGATCAGTTCTGTATTCTTGTTAAGTAACACATACCACTTGGAACCAAAAAAACGTCATGCAGTTTGTCAGACGGCACATTTACCGACGAAAGTGCGATTGCATGAAGATGTTCAGCTATGCACATTTTTAAGAAGTGTAAACTGTCTCTTGCAAACAAAAAGCCAACTGATCACATCTTTAGATTCAATTGAAGCCTTAATTTCTACCTTCGGCCGCATAAAACACCTATGTGCTTGAGTTTAACACCGTCGCCGAGCCGCTTGCAGGCGCTCCCCGGCCGAGGGTCGAAAATAAGCCACTGTATTCGACATTACATTAATTCTAATCTGCTTGCTGCAGCTATTGAAAATGTAATCATAGATTAATAGTGGTGGTATTAAACAAATATCCCTAACAGCGTTAAAGGCAAAACGTTTCCTTTTATGACGTTGGCAAGGTCGATGATACGAATTACTAGTTTTTTCACATGAGCTATTATGAGTAATTTCATATGGAATACAGTGGCGGTACGTAAGTCAGGTACGTGAACTAATTTGAAATTAACTTGGGGCTGGCTATATTATAGTGAGATTTTCTGTTTTTCTTCTCTTGATTTAGGCCAAGCGTCACACCAACTGGCTTCATTTTGCGCCGGGGCAAGAAGCCTTACTTCATGCATGGAATAAGTAAAACGCGACAGGATTGTTTCTCTTTTTTATATAGTGCTCATGTGTGGGTTTATAATGTCGGAAACAGCAACGCAAGACTTCGACTTCTATGTTTATGCTCACCAAATAGGAATCTTTCTTATTTATAGAAAGTGGCGGAGTAAGTGTTTAGTTTGCGGCTAAGTTCTGATCCAGAAAATTCAATTTGCTGTGGCATTACGACTCCATGCGGCTGGTATGACAGTTGCCGAGGAGAAGAATATTTCTTTCAAATTGTATTCCATAACAGTTATCAAGATGACTTTTCATATTCACTGTTATAAATGTGAAAATGTTTCGTTACACGTTAATTTTAATACAATGTGATTATAATGGTATTAGCGAAGTTAATGTGCGTGTTGCTTTTCTATTAATTACTTGTCATTAATTTTGCAGTTATTTATGTTACGACTATCACATACCACGAACTTATCTCTTGATATCCGAAGTATAAATATTAGTGCAAGAGACATAGTAGAGCAGTTGTTCTATTAATCATGAACCTACAATACGTTTATTAATCTATGATAAGTGGATTACGTGTTTCAAACGCAAAATATTGGTTACTACCACATACTGAAGGAATTATCTGTTTTTTCTTTCTGGTCGCGCAGAGCAGAGTAGGCGATTCGCAGAAGTATTGATCAAATTTGCTCTCTTTACTCTATTTATGTGGCAAGCAGTTGGAAAGTGCCTGTTTGGATTTGTTTGTCATTTGTTAAATCGGTGATAATGAATGCGAAATATAGCATAACTCACAATTCTCTGAAGCAGGAAAGGCGCCCTTCATAAAACCGTACTGAAATAAAATAATAAATCTGTAATGAATACCTAACGACACCAATTAAATCATTAGAAGTGTTTATACTATATGGTATATTGTAAAACTTAAAACCTTTACGACTAGTGTTACTGACTAGCGTTACTGACCATCAGAATTTAATACTTAAGATCCTGAATCACAATGGTCGAAAGCTACTGTTTTAGTGATGTGTCGTCGTTTTTTGGTGTAAAGTCACCTCGACAAAATACTTATTATACATTTAAATATAAACACTTTTGTGAAATTTTGAATACACTGTTTAAAAGATTACCTAGTCCATTATTTTCCATGTTACACTTCACACTTTCGTGATAAATAGTTGTCACGCAGTAAAGTTTCTGACGCGAAATCATGATGACGAGTGTCGCAGATTTTCTGTGAAGGACAGAACACACTGTGAAGAGTTTAGGTTTGTTATAGCTTAAATAGACACTAAAGAAGATGTCCTCCTTAATGCTTATCGGTTGACAGCGTTAAAAGTTATTCTCTACGTCATCAGATCACGTGGTTCCATTGTATTGGTACCATGTGATAGACGAATTCAATGAAAAATACCCCCTTTGCAGAATATTTGGGACCTTTCCCGAGTTCACACTTATACCTCTGATGCACGCAAGTAAAATAAAGAAATCCTACAAATTCTCAAGGCTTCCACGTACAATAGGGGGTGCCTTTTGTAATATTCTACTGCGCAGTTTCTCAGTTTTGCCTTAGCACAAGTTAACATAGATTACATTACAATTTAACATATACATTTCGAAATAATACAGTAATAAAAATGTGAATAAGCTAATTAAAATGATGTAGATTGTCTATAAATACTTGATAGCAAAACAATTGCTTTTGTTATGCAGGGACTTCAAAGAATTACCGTCTCAGATGTTATCAATCTGGATGGCTGATTAACCGAGAAGCCTTAAATGATGTAGAATAATTAAACATTTAGATAAAAAAAGCTGAATGCCCCAATTTCCAAGATATGCTTTTAGTGTGTACTTATGCAGGCAAAATACACCTTAAAACAGCGTTGCTGTACATCCAGGAATTTCGAAAGTGCCCGTATTATCTGTTTGGTAACTTAATGAGGTACACTGTTATACTTTCATAAGCATTCTCTCTGCTAGATCACTGTGCATAATTTTAAAATGTTGATCTTACAAAACACGCTGTCCAACTGGGAGCCCTTTCCCAAGGATATGAGTGCCGCGTTAATAGGAAATGCCGCAGACCAGTTACCAGTGTTAACAGATTATAAGACGATAGAAACTCTGTGTATGTAGTATTAATTGATAATAATAAATCATTTCAGCAATTACAAATATATTATTATTATTATTATTATTATTATTATTATTTTAACAATTGCATTCAATCGTGAATTTAATCTTTTGATCATATTTATGGATCACAAAAATTAACCATTGTATTAAACTTTAAAAACGGTATTGGTTTTCATAGTTAGAACTGCATTAGTTTTATTATCTTATATCTTTCTAATTAGAAGTTATTCATTTGTTGACAGTGTGATTTTAAACCGATTTTTCATTCCGGTTTGTTCTTGAATTTATTGTTTCCGCTGCAGTAATAGTTCATTTACTGTCTCTATTTGTTTTTATAATAAGGGTAGGAAGTATTGTTCATATCCCTCCACAAATTCCATATCGCGATCCTGTCTGAGTGCGTGCGTGTGTGTATGTATGTGTGTGTGTTTGTGTGTGTGTTTGTGTGTGTGTGTGTGTGTGTGTGTGTGTGTGTGTGTGTGTGTGTGTGTGTGTGTGAAACATCATAAGTCCAAAACAGTACTAAAAACTGTTTTAAGTTCACATCTTCCGGAAATGTGACTCGCATGAAGATTTTCCTAAAAATACCCTACATAAAACTAACATGTGCACTCAAAGACAATAGATGTACGCTTGGAGCTGTGATTTTGCTGAAAATGAGAACGGGAACTCGGGTCTTAAGACGATTTTCATTGGTGTAATTCTGGTACAACATACCACGCGAGTAAGAAAAGACAAAACGGATTGGGCAATCCACCCTTTTATCCCCCTCCCCGATCAACGCGTGGTTCGAACAGTATAAGTAATGTGTCAATATTGTCCATCTTTTGCGCGCATTACCTTGGCATTAGAACTTCAGTATGAAGCGCAGAGAAAATATTAACCTAATTTTGTGTCACCCGCAGAGTGAAGTGTATTATTGTCCAAACAGAACATTTAGAGATCACCAGTTCGCAACTCAGAACTTCATTTGTGCAATTTCGTTTTATATCCAACCCCTCCCTTTCGGTAACGTGGCCTATCAAATACGCCTTTAAGAGCATAGTAAACAGGTGAAAGACATGGGCGGGATCAGCGAAAATACCCCGTCTTACCATAAGTATTTCCAGCTGTATTTTTAATGTCTTTCAGTATACATGGGATAATTTTCATTAGCGTTTTTTTCTTCTTAAAAACGATTTTTATTAAATAATGCAGGTTTCCGGTATTTCTTATATTAATACAATGTATGTGGTATTTTCTGTAAATTACCAGAATTTAAACGAACTTTGTATAGTTGGTGAACAAATACGAGGGTCGTTCAAGTCAATCTGGGACTTTGTTTGCAGCAAAATAGAAGAACAAGGTTCAAAGTGTGGAAAGTGGATTTATTTTTTCACATAATCTCAGCTACAGTTATACACTTATCCCAGCGTTTGACTAACGCCTGAAATGCTTCGGCATAGAAAGATTTAGAGTTCCGACGGAACTATTGCAGGACATTATGCTCCACTTCATCAGTGTTGAAATGTTTTCCTCCAAGGAATTCCTTCAGGGGCCCAAACAGGTGGAAATCACTTGGCGCTAAGTCAGGACTGTGGCAAGATCTCCCAACCGAGTTCGATGTTTGTTTGGAATGTGCGTTGAGCGGTATGCGGTCGTGCATTGTCTTGCAAAAAAGGAACACCCTTTGCGATCAAACCCGGACGTTTCTTCCGTGAACTCTTATGAACATCACGCAGAACACGACAGTAATACTCACTGTTGATAGCGACTACGATTGTCCAGGATCAGCTGCTCCACATGCTGAATGTTATCAGGAATGACTACCGTGGGCTGTGATCCACCACGAGTAATAGAGATACGGCCATCTTGGAAGCGCTTACACCATTCAGATGTCTTAATGCGACGGAGTGTCTCATCACCGTACTGAGCCTCAAGTCTTCTGTAAATTTCAGCAGGTTTTATGCCCTCGTTCACTAAAAACTTCATCACAGCACGCTATTCTATGCAGACGTTCACACAGTTGTCCGGCATTCTGAATAACGGGTCTATCCAGAAGCACGGGAAATGAGCGCCGTCTAGCAGTAACAGAACAGGTGCCACTTCCTACTGCATACAAAATCTCCAAAAACCTAACAAAAATAAAAGTCCCGGATTGACTTGAACGACCGTGGTAGAAGCTATCAATTCGAAAAATGTGAAAAGATCTCGTCAGGAGATAAAATCGTTAATTTTTAGAGACTCTTCATACGAATTTTGTAACACTAAACTTTCATGTGTTTTGTCATATTTATTTGTGTCTATTGATGTCATGGAAAGAGCATAGAATATGGAGGCTAGGATATAAATACCCACTTTTTAAACCTCTGCCTCTCACTATAGACTCCATCTCTTCAGGGAATGGTATTTAAGTAAATATTTGGTTCGATTAGCATATAGTAAATTTTAAAATAAGCTTCATGAAATAATTGACGATAAATAAAAAAACTGATATGTTCAATTCACGCGACTTTCGCTAATTATTCTGCAACTGATTATTCTTACAAAAGCTGATCCTTCTCTTTACTTCGTGCTAATCAAGATAAACAGAAGATGGCGACATGGTCGCATTAATTACTTCGTATAAGTAGAAGATAAATAAAGGAATACTAAGCTAAAGCGATAGTCAACTCTTTTAAAAACTGTTGGTATGTGACTGAAATTCGTTTCCTTGTATGATCAAGAGTTAACAAATTCCCGTATGAGAAAACTGAAACCAATAATAAGGGATATCTACGAAACGGTCAACTCCACAAAAAAAAAAAAAAAAAAAAAAAAAAAAAAAAAAGTATATGACATAAATATGTGTTTTAACGAGATCCACATTTTTTGTGGTAAATTTATGTCTTTTACGGTTTAACAGATGTGCAAAATACATCCAAAATGAAGAGGACCCCAGAGGCTATTACCAGAAAGTTCAATATATACATTTTATTTGTCATGTAAATCTTTTATATATGGCATTTTAATCAAACACGTTACAGCCATTTTTGAAAAAATAAAAATGTTCGAAATTTTTTTCCGTGTAAAGCGTAGTTTGGGCTGAGGAGATTTTCTTAAAAATCATATTCCATCTTTTGGAGATACTATCCTTTAGTACAAAGTTTGGTATTTAAGGATTTTGCAATTTTAGTTATGCTGTTCAAAGCATACACACTGACATTTTTATAAAAATATTTATTTTTTATTCAAGGGGTCTCAAAATATATTTCCAGTGAAATCAAAATTTTGGGTGGAATACAGTGCCTTCTCTCTCTAGTATGAATGCTGTACATATGCGTTAGAGAAAGCAATAAATGATGGAAGATAATGTGAATGTGACACATTATACTACTAAATATTTATAGAATAATTATATAATAGCTCGTTTTGAAGTGCTTTGAGTTTATTTTATGTTTACACATATTACAATTAAGTTACATATTTTTACATTCTAATTTCGTTACTTTAAAGAAATACCGGATTTTCAGCAGCAACCGTATTTCAAAATCTCTGTGAAAATGTCGCCCAAGATAATAATTTTAAGAATGCCTCTGTCACAGCACTTGATTGACCTCGTTTGACCTTAGAGCTCATTTCACAAGTATTTTCGTTACTTATTTTACACCCAAAAAGTTGAAGATCTTCACTGCAATGCTTCAAATTGCATAAGTTTCGCCACAAAATAGTGGAAGTCTTAAGAAAGAACAGTGTAGTAAAAAGAAAGAGCCTTGTGAAGGTCTTAGCGTGCCAAAACCGTCGCTGGGGTCATTGCTGACTAACGTTGTAACACGTTTTCTTGAACCTTGAATACGTGCCCCATTTCTGATCTGTGTGCAAGGTCGTCCTTCGGCAGACATTGCGGGCTTAACAGCATGATAAATAACTGATTAAAATAAATGAGGACCGGTCTTGTCTTCTTTAAAGTACACGGTAACCGGAGCATCCATTTCATGTCGAGTAAATGCATTCTGCTCATGCAACGCTGTACGCATTGCCATGGAATCTCGCATTGGTTAAAGGTTGGTAGAACTTCTTGCAGTACCATTAGGTTAATTACTATCTATAACTTTTTGGATTTTTAGCATTGTTGTTTTTGCGACACATCACCCAACAACTTGGATAAACCAGGTAATGTTTGGTATCTCTAAAAATATTTTGTGGTGTATGTGGAACAGAAATCCAATATTTAATTTTGGAAGAGCAGAAAGGTTTTATTAGGGGATATGAAGAATTTTAATATTATGGTAGCAATAAATAAGAAACTAACATTAAGAACAATATCAATAAAGGTTTTATTATAATATCAATACTGAATAGTATCCTGTAGAACAGACATATAAATAAGACATAAATTACTAATATAAATAAAATGCTGCCACTTACGTAGCTGAAGTACTGTCAGTTATCTAGCTGAAACAGGGAAATTTAACAAAAGCTTAGCATTAACACTATCCGATATCGATGGAAGTGGAAGGTCAGCGAGATGTTAAAGATTGGTGGAAAAATCTAATGTGTTCCATTCACATGATTCTTTCTACCTGTTCAGCAAACAAACAACTATTCTTACACAAAATATTTTCGTCTAAATCATGCTAATCAAGATAAGCATTAGCAAAAATTTACTTATTTCCTTGTCAGTAGGAACGAAATAAGGGAATACGCTAGGTTAAAGTGGAAGTCAAATCCTTTAAAAGCTGGTCGCTAAGTAAAACAGTTGAAATTCAGTTCTTTTTACGTGGCCAGGAGTAAAACAAAAGAGATATTAAACAAAAGATGACTTTAGGTGAGAAAGTGTAATTCAAAGCTGTAATCCATAAAAAGGAATATCTCGGAAAACATAAATTCTACAATATATATATATATATATATATATATATATATATGTATGTGTGTGTGTGTGTGTGTGTTTCAGGGTTCTCAATACATAGGTGAAATATAGGTATCTATTTTCGGGTGGAATACTATACCTTCTGAAGGTACTATGCACATAGTGCATGCGTGCTAGAGAGAGTAAAAATTAATACTAAGAACCCAAAGTTATACTATATAAGATCTAAATAGTTATGTTGATATGTACATATCAGAAGAATAAATAAAGATAGGTTGCCGAGTGAGGTGCTGGAACAGAATCCACCCGGAAGAAGAGGAAGGGAAGATCTTGAAATGCAGGAAATAAGAACTGGAATAAGAGCAAAAGGACGGCAAGATTTGCAATGAATGGATAGAGATGAATGTAGAAAAACATTCTATAGACACAGAAAGATGAAAAATATTAAAAGCCTGTATATAATATAATTAAATACGCCCTAAACTGGGATGCTTATTCCAAAGGCGTTTCAGATGTTAAAGTTTATTCGTGGCAAGGTTTACTAAGGATTACCAGATTTAATCGTCAAATAACAAAGCAAATTAAATTCCAGGTGCATTTTTACTTTCTCTACACGTACTATGTACCTATTGTGTATAGAGAAGGCATTTTATTGCACTTGAAATGTAATTCCGAGATTTCACCGAAAATACATGTTTTTTAACCCACTAAATCCAAAAAAAAGCATTTTTAGAAAAATGTGCGTGTGAGTGTCTGTGTGTGCGCGCTCGCGCACCTGTGGGCAGCATAACTCAAAACGAAGGGTTCGTTATACACCAAACTTCATATTTAAGTCCAGAATGCGACACGAAGATTTTCAAGAAAATTCCTCCACCCCAACTACACTTTACATGGAAAAAATGTCCAAAATTTTGGTAATCTCAAAAATTACTAACGATTGATTAAGATCTCTTATAATTAAGATATGTAGATGCAAATTCTAATAGTATTTAAAAAGTTTGCGTGTGGAGGTACATATTATGGAGAAGCAACCAAAGGAGTCCTTTAGAGGAAAAATAAGGGGAGGGACTGAACGAAGGGCAGATCGGGATGACAGCGGGGGAAAGCATGGACGGGGTCCGATGCTCATCCACGAGTTCCTAACCTCCGAAGATATATCCTGGCGGAGCCACTTACGAGCCGGGTCTTCCTGGACATCCCTATGATTATGAAAAGAAAGCATACATCCACTGTGCAACCGCTACTCGCTGAGCACCTCGTGCTACAACCCAGAACAGGACGCGTCTGGCCGAGTGTTAGGCACTCGCCTCTCACCAAGGAGATCGCTTGTAAGTTTTTTGTGGACAAAGTGGCGCATGAGCGGGTTTTCTCCAGGTTCGCCGGTTTCCGCCGCCATCGCATTTCACCTGTGTTCCATCTTCATTCCTTGCATCATTGCTTGTGGTGCCTTAGTCGTAAGAGCGGACGTTAAACCTGAAGACCTCTTTGTTCTGAATGAATTTTGCTGAATTTTGCAAAACTGGTAAACCGTAAGGGATGGAGAAAAGCATACTACACAAAAGTGTAGATCTCGCTAAAACACATAATTATATCATATGCTTTTTTGTTTGTTTGTTGAGGTGACAGTTTCTTGTTATTCGTTTCAGCTTTAAAGTACTTAAACTTTTCCCATACGGGAATTTGTCAACTGTTGGCCATACAAACAAAGGAATTTCAATCACACAGCAACCAGCTTTTTTATTTTCTCTACACGTACTGCGAACATTGTGTATAGAGAAGGTATTGTATTGCATCCAAAAATTCGATACCGAGATTTTTGGAAAAAATCCGCGCGTGTGTATGTGTGTCTGTGGACAGCATAGCTCAAAAACGAAAAGACCGTTAAATACCAAACTTGGTATTTAAGTTTGGTATCTTCCAAGGATGTGACACGAAGATTTTCAAGAAAATCCTCCCACCCCCAACTACCCTTTACATGGAACTTTTTTCCAAAATTTTGATTTTCTCAAAAATGCCTCTAACGATTTTGATTAAAATAGCGTATATTAAAGATATTTACCTGTCAAATAACATGTATATCTTGAATTTTCTGGGATAGCCTCTGAATAGACTCTGAAGAGGAGTTGATCGTTTTTGAGATATTCCTTGTTTTTTGTTTCAGCTTTGAAAAACTTTTCTCATACAGGAATTTGTCAACTTGTGTCCACACAGGCAAGGAAAATTCAGTCGAATAGTAGCCACCTTTTGACTTCACTTTAACCTATGGTACTCCCTTATTTCGCTTCTACTTACAAGGAAGCAAGTAATAAAACTATTTGTGCTAATTTTTTCTCGATTAGCGTGAAGTAAATAGAAGAATAAGCGTATTAACAATAATTTGTTACACAGAAGTAGAGAAAGTCATGTGAATGGAACACATCAGATTTGTTATAAAGAATTGACTATCCCTTTGGCCTATAGTACTCATTTCCCTCTGCTTACAAGGAAGCATGTAATCAAGACAATTTCTGCTAATTTTATCTCGATTAGCACGAAATAGAAGAATAAGCTTTTAAGCAAAATTTGTTACACAGATGTAGAAAAAGTAATAGAATGGAACAGGTTACATTTTTTTTTATAGTTAAAATTATCAAATTACGGTATATCTAAAAATTAGAAGAACTTGATAAAATGTTTCAAAATTTATGATGCTGAGAAAATGTGGCCCGAAGTAAGTGGATCAATAAGCGCCAGTGTCCGCAAAGTATTTTAAGATTGGAATCGGAACTAGTAAAGCATTCCCGCAATGTAATGAACCACATCAAGGAATCCCCAACAGGCAGAGAAAGGAACGGCAATGAGATAGGAAGGAGGTACGCGTGGCATAAGTGCTACTCTGCACGCAGAAGACGAGTGCGAGGGCTATGTTTTTTTTTGTTTTTTTTATAGTGTTTAACGCCCACCTTAACTACTTGTGGCACCGCAGGCGATGACACTGATGATACATGAATGAAGATATAGCACCGGTGGAATGCGATGGCGGGGGAAACCGGAGAACCCGGAAAAAACCGCCCCTGCGCCGCTTTGTCCACCACAAATCTCACATGCGGTCGCTTGGGATCCCTAGGTGAGAGGCGAGTGGTCTAACCACTCGGCCACGGCGCGGCTACATCCAGAAAGTAACGAACGATTTGTCATTACTAAATAATGACGAAAGTTATCAACACAAAAGTTTATTTACAAAGTTACAGTACCTTACTCTATTTGTAAATGTAATCTCTATTCTCTCAACACACTTGTCACTTGGTACCAGTTTTTCATTGCCGATGTTATATTTTTCCACCGCCAAAGAAGTTAATCGGTTTTTAAATGCACAAAGTGTTAGATCAATCGGATTTTATAGGCAAATAAGATTTTATAGGCATGCTTATCGTACATTACATTTCTTTTTTTGTCAGTACGAATAAATCACATTGAGCAACGCAGCAAAATATGAACGTTTCATTAAAAATGCAAACAAAGGAGATAGCATAAAAATAAAGTATATGGGGAGGCTTGAATCTTCAACTTCCGCAACATTTTAATTCGATGTCCACACGCTAACCACAGCGCTAAATAATGTCACTATATCTGTGTTCTCAGAAATCCGGGTATTCACGTCACGGTTCATTGAGGTTTGATCAGTGGCTGCTAACCCTTGATACATTTTATGCTGTAGCAAAGAATTTAGAACCAATAGCCCATAAGTTCCGTATCTCAAACTGTTTATCTTGGAGACACCCCCCCCCTGTTTGTGTGGTCGAATTCTAGGACATCTGCATATATCATCAGTTTCGTTTTTATATAATTGATCATTTCTGGTTATCTGAAATGTAGCACTTTTGTCTTTGTTTATAAAATTGCAGTCTATGATGTATTTATACATGTAGATATAAACCGTTTTATCATGATTTGAATTGAAAATATGTACACACAGTTTAGGATAAATATGTTATACTGCACCTATTGGATAAAAGAATTGCTATATATTTATCCCACTATATATTTATCTTGGTATATCCCCAAAGTTTCATTTAAAATCATTGTGCAGATAAAACAAGAACGTCATCACAAGTCACGCCCCAATTCATCAGCTATTATATGACATTTTGAGAGAAAATAGGTCCGCTCTATTATTTGTTTCATCATCTTTCGTCGGAGTAACATAAACTGTTATCCTTAACAATGACATTAATACTTTCTGGAGTATATTCCTTCACATCCAGAATTATCTCAATGATCTAGTTAAAGTCTTACATCGCTCCCCATTATATCCATAAGAAAGCATTTGTTATTTGGGTCAAATTCCGACGTCGTTTCCTAGCTTACAAGTATAACTAATACTGCCAAGAGATTGACTCATTATTTGGAAATCTGCTAATGGCAATTGCACAATTTTCCTAGTCCTATTATAACGAAACATTACGTGATTCTGAGGTATTTATTTTTATTAAATTGCGTTCTCCAAGACAAAGAACCTTGTGCTAAACAGAAAATGTCTTGTCTATCACTACTGATGCAGATATATTGGAAAGTCATTGTGTTGGATGGTCCGCATTGTTTGACACACAGGTAGTGGTTCACGAGACAGAAAATGGTTGTGGTTGTATGTCCAGTGGGCAGGCTTTGTTCATCTAAATGTAAAAGTTCTCCCTCCCTCTTGTTCCACCTCCTAAAAGTTTTGATAGATTTGAAAAAAAGCATGTTATTAAAATGTTAACAAAATGATTCTGTATCGAGGTTCACTTTTTAGAAACTTAAACGGTTTTGACCCAAATTAATGTTTTGGTGATTTTCAGTATGATCAAGGCTTCCAACGTTGACCTTTTACTTACTGCATTAAAGGAAAGTAAAAATAACAGACGCTAGCGACATCAGAGGACCGAAATTCTGGTTCTCTGGTGAAAGACCTGGCTTTGTGCCAAACACAAAGTTGATAGCTTAAAACTTTAAATGTACGAAAGTTGCTCTAAAAACCAAGGCGCTAATTTCAATAACAAATTCTTCAACCCGAAAGAAATATCAATTTCTAATGAATGTAGTATTCCTTAAATGTATATTCTGGTAAACAACAAAAAACAAAACAAACTAAACAATACTAAATATAGGCTATAATATCTCGATCATTTATGTGCTCCGTGAATAATTTAGGAAAGGGAAGAAGAGATTAATGCAACGCACTCATTTATATATCTGAATATGATCCTATATTGACAGACAGCCTAAATCGCACAGCGACTCCATTTCTCTCCTCGTGCACCTGAATTCGTTATTAAAGCACGATCTATTAATATTATCATTATTATTATTGTTATTTTCTGTTGCTCTTCATAATCCATGTTATTCACATCAATTCAAGATCTATCATGCCACTACGCTTATATTGGGATATCTTTACAATGGTATGTTGATTGAGTATTTCTGTCCCGAGTTCGCCACTATGTGGACATGGCGATGGATCAACTCATCACCCATAAATGGACTGTAGAAAACTTGAGAACGTGGAACATGGCGAATTTAGCTTAGAGACGTTTCCTATAGGGTTCTTTACTTGAAAATAAACATCATACGGGACCAACGGCTTTACTACCATTTCGTAGGAAGTTATGCTAAGGGTTTTGAGTAAGAAAAAAATCTGGTGTGTTCCGTTCACATGACTTTCTCTACATTTCTCTAAAAAGTATTGTTAATAAGCTAATTATTCTATCTACTTCATGATAATCGAGATAAAGATTAGCAGAAATTGTCTTATTGTTTGCTGCCTTGTAAGTAGAAGGGAAATAATTGAATACCCTATCTTTCAACAAATCTTTTAAAAGCTGGTTGCCATGTGGTTGAAATCCGTTTCTATGTATGACCAGGAGTTCAAAGATTTCCGTGTGAGAAAAGTTTTAAATATTTTAAATCTGAAAAAAAAAATGACAAGGAATAAATCAGAAATAAAACTCTATGAAAAAAATTATATGACATAAATTTTGTGTTTTATCGAGATCTATATTTTTTGTATAATACGTTTTGGTATATCGCTTACGGTTCACCAGTTATGCAAACTTCAGCAACATTTATCAGAACAAAGAGGTATCTAGAAGTTATTCCCAGAAATTTCAAGATATACATTTTATTTGCCTTATAAATATCTTTAATATGCGGTATTTTAATAAAAATCCCTAGAGCTATTTTTAAGAAAATCAAAATGTTCGACATTTTTCCATGTAAAGGGCAGTTTTGGGTCGGAGGGGGGGGGGGGATTTTTCTCAAAATCTTCGTGCCGCATCCCTGGAAAATATTGAATTTAAATACCAAGTTAGGTATTTTACCGAATTTTCGTTTTTGTGTTATCGTGTACACAGACACACGAACCTTTTTCTAAAATTTTGTTTTGGATACAGGGAATCCTAAAACGTCTATTTTGATGAAACCTCGGTATCGAATTTTTTGTTGTAATGCAACACCTTGTACATAGTACGTGCAGAGAAAGTAAAAATCCGTCACCCTCCGCCGGGTTTGAACCCCCAATACTACAAAGGGGACTTAATCTAAGTTAAGCACATCATTAAAAATTGGAAGCACTTTCACATGAATTTGTAACTGTAAATAGAAAAACATCCTTATAATTAAGCTTCACTTTCTCTACCACGAATGTAAACTGTACATAGTTTATAGAGGAGATATTGTAAGCGATACCGAGATTTCACCTGAAATGCATATTTTGAGGACCCCTGAATCCAAAAAGGTATTTTCAGAAAACGGAACACGCGCGCGTACGCGTTTGCGTGTGTGTGTTTATGTGCGAACGTATAACTCAAAAAAGAAAAGTCGGTTAAATAGCTAATTTGGTATTAAGTTCAGTATCTTCCAAGGTTTAGTAAAATTCCCCTACCCAAGCTACCCTTTACGTGGAAAATTTTTCAAAATGTTCAATTTTCTCAAATCAAATTTTGATTAAACTGCCATATATTAACTATATTTACATTATAAATAGAATATATATCCTAAATTTCTTGTAGAGCCGGTCAGCTTTCAAACTCCCTCGATCCTCGCTGCCGCTAAGCGCGCCTCTCGCAGCCAGTAGATGCCAGGAGCCAGGAGCCAGGAGCAGGAACTAGTCGCCCGAGTGTACTCGGGCGGGGGCAAATCACCACGGTACCTATCCGCTTTTCTCGCGGATTTACCCGTGTGATATAAAAGATGTAGTCTTATGCAAGCGTTTTTGTCTGTGTCATAGTAATTGGGCTGGGTGTTTCCCTCTGTGCAGCCGGCGCGGGCTGACTTACCTATCTGAGTGGCCACCCACCCAGAGAGGGACCAGGCCCGATGCTGCTTACCTTGGCCAGCCGCTTGCGGGCTGTCAAGGAAAGCAGTGCCGGCTAGCGGGGAGACCTGAAGGGATATATGTACGGGGTGGGGGAAGCCAGTGTTGCAGATCTGGTCGGAGTACAACTGGATGGTCACCCGTCCGAGTCGTGACCATGCCCGATGCTGCTTAACTTGGCGGGTAGAACAATAAAGGGAGAGGCGGCCGGAAAACTACCATCCCAAGGCGTCCTTGGGAAGGCGGTAGCTTACGCGTCTCCTAGGCAGCGTGTGGTCGTAAAGACCGAGTGTGTTCACCTGGGGATTTGGGTGGGGAGCAAGTTTAGTGTATATTGTGCGAGCTCTTTCTCGCACAACGTCCACTATGTAAGGGATTCCGGAGTGGGAATGGAGAATGTGGGACGGGAATCTGCGGTCTGTGCCGTATATCATCCTCAATGCCCTGTTCTGCACGGCCTGCAGCCTGCAGATGGTGGAACGAGCCACCGAACCCCAGACCTCACAGCCGTACAGCATCAGGGGTGGGATGACTGCGCGGTACAGCCGTAGTTTTAGGTATGTAGGCATGGTGGAGCGGAAGATGGGAAACAACTGCCGCAGGGCAGCGTGTCCCAAACCGACCTTCTCCCTGACATGTGGAGTGAAAGTAAGGCCGCGGTCGAGGAGGACTCCAAGGTATTTGGCGGTGCGGACCCAGGGGATCCGCCGCCGCCGCAACCTCAGCGACCTCTCCGGTCGCCAGCCACAGACTTTAGCCAGCAGTAGAGCTGAGCTCTTCTGCGGGCTGATAGCCATCCGCCACTGTTCACTCCATCTGCCTATGGCCTGGAGCTGTCTCTGTAGCGGGGGGCCAGTAGATGCAGCCGAACGCATAGCTGGCATGAGAGAGCTTAAGCAGCGGGCGTACAAGAGTCTGGATTACTCGCAAGACTCGATTATAGTACGACTGCGGATAATGCGTGGAAACTTGCATAATCAGTCCTGTAAGTTATATTGTTTCATCTTTAAATGAATGGAAGAAAAACTTGATACATTTTCTACTGATGTTGAAAAAGCTTAAGTTTAGCGAGTTTTAGGTTTTAATTTCCAATTTGTCTAACTTATAAGAGAAAAAATAGGTTAAAACCTAATAAATCTGGGCCAGCATCCAGTTTATACTACGGATCATACGTCAACCTCCTTCGCCTGTAGTTACGAGAATACTCGAGTCGCCTCGCTCGTGAGCACTAGTTCTCAATACACGAGATTCTGGTTGCCACACTCTCGAGAAGTGGCGTAGCTTACGAGTAACGAGCGGAAGAGGCACGGGTTTTGATCGCCTCTAATTTCTTGGTAATATTCTCTGAATTCCTCTTTATTCTAAGTATATGTTCCATAAATGGTAAACCGTAAGAGATAACAAAACGTACTCAAAAAATGCAGATGTCTTTAAAACACACAATTTATATCCTCTACAGATTTTTATTTTCCAAAATCTTCCTTGTTGTTGGTTTCAATTTTAAATTACTTCCTCATTCATTTGATATCTCTTTTGTATTACTCTTGGCCATAGAAATACAATTGAATTCCAAAGTAATCATACAGTGACTGTTGCTTTAGCCCAATATATTCTCTTATTCCTTCCTATTACCGAGTCAAGTGGCTCAGGCGGTTTCGTCTGTGACAGGTCTGGGTTCACTGGCCATCGATCGCGTACTCTGACCCTGGGGTTTTCCTGAGGCCGCTGAGGCAAATGCTGGGGTGCTGTAAATCTACTAGGTTCCTTTCCCTTCCTTTCATTTCATTTCATTTCATTTCATTTCATTTCATTTGCCTTCTTCATTTTTCATGTCGGCGGCAGGTGTGGCTCGAGGCTTTGCAGGCAGATGGCTCGGTTGCTTGCTCCGAGTCCAACTTTTCCCCCTGGTTTCGCTGGATGAAGCTAGGCACCGCTGTAGTTGCATTCGTCCGACGGTCACCCGGAGTCTGTATAGATTCCGTGGCGCGCTAGGCCTGCCATCTAGTGACACTGTTAGGGTCTTCGAGCTTCTCGGCGCTTAGCTCCTTATTTCTTGTAAGCTGGCCTGTGGTTTCCTGTCCTCTCATCCCTTCCGCCGATGGAGGGAGGTCGCAATAGATCCCTCCCATTTATAAGGAATTAAGTTATAAGACCATTTCTGGTAATTATGATCTTAATTAGCATGATATAGATGCAAGAGTAATCTTTTGTAAGAATAGTTTGTTTGCAGAAAGATGCAGAAATTCATGTGAGTGAAACACTTGAGATTTTAAATGACGAGTACGAGCATTAATAATAAAGTAGCTTAAAACAATATACATACAATGTAATAGAAATGGCATAACAGTGTAATACGTGGTGGTCCAACTGCTCAATATTTGACGTGTGCAGACATCCCTTGGTGCGTTAAAAGAGTTGCAGAATTCAACGGGGCTATTTCAAGTTAAAATTCGCCGGTAGAGAACTGAGCGAGAGCGACCTTCGTTTTACCCCTCGCGACACGCATACAGGTTCCGCTGATATCAAGGCGTGTAAGGCGGCCACTATCGCAAATATTCCACTGGTAGTTTTTAACTTAAAACAGCCCGAGTTCTGTAACCATTTAAACGCATCAAGGGATATCTGCACAGATCCAATAAAATGCAGTTGGACTACCTGTCATGAGATTTCATTTATAAAACCAAATTAACGCCATTTAAAGGAGTATATACAATTCTAAGCTAAATTTGTATGCAATTAATTAGAAACAAAAAAAAAATTATGTCTTCCATTCACATTACTTCCTCTACATCTCTGTGACAAGTTATTGTTAAAAAGCTTATGCTTCTATCCTCATCTAGCCGAGATAAACATTAGGAGAAATGGAACACTTGCTTTCTTGTAAGTAGAAGGGAAATAAAGGAATAAACTACGATAAAGCGATAGTCAAAACTTTTAAAATCTGGCCGATATAAGAACAACGGAAGATCGGTTCGCTTTGCATTGACAGTAAAACAAAAAGAATCGAAACTTAAATACCAGGTATTAACAGACTTTTAGTTTTGCTGTACACACACATACATACACGGATCGTTTTCTATAAATTATTATTTTCTGGACTCAAGAGGACCTCAAAACATACGTTTCCGATGAAATTTCGACATCGAATATTTGGGTCGAATACAAACTTGAGAAAAGTTAAAGCATTTTAAAATTGAAACAAATAAAAAGGAAACTATTAAATCTACCAAAAATGTATAAAATATAAATGTTGTTTTTTAAAGACATCTACGTTTTTTTAATAATTTACTTTTTATTTCTTACGCTTTGTTATGCAAAATGTATCCAGAATGAAGAAGTCTTCAGAAGCTATGCCCATAAAATTCAAGATATACATTTTGTCACATAAATATCTTTAATATGCCATACTTTAAACAAAATCGTTAGATATTTTTGAGAAAAACAACATTTTGAAATATTTTGCATGTAAAGGCAAATGTGGGGAGGGGAAATTTATTGAATATCTTTGGGGTCACATGCTTGGAGGATAGTAAACTTAAATGACATTTTGGTACTTAATGGACTTTGCGTTTTTTGGCTATGCACACACACACACACACACACACACACACACACACACACACACACACATAATTTTCTATAAATGCTGTTTCTGGATTGAGAAATCTCAAATCGTGTATTTCCGGAAATCTCAGTATCGAATTCTTGGGTGGTATACAATACCTTCTTTATCTGATTTGTATATTATAGATACATACTAGAGAAAGTAATAAAGAAAGACAAAAGGTACCTCCTATATGTAGATTTGTGGGTTAAGAACTAGTCGCTTTTTTATTAGAACCTCCAAATCCGAACATTCACAAAGAATTACTGTTTTTTCATCCAGTTGGTGGCGATCACATTCTTTACTGACTAGACACCGCGCACGGACCAGAAAATCTTACTGGTGGCGCGCTCCGTTTGTACTTATCAGGAGGATAGGTACAAGCGGAAGCGATGCAGGTATTATTTGTGGTTTTCTGCCTATAAAGTGCATACATTTGACTGAAAGTTCTGTTTAAAAATGTCAAAATGTCATATCTGAAAATATACTGGGAACATATGCTGAACTGTGGGGATGTTCTGAAACTTTTATTTTCGATGAAGTGAATGCTGCAAATTTTTGTTGCGGGCTTTCGTTCTCACTAAGACCCCTCAGGACTGAAAATAAAATATAAAGTATGAATAGTAATACATTCATAAGAATTCGTACATAAATATTAATAATGAAAATAAAATTGATAATAATAATAATAATAATAATAATAATAATAATAATAATAATGGACAGACTATTCCCATAATGTGTCGTTTAACCTATACTCACAGTATTTAGAGTTTCTATTTATTAACTTAAAAAACGTTAGCATTAATTTCTAAACAACATTATCCATGCTGCAGTTAATTATTAAGCATATGTAACTGTTTTTAGGTACAATGTAAAATTAGAGTACTTACTTCTTGCGGTGTACCTACTGCTTGAATACATAGATTTCTTCTTTGCGCTTCAGTTTTCTGCGTGGGAAAAGAATAAAAGGCAATAGCTGGCGAAGTATTCTTGTAGGTATTACTATATCCTACAACACAGCAGTTATTGTTCCCTTTCCGTCTTCTTGGGGTATTTACATTTTCAGGAGGTTTGATATTTGACACCTTAGCACACGCTAATATTCTTACTCCACTGTCTGTTCATGTTAGTAACCAAACTTGACGCCAGAGTAGCGTGCACGGTGCCTGTAGCAGATGTCAGCAATTCGCTTGATTTTTATTATTATTATTATTATTATTATTATTGTTTCATTTATAAACTACCTTTAACTGCATGGTTTAATCGGCGGCATTTCCTTGTGTAACATGCTGCCTTGGCTTCTATTTACTTTAATTTTCTTCCTTAGATTTCACACACATACATACTCTCATTCGTATTTCCAGACTCTGGAGAGGATAGGAAATAAGCTGGGCTAGAGAAAAATCCCACCGCCAGTAGGGAACCGAACCTGGTACCCCTAGCACAGCGCAGCAGCGCTACCGAGTAAGCTACTGGGCCAATCCGCTTTATTTTGTACAATTAATAAAGCGGAAACACGCAAGCCATCGACTCCTGCCTAGAAATAATAATTTATTTACAGAAAGTGGCGGAATAAATTTGGCAAAGTTACCTACTCATAAAATTCAATTCACAGCGGCATAACGTAACCTATGCAAATGAGTACGACAGTTACCAATGCGAAGAACGTTTCTTTCAGGTTTTGCACGATACCAATTAATTACCAAGATGCCTGTTCACATTCACTGCTATAAATGTGAAAGTTTTTCGTTACAAATTAATTCTGATGCTGCTGGCGACACAATGCAACTATAGTGATGTTAATTAAGTAAGGAGTTTGCATTTCTATTATATTAATATTATACTATATAACTTCGCAGCTATTTGTGTTATGACTACCACGTACCACCAACCTTATAAATATATTTCCTTTCGTAATCGACTTATTCTCCACGTAATTGTAAGACTAACATCCACTTAGGGCTTAAAAGGCAATGCTTAGGGGTCAAAAGCCTGTCGGGGAGCCTACGGCAAGAAACTACAGATGAAGAATCTGTTACGAGGGGTCGGCCCTTAACCAGGCATGAACACGAGGAAGTGGATGATATGAAATGTAAGCGAAATTGATGATTGGAAAGGGGATGATGGAGCAGTTGGTGGAATGAATAGAGGGGAAACCGGAGGACCCGGAGAAAACCCACCCAGACGCCGCTTCGGCCGTCACGAATCCCACATGCGGGCGCTTGGGATCGCTACTCACCCACGGCGCCATGAAAATGTGTACCATATCATAATAAAAGGGACAGTTGTTCTAGGAAACATTAAACCAATGAAAGGAGCGTTACGTATGTCAAACTCAAAATGTCGCACACTCCCACAACACTGAACGGATTATCTGTATTTGCTTTTCACGCAGTTATTCGCAAAGTCAACTGATTTCCAGGAACATTGAGCACATTTGTTCTCTTTGGTTTACTCAAAAGAGCAACCAGTTGGTGACCCCTGGTCTATGGTCATTGTCGCCGGTTACAAACGTGCACGAATTCCGGAATGCCAAGCTCTGGGTTCTGTTTCTGACTGTTTTTTTCATTGTGCTATTCCTCCTTTGATGCAAAAAAGGTATCTCAATAGTGATTTCAATTCGTTGCAGAATTTCTATTCACTAGTATCCCCATGCGGCTTAAATGATTTACGTTCTCCATTATTTAGTTGGAAGGGAAGTTGATTTCGATTAATTAGTGAGGGATTCCTGTAAATCAAAATTGCAGAAAAACCTTTTGATGTCGGAAATAAAGCTCAAACCCTGACATGAAAGACTGAAGCCTATTCAGAGGGAATTAAAGTTCCAACACACACAGTATTACTTACGTAATGGTGAATTAAGAGGAACAGGAAGCAGATTACACAATATCCATCCCCAAAGTGACAGTATTTATCTTTATCATCCAGGATGATCTTTTGTACTGGGCTGTTATCCAATTCCTGAAGGATTTTCTGCCCGTTTTAAATCGCATGATTTTAGTTCTCTTATCCAAAAAATCCGGTATTGAAATGTCATCAAAAATAAAAACTTTTAAGCCTCTGATAGTTGTGTAGTTAAATTAAGAAAGGAGAGTGCAGGATGGTTCGGGGACTAACGTCTCTGTTCCGCATTCGGGAGGTCCTGGGCCGACCAATCTGGCAGTTTTTTTTTTGTCTTCTTTCCTTCTTTCTTCTTCGTGGTTTCCCTCAGTCGCCAAGATAAATACCGGATCGGATACTTAATACCACGGCCCAAATATTATTATTATTATTATATAATATAATAATAGCATAACTAAAAATAAGTAGTAACTACAACTGCTCTGCCATCTTATTTACAGACAAATCAAGCAGTACACTGGACATCTCCCATAACCCAATCTGCCTGTCGCGGAGCTAAGTGATAACAATGTATGAGGAGACGAGACCTCGGAAGGCTAGCTGCACTTTGCTATCGGACTACTGTGGATGCAGTTAGACTGGACGGTTCTCTAACACCGTCTACTTGCCGCTAAACGAAGGTCTATGGAACGGGGATGAGACCACCATATACCACTTTTTTTTTTTTTTTTTTTTTTTTTTCATTTATTGCTTAACGTCCTTTAACGTGGTTGGTCATATCGGATGGTGAATGAAATTGGTGCAATGATGCTCAAATGATGTCGAGGGTCCATTGAGCTTGAAAATATTCGACATTCGTCTCCTCAGGATAAGGGAACCCCCCGAAAAAACCTTATCCGGGTAACTCACTTCGAACTCGCGACCTGTTGAATGTGAGTTAGACACGCTACCCGCACACTACCCAGGCGGATAGTGAGGTACCTTAACTAGCAATTACGTTGCGGTGTGTAAATAATATCATACCATACTCTTATACATTGTAGATTGAGAAAGTAGTCTTCAAATGTAAAAACAAAAAAAGGAAATAATAATAATAATATTTTGAACTGAAGACTATGAGGTCGTGCAAAGATGAGCAAAATGATAACTAACATTGTATGCATTGAAGACGTCATTTAAAGTTACTATCAATGTATTGTCTACAGATAAGATTCACAAGCTAGAAACATGTGTTTTACATGGGCATAGAACAGAATTTGGAATTATTTCGAATAAGGGTGTGGGAATTGCACCATAGAATCTAACTCCATGACACAACAGTCTGTAAGGGACCAAGGCCGCTGCATCCCCCATCTCGGCCCAAAGGCGTCATGGATGGTGTGCAGTGCTGGAGGGTGAGACATGATCGGCGCCTCGAGTCCCACCCGGCCGGTTAATGCGGTCTTTTCGATCTAGAATCGCTAATTCTCAATCATGTAGCTCCTCAATTGGCTCTAGGGACTTCACGAGGCTGAGTGCACCGCTGCTGGGAGAAAATTCCCCACGCCGGGACCAGGAATCGAACCCAGGTCTCCGGCTTGGCAAGCAGCCGCACTAAGGAGACAACGGAATACACTAATCTAAGGATATAGTCAAATAGTTTAAAAAACTGTCCGCTATGTGAATTATTGAAGTTCGGCTCTCTTCCATGGCCAGGAGTAAAACGAAACGAATTAACTTCCCATTTAAGAAAACTTTTAAGAGTTAAAAACTAGAACCAATAACAAGTAATATTCCGAAATGGTTAATTCTGCAAAAAAGTACATGTTTTGACGACATCTAGTAAGTTTTTGCGGTTTACTAATTTGCAAAACTCAATAATGAAGAGGTCGGGAGAGGTTGTTTCCAGAAAATTCAAGACATATGATAATAACTTTAGCACACGGTTTTTTAATCAACATTTTTGAGAAAACAGCTATCGATTTTTTTCCATACCAAGCGTAATTTTGGTTGGAGGGAGTTTCTTGAAAATTTTTGAGTCGCATTCTAGGAAGATACTAAACTTAAATATAACATTTTGTGTTTAACCGACTTTTCATTTTTGAGTTATGTTCCTAGACACACGGATCTTTTGCTAAAAACGCTTAGGATTTAGTACACCCTAAAACGTATTTTCAATTTCTGTATCAATTTAGTGGAATACAATACCTTCTCTATCTACTATGTACTAACTAGAAAAATTAAAAATCCACAAATTGAAGCTCGCTTTAATAAGACAGTGCCATGACAACGTAACAATGAGTAACTTCTTAAACTGGGGAAGAAGCATACTCTTCGAAGTGGAGATCTTCAGGACGACTGGAAACTTGCGGTGCCATCGCTGATTCAGTGGCTAGATCTGCGACGAAATCAATAAGAATCCGAGTTGAAAGTGACGCGATCAAGATAGAAAGAGCTTGAAACTGACAGCTTTGAACCCTGCAACTGTGAATGAAATGGCAGACATTTGAAGAGATGCCTTCCAACAAATAACAAGGACCAGGCGCCGTAAAATGCATTCGAGATGTCTTGGCGTCCTAGATCTATCACAATCAGATGCCTTTCCTGTAAAACGTTCTTTGCAAGAAAAGAAGAAAATACTTTTCGCCCACTGTCCTAGAGAAGAGCGTTTAGAAAGACACGGCATTTACGAGAGGTAGTCATAACCTTTTAATTATCACCTCGAAAAAATAAAGTTAAACAATTTTTGTTTGTTTGTTTGTTTGGTTTTGTTTGTTTGTTGGTAGCTACATATCTGAAGTTCTGGTGGTCCACATTTAAATCCCCGCGTCACATCACCGTAGCACGCCGCTAGAGGAGCCAAAACAAAATGGCGCAGCCCATTCATAAAGTGGAGTATCGTGTGGTAATTCGTTTCCTGCATTTGAAGGGGGAACAGCGCTGCAACAATCCATGCTGAGTTGGTGGAGATGTACGGCAACAATGCATCATCATATGAAACAGTGGTCAGGTAGCGCAGACGCTTTTAGTGTGGTCAAATAAGTCCGAAAACTGCGAAGACCCAATCATCATCGGGAGAGGTGATGCTGAGAGCTCTGTGGGACATCCAAGGTGTGGTGCTGTCAGATTATGCTCAGAAGAGGCAAACCATCACAGGAGCATATTACCGAAATCTCTTTGACGAGTTGTTGGTAGTCGTCACGGGGGAAGCTGTCCAAGGGGGTCCTTCTGCTTCACGTCAGCACCCCAGCTCATTCTGCACAAGACACAGTCACACATACTAATTCTTTAGGCTATCAAATTTTGCATCACCCCGCGGATTCCCCTGATATGGTACCCAGTGACTTCTTTCTCTTTCATGGATAAAGAAACCATTGAATGGCAGGCATTTCCAGAATGACAACGAGGTGGATTTATTAGGTGGAACGTTTCCTGAACAGCCAAAATGTTAACTTCTACAAGCAAGGCATCTGGGAAAAATGTTTCGCTCGAAGGGTGATTATTTAGAGAAGGACTAATACCATGAAGTTTCATGGGAGTAACTTCATTTTTTTGAAATGATAATTAAAACGTTGACTACCCATCGTGTATGTGTAACTTCACTGCAGAGGTCATTCGATGTTCTGGAAGAAAACAGATGTAATCTGTGAAGTGTTACCCCTCTATATTTGAATAAAGTATTGATTTAAATGAACACCCTCTGAAGAGAAG
Organism: Hymenopus coronatus; assembly: GCA_030762935.1. Taxonomy (NCBI): domain Eukaryota; kingdom Metazoa; phylum Arthropoda; class Insecta; order Mantodea; family Hymenopodidae; genus Hymenopus; species Hymenopus coronatus. Next base: position 91,191,109 of record CM060896.1, read on the forward strand.
GTCTCTGCTTTTCTGAGAAAATTCAAAACCACATATGGGCGAGACGTAGAACATGCATTGAACGAATTCACCAGGCTCGCATTCCGAACACGGGTTTCCTTAATTTATAGCTTTATCTCTGAATGAAAACTTTTAACAGCTATTACACACAGCTATTAAACTACGGGGTGGGGATTGTTACTTTCTCTTTAACCTACTTATAGTCAGTAGATACAGCATTGTATTCCAACCAAAATGGTAATTTCATGGTTTCATCTAAAATACATAGAAGGATTGAGTGGTCCTGAATAAAAAAGCTTATGTGTTCCATACCATGCTTTTCCTTAACTGATACTATTGCAAACAAACTTCTTATAAAATATTATTTTGTTTCTACTTCATGATAATTGAGATAAAATTAGCAGAATGGTTTTATTTCTTAGTTCCTTATAACCAGAAGGAAATACACTAGTCCAAAGCGATATTCAAATGTTTTAAAAACTGTTACTATAAGATTGTCATTGAAATGCGCTCCCTTGTATTATAAAGAATAAAAACTAAAAAAAAAAAAAAAAAAAAAAGCTCAATGTTTTGAGAAAAGTATATGTATTTTAAAACTGAAACCAATAACAAGTAATGTCTCGGAAATGGTTAGCTCTATAACAAAAATATAAAGCGCATATATTCCGTATTTTGACAAGATGTACATTTTTCAAGTAAGTTTTTGTCTGGCACTAATGGTTTACCAGTTATACAAAAGTCATCCAGAATGAAGAGTACTTCAAAGAATATTCCCAGGAAACTCAACATATACACTTAATGGTCATATAAATATTGTTAATACACGGTATTATGAAAATCTTAGCAATTTTGAGAACATCAAAATTTCCAAAAAAATGTTCAATGTACGGGGGGAATTTTGTGACAATTTTCACATTCTTTGACATCGAACTTAAATGCCAAGTTTGGTATTTCACAGACTTTTGCTTTTTACTTATATTGTCCACAGCCACACACACAAATACACACACGTAGTACATTTTTTATTCAGAGGGTCTCAAAACATGTATTTCCTGTGAAATCTTTCGAATTTTTCTAAAGATTTTTGTAATGAAATACAATATTCTTCTCTTTCTACTATGCATATGCTAGACAGAGTAAAAAGAAAACAGTTTTAGTGTATGTGTGAGTGAGAGAGAGAGAGAGAGAGAGAGAGAGAGAGAGAGAGAGAAAATGGGGAGAGAGAGCGAGAAAAAGAGAGAAAAACATAACTGCAAATCGAAAATTTTGGATAAATAATATACGTGGTATTTTAAGTCCATTATCTTTCAAAGATGCAACAAGGCATTTTCTGCGCCCCGAATACACTTGATATAGAAAACGTTTCGATTTATTTTTTTATTTTCCTTTTATTTTCTCAAGAATGAGATAAGTTTGATTAAAATACCAAATACTTATCTATTTACATATTAAATAACTTATTTTACTATTGTTTATTTCCAAAATATGCGTCATTATTAATTTTGCAATTTTTAAAAACCTTTCTCATTTTAAAATGTTGTCACTACCAGGCTGTTTTAACACAACATTTTTTAAAATATTTGGCCATTTCGTGGCTTGTATCCCATTTTCGTACGACGAAGTGTGTAATAAAACAATTTCTACAAACGTTTATGTAGACAATATCGTGAAAAAGATAGAGAGGTAAAGCTTTCGTAAACATAGGGACCAGAGAAATACATGTGAATGTAACACTATCTTCGAACAATATGCGTTTGTATAACTTTAAAAATCTGAAGCGTTCCACTCACATGATTTTCACTACATCTCTGTAACAAATACTTGTTAATAGCCTTATTCTTCTATTCATTTCATGCTAATCGAGATAAACACTAGCAGAAACGGTCCTATTACCTACCTACTTAGTTCCTTATAAGTAGAAAGAAAATAAGGGAATCCACAGTCTAAACCAACAGTCCATGTTTTAAAATGTGGTTGCTATGGGATTAAAATCGTTTCTTTGCGTAGCCAGGAGTTGACAAGTTCCTGTATGAGAAAAGTTTCAAATATTTAAAAACTGAACCAATAACAAGAAATATCTAGAGTTAATATCTCTACATTTTTTGTGTATTAAGTTTTTGTCTATGTCTTACGGTTTACTAGTTGTGCAAAAATTTAAAAATCTTCATCCAGAACAAAGAGGTCTTTAAAGGCTATTCCCGAAAAATTTAAGTTATTCATTTTATTTGTCATGTAAATATCTTATTCATAAGAGAGTTTAATTAAAATCGTTAGTGCCATTTTTTAGAAAATCAAAATTTTCGAAATTTTTCCCATGTATAGGGTAGTTGGGGTTCGGGGGATCTTCTTGAAAATATTTGTGCCGCATCTTTGGGATACTGAACTTAAATAGCAAGTTTAGCATTTAACGGACTTTTCGTTTTTGAGCTATACCTCTTACACACACACACACAACTACACACTTACCTTTTACTAAAAATGCCATTTTTATAATTCAGGAGGTGTCAAAACATATATTTCTGGTGAAATCTCGATATCGAATTTTGGATGTAATCTAATACATTATGTACATAGTACGTGTAGAGAACGTAAAATTGTTATTTTTAAGAATACGCTTGTAAAATATAAGATACTTAGTGTTGAAGTGATAATAAAGTATTGAAATCACAAATCGTGTTACATTATAAATGTAAATTAGAGCGTGACATATTGGAACCTATAGGAGTGACGTGGTTTATGGTGGCAGTTACAGCTTAAGGTACACTTTCCAAGCATCTAATTATCTCGCTTCTTACATAGCAGGTGACCCAACTACCCCAGTTTTGACATGTGAGATATACTCTTCATGCATTAAAATAGTTGCACAACTAAACAGGGCTATTTCTAGTTAAATCCCGTCTGTGGAGAACTGGCTAGAGTGACACCTTCACTTTATTCCTCGCAATGAGCGTGTTTCCACTGATGAACGAGAGGGGTAAGGCGAAGATTCGATTCCCCAATTTCTCATTTTTTTTTTTTTTTTACACGGATTTCAGACTTATCCTAATTGGTCATCAGGAGAGAGAGAGAGAATGAGAATGACTTACATAGAACATAAACACAGAAAGACAAAACACTAAACATCTATGCCCATAGCGGGATTCGAATTCGCGGCCCTTTCGTGGCAGAGCGTCAAAGCCAAACGCGCCACCTCACCCGGCATGGTGAGTTTAAACTTGAAATAGTTCCGTTGTGTTCTGCAACTCTTTTAACGCATGAAAGGATATTTGCACACGCCAAATACGTGGCAGTTAGGCCACCTGATATTTCTACTGCTGCTGCCAATGAGATGTCTATCCTTCGTCGAATTAAGACGATGACGATGACAATAATAATAGCTCGGTCTGGAATCCCAAAATTGCCGGATTTAGGCTCGTGCACACTATGATGTGAAGGAGTAAGTGTAATCTTTACAGCCCGTGTCGAAGCGTGTTGCACTATCTGCCACTGCCTGGCCTCGTTCAGTTCCTGTTAGTAGATATCCCAGTGAACACTGAAACAAAGCGCAGATTGAAAAGTAACAAAAATACGAAAAGTTAGGCGTTTGAAACTGAACAAACTTGTGGATGATTCAAATGTATTTTGAATGACGCGAAGAAAGCCTGTTTTTTCGATACAGTATCTTGTAATTCACTACAATGAATAATGATTGAGTTTGGTTGATCATTGTCTTTTCGACGCTCTGTACATTATTATCCCCATTTTTTGCATCAAGCTTTATAGTTTTATCTGTCAAAGTACAAAGCGTTTTTATTTACTAATCATACTATGAAATAATAGTTTTATTATGTTACTTTATTAATTAGAACGATGCATATAATGTCAATACCTGAAATGAGCTACTTTTAGAACAGGTTATGCCTCAGCTTGTGCATGTTTACTCTACAAATCCCTACCTTTTACCTTCTCTTTAAACCACTGACTACACTCTGGTATTCGTAACTGTGTGCGCTTCGGAAACCAAAACCGAGCTATAATAATTACTTTATATTGGGCTGATCCACTTCTAGGTATTTACGTAAATTAGGCAATTTTTACTTCCCCGCCATTACCCGAATATAATCTCGCTCATTTGTTCATGTTTGTAGGAATGCGCTTCAAACCAATCGAACACATAGAGATATTAAGGGCTGGTTGGATTGTAGTGTTAAATAAAAAACTGCAATCTAGGGGAATGGGCCACCTTTTTTGTGCGCAAGTGTACCTGTGGCTGCTACTATCTAAACTTCTGTTAAAGTTTTTGTGCTGCAGTTTGTTCTTTTTGTTGTAGAACATCATTTCAGTTAAGTCTACATCTTAAGGCAGAAAAATAATAATGTAATGTGCCACCAGAACAGCGTTTTTTTCTCTGGACATCTGGGGCCAGTCACATTAACTTCGTCTTTATTATTACAGGGTATGTTTGTTTCTTTAGCACGGAAAGCGCCAGCTCGCATAAATAGTCTGCTAAATAAGGCCACAACAAGGTTTAGGCTTCTCTTGACATTCAAGGTTATTCATTCATCATCCTCAACCACAGGGAACTGCTCAATTTATCTCCATTAAATTAAATTTATGTCAAATTTTTAAATTCTTTTCTTTAACGGAGATCTGTTTCATCTATAATAGAAATTGTAACACTATTCAGTGACGGGAAAAATATTATTGTTGATTTAACTCTTTAATTTATTTCAGATCCAATAAATTTGTTACTTTACACATGAGAAAACTTTTATAAAATTTATATAAATCTTTTCTATAGAATTCAAAACCGTCTTCTTAATGTAAGCATGTTCTAAAACCTTTGATAACCAATGCTTGCTTGTATCCTCATAAGAAAAAAACTTATAGAACCATTTAAACGTTGCATAAGTTTGGAAAGTACTGTAAAATTAATATCCTAATTAGTTTTCCCAAAAAGAGGATGGCTATAATTGGAGCACTGAAGATATGTTTTGTTTTTGGGGCTTTCACAAAATATTTATCTATATAGAATTTCTGATAAGGTTTGTTGTTTACAAATTGCGATGTGTTGGATGTATAACAACTAGAACTAATTGTGTATTAGCTAATCAGGATGCTCAATGTGAATTTATTCAATATTCAGTGTTTTACGCTTTAAAAATAACTGAAGACAAATAAGCAAAACATTATTTCTGTCGTTTGGTTCATATTTTTAAAGTGTATTCATGAAATGTGGAAATGACAGTGGTGCTCAAAAGAATGAAAGAATGAAAAAGAACCTAATGTCCATACACATTAGCATAAATAAAAGCAGCCAAGAACTGCGGTTTGGTTCCGAGAACGTATTTAGTTCCCGACACCAGAAAACAAAAATCCACGTCTAAAATGTAAATGCCTTAATTAACAAACTTGAAAAGTATAATTTTTGGTTTAATTCTATCGGGAAAGAAATGTCAACTAGCTATAAAATTACTCCTATCAGTAGTTTACATTTTCCTGGGGAGTTTAGCACAATACACCTAACAAATTTCCACATGTAACAATATTTTTGGTATCGGTTATTTAGCTGGTTCAGTGGTTCTTTCTTTAGAGGTGATAGCGAGAATAAATAGCACCAGTTTTATTTTCCGGGAATATTTAAGGCTATTGCAGATCTGCTTGGAATTATTTTTCTATTGTCTTAAAATGAATAATTAATTGTTCCAGAATATATGCTCGTGGATTTATATTTAAAACAACTGATGTGTTCCATTCACATGAATTTCTCTACATCGCTGTAACAAATTATTGTTATAAAGCGTATTCTTCTATATACTTTATGATAATCGAGATAAACATTAGCAGAAATTATCTTAATTACCTGCTTCCTGTAAGTAAAAGGGAAATAAGGGAATACACTAGGCTAAAATGATAGTCAAACGTCTTAAAAGCCGGTTACAATGTGGTTGAAACCCGTTTCTCTGCAGGGCCAGGAGTTTACAACTTTCCGTGTAAGAAAAGCTGAAGTATTTTAAATCTAAAACAAATAACATGGAATGTCTCAGAAGTGGTCAATTCCGCGAGAAAAAAAAAACATATATAACATGATTTTTTGTTATAACCAGATGTACATTTTCTATTATGAAAGCTTTTGTCCATCTCTTACGGTTTACCAGTTACGCAAGATTCAGCAAAATTCATTCAGAATAAAGAGGTCTTTAGAGGCTATTCCCAGAAAATTCAAGATATACACTTTAATTGCTATATAAATAACTTTAATATACGGTACTTTAATCAAAATCGTTAGAGCAATTTTTGAGAAAATAAAATTTTTCTAATGTTTTTCCATGTAAAGGGTAATTTACCGACTTTTCGTGTTCACACACACACACTCGGACCTTTTTCCGGAAATGTTTTTTTTTTTTTATACAGGGTATCGAATTTTTGGGTGGAATGCCATATCTTCTCTTTACATTAGTACCTGTAGTGAAAGCAAAATCTATAAACTTCCAGAGTATTAAAAATGTATGTCGTAGGCAATTCTTTTTCCATAATAAAGTTTCAATACCGTTTCTCATTCAACTGTTATCGAGAATCCCTTTGTAATCACCAATAAACGGGTGCTGAATTTAGTACTATGCTACGTTCACTTTAAAAAAAGAAACTTGAAGCGGGAGAAGTAGTGTGTTGAAGGGCCGGAGTAACTGCAACTGCATTTTCGAAATGCATGTCCTTACATTAACCATGCCTACATCTGAATACCCTCTATATTTCCTAAAGGTCTTCGTTGCTAAATATTACACTTCATATTGACTAATCCATTCCAAGTATTATGCCACTTCGCTAATCTTCGCGTCCCTTAGATTTTTAAACACATTAACTTACCCAAAACTGAGCCTTGAGCCTAATGGAGCTCCTGTTTACCGAGCTTACTAGAACTTAATTACCTTCACTAATCTAACTTTGTGGCTAATTGGTTCCTCCAAAATTTGCGTTTCGTAATGATTGCTTACCAAGGAAGAGAAATCTTACACAATGACTCGCTAATGTTGTCAGTAGCATTTATTTTATATAGTTGTGTACTTTAATTTTTGTGAGGCAATTGTTTGCCTTTATTTTTAAATTTATCAGTGATACAAAATTATGAAAATATATTCTGTGTTTCATTTACATGTCTTTTTCTACCTACTCTGGAACAGACTGTTTTTGCAAAAGATCATTCTTCTATCTACTCCGTCCTAATAAAGATAAACATTAGCAGAAATATTCTTATTATTACTTCCTTGTAAGTATAAGGGAAGTAAGGGAATTCTGTTCTCTTTGCTAGACCAAGATAAACGATATGATGTGTACCATTCACATAACTTTCTCTACACCTCAATTACTGTTAAAAAGTTTATTCTTCTTTCTGCTTTATTCTAATCGAAATAAATATTGACTGAAATTTACTTCTTATTTGCTTTCTTACAAATAGAAGGGACATATGGGAGTACGCTAGACTAAAGCGATAGTTAAATGTTTTAAAATCTGGTTTCAATGTGGTTGAAATTCGTTTCTTTGCCTGGCCAAGAGATATCAAATTCCCGTATAAGAAAAGTATAGGTATTTTAAAACTTAAACCAATAACAAGGAATATCTCGGAAATGGCTAATTCCATGAAAAGAATGTATATGACCTACCTTGCGTTTTAGCGAGATATACGTTTTTTGTGTATTGAACATTTGTCTATCTCTTAGGGTTAACATTTATCTAAAGTTCAGAAAAATGCATCCACAATGAAGAGGTCTTTAGAGGATATTGCCAGAAAATTCAAGATATACATTTTATTTTTCATGTAAATATCTTTATTATGTGGTACTTTAATTAAAATCTCAAAATCATTAGAGGTATTTTTGAGAAAATCAAACTTTTCTAATTGTTTTCCATTTAAACGGTAATGGGGCGATTTTCCTCAAAAACTTCATTTCAAAAACTTGAAAGATACTAAACTTAAATTCCGATTTGATGTTTTACCGACGTTTCGTTTTTAAGTTATTGTGTTCAGGGACACATACACGGACCATTTTCTAAAAATGCTTTATTTTTTTTTATTGGATACAGGGGACCCTGAAACGAATATTTTCGGTGAAATCTCGGTATGTAATATTTGGATGGAGTACAATACCTTCTCTACCTATATACTATGTATAAAGTATAAAGTAAATCGTAATCCCAAATTAAGAGGACTTCACATTCGACTCACAGGGAATTCAAAATGCACATTTTGTGTCGTTCAAATCACTTGGACTTATTATAATATTACGATATCGTTAACCGCTTTTGAGAAAACAAAAAATTAAGAAAGATTTTCTATGGGAAAGGTGGTTGGAGGGTTTTCTTGAAGATCTTCTCCTCGCTTCTTTAGAGAACGATGATATAATGCCTCCTGAAGGCTAAGGTTGAAAAGGTGGCTTCAACACATGTAAAGACTATGGGTCCTAATGTTGTGTAAGTATTTACATCCAGTGCCCTTTGCTCAGCCCCGATTCTGCTTGCACTTTTGCACATTGAGAATGTACTTTTACCAATCCTGTTCAAATGTCTTACAAATTTGAAGAAAGAACTTAAAAATGTAGCATAGAATTTGTATTACTTTATATAAATGTTCCAACATCTGATCTAATTATTTCGACTACTGAGGATAATTGTTTCAAAATAACATTTACATATTCAAAATGTTTTAAAGATTAGAAGAGTGAAACCATTTGTGTGTATTAGTTTTGTATAGTACTTTTAAAAGTACTATACTTTTATAGTTCAAAATTACGAACGTGTGCAACACTTGATTAATTAGTATAGTAAAAGTAAATTTCTCTCTTCAAGTATCTGAATGAAATTTAAAATGCACTTATAACATAGGTATATCAGTATATGACATTTTGGAAACATTTAGATAAAGATGCAAGATTAGAAAATACATCAATGGGTAACCGTTTTACTTTAAGTTTACGCCGTTGTAGTCATTGGTAAATTATATTCTGAAAAGCTTCTAACTTCACATCTTCTTCATCTTGTTCTCCATGCACTTCCTATTCCTCCCTCACAATTTTTCCATCTTCTTATTAGTCTTCATAACTTGCTTTTACACTTTCATTTAAAAGATATCCGATTTCTGACATAATGCACTTTGTACATTCTAACAGCTGGTAAATGAAATAAATCGTCATCAAAATAATGCTATATCGTTCCAAGCAAGATGGCTCAGGTGATAATGTCTGTGATATGCATTTGAGAGGTCCCGGGTATAAATCCTTTGGGCAGACCTATCTACTAGGCTTTATTTTTTCGTGGTTTCCTTCGGTTGTCAGGGTAAATACCGGATTAGATGTTTAATATCACGATCCATAGTTCCATATTTAATTTTAAACAATGGTAGAACTGAAATTAGATGGTAATAGCGACAGCGTTGCCATCTATCTGCATACAGTCGAAATAGCCTCACTGAATACTACCCTCAATTCATCTACTCATCGCGGAGCAAAGTGGGACGGTGTATAGTGATGTAGTCTCGACGGCTGGTTGAGCTCCGCCATATGACTACCGATGGTAGTGGTGGTTAGACTAGAGACGCCAATGTTTGGCTATACGCCGCCATCTGAGATATATGGTGAAAGTGCGGCAAGACTGTGACACCCTATCGCTAACTACTTGGTACAAAGTGAAAATGGCATGGTACGGAGATGAATCTTGAGACTATCTTTTAACACATATATCGAGGTATCTTACCAAACAAATCCTTCACTATATGAAATAGAAGTTGAAGCTATGTGAAATAAAATCGATTTTAAGAGAATGATACATCACAGGTTTTAGGACAATAGGACGCGTCGCGTCAAACGATAATTATCTTTGGAGGAGAATCACTCGTGTTTTTTTTGTTTTGTGTGTTTTTTTTTTGTGTAGTGTTTAACGCCCATTTTTACTACTTGTGGCACCGCAGGCAACGACAATGGTGATACATGCAATGAAGATGGAGCACCGGTGCAATGCGATGTCAGGGAGAAGCTGAGAACCCGAAGAAACCCACCACCCTGCGCCGTTTTTTCACTACAAATCTCGCATGCGGTCGCTTGAGATCGAACGCGGGCCGTTTAGATGAGAGACGAGATCGCTCATGTAAACGCCTTTTTATTTGATCGGTAAATTGTGTTATATATTCAGTATAATACAGTTGTGAGGAAACAAAGAGTAACCATAACAATATTTCATTGTTAGAATAGCATAGCGTCATTGTTAGTTGTTGGATTTACAGGAATTTATATAATAAGAAAGAGAAGCCCAGACAGTTTAAGGATATATATGTCATTGTTGGATAGAAGTAAATATTGTGCATTGGTATGAAGGTTAAATTTTCAACACGATTTAAACTTTACACCACTTAGAATGTTATAGAATCTCACTTACGGGCAGATCTAATCAGTACTTGCAAGCTGGACCTCAGGGTTCCATGATAAGGCCTTGGACAATTGGCCTCCTAGATCCACTGACTTGAGTGTTTGTGCCTTCTTTTCACTGGATCACATAAAGGGAGTCTACATATCATCACCATCTCGAAATTTGAAAGAGTTCCGACTTCATCATTGCCGTCATCGACTCAATCACTGTAGATATGTTGGACCGCGTGTGGCACAGGTGAGAATATCACCTTGATATCTGCAGCAGACACGCGCAGCTAGCATTTCATGGTATTTGAGAAGGTATGAAACTGTTTTGAGTTTATAATGACACCAATTTCATGTAAATTCAACAAGTGATAGCAACGCGTTATCTATTTACCTGTGGGGAATATTTCTGTGTACGTCCAGTACGACTACAGGATATAAATACATACGGTGTTAGGCGTATAGATATTTTGATAAATGGTATTATAATGCGTGTCCACTTCGATGTGTTAGTTATTTCTTCTTCGTCTAACAGTTTTTCCAGAAACCAATCACACAGTTTACAACATATAGTGTTTTGATCGTCTTAATTGTGCGACGAATACTGACATATGCCTATCAGTACAGACTATCCGTTGTTCTTACACGCTTTCACGTGGCCTGCTAGCCTAGACAGTGTGTAGTCTTGGCCTTGCAGAGAGCATTCACACGTATGTGGTTCTGATACAACATTCGTAATAATAATGCCCGCCCAGTTAAGGTTACGTCTTCTTACCAGTGGTCTCTGAGAAAATACGAGTAAAAGTGTGTATAAGTGTGTGTCTTGCCTGTGCCACTCCTACTTGAAGATAATAAACTGAAAACGTACTGCTTTTAATAAGTAAAATTATAAGTCTACAATTAAAACAAATATTTATGTAGTATTGTTATAAATGACCAATACAAGTACCTCCACTTATAATATAAAGCCTTAGGTATACATGAAAGATGTGTGCAAGTAACAGCTCAGTGGCTATCCTTATATTAGTGTGAAAATTGTTAATCTTATAGAAAGTCTGAATGTCGTTTGTGTTTCAATCTTTGAAGATGTCGTGGTGGAAACCATATTGGAATGATCTATTAGAATGTTACAGTGATGAAGTTAAGTAAAACTGGAAGTAAGAGTGAAACACTATTTTTGTCAGGATTACCAGATTTGTTTCACATAATTTCGCCATAATTATTTTAAATATCGCAAAATTCACATTGAAATCGCCCAAAATAGACCTTGAAATTTTAGTATGGGCGAAACCTCTAATCTGTGGTTGAGAAACCTCTGTTCCCAATTATTTATTTATTTATTTTGGTACTCTGCATGTTTCTTAAGTTCAGCCAGTTGGGCTCAGTGTATTTTGTAAAGTTTACAAAAATGTCTATGCTATAACATGGAACTTTCTTAAGCCAACACTTCCTAAAGCTTTTATCATAATTTTCCCACCTATATATATATATATATATATATATATATATATAAAACTCGTATTTTCACAAAAACAGTATACAATGTACTTAAACTGTAATTACAATATAAATATAGCACTGATACACTACAGAAACTTTTAAGACAACTATATGTTCAGCGCAATGAAATCACGGGCGTATTTACCGAAACTTCTTTTGTTTATGTATGTATTTATTTATTTATTTAAATTTACATAAAAAAATTCTGGGAAAAACTTTGTTAGATAATTTCCGGTCATTCAGAATGAAGAAGACTTCAGTCGCTTTTTCCAAAAAATTCAGGATATACATTTTATTTACCATGTAAATATCTTTAATATACGCCATTTTGTTTAAACTTGTTAGAACAAGTTTTTTTGGAAAATCCAAAATCTCGAAAAATGTTCCTTGTAAAGGGTATTTTGGAGAAGGGCTATTTGTTTTGAACATCTTCTTGTCGCATTCTTTGAGGATGCTAAACCTAAATACCACCAAGTTTATTTTGATATTTAACCGACCTTTCGATTTTGGGTTATGCTGTCCAATACAAGCACACACATACGCACACCGTTTTCTAAAAAGTTTTTTTGGGGGTGGGGTTTAGAGGTCCTCAAACATGTATTTCCTGTCAAATCTCGGCATATAATTTTTGGGTGGAACACAATACCTTCTCTACCTGCTATATACCTTTACATTATTTTAGTTTAAATATAAAAGGTTTGAAAAATAGAAAATAAAATGTAAAAAAGAACTGAAAGACAAAAACAATCGTACAAAATTAATGATGCAAATAAATTAAATAGATTAAAGAGAGAAAGAATTAAGTTTAAATTAATAATTAAAGAATTATATATGTGTATGTTTTATGATAAAAAGTAAGAAATTATAATACATAATGTCTATTAAATTGTGTAAATTAAAGTAAACATAGAAGATAATTTAATGATTAAAAATGTTAAATTAATGAAAAATATAATAAATTATGCGTGTATAAAATTTTGTTTGAAATGATATTAGGTTAATATAGTTTGATTTAAAATTGTATAAGTATATAATTTTAGTTAAGTTAATTTGGTTGTTTAAGCATTAGTGGGTAGTATTTAGTAGCATTAGCTAAATTTATCTGTAAAATGTTGGATGTAAGAAATGTTTGAGTTGTATAAATTGAAGCAATATCTAGCTTTGCGGACTAATAGCCATTTTTATTTCATGTCTTATTTGTAAGAATACGCCTTTTTCCATTATTTTGTGTTTTTATGTTATTACTCCTTGGTTTCTTTTTTAAGATGATAGAATTTCGTTGCCGTTTTGTTTTCGCCAGTCAATTTTTTATTATGGCGATGAGCTCTTTAATTTTGTCACAATAACCTGTTTTAGCAATGGAGAATTTTTGCAGTAACAAGGAAAATTTTGAAAGTTTTAACACTTCTTCTGACTTCGTCGTTAAAGGAGGTACTAGAGAGAGATTCAGTCTCAGGGATAAAATTCCTCATTAGTCAATAAGATTAATGTTATAAAAGAATTTGTGCTTCGAAGTAACATTATGTCAGAGAATAGATCAGCTATAATTTTCGATGAAATAGTTTATTTTTCCAGAGAATTGAGGAAGTCATTGTCCGCAACATCTTAGTTTAAGCTAGAAAGAAAGCACGTTACACGCAAGGGGAATATACGTAGTAAAGTGAATATTTTCGATGGGAATAGAAAGATTTCGTCGAGAATAATCGTTAAATTGCAGACAATTTTCAGTTTTAAAAGAAAGGAGGCTACCTTTCATTTGAAACTGTGTTGAAAAGTTTTGATTAAAGGCGCGCTTTGTTTCAAGGAAAAGAAAATGTTTCTTTCAACAAGTAAATCCCTGCACCATGTACGCGTCCTGAGTATAAGAATTCTCAAGAAGTGCTCGACCAACTGATCTAGATCCGGGTAGGTAGAGTCTTTGTACACAACTGCTGCAAATAAGCCGCGCTTTAATCCCTACTGAAAAATAGATGAAAATATTTGGAATACACGCCATGCTTTAAGAAACGTATGACAGGGTATGGTATAGCAGATTTTTATTTTATTTTATATAGTTTATCTTATGTACATTTTACTCGGTGGAGAAAGTAAAGTAAAGAGATGTCCTAGTTCCCCCTGGTGTCTGTTCTGCGCAAGCCCAGTGCCCATATGCTTCCTTGGGGAACACCAACTTGTATAATGGCATGCGCTGAAGAGTTTTTTTTTTAACTAACGGAGAAAGTTCTGTTGATCGGAAGTCACGCCGGTGCAATGAATGCCAATGGAATGGACATGACTGCGGTACGATGATGTAACATAGCGTGGGCGAGTACGCACGCATGTTATGTGGTGGGGGTGTAAATAGGTGAGGGCTGCTCCTGCCCACAGAACCTCCTTGTGGTCAGCATAAGACCTTGCTTAATGCACACCAGCCGATATCCTCCTTTACAACTCGTGACTCACGTTTACATTAACCTTGTCACTTCTATCCTAGCCTTCATTCTCTGTTTTTATTATTTTACTATTAATAGCAAATAGTATACCTAAATGTTATAACATCTATCTGTTCTGCCAACAAACTACTCTTACAAAATAGTCATTTGTCTATAGCATTCTAATCTTTGTAGATAAACATTAACAGACAATCTCTTAATACTTGCTTCTTTTTAAGGAGGAAGGAAATAAAGTTAAAGCGATAGTCAAATCTTTTAAAAGCTGGCCCTCTCTGAACAATTCGCTTTGCATGGTCAGCAGTGAAACAAAACAATGAGATTAAACGAAAGGTAACATCTCGTTTGAGAAAAGCCGCGTAGTTTAAATTTGAAAATAATGAGGAGGAATATCTCGAATATGTCAACTCTTAAAAACAAAGTGCATCAATTGTGTGTTTTAACGAGATTTACATTTTTTGTGTAGTAACTCTTTGTCTATCTCTTTCGGTTTAACAATTATGGAAAATCCATTCAGAATGAAGAGGTATTCCTAGGCTAATCCCAGAAAATTCAAGAAATAGTGTTATTAATGATGTAAATATCTTTAATATAGGGTGTATTAGTCAAAATCATTAGAGCCGTTTTTTGAGAAAAACACAATTTACGAAACATTTTCCATGTAAAGATTACTTTTCGGTGGGTGGGACTTCTTTGAAAATGTTAATGTCCTTGGAATAACTAAACTTAAATACCAAGTTTGGTGTTTAGCAGTCTTTTGTTTTTGAGCTATAATATCCAAAGAATCTCTCTCTCTCTCTCTCTCTCTCTCTCTCTCTCTCTCTCTCTCTCTCTCACTCACTCACTCTCTCACGCATGCACACTGATGGATTTTTTTATTAAAATGCATTTTGGACTCAAAATACATGCTTTCAATGAAATATCGTTATCGAATTTTTGGGTGGAATATACATAACTTCTCTATGTACATAGAGGTGTGGAGAATATATATTGCTTTACTTTACAGAATATAAAGTGAATAAGTGAAAATAATTTGATATTTAGTAGAGCACATAATTGTATCTCATTTTGTCCGCTAACCAATAGCATCGTCATAAATGAAACATATATTTTCAGAGTCTAATGCGTTTTAAACGACCCTGAACTACGTTTTGTTTACATCTATCACACTATCTATTATCAGTCATGGCAACGGGTAAATGAGGTTCAACCGTGTGACCTGTAACGTAAACAAACGAACTTCTGAGACATAGAATAATAGCCATCCTAAAAACACCGTGAAACTTTCCTAAGGAACGTATATTTAGACAGTAGTAAAAAATTGCAAATACTGGAAAATCACATCGTCCTCAAATGCTGATCCAAATATTTGCACTTATTCACCTCCCATTCTGTATATTTCTTCTCCAATTGCCTATTATAAGTATAAGTATTGAATTTCACCTCCAAAAATTCTGACGTCCTACATTCACATAAGTTCATATACCTAATGTTGCAATAAACTATTCCTACAAAAGCTTATTCTAATACCTGCTTCACATTTATTAAGAGAAGAATTAGCACTCATGTTTTATTAGATATTATTCCCTTGTGCAAGAGGAATAAGGAAATGCAATAAGCTAAAATGATTATCAAGTCTTTTAAAAGCCGGTCGTCAAATGATGCTTCTGAAGTGCTTATTTGTTTGCTTGACCAGGAGAAAATTTGAAACCGATACAAGGAATATCTCAGGACGGTTAATTCCACAAATTGCGTTTGGCATAAATTGTGTATTTTAACGAGATCTATATTGTCTGTGTGGTAAATATTTGTCTTATCTCTTACAGTTTAGCACTTAAGGTAAAGTCATCCAGAATGAATAGGGCTTCAGAAGCTATTCTCAAAAAATGTAAGATATATATTTTGTTTGTGATAAAATATCTCAAGCATGTGGTATTTAAATCAAAATTGTTGCAGCTATTTTTGACAAAATCAAATTTTTGAAAAACTCCAGAAACACATAGAAGAACAGTTTTTTGTGGGAATAATTTTAAGAAGAGTAAGGAGAAAAAATGATGTGAATGCAATACTTCAGAATTTTATGATTATGAACTCTCTTTTTGAACACCTTGTATATACCAGTTAGAAATAGTTAAAAGTAGAGAGAAATCTCGATTGGTATGTTAAAGTCTTTACTTTTTTGCTACGTATAGTAAATAGTGAAATTATTATATTCCATCCGAAACGTCCCTGTCGAGATCTCATAGGAAATACATGTTTTAATGCCCACTAAAACCAACAAAAACATTTAAAAAGGTCCTCGCGCGCGTGTGTGTGTATGTGTGTGTGGTATGTGTACTTTTTGTGAAATATTTTATGAAGGTTAGTTTTTAAAACAATTATATATGTCTGTGAATAGCATAATTAAAAATGAAAATTCGGATACATATCAAAATCGGTAATTATTTAAATATCTTCGAAAGATGAGAGTCGAAGCTATTCAACAAAATCTCCTAAATCCAACTACAACAAGAACAATATTGATCAAAATGCCACGTACTTATATAAAAATTAAAATGTGCATCTGTAATTTTCTGGATAAATTCAGCTCCTCTTTATTTATGAAAGAATTTATATAAACTTGCATAAATGATAAACATTAAGCCCTAGACAAAAACGTACAGCACAAAAACGTAGATATCTTTAAAATACACAATTTACTTCAAATAGTTTTTTGTGGCTCAATTAAATAAGTTTATCTTCCAAGAGTACGACCCAAACTAAAGTATACACGAATATTTTTTTTTAAATTATTGGTGTTTTCAAAAATGCCTAATGGTTTTGATTAAAATACCGTATATTCTAAATATGTTCATGAGAAAATATATATCTTGAATATTTTGAGAGTAACCTTTGACCACCTTTACATTCTGGATGACCTTTGCATAACTTGTACATCTTGTTAAAATACCTAATTTGTCATATAATTTTTTCTGGAGTTAATTTATGAGATATTTCATGTTATTGGCTTCAATTTTAAAACATTTAAATATCTTTGTAAACGGTAATTTACATCCCTGTTTCTTATGCTATACTCCTAGCTATGCGAAAAGATCAGCATCGATCATATAGCAACCACCTTCTATTCGAACTGACTATCGCTTAAGTCTAGTGCGATCCCTTATTTCCCTTCTACTTATAGTAACTAAGTAATAAGACTATATCTACTAATGGTGTTTTATTTTCTTTACTTTTATATTTTGTTTTATTTTAATGTATTTTAATCTGGTAGGTCATATCTGACTATGAACAAAATTATTCTGTATGAGCCAGGGATCCATGGAGCTTGAATTTACTCGAACATTCGTTCATTTCAGAGTAAGAGAGAAGCCCGAAAAACCTTATTCGAGTAATTCAGCCTAACCTTAGCCACACTATAGAGGTTGGCTGCTGTGTTTATCTTGGTTAGCATGAAATAGACAGAAGAATAACATTTTGTAATGATTGTTTATTAATGTAGGTAGAGAAAGTCATGTATGGAACATGTGATTTTTATCTATAATAGAATGCAGAAAGATTTATCTGGTTAAATTGAAGCAGACACGAAAATAAAGTTTCGTAAGAAAATTATTTGTGTACCCACTAAATAAGGATAGAAGTTAGAGAAAGTCATGTAGCTTTTTTTATAGTGTTTAACGCCCGCTATTACTACATATTGCACCGCAGGTGATGACAGTGATGATACAAGGAATGAAGGTGGAGTACCAGTGGAATGCGGTGGCGGAGGAAACGGAGAACCCGGAGAAAAGCCGTCCTTGCGCCCCTTTGTCCACCACAAAGCCGTCCTTGCGCCGTTTGGGATCGAACCTGGGCGGCCTTGATGAGAGGCGAGTGGTCTAGCCAAAGCCATGTGAATGCAATCATATTATAATTTTTATTTAGTCGTATTATTAATATTATTCTTAAGTGAAATGTTTTAGAAACATACATTTGTGTATTTTATATGTTAAAAGTCCTTAGTGTTGCAACCCTTCTTACTCCTGTACAAAATACCCATTTTTGACTTTAAAATTCCTTAAGGACGTGTATACCAACTTTTGTGTTTCCTGTTTTGGGAATTAAATTGAAGCGTTGAATGGAATACAGAGGCCTCGAGGGAAATTCCACAGATGAAGCTGCTGAAATGATAGTGATAATGGAGAAAGCAACACTCCAGGGGAAAAGCCGCATTTCATATTTAGTTTCATAAAATAATTTCTACTTTCCGTCTTTTTCTAAAGCTGATTACTTATGTATCCTTCCATAGTCTTTTGTGTTGACGTAAATTTATACATATTATGAAACTAGGCAAAGTGTTTTTCGTAATTTTTGATTTAGGTTAAGCTTAACCTGACCAAAAGAAATTTAAGCCTGTTTCATGAATTCCAACAATAATTTATTATTGAAAATAAAAGTGCCAGTACCTGAGAAATGGGACCACAATGTTACTAATGGTCAGCACGATGGAGCCTGAAGCTGGATCAGCAAATATTATCTCATTTTAGAATTTGGAAACATGCTTGATAGAGTATTTTTACTCCCCATCGTTGCTATGTTTTTTATTGGTCACAAGTATTTGTCTTCTAGCGGAATTTATTTGTAAGGGTTTTACTGGTTCATCACCAGGGCAGGTTAGGCAACTTAGTTGGTTCGTCTGTTAAGGGTGGCGTCACCGGCGCCCAGAGATTTTTTTAGGTGTCCAAACAATTATATGGGGAGCTGTACTCGAGACATCGACCAGAGCTATCTATCTTTCTTACTTATTCTTGTAAGATCGTTTCGCTTTCTGGCCGTCTTTTGGTTCCCATGCGAGTCCTTTTGACAGCTCTTTTAATAGAGTGATATTCGTTAGCCAGAAGATTAGTATATTTTATGATTATTCTTGTTAAAGGTAATAGTAACTTCATAACTGTTCTCCATCACTTATGTCTTTTATATTTGTCAGTTATTTACGTAGGAATGATTTCTTGACCGAATTATGGCCATTTTCTGTTCCCTGTATTGTGTTTATATAACAGAAAACTTATATTTACAGCAAGAAGCTTCAACATTACGATGTGTAAAGGAATTATTTGATTACATTAAACGCATTGGTCAGTATAAGAAATATACTCGTTGAATTACTACATTCTCTACACATACTCTACACGTGTATAGAGAAGGTCTTGTATTTCACCCTAAACCTCAATACCGAGATTTCACTGGAAATAGATGTTTTAGGGATCCCTTTATTCAAATAAAGCATTTTTAGAAAAAAAGATCTGAGTGTGTGTGTCCGTGAACACGATAACCCAAAAAACGAAAAGTTGGTAAGCTACCATACCTGGTATATAAGTATAGTATCTTCCAAGGATATGACACGAAGATTTTGAGGAAAATCTCCCCACCCCAAACTATCCTTTACATGGAAAATTTTTCGAAAATCTTTAATTTCTCAAAAATGGCTCTAACGACGTTGATTAAAATACCGTATTTTAAAGATATTTACACCGCCAATATAATGTATACCTTAAGTTTTTGGGAATGGCCTCTGAAGACCTGTTTATTCTAAATGAATTTTGCTGGATTTTTGCATAACTAGTAAACCATATGAGATGGACAAAGGCTTACTATACAAAATATGTGGATCTCGTTGAAACACACTTTGTCATATAATTTTGTTTTCGTTGAGTTTACCATTTTTGAGATATTCTTTGTTATTGGTTGCAGTTTTAAAATATTTTTCATATACGGGAATTTGTCAACTTCTGGCAATGGAAAGAAATTAATTTTATCCACATGGCAGCCATCTTATAAAAGATTTGACTATCGTTTTAGCATATGTATTCCATTGTTTCCCTTCTAATTGCAAGAAAGCATTTCTGCTAATGTTTATCTCGATTAGCATGAAGTAGATAGAAGAATAAGCGTTTTAACAATCATTTGTTACAGATATGTAGAGAAATTCTAATGAATGGAACACATCAAATTTTATTTTTCTGTGGTTTATGAAGTATTCTCTGGATGAGTTATTTCCGCAAGAGTAGGGATGCAAGTAAGGTGTTTTCTTTCTTGCAGTAAGAAACATTAAGATATATAGCAAACGTATGTTCGGCAGAACTTTAACATCGTTAGGAGTGTTGCGAGGAGCAAAACTGTTATTTGGACTACTGGTTCTGGCACAATTATTCAAAGAAAACTGGCAATGAAGGCAGTTACCACTAACTGTCTTAATTGAATGAGTTATATGTTCATTTGTATGGTAATTCCAAAAGTTCGTGTATAAAACAAGAAAATTCCAAGTTGTCCCTAAATCTAAATGTTGAAGAGAGGTTGAAGCACACTTTGAATAGCAGAAATAAACTTTTATTCTTCAGCAGTTTTGTTATCATAAACTTTGTTCTCTTCTAATTAGTCTGTGCTAATCACAGGGACAAAGCACTCTCCGAAGAATTCTCCCCTTTATTGCTTCTTCGCTGAGCCAATGACCACAGCAGTGCT
Source organism: Hymenopus coronatus (assembly GCA_030762935.1). Classification (NCBI taxonomy): domain Eukaryota; kingdom Metazoa; phylum Arthropoda; class Insecta; order Mantodea; family Hymenopodidae; genus Hymenopus; species Hymenopus coronatus. Next base: position 91,211,918 of record CM060896.1, read on the forward strand.
CATAATTTTCTTGCTGAAGGAAACAGTTGCTCGTCCGTTTGTATTGGCTCTTTGTGATAGCCTCCGGTGCAGCCATGTGCCGTCCTCATATTCCCTTTCCAGTTTCTCAAAATACACTGACCGAATAAAAGCTGTTTCTGTACTCAGCGAACAAGCTTTTATAGAAAAAGTCTGGTGTATTATATTCAAGAAAATTTCTCTGCCTTCTAACGTTTGTTAGTGAGTTTACGGATTGTTCTTTGGAAAGTTTACTTTTCTGTATACTCATTTAATTCAAATGTGCCTTTGCAGAAGTAGTGATATAACACATTTCTTTATAGATACAAAGATAATAACAATAGTTAAATGTTTAAAAACTGGACGCCTTAATATTTCATAATCTTTTCTTGCAATCGCACTTTTCTTGATATCGAAAGGACTTTTAAAATAATTTCTAAGAATTACACAATTAGAAACATTGGTATCTCAAAATAGTTTATGCCTAAAAATTATTAGAATAATTGCTGTGCTTTAAAAGAGATCTACACCTTTTATGAAATACGTTTTTGTCTAGCGCATAACGATTACCAATTATGTAAGATTATACAAATGTATTTTGAAAGAAGAGGACTTCATGGTTATTCAATAATTTATCTTATTGATCTGTAAATATTTTAATATGATATTTTTATCAAAATCCTTTGAGGCATTTTGGTAGTTTCTTGAAAATGTTCGTGTCACACACACACACACACACACACACACACACACACACACACACACACACAAGCACGTACACGCGCGCAACATTTTTCTAAAATCGCTTTTTCTGGATTCAGGGAGTGAAATCTTGGTATCAACATTTTGAATAGAATACAAATACCTCCTCTATTTACTATAAGTACAGAAAAAAAAATGGCAGTTTATTTATGGGCACTCTTTAACTGCCGTGGTTCTCAGCGTCCCATTCTATACTGGGCGTGAAAAACCGCTTAATTTTGCTCAGAGGCCTCTCTATCAGGCTTGAGGTTCTTTTACGTGCCGTAAATCTACGACAGGGGACCCACGACTTTACTTTCCTTCCAAAGAAAGCCATGCTAAGGATTTTTACGCCCGAAAATATCCATCGTCCCTCGCCGGGTTTGAACCCGTGATCTTGGGTATATGAAATTAGCATGGTAACCATTATACTATGGAGGGCGACAAACAGAAGGTAATTATACCATATATTCACGTATTGTTTTAATTCTTAAAACAAATATAAAATAAAGCATAAATTGGCCATATCAAGAGACATAGTTCCAAACTGTTTGTTGCACTCACATGAGTTTCTCTATCTGTCTTCATTTTTCGAACGCTGTCTACTTTAATTGAAATAATTATTTACAGACAAAATTTAATTACACATTACGTTTGGGTACAAAAAATATGGAGAAGGCTGAAACGATGGTTACATTTTTAAAATTATGCTACCTTTGAAATACCTACCATACATTTTACACGCCACATCAACTGAACTGTGACAAATTTTCCAAAAATGAATTACTACAACTTTAAAACCAATAACGGATATCTCAGAAATGGCTGGTTTCCCAGGGAGGGTTATTTGAAATAAATTAATACTTTAAGGAGATCTACAGCTTTTGTCTTAATTTTGTTTACCAGTTACACAAAAATATACAAAATTCCTTTCGAATATGACTTCACAGCTATTCGCAGAAAAATAATTAGATATTCGATTAGTAATATCTTTAAAAAACTTTTGTAATTTAGAGACAATAAAATAATAAATATAAGAATCATAAAAAGATTCAAAACAAAAATTGTTGCAGTATGCAGATTCATGGGTGAACTATTTTTATACGATAAGTTTCTTCATTAACGAAGATAAAATTGTTACATTGTGGGATTAAAATTTATTCTCTTTTAAATCTAATAGATCCATATAGAAGCATTTAGAGCATTCATCCTAAAATTTGATGATTTGCATAGAGCACACAAGTTTCACGGCTCTTAGCCACCGGCGTTATGCGCGTTGAGCGGGTGAAAACACATAAGCAGTAAATATGCTAAGATTTATCGCGCAACTTATTTCTAACAAAGAAACACTTCAAGTACTCGCGTACGTATATTAAGAAAAGAGAAATTGAAAGTGCCTGCTTTGGTTGTTCAAGCATTTCTGGCACCTGACTAGGAAATTGCCCATTTTTTCCCTGAAAAATGGCAGCAACTTCTGAAGTGTGTGAATTGATTGGTAAATTTTATCTTTTAATCCTTCCCAAAGATAAAAGTTGCAGGATGTTAAATCGGGAAAATGTGGGGGCCACTTGCATATTCTGTGCGAGCATATAAATTATAAATAGAGCAATTTTACTTAATAGGTACTGTATTGCGTTAAATAACAAGGCCATGCCTTGTTTGTAAGTTCAACTTGTAAGTTCAACTTCAACTAAGAGCCATGAAACCGTTCTTCTCTATGCTGATCACACAGTATTTACAAAGAAGTAAATCATATAGGTTGGGTATACAGAAGCTACCATAATTGAGGTTAATTTCTGGAACAAAAATTCCTAAATATTGAGCAAAGGTTTGTTTAGTCTTCACTTAAGTAAGATACCAACTATTTTTACTTTCTCTATTCGCACTATGTACATAGTGTATAGAGAAGGTATTGCACTCCACTCAAAAATTCGATACCGAGATTTCACCGGAAATATAAGTTTTAGGGTCCCCTTTATCTAACAACAAGCATTTTTACAAAAAGGTCAGTGTGTGTGTGTGTGTGTGTGTGTCCGTGTTCTGTGAACACGATAACTCAAAAACGAAAAGTCGGTAAAATACCAAGAATTTAAGTTCAGTATCTTCAGGGATATGACACGAAGCTTTTGAGAAAAATCCCCCACCCCCAACTACCCTTTACATGGAACTTTTTTCGAAAATTTTGATTTACTCAAAAATGACTGAAGACTATTCTGGATGAATTTTATGGATTTTTTCATAACTGCTAAACCGCAAGAGATGGAGAACAAACTTGCAGCACAAAAAATGTAGAACACCTTAAAACGCACAATTTATCTTATATTAATTTTTGTCGTGGAGTTGATCTTTTTGACATATTTCTTGTTTTTGTTTTCAGCTATGAAAAACTTATACTTTTCTTATACAGGAATTTGTCAACTCCTGTCCATACAAACAAAGAAACTTCAGTCACGTAACAACCAGCTTTTGATTATTAGTTTAGCCTATAGTACTCCCTCATTTCCCTTCTGCTGACAAGGAAGTAAGTAATAAGACTTGCTAATTTTTTTCTCAATTAGCATGAAGTAAATAGAAGTATAAACTTTTTAACAATAATAATTTGTTGCAGAGAGATAGAGAAAGTCATTTGAATGGAACACATCAGATTTTTAGTTATGCAGCGCACGCGAGCGCACACACACATATACATACGAGTATGCAGATATTCATTGTAGGTAGAAAGGAAATAAGTAATATGGCTACTTCTGTTAATATTTATTTTGATTAGCAGGCAGCAGATGGAAGAGTAAGATCCGCAAGAATAATTAATCGCAGAATAGGTAGAGAAAGTCATGAATGGAACACATCAAATTATTCTAAAAGTGCTGCTTTAAGAGTGCCTCAAAAGAATTATTTTGGTGATATCCTCATATCTAATTTCACTCATAAGTTAGCTGGAGAAATTAATAAAGCATAAATTACATTACCCTCTGATATAATGATACTTGCCGTAGTTTGATTTTTGATAGCATTGTTGTCAATGCAATTTATATTAGTAGATGTCATACTAAGCTGCAATAACGTTAGAAACTCCAATCTAAGCTTCCCAGACTTGACAACATATACAGGATGTATATTTCTTGGAATCAAATATTTCGGGTGTCTCCCCCCACACATCAAAACAGTAAAAAGTTCATATGGAGAGAAGTCCGAAAACCATTTATTGTTGCGTAGGACAAACTTGGAGGTAATAGAAACGTTTCGAAGTAGCCTCCTCCTACTTCGATGCATGCCTTGAGCCTGCGTTCCATGCCATCGTGTACTCGTTATAATTTTTTGTCAATCAAAATACTCTTACAATTTCGATATCCGGTACAGGGGTCGCATAAGCCAGAGACTTTAACTTCCCCAAACGAAGAAATCCATTAGATTCAAATTAGGAAATCGAGCAGGTCATCTATGTGGAAATTTATCATTCAAGAAATTACGGAATATCCGATTGAAATGACATTCTTTGGTTGACGCCCAACGGCACATCATCAATTAAATGATACTATTCATTTATGAAACGTCTTTTCATTCAGATGTGGAGGAAAGAGACAAGGATCAATAAGGTGATCGTCAGCTTAGACAGGACTTCTGTTGATGCCTGTTTTATCTATTTCTTTTGGGTTTTCATTGGCCCAGTTATGAACATAACAGTATTGTCACTGTGCCTTGCCGTCCCGTAATCGCACCATTTCCAAAGCGAATATGTTACCTTAAAATATCCTGTTATTGTAACAACCTTAAGCATTATATTTCTATTTTTAAATCTCCCTTTATCTATGTATGTGTAATCGGCTTTCTTTAAAATTTACAGAAATGTTAAACGCGTTCGTTCGGCTTTCTTAAAGTAGCCTTATTACAAGTTTTCTAGACATTATCACGTGAAGAGCGGCGGCAGTACATCAAACTTTATAATGTGACACCTGGGCGCAATGGAATGTACAAGACTGTTCGCCTTTTGTGAAAAATTATGTTGTTGCTATCGACAGCTATATAAAGGAGAGCTGCAAGCCAGGCTAGTCATTTTGTAATTGAGTTCACAGCGGGCAGCAGTTGCGTTCGAAGCGACATGACAAAAATTACTATACGTCTAAGCGAAAACTGTACTGAGAATTGTTGTTAAAGCAACGGAATAAAGTAACTGCAAGCAGATTTGAGTCAATAAAGGGATTTTGTTATACTGGTATTAGGAGTAGGATTAGAACCCATACCCACAAAGACTGCGATCTGAACACACCTTGTCGGTGAAAGGATTACTAAAGTTTTTCATGCAAGCTTCACCTGATAATCAATGGCTAACGGCTGTCCTACTGCAGTGCCTTTTGTGCTAATCAAATGGTTTTGCATCCACATAATGAAGAACTGGCTCTCCGCGACCTCTCTTGGTCTCTCAACATCGAAACATACATACTCTCTCTCTCAATCCGGTCAACTTTTAAGAATGTTCATAATTGCCTGTCGGTGTATCTTTCTGCAGTAAGATCACGTAAGATCACATTCACATCTGTAATACTATAAATGTAAATCATATTGGTCTGTTCCTCTCTGAATATGTTTTCTTCTGCCTATAGCAAACAACCGAGCAAAAATAATCAAAATTAACAGTGGACAAAAATTTAGTGCAGTTAATTATTAGTTTTACTACAAACAACTAAACAATAACAATTGAACAATCAGCGGACAATAATTTAATTTACTTAATTTTAATTATTATTTCTACAATAAACAATCGAATAACTAGCGTTAATACTTTGGTTCAAGCTCCTAACCCTTTATTGGTATCACAAAGGAGCAAATTCTTTAATAACTCTCCAACAACTACCTTTTCAAACCAATATCCATATGAACCTTTTTTACTGTTTTGATATTGAGAAGGCGTCCCCAAAATATACAAGCATCCGGTATACACGGTGAATGAGGATGCAAAATATACACCTCTTCTCTTTAATATTCGCCATGAAGCAGCGTTATTGTATAGGAAGTCCTTTGTACGCCTTAGTTGCTCCATTGTTTAAATTTGAATTCAAAGGAGCGCTAAGGGGGGGCGGGAAGACTTTAATATCGAACCAACGCAAAAGAAGGATAGGCACTTCATTTTTTGTGATACATTTCGGAGGATTAAGTTTAGGGGCTCCTAAATGCGGCATATAAGGGCACTTGTGTTAACTCAGGTGGTGTTAAACACATACAGATACAATTTTAAATTCTTTCTCTTAACACCTAGATTCTCTTTTGTGTTGTGTGTTTTGCAAATAGAATTTGGCGATGCTTAACCCAAATTTGAGTGCGTATCTAAAGAACAGCATTTTATAATTATTGGTTTTGAGAGCCACTATGTATATTTTAACTAGCAACACTGATTTCTATAGCTTCCATCTCGTGTTTCCACTGGAAACCTACATCAGATATTTTATCAATAGAAAGTTATTTGTATTGTTTATAGCGACTTTAAAATTTTGTCTCAGCGAAAACATCGAACTAATTCGAGAAAATATTCGTGCAATTATTTATCATGATATTCGAGTGGATTACGAAGACAAGAGTGTATTAATTACCTTACTACTATATATGAAGCTTCATCCTTTACCACTGTCAAACGCTACTATAATGAGTTTAATCGTGGCCGCCGTTCGTTCATGGACGAAATTCGTGAAGGTCGTCCAAAATCAGTTGTGCTAGAATACATTGATGCTGTGCAAAAACTGATAGTGCAAGATCGTCATGCCACATACTGTGATATAGAGACAACCCTAGTCATTAGTTCTACCACATATATAAAATATTGCATGATCATTTAGCCGCGAAAAAAGTTTTGCTTCTGTTGGATCTCACATAATTTGACGCAATCTCAAAAGGATGTTCGTGAACACAAAGCCTCAAGAAATATAATGATGTGGCTTCAAAAGACTTTTTTTGTAGTTTAACGTCCTTTAACCTGGTTGGTCATATCGGACGATGATTGAATTTGGTGAAATGATGCTCAAATGATCTCGGGGCCAATGAAGCTTAAAGTCACTCGACATTCGTCTTCTCAGGATAAGGCAAAGCCCAGAAACAAAACCTTATCCGGATAACTCATCCTAACGGAGATTTGAACTCACGACCTTTTGAATGTGAGGTAGATACGCTACCACCACAATATCCAGGCAGGCTTCAAAAGACTTGTATATGATTGTAACAGGTGAAGAATCGTTAATCTATGCATATGAGCGGGAATGTAAACAGCAGTCAACTGTATGGGTGTTTCAAGATGAGCCAAATCCAACAAAATTTGTTCACACGCGAAGCATTTCCAAACAAATGGTCGCTTTTTTTTTTTTTTTTTTTCCGTAAAAACTGGTCATGTAGTAACAGTGAACTAATAAGGAACTCTTCCGAATGCTACACAACCATTTGTTTGCCAGAAGGGTTCGGTGAAATATGGAAAACAAACAAGTGCCGTCGGATCGTTCTTCATGGAGACAATGCTACGCTCACACGTCTTGTATAAGAAAATAGAAACTCATCAGCCGTACAGTCCTGATTTTGCACCCAGTGACTTTTTTTGTTCCCGGACATCAAGAATAAAATGTGTGGACAATGATTTCCGTTGGCAGAAGAAGCCGTTGATGCGTTCAAAAACCATGTTTTGGAGGTGTCTCAAGCAGTTTGGAAAAAAAAAAAATGCTGTGACAACTGGTTTGAACGCATGAAAAAAATCTGATGTGTTCCATTCACATACCTTTCTCGAGCTTTAACAAACAACTTACCTTGCAAAAGTTTTTTCTTCTATCTACGACATGCTAATCAAGGTAAACATTAGCAGAAATTAATTGCTTCCTTGTATGTTAAAGGGACATACACTAGGCTATATCCATGGTCATATATTTTAAAAACTGGTCATATATGAAACAACAGACGTTCGGTTCGCTTTGCATGACCTGCTGTAAAACAAGAGAGATGAATCCAAACGTCACTTTCTGTTTGAGATAAATAGTTTAAAATTGAAACTTATAACAACGAATATCTCAGAGACAGTCAGCTCTACATAAAACAAACACATGACATAAGTTTTGAGTTTTAACGAGATCTACTTTTTTGTATAATGAGTTTTTGTCTATCTCTTAACCGTTATTCAAAACTCATACAGAATAAAGGGATCTTCAGGGGATATTCCAAGAAAATTCAAATTATACATTTTGTTTGTGATATAAATATCTTTAATATCCTGTATGTTAAGCAAATCGTTAGCCATTTTTGAGAAAAAATCTTTTCAAACATTTTTCCATGTAAAGAGTAGTTTGAGGTGGGGAAATTTTCTTGAAAAGCTTCGTGTCACATCTTTGGAAGATACAAACCTAAATACCAATTTTGGTATTTAACAGTCTTTTCGTTTTTGAGCTATGCTGTACACAGATACACACGGACCATTTTCTAAAAATGCTTTTTTCGGACTCAGAGGACCCCAAAGTCATACATTTCCGGTGAAATCTTGACATGGAATTTTTGGGTGGAATAAAATACCTTCTCTATCTACTATGGACATATTGGGCTAGAGAAAGTAAGATATTGATCATGAAGGAGAATATTTCAAGAAACAATTAAGCAATTTTCAGTGACAAATTACTATGTTTTATTATTAGACTCAAAATATAAATAGCTCCACGTATATCACTGTTGATGGAAGAAACTACACTTTAATTTGTAATAAATGGATTATTTATATATTTAATCGAAGCATAAGTGTCATAAACAATCACAAAGGACATCAAAAAGTACTAATTAAAGACTCTTAGCTCAAAGCTGTCAAGTTAATATTTCATTTAACGGACCACTAGCTCTCTTTAGTAACAGTTCATAAAATATCGAAACTGTTCTTTAGGTAAAAATTTAGGCTTAATAATAAGTTTTGCTTGTGAATAACTTATATAAGTCTTATATTTTTGAGTAAAATGAAAATGCTAATTTCAAGATACAAATTTGTACACATTCTTTTAGTAAAATGTCTTAAACTTATGATATTTTAATTTAAATACCTATTTTTGACGAAAAAGTTTCCATGCAAAGTAATTTAGAAAGGGGGTATTTTTTGAAAATGTATCTGAAAACCAATTACATATTTCACCAACTTCTCGTTTTTAGTTCTTACGTTTCTATTTCTAAAAATACTTAACATTTGAATTTAAAAAACTTCGAAATGTGTATTAACTTTTCCAGTTGAAATGTGATACTTCCTCTACTGAGAAAAAGTAAATAATAAACAAAGTAAGTAAGAAAGGCGATCCCCATGCAAGCGTAATACGTACACCCACATGAATAAAGTGTAGCCATTCCCCTAGATCGCGTGTTTTTTCCACCGAAGGTTTCCATTTTCCAACCTTTGTCTCCACTCAAACGTACTAGTTGTCTATGTGCCTGTACTTAAAAATGAGCCATAGAGCCACGTTATTGATGCAAAATGAAGGGGTAGTTTGCATCAATAACGTGAAAGTGTTTTCTACGATTGCTACACAAGGAAACGTTTGTCCAACATTACATAATTCGGCCTTTCAGAGGAAGGTATGAAGAATTATTGGTGCAAGTTGTTAAACAGAACTATAGCTGCAATATTTATATGTAGAAATTCGTCAGCAACATGGAGAGGAGAAGACAAAGTTGTGCCTGTTAATTTCTACGTTTTTGTTGTACTATAACATATTTTATTTAATTTTTGCGGCTAAATTCAACACGTTCGACCATTTTTAAGAGGAAAGCTAACTCGAAGGCTAGAAATTATGCTCGAGGAACAGAGATCACGTTGTCATAGGACAAGGATACATAATGTTGTCATTACCAACATAATATCATCAGCTGCTTTCCATTATGGACCACTTTTATGCACATCAGTATACACATAGACTTGCTACGGTCATGCCGTGCTCAGTCGTGCTCTTCCATCCTGCAAAAAGATCATCAGGTATTTGAGAAAAAAAAACATCGATTGTTTTCTTCTAATTTATATTTTGTGTTGATTGGTTTATTCTGACTGTATTGAGTGTCATACGGTGATAAGCAGCATGGTGCATAAAAAAATAACCGTATTTATCTTGGTAGCGATGACTAATCACGAAAAACAAAAATATCTACTTTTTACAGCACACCCTCAGTCCAATTGTTTCATCATAAATTTGAAGCTTACACTTCTATTTACTTCATGCTAATCAGAAAAAAATTAGCACAAATCGTCTTATTACTTGCTTCCTTGTAAGTAGAAGCAAAATAAGGAAGTACCATAGGTTAAAGTAATAGTCAAAAGATGGTTGCTATGCCACTGAAGTTCTTTGTTTGTATGGACAGCAGTTGACAAATTCCTGTATGAGAAAAGTAGAAGTTTTTCATAGCTGAAACCAAAAACAAGGAATGTCTCAAAAAAGATGAACTCCACGAAAAAATGTATATAGCATAAATTGTGTGTTTTAACGTGCTCTACATTTTTTGTGTGGTGATTTTTTGTCTATTTCTTATGGTTTAGCAAGTATTCAAAATTCCGTAAAATTCATCCAGAATAAACTACTCTTCAGAGACTACTCCCAGAAAATTCAAGATCTACATTTTGTTTATTAGGTAAATGTCTTTAATATACGATATTTTAATCAAAATCGTTAGAGCCATTTTTGAGAAAATTGAAATTTTCGAAAAAAGTTCCATGTAAAGGGTAGTTTGGGGTGGGGGGATTTTTCTCAAAATCTTCGTGTCACATCCCTGTAAGATACTAAACCTAAATACCAAGTTTGGTATTTTACCGAGTTTTCGTTTTTGAGTTGTGTTCACAGACACACGGACACACACACACACGGATCTTTTTGTAAAAATGTTTTTTTTGGATATTGGGGACCCTTAAACATATGTTTCCGGTGAAATCTCGGCATCGAATTTTTGGGTGGAGTGCAATACCTTCTCTATACACTATGTACATAATAAATGTAGAGAAAGAACAAGTTCACCTTTGGGAAAGCTTTAAAAATTGAACCCACCTTACTAGAGTCTTTGTCTTAATTTTTTTACTATAACGAGATACTTTAAAGTTTTGTTCCCTGGAAACTACAAATTAAAAATCTGGTATGTTCCATTCACACGACTTTCTCTAGCTATTCCAAAAGTAAACTTTCCTTACATAAGATTATCGTTTTATCTACGTCATGGTAATCGAGATAAACATTATCAATACAATACATTCTCTATACAGTATTTACATAGTACGTGTAGAGAAAGTAACTAAGCAGAGGTACGGGAAACGCTGAAATATCCTTTACAAAAACCTTTTTTCTTGGAAATATAGTATTAGAGTGAAAAGCACACTGCTATGAGCGGGAATTGAACACGGACCTTTGGCTTTTAGCGTCGCTGCTCTAACAAACTGAGATACCATTGTAATATGCAGCGCAACACCAAATTCTCCAATTGACTACCTTTTTTCCTATATGAGAGAAGAAAATTAAAATGGAAGAATGAAATGTAATTAAAAGATTCAGGTATGTTCCATTCTCATAACTTTCTCTATATTTTTGTAACAAATTATTGGTAAAAACTTATTATTCTAATTCAATCTAATAAGAGATATACATTATCGGAAATGGTGTAAATACTTAGTTCCTTATACGTATAAGAGAAATGCGGGAATACATTAGACTAAAACGAAAGCAAAATCTTCCAAAAACTGGTTACTATGTGATTGAACTTCGTGACCTGGAGCTGATAAATTCTGGTACGAGAAAAGTTTGAAATCAATAACGAGATATATCTCGGAAACGTTCAACTCTACAGAGATATATGACATAAATTATGTATTTTGACGAGCTTAATTTCTTTACGGCGCATTGTCATTTACGGCGAAACAGTTATGCAAAATAAAGTAAAATTCATCCAGAAAAAATAAAGATATATATATTTTATTTGCCATGTTAGCATCTTTAAAATGTGGTATTTTAATAAAAATTGTTTGCCATTTTTGAGAGAAATAATTGTTTCAAACAAATTCCCATTTAAAGGATAGTTTGAGGTAGGAGGACTTTTCTTGAAAATCTTCTTGTCCTATTCCTGGAAATACTGAGGTTAAATACCACACTTGGTAAATTTGTTTTCAGCTATGTTGTCTACAGACATATACAGTGACCTTTTTCTAAAAATGATTTTTCTTTCGAATCAGGGGATCTCAAAACATTAGTCTCCGGTGAACTCTCGGTATAGAATTTTTGGGTGAAGTAGAATAGCTTCCCTATAGACTATATATATAGTACGTGTAGATAAAGTAAAGTAAGGTTGCATTATCGGCTGCAAACCCACCTCAAACTCATTGGACCAAATGAATACCTATTATATTGAGTATTTTAATTTATTTTATCTGTTACCATTAATTATAAAAATAATACCACAAGGTATTACCAAGTTTCTTTTGAGATAATATACACAAGCTGTGGTTTAATTTTTTATGTAAAAATCTATAATTCGAGCTTCATACTTGAGCAAAATGAATCGTAGTCTGTCCTGCAATTTTACAGATGTTATCACTTTAATGTGTAGACCTCAATCAAAGTTGTTGCCGAGATTTCACCGGAAATACACGTTTTAGGGTCCCCTGAAGGAAAAAATTAACATTTCTAGAAAAAGGTCCGTGTGTAATGTGTGTTTGTCCTTGTACACGATAACTCAAAAACGAAAAGTCGGTAAAATACCAAACTGCGCATCTAAGTTTATAGCTTACAAGGATGCGAAAGGAAGATTTTAGGGACAATCCCCTACCCCAAACTTACATGGAACACCTTCAAAATTGTTATTTTTTTCAAGAATGGCTCAAGCGATTGCCGTAACGAAGATATTTACATGAAAAATAAAATGTATATCTTGAATTTTCCAGGAATAGCCTCTGAAGGGCTCTTCATTCTGCGTGTATTTTGCTGAATTTTGAATAACAGGAAAACAGTAAGAAAGGAATAAAAACTTGTTACACAAAAAATGTAGATCTCTTTAAAGCCAATGTAGGTCTTGTACCCTTTTGTCCGTGGTTTGACCATTTTGTAGCTATCCCTTGTTATTGGTTTCAGTTTGAAAATATTTGAAAATTTTCACATAGCGAATTTGTTAACTCCTGGCAATCTAAGGAAACGCATTTCATCCACTTGGCAACCAGTATTTAAAATATTTGATTATCGCTTTAGCCTTGGTATTTTCTTATTTCTCTTCCAATTACAACAAAGCAAGTAATAAGAGCATTACTGCTAATTTTTATCTCGATTTGTGAAGCAGATAGAAGAATATGGTTTTTAACAACAATTTGTTGCAGAGATATGAACGGAACATATCTTATTGCACCTTTCTATCGTAGCCTCCACACAGTATGTGAGGGTAAGGATTAGGATTCGGACAAAGGGGACTGGCACCGAGCACAGATGATTAATGCACCTACGCCCCGGGAGGAAGGATGAGATGAGAGGATACATTGGGTGACCGAAATCATGTGCGAGAGCACAGCACCATGAGCACATAGTTTCCAATACGAGGAACCCCGACAGTCGAACAGGCAGACTGGGGACCTCGTTCTAAAAAAGGTCCAACGCCCCCGTCAGGTCCATGCACATTTCAGCATGGATGTAAGGATAAGTAACGATCCTTATTTAGTTGAAATCAAGTAAGAAGCAAATTTATTGTATTAATTTCAACCTGATGGTAAGATAAATAATTATTCTTATTTAGTTGAAATTAAGTAAGAAGCAAATTAAGTGTAAACAGTTTCGACCCACCAGCCAAATTTGAGGGACGGAGGTAGCCACTCTGAGCATCCTGTCCCGCCGCACCGGGCACCATAGTCGACACTTTCAACCCTGAAAGAAACCAATTAAATGAAGGTAAAATGAAATGGAAATGACAAGGAGAGATGGAAATTCAGGGGATACCAGAAAGCTATTCAACTGGCGATACGGGAAATCCCTGAAAAAATCATGAGTCAGGAGGCGCACGATCAACGACTTCTCCTAAACCCTCGCGGTATGTGTAGACAAAATAACGTCATTCTTGGTGACTAAACTTACCGCTACCTAAGCTACACATTTACTTAGATAAAAGGTGCTATGACAATAATTTCATAGACAATGACCGCTCTTCTTTTCCATTTCCACGTTTTATGAATTTTTATTTCAGTGTTAAGCGGCTGGTTCTTTGTTTCTGTGAGCTCAGCTCATTTGGGTTCTGGCTATTTTTAAGCAATATAATTATATTACGCAGGTTTATGAATACATAGCTTGGGAATATTGTTAGGATTAACAGTAAAATAAGGCATAATGAATAGTTCCTCTTTTGCTAATTAGATTTAGAGGATAGCCAGACTCCAAAGTGTTGTTGTATGTAACATTCGGGATAATTCCGTCCTGTTTGTGGACTTGTGCAGGAAATTAAATCGATAACGATTTCATCTACAATTCCGATCTCGTCGATATCAAAGGTTCTTTGGCAATTAAAATATATATAATATTTTATATGTTCCATTCCCATGACTTTCTTCACCTTTTCTGTAAATAACTATATTGTCCTATCTAGTTCATTCTAAACGAGATAAGCATTAGCAGAAATTGGCTTATTACTAAATTCCTTAGGAGAAGAAGAGAAGGACGGAATACATTCTGTTTAAGTGATAGTCAAATCCTTTAAATGCTATGCGATTGACTCGGAAATTAGCATGGCCAGTAGTGAAAAAATATAAAAAATTCCTGTCTGGGAAAAGTTCAAGTACCTATTTTAAAATTTGAAACCAATAACAAGGAATATCTCGCAAGTCGTTAACTCTTTTCAAATCAATATATAATGTATGAGTATGACGTAAATTGTGTGTTTTAACGAGATATATATTTTAGTGCATCAAGGTTTTGTCTTATCTCCTAAGGTTATGCAAAGGTCATTCTGAATGAATACGACTTCAGTGGCTATTCTGAAAATTCAAGATATGTCTACATTTAATTATGTAAATATATGTAATATACGTAGCGTAATTAAAATCGTCAGACATTTTTGAGAAAATCAAAACTTAAGAACAGTTTTTCCATCTAAATGGTAGCTTGGGATGCGAATATTTTCTTGTAAATCTTCGTGTCGTATTCTTGAAAAATGCTGGCTGAGCTTAAAACCTAGTTTGGTATTTCACCGACTTTTCGCTTTTGAGTTATCCGGTTCATAGATACACACATACGGAGTTTTTTTTTTTTTTTTTTTTTTTTTGATACAGGGAACAGTAAATAGTATTTTTACAGTGAAATATGAGTATCGATTTTTTGGATGGAATGCAATACCTATGCATGAATTAGAAAGTAGATAAATTTAAAATCATACTCGTATGCACATCAAAAATGTATATAAAAAGAAATATCCAAACGTAGGTATATGCTACATATTTTATTCGTAACTTTATTTTGATACACTTTACTGTTTTGTTACCCTTTTTGCATGTTTATGCCTTTTTACATTTATTTTTATTGTTACTATTTTTCCCTTGGTTTCATTTTGTTTTATAGGCTTTGTCTATTAGAGAATATCAAAAATGAGGAATCAGAAGTAGTTTTTTTTAAATAAAAAATAGGTTTCTGTTTAATCTGTAATCTCAAAAGGCATTCAACTATAAAATATATTGGTTGTTCACAAAATACCAAAATTTTAAGTATATATAATCAATAATATAACTAAATACATTTTAGTGTTTAAATCTGCTGAATACGTTTTTCTTAGGATTCTTTTTTGCATTTATATTTATTGTTATTACTTTCTCTGCACGTACTATGCACACAATATATATAGAAGGTATTGCATTTCACCCAAGAATTTGATACCGAGATTCCACCGTAAATATGTTTTGAGACACCCTGAGTCCAAAAAAAAAAAAAAAAAAAAAAAAAAAGCATACCTCAAAAACTAAAAGATCGTCAAATTCCAAAATTGGTATTACTCTTTATCATCTTCCAAGTGTGCAACATGTAGATTTAAAAAAAAATCCCCGCATCCCAAACCTTTACATGGAACATTTTTTGAAAATTTTGTTTTTCTCAAAAATGACCCTAACGGTTTTGATTAAAATGCCGTATATATACATGACAAAATATATACCTCGATTTTTCTGGGAATAACTTCTGAAGATATTTGTTCGTTCTGGACAAATTTTTCCTGAATTTTGAATCACTAGTAAACCGTAAGAAAAAAAGTAATAACTACATTCTGCTAGTGCATCTCAATTAGCATGGTTTAGAAAGAATACTTTTTATAAGGAGTTTGTAGAATAGCTAGAGAACGTCATGTGAGTGTAACAAATAAGATCTTTGTTTCTTTCGGTTTCAGTTTGTTTTGTAGACTGTGTCTGTTTGGCAGCCTCAAAAATGAGAAAGCAGTAGTTTCTTATAAATAAAAATAGTGATACTTTGATATTAATGAAAAAGTTACGGGTTTCCCTTTACTCTTTATTCCTCAAAAACCAAAAACAAAAAAGAAAGGAAGAAAACTTTGTGTTTAGAATATATTTATTGTTCCCAAAATATCAAATTTTAATTATATATAACTAATAATATAACTAAGTACTTATTAATCCTTAAATCTACTGTATTGGTTTTCTTAAGTTTTATGTACAAATACATCAAAGTGAAAATTAAATGGTGAATGGTTCTGAAAGTAAGTATGCTATGTCATAAATCGCACCTTTTAAGCCCGAAAAATAGTTTAAACACGTGATGTTTATAAAAGTAGTAATATATATAGACAAATAAAATGTGTGGCTTGTTTCAGATTTGATGACAACCAGGCACTACGGGCTCGCTGATACCGGAATTGGAAGACCCCGCCGGGGTCGCGGGGCCCACGGAAAGAGACAGCTTCGATATCATGGGCGACAGGTGAATCACATATAACCTAAGTCTTGTGTAATCCCATTTTGTTTCCATGGATACTAACTGCGCTTACACATCCATTCTTCATATCCTTATCTGTGTATGTACATACTTAACTGACGCAACAACGCCCTCGTTCGTTACACTTGCAAGCATGAATAGAAAAGTAGGTTGCGCCCTTGAAAAATTAAGAATCATAAACCACTGCACATATTTGTGGTTTAGTTAAGAAGGTTTTCCTTTTTTAGCTTAGCAAACCAAGCACTGAAGCTATTGCCAATAAGTAGTTTTAAGAAAGGATAATTAGAAGCGATAGCTTTTCCCTTAATGCCACAGAAGCATTAGGTCTAAGGTATACACTTAAAAGAACAAAAATTATACAATTTTAGAACATTTCTTACACAAAATAGTAGTTTATATTTAATAATGGAAAATATCTCGAGGCTAGCACAGTTTTCAAGAATATCCCACGTCTAAGAATACTTAAAACTCAATTTCCTCAGTTCACTGTGCCTACTTAGGTGTGTACAAATACCTGACGAATAACAACATAATGACTTGAGTTTGGCACATGGAAAGTTAGATACAAATGTCGTGTAGAATATTAAATTATTTCTGTGTTGAGAATATTAAGAAGGTTGAACGTTTATTGTTTTCTAAACATTTGTGGTTCATGAAAAATTATAACATCAGACGAATTTTAATTATGCACATGCTAATAAGCATGTAAGAGGTAAAATTTCAGGTATTATTATATAAAAATTGCACTATGCTAAGAGTAATATCGCTCCAGTTTCAATAAAAATCCTCTTCGATCAATAATGCGTCTCTCTGTATCTACCATCAAGTCTGACATAGAAAAATTTGTATCGAGAAAAGGTGTCCATTATACTCCCCTCCCCCAGAAAAAAGTTTCTAAACCTTCGTTTGAGGAAGATAGACTGTAAGATATATTTTGGCACCCGGCCACTCGCCTTTAAAATTGGCTCCTCCACTATTGATCTTCAATTGTCGAGCAACATTCTTAATAATAACTACAGGTGAATTGGCAGACGTCACACTTCCTCTCTATTTAACAGTTCTCCAGTGCTGTATTAAGTAAAGGAGGGTTAAATTTTAAGAAAATAGAAATAAAATGATGAGAAACTTTCATATATGCAGGTTGGGATATAAGTCTAAGGATTTAACACAATAGACAAATTCCTCTTCTTATTTCAGTATGACTTTTCTAAAATATTCTATTCTTCCATTACCCTACTTGTCGAAACTTTGCTTACATGCATCCGTAATCGCAAAACGTCGTAGTTTAAATTTTCTTACTGTTCAGAAGTAATTGGCTAAATATTTCCCATAATAATTAAACGAAGCAATCCTACGCGATTGAGTTTTTGTAGAACATTCAAGTCTTTCGGAACTAACCGTGCTGCAACGCGTGTCATGCCCAAACAATCGTTTAAAATGGTACGAATCGATTTGTGAGACACAGAAAGTTCAGCGGCAATCTCTCTCAGACCTAAATGACGATTTTCAGACACCATTTTGTTCACTTTAGCGTTGTTCAGTTCAGTTGAAACCGTTGAAGGCCGACCAGAGCAAGGCAAATCTTCCACCACATCTCGACCACTCGTATGCACGTGTTTTTGATAAAGTCGATTCACCGTAAGCCCTCTGTAAGATTTTCAGCGATTCGGCACACGAAATACCATTTGCAATGCAAAATTTGAGACAGATTCTTTGTTCAATATTTGTATCCATCGTAAAATCGCAAATCACCTTAGAGATGAACTAACAAAATGGCGTACTGTAAACAAACTAAATGACAGATGACGATCAAACTCCGCGTGGGTATAGAGGAACCTAGCGACAACAATAATTTCGAATCCCCTTATAAACAGGAGTTTTAAATGATCAATTCCCGGTACTTTCCTGACAGAATGTATACAATTATATATCTCTAATAAGTGTGAACTCTAAACTACATCTTTGGCAAACCTCTACCTTTGAATGAATGAGTCGCCCTCCGTGGTGTAATGGTTACCATGCTAATTTCATATACCCAAGGTCGCGGGTTCAAACCTGGCGGAGGACAATGGATTTTATCGGGCGTAAAAATCCTTAGCATGGCTTCCTTCGGAAGGGAAGTAAATCCTTGGGTTCCGTGGCGTAGATTTACAGCACGTAAAAGAACCTCAAGCCTGATAGAGAGGCAATTAAAGGGTCTTTCACGCCCAGTATAGAATGGGACGCTAAGATCCACCGCAGTTAAAGAGCGTCCATAAATAAAACGCCATTTCATTTTTGAATGAATCATCTTAAAACAGATTCAATTAGTCAGCAAATAACCTCCTGTAGGATCTAGAATTTCATGTCATACACAGAATGTTTTACAAGACTGGAATAGAATAAGCATCAGGTGTAACAAAACTTTTCTAATGTCGGAGATGCCTTCAGTACAGTATAAAACGAACCTAAGTGTTCCTTATAAGAAGAAATAAAGTTTTATCAATCTCGTCATCTGCGTTCGCTTACAAGCCAAACTTTAAACTCTCGGTAAGAGCTAATAAACCCAAAGGCAGTAAACTTTATTCACGAAATTTATGAGGTGTTAACGTTCTAAACCATAAATTCCATGTGCGCTATTGCGTGTAACCGACTATGTAAACACGCTGCTATACACCTGGAATGTAAACAACGTTATAGCAACGTGTGGCCCAGTTTTCAACGGTTCTGTTAGACCAATTGTGACACCTTTTAAATACATAAGCAATGCCTTGTTTCTCTAGATTAAGAAACGGGAAAATGCAGAATTTGTTCCACTCTGAGTTGTTGGTTTAGAAATGTCTAACTACAAAAAAGTATATAATATTCAACGACTTTCTATATCCACTATCGTTTATTTTATAAACCCTCTACGAATGTCTCCATTGTCGAGTAGTCAGCAAGCTAAAATTTTCACCTGGAGTCCCGGGTTCCATTCCTGGCTGATGCGGGGAATTTTTCTTTAACTGGAATCATTCCCTATCCCCCACAAAATCTGTAAGTACATATGTATGTGAGAGTGAATGTGTGTGCCTGTGTGTCCATGTGTGTGTTTGAAGAAAAGGAAATGATAAAAAAAGAAAAAAACAATGCTAAACGGTTTTTTCCTAAGACAAAGCCCCCGATATGACCATAGATATTAAAGGGGGCTATATAAATGAAACAAAAAGCGTTTTACAAAGTTGCAAAGGCTTATTCCTCTATTCCTAGTTAATCCCGATAAATGTTTGCATAAATACAGTTTAAATACTCATTTCGTTTCAAGTACAATGGCAACAGCGAAAGTAAAATGTTAATTAACTCGTCTCTACATCCCGTGCTTTAAATTTCATGTTTTTTTATATTATATTACAAGAAGCAACTTAAGAAATCAAAATTACACTGAGAAATTCAAACCACGCACAGCATGATTATGTGAAATAAATTGTGTTTATAAAGAGCTCTTATTTTAAAAGAAGAGATTGTGCACTAACGTTAATGTTTGCAGATGTTGAGGTTATTATATCTATCTACTTCAGAAAATAATCTTCAGAACTCGATACATGCATTACATAAAATGGCAAAAAGTAAACTACTTTAAGTGAAACTAAACTGATGGCATTCAGAGGAATTGTACGTATGTACAATTTATGTAGTAAGTAGAGAAGGTATTGTATTCCAAAATTCGATACCGAGATTTCACCGGAAATATGTTTTAGCGTCCCTTGTATCCAAAAAGTATGTATTTTTTTTTAAAAAAGCGCGCGTGTGTGTGTGTTTGTCCGTGTATCTAAGAACACGATAACTCAAAAACGAAAGGTCGATAAAACACCAATTGTTATTTAAGTTTAGCATCTTCCAAGGATGTAACACAAACATTTTAAGGAAAATGTCCCCACCCAAACTAACTTTTATATGGAAAACATTTTGAAAATGTTGATTTTCTCAAAAATTGCTCTAACGATTATGATTAAAATGCCATATATTAAAGATATTGACATCACAAATAAAATGGATATCTTGAATGTTTTGGTAATAGCATCTGAAGAGTTATTCATTCTGGATGACTTTTGCATAGTTTGTAAACTCTAAGAGATATACAAAAATTTACTCATAAAAAATGTAGATCTTGTTAAAACACAATTTATGCCATATTAATTTTATTTTGTGTAAACTATTTTAGAGATATTCCATTTTATTGGTTACGATTTTAAAATACTTCTACTTTTCTCAAACAGGAAGCTGTCCGTGTTTTCTTTGTTTTAGTTCTGGCCATGCAAGGAAGTGAATTACAATTAAAATCGCATAGTGACAGTTTTTTTTAATACAGTTCCGGAGCCTGGTCAGGACTGTATACCGTTTTTCCCCTTTTTGCATTTTCCTAACGTTTACTTTGTTTTCTGTTTGATTACTGTTTTTCTGTTTTCTTCCAATATACACACATATACGCATAATTCAATGTGTAAAATATGTACATATAAACACCCATGCCCAAGGCGGGACTCGGAACCACGATCCCCTGCACCACGAAGCACCAAATTGAGACACTTGAGCGAGCGAGGACATGGGCACCGGCACTTTTGAAACTTGACCGTGGTTTACCATATTTCGTTCTTAAAAGGAACCAAGTGACCAGATCATTGTGCTAATGCTTATCTTGAGCATCTTGGAATAGGAAGAAGAATATTTTGTAAGATGTTTGTAGAGCAGTCGAGAAAGTCACGTGAATGGGACAACATATCTATTTATTTTCTCTCACACTTATCAACATAGCCAAATTTAATGCCAATGTTTGTAAGCACTTCTGGAATCCAACAAGCTTCTTGTATCACAGTTCTTGGATAATTACCATTCCAGTGGAAATCACAGTTGATCGAACTTCCACCTTCGGTCTTGAATACACATGACGGTCACATCTCGCTCGTTTGGCTAAGAACAAAGGCCATTAGGAATTCCATGACGTTTACAATGTCAATAGCACTGACCCTAATTCCTCCGAGGTACACAGAGTTGCATAACCTAGCACCATAGAGCTCGAGGTGGCTACCCACAAGTCCCAAGAGAACGTGTGAAGTTCGCCATCCTGAAATTACTAGAGAGACTTCGCTGATGGCCTCCGACTCCCTTGGATCCTGGTTTATTTATAGTGTGCACAATGAAACGGAAATTTTACTTAATTTTTACTCTCTTTTGCACGCGTAAACAATGTTCATGGTATATAAAGAAGGCATTGTGTTTCACCCAAAAGTTCGATACCGAGATTTTACCACATATACGCGTTTTGAGGACCCATTAATTTAAAAAATGTGCTCCATACGCTTTTTCTACATCTCTGCAATAAACTATTGTTAAAACGCTTATTGCCCGCCTGGGTAGTGTGGTGGTAGCGTGTCTGCCTCACATTCAAAAGGTCGTGAGTTACCCGGATAAGCTTTCTTTCGGGGTTTTCCTTTATCCTGAGAAGACGAATGTAGAGTAACTTTAAGCTCCGTGGATCCCGAGATCATTTGAGCATTATTTCACCAATTTCATTCATCGTGTGATATGACCAACCAGGTTAAAGGACGTTAAACTATAAAAAAAAGAAACCAAAAAAAAACGCTTATTCTTCTATTTATTTAATGCTAATGGAGAATAAAATTGGCAGAAAGGGTATTATTATTTGCTTCATTGAAAGCAGAAGGAAGATAAGGGAATATCATAGGCTAAATCGATAGTCAAATGTTTTAAAAGGTGGTTGCTATGTGATTGAAGTACCTTTGTTTGAATGGACAGGAGTCGACAAATTCCCGTATGAGAAAAGTATAAGTATTTTAAAACTGAATCTAATAACAAGGAATATCTAAAAAATGGCCAACTCTACCAAAAAAAAATGTATGTAACATAAACTGTGTTTTAACGAGCTCTATCTATTTTGTTTTAAGCTTTTGCTTATCGGTTTATAGTTATGCAAAATTCCGCAAAATTCATCCAGAATAAATATGTCTTCAAAGACTATTCCCATAAAATTGAAGATATACATTTTATTTGTCATGTAAATATCATAAATATCAGAGATTTTAATCAAAATTATTAGAGCCATTTTTGAGAAAATCAACATTTTCGAATTTTTTCATGTAAAGGGTAGTTGGGTTTAGGGGGATTTTCTTGAAAATCTTCATGTCGCATCCTTGAAAGATACTGTACGTAAATACCCAGTTAGGTATTTAACGGACTTTTCGTTTTTGAGCTATGCATAACTGGTAAACCGTAAGAAATATACAAAAATTGCTGAAAAAAATGTATAGCTCTTTAAAACACACAATTTGTATCCTATACATTTTTTGTTGGTATAACCATTTCAAAGATATTTCCGTTATAAGTTTCAGTTTGAAATATTTAAACCTTTCTAAATCTGAAACATTCACCGTTCCATATCTCTTGACCATCGAAAGAGAACAGACAATCACATAGCGACAGCTTTTAAAGAATTTGACTGCCGCTTTATCCTAGTGTAATCCCTTATTTTCCTTTAACTTATAAGGAACTAATTACTGGTAATATTTGTCTTGATAAAGTAATATGTAGATAAAGGAGTAATCTTTTTATGAACAATTTGTTTGCAGAACAGATAGAGGAAGACACGTAAATGCAGTTTATCAGATTTTTATTTGGAGAAATGTATTAATTATATTCGACATTACCCACATGAATAGCTTCTGGGAACCAGTGTTGAATCTGTAGATACAAAACCCAACAACAAATAAACAAACAAAAAACAAAATATCCAGTAGGGTTTAAAATTCTGATGCATTACATTCACATGAGTTTTTTACCTCTTGAAACAAACCTCTTCTGTCTACTGCATGTTAATTAAGATAAACATTAGCAGATATGGCTTTTATTTACTTCCTTATTAGTAGGAGGAAAATAAGGGAATGCACAGCCAAAACGATAGTTAAAGGTTATTTAAACTGATTGCTATATGATTGAAATTCAGTTCCCTTTGAAGGCCAGAAGTAAAACAAAAGAAATAGGAACAAAGAACTCCCTTTTGTATTTTAACATTGAAACTAATAACAAGAAATATCTCGGAAAAGGTTAGCTCTACAAAAAATACATATTACATAAATTGTGTGTTTTTGTGGGATCTACATGTTTTGCAGTAATCTTTTGTATTTCTCTCTCTCTCTCTCTCTCTCTCTCTCTCTCTCTCTCTCTCTCTCTCTTTTACGGTTTATCACTTATGCAAAAGTCGTTCAGAATGAAGAGTATTTTGTAAGTTATTGCTATAATATTTAAAGTACACAATTTACTTTTATGTAAATATCTTTAATATACGGCATTGCAGTCAATATCATTGGAGTCATTTTAGTTAAAGTCAAAATTTTCGAACATTTTTTCGCGAGTAGTTTGGGTTGGGGCATTTTCCTGAAAATCTTCGCGTCGCTTTTTTGCAAGATGCTGAACTAATTAAGTTTGGTACTTGACTTTTCGTTTTTGAATTACGTCATTCAAAGACACGCAGGATCTTCTTCTAAAGATACCGTTTGGATACATGTGGCCCTAAAACATGTATCGAATTGTTGGCTGCACGCAATATCTTCTCTATTTACATTTAACATGTACTAAGTAAAAAAAGCCCAAACTGCCAAGCAAATAATTTTAGCGTTCTTCCATTGTACAGTAAAATCATTTTAGTGCTTCCGAAACCCAATAAAGTGCTTAATTTAAATATTAAAGATGGCTCTATCTTGTGAGGAATCTGAGATGTTTCAATAGCAGCATATTCACTTAACATATATTACATTTTTTATCTTTTAAATCCTAAGTTTACTTTTGATGCATTGAAGACCTCTGTCTGCATAAGAAGTATATTAACTCTATTTTTTAAACAGATCATCTCTTTCACTTCCGGAATATTCATAAGGAAAGTGACTTAACGACTTATACACATTTAATGAGTAAGGTTATGTTTCAAACGAATTTTAGCAAGAATTGTTGAAGGGCAGTGACATTTGCGACACCATAGAAAGTCTTAGAGGTTATTGGAAAACAAACATAAAGGAACTTCACCCATTGTTCCCCCATAACATTCCTTTCGGTTGCGCTAACTTGCTCTCAACTGCATATAGTTAAATTATTTTCATACCACACATAAGCATTAAAGTATAATCTTGCTCATATTCCTAGATGATGTGTGAAATAACATCTCCTTATAATCACTTCGGTATATTTAGTTTTGGAAAAGGTTTCGGCAAAGGGAATATAAACTTTTAAAGTTTAATGTTAATTTATATTACCTTTCTAATACCTGCGACCCTTAGACCCTCCTTCGTCACGATTTTTTCAGACATTTATTTTTGAACCAGCATATTTATGTTTTGTTTATTAAGTTTTCACACTTTAGTATTAAATTATTTTTTGTATCTCAATTTTTACTATCTCAACAAATATTTATCTTTTTGTTGTAATTTATGCCCCTTTTGCTATGGCATATAGCCTTATATATGGTCGCTTCAGGTAAGTCACGTAAACAATACACTGGAGTACTAAGCTCTTTCTTCTGTAGTGGTAATTAAAACAGTAATTATATTTGAGTTGCTTTAGGAGTAGATGACTACAGTAATAACCTACATCCGTAACATGATCTTGTTGGTTAAGGTTAATTTACGAAGTAATTTAATCCAACACGGTGCAATTGCTCTATATCTTCTAACCAGCGGAGTATTGTTAAGTCAAAATCTAATTGAATTTAGGTTCAAAAATAAAATATAATAAAAACCGAAATACTCACGAAAAAGTTTTGTCTTCGTGTGTAGTTCCACATGAAAGTTTTCATATAAATGTATTAGCTGAGGTTCAGGTTAATGACACACGCATGTATTTGTACATCCCTTTCTTTAGTAGGCCGATATTGTTTTGTTCTAGCGTTTCTTTGTATCAATTGTAGCGAAAGCCTTTCATATCTACACACCTCTTCACTTTACTAAATTATAACATGGTAATGTAGATTATATATTACATAACAGATTCCTCTAAACAGACTAT
Source organism: Hymenopus coronatus (assembly GCA_030762935.1). Classification (NCBI taxonomy): domain Eukaryota; kingdom Metazoa; phylum Arthropoda; class Insecta; order Mantodea; family Hymenopodidae; genus Hymenopus; species Hymenopus coronatus. The sequence continues at coordinate 91,237,603 of CM060896.1, forward strand.
AATACCGCCAAATTCTTTAAGTTTAAAGATCATTTGTATGCTTTTTTTGTGTTTCTGGATTGTTTTCAGGTCAGAGAAACAAAACCTTTTACCGGCTGGCTAGTCAAAAGTTTCGTTACCTGTAGATTGAAACCTTAATAAGAGAAAAACATGTTGCGATCTAGAGGAAAGCGCCACCTTTTATGAGCATCAGTGTACGTGGTATAGAAATGAATAATTAATACTAGAATGATTGGTTACGTAGCGGGCAGTTTTGGAACTGAAATAAATGGAATAAGGCAATTTTTAGTTCATTGTGAATTGTTATCGTTGTGTTTGCTCTTGCGTTTTCAATTTTATTATTTGCTGATGCTTTTTTAACGAGCCCGTTTTTTACTTTCTCTGGAAAGTATGAAAAATGTACATAGTGTATAGAACAGGTATGATTATCTAACCAAAATTTCGATATCGAGATTTCACCGGAAATACATTCACCTCTGAATCCTAAGAAAAGCATTTTTAGAAGAAATTTCGTATGTGTGTGTGTGGACAGCATAACTCAAAAACGAAATGTTGGTTAAATACCAAACTTGGCATATAAGTTCAGTATCTTCCAACGATGCGACAAGAATACATTCAAGAAAATTCCCCATCCCCAACTACCCTTTAAATGGAAACTTTTTGGAAATTTTTGATTAAATAATTTTGATTAAAATACAATCTGCTTAATATAATATTATGGGAAACAAAATGTACATCTTAAATTTTCTGGAAATAGCCTCTGAAGATCTCTTCATTCTGGATGGATTTTGTTTAACTGTTAAACCGTGAGAGATTCACAAAAACGTATTATACAGAAAAGGTAGATCTCATTAAAACACGCAATTTATGTCACAAATTTTTTGTAGAGTTAGTCGTTTCAAAGATATCAGTTACTTGACTGTCGCTTTAGCCTAGTGCATTCCCTATTTCCCTTCTATTTACGAAAAAGCAAGTACTAAGGAAACTCCGCTGATGTTTATCTCGATTAGTATCATGTGTATAAAAGAATAAACTTTTATAAGTAACGTTTATTACGAGAAAAAGATAATGTGAATAGAACACATCATATTTTTAGTTTCTGGGATTTCGAAACTTATATTTGGAGTAAAATCTCGACATGGACCTTACCGAGTAAATATAGTGCTTCCAGGTTAAGTAAGGGATAAGGAGAGCAATAAGGGAAGAAGCTACACTATTGTATCTCAGGAGTGATGTACACAGACCGCCTAAGGCACGTAATATCCCACTCATGGGATTTCTGCATCAGTCCTTTCGTATCGAACCACCAGCACAGTTCTGTTTAATCTAAAGTTCAGCCACGTGAACAGACTTCTCGAAGTGGCTGAGCAAACTACTACAGGATCCTCTACCAGAATCAAACAATAGGACCCTGGTGGAAATAGTTTTAGAGGTATATGTTGCTCCAATGTTGTCATATTACAAATTGTATCAAATCTTCTGAGAGTGTGTCTTTGTGCTCCCATTATTACTTATCTGTGATAGGTTAGATAAATTGAATTTAAAATTTCACAGCAAATAGGTGCCTTGATCTTTAAGAAAACCTTGCTTGTAAGTTCCATACGAGAAGTTTAAACCGTAAAGCCACCGGGCTATTAGCTAATCGTAAATGTGTAGTTAGGTTCTATCTTTCCTAAGGTTTCAAGTTTCTCCTCTATTTTCCACAAAGCCCCTTTCGCGTCACTATTGTGATTGGCTTGAAATAAATCCCAAGACGCAAAAGTATGAGCCAACAATCGAGGTTATACTCGTATGAAATAAAGGAAGAATCGGAAATACATTCCATTTTGATTCGTGTGAATTAGTATGGATGACTAGCTCAATGTAACATATTTACCAACCAAGCCTATAGACGGAGAGAAAGGTGAGAAATGAGTTCCCTGCGGGTAGAAATGTACAAAACATAATATTAATGTTAAAAATGTCTTCAGGATATTATTTCAATATGTTTGTTAGCTTCAGAAGCACTTTATCCATAAAAATTTACGCAATATTACAATAAAAATTATTGTTGCATAATGGCACTGATGGTAATTATGCTAAAAATAAATGGACTATTATCGCCCGGCTAATTCTCATAATAATTATTAACTAAACGGTAGATATACTAGAATGTGGCAAAACGCCTCTCGCATGTAAACAAACCATCTTCTCTCCGGATAAAATATGCTTCGTTAACCCATGAACCTGTGTAGTTCCGGACTTAAAAATATTTAAAAATAGCAAACATAAACTTCGGCTGAGAAACCTGCATTGGGAAAATTAATAATCTTGCACAAGATGGCAAGAAGTGCTTTCTGATGTTCTGAGATATTTTAGTAAACATATTTTCTCTTAGTGGTTACTCATCGGTAACATATTTTTAAACTGCTTTTCATAATCCTGTTAACAATTTATTGCCTCATGACTAGAGCCCGGATTTTTATGTAATATCAAGGTGCGAAATATGTACATATTTATGTAACAAAAACATCAAAGTATGTAACGAAATATGTAATATCAACAAAATATATAAAATTATGTAATATTCTAAATGCTAAGATTAGCACCTCAAATCTAAATGCAGACTACAAATTACACAGAATATTGTAATTTGATGGGTCTGTAAGTACGTAAATTAATTAAAATTTAAAAACTAAATATAGAATTAATTATAGGGAAAATGTTTTGTTTTATGCAGAATTTACCTAAAATTTATTTTCAATTCAGTAATTACGAAATAAGAAATATGTGTTTTGGAATACATTTATTAAAATTACTCATTTCACATAATTATTTTACTTAAATTTTAGACAGTAAAGCAATATTGAAATACTGGATTATCAATGAGTGAAACAATCAATTCAAAATAATTTAATTTTATAATGAGGATGCATTTTCAGTTCTCTATCTCTTGACATACAATGAACAACCAGGTATTTTCATTTTGAGTCTTTACTTCCTTCAACGTACAGTGAATAACACATACTTTTCCATATTTTCAGGGGTCATTGTTTGTCTCCTATCGGATAAAATGTTCTTGTAAGCAGAGAAGCTTCTCTCCACGGCACACGAAGTAACAAGAGTATATTTTAGCATAGGAATCCAATTTGCAGAGACTGTTTTGGTACATTGATACCGTCACCATTTAAGACTTTAGACACGAACACAAGAGTAGAGTACCCTGGATTCCTCTTTAGCACAGCTTAGAACTTTTCACCTACCTTTCTACATCTCCTGCAACTATACTAAGCTTCTGTGATGTACGTTCCATTAAATCCATAGATTCGTGAAGAAGGGAACCTGATGTTACCAACTGCTTGATGGTGCTAGGCAACCAGCCGAAGTTACTTTTGATGTAAACACAGGAGCTTACAACTTAAGGATCTTTAAAGATGTCCTGAGATTCACGTATGGAAACAGCTACTTCTGAAGAGAATATGTTCACCATTGACTGGACTCCTTTAAAATGTTCAGAATAGAAGTTCACAGCTTCTAACCACGTACTCCATCTTGTAAGTACTGGCTCAGGAGGCAAAGGGACAAGTTGGAGATGATTTTTATAGCACTGAATTCTGTGCGATGCTTTCACGAAGACCTTTTTTGTTGCCGATATCAACTTATTCACACAGGGAAAATTGCTTCTTACTTCTTCAGCAACACGTTGCAATGCATGGGCCAAGCAGGTGAAGTGAAGTACATTTGGCTAGAAAACCTTAAAGAGCAGTAGCAGCTTTATTCATGTAAGCTGCGACATCTGAATACACAATTAAAATCTTTTCCTCACACACACTCACACACACACACACACACACACACACACACACACACACACACACACACACACACACACACACACACACACACACACACTCTGGTCACAGAATCTTCGACCCATCAATTATGAAACTTGCAATTGTAGAATGATTTGTTTGTTCTAACACCTTGCAACAGATTAGAAATGGTTTTGCTGGACTTTCAGAATCGGTTTTCCTACTACTAAATTTGCTATGTACCGACCCATGTCATTTGTAGTTTTATCGACGGCAAACCAAATACAGGAGTCTCCAATTTCATTCCGTATATGAGCAATTGCTTCTTCATAACACAATGAAGATACTTTTTTCTCAGAGTATATTCGTCAGGAATAACCCTCTTGCAATATTTTTCTAGAAAGGAGCAAAATTGAGGAATTTGAATTTGATGCCACGGAATATTAGCTGCAACCATTGCACTTCACAGATCTTTAATAAAATTAATTTCCGGACGTTTCCTGTTGCATTTGTGTCAACAGAACTTGTTTTTTAGAAGACTGTATGTGTTTGTTGCATATATGAAGAGCATTCTTGATATGTTGCTTCAATTGAGATTTCATGGAACAGGCAATTCTTTTGCCGCATACTTGACAGACTATTATTTTCCGTCAGTTATAAGGCGCTATCTAATTTCACCCATGAATTCAGCTTGCAGGATAGGAGGACGCAATTTTACTAAGTCTTGCGAGAAACTAACTGCAGTATTATCGCCTCGCTATATTTTGACGGTTGTCCAGCGGCTCACTTTATTTCCTCGCAGCTATTATACAAGATGCCGACTACCGCGACAGTGGTAACAATCAATTTCTCCAGTCTTGGTAAATTCCCAAAGCGCTATGAGAAACGTGACACTGGAGTTCAACATTGTTGAGCGGCACCTAAGACGAATTGGGCTATAAGAATCATGTACTTAAAATCGTATGGGGATGAGTTGAACAATTGCATTAACGTATCAAAAATTACTTTGATCTAGGTCAATCAATTCTGGGACGAGAGAGGACTCTAGAAAGAACACAGCTCATCTGAGTGATATACTTCACCACTCAATTTTGGGATGACAAGAAGTTTTTCAAGCAATTGGCTAGAGCTATACGAGAGAAGAAATAGAAAGTCTATCACCCACTCTGGTTTATTTATATATGTAAGACCTAGTACTGGAGGGAAAGTTGAAGTACTGTTTGGAAGTAAAATAGAATCTTGCACACCATATACTGATCCATTAATATACGAAACAGAAGATAGCTTATAAAGAGCAGTATATAGTTTAACCCAATACGCAATACACTGCAATTAACTTATCTACAAATGATAGAAAAATAACAACTTTTAAAGGAAAGAATCTGATCAGTTGCAAAATAATAATAATAATAAATGAGACAATTTTAGAGCAAGCATCCCACTTAAATTATCTAGGATGTGATATTAAGTTTAAATATGGGAAAGACATTGAGAAGAAGATTAATATATTTCAAGCTCTCTGTGGAGTTGTTGGAATAACAGGAAGTATAACATGAAAGGAAACCCAAATTATCTTTATAAGGTTATGGCTGTGGGTATTCTTGTATATTGTTCCGAATCATGGACAAACACAATAAAACAAAGCGATGCAGTAGAAATGAAGTTCATAAGATACGTGAGGCGATGCACTAAAATGGATAAAGTAAGAAATGAAACAATAAGTTCAGCTTTAAACATATTTTCATACAATGATGAGGCAAAAAATTGAATGAAATGAAACGTGCATGTGAATGCCAAAAAATAGAACAAAAATGAATTGCCCAATTGCAAATACAGATTTGGGTAGACCTCGTAAGATGGATGAAAAAGTCCGGAACTAGTGATTATAACAACTTGTAAGAAGAAGAAATAGCAAGATGACACCAGGTGAACGACAAATAAAATATTATTGCTTGACTACAGTGTATCATATTATATCTCTACTTTGAAGGTTTTACGTTTCCTTTCATTCTCAACCTTTCCATACTCTGCATGGTTGTTGATACGGTTACTATTCCACTGTTCAGGCTTTTATTGCAATCAACTCAAGTCTGCTAAACCTCTAAAACTAATTTTCTTCTGTGATGCGGCGCCCTAGAGGGCTGTCACTGGTGCCTTCCTCACTCTGTTGTTTACTCGCTTCCTTGGACTTTAGTTGAGTTGTCAGCAGGGTTGGAGTCGACTGGATTCAGGCTTCCGTGAACCGGGAGCTAGTCCAGGCGATCAAACATAATAAAGTTAGGAGCAGCGTTCTCCCGGGAGGTCGATAACGCCGTTCACTGATGCATTGTCATCCTTCTCTTTTTTATCTCCCTCTCAAATGGTTTCACTGGTTTCTGGTCTTTTTTGTTCCGTGTTTTCTTTGACGTCCACTTTTGTACTCTTTGACGTTACTGCTGTTTGTTCCTCTGTTATTCCCATTCTTCATCTCTCTCTCTCTCTCTCTCTCTCTCTCTCTCTCTCTCATTGTTATGATTCTTGAGTTGCTTTTTTCTTTTTTGAGTCTCTTCCTCTTTTTCAACAAAAGCATTTTTCTTCTGTTATTTTGTTGCTTTTTCGTTCATAGTAATACACATTTTCGAGTTTAGATAACACAGTAATAAATATGTTAATCTATTTGAAGTATAAACAAAAATTGCAGGTTACGCGGGGATATCTGGAACGTTGCATGACAAACCAGAGCGCAAACCATTATACTACGCAACAACTGTTCTACAAACATTTTAACGGAAGCGCGTATGTCCGAGCGACAGCTGAAGAGCTCGATAGTTGACCTGCTCTAACAATAGAGCGGACGGATACAATAGCTGGGCAAACAACTTTGTCTGTTTCACTGCGAAATTTCTCGGACTTTCTTTAGTTCCATCTCCAGAGTTTTCTCGTAATTTCTATAGCTGGAGCTTTCGGAGCCTGGCTGCGTGTTGTATAAGGAGCCGTCAATTGCTGGTGTGAGGTGAAGTGAAGTGAGTTAAAAGTCAATCTGGTGTGTAACGCATATTAAGTGACGTGATAGCAGTGACTCAATTATTTGTGAACCAAAAGTTGTATTATGCAGAATGTCCTAGTGACGAATAAAGTGAATATGAAAGAAACTGGTGTTTTCATTTGTTAAAATATTAATATATTCGGCCATTATTCTGATTGTATCTCAGTTTTAGTGGCTGAAAATAAAATAAAAATAAAGGGCTGGCCCGTTGCTAGTTTTGGTTGGAATACAATACCTTCTCTATCCACTATGTACATTAAACATACGAGTTAGAGAAAGTAAAATATCACGGATATTTTCGCTTCTTGAATCTCGATTTTTTGATGCTTCTAGTTTTCTGACGACCAAATATGCCCAGAACAAAAGTCATTTTAAAATCGCTGCCAACGGTGTATACTATATTACAACGAGCATTCAAATATAACTTATGCACATTACATTTTAAATGCCTATTGGTTTATTACTTTATGTACCGCATACATAGTAGGTAGAGAAGATATTGCACTCCACACAAAACTGTAATACGAGGTTTCCTGGAAATACATATTTTGGGGTATCTGAAAAAAAATAGTTTTTAAAAAAAGTCCGTGTGAGTGTTCGAGCGCGCAGGTGTGTCTGTGTCTCTCTGTGGGGCCTGCGTGAGGGGAACATCAAAACCAAAACTTCAGTTAAATACAAGCTTGATATATAAGTTCAGCATCTTCCAAAGGTCTGACATGAATATTTTCAAATAATATCTCCACCGCAAATTACTCTTTACTTGAAAATTTTAGAACATTTTTTTTTTTCCTAAAATACCTCCAACGATGTTGATTAAAACACGATATGTTTAAGATATTTTCATGTCTATTAAAATGTATATTTTGAATTTTCTGCAAATAGCCTCTATAGTCCTTTTCATTCTGGATGAATGACACTAAGCTTCTGCACAAAAATGATTAATTGGTTAAAATACACAACCAAATATATTTTTGGTGAAGAAATAACCATTTTCGAAATATACTCGTACCTTGTAATGGGTGTCAATTTTAAAATGATTCTACCTTCATCAAGTAGAATGTTGTTATTCGTTTTTCTTCTGTTCAAGCAAAGAGAAGGGAATTTCAATGCCAGCAGATAAAGACCAGCTTTTAAAATATGAATGAATGAATAAGTGCATTTATTGACATAACAGTATCAGATATTGAGCTTCATCATTCGCACTGGTCCACAGACCGTATGTGCTTTTGCAATACACAAAACAGTAAGAAATATTAAAAAACAACAACAAAAAAGAAATGAAGGAGAAAACACGAAAAAAGCAAGACAAAGATATTCAAATACAGCGATTTAAATTTACAACACAGAGTACACCTTATTCAGATGCATTAATTATACCTTATTACAGTAGACAAATAACACTTAAGAGAAATATATACACATAATATATATATATATATAATATATGACACCACAACAATAACATAAGTATGACAAAACAATATATGAATGTAAAAAAGTGTAATCATCTTTGTTTAGCTATTCTTATCCCCCCCTTCTCTTATGTCAGCCTTCTCAGATCTCAGCTGTCTTGCCTTATGTATGTACCTAGTCCGTCCGTGTCTTCCGTGTCATCCAGAGATGCGACACGAAGCCTTTTAGAAAAATCCCCCACCCCAAACTACCCTTTACATGAACAAAATTTCGAAAATATTGATTTTCTCGTATATATATATGGTAAATACATGTATAACTTGAATTTTCTGGGAATAGCCTCTAAAGACGTGTTTATTTTGAATGAATTTTGCGTAGCTGGTAAACCGTCGAAGATAGACAGTAACTTACTACACAAAAAATGTAGATCACGTTAAAACTCACAATTTGTCATATACGGGTTTTTTTTTTCGTGGGATTGACCATTTCTGAGATATTCCTTGTTATTTGTAGGAGATTTAAAATACTTAAGCTTTTCTCACACGGTAAGTTGTAAACTCCTGACCTGGCATAGAAACGAATTCAACCACATGGCAACCAGCTTTTAAAGGATTTATTTAACATTAGTTTTGACCTAGAGTATTCCCTTATTTTGCTTCTACTTACAAGGCAGCAGATAATTAAGAAAACATCTGCTAATGTTTATCTCCATTATCATAAAGTAAATAGAAGAATATGCTTTTTAACAATAATTTGTTACAGCGACTTAGAGAAAGTCATGTGAATGAAACACATAAGATTTTTTGATTAAGCATTTTATTCACGTAAAACAGACATTCTCCGCAATGTTCAAAGTATAGCAAAAGAAATAGAAAACTGCAACTCCAGAAAGCAATGTATTAAGAGTTCTTTATTCAACCAAACAATATATTTTCACTTAGCTGTCTTCTGTTTCTAGTTGTTTACACGCCCTCTTAGAATGCTGTTAATATATATGTATTTCACGTTTTGCTTCGTTTCTAATGTTTATTTTGTTTCATTGTTAAATTTATTGCGATGAAAACGAGTTTCTACCTGTTTCTCCTAAGCCAAGCTATTGTATCAGTGCAAAAACTGCGAAAACGTTGATGGATTGTGCGCTACACGACCTGAAAGAGGACGGCCAGTAATGGCCTGAAGCTTCAGAAGATAATGGAGAGGCTGAGGATTTTCTTCTTGTTTTAATAATTATAAGCCAGAGGAAGTTCACTTCGCCAGAAGCGCTTTCGAAACTTCGCCTTTTAAATTATGAATAATAGTAGCGTCATTGGCTTATGAACTTGCACTTATTGCAACGAGTTCCGGAAGCTGGCGGTACACAAAGAAAAAGTAATGAACTACTTTAAGTAATGGAAGCATAATTGAGGCACCATTTATTTCTCTGCCGTAATTTTCTACAAGAAAGGAAAAGTAATCACTGAAAACAATTTATTCTCCTCCTAGAGAGTCATGTAAAAGGTTAACCTCTGCCCGCTAATTTAATTAAGCTTGTGCCTTAGTGGAATAATTGTTTTACTTTCCCTAACACACATGTGCAATGTGAATAGCAGAAGAGATCGTGTATCTACTAAAACTAGAAGTGTGAATGAGTACTGGATTCGCACGGATTAAACAGAATATGTAGAGAACTTCTTTCTAGTACACACAAATGCGCCTAGAAATACTACTCATAAGACGGGGTCCTTTCGCTGATTCCGTCCATTTCGTCTGTTTTCTATGCTCTTAAGCCATATTGGACAGGTTACGTTAAGAAAAATGAAGTTCTGAGTGCCGAACTGATGATGCCTAAACTTTTTGTTTCGACAATAATCCACCTCTCTCACCAGGCAATACAAAATTAGGTTAATATTTTTCTCTTCAATACATACTGAAGATCTAATGCCATGGTAATTCGCGTACGTGGTGGACTAAATTGATACACTGCTTATATAAGTCAATCTGTTCTGAGGGAGCGTCGAGCTCGGTTGAGGGATGAAGGGGAGGATTACCCAATCGGTTTTGCCTTTTCTTACTCGCGTGGTATGTTTACAAGAGCGGCACCAATGAAAATCGTAGTAAGACCCGAGTGTCCGTCAAATGTTCACATTTTCAGCAAAATCACAGCGCCAAGCGTATTTTTACTGTCTTTGAGTGTACCCATAGAATTGTGTCAAAAAATACATCAAACTCTCGAGTCATAATATTCGCGCGGTTCAAGGCGTTAATTTGGATCGGAGATTGTGGATTTTCTGAGCTCGAATCTCACACAGTTTCTTTAGTTATTAAATTTACTTTTCCATTGTTTATATGACCAGTAACTAAGTAATCAATGAGTTATGCAACAACACGGAGTTTTAAGTGAGGGTTTTTAGGTTTAAAATGTATATTATTTTTACCCTACCACATTTCCTTTTTAGTATAAAAGTAATTATTTTCGTTTGGGATACATTTCCGCCTATATTACAGATTAAAATATGCAAACAGACCGAAAATAGAATACATTAAAATACTTAAATACCCAGTCCAATATGCGGATCTTCGGCTGTATCTCCTAGCTCGGCTGACCTCCTGGGAAGCGGAAGACAGAAATTGCGAGCAGGGTTTAGAGTGGGTCACCTGGGAGAGTGAAGTATTTGTTAATGACTACATAGCATTAGTAAAAATTTAGGAAATGAACACTCTCATAGTATCACGAATCCGAATTATTGATACTAAAGTTGATAAACCCAAATCCCCCCAATAAACGGCAAAAGATAAAAACATACTTCTATATATAATTCTCCATTTATATATATAACAGTATAAATTAATAAATAAAATTAAAATAATAAATTATAATTTTAATAAAGTGGAAAGATATGAAAAGATATTAGCACTGAAAGTAAAATGAATATATTGCACATAATTTAGTTTATAATAATTAAATACGCCTTTGATAATTTGTATTCTTCCTCTAAATAATAAGAAATAGAAAATCTGGGGCTAAAATGTAAATATGAATATGCGAAATTTGAACCCGAATAATCTACGATATCATATTCCATTATTGTAATCTTTATTATTCAACTACAGCTATAGAGCACCTGTAAAGTTACTGAATGGAACACTAGTGTCTTATTTAAACATGTGCTCCCAATCTACTTCTGAAATCCAGTATCATCTGTTGGGGGCCTTGATCCGAAGAGAGATGACTACAATTCTCTTAACTTGTTCATCTGAGCACTATATATATATATATATATATATACGTACATTGTAGGCAGAGAAGGTATTGTATTACAATAAAAATTCGATACTTATTTCACCAGAAATACATGTTCTAAGGCCCCCTGAAAAAAGCATTTTCAGGAAAATCTCCATCGTCAAATACCCTTTATATGCAATATATTTCGAAAAATGTAATTTTCTCAAAAATAGCATTTAACGATTTTCATTAAAGGGACGTATGTTTTAGATATTTTCATAAAACACGATAGTATATATTGAATTTTCTGCAATCTGACGCCTTCTTCATTCTGGATGACTTTTATATAACTGATAAACTTTAAGAGATAGAGGAAACCTTACTACACAAATATGTAGGCTTTGTTAAAACACAATTTATGCCATATTTATATAAATATTTTGATAGTTAGCCGTTTCCGAGATATTTCTTGTTATTGGTTTCAGTTTTAAACTACTTTAGCTCTCTCAATTGGGAAGTCATCTTTGTTTCATATCTCTTTTACTTTACTTCTGGCCAGATAAAAATATTCTCCCTTTCAAGATAATCAGATAGCGATAGCTTTTAAAAGAATTTACGGTCGCTTTAGTATATTGTGGTCCTTTATTTATCTTTTATTTATAACAAACTAAGTAATAAGACCAGTTCTGGTAATTATTACCATTATATGAATAAAATAATAATCTTTTGTAAGAATGGTTTATTAGCAGAACAGATAGGGAAGGTCCTGTGAATGGAACACAGAGTTTTTTAATACGTGAGCCTGCCATTTATTTATTCAAATTAGTCATTTATCATTTGTAAATATATATGACTGTTTTTAATGGTTGAAGTGATTTGTTGTGGCCGTCGCTATATAAAAGCTGCAATAATGCACTAAAATTGCTTATTAGGAAGCTCAGCTGTCCAGCAAATGTCTAAGCTCCATCAATAAAGGAGAGTTTATCTAAACTTGGGTATACCTAGCGCAATAAAACTTGCAGTTCTCTTTTTGCTGCCCCTTATGGAAACACGTCTATCAAATAATGCTATGCGCGCAAGACGATGGTCATTAGAGTGGTTTATGTCATGAATCATTTGGTTAAATTGTAAATCGTATTGCCCGATTGCGAGAAGAAAGCCAGGTGGGCGTAGTATTTCAGGTAGCTTGACTGTTGCTGACATCTATCCATCAAGTGGTGAAAACAGCATGAGGAAATAAGCCATATATCAGGAGGCCTAATGAGACGGCATTTGAAATACAAGTGGGTTGCCATGATATTCTGCCGATAGTTATTCTAAAGGTTTCTAAAGGATAGTGAGGGAAGAAGAATATTAATTCACTGCAAGCATGAAGCTTACATTGAAGAAACTTATAAATAGCACTTATTTCTTCTGCTGTCAGAAAGTTTGCTCACTTGTATGAGAGTTAGTTGCGAAATCTTAAACAATATTTTATGGGGTTCAATCCGACCAATCTGGCTGGGATTTTTTTTTTTTTTTTTTTTCCGTGGTTTCCTTCAGTTGCCAGAGTAAAAACCCGGTTGCATATTTAATACCACAACCCAAAGTTCTACCTTGAGTATAAAACAATATTAAAAATCTGACATTCACATGACGTCTCTGTAACAAATTATTGTTAAAATGCTTATTCTTCTGTCTACTTCATGTTATTTGAGATAAACATTTGCAGAAATGGACTTATTACTTCCTTCATTGTAAGTAGAAGGGAAATAAGGGAATACACTAGGCTAAAGCGATAGTCAAATGTTTTAAAAGCTGCTTGCCATGTGGTTTACATCCGTTTTTTTTACAGGCCAGGAGTTTTCAAATTCCCGGATGAGAAAATTTAAAGTATTTTAAGACTGAAATCAATAACAAGGAGTATATAAAATGGTCAACTCTACGAAAAAAATGTAAAGGACATAAACTGTGTGTTCTATTGAGAACTACGTTTTTTTGTGCCGTAAGTTTTTGTCTATCTCTTACGATTTACCAGTTTTTTTCAAAATACAGCAAAATTCATCCAGAATAAAGAGGCCTTCAGAAGCTATCCTAGAAAATTCAAGATGTACATTTTGTCATGTAAATGTCTTTAATATACGGTATTTTAATCAAAACCATTAAGACCATTTTTGTGAAAATCAAAATTTTCGATTTTTTTTTCATCTAAATAGTAGTTTGGGGGGGGGGGATTTTTCTCCAAATCTTCGTGTCGCATTTCTAGAATATACTAAACTTAAACCAATTTTGGTACTTAAACAACTTGAGTTATGCTGTCCACATACACACACATACACATACCTCCTTCTAAAATTTTATTTTGGATTCAGGATATTTCAAAACAGTATTACAGGTGAAATCTCGTTGTCAAATTTTGGTTGGGGTAGAACATCTTCTTTATACACTATGTGCATATGTGTAGAGAAAGCATAAATGAAAATTCTTAGTAATTGCGCTGCCATCTATCTACTGATAGTGTAAGTCTACGTCATCAGAGATACTGTACCGCACCACAAAGGTGTTGGGGGCAGTTGGCGCTAGGGGACAGAGTGCCGCACAGTAAATACCTGCCACAAGCCACAGTGAAGAGTGAATTTGAAAAAGAAACTATGACACAAGAGTATTCAAATCTACTTCACTATCAAATTCGCCTATTTTTAACTGCGCTATTAATTATGAACGTTTACGTAGACAAAGATTATTAATTAATTCAAGTTTATTAAATTTGATACCAAGAATAATATGGTGATGATTTTTATTATTTTCTTGTAATAAAGTGGCACCTCTTTCTTTAAATGTATTAGGAGAAATTGGTTTATTAAATAGAACAGATGGTTTAATGTGGATTTGCAACTGTGTCCGAGATCGTGAATACGATTTTACTGTTTTCAATTTTGAGAAATTTCTTCCGTTCCTGGAGTTGTTTTGCACGCTCCATTCGTATAGTACGATTATGAGCTATACACTTTTAACCATTATCGTTTCTAGATCCCTAAAAAAAGATGTTAAACTTCCATTTACAATACTTTCTAAATTAGATTTAAAACGCGATTAATTTATTTAATTATGCTCGTGCATAGCTTTTAATGGTAATACTGATATAGTTAATAAAAATCTGATGTGTACCATTCACATGACTTTCTCCATATCCCTACAGCAAATAATTCTTAAAAAGCCTATACTTCTATATACTTTGTGCTAATCAGAAAAAATAGCAGAAATAGTCTTATTACTCGCTTCCTTGTAAGTTGAAGCGAAATAAGGGACAACCGTAGGTTAAAGTGATAGTCAAAAGCTGGTTGCTATGTCAATGAAGTTCCTTTGTTTATATGGATAGGAGTTGACAAGTTCCTGTATGAGAAAAGTATACGTTTTTCATAGCAGAAACCAAAAATAAGGAATGTCACAAAAACGACGAACTCCACGAAAAAATGTATGTAACATAAATTGTGTGTTCTAATGTGCTCTACATTTTTGTGGAGTAAGTTTTTGTCCATCTCTTACAGTTTAGCAGTTATTCAAAATTTAGTAAAATTCATCCTGAATAAACTACTCTTCAGAGGCTACTTCCAGAAAATTCAAGATATGCATTTTATTTGTCAGGTAAATATATTTAATATCCGAAATTTTAATCAAAATCATTGGAGCCATTTTGGAGAAAATCAAAATTTTCGAAAAAAGTTCCATGTAAAGGGTAGTTTGGGGTGGGGGGAGTTTTCTCAAAATCTTCGTGTCGCATCCCTGGAAGATACTAAACTTAAATACCAAGTTTGGTATTTTACCGACTTTTCGTTTTTGAGTTATCGTGTTCACAGACACACGGACACACACACACACACGGACCTTTTTGTAAAAATGCTTTTTTTGGATATTGGGGACCCTAAAGCATATATTTCCGGTGAAATCTCGGTATCGAATTTTTGGGTGGAGTGCAATACATGTACATAGTGCGTATGGAGAAATTAAAAATGATGAAAATACTTATGGTAATGGTAAACTGCAAATAATAATATATGATTGGGGATAATAAGTGTGCTTACACTTGATGATTCACTAAGTTAAAATTACTTGCTTGTAATGTCCACGTGCTTTTTTGTGAAACACAATATAATGACGCATTATATTAGACATGTATTTCCCGTAAACTCTTGAAACAGATAAGAAACCTTATATTTTCGTCAGAAGCACTACAAAAAAATCTGATGTGCTCCATTCACATGCATTTCTCTACATCTATACAACAAATTATTATTAAAAAGCTTATGTTTCTATTTACGTCATGCTAATCGAGAAAACATTAGTAGAAATAGTTTTATTACTTGCTTCTTTGTAAGTAGAAGCGAAATAAGGGAGTAACATAGGTTAAAAGAATAGTCAATAGCTAGTTGCTCTGTGATTGAAGTTCCTTTGTTTTAATGGATAGGAGTTGACAAATTCCTGTATGAGGAAAGTAAAGTTTTTTTTTAAAGCTAAAGCCAAAAACAAGGAATATCTAAAAAAAAAAAAAAAAAAAAAGGTCAACTCCACGAAACAAATGTATATAACATAAATTGTGTGTTTTAACGTGCTCTATATTTTTTTGTGTAATAACGTTTTCTCCATCTCTTACGGTTTAGCAGTTATGCAAAATTCCGTAAAATTCATCCAGAATAAAGAGGTCTTCAAAGGCTATTCCTAGAACATTCAAGATATATATATTATTTGTCAGGTAAACAGCTTTAATATATGATATTTTAATCAAAATCGTTATCCATTTTTGAGAAAATCAAAGTGTTCAAAAAAAGTTCCATGTAAAGTGTATTTTGGGGTGGGTTTTTTCTTTCCAAAATCTTCGTGCCGGATCCCTGGAAGATACTAAACTTAAATACCAAGTTTGGTATTTTACCGGCTTTTTTTTTTTTCTTTTTTTAGTTATCGTATTCACAGACACATGGACACACACACGGACCTTTTTCTGAAAATGTTTTTTTTTATACAGGGGACCCTAAACCATATATCGAATTTTTGGTTGGAGTGCAATACCTTCTCTATACACTATGTACATAACACATATAGAGAAAATAAAATTGTTCCTCCCATTCGTCCTTAAATGTGCATACTCGTTTCGTGGATTCTTTTGATTTGGAGCAGCCATTTAATTGCGACAGTCCACAACTGCACGTCTTAGGGAAGAATTGAATGGAGAATGACGCTACGTCATAGCCCACACCGTCTTCATCTCGTTCAGGGGCTGTATTCAGCGAGTACGGTTTTAGAGACGTGTGATGTATCAGCGGACTGGACAGCACACCTATCCCATCTGCCTGTCGTTGAGCTAAGTGTGAGTAGATGATACCTTAGAAGACTAGACTAGCTGCAATTTGCTATCTGACTATAGCGATGGTGCAGCTAATACCATCTGCTTGTGGCTAAGCGAAGGTTACGGTCCGTAAACGAGGTGCTCTACCGAACACTTCCGTCGCATTATAACCGAGCTGTTTAAACGACGTAATATAAAATAGAATTTAAACAAATTATGCTGCATATACTACATATTTTTCTTTAATTACTTTTCACACATACCGTGTGTAGGACAGGAATTACATATCCAACTGCTGTCCTACATACTGTTTACAATTAAATTAACACTATTTGACCATATACGAGGGCTCTTTTTTCAATCTCCGATAGGCAAAGTAAATAAAAGACAAGTTCATAGAAAACAATTTTTTATTACTAAACTTTTACTTTTCAACATAATCACCGAAAAGATTCAGTCATTTATCGTACCTGTGCACAAGCTTTGCAATACCCGCTTCACCAAATGTTGCCGCTAATGATTTCAAATGAGCATTGACGTTGTTTTGAAGATCTTCGTTGGTATGAAAGTGCTGCCCTCCTGGCTATGACTTCAGTTCAGGGAAAAGCTGAAAGTCGCTGGGTGCCAGTTCAGGACTGAACGGCGGATGATCGAAAATGTCCCATTTAAATTGTTCAAGGAGGTGCTAGCAGTGTGTGGACGAGCGTTGTCATAGATCAACACAATTCCTGAAGTCAGCTTCCTCTTCGTTTGTTTTGAATGGCTCTCCGCAAACATCAGGATACGATGACATTCTTCCTTCTGGTTATTTAAATGCTTACACGTGATGTTAGAATAGCTGGCCCCAAGAGTGTAAATGGTGTGTGAATATATAAACTTTATTTTCCTGTAAACTTAATTTCCTATGTTAATGTCATTTTAAACCGCTTCCCATGACAATTTATAGTAAGCTGTTATTTTTTTAAGATACATCCTTTGAATATAATAACACGATCTTATTGTTTCCATGTTGGAAGATTTTAATAATTGAATACACAATTGGATTTTATAAAAACATTTGTGAAACTTTTTCGGGGAAAAATGTTAATATAACAACAAATTAAGTTTTGATTGTAAAGAATTATATACAAGAAATTAAATGCGAATTAAAAGTTTAAACATTCAATTTTTCATCACTTGGTGCATTTATATTAGACCAGAATCTTCAGTTTTTGAAAATTGTTTTGTTTGACATTGATTAGAGTCAAGATCACCGTCCCCAAATTTTACATATGTATCGCTATAACGATCACGGCTATTCAAGTCGCTTTGTTGTGCTGGTGACCAGAGTATAAATACCAGCTTACGCATTAGAGGAAGATTTAAAGATTTCCTATAGTGTTTTCATTATAATATTGGCAGGATTCTCTTATCAGCTGTGTTCCTCGCCTACCCGACTGTACTAATCTCTTATTGTTTTGAATAACGTGAGTAGAAAGGTGCGGGAGATGAAAGCATTTTAACTGAGTGGCTGTAAGACGCTCGCTCCGTTTGTTATAGGTTTCATGTGTAAATCTGACACTCAAACCCTAACCAATTCATAGAGGAGGTTTGTTTCCCGCTCAGGAGCGGCTTACAGGGCTGGGAGTGAAAATAAACATTGTGTAAAGTGGTTGGATGAAATATCCTTGTAAACATGATCTTCTTTATTGTATATGTCCTTTGAAAGGAACAAAGGATCGGAACAACTAACCAAAAATGATTACCCTTATTGAGCAAGATTACAGCGCCATGAAGCGATATGGAATATCTCCAAGAACAGTATAGTACAAAAGTGGAATAAATACCACTAACACTGGGAAAGTTTGGTACTACGAACAGAAAAATAACGAACACGTTAAAAACTGAGTTATACGCAATGAATCAAGTAAAATGAAAAACCATTATTAAAATGTCACAATTTCGTTACTTGGAAACTGTTGTTAATCTCCTTTATATTCCTTTTTTTGCAAGTCCCTCTTAATACGTTTTGGAACAATAATCTTAATTCCTAAGTATTAATGGAAAAGAGAATCAGAATAAAAAAGTATTAATTGCATTGGTCGGATTCGAACCCCCAAGCTTTGGCTTGGTTGAGGTCAACGTTAAGACATTCTGAACTTTTCCATGTGACTCGAAATTTCCCAGTAATACACAAGGGTTCTCAACTTCTTTTGAGATAAGATACTCCATTATCGACTTAATATTTTTTCATTCTGTTTTCTTCTAGCCTAAGGAAGAAAAGTTTATAAAATTGCATTGATACGCTTACCCGACAAAACTAAAACAACATTGGATGAATGATGTGATGTAAATCAAGGATATGCCAATGAACTCTTTGCTGCAACCAAGTAGAGCCATGAATGTGGGACGAACTGCTTTAATATTTCCTTACTAACTTAACACACACCTATTTATATCAGCACTTTACATAGAACCATGAAGATTAATTTTGTTTTATGTTGAAGAAATATGAGAATTTAAACCAAAGTGGCTGAAATTTGTATATATTGGCGCTTTTAATACCCAGTACGTTTCGAGATCTCTCCTACACTGTGGCGCAGTGGGCTAGAGTGTGATTCCTGCCCACGGAGTGCGCCCGGGTTCGATCCTACCTATGGTGATGAGGATTTTAAGTCCAGAATTTAGAACGAGTGCCCACTCAGCATCATGAGGAAATTGAGGAGCTGCAATAGGCAGCGATCCCCGGCCATAATAGCGAACATTCCGGCCACGGTATGTGTAATGCTGACCACATCACCTCCCCGTTGAATGGTCACCCACCACTGGGTAAGTAGGCTTGAGACGGGTTGGTTGGTCTAGGCTCGTAAGGACCTTAGCGGCACGAGATTGTGATGATTATTATTATTATTATTAGTGTTATTATTATTAGCAGTAGTAGTATTAATGTTATTGTTTTTGTTATTATTATTATTTATAATACTTCTACGTTTTGAGATAACTGGAAAAACCTCAGTCAATTAAGGGCAGTTGTGGGTGTTATGAGAAACACACATTGCCTACAATATGAAATAAGAGAACGGATTCATATCTTGGTGCAATCTGCTAAATTAATGCATGAGTTTTCCTCTTTTCTGTTGAATGTACATATTCCTTAACTTGAGCAGAGAAAACTGAAATACAAATAATGGGTTATGGAAAACTGAAGTTAACAGAGGGGGAATATACAACAAAATAAATTGTAGAAAAAAGCAGGTGCCAATCAACGTCGTTTATGGAAGCATACAATAGATAATAGCTTTATTTCAGCATAATAAACTCCAAAAAATAAAGCCTGCGTTTGAAATAAACTGATGTGGCGTTTAATGTATAACGGAAATGCAATCTTTCAAACATGCTGTGCAGTTAACTCGGCCGGGAAGCTGTATTCACTCATGTGCACCATTAACTTCAGCAGCAGTTGTTATGAAGAGCAATTCATTACCAAAAACAAAATGACTGAAGCGGCCCCCTTTTATTCCGCTCATAAACAACAAGTGTTTAGCGTGCATATTTAGAAAGTTTTTCTCTGACGTCAGAGCTTTGTAAACAGAGGACGGCCTTGCGACACACACGATACGTTCCAGAGCCCGAAGGAAGCAATTAAAAGTTCTCTGTTCCCTTTACTGTAGCGTGACCGCAGGATGATGACCACCCTCATTAATGTACTCTCCCAATATAGAAGGTGGTCACATTAAAGTATCTTCAATAGCTTTGAACTTCAAAGGTAAACCCTTTATCAGAAATTGCTCTATATTATAGGTAAGTGGTAAAACAATTTGTGTTCCATTCATATGACTTCTCCAGCTACAAACTTTTCATATAAAAATGTTATTATTTTGTGTTATTACTTTGCCCTTTGTAATTAGAAGGAGACGCGGAATTTCCTTAATCATAGTTAATAATTCTCGTTAACTGCATATTCAGTTGTGTGAGAAATCTATGATGTAAAAGCTCTAACATTAATTACAAATGAAAAAGGGAGCGTGCCAAAGAAAATGTTTCGTGACGTTAAAAAAGGTAAAGTGTTACGAGAATACTATATGAAAATACTCAGTACAGGAAAGACTGTATTGATATATTTATAATGTTTCGTTTAACTATTATAATATGAAAATATCACATTGCGAAATACACTAAAACAAGTAATACTGACAAAGCAAAAACATAACCTAAAAAAATCACTACAGTGTTTTTGCAAGAAATGTAAAGAAACATTTGAGTCTATAAAGTAAACCGGACATTAGTATGACTCTATGAAATATTATAAACTGCATATAATTTAGACATTAAATTAATATTTAAATTAAGGCTGTAAAAACAAATTTAATACGCTACATTGCAAAGCAATTCTGTATTCATTTTAGCATAAAAATAATCCAACTGTCATAGCAACCCGAGAAGACAATAGGTAAAAACATCGAGATGTAGTTGATAGTAAAATTTATACACAGAACGGCATCCGGTTCATAATAAGATTCTGAGGAGACATGCATTGTAAAAACGCACATCCTCAACATATGTAATTACAACTTGCAACATCACCAGAAAGAATTCACATCTCTATAAATAGGAATTTGATCATTAATTTTATTTAAAAGCAAATTAAGGAAAATTAGAATTTGGGCGTCACCAAAGAGACGCTATGGAGCATTTCGAAGAAAATAAACACTCTTTCAGTTGAAAAAAATGGCTTGTAATTTATAAATTACTTAGTCCTGCGAAAATCACATGCTAAGATTAAGATTTTCTTAGCCGCCCAAAATGAGATTAACTGGATTTAGCAGTCTGCTAGATCCTCAGAGCAAACACATTTATAAGTTCATACCAGTGCATTACTCTTTGCTGCTAAACGCAGAACTGAACACAATTTTATTAGTTACTATAGCACGCAGTAGACGCATGGCAGCAACAGAGCTTTTGGCGGCTGAAAACTAATTAATGCTCGTACTTCTAACCCAACCTGTTTTACTTTCTCTATACGTGCTATGTATATAGTGTATAGAGAAGGTATTGCACTCCACCAAAAAATTCGATACCGAGATTTCACCGGAAATATATGTTTTAGGGTCCCCTGTATCCAAAAAAAGTATTTTCAGAAAAAGGTCCGTGTGTCCATGTATCTGTGAACACGATAACTCAAAAACGAAAAGTCAGTAAAATACCAAACTTGGCATTTAAGTTTAGTATCTTCCAGGGATGCGACACGAAGATTTTGAGAAAAATCCCCCCACCCCAAACTACCCTTTACATGGAACTTTTTTCGAAAATTTTTATTTTCTCAAAAATGGCTGTAACGATTTTGATTAAAAGATCGTATATTAAATATATTTACATGACAAATAAAATGTATATTTTGAATTTTCTGGGAATAGCCTCTGAAGACTACTTTATTCTCGGTCAATTTTACGGAATTTTGCATAACTGCTAAACCGTAAGAGATGGACAGAAACTTACCACACAACAAATGTAGAGCACCTTAAAACACACAATTTATGTTATATAATTTTTTTGGTGGAGTTGATTGTTTTTTAGATATTCCTTGTTTGTTTGTTTTTTCAGCTATAAACACTTATACTTTTCTCATACAGGACTTTGTGAACACGTGTCCATACAAACAAAGGAACTTCAGTCGTTGAGCAACCAGCTTTGGACTTTCACTTTAACCTATGGTAACCCCTTATTTCGCTCCTACTAACAAGGAAGCAAGTAATAAGACTATTTCTGCTAATTTTTGCTCCATTAGATAAACTAATAGAATAATTTGTTGCAGTGATATAGAGAAAGTCATGTGAATGGAACACATCAGATTTTTACTTTCTCTATAGGCACTATGTACATGGTGTATAGAGAATGTATTGCACTCCACCAAAAAAATCCATACCGAGATTTCACCGGAAATATATGTTTTAGCGTCACCTTTATCTAAAAAAAGCATTTTCGGAAAAAGGACCGTGTGTGTGTGTGTGTGTGTGTGTGTGTGTGTGTGTGTGTGTGTGTCCGTGTGTCTGTGAACACGATAACTCAAAAACGAAAAATAGGTAAAATACCAAACTTGGTATTTAAGTTTAATATCTTCCAGGGATGCGACACGAAGATTTTGAGAAAAATCCCCCCACCCTTAACTACCCTTTACATGGAACTTTTTTCGAAAGCTTTGATTTTCTCAAAAATGGCTCTAACGATTTTGATTAAAATTTCGTATATTAAAGATATTTACCTGACAAATAAAATGTATATCTTGAATTTTCTGGGAATAGCCTCTGAAGAGTAGTTTATTCTGGATGAATTTTACTAAATTTTGAATAACTGCTAAACCGTAAGAGATGGACAAAAACCTACTACACAAAAATGTAGAACACGTTAAAACACACAATTTATGTTATATACATTTTTTTCATGGAGTTCGTCGTTTTTGTGACATTCCTTATTTTTGGTTTCTGCTATGAAAAACTTGTACATTTCTCATACAGGAATTTGTCAACTGCTGTCCATACAAACAAAGGAACTTCAGTGACATAGCAACCAGCTTTTGATTATCACTTTAACCTATGGTACTCCCTTATTTCACCTCTACTTACAAGGAAGCAAGTAAAATGGCTATTTCTGCTAATGTTTTACTGATTAGCATGAAGTTAATAGAAGTATAAGTTTTTTAAGAATAATTTGTTGCAGGGATATAGAGAAAGTCATGTGAATGGTACACATCAGATTTTTTAGAGATGTCATCTGACGGGTATCAAAGGTGGGTTCATATGATGGACCAACAGATTCCCGAGCAATCACGCATCACTACAACGTAAGAAGAGGAACCTATTCTTAAACCCGCTTCAAGGGATACACTAGGCCAAAGCGATATTAATAGATAACTATATGTTTTAAAATTGTGTTTTGCATTGTGAGTAGGAATAAATAAACTATTTTCATACACTATGTTTTAAACAGTTGTCAATATTTGTAGACAAATTATTGCCTAGTTCATATCTGTGATGCGCAGCGTGACTGCGATATTCATTTGTTTCTTCTTAGCATTAGTACTGAGAACAGCTCAGTGAAATTATTTGTAACATGTTTTATCTTATACCACTAATAAACTGTTGATATGCTGTATCATTCTGTTTTTTAGATTTTTAAGTAGCAATTCTAATGTTACTATTTCTGGAGCCTCCAGAATTTCGTTCGGCTCTTGGAACTCAATGTCATCCACATTCATACTTGCCGCCATTACAGTAATCGATTACGCACAAGCACAAGGTTCCCAACTCAGGGAATAGGTCAACGCTATGCGACATCATAGCCGATATCACTGCGGCGAATTAAACTATGACAATGTATATTATTAACAGATATTGTGACCGCTAAGAGAAATTAACTGATGTAAAATTCATAATTATTGAAACTCAAATCAAATCTAGTCTAATAAACAACTGCAGCTACAAAAGTAATTGCAATTTTATCTTCTAGTCATGAAACTCAAGATGGTGACAATGTAGGGGCATTAATGCGATGAAGTACAATTTTAACTCTGCTGCTTGTGTTAAAAATGGTATTTTAAATCGAGCTGTCTAAAAACATTTTAAAAACAAGTCGCTCTGTGAAACAATTGACATTTGATTATCTTTGCTTGCCAGAAGTACAACAAAATATAGATGAAACGAAAGACGACTTCCCGTTTCACAAAAATTTAATTAGTTTAAAATTGAGACCAATAACTAGGAGTATCTTGTAAATGGTTAACACTACAGAAAAAGCCTATCTATGTTTTCTGTGCAGTAAGATTTTGTCTATCTCTTACGGTTTACCAGTTATACAGAAGTCATCCAGAATGAAAAGATGTTCCCAGAAAATTCAAGATATACATTTAGTTTGTCATGAAAATATCATAAACATATCTATTTTAATCAAAATCGTTAGCCATTTTTGAGAAAATCAGAATTTTTGAAGTAGTTGGGGTGGGGGATTTTCTTGAAAATCTTCGTGTTACATCCTTGGAAGATACTGGAATTAAACAAGAAGTTTGGTATTTTATGGACTTTTCGTTTTAATCTATGCTGACCAAAGACACACACGGCTATGATTCTAAAAGTGTTCTTTTTAAATACAGGGAGTTTCAAAATATGTATTTCCGGTACAATCTTGGTATCGAATACTTGGGCGGAATACACTATCTTCTCTATCTAATAAGTATAAATAAAATAAATAAAATAAAATAAAATCTGCGTATTAAACCCTGGTAACTAATTTCTTAAACCAGGGTCAAATATCCCAAACTTTATATATTTATTACTACTTATACCAATTACAAATTTAATTATACAACTTAAATTTACAGATATGTAATAAGTGAATTGAACATACGTGCTAGAGAAAGTAAAATCTGATTCCTCTGTCTACGTCCTACAGTCACATGGTTTAGGAGACGCTAGATAGTGGCTGCGCCTTGACCGAGAGGTTAGACCACTCGCCCCACAACTATACGGCCCGGGTTCGATCCCAAGCGACGGCATGTGAGATTGTGGTGCACAAAGCGGCGCAGGGACGGGTTTTCTCCAAGTTCTCCGGTTTTCCCCGCCATCGCATTCCACTGTACTCCATCTTTATTCATATATCACTAGTGTCATCGCCTGCGGTGCCACAAGTAGTTAAAGTGGGCGTTAAGCACTACAAAAAAAAAAGACGCTACATGCTCTCTAAAGATACATTAATTTAAATGATTACCTAATTTTATATTCACAACACTGTAAATACTCATACACACATTGCATTAACAGAATAATCAAATTAATGTCTGATGTCACACCCACACACCCACACACACACAGTGAAACAAATCCAGTATCAATATTTACACAAACGCCTTAGTAAACGTACTTCCATTAAGTATATGTCCAGGCTGGGCCAGTTTTGATTGTTCAGAATCAATTCCCTGAGTGCTGTCCACCGTCTGTTTGTTTATATCACTTATTTCGTATTTTTAATTTTTTTTCACGACGTTATATCTATTCTACTTATTTCTTTGATAAAAATGATTTAAGCCAACTTTTATAATCTTTGTTGTAGCCCCGCCGCCCAATATTTTGGATAATCTATGCTATTCATTTGATGCCGATAACATATTGCTCTCAGAGCTTTTGGTCACTTTTAATTGTTAGCAGCCAGTACACTTATTTTAATGAATACAGCGTCTTCCCAGCTTCCTACTTCACGCAGAACACCGCCTCCGCAAACCCAGAATACGTTTTCCAAAAATACATTTATTTTATTTGCACTATCTAACCTATCCCATCCCTATACCTCAGTTCCATATAGTAATGAAACCCTACCTTTGCCTTAAATGTGGTTTATAATGTAATGTAATGTATCTGGTACCCGCGTCTATAGCCTCAGTATTTCAGAAAGTTGTCTAATCCCTTTGTATTATATAAACTATGTGTAGCTGTTTCATATTAGAAGCATCCTAATACAATTCA
Source organism: Hymenopus coronatus (assembly GCA_030762935.1). Taxonomy (NCBI): domain Eukaryota; kingdom Metazoa; phylum Arthropoda; class Insecta; order Mantodea; family Hymenopodidae; genus Hymenopus; species Hymenopus coronatus. Next base: position 91,263,842 of record CM060896.1, read on the forward strand.
GATTAATCTAGACAAATATTTGTAGAAATGATTTTGTTACACACTCCCAAAATGCTGGCATTTCTTTATCTACGTTTACATAGGTCACTATGTTTGTATTTTCCTTAGGATTCTACACCGTTGCACTGTTTCAACCAAATTCGAAAGTTAAAAAACATAAGGTAGCAGTAAAAATATTGTAGAGCTGACATCACTAATCCCACACTTAGGGGCAGAAAAATATTTGGAGAGTTAATTTATAAACTTTAAAGAACTAGTGGGGGATCCTTAATCAATAATTTTCCTAAATAACAATCAAAGGATGATTTCTTTATTCATTTAAGGAGTGATGACAATTTACTTTCCCTAACGTATCAGAAAGTTGAAAAATGCTCAAAGGGAGGCAATATGCAATTCTGCACGAAGGGGCTTATTTTTTTTTTTTAAATATTTTTGCTTTATAAATATGTGTTCCTTTTATTGCTCAAAGAATTAACATTTTCAAAACTACATCAATTGAAAGTGGCAGGAAAATGTTTTATTTGGAGGAAATTTTGACATTTTCCGTATTATTTTTGTCAACTAACACAATGTTTTAGGTATAAGCTGTCAAACCATAGTGAACGTCGGGTATTGCATCTAGTAGTTTTCCATTTAAAGTATAGTTTTGTTGTGAAGGGATATTCTTGAAAATTTTCGTGTCACATTCTTAAAAGACGGATAATTTGAATATTAAGTTTGGTATTCAATAAGACTTTTCGGTTTAGAGTTTTTCTCTTCACAGACACACATACACACACGGAGTTTTTTCTAAATTACTATATATACAACACATCAAACTTTTGAATGGAATACAATACAATACGCCCCCTCCTTAATATATGTAGTAGAGAAAGTAAAAATATATAAGTATCTAATTGTTACTCTTAACCAAACGTTGTAATTTGACAATTTCAGCCTTAATTAGTACTTGCCCATTAGTCTGCGAGATTTGCGATTATTTCAGAAAGATACAGATGGTATTGTTAGCTTTTAGTGGGCATCATATAAAATCAAATAATAATCCTATGAAATGGGACGGAATTTTGAATTTTAAGTTAGACAAGTTATCTGTGCCAAGTGTGGTCTAAATCGGTGCAAAGATGTAGAAGTATAACCTACCATACACACTCGTATGTGTTTTTATCTGTGGACAAGCTAAAAACGAAAAGTCCGTTAAATAAGAAATTGGAATTAATATCTCCTAAGGATGCGACACGAATATTTTCAAGGAAATCCCGCCACCCCAAACTACGCTTTGCAGGGAGAAAAAATCGGAATTTTGATTTTCTCAAAAGTGGCTCTAAGGATTTTGACTAAAATACCGTATATAAAAGATACTTATATGACAAATAAAATGTTTTTTGTGAATAACCAAGGAATGGCCTCTGAAGGCCTCTTTATTCTGAATAAATTTTGCATAACTGCTGAGCTGTTAAGATAAACAAATACGTAATCCATAAAAAAGGTATTATTCATAAAAACACTCAATTTATGTCCTATACATATTTGTTGTATAAACTGTTTCCGAGATATTCCTTCCTTCGTTTCAATTTTAAAATCCTTATACTTTTCTCAAACAGGGTCGTCCGTTTTTTTTTCTTCTTTTTATTCCTGGGCATGCAAAGTAGCTAATTTCAATGACAATCACGACAAAAGAGACAGTTTTAGAAGACTTTATCTCGACTAGCATGAAGAAAGAAGAGTAATATTTTGTAAGAAGGTTGTTTATAGAGCAGGTTATGTGAATGGAACGGATTAGATTTTCTAAGAAACGTTTGTAGAACAGTAAAGAAAGCTTTATGAATGTAAGTCATTAGAGTTTCTAAGAAATGTTTGTTGAAGACTAGGTGGATAGAGTCATGTGAATGTAACAGATTTTTAGAATTGCTCGAGTCTCTTGTAAACCTTTATACCTTCAACGAAATATGTAATCAAACCATTTCTTGCATGCTAACCTTCTCGATTAACAGGCAATCAATATCAAAATAAGCTTTAGCAGGAATGCTTTGTAGAAATATATAAAAAATAAACAATAAAGGCTAAAGAATGTGGTGATTTTTGGTCCTGCTTACACAAGCAAGCACGGGGTACTTTGCATTGACCCCAAAGCCTAGCCAGTGAACTCGGAACAAATAACAGTTCGATCTTTATTGGTAGGTGGGGATTTTCCCATTATCACTTCCCAAACATCCACTGGATGTATTGTTACCTATGTTGCTGCCCCTCCATATGGCGAAAAACTAATTTCCCCCAAATTCAAACACTTCCACAGCTCACAGCTGGAGTGCTTATTCTCATCAGAAGTGAAATTTCCTTCTTTTTTTTTTTTTAATGATTTTGCTTTTCACTTTCTCTATGAGTTCCTATAGCAATTGGAGGAAGTGTTGCATTCCATCCAAAATTCTATACCGATAGCTGTGAGACATTAAGAAAAAAAGTCCGCGCACATAAATGAGTTTTTTTGAAGTATTTAACGCCCGTTTTTACTACTATGGCAGCACAGGCGATGACGCTGATGATTCATGGAATGAAAATGGAGCATCGGTGGAATACGATGGCGAGGAAACCGAAAAATCCGGAGAAAACCCGCCCCCTGCGCCATTTTCTGTACCACAAATCACACATACGGTTGCCTGGGATAGAACCCTGGACGCCTTGGTGAGAGGCGAGTGGTCGTATCACTCGGTCACGACGTGATCTATATGGGTGTATTGCAATCAAAATACGATTAAATACTAAATGTATTTTATTTACAATATATTCTAAAGATGCGACAAGAAGGTTTTTAAGAAAAATATCTCCACCCCAAACAAACCTTACATGAATTTTCGAAATTTTCGATTTTATAATAAAATGCCTTAACGATTTTGATAAAAGTACCAAACGCCTGTCTTGGTAGTGTGAGTCTAGCTTTCTACCTCACATTCGAATCTCGATTACGGGGAGCTACAAGGTTATGTTTTTTCTGGGTTTTCCCATATTCTGAGAAGACGAATGTCAAGTTACTTTAAGCTTCATGGACCACGAGATCATAAACTTCCTTTAGGAGTATCATTTCATCAATTTCATTCATCGTTCGATTTGACAAACCAGGTTGAAGGACTTTAAGATATAAATATATGATGTGTTTCGCTCACATGACTTTCTCTACATCTCTGTGATAAATTATTATTAATGTGCTTATTTTTCTATCTACTTCATGCTAATCAAGATAAACATTGGCAGAAACGGTCTTTTTACTTAGTTTCTTATAAGTAGAAGGGACATTAGTGGAATACACTGGGCTAAACCGACAGTGTGAAAATGTGGTGGCAATGGGATTGGAAACCTGTTTTTTTGCATGTCTAGGAGTTAACAAGTTCCCGTATGAGTAAAGTTTAAGGTAGTTTAAAGTTGAAGCCAATAATAAGGAATATCGCGAAAACGGTCAACCTCACGAAAAAATTATATACGACATAATTTGTGTATTTTAAGATATACATTTCTGTGTAGTTCGTATTTGTCTATCTCTTGCGGTTATGCAAAGTTCAGAAAAAAAAATGTTCCAGAATAAAGAGCTCTTAAGAGGCTCTCCCAGAAAATTCAAGATATACATTTTATTTGTCATGTAAATATATTAAATTTAAGAGATTTCAAAGGGATAGAGCCAGTTTTGAATAAACCAGAACTTAGGACATTTTTTCACTGTGAAGATTGGATGGAGCGGGGGGTATTTTCTTGAAAATCTTAGAGTCGTATCAAGAACTTAAATATCCAGTTTGGTATTTAATGGATTTTTCGTTTTTGTGCTATGGTGCCCACACACACACATATATACTCTCGCACACACATGGAATATGTTTCTAAAAATACTTTTTTTTTTTAATTCAGGGGGTCCCAAAACATGTATTTCCGGTAAAACCTCGATAACGAATTTTGGGTGTAATATAATGCCTTCTCCGTGCACTATGTACGAGCCCTGTCTGCGTTCAATTGTTTCTTGCAATTGAGGCAAAAAGTATGGAATTTTAAGGACAGTATATAACTCTAATTTTTTAACGAAATATGTAATGTAGTTAATTCGCAAAGGTTATGTCGATTAAAATGAAGTGGGATAAAAATCTCACTAGTACATATAGAGGATACAAACAGTTAGTTGAGTGTTAAAACCTCAAATTTTATCTTTATTGTTATCATTTTATCACTTATAGAGTCACCCTTTCTATGGTTGCATCTGAGGGATTGGATCTCAAAAATAATTTGATCGTATTATTATAAACGTTTTATTTTTAAATCACTTGTTTTTAACATTAAACACACATTCACTCTAATATGCAATAATTCCAGATTGTGTGGAGGGTTGGAAGGATTTAATTGAAAAACATCCCCACCATAACCGGGAATTAAACCCGATACCTCTGATTAGAGAGTGAGAACTCTGACTTCTTCTTTGCCAATATATTTAACGAACTATATGCACTAAACTATATTAATACATTTAGTATTTCATTGTTTATTTTCATAAATTGCTTACATTATAGAGAGCAAACTGGAAATGCAAAACTCATACCACCACCACCACCACTGCCACTAAGGGTAATTTTCGGCAGCTCTCCTCACGTATTGCGTTATTTGGAGATATTATTCTCTCCCTATCTCCTTCCATCTGGGTCTTTTCTTTCTCATCCCTCTCTTTCCTCATTCTCTCTGTCACATTACCATTAAGTATCCCCCCTCTCTCAAGTTTTCTTTATGTAATTTAGAGGTAGTGCGTGTTTTTGAAAATGCGCTTATAAACTACAAATTTCTGGACGTTGATAAGAAATGAAACATAAGTAAAAGATTGAATAATACAGCTTGTGTAAAATATCGTGACACTCCATATGCGCAAAGGAGGTGAAATGAAAAGCAGTGAGAGTGGAGGGGAAGAAGGTGGAATTAGGACCCTCGCCTCTCTTATTATGCAGGTGGACTGGTCAGTGTTATTGCAAATATATGCTTCAAGAGTGTCATGACGTTTTAAACAATCTGTATGCAAATCTGTGCATGTTACTTAGTGCTTGTAATGCTATATGAGTTTTACTGTTTCTCTGTGTTAGCCGGCTTACGATCATGAATAACAGTAACCAAAAATATATATGTATAACTTCTTAAATATTAATTATATTGAAATGTTGTACTCAGCAAATTTTGGCAAACACCATGCTTATAAACGTTTACCGTATAATATTTTTTTCTAAAGAATGAATAATTAACTAGGATTGAGAAAGTTTTAATGTTGGCCCATTTTGGCTCATTCAGTCCTTACGCATTAACAGTAAAGAGATTTGTTAAAACCCTAAGATTTTTGGCAACCTCCCATTCATTTTTATGCTCTTGGGGCAAATAACATCGGTATGCCCATACTTGCTAGAAAAGTGTGTGTGAGTGTGTGTGTCATCTGACATGCAGTTTGAGTCATACATTCAAAATCAAAAATTAAGAGAAAATATTGAGCTTCATTACACGCACAGATTGTGCATATACTTCAAGAAGTTTCATGGGCCTTGGTGACCCACATAGTGGTTGTATGGGCCCAAATATTAGTTTTCTACTCACCCAGACGATGGATGCGATAGTCTTCTCGGTAGATTCATTAGTGTATAAAAGAATTCATGTCCACATAATTATCCATATCGATCACTAAACTCTAGGAAGAGAAGAAAAGCTATCATTAAATTGATGCTTGTAATATGTAAATAAATAAATACATTTTGAAATTCCATCAAATCTCTAAACCTCAGTGCCTAAAGGCTTGAATGTATACACTGAAAACTTCAAGTGTATTGTCTTAAAGATTTAAAATGCAATATCTCCATAAAAATACCACTTTTTGAATCGATTTAGCAACACTGGATTAAAAGATTCTGAAATATATCCAAGCGTATGAATATCAATACTAAGTGCTTAGTATGACGGGGGTAATTTGTGTCAACTGGTACGGTGTTAATTCATTTATATAATGCGTAAAATGTATTCCTAGGAGATAAGATATTGTGTAATTCGAAACAATGAACGTGACCACTCGCCGTCTCTGCTGATAAGAAAGAGGATTTATACAAAGTTCGATCGCAGCAGCTCCCCACTGACCGGTTTTATCTTGAAATAGCCACGCCGAGTTCTGCAGCACTTTTAAAGCACAGAGAGATATATGCACACGCCTATTATGGGGCAATTGGACGAACTGGTTGGTATACAATGATGCCAGTAAGCATTCCTGTCCACTTTAAAAATGTCCTAGTAAGAAAAGTAGCAGAAGTATAAATGAATTTTTCTCCCACACAAGCCGTGTGTAGGACAGAAGTTGGATAGATAAGAGTCGTACTGAAAAATGTAATGCAATAGCTGGGATTTAAAGCACGGTCTCTCGATTAGTACTAATAGTTGCTAAACGGTGAATTATTTACAACATTAGAAGTCACCATTGAGGGTATGTTATCTTAAAATAATTTCCTTGTGATGTACCGGGAACCATGCGAGTCAGTTGGGGAACTTAATATCATGTCGGCATATTGCTATGGTAGATCAGTGGTTACGACAAGAAGAAGATCAGAGGTTCAAATCCCGGCTAAGCATTGAATTTTTCAGTCTGACTCTACTTATCCAGAAGAAACATTAATTTTGAAAATGTAGACAGGAAAAATATTTGGAACTTTATGCGTCCAGATGTTTGTAATATTTTTTTTTTAAATTGTAGTCCTTTTCACTTTTTGAGGTAGCGGTTATAATATTATTCCATACGCATCTATTAAAACATTTTGTGTAATATCCGAAATTACGATGAAAATGGATTAATCTGAATTATGAACTTCATTAACGCATTATTATTTTTCACAACTTCACTCGTTTATTTCTTCTTCACTTTAAATTGATGTTCTATTTAATTCATATACATTTTACAAACACAACATGAAAAATGTTTTGAAGTGTGTAAAATTTTCAAAAGGAATCTTTTTTCTGTATACGAAATATCCATATTTCCTCTGCGCTAAGTTAGATGTTAGAATTTTTCAGGATGTAGGCGAATTCCCTAAGAATTCATATATATATATATATATGATGTACATATGGCGTAATATTCACATTATGTAGCGCCCTCTTGGTTCTCTTCTGAGAAAGGATGTAATTTGATACATTTGTACTTAAGCTTCTTCGTGTTCATTTTTCATCGAAAACTATTATTTGCAAGTATCAATATTTTAAGAAGGCGCTAATGCCATAAAATATCCTAAAATTTTAAATTCATTCTATGCCTGTGTGCCACATAGACTTCAATTAATAGCGCTATAAATCAATCGATATTACGGAAAATGTACTTCGAATAAATTAAGCTTCTTAAAACATAATTGGTGCCTGGAGATCCATTGTGCTGTTATTAAATGCCCCTTGGTGGGGCAAGAAGTGAGCACGTGGAGCCTAGCAGAAGGTCAAAGCCCAGCGTGGTGTAACAGCTTATGGGGGCTACTCAATTACACCTTTGGTGATATTTTTGTGTCTAAACATTGTTTTATAAACAATATTCGATGTTCCAATAGTAAGAATGCCAGAAAAGTAATACAAATGTTTGCGAAAAGCAGATAAGTAACACTTTTATTCAGTTTGCATGTTTTCTTGGCAATATCGCAACGCATCTGTTCCGTAAGATTTCTGTGTCGGACAGTAATCCTTTAGCACTCATTCTCGTACCTTATACTTTCGCTTCGTGCCAAGCAGATGGCGATGAGGTGCCATAGTGTGCTGTCTTCACCATCCGTAGTCAGCCGGCGGCTTACGCCGGCAGGCATGGAGGCCTCAAGTCTGTCTCCACCATCAGATGGACGATTCAGCCTGCACTCGAGGCCACACACTACTTTGTTTCGCGACAAGCAGATGTTATTAGGGTGCCATTCAGTAAAGCTGCTTTAACTATACGTGGTCAGATGGCAGCGCAGTCGCTATTAGCGTCTATTTTCATTTTACTACTGATTTAGACTGAATGTAAAACTTTGGGCCATAGTATTAATATCCAATCTGGTACATCCCCGAGGAAAACCACTAAAAACATCCAGCCATGTTGCTCGACCATGGGACTTGAACCCGGGACCTCCTAAATTTGGGACAAAGGCGTTATCTCATTCGGTCCTTACAGATTGTTAACAGTAAACAGAGTTGTTAAAACACTAAGACTTTTGCCAACCTCCCATTCATTTTTATGCACTCGCGTTCATTTCTGAACTTAATGTACAAAAGAAAAATTACTTTTAAAAATTATTATTTGGTTTGAAACTTAAATAAACGTTGTAGAACTCGACACCTTATTTTCAGGCATTAAAATTTGTGTCAATGACTAAAGACCCAGCCTCGTGTAGCTTATTACTTATCGTATACTAAAATGTCTTCGAATTAAGAGCCTTTTTCAAAGTAGATATCTCTCAGCACTAAATTCTGGGAATTATGACTTGATAGAGACTTGCACAGAAGCAAGTAAATATACCTACAAGAGAAGCCTGTATAAAGTATATACTTTTTTAAAGAAACTGTTTTTATGTTGTTTTAACTTTGAGTTCTGTATTTTCTTAATTATGAGCTTTGTTTAATTGATCATTCCAATACAATATGTGGAAGTTTTAAAACGGGGAAACAAAGTACTTATAGCATTTAGATTAATATTTTATATTATTAAATAATTTAATATTTGAAGATTTAATAATGACAGTTAATATTATATAATATTTTAACATTAATTTATATTTATATTGAAAGGCGTAGCTTTCGGCTTCCTCCATTTGGGAAGTTGGCAAAAGGACAAAGTAAACGAACAAATGAACAAAATAAAACATTATGAATAATGTGTAACATAAAAATTCAAGTATGAAAGTGAAAAATGAATAATCCTCAAAAAATGGAATTAATAAAACAGTAGTTGTATAAAAGATTTATAGGTTAAAATTATTTATAAATAATTATTAGTGCATTGAATATAAATGGTTTTTCAAAATACTTAGGAACCTTTAAAGCTGCAATAGCAATGTTGTATATAAAATGAACATTTAAGCCGAATGCCTACAAAAATTAACAACAAAAAAAATGAAGGAATAATAACTCTAGCACCGATCGTTAAACGTATTAAATTGTCAAAATACATACATGGAGTGGGCGGAACCTTTATGGTCTCGAATAATTTAATTATACATATGATTTAGAAAATACTTTGATATTTATAGAAAACAAGGATGGAGAATCCTTAGAAAACACATTTGCTTTAAAATAAATGGAAGTATGATTATATTATGCAGGATCTTCTGAAGAAAAGCATTTGAAAAAGAGTCAATATGCATAATAGAACACTAAATGTCGTTCTCCGTGGTCTAGCGTCTGATTTCCGAAGTCGCGGGTTCAAACTCGGTGAGGCGATGGACTAAAAATCCTTAGCATGGCTTCGTCTGTATTGTAAATAAAAGTCGGTGGTTCCGTGTCGCAGATTTATGCTGGTAAGGGTCTCTAGGCAAAATTTCCGGTCTTTCGCGTCTAGTAAAAAATGGGACGATAAGAACAATAGTATTTAAGAGCTCCATATTTAAAAACTTAATTTCAATTAAACACTCAATCATCTTCTTTTGTGAGGCGTTTTGAAAGACACAAACGAGAAAGAACTCATTCAATCTCTGCTTCAAATATTGAACCCTTTTTATTTTCTGTACAAGTACTATTACATAGCACATAGAAAAGGTATTGTATTACACATAAAAATTCAGTAGCATGATTTCAACGAAAATACATGTTTTAGGACCACCTGAATCTAAAAAAACATTTTTAAAAAACATCTGTGTGTGTCTGCCTTTGTACAGAATAGCCCAACAACGAAAAGTCGGTCAAATACCAAACTTGATATTTAAGTTATCTTCCAAAGATGCAATATGAAGGTTTTCAAGAAAATCCTACATCCATAACTACCCTTGACATGGAGCATTTTTCGAAAATTGTGATATACTCAAAAAATGGTTCTAACGATTTACATGTCAAATAAAATGTATATTGAATTTTCTGGGATTAATCTCTTAAAAACCTCTTTATTTTGGATGATTTTTTTTTAATTTTACCTAACTAGTAAACCGTAATAAATAGACAAAAACTTGCAGCACAAAAATATAGCGCTCCTTAAAACACACAATTTATGTCACATACATGTTTTTCGTGGAGTTGACAGTTTTCTAGATATGCCTTCTTATTGATTTCAGTTTTAAAATACTTAAAACACTTCTCATGCAAGAACTTGTCAACTCCTGGCCACATAAAGAAACGAATTTCAATCTCATAGCAACCACATTTTAAAGCATGTGAATATCGGTTTAGCCTAGTGTATTCCCTCCTACTTATAAGGAACTAAGTAACAAGACATTTTCTGAAACGTGAAGACAGCTTTCTTCTCATTTCTCGTCTGTTTACTTTAGTTTGGAATTTTAACTGTTTCACATAGCGACCGGCTTTTAAAGGACTCGATTATCGCTTTAGCCTGTGTATTTTCTCATTTTGCTTCAACCTACAAGGAAGCTATTAATAAAACTAATTCTGCTAGTGTTTATCTCGATTAGCTTGAAGTGCTTAGAAGAATAAGCTTATTACTAATTATTTATTACAGAGATGTAGAGAAAGCCATATAAATGGAACACAGCACCTGTAAATATTTTAAGTGGTCTTGTTAATAGCAAATTAGTTGCTAAACATAGCCTCGGGTGTTCAGGCTTTCTACTGAATAACTATATTCAGTTTCCTTGACTGCTCGCTGACTTCTCACCCGGAGGTCCCGGGTTTGATTCTCGGTTGGGATGGGGAATTCTCAGAGTCTAGAATTATGCATGTGAGAGTGAATATGTGTGCGTGTTTGAGGAAAAATAAAACGATTTAAAGCACCTACAGACAACGAGTGATTTCTGATGCAAAGCCCCCAATATGACCTTGGAATATATATATAAATTTTCCGTAGCTCAGTCGGTAGAGTACCTGCCTGCAACGCGAGGGTTTCCATGTTCCATTCCCGGTTGGGTGGTGGAAGTTTTTCTCTAGCCAAAATTATTCCCTGTCCTCTCCAGAGTCCGGAAGCATACATTTGTGTGTGTGTTTGTGTGTGTGTGTGTGTGGGGGGGGGGGGGGGGTTAGGGTGGTCAAAGGAATAAAATGTAATGAAAAAATATAAACTCAATGGCAACTATATCATAGCCATATTTTCCAAAAGGAAATGCTACTGATAAGTCCATGCAGTTAAAGCCGGGGTAGAAGTAAATAAAAAAAAAAAACTAATATATTCCATGTTGCTAGAAATGTAACATCTTGAAGATATGAAAGTATCTTAGGAGTGTGGTAAAAAGTGAGAGTTCGGAAGAACAACTAAGAGTACTGTTTTTTTGATGTGGTATAAACGGACATTTCAAAGACAAAAGCGTTAACAATGCATCATCAACGATAAAGATTACCCTCTGAAAGTCGCGAGCTAGGATGCGCTCGACCAATGGAGTGATATTTTATTCATGGAGTGCAGTGAAGCCGTAACAGCTTCAGGTTGAATGGACCACAACTTCGCATCTGGCTTACTAGAGATTTCATCACAGCTCGCTCCTTTTCTGTGCTCTTTTTATTGTTCTCCTGTCTGCCTCCTTTGGTTATTCTTCTTGTTTCTCTTCCCTTAACAGCATTTCTCCTTTTTCTTTTTTTTTTCTTTTCTTTTATTGCCAGGCTTCGCTGAATGGTTAGCTAAGTGCTTGTTGTGGGTTTCTTTGTGGTATATGAAAATACTCTAGAAATCTATTCTTCAGTGTTCAACTCTCATCACAATATTCTGTTCTTAAAGTGGAACTCTAGAATTTAAAGGTGTTTTAAATAGTGCACTGAGATATACTAGAATGTATACTGACGTACATAAAATATGGTCTATAGTGGTAATGGTGTTACTGATAAAATCTTTCACCATCCTCTGCAGACTTTTTTTTCCAGCATAATTCTAGCCACTGAATTGACAAAATGACCAACCTGCCGAAGGTTAAACCTAAACCTTGCATTTTCATGCTACACTGCAGTTTTCTTGAGGGGCACAAGAGTGAAATTTGGACTACAATCTATCGAAAAAAAGAAAATCCGTTTTTGCTTTCTCTTCACATATACGTATGAAGAAGGTACTTTATTCTATCCAAAATATTAATACCGAGATTTCACCGGAAATAGATGTTCTGAGCCTCCTAAATAAAAGTATCAGTTTTATAAAAAGTTCGTGTGTGTGTGTGTGTGTGTGTGTGTGTGTGTGTTTCTGTGGACAGAAAAACTCTAAAAATCTGCTACGTTCCATTCACATGACTTTCTCTACATCTCTGCAAGAAATGATTGTTAAAAGCTTATTCTTCCTTGCAAAAATAGTCTTATTACCTGTTCATCGTAAGTAGAAGGGGGGGAAAAAATCTGTGTCCACTCACATGATATCCTCTAGTTTTTATTCAAAATATTATTCTTTTATCTACATCGTGATAATCAACATAAACATTAGAAGAATTAGTCCTATTACAAGCTTCCTTGTAGGTAGAAGGAAAGTAAGAAATCATGCAGGCTAAAGCGATAGTCGAGTTCTCTAAAAGCCGGTCGCTATGTGAAACAATTGAAATTCCAATCTATTTTCTTGCCAAGAGTAAACAAACGAGAAACGAGAAGAAAGATGTCTTACTACTCGTATTTGAGAAAAGTTCAAGTGGCTAAACATGAAACCAATAATCCGGAATACCTGGAACACGGTTAAAAAATGTATGTGACATAAATTGTGTGTTTTAATGAAACGTACATTTTTTGTACATGTTTGTGTATATCTCTTACGGTTGGCCAGTTATACAAAAGTCTCCGGAATGAAGAGATCTTCACAGGCTATTCCCAGAAAATTCAAGATATACCTAAACTTCGTTTCTCATAAAAATATCTTGAACATAAGGTATTTTAATCAAAATCGTTAGACCCATTTTTGAGAAAATCAATTTTCAAAAAATTGTCCATGTAAAGGGTGGTTGGTGGAGGATTTTCTAGAAATCTTCGTGTTCATCTTTGGAAGATAGCTTAAATATCAAGTTTGGTATTTAACCGACTTTTCGTTTTTAGGCTATGCTGCACACACACACACACCCACACAGACACATACACACACATACTTCTTTTTCGAAAAATGCCTTTTTTTGGACTCAGCGGACTCGGTATGGAATTTTTGGGTGCAATAAAATACCTTCTCTATGCACTATGTACATAGTACGTGTAGAGAAAGTGAAAATGGAAAGCCACTTAAATACCAAACTTGATATTTAAATTTAATAATTTCCAAGGTTGTGACGCGAAGATTTTTGAGACAATCTCCCACCCTAAACTACCCCTTACATGGAAAATTTTTGAAAAGTACAACATTTCGAAAAGTTTTCCCTATAGAGGGAGGTTTGGAGTAGGGGGATTTTATTGAAAATCTTTGTGACTCATCCTTGGCAGTTGCAATATCATATTTAGTATTTGACCGAAGTTTACTTTCTGATTTATCCTGTTCACACACCAAAAACAGACAAACACATACACACAGATCTTTTTTTCTAAAAATTACTTTTAATTTCGCAACTTAGTACATAGTGAAGGTATTGCATTTCACAAAAAAACTTCGATACCAATTTCATGGAAATACTCATTTTAGGGTCTTCTATGTCAAAAAAGTATTAAAACACACAGTTAAACACAGTTTGTCATACACTTTTTTTTTTGGAGTTAACCATTTTCGATATACTTCTTTTTATTGGTTTCAATTTTAAATTTCTTATCTTTTCCCACAGAGGAATTTATCAGCTTTAGCTATTCAAAGAGAACCAAATTTCAATTACATAGCAACCACTATTAAAAGATTTTATTGTCATTTTAACCCAATTATTTCCTTATTTCCCTTTTAGTTATAACGAACTAAACAATAATGCTAATATTTATCTCGATTAGTATTAAGTAGATAGAACAATGTTTTTTAAGAATAGTTAAGAGAGATAGGGAAAGTAATGAGAATGGAATACATCAGACTCTAAATACAGGAGACTCTAAAAGTGTATATCCAGTGAAATCTAGGTATAATAACATTTTTGGTTGGAATGCATTGCCTTCTTTTCCTCTGTACTCTCTAATATGTACGGCGTGGATAAAGTAACACGTGTTACTTTATTTCGTTTCGAATTTCTTTAAAAAGTATTTGTAATATGAAAGATTGTTCATCTGTATCTGTTTTTTTTTTCCGCCCTAAGAAATCTCATTCCATCGATGCAGATGAAATAAAGAAAAAGAAGAAAAAGTTTGTAGTTCACTGATAGAAGGAATACTCCCCGCAGGGGAATCTCGTGTTTCGAGTTAATATGGATCGATCAATAGGTCCGTCTGCCTCGCTCGCTCTCTCTCTCTCACTCACTCTCTCTCTCTCTCTCTCTCTCTCTCTCTCTCTAATGCTGGCTTTATTCAAGGAATTTACTTAAGTTTTTCCTCTCATCTCAGTCCTGGAATAGTTAGAAATCATAACATTTCTTATGCCTCGGTACTGTTGGAAAAGTTAAGAAACGGATTACGTTTCTTCTGAAGAAAATAATTTGTCCCCTAATGCACATAAATGGAATGATTTTAGGCTGCACACATCATAAAATCATTAGAGAACTTGTCCTGTAATTATTTCAAATCATACATTGGATTATATTAATTTCTTTGTTGCTATTATTTTATAGTCAATTGTGTGAGGGATGAGAGGTCTAATTTTCTTCTTCCTTTATCTCGTAGTATGAGTAAAGGCTATTTAGATTTTATTTTCTCTACACGTACTATGTAGATAGTGTATAGAGAAGATATTGTATTCACCTAAAAATCGATGTGTAAATTTCGCCGGAAATATGTGTTTTGAAGTCCCCTGAGCCCAAAAAGGAGCATTTTTAGAAAAAAGTTTCGGGTGTGTGTCTTGTGGACAGCATAGCTAAAAAACTAAAATACCTTTGAATACCAAACTTGGTATTTAAGTTTAGTATGTTTCAAGGACGCGATACCAAGATTTTTAAGGAAATCCCCCGCGCTCTAACTACCCTTTACATGGAAAAAAATTCGAGAATTTTGATTTTCTCCAACATGGCTCTAACGATTTTGATTAAAATATCATATGTTAAAGATACTTACATGACAAATTAAATGTGTATCCTGAATTTTTTGGGAACAGTCTCTGAAGACCTCCTTATTGTAGAATTTTTCTGAACTTTGCATAGCTCGTAAACCGTAAGAAATAGACAAAAACTTATTATACAAAAAATTTGGATCTCGTTAAATACACAATTTACGTCATATTCTTCGTTTTATACGTTACAAAGATGATTATTGAGAGCTTTTAGTATTTTAGTGGACTTTTTTATAATTACGTATTACAGTAACCTTAAACAATAAAATTAAGACTAGTTATAGCAATTTTATATTGTAAAATATTAATATTTTTGCAATAAAACTGTTTTAATAAAAGAGACAAATCCATGCAACTTCAGTCAAATGTAGCCCTATCAGCATCCAAGTGTGCCATCACACCGGTTATTTTACTTGGGCTCTCCCCTTCCTTTATCATAGGCACAGTTAACAGCAGTCGCTGGGACTCGGAACTTGCTACATTTGGCTTTGAATGAAATGGCCAGTCCATTTCGTATCGCACTAACGATCACGGCTTTAGGTGAAAGGCATATAAATGCAGCTTTGCGAATTAGAGGAAGAACGGCATATGTAGCAAAATAAGTCGTGCAACAGAGGGTTAAATGTTTTCACATGACAACCAGATTTTAAAAGATTTGAGTATAGCTTTAGTCTACAGTACTCCCTTATCTCCCTTCTACTTACTGAAACTAGTATTAAGACCATTTCGGCTAATGTTTATCTCAATTAGCATGAGGTCGATAGAAGAAAAATCTCATATGAGAAGTTTGTTTGTACAACAGGTAGACAAAATCATGTGAACGGAACAGATTTTTAACCATTGTGTTATATAAAATGGAACGTGTATATATATATATATATATATATATATATATATATATATATATATTACATTATTGTTTTCGCTGATTTGTTTCCTGATTTCCCGACGTATCACTTACCCAACACAATCTCTTAGCTGGTGAACTAACGAAGTTAAATTTTTCAACTTCACTTGATTTAACGTTCTGACAGCTTGCGTGGCGAGAGTTCCGCGTGTGGCATATGAGTTTGTTGTCATGCCTAGGGATAGCATCTTTGGTACTTTAGAGGGACAGAAGTTAGTGTACCATGGTACATAATTGTGATGTGTTGACAATACAGTGTATACGTAGTGGAATAATGGGGCAGTGGTTGCGTGGTAGACTGAAATGTTTTCACTAGCAGTGGAAGGCGATTGAGGTTGGGTGGGCGGTAAACATAAATACCACTGATTTATGGGACTTAACTTTCTAATATTTACAACACACATTCAATTTCTCTTATCCGTTTCATTTTCTCTAAGATACATAGATGTCATTGCACAACAACATTCATTCAAAAGCGAATCGTCTCCGATTGGCTTTATATTGTGAAAAACTTCGCTCCACATTACAAGACGTGATTGGAGCAAAACGGAAATAGGAAACATCATCGACTATTGGGTTCTCCGTCAACAACTATTTCCGTAGCAACACCTCAGAGCATATTTCACGCATTATTGAAAATACGACAGTTTTTTTTCCAAACATTGTTTTCCTTGCTTTTTAACACGGTCTCTGAGGATACGCATGTGCGAAAATTGGTAAAAAAGTGCAAAAAGTGAGAAAAAAATTGCCTAATTAATGTAATGCTTCTACTTGAGCTTCCTATTGATTTTATTGCCATGCGTCGCTTTAAACCGTATCACGTGACGATTTAAGTGGATGAATGTAAGTAGGCGTAGTCCTTTAGGTCACCTATTTTGGTGACTTTTTTACGCTTCTTTCCGTTTGCTGCATTTGAATTTCGCAGACTTTTTGGTGCGGGTGATGTACAAATTTTCAAAGATGAGTGCATTAATCATGTGACTAAAACATTGGTAACAGGGATTCAAAATTTGATTAAGGATTTCAGTTTCAAAGGCACTACACTAGAGGGCAAAAAGGCAGAAAGCAATAGTCCAATTAACACATTTGGAAATAAGGAAACGTTATTCAAGACAATAGTCCAATATACATCTTATGAATATGCAATATTTCCTATATTATACCACTATTCATCAATTGATGAGAAACACCAACATAATAAATGTCCAAAGGGCAAAACATCTTGGTGTTTTTATAATAGTGGAAGTACTAAAGGGGATCCGGTACATATCCATAACGACACTACAATGAAAACCACACTCTCACCATTAGTTATTGGCAAAATCTTACCAGTATATCGAAGACTACCTATTGATTAACATTCAAAAAGGGTTCATCAGTAAACGAGTCGCTTCATCGTAAAATATGGTTCAAATGCTACAAATAAATTTGTTTTCAAAAAGATAATTAGAAATTTCTGTAACACCAGCTGTATCAAAATTTAAAATGGGTTGCAGAGCTAGTTAGGAATTAAAAAAAAACATTTAATTGAAGAAAAAAATTAGTCCAGCGGCATATAAAATTAGTGTGGAAAGGGATAAACATCGCTTGTGTCATAGTGAGCAGGTATGCAAAAACCAGCATACAAGAGAAGCCGTAGGAAACTCCGCTTGTCGGAATTAACTTCAGAGGAAGAGCAAAAAGACGAAGTAAGGGTCAACATACGAGTATGCAGCAGATGTTTTCTATAGATTGCATGGGTCAGCAACAGTATTACATTGATGTTAAACTTTAAAACATATTTTATGGCGTTTTCATATTTCAATGTTTTTAAAACTTTAAATTGTTCTACACGATGCAGTTTTCAAAATAGAAGCTTGACATTTTTTTGCGTGCATAATATGATCATCTATAACCATAAAAACTTAACTTGACTTTTCTGGAAGTATAGTAATAACTGGCATCTTGGACTGCTTTTAAAATATTTCCTGATGAAGCGTGAAAATCACCTTCTTTGTTTATTTTTACTTTAGATTCACGCATGAAACTAGCATCCCAAATTGTAGAATATAAAAACGTTTGTTGATTTATTGCGTTTATTTCCCCAAAGCTCAGATTACTCTTTCTCTAACCACATAATTTCCACATTTTAATAAATAAATTTCATTAAATATAATAAATATTCAACATATACTAAAATACTCTGTGCATAGATTAGAATATTGTAGACAGCTCATTACTAAACCTCTGCATTTGTAACTAGTTCTGTAAATAACTATTAGAGAATACCTTAGAATAATCAGTATCTATTTAAAACGCAAAATATGCTATATGATTACATTTTAAATTAACTTTTAAAATGCAAAATTTGTCTTATCTATTGAAAGTTGAAATAAAAATACGAATTTAAATATTGCAATAAGCTTGAATAAGGATGCAGTATTATTCTTTCCCTGAAAATTTCCAAATTGTATTAAAAGAGCTGGCTTGTGGCACGTTTTAAAACCGTAGAAATATAAGAAAAATGCCAACAAGGAAAAAGCTTTGGTCTATTAGATGCACTGTAGTACTGCACACAAAAATTTAAATCCTCGTTTGACGGTGTTTATAAAGTATTAAAATAAAATGAAATGTGCAGTTATTCTGAACATCACCAAATATTTACTGATTTAAGGGATACCATATATTTTGATATTGTGAAGTGAAGAGAATTTTAATATACAGAATAATATTTCAAAATTATTTCATTAATTCAGAAGTCAAACTACAGTTTTCATTTGAATAGTTATTCGCTGTTAGGCAAATTTTATCTTTTTATTATTCTCCTCTTCCGCAAGGCTGACAAACGATTACCGGGCACGTAGTGTAAAGGCAATACGCATAGCAGAATTCAGAAGTAACGTTAATTCAAGTACATATTATAGTGTCCTTGTCTCCGTGGTAATTTGTTAAGAACTATTTAGATTTTTATTTCCCTAATTACAAACAAAAGACTGGTGTTCCTTTATTAACTCTATTTGAATGTCGTAGTTTTTTTTTTGTTTAATCTGCTAAACAATAAATCTGAACATTAAATAATACATCATCAATGAGGAGCCGAAAAATATAATCAATTACATTAATAAGTCAGTTAATATGGTTTATAGCATTACAATTTGGAAAATACACAACATTTTAAATAATATAACTATTTCAACATTTTTCAAATAAAGGGAGCCCTTGCTATGCTATAGAAATTAATACCTAATTTAATTTTGAAGAAAACCATTTTATAGCTCGGTAATTCAAATTCTGTTTATTAAAATATCACTAACTATTTATACTTAAATGATGCATTTGAAGGATCATAAAATGTAAATAGATAAAGTATATATGTATAAAATGTAAGAAACGTTTGTCATTTACAGGATGAAATAGTAAAATACTCGTATATATTTAAAAATCTGCCTGTTTAACAAACATGTTATGTTGCAAGCAAAGGCCGATTTCCTAGATAGTGTCTGGTGTTGTTCTCACCTTATGCTTCTTTGATGATTGACTTGATATAGATTTCAGGAAAGAAAAGCTAACCAATAAATAAATACCAAAGGAGTAAGAGTAAACAGAGAATATTTGCTGAGATTGGGTGGAAATAAGGTCCAATTATGAGTCCCAGCGGTGCCACTTATAAGTGAAACAGCTCTTCAGTTCGTACTTGTAAACTGCTTTACGCTTACTTGAATAATTAGGAAGGCAGAGATAGGAAAAATTTGACCTGAAAAAAAGGCAGAGGTTGTTTAAAACTGCAATAAAAACTAACTGCAGCTCTCGTATATTGCAAAATTGTTTCCAAACTGTGTGCATTAGTTTATTACATTCATTAGCCCAGCGTGGTTACAGATATCAGGTCATCCTTTATGACACTAAAAGTGTGAGACGTACTTTGCTTTCTGTTACCTCCTCCTTTACTAGCTTTTTGAGTAATAAATAAGTGTGTGTCCTTAATATAGATATTTCTCTATTACCAGATATAATTTAAATGTCTTATATTCATGAAATGATATTAGAATGTAATTCTGATGGTATATTATTATATACTGAGACTTAAAAAAGAATTTTTTATTTATAACTTTGAAGGATATTGAAAGCATAATTTATTTTGAAAGTTCTTATCGAAAGAGAAGATTGTGGAGGAAATGAGATGGCGTTTTATTTATGCACGCAATTTAACTGCTGTGGCTTTCAGCGTCCCATTCTATATTGGGCGTGAAAGACCGCTTAATTTTCCTCAGAGGGCTCTCTATCAGGCTTGATCGTGCATAACTTAGAAACTAAAAGACCGTTAAATACTAAACTTGGTATTTAAGTTAATATTTTCCAAGGATGCGACACGAAGATATTCAAAAATTCCCCCACCCTAACTACTTATTAAATAGAAATATATTTGATAATTTTGTTTTTTTTCAAAAATGACTCAAACGGTTTTGATTAAAGTACAATACCATATAGGTAGGTATATGATTAGTCTAATATATACGGTAACTCTCCGGTGATTCCGCTCCCATAACGTTATCCCATTCATTACACTATTTGTATAGTTCCTGGACGTTGCATATTAATACTGCATGCTTTTACATCGTTTAAGGCTTCCAAATCCCGCTATTAGTGCATTTTAGGGTAAAAAAGAATACACATATTGTAAATAAATAGCGAAACTGTAAATGTTTTAAAATTACGATGAGAAAATGGTTTGTATTCAGTGGTCATGGGCTGGAGCACTTTATCTAGAAAACTTCCTATGGTACGCATTATTGGGTGTATAACAGAACCTTTTCTTTAAGGGAATGTAAACGTTCAAAAGGCTTGCTGCCAACGTATCATCCACCTTTAGTCTTTCTTTGAATCATGTGCAGTATATAGCGAGTTGTGCAATAGTGCAAAATGACAAATTCTAAATCTAATAAGTAGTTGGGCGAGTGCGATTTTTGTCGTAAGAAATGATGTTTTGTTGTTCATTGTATACTCTAAAAATCCTTAACATGGCTTCCTTCGGAAGGGAAGTAAAGCCGTTGGTCTCGTGTTGTAGATTTACGGCACGCAAAAGAACCTCAAGCCTGATAGAGAGGCCTCTGAGCAAAATTAAGCGATCTTTTAAGCCCAGTCGCTGAGAACCTCAACAGTTATAGAACGTCCATAAATAAAACGCCATTTCATTTGGCCTTAGTCTTCATGGCTGAGAAATCTTTTCCATCCAAAAAGTAATTACGGTGTCCAAAGTGAAACACCGGTTTTTCTGACTACGTTTACCAACATTTGCTTTCAACTCCTCCATAACATTGATGAACTTCCCTTCGGTCTTTTTCGTACACACTAGTTCATCCTTGATTACTCGTAAATTATTCGCCATTTTGACACTAAAGACTAGTTCATTGCATTATCAGTAATTTTCCTATAAAATTCGAATGGTCGAACATTCTGTGCATTTAAAAAAGAAACAAAAACGAAAAAGTTCTTAAGCGGTAGAAAAGTATAACATTGGCATTGAAAAACTTGTACCACGTGACAATAAACATCTTGACAGAATGAAGATAACGCTGACAAATACAGTAAGCTACTGTAACTTTGTAAGTAAAGTTTTGTGTTGATAACTTTCGTTATTATTTAGATATGCCAAATTGTCTGCCATTTTCTGGATTCGTACTATATGGTGAGTCTCAAAACGTGTTTTGGAACATTAGCTTGTTTAAAAGAGGTAAACTGTTTTGGTTTGTCTTTTCCAATAATTTTAGCAATATGCTCTCGATGCCATGTTTCGTTCTTTTATTTGCCTCCATCACTTGCAAACAATATTCTATATGAAGGCCTGTGTATTATTCGACATGCTTTTCAACAGTAGGTCCTCGCCCCAGCTTCCGTTGTATGCCTGTGTGGTCGTACGTAAAAGTATTTCTGCCAAGTACTTATCATGATTAAAACGAAGTGCATGAAAAAAAATTATCCTTTGTATGACCAATGTGTGGAATTTGTGAAAAAGTAAATAACTAGTGGAGACAGATTTTTAGAGGAAAAAATGTTTCGAGGTGTAGCGGCAACAAAACTTTAATAAAATTTTCAGTTAACTAAAGTAAACAATGGTACTATGAATTACAAAATAATATAATTCGTTAAACTTTATAGTATTCATTTCTCAGATAGTTCTTTTAAATGTTTAATTATGTTAATTTAGAAATGGGTAGGTGTAAAAAGCGTCATTGAGTATCTGTTATCTGAAAATTGATCTCCGGAATTAATACATTAATGCCACTGCAAAAAATAACCAGTTTCTTTTTTGGTTGAAGTATTCAGGCTGCTAATCGATTCTGAATCTTACCAACTCACATTCGTCCTCCTCAGATACAAACTTGTGCTAATGATTGCTCTGGGCTTTTGAAAGGGCGTTGGTGTGTTTCTGTGCCAGATTATGAGCAGATTATGTCTAAATGTGATGCCTTACATTCACATGGCTTTTTCTCCTTATTCCGTAACAAACTATTTTTACAAAAGCATTGTTTTCTCCCTACTTTATGCTAACTATAATAAACATTGGCAGTAATGGGCTTATTACTTAATTCCACATAAATGTAAGGGGACTAAGAGGATACACTACACTAAATCGATAGTCAGTTTTTTTTTTTCAAAACTGGTCGCTATGCGATACAATTGAAATGTGAATTCTCTTGGCATGCCTGGGAGAAAATAGAAGAGGAATAACAAATACCCGTTTGAAAAACTGTTAATTATTATAAAATTGAAGGAAATAACGAGGAATATCTCGGAAATGGTTAGCTGCACAAAACAGAATGTATACAGCATATATTGTGTGTTTTATCATCTCCATTTTTAGCTTAGTAAGTTTTTGTGAATTTCTAAAAATGTACCAATTATGCAAAAGTCGTCCAATTTGAAAAGATTTTCAGATATTATTTCCAGAAAATTCAAGATATACATTTTATTTGCCTTGTAGATATCATTAATGAGGGTATTTTAATGAAAATCGTTAAAATCCGTTTTAGAGAAAATCAAAATTTTCGAAAAATGTGCCATGTAAAAGGTAGTTAGGGCGGTGTTTTTCCTTAAAATCTTCCTGTTACATCCTTGGAAGATTTTGAACTTAAATACTAAGTTTGGTATTTAACCGTTTTCTGTTTTTGGTTTATGAAAAGAAAGCAATGGTCTCTTAAACTATATTATAGTAACATAGCAATTATTTCTGTGAAAGTAAGTTACCAATATTAGTTTTGAACGTTTAGAGAGACTACTATTAAACTTAATTGCAACACAGACACACACGATCTTTTCTTTAAAATGTTTTTTTTTATTCAGGGGTCCTCAAAATATGTATTTCCAGTGCAATATGGATACAAAATTGTTGGTGAAATTTAATGTCTTCTCTGAATACTGTGTACATTGCACATGTGTGCTAGAAAAAGTAAAAGTAAAAGTAGTGCCTCATTATCCGGCCGGGAGGGATTCGGGGTGCTAACCACGTCCTGAGCCAGGTGTGCCGAGTGGTTACCCCACTCAATCCTAAGCGGCCGCAAGAGGGATTTGTGGTTGACAAAGCGGCGCAATAGCGGGTTTATTCCGGCCACTGCGGTTTTCTGTGCATTCCACCGGTGCTCCATCTTGTTTCCATAAAACATCAGTGTCATCGCCTGCGATACCGTAGTAGTAAAAGCGGGCATTAAACATTATCATAAAAGCTGATGTGTTACACTCGCATGACTTTCTCTTGCTGCTCTACAAACAAGCTTCTTATAAAAGATTCTTCTTCTTTCTGCACAATGTTATTCGAGATATACATTAGCAGTATGTTCTTATTACTTAGTTCCTTAAAAGTAGAAGGGAATTAAGGGAATACGCTATGCTAAAGTGATAGTAAAATGTTTTAAAAACTGTCGTTATGCGATTGTCATTTCAAATCACTTCTTTGCTTGGCCAGGAGTAGAGCAAAAATCCTGTCTGACAAAAGTATAAGTACTTCACTACTGAAACTGTTAACAAGCAATATCTCGAAAACAATAAAATCCACGAAGAAAAACGTATGACATAAATTGTGTATTTTAACGAGATCTACATTTCTTGTGTAGAAAGTTTTATCTATCTCTTACGATTTAGCAGTTAAGCAAAATTCAACAAAATTCATCCAGAATAAACAGGTCTTCAGAAGCTATTCCCAGAAAACTCAAGATACACATTATATTTGTGATGGAAATGGTTTTAATGTGGTATTTTAGTCAAGATCGTAAGTCATTTTTAAGGCAAACAAGATTTCGAACATTTTCCATGTGGGGTGGGGTTATTTTCTTGAAAATCTTCGTGTCGTATCCTTGGAAGATACCAAAGTTAGAGACAACGTTTTGTATTTAACCATCTTTTCGTTTTTGAGCCATACTGTCCACACAACACACGGTTCTTTTTCTGAAAATGCTTTTTCTAGATTCTGAGGATCCTAAAACGTGTAATTCCGGTGAAATCTCGGTATCGAATTCTGGGTGGAATACAAGACCTTCTCCATCCACTATGTACATTCTGCATACGGGGCTAGAGAAAGTAAAAAACCAGTACTAACGCCTGCAATGCACGGATATGGGAAACGCAGCGGTCGAGCGGCAAACCTCAGCCAGCCTTTCGGCTGCTGTGCCACGGAGTTTAGTTTAAGCTAGAGAAAGTAAAAAGATCTCGGTGTAAAAGGTTTTAGTTGTTTTGTCTAGCATTACAAGGCAGGGCGAAACAGCAGAATTGTATTATTCAATTGCCCTCTTTGTGACACCAGTTAATTTAGTGTTCACTCCCTTTAAGGCAATTACCTACTACCACACACCCGTACGCTCCTAATTGGGGAACCGTTCACATTAGTATCTAAATAAGTAAAATGTCAACTGCTGCAATTAACTTCATTATGAGCGAGCAAAGGTCGCAATGCGGAGACCGTTCCATCATCAGTCTGAAGTGAATCTCACAGCAACCAGATCTGGATGCTGTTCTCGTAGCACAGGGATAACTAATGGACAACAAGACGGACTTCAAACGAACCGTCGGGCCGACTGGTCTTGCTTGTTAGACAGGGCCCAAGGCGTACCGACCGCCTCTTTAATCATATCATTGTGTCTGCCGTTCGAAATTGTTCCTTCGACGTAATTAGGTAGTAAACGGGGACTGCATTTTCATGAAGCTAGGAGTGTCTGCTTACTGAGCAAGATGACCCAAAAGATAGTGAGTATACTGGCATTTGGGAGATCGTGGATTTAAATCTATTTCTGTTATTTCCTTTATTTACTACAAATATACCAGGTTTAATATTAATGTGATCTATCTGAGAAATGTGATCAAAAATCGTGAAAAGTTAAAAAAAATGTCTTTCATAAGATGACAATATGAATGTTAAATGTTAAAAGAAACAACCTGTGAAATTTTCTAACTCGATGTTTCTAAAGAAATTACGTTTATTTTTAGCACATACCTCAGCTCCTTGCGCCTCAGTTTTGAAAATGCTGTAACAAAACTGCATATTTATAATTCAGGAATATTACTTTTAAAAACAATATCGAATGCGTTTAAAATGAATTAAATATTACTGCAAGAAGAGGTATGATAAAATATATGTTCATAGTTTTCATTTTTTTTGATTAATTTTATTAATACCAATACATAAATAATTTTACTTAGAAGCTTAATTCCATAATTGTTATTTATTTATTATTATTATTATTCTCCGTTGGAAAATTCAAACTGATTGGTTGAAATGTGCACCGCAAGAAACATTTCGAACACTTACGTGCGTTAGAAAGTGCATTCAGAGATACATTACTCTGATATTTGAGGTGTCAATTGTCACCATTAAAACTTTAACTTAAAAGTTTACGCAACAAGCGTTTAAATTGAAAGTGGCTGAAAATAACTCCGCCATATTAATCTATAAGACCAAGGTAAATTAATATACATCATTTTCAAAACTTTTGTTCAATTTTCATAGGTTGGTCCTTATAAGATAATATATAATTTTCCTCCACCTGACTAGCTTTAACTACCAATCAATTGAAGTTTTAAATATGTACGGCATCCTCATTAATAGGTAGTCCTAAAATTAAACCTCATTTACTCGCAAACATTTCTCCAACACTTTTTCATACTGAAAATGCTGCACACGATGCAATTTTTTACTAATTTGTTTCAAAAATTTATAGTGTGTCTGTAAAGTGCATCAAAGAAAGAGATCATATTTCTTTTTCGAAATAACGCTCCAATTCTAAGAAATAAATTATTACATTTTGAAACAAATATAAAGTTCTGGAGAGTGTCAAATGTTATAATCTTTCTACAATAATCAGGTTTAATATAAAAATACCATATGATAGCTCTATTTGTAAACTCATTTTTTGTAAAATTTAGGATTTTTGTTCCGAATATTCCTAAAACTGCAGAACGTGTCTCATTTTTATTATTTCCAAATTTCACATACTGTAAGATATGTTGTTAAATTATTACCAATTGTTATACGTAATAAGAGTTTTGTCATGTTTCAAAATTTAGCTTGTATAGATTGTATTAAAAATGTTTGCTGTATAAATTCATTATTTTTATAAAATGCTCTACAAAATGCAGTTTTAAAGTATACGCATCAAAACTTCAATCTTACAACCCCTTATATTAGCGTCTAATTAGTATAGAAAACTTGTAATTTTTTAACTTTTCAAAAACACTTAATTTTTCAGAGGTTAATAATTGGACAAAATTAAGAGCATTATTTCGAATAGAAACCTTAGTATAAAATATTCTTACAAAATATTATTATTTTCTACATCGTGCTAATCGAAATAAAATCAACAGATCGGTCTTATTACTTGATCCCTTGTAAGTAGAAGGGAAATAAGGGAGAACACTAGACTAAGCCATAGTCAAATCTTATCAAAACTAATCGCTATGTGAAATAATTGAATTTCGGTTCTCCTTGCCCACAGCCAGGAGTAAAATGAAAGCTAAACGAAACGATTAACTCTACATAAAAATGCACCTATATGCCATGCATTGTGTTGCATCCTTTGAAGATATTGAAGTTAAATACTAAGTTGGTATTTAACCGTATTTTTGTTTTTGAGCTATGCTGCCGATAGAACACACGCAGACCTATTTAAAATATTTTTGGATTTTTTTGGAGAACCTAAAACATATAGGTGTTTCCGGTGAAATCTCGATATTGAACTTTTGAATGAAATACTATATCTTTTCAATTTACTATGAACATCAAACATACGTACTAGAGAAAGTAAAAATGTATGACATTTTCTTTTATGCACTTTTGAAAAGCAGTTTTGTAACGCTTTTAGTAGGGATAGCATTTGTACCAAAATGTATTCATTCAGCTTCTTTTCCGTATAAACTTATCGGCATTTCGCAATTAGATACACGACTTGTACCACCATTTCTACCTATAAAATACAGTTGATACAGAGCTCAATGCATGTGCTTCGTCTCATAACTACTTTTTACTTGTCACGTGCTAATCAGAGAAACGCAAAGTTCGATGTAACTCACGAGGAGAAATTAAATTGAGTTTTATTTATGGAGGTTCTTTAACTCCTGTGTTTCTCAACGTCCCATTCTATATTGGGCGTGAAATACCGCTTAATTTTGCTTAGAGGCCTCTTTACCAAGTTTAAGGTTGTTTTATGTGCCGTAAATGTACGAAACCGTACCAACGGCTTTAATTCCCTTTCGAAGAAAGCCATGTCAATGATTTTTACGCCCCAAAAAAATCCATCGCCCTCTGCCGGGTTGGAACTCGCGAACTTTTCATAAAGAGAGATTGCATTTTTTAATCGATTCATTTCGACACAGCTTCGGACATTACAACTTCTCCCCGCCAATCCGCGTTACACTTGACTCAGCAACTAAGCCTATTTTTACTTTCTCTATACGTAGCTACTATATACATAGTACACTGAGGAAATATTGTATTCCACACAAAACTTCTATACCGAAATTTCACCGGAAATAGATTTTTGAGAGCCCCTGAATAAAAAAAAAATATTTTTAGAAACATGTCCGTGTGTGTGTGTGTGTGTGTGTGTGTGTGTGTGTGTGTGTGCGGGTGCAACATAGCTCAAAAACGAATGGTCCGTTAAATACCATACTTCATGTTTAAATTAATTATTTTCAAAGGATGCGATACGGAGATTTTCAAGAAAATACTCATCTCCATTTACCCTACTCATGGAAAAATATGCGAAATTTTTTATGTGTATTTGATGGATGTAACGATTTCGATTAAAGATATTTACATGACAAAATGTATATTTTGAAATTTCTGGGAATAGCCTTGAAAACCTCTTCATTTTGAATGACTATTACATGACTCCTAAACGATAAGAGACAAAAGCTTGCTACACAATACTGTAAGATCTTGTTAAATCGCACAATTTATGTAATGTGTATTTTTTCGTGGAGTTTCAAGATATTCAGTTTTAAAATATTTAACTTCTTTGTACGGAAAATTGGCAACTGGCCATGCATAAAAATAGATTTTAACCAAATGACAGCAGGATTTTTAAAGATTTGACCATGTATTAGCCTTGAATCAAGTAATAAGACAGATTCTGCTAATGTTCATCTGAATTAGCATGAAGTAGATAGAAGAATAAGCATTCTTAATTTGTTACAGAGATGTAGAGAAAAACATGCGAATGGGACACATCAGATTTTCCATTTTCCCAATGCACTCAAGCGATGACAGCAATCAGACTCAATCTAATTCGAATGCTATGAATAAGCTGTGCACTTTGCTTAATGAAAGGTAATGCAGGTGATATTTTTTTATTTAGAAGAGGCATTTCACACAGCAGGTTACATTAAAACTAATGGGAATTCTGAAGATTGCGGTGTGTTTGGAAGGGTCTCTGCTAAATATTCTCTGTATAAAGCAACTCTCAGAAAGAAGCGGAATACCAGAGATCTTTGTCATCGAGTTCCTTCAATATTCATTGCAGGAGAATTCCACAAAGAATTGCTTTTCAAAACAAGAGAGTAGCGGTAATAAAAGAAAGAGCCAAATACTCAAGATTAACTGGTTATAGACAACAGAGAAGAAACGACCCTAAGAAATAAAGCCAATGGATATAAACGGTGAAAAGTACGCACTGAGGATGAATACAAAAAAAAAACAGTTGTAATTATTAGAAAAAGAGTATTTGCGTATTCGAGATATGTATTATTCATTTGCAAATATCATATCATCCCAAATTTATGAGCTTGCACATAGGACAAAGTAAAATGAATATTATAATAAAATTGTTTGAAATTACATTGTTTTATAAAAACTCAATAAACATGAATGGATTAATAAAAGTAATTAACAACAATATAAATGTAAAAATTATTATATAAAGTTTTCTTCAAAATAATTAGGGATCCATTTAGTGCAGAGATTGCAGGCAGAAGCAAACGCTTTCCAAAAAAGGTAGACATTGTGCCACGTGCGTAGTTCATTACTCCGGTTACTTGAATCTCTTGGAGATAGCACACCCTATATTTTTGTTCATTTCTGTGGGCCCCCACCAACTAATTACTATGTTCATATCGGGAGCTAATGACTCAATCATAGGTGATTTGCTTTTTGAACTTTAGCTTACTGTAGATGTATTTATACGCGCTTTCACTATCACATACGCAGTACCAGACTCTATGGAGGGCAGAGAAGCATATGCACCCCCCACCACCTCGAACGAGAATCGGGAACCTCGGGTGAAAGGCCAGATCTCTGGCCTCTCGACCACGGAGAAGTCACCCTATTACTTTCTTCTTCACGCGCATATATATACACAGTATTAACACCACATCAAATCAATGACCAAAAAGTATGTATATATGTAAAACTTGATAAATCACTTTTGCTTAACTCTTCTTATCGCGCCTCCTCTTCTCTATTATCAGCCTTCTCAGATCTCAGCTGTCTTGCCTTAAGCAGAAATTTATCTAACCCATCCGCGTTTTCCGTGCCTGTCAGTAGCGTCCAACATGCTTCTAACTCTACATTCGCGAAGGTAAAGGATCACGGTGAATAAATTTCCCTCCATTCCTTCGTACCCTTATATCTTAGCAAGATATGGGTCCACGACTGTTCCTTCTCGCAAATGGGGCAGATTTTTATCATCCGCTCTGATCCTAGTCTAATCCACGCGAGCTCCTCTCTAATGAGGAGTGAAATATAAACTAGAATTATGGATGTAATACAATAATTCCTTATTTATTGTAGAGAAAATAAAACATAAAAACTTTAAGTGTTTGGAAGTTCAGTAAAAACATTTAAGACAAAAAACTATTATTGATTAGTTACCAGAATCACACTATACTAAAAACAAGCAGCACTATCAGTCTGTTACATGATTCCATTAGTTTACTGTCTGTGATAAAACTCTAAAACGCAGAACGATAACTCGCACTGTACAACTTCAACGCGCAGTCATTTCGCGCGTAAGCGTGGAATAGGTAATCGGGGCTTTATTCTGCGTTTATTTCACTGTTGGTAAAGGAAGTAAATCTGTGGTGAACAATGGGAATTTATCCCTCGTTGAGGTACGGTGGTGTGGAATGGAAGGGGAGGTTTGGTTTCCCGCAGAGCTAATGTTGTTTTAAGGCTACAAGTCAGGTCAAAGGAAATCGTGTTTGTGTGGCGAAACTTTGCCACGGTGTTGGCTTTGACGTAACAAATGCTATCAGCTCCCGCTCAGAACATTTGTAGCCCACTTTTCCACCTGAGCACTTCCAGGTATTTCAAGCGCACTTGAGGGGACAAGGTACTCTCAAATGGTAAAAAATAGCATTTTTGTTTTGTTTTAGACACTAATAAAATCTCAATTATTTCTGGTTTCAGAAAATGTATACTTCAGGGGGTTAAGAGGATTTAAGTAAATTTAAATATAATTTAAATGCTAGTGTGCATTTTTTAAAGCTGTTATGCAATGACCCTTTTTAGAAAATTTGTATCTTTAAATTCAGTTTTCTTAAAAAAGCATTTTTGGATACTTATGTACCTTTTTCGTAGAAACTATAAGAGCTGGAAAGCTAAAACTTTCAGCACATATAAACAACATATAGTTGAACTTTCTGAACTACACTCGTGATGTTATAGTATATATTTATCATATTAAGAAAGCAGCAAAATTGCAAATTGTCCACATTTTTACTTTTTTCAATTTACAAATATATTTATTTTTTAATTTCTACTGAAATTGTATCATAACTAAATAATTGAAATTCAGAAGATAGGTGATTATACTAAGAAAAAACATGCAAAAGTGTGCTTGCATGTATTGCAAGCAGTATCAGAAAAAAGGGTACATGAATTTAGGACTAAGTTTTATTACTTTTCTGCTGAATTAAATGCTTTTATAGGCTTAACTACATAAGCTATTATTACAAACAACCACTTGAAATAATTTTCATGTTCTATAGAATAATTCACACAAATTTCTGGGAAAACAATTGAATACTTTAAGAGCAGAGGTAATTCGACTCACTTAAGGTGTAATTTCCGTATTTTCAGATTACCATCCCCTTAAAAGTAACAGATTCATGTCAATAGATATATGGTCGTGTAAAAGAACTCCTTCGGAACGAAATTCCAGCATACCGACGTAGCTAATATGATTCTGATGAGAACGTCCTCAATACACAAATAATTTTTGTTTAAACTTCCAGCTACATGTTAATTTTTAACTTATGAAAAGCATTGAAAATATTGTATTTTAAAACAATTCTGAAGTGTAACAGTCATAAGTGTTCTACATATCTTCATATATTTTCTAAAATGATTCATAATTTTCATGCAGAATGGTTATTTGTATAACTAGTGTATAATCTGACTGATTGTAGCATAAATATATGTTTAGGGTGTGTGCGAAAGCGATATAAGCCAAATTAATTAAAGACACGGATAATGCCACAGAACTCTATATTTGAAGCACAGCATTTTAATTATCTCAGATCTATGTTTCTCTTGTAACCTTTTGTCAATCTCATGAAGCTTCTATCAACTTCAACAAGATTGAAGAGGAGTTCAAAGGCTATGTGCATAAACATATGACTAGATGTAATGTATTAATTTCTTAATACTAGGAATTATAAAAATGGGAAGTATTGTATTCCAACCAAAACTTTGATGTGGAAATTTCACCGGAAATATTTGTTTTGAGCACTATGAAATCAGAAAAATATTTTTTTGAAAAGGGTTCTTGCCGACGTAGGGTGTGTGTGTGTGTGTGTGTGTGTGTGTGTGTGTGTGTGTGTGTGTGTGTGTGTATGAACAGCATAACTAAAAATCAAAGAGTCTGTTAAATATTAAACTTGATTGGTACACATTACAGAGAAGAAATGGTAATTACTTTATCTAAATATACAATGTACTATAGAGAGGGTATTGTATTCCAACCAAAAATTCGATACCAAGATTTCACCGGAAATACTCGTTTTAGGGTCCCCTGAATAAAAAAAATTAAGAAAAGTGCTCGTGTGTGTATGTGTGTGTGTGTGGGGGGGGATTGAATAGCTTTTAACGAAAAGTTCGTTAAATACCAAACCTGGTATTTAAATTCTGTCTCTTCCAATGATGCGACACGAAGATTTTGAGGCAAACTTCCCTCCTCCAACTACCCTTTAAGTAGAAACATTTCTAAAATTTTGATTTTCTCAAAAATGGGCCAAACGAGTTTGATTAAAACAGCGTATATTAAACATATTTATATGAAAAATTAAATAAATATCTTGAATTTTCTAGGAACAGACTCTGAAGACTGACTTTTACATAACTGGTAAACTGTAAGAGAAAGTCAAAAATGTATTACACAAAATGTATAGATCTCGTTAAAACACTCAATTCATGTCATAATACATTTTTTCGTGGAGTTCATTTCCGAGATATAACTTATTGGTTTCAGTTTTAAAACACAAAATTCTCTCCTACGGGAACTTGTTCACTCCTGGCCCTGCAAAGAAACCAATTTCAATCGCATAGCAACAGCTTTACATACCACATTCAAAAGTGTTTGGAACGTGTAAATAACACAGAAACTAGTTAGCATAAGGCAATTTACATATTTTTCCTTCAAAATAGTTCCCTTCCGCAGTGGCACACTTCTGCTACCGCGAGTAAAGAGCCTGGAAGCACTCCTGGAAGTAGTACTCTAGTCGCATGTTACAGTAAGTTCTTCAGCGTTCGAAAATCTGGACTGAAACGTTTATGCCATTCATGCACCTGGGTTTTATTCATCGCTGTTCCACCATAAGCTTCTTCCATCATTTTCAATTTCTCTGAGAGAGATTTGTATAACAAAACATTCAACTTTATATTGGATCGTACTCCGTTGCCGACATTAAGAAATGCGATAAACGAGCATGCATAGACACAACAAAAACTAGTTGTCCAGCAAAGACAACAGTCATTATTAGCAGAAAATTGAAGTTTAGTCATGGACATTACCAAACCTAACAATAAAGTATCCTTTACTTTGGTATGCATTAAAGAGAAAATAAACTATTCTGGAGAATTTTGAATCTTCGTGTATTCCTTTAGTTCCCTCCTGCTTTCAAGGAAGCAAGTAATAAAAACATTTCTGATAAAAGAATCATCTTTTGTAAGAATGGTTTTATGTGGAATAGCTAGAGAAAGTTATGTTAATGAAACTCATTAGATTTATTTTAAATAATTCATTTATTTCAGGTCAGCTGTTGCATACGATGTCTTTTTGGGGTTTACAATGCAGATTGTAGTTCTACGAAAAAATGAAAATTTTCTGAATAACAACATAAAAATGTTTGAAAATAAACATTGAAACTGTTGCATATTTATTTCTCTTTGATTTTTAATACGAACATAGCAAATCTCATTAATAACAACTGTTGTGCTCAGTAAATGAACGAATATTTTAAAGTGATTTGTATATTACACGTAA
Organism: Hymenopus coronatus; assembly: GCA_030762935.1. Lineage (NCBI taxonomy): Eukaryota > Metazoa > Arthropoda > Insecta > Mantodea > Hymenopodidae > Hymenopus > Hymenopus coronatus. Next base: position 91,297,899 of record CM060896.1, read on the forward strand.
GAACATTGTTGTAATGTTGCGAATAACGTATATTTTCCAATAATTAAATTGAATTGATAGCAAACAAGTTTCATGCTTGCTATAAATTACAGCTTTTAAAATTAAGTAATCGGTATTTCTTAAGGATAACAAACTAAATATGATATATCCTATCCCTCTCGTAACCCTTGAATTGTTTAACTTCCGTGCTCAGTTGAAACAGTGGAGGATTCTTCAAAACCTGACCCCCTGGATGTACTTGATATATTGTCATAATGAGTTTCCTTCAAGAGGCGTTGGCAGACAGTGGCTTTTAATTTCCATAGAAATAATATTTAATGAACTGGCTTTAATGAAGGTGGACGAAGTTTAGTAATTGCATTGACTGTCGCACGCATCGCTGCCTGCTTTTGCCTAGTGGGTGTAAGATCAATGCCATGGCGTCATGGGTGAAGCTGGATATAATTAAACCCATCCAAATAACCAGTTTTGGGAATGAAACATTAAACAGGTGCATACTACATAGGTAGAAAAGATATTGTACTCTACTCAAAAATTCATACCAAGGTAGCTTTTGGAATACATGAAGCCCTAAAACGAAATACTCGTTTTAGGGTCCTATGTATCCCCCCCCCCAAAAAAAAAAAATTAGAAAAAGTTCCGAGTATTTTTATAGTGTTAGACTCCCGTTTTTACTGCTTGTCACACCTTAGGCGATGACACGGATGACATATGGAATGAAGCTGGAGCACCGGTGGAATCGATGGCGGGGGATATCGGAGAACCTGGAGAAAACCTGCCCCTGCGCTGCTTTGTCCGCCACAAATCTCACATGCGGTCGCTTGGGATCGAACCCAAGGCGAGGTCCGAGTGTGTGTGTGCGCGCGAGAGTGTGACACGAAGATTTTAAGGAAAAATCCCCTCCTCAAACTACACTTTAAATGGAAACAAATTAGAAAACGTTGATTTTCTCAAAAATGACTAACGATTTTCATTAAAATGCGTACACAAAAAATGTAGATCTATCCTAAAAATTCTTTTCATGGCGTGATCATTTACGAGCTATTCCTCGTTATTAGTTTAAGTTTTAAAATACCTAAAACTTTTCTCATACAGGAATTTACGAATTTCAAGCTCATAGCAACCAGCTTTAAAGTGATTTGACTATCGCTTTAGCCTACTGTATTCTCTTATTCGGGTTCTAAATACAGACAAGTAACTAAGTAATAAGCCTATTTCTGCTAATTTTTATCTCGATTGTCGTGAAGTACATAGAAGAATAAGCTTTTTAAAAATAATTTCTTACATATATAGAAAATCATGTGAATGGAACACATCAAATTTTTAATTTTTTTTTCTCTTGTCTACCCTGTAGCGTTTATTATTTCGTTTATAAACTACTCCCAAAACGTTTACGTTTCGATTAACATTTTAAGAAATAAGTACAAAATTTCGTTGCAAAGATAATAACTGGACGCTATTTACGCTGGTCTTAAAATGCCATACGCTTTTCATGCTATAGCGAGAAATAACTGAATGCTAAAAGGGCTTTCTTTACAAGAATGACCAAGTACTGAGCAATTCTAACAAATCATAGACCCATTAGCACATTTAATAGAGCCTATCTGCTGTGCAAAAAGTTTCAGGTTTGATTCCCGGCTGGGGGAGTGAATGAGTCCCTAACCACCCCAGGGTCTGGAAGTATAAATAGCAGTGAATGTGTATGTGAGCTAATGAACAAAACTCGAATAAATATACGAGGTACGTCCAGAAAGTAAGTTCCGTTTGGTAATAAAATTAAATTGTGTACAGATACAGAATAATTATTTATTGCAAAAAATTCTACAACTCTTAAACTACTTTTCCACATAACTGCCGAAATTTTGCAGGCATTTGTCATAGCGTGGCACAAGTTTTTGTATACCTTTTTCATAGAAGTTTGCCGCCTGTGTCTTCAAAAACTTGGAAACATTTTCTTTCAGCTCTTCGTCATTGTTGAAGTGTTGACCGCCAAGGAAATACTTGAGATGTAAGAACAGATGAAAGTCGCTAGGAGCGAGGTCAGGGCTGTACGGAGGATGGTCAAACACGTCACAGCCAAATCCCTGTAGGAGGTTTTTCGTCACATTTGCAGTGTGTGGTCGTGCGTTATCGTGAAGAAAAACAACACCTTTTGATAGCAATCCTCGGCGCTTATTCTGTATTGCGCGGCGCAATTTCCTATAAGCAATAAGCATTAGCTTTGATTGTTTGACCACGCGGTAAGAAATCAATGAGTAAGATGCCTTTCCAGTCCCAGAACACTGTGCACATCATTTTTTCAAGGTGTCAAGATTTGTTTCGGCTTAACCTTTGCTGGGGATGAAGTGTGCCTCCATTTTATTGATTGCCGCTTACTTTCAGGGGTGTCGTAAGAAACCCAAGTCTCATCTCCTATGACTATCTGTGTCAGAAATTCTTCGCCGTCTTCATCATAAAGGGTTAAAAACTGAAGTGCACTACCCATCCGTTTTGTTTTGTGTTGCTCAGTAAGAATCTTTGGTACCCAACCTGAGCAAAGTTTACGAAATTTCAGTTTTTCGGTATCAATTTCATGAATTAGTGATCGTGAGCTTTGGGGAAATTCCATTGCGAGAGCACTAATTGTAAACTTGCGGTTTTCCTGGATCTTGTCATCAATCGCGGGAACCAGTTTTTCTGTAACCAAAGATGGACGCCCACTTCTTTCTTCATCGTGCACTTCACTACGTCCTTCATTGAACTGTCGGGCCCATCTTCTCACCATTGAATCGCTCATCGATTTTGTCCGTAAACTTCGCAAATTTGCCGATAACGTTCAATCGGTTTCACTTTCCTAGCATTCAGAAAACGAATCACAGATCTGATTTCACAAGCGGCGGGATTTTCAATCAACACCGACATTGTAAACAAGCACAACAAAGTGACTGACAGCGATCTCAAAATGGCACACGTTTCTTCTCCTTGATATAGAGCGTCTACCGCGCATGTGCGGAACTGCGATTGCAGCGCTGCAGCGGAGATAAATTGAAACGGAACTTACTTTCTGGACGTACCTCGTAGAACCCCAATGACAATAGGCAATCCTAAGGAATGCCAACATTGAAGGCAGGAGCAATAATAAATATCGAACCAATAATAACGGATGTCTCAAACGGTGCTTATGTGTTTTATTTGTAATACATTGTGACAAAGAAATCTAATATTTGTGTATTGCATTTTGGTTTATCACCTTAAAGTTTCACAGCTATTCAAGAGTATACATAATTCCTTCCAAATAAAAAGGAATTCACCGTCTACTCTCAGAAAATTCAAGACATACGTTTTATTTATTATGTAAATATATTGAACATCAAATTATTTTGAGTATTTTAATAAATATTGTTAGAGCCATTTCATAAAATGTCGAAAAAGTCCTTTATGTTTAATAAAAATGGAATCTGTATAGTATGAAAATATACTTAAAGTATTGTTAGAAAACCACTGTTTTGAAATATTTTTAGGATTAGAATTTTGAACACAATTGATTTTTTGGATCTAAGGCTTTTTTACACACCTCTTCCAATAGAGTATACAGTTAAGTGGTTTTCTTGAGAATATCCGCTTCACATCTTTGTAAGATAGACTTTTCATGTGCCTAGTCTCAATCAAGCTTTGACCGCGGTCATTTCGAAATTTGACCGCGTTTAATGCAATTTTTCGATACATTGACAATGATCCAAATTTAAACGGAGCTGATTATGGTAATCTGTGACTGCGAGTGTTGGACTGGTCAGTTCCGCTGATTGCTGTCAAGTTACCAAAATGTCTGCCCGTTTGAATTTTTTGAAGCTGTTAATGGCGAGACGATGTTCCTGGATTATTAAATTGAAACCAACGTCAAAATTCCACCAATGTAGAGATGTAAAAAACACGTTTTAGCTCTAAGATAAATGCTACAGGAGCTTTTAATAACTATAGGTCTTCAGATTTACTCGTTCTTTGTCGCCAGTCGTTTGTCCGCGCATGAGGTCAATACTATGTAGAGACCTTATCACGCATTTCCTCTTGCAGAGGACTAGCGAATGATGAGTAGAAGAGGTGGATATCAGCAGTTTCCAGGTCATCTTAGTGAAATGGGACTTGTATTGCATCCTTTCCAATATTTTACATTTGGAACATTCGTTTGCGTCTCAACCCCTCAATCGCAGCATTTATGCTGATACGTAACTCAAATAATTGGACGGTTAAGGTAACGTACAACATCTCCATTACAATAAACACTAGTTCATACTCTTAATAGCAGAAAATGAAAACGGACTTACACATAATAAATCAAAAAGACATAAAAAAGAATCTGATGTGTTCCATTCACATAACTTTCTCTACTTCTCAGCAAGAAACTAATCTATTTACTTCATCTAATCGAGAAAAAATTAACAGAAATAGTCTTATCACTTGCTTCCTTTTTATTAGAAGCGAAATAAGGGGGTACCATAGGTTAAAGTGATAGTCAAATGCTGGTTGCTATGTGACTGAAGTTCCTTTGTTTGTATGGACACGAGTTGACAAAATCCTGTATGAAAAAAGTATAATTTTTTTTATAGCTGAAACCAAAACAAGGAATATCAAGGAATATATTTTAATCAAAATCGTTAGTCATTTTTTAGAAAATAAAAATTTTAGAAAAAAGTTCCATGTAAAGGATAGTTTGGGATGGGGGGATTTTTCTCAAAATCTTCATGTCGTATCCCTGGAAGATACTAAATTTAAATGCCAAGTTTGGTATTTTACCGACTTTTCGTTTTTGAGTTATCGTGTTCACAGACACACGGACACACTGACACACACATGGACCTTTTTCTGAAATACTTTTTGGATACAGTGGACCCTAAAATATATTTCCGGTGAAATCTCGGTATCGAATTTTTTGGCGGTATGTACATAGTTCGTAAAGAGAAAGTAATTAAAGAACTCTTGTCCTGTGGGAAAAAAGGCAGTTCTGCACCGTCCAGTAAATTTAATTGTTTACGAAGTCGGCAATGCATGCAGACCAAGGTTCAGTTCTCCACCTTCCCTTTGAGGTAATGGATTCGCTGAACTGATAATGACGCCATGCATTTAAACACACCGGCTCTAAAGACCGAATAAATCTGAGGACCCAGTATTTAATTTTGGAATTTCTAGGATCCACCGAATGACTGTGTTGCGTATTATTAGTAATTTACAAAAGAATTTTTGATTTTTATTAACAATTAGTAATGCTTTTGTCGAAAGCAGAATTAGGACCTGTAAAGAATGGATTTCATCGTCTTAATGGATTTTCGGCTGTCGTGAAAATATCAAGTTTGACATTTAACAACTTTTCCTTGTTGTGTTATGGTGTTCCCACACGCACACCGCAGCTCCTTTTTTCCAAGAATGATTTTTTTGGACTCATAATAACTCAAAACACGGACTTTCTGTCAAATCTCACATCAAATTTTGCGTAGAATACAAAACGGCTTGTGTGAAAAAAACCCATTAATCCTATGGAGAGATTTGTAATAGCAGCTAAAAAGGAAAATATAGAGAACGATCCAGATATGCCAAAGAGAAATGTAGAGGAAACTACTACAGAAAACGCACCCCCGCCCCAGAACTTAAACGTGGTTGTCTAGGGTCAGAAGCCTGTCAAGGAGTCACCGATCATTTAATCATAGAATGAAGAACCCTGAACGGGGTATCGGTCCGCGGCCAAGCATGACAGTGGGGGAAGTAGACCATAAGCATTGAAGGCGAAATAGTGATAGGAAAGTTGAAGATTGGGCAGTTGGTGGACTGAATGGCGGGGGAAATCGAACCCGGCGAAAAGCGACCTAGCCCAGCTTGCTCACCACGTTTCCCTAATGAGATCCCTGGGCACCTAGATGAGATGTATGTCTAACTACTTGGCCATAGCGCTGGCCTGTAAGTAAATAAGTTTGGTTAATTTGAAATATGGGTGTAGAAAAAATATTATAGAATACAGTATTTCCTCCGGCTACCATGGACGTACGGTAGAGAAGCAAATATATTAATTTATTATTTAGCTAACAAATTGAAGCGCTAAACTAATTTGGTAGCGTACTTAATAACATACCTATTACTGTGTATAAGTCTTAATTTACAGCGTATGTGTATAAATGAGGTAGCTAGTTAAGTTTAGCTGCAGACTTTCGTCATAATTCTAGCCTTTCAGTAGTAGTGTAGTCAACTTTTATCTTCATTATTCTAGAGTGACAAGTTCAGTTATAATACGAGAACTCTACAGCTCTGATAAATGTGCTCACCATAGATGAAAGTAGACTTGTTATAAAACTGCTGGAGGATTATTTTTAAGACCATGGGTGTTTGCTGCATGCATAAATGTTCTGGCAACACCACACGAGTGTTGTGAATTTAATTACAAGGACTCATAAAAGTAACTATTAAGGTGTGCGTCACTACAAGGAGTACTCTAGTGGTGAATTTTTTACGCTTTTTAATGCGAGTGTCAAAAGAATTCTTGCTGATGTTAAAATTCAGACAACACTTAATGGTATGCGTATAATTATGCATTACGCACTTTTTAAAAATACAATAACTAATTAAAAATGCATCAAAATAAAAAAATTCACTGTTTATTTTCGTCTACATACACTTAATTTAAGTGTGGAAAATTATATCAGACATATGTCCGTCTCCGCTATTTCGGAAGGCAGTTACTCAGATCTATAAACTTCGTTATGACCTCTTCACAGATATCGCTGTTGATGTTGACGTCACGTTCAATTTCTTCTTGAAGTTGGAGAACTGTTCGCGTAGACCTTGGACTTCAAACCCCATAAAAGGAACCTACATAGAGTACAAGATCTTGGAGGCCATTCCAAGTTGCCGCGAAGTAAGATCACAGAATGAGGGATCTTTAAGTTTGCTATGGACCCGGTTTCCTCGAATTTATCTACCGTAGAACTGTTGATTCTGTAGGAGCATTATTACTCCGAAGATCCCGCATCTACCAACAGTCTCTGCATAGCACTCAACTAGCCTATAATAGGTTGTTTCATAATGATAATATGTTCCTCCTTTGTCAACCGACTAATTAGATGCTAGTCTCATAATTCTCATACGAGCACATTTTAATTTCAATTATAGTCAAGTTACATACATTTTTTATAGTGAAACCTGTGTTTAAGTTTAAAATATTTATAAATTATCTTTAATATTCCACGCCCACATGAGTCAACAAATGTATTGACTTTACCTTACGCGGTGAAATCTGGCATTTTTTATTTTCTCCAATCCATGAATTGCACATAAAATATTGTACATGTTTTTTCTATTTTTTGTGGCAATTGGTTATTAGTCTTGCAGTCTATGTAAGTTGCATCTCACTGTCACTCGTGATCGACATTTTTACATGTTATAAGCTAACGCTGGTTGCCCTTCGTAGAATATACGAGAATAATTGATAAGTTGCGCTTTCAACAGTAGGTGCGTGATAGCATTACGAGATGTGCGCAGTGGCGAAAGTTTGAATGTTAAATGTGGATCTTCTGATTGATGGAAAGCTGCCCTTTAATGAGGTTCATTAAAGTACCAGACTATAATTAATACTTTTAGACATGGTCGAGCATAGAATGGGTGTAAATTGTTACGACTACATATACAAGACTATCTATCCAACCATTTGTGACATATTCCTTACAAATTTAGTTTCGAAACGACACCGAACGAATATTACGATATCATAACTTATATTTAAATTAGTCTGAAATTTGATGGCGCAACTTCTAAACATTAAAAATTACATCACTTGAAGATAAGGAGGCGCATGAAACACTAGTTATTTTCATTTTATTTATCATTTTGATGCCCACCTCAGAGGGTGTTCTTAGCAGGCTAACATCATAAAAGAATATCGCTTGTTCGTTATCAGAAAACCTGTCCTAACTTTAAGGTAAATGGTCAAAGAGCAGTTACTTACTCATACCACTATTAATGACAGAGTTTTTAGGTTCCTCTTAAAAGCGAAGCCTAACCATGTGTGAATATCTTGTAACTATTGATCTAATTATCTTGGGATTATCCTAACAGTAAAATCTTAACAATCCTGTAAGTACCAACATGAACTTGCTATTGAATGTAGAACTGTTTGATTTAATGTTAAGAGCTAAAGACAGTAAAATAAGCTTATTTCTTACTGCGCCCTTGTATATCTTTGTCTTTGACCCTTTGGTGGTATTCTGCAAGTATTATTGCTTCTATTGCTTTTAACAGTACCTTACTTCCATCTTCAATAGCACTAATTATAAAATGCCTCTCGAAAATAGAATTACCGTCATATTATCCAGCTTAATTTCCCAGCCATTTCCTTTATTTCAGTGTAAGTTACGATGAAATTGTGTATGGGAAGAGTAAACAAATAACTAAAGGTAGCAGGCTTTCTTATGACAAGGAACCCTTTAATGTTAGATATCCGCTGAGCAGCATGTCGGCAAGTTTGCGAAAGCACAGAAATTAGAGTTTTTCAAGCTACCTGCGTTACTTCTGATAGCGTGGATCACGAGGCTTTGTTCCTGGGCAACTGTCTGAACTGCGTTGCCCATGAGGCGTTTTGTTGATGTATCTTTATTGTGTGGAAAATTATATTTTCGTAGCGCATAGAATCTGAGGAACGAGCACATTTTGGTTCAATATTGTTTTGAAACATCTTGCATATTTTCTATATATAAAATTGGGTCTTCTGCTTACCTGGTAGGTGTTCCAAATAACCAAATTTGATTTTGTTTGCTTCTGTGATCCAAAACAACTGTTCATTACACATCAGATTTGTTTCTCACTGGCGCATATGATAAGAGAGAAATTACACGTTCTCGAGCATAATGCATGACACATTTCAACTTAGGAGAAAGCAAACAGAAATGAATAGCTTGTAAACACTAATGCTGAGAAAAATGTTTTATACTAATGGCATATTTGAATGAACTTTTTAGCTCAGCCTGTCTTGAATAGTTAATAGAAATTCAGTAACAATAAAGAGATCTTAATGGGCCATTCTTGGAAATCCCAAAACTTTCTTCTTGAATCTCAACACTGTAATCGAAGTTATTATCCATATGTTAAAAAGGAAATAAGCAAAACTTTAAAAATCTTCTTTGCAGAAAGGAGTTTCGAATATTGTCTGTGAAATGCGAAATACGATATTTAATCTATAAATTAACTAGCAACAAAGCAAATATTAAAATAAATAGTTACCTACTTAGTGATTTGTGTGATTTTTGTTGTTAAAACAGCTCAAAATAAATCGTCATCGTCTCCTTTTTGTAGCACTTAAATCTCCAAGGATTTATAAGACAATACCTTTTTTTGGTCAGTACCCCGCCATGGAGCATTCAATCTCTGGATAATAGCATATCCTTGATGGTTGTTCAGTCCAATGCTTGGTGTGGTGGTGAAGAAACAGGAAATGAAATATAGTAACTAAAGAGATGTTAGGAAATGTCGGAGATTAAATTTCCAATCCAGCATTTGCCTAGTTCCGAGGAAACGCTTGAAACTTCCTCCGGCACCGGATGTTACAACCCGGAACGTGTTGAATGCAAGACTCAGTGGTTATCGCGGCGCCACTAAAATTAAAATATACGTTAATTTCTTCTAATTCAAAGAGTGTGTTTCGTCTCTTCAACTTAAACCAGTCGCCTTTATTACTTTCTCTAGCCCGTATGTACAATGTACATAGGGATATAGAAATATTGTATTCCACTCAAAAATTCGATACCGAGATTTCACAGGAAATATGTTTCAGGGTCGCCTGTATCCAAAAAAAAAGCATTTTCAAAAAAGGTACGTGTGTGTGTGTGTGTGTGTGTGTGTGTCCGTGTGTCTGTGAACACGATAACTCAAAAACGAAATGTCGGTAAAGCACCAAAACTTGGTATTTAAGTTTAGTATCTTCCAAGGATGCGACACGAAGATTTTGAGAAAAATCTCCACATCCCAAACTACCCTCTACATGGAATTTTTTTCGAAAATTTTGATTTTCTTAAAAATGGATATAACGATTTTAATTAAAATATCGTATATTAAAGACATTTAACTTAAAAATAATACGTATAACTTGAATTTTCTGGGAATAGCTTCTAAAGACCTATTTATTCTTGATGAATTTGGCTTAATTTGGCATAACTAGTAAACCGTAAGAGATAGACAAAAACTTACTCTACAAACAATGTAGATCTTGTTAAAATACACAAGTTATGTCATATACATTTTTCTCGTGGAGTTTACAGTTTTCGAGGTATTCAGTGTTATTAGTTTCAGTTGTAAAGTACTTATTTTCTCAGACGGGAGTGTGCGGTTTTCTTTTGTTCTATTCCTGGCCAAGAAAAGAAGCGATTTGTAATGACAATCGCATAACGACAGCTTTTAAAACATTTGACTATGACTTTAGCCTAGTGTATTCCCTTATTTTCTTCCTACTTATAAGGAACTAAGTAATAAGAACATTGTGCTAATGAGTACCGCGATTAGCAAGGTGCAGAAAGAGGAATAATCTTATCTAAGAAGTTTGTAGGACAGCTAGAGAAAGTCATGTGAGTGTGACACATCAGATTTTTTTAGTTGCGGCCACTCTTACCTTAGTATGGCAGCTGTGATACTCTATGAAAATGTAAATACATTAAAATGCACAGTTTAACCCCTTTATTGCACTATTATACTTTTTAAGGTATTCAATTCTATTTTTTTATTATTTTCAATAGTTTACCAGATAGTTTTTGTAACGATAAATAGACATTCTCTTGTTTCTCGCGACGTTAGACCATACTTGAGAGTCCATTCCAAGCAACTATTCAGGTTGGGGTATGGGTGCATATATTTTGATGATTGTTATCACTTCAACACAATTAAGCGTGTTGATCTTTTTTCTCTCTTCGTCTAACAGCTTTTCCACAAACACATCACATAATTTACCACCAGATGTTTTCTGCCCGGTGGCAACTATGACGCAAAATGGATAACGCCGATTAGTATAGACTAACCATTTTGTTTTCACGTGTTCAAACTTCATTATCTGATGCTAGTCCAGACAGTGGTCGTTAGCGCTGTAGACAATATTAGAACTCGTTAGCAAATTAAAATAAGCAATGGATGTATTGGAAATGCAAGCATAGCCATTTAAACCTCCCCTAACCATGTTAAAGCTTTCATTTCCATTTTCTATGAGCATTTAAGTTTTAGATAACACAGCTAATGAAAATTTGGGCACGTAATAACCATGACTGATTCCTCCGTTTGTTATTTGTGCAAATGATATTTGTTATACTGAGATCTGCCACTCTGCTTTACGCCTACCAACACTCCCGCCATATGCTCTCGGGGAAATCAAATTCACGCATGGCTAGTATATGCCACGTCAACTTGGATGTACTAGCCAACCTGAAACATATCTGCTGTTCTTAAGGTGATGCATCCTCAGTGTATATCAATTACCTTAAGTGATATTTCTGCCATGAACAAAGTTATAGCTTGCATGGTTAACTAAATAATAACTGTATGGTCTAAATTCGTTATTCTAATAAAACTGAATCTTTTACTGAATTTTTAAAAATATTCACATAAAAATACAGCTTCTCAGTAAATGGATATGCAAATACATGTCGCATTATATATTTTTAAATTATATATAATTAGTATAGCAAAACTATTACTTCAAATACTCTCCGAAACTGTTGATCTTTCAACATAATTTATTTGTCAAAATTAGAGCATGATTTCTAAAAAGTAATGTCACCATTTTATTTCATTTGCTTTGAGAGGCTGTATAAAAGTTTTGAAACATATTAGTGAAATAGTGCATCGGGTGCGAAATTATTAGTTTGAAAAGTATTGGAAAATTTTTACCAGAAAATAAGGTTTAAAATTAGGAGTGCCTATTAATAAGCATCGCCTACCCTTCTACAGCTTCAATTAATTGATAGTTAAAGTTCGCAAGTGGAAAAACCAATATATTTTCTTAAATTTTAGAAAGCATATCGTTTCATTCCGAAACAAAACATTTATTTTTAATATTTTCGCAATGTTTTGTCAAAACTTAATAACTAAAAGTATTAGTCTACAACTGAACCAGATACTGATGTATCATAACACACTGTCCTTAATTACCTGTACAAGTATCTGCACTTATACCCTTTACAGTCCGCAGAGAGAGGCATTTTTTAACCTCATGCGGGGGGGGGGGGGTCTTTACACAAGGTACCTTGTGTAAAGAAACCATTTCTTTACTTTTCCTCTGGATTAACATGTATATCTTTCGCGAGAGTAGTCTAAAGGATTTATAGATACAGCCATGTGAATCTGAATGTTATTTTTATTTTCTCTGGTACATATGTACAACGTTCATAAGTATATAATGTATTTTATTCCAAACCAAAATCCGATACCAAGTTTTCAACAGAAATATATGACTCCTGAATCCCAAAAATAGAAAAGTTTGTCTGTGTGTCAGGAAATACCTCCACCCCAACTACCCTTTAAATGGAACATTTTTCGAAAATGTTCTTAAAACTAGCTCTAACATTTTACTTAGAACTATATGATTAAGATATTAATGAAAAATATACCTTACATTTTCTGGGAACAATCCTCAGGAGACCTTTACATTCTGGATTACTTTTGAATAACTAGTAAACAGTAGAAGACATAAAATATGTAGAAGTTGTTAAAACTTATAATTTACGTTATAAACATGTTTCTAGACTTAACCGTTTCTTTTTTATGGGTTTCAATTTTAAATTATTTATACTTTTCTCAAACAGGAAGTTGCCCGTGTTTCTTTTGTTTTACTCTAGCCATGCAAAGAAGCCTAGCGTCAATTTTTAAAACATTTGATTATATCTTAGGCCAACTGTGCATTCCCTTATTTGTTTTCTACTGACAAGTAATAAGACAGTTCTGCTAATGTTTACAGCAATTAGTATCATTGTAGATAAAACAATACTATTTTATAAGAATAGTTTGTTTGCAGAACAGACAGAGAAAATCAATGTGAATGGGAACACATCAATTTAATTCTCAGTCAGTCTCCTACTGGGAATTGCAGTGTACAAGCATTCTGTTTTTTACAACTTACAACCACAATACGTAAGTTCTAAAGAAGTAACTTGCATGCCTTCATAGAAACATTAACAGCTTTTTCAACTGTAAATGTCAGATCTCTGCAGTTTCCTCAGTAATGACCTTCCTGTTAAATTCTAAGAACATTAGTGGCTAAGCTCAACTTTATAACTTCTTTATGAGAACACCTGGCAGAACTTGGAATCGTTGGATATACATATAGCTGCAGAGCCTCCGGTAGAAGAATGCTCTGATGGAGATAGTTTATTGCCCATCCTCGCATGCTCTTAACATTGCATTATATGCGGTTTTCATTACCACAAATCAAGCTTCATTCCAACTGCAAATGCACACATTTATTAGCCTATTGCACTTCTTTTCCTAGACTGGTTTGTGCGTGCATTGCACATAGTGATAAATTTGAAGGAGGAAGGACAAAAAGAAACGAATGTTTGAATTTCTATTGGAAAAGCACGTGAAGGTTTCTTTTTAAAATGAATATGGAGAAAGATAAGAAGGTATGGCTAGACATAGCAGAGTATGGAAGAGACGGAGATATCTCTACTTTTCATTTTCATCTTTACTTCTAGTTTCTTTCTATCCTTTCGGTTTCCCCTTTTACCACCGCCTCCTTTCTTGCTTTGTTTGGTCTGGTTTTTCACCGTGCTCTTTCTTCTGTACTTTGCTGCAATGTTAGTTTTAGTCACCGCCTGTTTTTACTTTCAGGTACCATATACATGTAATATATAATGTGAAAAGAAGGTATTGTATTCCATCCAAAAATTCGATACCCATATTTCACCAGAAATACATATTTCAGAGTCCCCTGAATCCAAAAAAAAAAAACATTTTAGAAAAAGGTCAGTGTGTGTGTCTTTGCGTCTATCTGTCTATTTGCCTGTGGACGGCTATGCCGTCCATAGCTTAAAAATGAAAAGTCCCTTAAATACCAAACTTAGTATTTAAGCTTCGTATAATCCAAGAATGCGACACGAAGATTTAAAATAAACTCCCACCACCCCGAACTACCTTTTATATGGAACATTTTTGGACGATTTTGATTTTCTCAAAAATCGATCTGAAAATTTTTATTAAAATACCGTATTTTTTATATATTTTCATGGCAAACGAAATGTATATCTTGAATTTTCTTAGAAGAGCTTCTGAAGACTTAATTCTGGATGACTTTTGTATAACTCGTAAACGTGAAAGATAGACAAAAACTTACTAAATAAAAATGTGGGTGTATCTCATTAAAATACGAAATTTATGCCATATTGATAATTTTTTTGTAGAGTAAACCCTTCTAGAGATATTCCTTGTTCTTGGTTTCAATTTAAAACTATTTAACTTAACTATTTAACTTAATAAAACGGGAAGCTATCTTTTGTTTCAGCTCTCATTTGTTTTACTCCTAAACGTTGCAAAGAAAACCGACTTTCAAATATTTCACATAGCTTTTAAAAGTTTTGACCTTAGCTTTAGCCTAGTGTATTATCTTACGCTCCTTACGTATTAGGAACTAACTAGTGAGACTATTTCTTGTAATTCTTATCTTGATTAGCTAGAATTAGATAAAAGTACAAGCTTTCTTTATGAATTAGTTATTACAGAGAAGGTCATGTGATTGTAACTCATCAGGAATTGTTTACATCAGCTGCTACGAATAATTTGTGGGTAGAGAGTTAGACTCTAAAAATGAATTTGGATTTTTTTTTCGTTAATTATTTCATTTTAACATTCAGGGTCATTGCTCAGAAACCATTCGTTGACTGTGGGTTCTTTAACGTTGTTCTTTATTTTCCCTTGTTCCTAAAACACACATATTCACTCTCGCTTACATATTTCCAGACTCGTGGGGGGTTCTGGTTAAAGAAATTCCTTAGAACATTATATTTTTTTTTCCAAACACACACACACACACACACACACACACACACACACACATATATATATATATATATATATATATATATATATATATATATATATATATATATATCTCCAGACTGGGGGATTCTGGTTAAAGAATAAGGTAATTGAATAAGGAACCTCTGGGTGAGAAGTCAGCTCGCTGACCACTTGACCACGCAAGCAGTACGGATTTGATGTTGATGGTGCTCATTGAAGGTGTATTTTCTGTTTAACTTTGTTAATTTCAAACTTTTAAAGGCTCTCGGTAGAGCATTTTCTCACATGGCTGAAGTCAATATATTTAGCTTCTGAATTATTTCCACTCAGTTGAACAATATTGCTATACATTTTTGATGAGTTTTGCTCACATGACTTTAACTGCTCACAAATCTTTTTAACAAGCGTTTATTCTTGTATGTATTTCATGTTAACACAAAAATATGTATACATTGTATTTTTTGCAATTTCCTCGTAGATATTACATGATACTGGAATTATTATTTTTAAATCTATGTATTTATTTAAAGTCGCTTAAGCAACGATTATATCGTGACTTTTCATTAGAGTTACAAAGTAGAATACATTCACAATGTATAGTTAAATAATCATGTGCAAAGTATGGAATTATTGTTTTATTAAACTTATAATTATCTAATAAAAATAATAGGGAAATAATGACGATAGATGTCTTAAGGTAAAATCAACGAACATATCTGAAAAGTACAAATTATAATTCTTTGCAGGTGGAGTCTTTAAAAAGTAAGGGTTGAAGAATATAATTAAATTTAAATAAGAATCGCGAGGGAATTGGATATACTGGGAACTCTGTTACAAGAAAACCTATTAGACAGGGTCAGTTATTGAATTTTTATGTTTAGAGATCAATGACGACGTGTAAAACGTACATATGCATTTCTGAAAATTACATAAAACACATTGTTGAGAATTTAGTCAATTAAAAGAGTAAATTGCTATCCCGGATGCTAATATGAAGTGCAAGATTGAGCAGCTTAGAAGATTTGTTTGAGGAATCACGATGTAGGCGGGACTTAGGATAATTAAAGAGTGTGTATTTCAAAAATTTAGTTACTTCTACAGCGACTCCTTTACCATCTTCTGGCTCTGCTCCTTAAAGTGCTGAGTGCTGTTGGCAATCGATAGCACTTCTTTATTGCCCACGGCTCATCACCAACCTAGAGTGATTGCAAAGGGATTCGCCGTTTAGCACTTTAGCGAATTGGTAACTTAAGCTTCTTGTTTTTACAATGGAAGCCTACAACATAAAAATCTTAATATTTTAAAGGTTAGCGTATCTAATATAACAAAGCTACAATTTCTCGTCTTTAGATTCAGAGTTGGTTATTGGTCACTAACAACCAGAAACTCGTTCCATACAAATTAGTTATTAGTGTCATTAAATATATTTTGATTATTTAACTAGTAGTCGATTCGCGCAACCACCCATGTATATCCTGAGAGAAAGAACTGGCAGCTTTCCACTGGAGCAACCGTGACTATTTCAAACGGGATTACACTAGACTTTAAGAGAAATTTAGAAGCGAAACCCTATGTGATGGTTTAAACATTCTGTTCTCTTTTTACGGACAAGAGAGAGAGGTAGAAAGTAGGGATAGTATAGGAAGGTAACTATAGATAGGTAAGATAGACATATGTAGGTAGGGATAGGTATAGGTAGATAGGTAGGTAGGTAGCTATAGATAGATAAGTAGATAGATAGGATAAACTATAGGTAGATATAGATAGGGATAGGTATAAATAGCTAGGTTGGTATAGATAAAGAGAGATAGATATAGAGAGATATAGATAGATATGAATACAAATATAGAGAAAGACTGAAAAGAATAATGCAATCTATCGCGTCTATGATGTTTCAAGAAATGTCTATGTGAAGTGGTAATGTTCAATATTTTATAGAATTATTTGATCGCTTTTTTAAAACAGATTAACATAAAATAACTATATAAATTCTTTATTTATCTATATGTGTAATAATTCCTCGTAATATCGATTACAGATGTACAATTTTTCTGTAAATTCACCTCTATAGTCTGCATGCGTCTGTTGCAAACTGTAAGAATATTTAATAAAATACGTATGACGACCAAACGCTTGAGATACATACAACGTTGCTACATTTTACAACTTGAACAGTATGTATCTGCAGTTCATATCACTCATCCCTTTGCATGAATTCATTTTTCAGCTTTTTCCTGTAGGAACATCAGAAATTACAAATAGGTTGTTACTCGTTTATAGGTCTAATTGTCAACAACCGATGCGTGCATGACGTTTTGATTATTCAGCAGCTAATCAGCATCAGAATCGGCCGTAGTGTATCTGTTAATTTCCGTGGGCATATTGCTCTCTGCATTTCAGTAACGAATCGCAGAACGAATATCGCATATGGCGACGTATAGATCGATAACGCTTTCAACAGTACGGATGTATTTGTGTACCTTGCTTAAAAATATTATCAAACCATGATTTTTTAAACAAAATATACCCACTGCAAACAAAAATATTGCTTTAAATTGTTGAAGTTGTATTTTAACACTCTCTTGTTGCATTTCAAAGTTACTACAGTTGGCGTAGTTTTAGGAAGAAGTTGTAAGAAATTTGGTATAGAATTTTTACTTTCTCTACACATACAAAAATGCGATACCGAGATTTCACTGAAAATATGTTTTTTTGGGGTACCATGAATCCGAAAAAAACATTTTTACTTTCTCTACACGAAATATGTACATACATATTTTACAGAGAAGTTATTATATTAATCCAAAAAGTCGATACCGAGATTTCATCGGAAATATATGTTTTGAGACCCCCTGAATCCAAAAAAAGCACATTTAGAAAAATTAACTCTGAGTGTGTGTGTGCGCGCGTGCGTGTGTGTGCGTGCGTGTGTGGTGTGTGGGGGTGGGTGTGTGTGTGTCTTTAGGCAGACGAAAAGTCGGTTAAATACGAAACTTGGTATTTAAGTTTGGTATCTTCAAAAGATGTGATACGAAGATTTTCAAGAAAATTCTTCCACCCGCAACTACTCTTTACATGGAACATTTTTCGAAAATGTTGATTTTTTCAAAAACGGCTCTAACGATTTTGATTAAATTACCAAGTATTAAAACTAGATATTTACATCACAAATAAAATGTATATCTTGAATTTTCTGGGAATAGTTTCTAAAGTCCTGTTCATTGTGAATGAATTTTGCTGAATTTTACTAAACTGGTAAACCATAAGAGAGAGACAAAAATTTACTACACGAAAAAGTAGATCTCGTTTTTACGGTTTTTCGATATTCCTTATTAATGGTTTCAGTTTTAAAATACTTAACACTTTTTCTTATACGAGATCTTGACAACACCTGACCACGTAAAGAAACTGATTTCAAAACCACATTTTAAAACATTTGACTGTCGGTTTAGTCTGGCGTATTCCCTTATTTCCCTCCTACTTATAAGGAACAAAGTAATAAGGCAATTTCTGCTAATGTTTATCTCGATTATCATGAAATAGAAAAATAAGCTTATTTAAAATAATTTATTACAGAAATGTAGAGAGAGTGATGTGAATGGAACATATCTAACTTTTTTAAATGCCAGATAGTACTCGGAAGAGCTTTACAATGTTGTGAATTGAACAATTGAATAGATAGAATTGCTTTTTATTTTGTGAGGTATTTTCGGCTAATGAGCTTCAGCTAGAAGGGACTTCATCATCTTCGTACTTTCTCTATACTTGTATGTACATAGCATATAGAGAAGGTATTGCACTGCACCCAAAAATTTGATACAGAGATTTCACCGCAAATATATGTTTTAGGGTCTCCTGCATCCAAAAAAAAAAAAAAAGCATTTTCAGACAGAGGTCCGTGTGTCTGTGAACACGATAACTCAAAAACGAAAAGTTGGCAAAACACCAAACTTGGTATTAAAGTTTGGTATCTTCCAGGGATGAGACACAAATATTTTGAGAAAAATCTCCCCCCCCAACTACCCTTTACATGGAACTTTTTTTGAAAATGTTGATTTTCACAAAAATGTCTCTTAACAATTTTGATTAAAATATTGTATGTTAAAGATATTTACCTGACAAATAATATGTATATCTTGAATTTTCCGGGAATAGCCTCTGAAGACTACTTCATTTTGGATGAATTTTATGGAATTTTGTATAACTGTTTAACCGTAAGAGATAGACAAAGACTTACCCCACAAAAATGTAGGGCACATTAAAACACAAAATTTATATTATATACATTTTTTTCGTGGATTTGATCGTTTTTGAGATATTCCTTGTTTTTGGTTTCAGCTTTGAAAAACTTATACTTTTCTCATACAGAAATTTGTCAACTCGTGTCCATACAAACAAAGGAACTTCAGTTACCTAGCAACCAGCTTTTGACTATCACTTTATAACCTATGGTACTCCTTTATTTCGCTTCTGCTTACAAGGAACCAAGTAACAAGACTGTTCTGCTAATTTTTTTTGGATTTGCATGAAGTAAATAGAAGCATAAGCTTTTTAACAATAATTTGTTGCAGAGATGTAGAGAACATATGAATGGAACACATCAATTTTTTCCTCACATGGCAGTAGGAATTGTCCTTAAGAATGTCACACATTTTGTACCAAGTTAAACGCGTGTTTTCAACAATTTGCGAAAAATCAAGACCTGGCTTCGTCTACTGAGATATTCATTCCACTTTATAAGGAAAACAGTAAAAGTACCAGATCCAGGCCTTAATTACCAGTATAGTAAAGCCTAATATTTGCGATGCACTTGCGTTTGCAAAGCAGATGAAAGTGTTTATGTCATGTGGGAGATTTGTATTCACCGGAGTAGTTAGCAGCAGTCCTTCAAAGTTTGTTAGTATTAGAACTAATAATTAAAAATCATTGGCAATACAAATATTAACATATTAAAATTATTAAAATATGATGTATTCCATTCATATGACTTTCTGTACATCTCTACAACAAATTATTGTTAAAAAGCTTATGCTTCTATTTACTTCATGCTAATTGAGAAAAATTAGCAAAAATAGTCTTATTACTTGCTTCCTTGTAAATAGAAGGGAGTAACATAAGTTAAAATGATAATCAAAAGATGGTTGCTATGTGACTGAAGGTCCTTTGTTTTTATGGACAGGAGTTGCCAAATTCCTTTATGAAAAAAGTACAATTTTTTTAAAGCTGAAACCAATAACAAAGAATATCTCAAAACCGATTAACTCCATGAAAAATATTTATATGACATAAATTGTGGTTATTTCGTGATCTACATTTTTTGTGCAGCAACCTTTTGTCTATCTCTTACGGTTTAGCAGTTATGCAAAATTAAATAAAAATAATCTAGATTAAAGAGGTCTTTTGAGGCTATTCCCAGAAAACTCAAGATATACGTTTTATTTGGCAAGTAAATATATAAGAGATTTTAATCAAAATCGTTGGAACTATTTTGAAGAAAATCAAAATTTTCGAAATTTGTTCCATGTAAATGGTAGTTTGGGGTGCGGGGATTTTCTTGTAAATCTTCGTGTCGCATCCTTGGAAGATACCAAATTTAAATACCAAGTTTGGTTTTAATGGTCTTTGCCTCCCCCCCCCCCCACACACACACGGACATTTTCCTAAAAAAATGTTGTAGTTTTTTTTTTGGATTCAGGCGGTCTCAAAGCATATATTTCCGGTGAAATCTCGGTATCGAATTTTTGGGTGCAATACAATACCTTCTCTATACACAGTACGTGTAGAGAAATTAAGAATATAAATCGTTGAAATGATATAGTTATTATTACATAATGTTCATTGATGGAGTTTACAATGACTCATCGTCCAAGGAAACGCAAATTCTCTTGTGTTATTCTAGTGCCAGAAAATGGTCAAGGTTTCACCACCAAAACAGTGAGTTTGAATATTAGAGGTTGTCAGGCACTTTTGATTATAATCTGTCACCAACACAATCCCGTTAAGAAAGTCATGGTCTCTCTGTAGGTAATGAACCAGAAGTTCCTGGCAAATCTGTTTATGTTGTTTATTTCGCGAATTATTTGCTGACACCAATGTACAAAAACGATTTCTTAAGGTATAGTATGTATGACTGAAATTTCATGAAAAATCACCAAAAAAATAAACTATTTTATTTTAATTCCATAAAATAATTTAAAAATCCCTGAATCTAAAAATACATAATTAGCCACCAGGCGCAATTTTTAAATATCTTAAATTACTGGAGCATTAGAGGTGAAACTACTGGACTCGACAAGAAAAATTTAAGTTCAACGAGATCCATTCGCATCATGCAAAGTAAAAAACGAAGTTGTGTAGAAGAAAATCAGCAATGAAAGCGGAAGAGGACAGAAAAGGCAGCAGCAGAGGAGAGTAAAAGAAAACCTGAATGTCTAATCTACCAGCCTGATGGATTTTAAAGAGAGCCATATATATATTTCCTTGTTTTCTTGCTATTGATATTTTTAGCAAATTTACTACCGTAAAATGCTCCTTGCGAAGTATTTTTTCTATTACACAAATAAAATTTTCTGTTCACGTTCACAACGGTGCAATAATTAAAAATCTGATGTGTTACACTCACACGACTTTCTCTACATCTCTGCAACAACTTACTCTTAAAAAGCTTATACTTCTATTTACTTCATGCTAAACAGACTAAAATAGCAGAAATAGTCTTAATACTTGGTACCTTGTTGCTATGTTTGCTTTATTCCTTGCTGGTTGTTATGTCCTTTGTTCCTTTGTTTGTATGGAAGCTGTTGACGAATTCCTATATGAGAAAAGTATAAGTTTTCATGGCAGAAACCAAAAATATGGAATGTCTCAAAAACGACGAACTCACCAAAAAATGTATATAGCAAAAATTGTGTGTTTTAACGTGCTCTACATTATTTGTGCAGTAAGTTTTTGTCCATCTCTTACGGTTTAGCAGTTAATCGAAATTCCCTAAAATTCCTCCAGAATAAAGTAGACTTCAGAGGCTATTCCCAAAAAATTCAAGATAAACATTTTATTTGTCAGATAAATATCTTTAATATACGAGATTTTAATCAAAATCGTTACAGCCATTTTTAAGAAAATCAACAATTTCGAAAAAAATTTCCATGTAAAGGGTAGTTTGGGGTGGGGGATTTTTTTCAAAATCTTCGTGTCGCATCCATGGAAGATACTAAACTTAAATACCAAGTTTGCTATTTTACCGACTTTTCTTTTTTGAGTTATCGTGTACATAGACACACGGACACATACACGGACCTTTTTGTGAAAATGTTTTTTTTTGGATACAAAGGACCCTAAGACATATATTTCCGTTGAAATCTCGGTATCAAATTTTTGGGTGGAGTGCAATACCTTTTGTATACACTATGTACAGAGTGCGTATAGAGAAAGTAAAAATTGCCCTAGGCTTTATTGTCAGATGGATTTAAGCATATGTTTTCAATTTTCAAACACCAAAATTATATTCTTATGTCAAAAAAAGCACATTCATAACTTCAAAAAACTTTTTCAGCCTAAACGAAACGAGACACAGAGAAACGTAGGAAAAACTGAAAAAGTAGATATATTGGGAACCTAATGTTAACCAAAATTTTAATTTTTTATCGCAAGGGACGTCTTTAATGACGTGACAACAACATAAGCAAATGAGACCGAAATCTTCAAACAATTAAAGCAAAATGGATGAAATTTGTACTGTAACTTATTTACATTATATTACATCTGTGTATAAATTTCAAAAGTTAGCATTATTAGTTTGGAATTTCAAACTTTCAGTCTACATAGTCTTAACGAAGCACAATTTTGTCACTTTTGTTTAGGTGAAATCTCAGGCAGCGTATTTTTCTGCTTGACGGGGTGATTGCCGCCAATCAACTCGTCCACGGCGGTCGATACTTTGAATCTGTAGGTGTTACGGGGAGCCCACGACGAGATTGTATTTCAGTCTTGTTCCCCAATTACCGTATTTCAGATATCTTGTCACCTTTTGACAGTGTCTGTTGATTTATAAATGCGTTGGCTTACAAAACTCATTCTTTGACGAATATGAATGGATACACATCTTGGTATGAATAAGACGCTATATTACCTGAACATCGATATGTACTAGTGAGTAAAACAGGATCGGAAAAAGTGTTTTCTTCAAATTTAGTGTTTATCTAATTAACACTAAACTTCACTCGGGCCTTGTTACTTCTTCCGTGGAGCAAATGATAAATAAAGAAAAAATCTGGGTTCCATTCCCATGATTTTCTCTGCCTGTTCTGCAAACAAACTATTCTTATAAAATATTATTTTATCTACATAATAATAGAGATAAACATAGGCAATTGTCTTATTACTTGCTACCTTGTAAGTAGAGGGGAAATAAGAGAATACACTAGGTTAAAGCGATATTCAAATCGGTTAAAAACTGGTTGCTCTGTGGAATAATTAAGATTCAGTACTCTTTGTCTTAGCGCACTGGGTTCGATTCCCGGTACTATCGTGGGAATTTTTCCCCGCTGGAAGGCGTGGTCCGGGGAACACTTAGCCTCTTGAGGTCCCTTGGGAGTCAATTGAGGAGCTACTTGATTGAGAAGACCACATTAACCGGCCGGGAGGGACTCGATGCGCTGATCACGTCTCACCTTGGCTCTACACCCAATTCATGACGTCTTGGAGCCGAGATGGGGGATTCAGCGGCCGGACGATAGGCCAAGGTTCCTTGTGGACTATCGTGACTTGGAGTTACGTTTACTCTTTGCTTGTCCAGGAATAAATTAAGAGAGAGATGAAACGAAAATGACTTACTGTTTGAAAAAAGTTTAATTGGTTTAAAGTTGAAACCAATAATAAGGAATATTTTGGAAACAGTTAACTCTGCAAAAAAAAAAAAGTGGATATGACAAATGATGTGTTTTAACTAGATCTACATTTTTGTAATATATTTATATTATACTTTTGCGGTTTTGCAGTTATACAAAAGGCATCCAGAGTGAAGAAGTATACACCTTTTTCCATGTAAAAATATTTAATATACAGCATTTTAATGAAAAATGTTATAGAAATTTTTGAGAATATTCAAATTTTCGAAATATTTTCTATATAAAGGATAGTTTGGGTTGGGGAAAATGTTTCTGAAAATCTTCGAAGAAACTAAACTTAAATAATAAATTAATATTGTATGAACTATTCGTTTTGCTGTCCACACACACACACACACACACACACACACACACACATACACGCATTCTGAAAATACTTATTTTTGTACACAGGGCATCCTAAAACATTTCCGGTGAAAATTCGATAACAATTTTGGATGAAAAATATCTTCTCTACCTACTATATGCCTAGGCACATAGAAATTTTTTTAAAGAAAGTAAAAAGTAAGTATACGAAGTGACCTGTAATTGTTTTTGTATATTATTTTCCTTAAAAACGAAGTTGTTGAAAATGTCCAACTATTTGTCATACTTTTAGGAATTGTTATTGATCAGAAATTAAACATGGAATGATAATATTAATGAAATGCGTGTAAGAATATCAAGAGTTATCTACCTATTGAGACGTTCTAAAATATTGTGTACCAAGGGATTTTCTCTAAACATCTTATTATACTTGTTTCAATGGCATTATTAGTTATGGTATTCACCTCTGGGGAAAATGTTAAAATATTCATTAGGTACTAATTTTACAAAAAAAAAAAAAAAAAAAAAGTACCATAAGCATACTATCAGGAGCAAATTATTATGCTCACTGCCGTCCTTTATTTATTGCTGAGAAAATATTGATGGTCATCAATTTCTATATATTTAAGTGTTTAATGGATGCTATGTGTAATTATAATAGTTTTAATAATAGCAGTGATATCCATCATTTTTCCACAAGACACAATTACCTAATTCCCAGCGCTGTAAAATCTGTATCTGTTTCTTTATTCAAAAAATTACCATGTGAGATGCATGTTTTAAACACTTATGTTTTCAAGAAAAGGATCAGGGATTGGTTAACCAATAAGCCTTTTTATGACCTAAGAGAGTTTTATACATCCATCTAAATGTATTATCTTAATTGAGTTTTTTACTATGTCTATGTGTCATCTCGTCATTACGAATACATTCAAATTAAAAAAAAAAATCTCATCCGGAGATCCCGCGTTCGTTTCCCGGCTGGGGCGGGGAATTTTTCTTTAACCAGAATTATTCCCTTTTCCTCACAGAGTCTGGAAGTATGAACGCGAGAGTGAATGTGTGTGTGTGTGTGTGTGTGTGTGTGTGTGTAATAATATAAAAATGATTAACCTAAAAGTTCTACACCTACAGTAATACGAGTTATTTCACAAGTCAAAGCCCCCAATATGACCATTGAAATTAAATTGGGCTATACAAATCTAACAATTTAAAAAAAAATTAAAAAATCGAAAATTATGAGTTATAAATTTAGAAAACAGAACATGGTTGACTTGACAATTCCAGTAAAATACAAGTCAACACAATAAAGCACGTCAACCTCCGTGGTGTAGTGATTACCACAAACCTAAGGTCGCGTTTTCAAACCCGGCGGAGGACGATGGCTTTTTTTCAGGCGTAAAAATCCTTAGAATTGCTTCCTTTGGAAGAGAAGTTGATCCCGTTTCGTAGATTTACGGCACGTAAAAGAATCTCAAGTCTGATAATGAGCCCTCTGAGCAAAATTAAGCGGTATTTCATGCCCAGTATAGAATGGAATGCTGAGAACCGCAGCAGTTAAAGAGCGTCCATAAATAAAACTCCATTTCCATTTTTACAGCAAGGTACTTTCCCATTGGCGCAGAGCTGATGTAACGTCTCTTGTACATGCTCTTGGAAGAGCAAAGTATTTCCTGCAAGTACACGTTTTACAGCGGAAAGTATAAAACTTGACCTTAGGGACTATGTATCCTTTACAGCTTGTAGAAAGCACGTACACCTGCGTACAAAAAATGATGCGACAGAAGCATGACAGTTTCGCTTGATACTGAAATGTCAAACCTCTCCGTGCACCAACCTTCTTTTCCTCCTGCTACCTCTCCTAATTTATCTTGGAAAAACAAATCGTCCGATGCTTAAGTAAATATATGATAGATACACTGCGTCCCGTTTCAAACCGACTGATGTTCTAGCGGATCATATGATGCGCGAGAACTGGGGAGATGCAAGCGCGCTCTCACACCTAACGAAACACATTGTGCGGTAAATGGCGTAGATTTTTTTCATAATGTTTAACGCCCGCTTTTAATTCTCAGGCACCGCAGACGATGACACTGATGACACATGGAATGAAGATGGAGCACCGATGGCGGAGTAAAACTGAGAACCCGGAGAATACCCGCCCCTGCGCCGCTTTGTCCACCACAAATCTCGCATGTGGTCGAGTCCGGATCACCTAGGTGAGAGGCAAGTAGTCTCGGCCGCGGCACGGCCAAATGGCGTAGATTAGGCCCAATAGGAGATAATATTAAAAAGTTTACCCTCTCTACACGTACTATGTAAATAATAGACAGAGAAGGTATTGTAATCCACACAAATTCGATACCGAAGTTTTGCTGGAAATGCATGTTTTGAGTCCAGAACAATCATTTTTAGAAAAAGGTTCGTGTGTGTCTTTGTGTATATGTAAACAGCTAACTTTAAAATGAAACTTCCGTTAAATATCAAGCGTAGGACGCGAAGATTTTCAAGAAATCCCCCACCTCAAACTACTCTTTACATGGAACATTTTATTTATTTAATGCAAGGATTTTAATTATTATCATTAGCCATAAGTATGAGAACAATATCTACTTACAACATTCAGTCACTTGTGTACATTCAACAATTAGACAAATGAGTTTCACAGTTGAGAAAAAAGGTTATTCATGTTATAAGTGGCTTAAATAGACTATTATTTGAGAGTGAGGATGTTTAGTATTCGAGCGCGTAAGAAATAAAAATGTAGGTATATAACATAAATTTTAAGTTTTAAGGATCTCTACATTTTTTGTTTAGTAATTTTTTTCTATCTCTGTTTATGCAAAAATTAAAAGAAATTTCATGCATAATAAAGAGGTCTTCAGAGACTATTCCCAGAAAATTTAATACCCGCCTAGGTAGCGTGGTTGTAGCGTATCTGCCTCACATTCAAAAGGTCGTGAGTTCGAATCTCACTTAGGGTGAGTTACCAGGATAAGGTTTTTTTCGGGGTTTTCCCGTATCCTGAAAAGATAAATGTCGAGTAGCTTTAAGCTTTATGTACCCCAAGATCATTTGAGCATCTTGAGCATCATTACTCCAATATCATCCGATATGACCAACCAGGTTAAAGGACGTTAAACCACAAAAATAAAAAAATAAATAAAAAGTATTCCTAAATATACGATATTTTAATCAAAATCGTTAGAGCCATTTCTGAGAAAATAAAAGATTTCGAAAGTTTTTCCATGTAAAGGGTAGTAGAGCATCAAGCATAGGCGAGGCTACAAAATGTCTTTGCATGTCTGAGTACAAACTGGAGTTGGCATCTTTGTTCTAAAGGGACTTTCTTAGCATCCTGGTCTTGTCTCATATTGGAACAAGAGGAAAATGTCACGTTCTTTCTTTCCCTCTGGAACACGTAGTGACATGTTCTTATAAAGGTGCGCCAAAGGGCAAAAGTAGAAGGAGCTGCAAAATGAGGAATCTAAAACTCGCATCGCTCTAACTTCCACGTAATGCCTTTCACACAACTTAGAATTAAAGCTATAATAAATGATTTTCACGGTAAGGTGTAAAATTATAAGGTCCCTTGTATAGATGTATAATTTCCAAATGGTAGGCGTAGAATGTTGCCAAGTAGCAATTACATTGCCCATGGAGAAGTTCATTTAGTCTTACTTCTATCCGATGGTTTTAATAAAAGTGTAAATTATTATACAGCTGAAAGCGATCACAGTGTAGAACTGCTTTTCTTCGATCATACACATAACGAATTGAAAAACAAATTATCTAATTTGGGATTGATAATAGAGAGAACTATAATTTCGGTGGATCGCTGCATGGCATTTCACATTATCTGAAACGAGTATATTACAGGTTGGCCCCGTTACTCAGTAAAGCACCTGCCTGCTATGTGAGGGGTCCCTGGTTCGGGTCACGGCTGAGGTGAACATTTTTCTCTAGCCAAATTATTTCTACCCTCTTCAGAGTCTGGAAGTATGAATACGAGTATGAATGTGGGGATCGTGGGTTCGAGTTGGGTATGGGTGTTTGTGTGTTTGTAAATGTGTGTGTATCTGTATGTGTGTGTATTAGAAGCAGAAAGCAAAATGGTAATCAAATAGAAAGGCAATGGAAATGTTAGGAAAAAGAAAAAATGAATTCAGCGCCTGAGTCTCGACAAGTCTCCGAAAATGTATTTTTTTGTATTAAAAAAATGTGTGTGATGTAATGTACAAACCCTGTCCACCCAAAAGAAAAACAACAGACAGTCACTGAATAAGAGTTGACACCATAGCCGATGGGCAATATGTTCTAAAGATAAAAGACTGCCAATATGGAATAAATAAATGTTCATTACACAGGGCTATAAACATAGATGGTAAATCGGTACGGGATTGGATAACATCAAGATTCATAAAGCTTGTACAAAAACGGAAAATATGAACCGGTGACGTTCAAAATATTAGTTGCTTCTCATACAACGCTTTTTACCCATTATCAGTCCAAAAGTATCCTTGATTCTGTTGTCTATTAATGGTAGAAATGGTTGCAAATTATCCAGTTTGATTTTCTTCGTCTACACGCTGCAAAATGATACATTAATCCAAACAATATTAAATATAAAATTACTTCTCATTGGTTGTCTCCTTACCGTGGTGGTAGCCAGGCTGCTTGCAAAGCAGGAGACCTTGGTTCGATTTCGGGTACCGGCGTGGGGAACTTACCCCCAATGGGAGACCTGGTCCGGGGTGCATTCAGCCTCGTGAGGTCTCTGGGGGGGGGGGGGGGCAAGTAGCGGCTTCAGATCGAGAAGACAGCATAAACCGGCCGGGAGGGGTTCGAGGCACTGCTCACGTCTCACCCTCCAGCACTGCATCCCATTCATGACGCCTTTGGGCCGAGATGGGGTATGCAGCGGCCCGGCGATAGGCCAAGGTCCCTTGTGGTATGATGTGCCATGGAGTTACGTGTTTACTTCTCATTGTGTGTACTACATTTCAAAATCGTCTAATGCTTTCTTTTCCCTGCAATAAGCAAACTAATATACCATTCGTATGTTGTGAAATCAATCCTATGTTTATAGTGTATATTTTTTCGCGGCATTTACTCATGCTATGATATCGTAGTGTAAATTATATATTATTTAAATATATTTAAGTATGTTTGTGTTAAATATGTGGTTTGCAGAAAACGAATGTACGCAAATTTAAATGCTCTTTGCAATATGGTCTATCTTGGAGGAAATCCCATTGGTAGACCGAAACATTAAGTATAGAGCCACATTAATTTGAAAAAAAGACGGTTTTTTAGAAGATTGTAAATAGAATACAGATTATAAGATGTTACGGTACAAAATGGCAGCAGCTTTTTAAAAATGTTTATTCAGACATATAAATAATAAACAGGGAAATAGAAAGTAGTATTTTATAAAGAAAACAAATTGATTCCACATGCATGCATATGAGAATCAAAGATATGAACAAATGTTTGCCATCATTTTTAAGACAAAATAGCTTTAGTAGTGAGATATTTACCATGAAAAGCAATGCAGCCATATGTCATTAAGCATTATTCAGTATTTTGTGTGTATAAAACATGATATATTATCGTAATCATAAACGTTTAGAACAGTATAATTGTATTAGTAACGTAAGTCGTTTCTGTACAGTTGAATAAATACAAATGCCAAGTAGAAGGCATACTATTATGTACTGGGCAATCAAATAGAAGTCTAAAACAGAAATACATGTCAATTATTTAATGGTGGTGCAATAGGAGTTCATTATGTATTAATATTACTTAGTAGTGATGTGCAATGATGGTACTTCAAATGGGAAACCAAGATGGGATAACATGAGAATCCCTGTGCGGTCCAACTCGGACTGCCTTGATAAGAGCTGAGCAGTCTAAACACTCGGCCACAGATTGCAACATTCAAAGAAATAAAATTTAGTATTCATTTTTAAATCAACAAGAAAAATAATTTGAAATTCTTGCCTTGATAAACACAAAATGTAATTTGTGTCATTCACAAGACTTTTCTCTACCTGTTATGCAAACAAGCTATACAAAGATTATGATTTTATCCAATTCTTCCCTAATCGTGATAAAAATTAGCAGAAATGTCTTTTTACTTGCTGCCTTGTAAGTGCGGTCGAATTCTGGGACACCCTGTGTGTGTGTGTGTGTGTGTGTGTGTGTGTGTGTGTGTGTGTGTGTGTGAGAACCGTTTTTTTTTTCAACCTTCGATAGGCAATAAATAAAAGGCAAGTTCATAGAAAACATTTATTTTATTACTAAAAGGTTTGTACACTTATGGTTACTTTTCAACATAATCACCGAAAAGAGTGAGACATTTATCGTAGCTATGCACAAGCTTTGCAATACCCGCTTAAAAAAATGTTGCCGCCAATGATTTCAAATGAGCATTGTCGTTGTTTTGAAGATCTTCGTAATTTACAACGTTTGCGGAGAGCCATTCAAAACAAACGCCGAGGAATGCTGACTTCAGGAATTGTGTTGATCCATGACAACGCTCGTCCACACACACTGCTGGCACAACCCATCGGCTCCTTGAACAATTTAAATGGAGCATTTTCGATCATCGCCCGTACAGTCCTGACCTGGTACCCAGCGACTTTCACCTTTTCCCTGAACTGAAGACGTGGCTAGGAGGGCAGCACTTTCAAACCAACAAAGATCTTTAAAACAACGTCAATGCTCATTTGAAATCATTGGTGGCAACATTTTTTGAAGCGGGTATTGCAAAGCTTGTGCAAAGGTACGATAAATGTCTCAATCTTTTCGGTGGTTATGTTGAAAAGTAACCATAAGTGTACAAATCTTTTAGAAGTAAAATAAGTGTTTTCTAAGAACTTGTCTTTTATTTATAGCCTATTGGAGGTTGATAAAATACGACCCTCGTATATAGAAACAGACACATCACTGCCACTCAAATGTATTCATATGATTGTACTATTTTAACATTGTTTCAGACCTGGGAGACATTACTGCCTCACGATAAACTGATAACCAAAGGTTTATTCCTTATTCAGTAGACATGATCTCACATGGCGACACTGTAAGCAAAAGCAGAAAGATCGCTGGACAGGCTCCTTAAAGCTTTGATTCATAGAAGTAACCCATGCTGCTGATAGTTCAACGGCACATCATCATCTCGGCAAGTAGTTAACGTAAAAAACTGGTTTTAGACTGTAAACTTCAAAATATGTTGTTAATGAACAGAGTATATCCTTTTCTGGAGCGCCAGCAAATTTTATGGGTGCAAATTATACTTTTATCAACGTTTTACTGCCTAAATTTACAGAGTACTAACTGCAACTCGTTTGGTTCTGCACTGTTCAACTCAATCCGCCACTCATCAAGTTCTGTGTTTCATTTAAATGCATCATCACGTTTCCATGCACAGATTGTGCATTTGTATTCCAGTCACCATTGCTTTGACACCATTATTTTCCTTTGTTTTATCATTCCTACAGCAATATTAATTACACAGAGAATCTCTAGTAGTTTGTTTATGGTTGTAATATTTATTATGTCTTGGGTTTATGTCGTGTAACACAAAGTGCTGGTAAAATTTGTTATTTTTAAGAGCAGAAATCTGTATAGAATAACATTTTAAATGGGTTTTTCTATTTTGCCAATTATTTGGTATAAGCATGAAAGGCAAAATATCGAGTTCAGCTTTTTAGCTTTAATACCTCCCTCAATTCTAATCTTTTTATCTCCGACATTCAAGCGATTTTGAATATATTCCACACGATGTAATTTTAAACATTAACATATGAGAAGTGGATTTTTTATAGTCATTTTAATTCACTGTACCCTATAAATGTTTCGTTCCTCACTTATTAAGGAAGGAAAACTATAAATGCTTGAGTAATTTTTAAAATATTTTTAAAAAGAAAACAAACTAAAACAAATTTAAGTATGTACTATATTCTACGATTGCATTAAAAATCGTGAATAAATTTTAAGATAGATTGGTAAAAAATTGCGTCTGTGCAATAATTTTGTTTGGAAAATATCGAAAATAGGGAAACGGAGGAAACTTAATCAGTAGATATGCCCATTTTCGATTGCTTTTCAGCTAAAATTCACCAGGTTGGAAGAACGTCATGTTATATCCATTCATTTTTATATAACAATTATAGGAGGTACAATAATATTTTAATATATTAAAAGTTAATTAAGGGTGATTATTACCCTGTTGTCATAATGAATTTATTTTGAGAACTAAGACCTGCACATAACACCTTATGTAGTATCATTAGACCTGAAAAAATCAGCGTTTTTTAAGCATAAGGTCCGAATTATTTTATAGTACAAACATATGAGATGAATCACATTTTATTACAAATGTCACAACCACAGAGCACAAAAAAAAAGAGGAATCCTTTAATTTTTTTGTTATTTTGTTTGTTTTGAGTTCAGCTTTTATCATGGTGTAAATGTTTCTGTTAGTGTTTAAGACCATAACAAAGGCAAGTGCTTTGTTGCCAAGTTAGAGAGAGACAAACTGTTTACTTTTCTGATACTGCTTACCTATAGAAATTTCCCCTGAGAGAGAGAGAAAGTTGCAGCAGGAAAAATGCACCTATAACGAAAGGGTCGGTGGTGTACTAGGTTATTCAGAGACTTTCTAATAGAAAGTTCAAAACAGCATTTTGAAGATGAACAGAGTGAGAAGGAGCAGTGTAAGAGCGCCCTCCTCGAATTATCAACATTTCGTTTTTCCCGCGTCTATGCGGGAAAAATAGTTGGACAGAATTCTGTGATAATGTCTGAAAATTTATTTCTGCTTTCTGCATATCAGACCATCTAAAATATCTCTTGTTATTTTCGAGGAGCATCGGGGAAGAACAAGCAAAAGCTTCTTGTGAAAAAGAGGTCGGAATTGTTTGACGTGGATAGTGTATTGATTCCTGAAACTCGTGAAAGATTTAGGCTACC
Organism: Hymenopus coronatus; assembly: GCA_030762935.1. NCBI lineage: Eukaryota > Metazoa > Arthropoda > Insecta > Mantodea > Hymenopodidae > Hymenopus > Hymenopus coronatus. Next base: position 91,331,093 of record CM060896.1, read on the forward strand.
TAAACTTCGATATAGGGTCATTGAAGGAAATCATTGCTGGCTCAGAAAGCGAAAGACACTGATGTGCATCAGATATGTTTCTTCTTCTTTATTCGAAGTTATTTTAAATTAGGTGTGCTAAGAAAATTCTTTTATAAAAGTTTTGTACAGGAATATTATTATTATTATTATTATTATTATTATTATTATTATTATTATTATTATTATTATTATTTTATTATTATTATTATTAGCGGATAGGATTGTAGATTTTGCATTTAAGTTTTACAATCCATAGTATGGTAGATTTTGAAAATTGAGATTTTCTTCAAAATTATTTTGTATTTCTTAAGGTATCCGTTTTGTTCTATAACTGAAAAAATTAATTTGCCTGTATATTTGAAGTTTTATTAATATGCTATGTTAAACTTAAACTGTTTCAGATATTTAAGAGTGCAGCTATTTAGAGTTCTTTATTGCAATAGTCGGTGCAGTCATTATTAAATAATCTTAACTGGTATACTGACGAGTATAAAATGTGACCCATAATGGAAGGGACTGTTTAGGTTGGTACTGACAAAGTATAGCCCCGCCCCTGCCAGTGTGACTACTTCCATTTTCCGGGTATACTTCTAGGCATTGGATTAGCAGGATACTTGTTTTGTTTTTTTGTTTTTATTGACGCACACATTGTCTGTTAGGCGCAATCTAATTGAACACCAGAGTAGAGAAAATATCTTAAAACACAAACAGAAACACATCTAAGGTGGCATTCGAAAACCCGCAGTCCCCTGCGCCACGAAACATCAAAGCCAGACACTTTAGCAACCGTGCCTTGGGGGCCGGCGCGGGGTTCTTTACCTCACTCAAAGTATGGTCGAATTACTGAGGGAACGTGACAGCTTAAACCTTATATTTTCATGTTACAATACGTTTTCTTTTTAATTCTGTTTTCTTAATACCGTTTAGTAGCGACAATAGCTTACCTTTATCTCCATATCGCTAATAAAATGACATATAAGTGCCATCAAATGAAAATATTTCTTCATCACTTCTTCTAGAAGTCCGAATTATGTTGCCTTTAATTAGCTTAACCTTTCCTTGTTTACCACCTTGTTTCATATATGTCATAAACATCGCTCATTGGTTAGTTCATATGCCCTTCCTTACGGAGGGAAAACTCCGTCATTACGATATAATGGGATGGGGATTCTTTTTTGCGTGTTAGTGTACCAGTAAATGATCCACCTTTTCCCCCTAAGTGGCCTTAAAAGTCAGACTTCGCACATCTACATGTTACGAAAGTTCGTTTAAATCTGTATTTTATCGACTGTGTCAAAAACCTCTCAAACTTGTCATTTAGAAACTTCTTGTTCATAAGTACTTTTACGATTTGTGTTTAGGCTTTGGTTACTTTAATTCATTCGAGCAAATGCATTCATTGAATATATATTTTGAGGTGTTGTTCACATACCTTTCTAGCTTAAATTCCTACCCATTTCATACTCTCTGATAGGCTCAAAAATCCCAGGAGTTTGCCGAACAACCTCCACAATTTCTATATAGGAGCATGCCAAATGGCTTCACCGCCTTTCTTTACAACTCAATATTTGTATCTGAAATTTCATTTTAAAAATTAGTTCTTCTACTTGTACTTGCATATAAAAATCCAAAGAATTGAGTTCGGGTGAACATGCAGACCATGAAATTGGTCCTCCACCACCCATCCATGTGTCATGTCAGTACAGTTTAAACAAATCACTAAATTTACTGCTGCAGTAGTTGATTACAGCACAAATAACTGCCCAACTACAAATGTACACAAATTATAAGTGCAGTCATCTAAAATCAGATGTTTTTATCAGTAACATAATATGAAAATATAGCTTAATTGTAATAAACTTAAGCTGTAGAATAGACTATTTGAATTCTACTTGGACGAGTCAGATTACTCGCAGTATTCCACAGCAGTCCTCGAAGTCCAGCAGTCCGGCTTGCCCTCAATGCTGATGTACATTGCTTACTGTAGACAGACCCCTTCGTGAGTAACTCGTTGCTCTTAGGGGCGCACCTTGGTTGGAACCACCAGTTGTTGGAGATATGTGTTCAATACTAACTCCAAACATGAGCTTACATTACACTTTTCCTCCTTGTTTTGGTATAAGGAATGAGCCTCCAACGGTTCCCAAGTACATTTTACTACTTCTGTACAATGAGGTGCTGCTCTGCTGATGAATATTTGACGCAGCTCTTGAATGTGATTAAAAAAATCCCTCGCATTGGTTGGACTCTGAACGCCTGGGCATTCCATTTCAGGGAACAGGAGCCTGTCCAACGTACCACAGGCAGGTAAGGCTCATAAGGCATCATACATAAAGAGTTAATGATAGTAGATAGTCTGCAAATGACAGTATAGATTACAAAGCTGGTCAGTGACATGAACAAGCAAAATGAAATAAAATCCAGAATAATGAGCTTTGAGACAGAAAAGAGCAGAAATTACTGACAATTTAGTGCTTTACTGCGGCTAAATGCATGTTCTTTTTTAGTGGAAACATCATAATGAACAAAAACAAACTAGTTTCAACGTCTCTTTGTGCTCAAACCACTGAAAATGAGCGTAATTTTTCTTCTGTATAACGCAAAATTTTTAAAAACAACTCAATCCTATGACACAGTAAACCGCCATATGGAGATGATCTGAAACCAATATAAAAACACGCTACAAAAAACTAGCAATAAAATTCCAGCATTCTCTTGACAATTTATGCCAGAAGCTCATAGCGTAGGAAATCTGAATATCCCTTTATATTCACGAGGCATCCTCCCCTTGTTTAAATAGAATGAGTTTATTCTGAAAGCAGAATAAAGTCGCACGCATCCAAGAGTGAACAGCATTTTTTTTTTTTTTTTTTTTTTTTTTTTTGATTTCATGTATTATTCATTGTCCAATCTCTTTGAAGTGACACCGTAATTTTGTTTCTTTCGTGACAACAATTTCCGGCAGCCATGTTTTGTGAACCTGGAATAAAATATGAAAGGCATTTAGAAAGCTTAATGAATGCTCGGATGAAGCTTCTCAAACGGGTACATGGTAGTTTGCAGAAAATGCAGTATTTATAGTCTGATTTCTGGAATCAGGTCAGCACAAGGAATTTAATTGAATCACGAAATAACAAAATGGGCATACTATATTAGATCCCAATTCAAAACACTGTTGATAATGGAAATTCAATAGAATTAATTTGCTGCTTCATTATTTCCGAACTAAAAGAGACTTCTGCACAGAGCAACGAAAAACAAAATGTGCAGTTTTTATTTGTAAAACAAGAACTACACGACATGGGCACTTCTTTATTTTCTCTACTACGAATAGTAAGTAGAGGAAGTATTCTATTTCACCCGAAAATTATATTTCTACACTTAACCAGAAATATATGTTTTGAAATTCCTAAGTTGAAGATATTTTTTAGAAAAAGGTGCTTATATTTGTTTATGTGAATGTGTGTGTGTGTGTGTGTGTGTGTGGGTGCGCGTGGTTCTCTGCTTAGCATAATCCAAAAATAAAGGTCTGTTAAATACAAAACTTGATAATTACGCAAGTTCAGCATATTCCAAGGATGCAACACGAATATTTTCTAACTAACCCAAACTAACCTTTACGTGCAACATTTTTCAAAATTTGTATTTTCTGAAAAATAATTCGAACGGTTTTGAATGATGTTTAAGACATTATCACGGTGAGTAAAACGTATACCTTGAATTTTCTGGGAACAACCTCTGAAGTCCTCTTCGTTCTGAATGACTTTTGCATAACTGGTGAACCGTGAGAGACAGTCATAATGTTACTACATTTTTGTGTAGTAAGTTTTGTCTATCTTTTAAAACTTCATTCGTTCAATTCATACGTTTTATTTCTCATGTAAATATGTCTAATATGCATTTTTAATCAAAATCCTTAGAGCAATTTTTAAGCAAATCAAAATTTTCTTATTTCTTTCCATGTAAAGTGTAGTTTGGGGTTGAGGAATTTTCTTGAAAGTCTTCGTATCGCATTCTTGGAAGATGCTGAACTTATTTATCAAGCTTAGTGTTTCACAGACCTTTCATTTCTGAGTTATCGTGTTCACAAAGAGACACGCACACACATACAGATCTTCACCTAAAAATCCTATTTTATGCAGGGGATCCTGAAACGGATATTTTGATTGAAATATCGATATTGAAATTTACGGTGGAATGTAATACCTTCTCTATCCATGTACTGTGTGCGAAATACAGAAAGCAAAATTTCGCATTCATAACTAGCTGAGAAAGTAAATATAAACAAAGTGATGCAAGTATTAATACATAGTTTAACAATCTCAGAAATGATAAAATAAATTAATTTATAGAAGTATTAAACCTGCTGATTTTTTTGCTTAACGTCCTTTAACTAGTTGGGCATGTCGGACGATGAATGAAATTGGTGAAATGATGCTCAAATGATCTCGGAATCCATGGAGCTTCAAGTTACTGACATTCGTTATTTCAGGACAAGGAAAACCCCGAGGAAAACCTTATCTGGGTAACTCCCCTATGCGAGATTTGAACTCACGATCTTTTGAATGTGAGGCAGACACGCTGCACACGCGGGCATTATTATTATTATTATTATTATTATTATTATTATTATTTTTATTATACCATCCTTGGATGGAGGACTTAATATCCCCAGAACTAATAAGCATGTTCAGATGCGTATTGAACAGATGGACTCTGGATCAGAAAAAGTAGCCCGAAAGGGTGATGTGCCCGATGCCTTGTATGAGAATGAGGAATATGATATGAAATCAGGTGAAATTAACAAAAGGAAAGTTAATTATGCAGCTGGTGGCTGAATGAATGGCAAGAAAATTGAAGAACATGGACAAAACACGCCCAGGCACCTGTTTATCCACCACGAATCCCTCGTTTAGTTCTTCGGAGTCGAACCCGGGCCTTTGTAGAGGCGAGTCATCTACTACTCGACCATGGAGCGCTTACTGCTAATATTTTGAAATAATTGTGTTGTCAAAAGTCTACTTTTAAACATATATTACCTACACTACTTTTATTACATGACTTACACTTACTTTGTCGCCAAAGTTGGGCCCTAAATTTCGCCCATGAGTTCCCAGGCAGAACAGTGTAGACATGCTGCATTCCGCGGTTAGGTTTATGAGTCCTTCTTCTTTGATGAAAATCGTTAATACCAGCTACACATCACCAAAGTGTTAATCAGCTGGTGGGCGCCTCATTTGCATGGTAACGGATGGTAAAAGAGGAAATAATTAAATTATTTCACGTAAAGAGAGTTTGGTTGCGGGAAAGTACTTTATAATTTTCTCTTGCCATGTTTAAACATTATCCGACACAAATATGAAATGTTATCGCGCGCGGGCCTTTGTCTGGAAACAGTTTTATGGGTTCAGCGGCACTCAAAGCAGAGCGTATTTCTGTTGAAGTTTCGATACCGAACTTTTGAGTGGTTAGAATCGGTATTCATGAGGGAAAGCAGAGAGTGAGATGAAGAGATGTGTGGCTGGGTGGGTTGATTGAAGTACCTTGTGTCGTGATGTATTGATATTGAATGAATATGCTAATTATGCCTAAATAACTTGATTCACTCGCAAATTTCACACCCTTGCTAGAAATATCTCTGATAAGATCAACCCCACGAACATAAACAATGTGTTTAAACGAGATTTACGGTTTTTGTGTAGTAAGATTTTGTATATCTCCTACGGTTTTCTAGCTCTTCAAAATTCATTCTGAATAAAGAGGTCTTCAGAGGCTATTCCCAGAAAATTCAAGATACATATTTTATTTGTCATCTAAATATATTTAATACGTAGTATTTTAATCAAAATTGTTACGGCCAGTTTTGAGAAAATCAAACATTTTTTAATTTTTTCCATATAAAGGGTAGTTTAGAGTAGGGGGTATTTTCTCACAATCACGGAAACACATCCTTGGAAGATTGTAAACTTAAATACCCAGCTTGGTATTTTATCGACTTTTCGTTTTTGACTTATCGTGTTCACGGACACATGGAGACAGGAACGTTTTTATAAAAATTCTAGTAAATACAGGCGATCCTAAACGTGTATTTCCGGTGAAATCTCGGTATCGAATTTTTTGGTGAAGTGAAATATCAGCTCCACCTATGTGCCATGTACTATGTAGAGAAAGTAAAAGAAAACATATTTTGCAACCTGTTTTATCTCTGTGAATAGTATAACTGAAAAAGAAAAAGTAGAATTAATTCAAACTTGTATTTAAATTCAGTAGCTTTCAAAGATGTGACACGAACAGTTTTAGGAAAATATCCCTCAACCGAAAATGATCCTTTGGAATATTTTTACAAAGTTTTGAATTTCTGAAAAGTGGCTCTAATAATCTTAATTGAAGTACCATATATTAAAGACATTTTATATTATATATCGAATTGTGAAATAATAGCTTGGGAAGTCCTCTTCATTTGAAAGAAATGTTATATAACTATTAAACATCCGATAGACGAAAACGCACTATACAAAAAATGTAGATCTCTGTAAAGCCGTGTTGCCCTCCATTGTGTAATGGTTACCATGCTAACTCTATATACCCAAGGTCGCAGTTTCAAACCCAGCGCAGGACGATGGATTTTTTCGGGCGTAAAAATCCTTAGCATGGGTTCCTTCGTAAATTTACGACACGTGAAAGAACATCAAGCCTGATAAAGAGGTCTTTGAGCAAAATTAAGCAGTCCAATATAGAATGGGACGCTGAGAACTACTGTCGTTACAGAGAGCATCCATAAATAACACGCCATATCTATTTTTCTTTATAGCCCACAGTTTATTTCAAACAAGAGTTCCCTTGTGACGTCAGATATCCATATTGATGGTTCATTATGTCCAATATGCTGTCATTCCTACCAGTCCTGTCGTCGACTTTTCATTAGTTTTCGCGATTCATGGAACGATTACTGGATTTTAAGGCCAGCATACACATAAATTTAATTTATTCTTAAATGTTTGTACATGACGAGTAACAACAGACAACGAGGTTTCATTGAGGGCTGCACATGAGAATGACAAACACAAATTTCGCATAAATTCCAAAATTGATTACTTCTGGTTCAGAATGGCAAAAAGGCTGAATGTTTTTGTATTATATACAGTTGTGTTACGTCAAAAATTATAAGCATGGAAAAACTAAACTTTCAGATATGATTATAAAACTTGATATATACTAAGGGTGATATCGTTCCAGTTTAAATGAAGATACTCCTCCATCAATACTGCGTCTCTCAGTTTCTACCATTAAGCCTGACATTGATAAATGTATGTACTTAGGCTTTCACCACCGGCATTCGTTTGAAGTAAAATTTCTTCTGAGCTTATAGACCACGGTGGGAAAAGTAGTATTTGCTCTTCACGTTTCGCTCAAAACAAGTTGTCAGACATGTTGCCTTTCGCTCTTCCTCGAGTCCTCTGCTGATTCTCAAAACAGTTTTGTACGAAACATCAGTAGCAAAACCTACTTTTCGACCAAGGTCTACAAACACGGAAGAAATATTACTTCAAGTTGATAAACGAATTCGAGAAAACTGTCAGCATTCTAATATAAGAAGGTTTTTAATGCCTCGTTTGAGAAAGAAGTAGTGCAATACATTATTTGGTACCATGTCATTGCCTTTAAAATTTCCTAGCTCCTCCACTACTGTACTTTACGTGCCGAACAACACTCTTGATAACAATTTCAGGTGGAATAAGGAGACGTCAAACTTCCCCTCCGTTTACCGGCTGTCTCAAAGAACACTCAGTATTTTATGCGGTTCATAATGTCCAGTACTGCATTTGTGTGATGATAAAACATGCAATCTAATGTCCTAAAATGCCACTTTTGAAATATGAAATTTCATATTAGGTATGGTAATAAACTTACAAACATAAGTTGGTTTGGTTTGTTGCTCTATAATTTCAGGAAAAACATTCCGAATTTGGACAATCACACATACATAAACACAATAGAATCGTGCCAGAAACTGTTTGTAGAGTTGCGTGTACAAGAATCGATTTCTGTTTAAGATTGTGGTAATAAAACAGTTTTAACATCAAAACATTATCGCCATTACACTGATTTATCCTGTGTCGAGAACGAAACCATTAAAAACCTGTTCTTGTTTGCTTCGAATGCGCGATTTATTTAATTCATGTCATCTGAATCGAGCCGTTTGTGTTTTGTGTTAACGCCATTGCGGTAGTAAATAATCCGTTGGCTTTAGAGCTGTGCGAAAAACAAAAACAGGTAACGGACGATAACTCATTTAACTTCAGGTCAGTTAATATAAATTGAAAAAGCGCAATTTTCCCTTTTCCACCGTTTGCTGTTTTAGAGATACCTGTAGGGAAAATTGTTTCCTGTTTTATTTATCACTCATTGACGTATATGTTCACATTTGATTCTGTTTGTCAGTACATGATTCCAATAGACCAGGAAAGTCAGGGAAGATGAGGGGAAGTCAGAGTTACTTATAGTATATTAAAGTTCAGCGAAATTTTGTTTGGCACAAAATTCGGGGATTTTGACATTTACCTAATATTCCAACATTTATAAAATTGTGAATTAATATTTTCTAGTCAAAAATGTTTTGCACACTAGCAGTGTATAAGACAGAGGCTGTAAAGGAAGAGTCGAACTAAAAAAAGTATTATCATAGCGGGTATTTGATCCATGGATCTACTGGTCCCCGTCCAGTTATTTTGAAAATTAAATTAATTTGCGTTTTATTTATGGACGCTCTTTAACTGCTGTGGTTCTCAGTGTCCCATTCTATACTGGACGTGAAAGACCGCTTGATTTTGCTCAGAGGCCTCTCCATCAGGCTTGAGGTTCTTTTTCGTACCGTAAATCTACGACACGAGATCCACGGCTTTACAGTTATTTTGAGATGTACCCCCATTGGGTCTTACAAAGTCGTAAGTATCTTAAGTCCCAATTAATTGACAATTTTGAATGTGTTTAACGTCCACTTTTATTACATATGGTACGGCAGGGGATGATACTGACGATACATGGAATGAAATTGAGGTACCGGTAGAAAGCGATGATGAGGCCGCATTGGTGAGAGGCGAGTGGTATGACTACTCGGCCACGGCGCGGCCCAAAATGGACAATGATTGACCGAATAGTTGGTTAAACTATGAACCCCATGCTTACCTTCATAGGTTTAGTGGTCATAACACTAAAAATAATGAACAAAATATTATAGTATTAACTTAGTAAAGCAGCTAGCTACTTAACTTGGTCATTAACATTTTAATCGGATTGTTGTTATAATAGCTTCAAAACTTTAGCAGTTGTAACAAATGTCTTATCTCCTCACACCATTCTTTCTGCGTCAGGCAGATGGTGTTAGGGGTGCCGTTAGGGGTGCTTGCAATATATGAGGATAGATGGTAGCGCAATTGTAATTATTATTATCTATTTTCAGCTTTGCTATTGTTTTAGACTGAAGGTAGAACTTTGGGTCTTGGTATTGAAGATTCAAACCAGTATTTACTTGGGCCACTGAGGGAAACCACGAAAAACCTCAGCCAGATTGTTCGGCCCATGGGGTTTCAAGCCAAGTCCTGCCGGATGTGGGCCACAGATGTTGCCGGTCGGTGGCAGCTCTTAATCAAAGTTTTAATTCTGACTACAATTTTCTATTTTTTTTTATTTAATTTTTTTTTTTTTTTTTTTTTTTTTGTATTAGGAATATGCAATGGTATTTTTGTTTTCTTTTGCAAGAATGAGTGCAGTTATTTTCCGTTCAAGTATAAGTCAAGTACTGTATTAGCAAAATTGTTTAATACTTTTTATTAATATCCTATTCCCATAATCCTAGATTCAAACATTCCCTGGAATTGTTTACTTTCTCTTTAATGTATATTTTATTTTTAGGTGCCGAAAACGTCCATGACGAAACTTCATTTCAATTTTCATGCTAATAATCATTGTTGTATTTGCTCGACAACTAATTACTTTCTCTATACGTACTATGTGCATAGTGTATAGAGAAGGTATTGCACTCCACCCAAAAATTCGATACCGAGATTTCACCGGAAATATATGTTTTAGGGTCCCCTGTATACAAAACAAGCATTTTCAGAAAAAACGTCCGTGTGTGTCCATTTGTCCGTGTGTCTGTGAACACAACTCAAAAACGAAAAGTCTGTAAAATACCAAACTTGGTATTTAAGTGTTAGTATCTCCCAGGGATGCGACACGATTTTGAGACAAATCCCCCCACCCCAAACTACCCTTTACATGGAACTTTTTTCGAAAATTTTGATGTTTTAAAAATGGCTAACGATTTTGATTAAAATATCGTATATTAAAGATATTTACCTCATAAAAAATGTATATCTTTAATTTTCTGGGAATAGCCTCTGAAGACTACTTTATTCGGGATGAATTTTACGGAATTTTGCATAACTACTAAACCATAGGAGATGGACAAAAACTTTAAACACAAAAAATGTAGAGCACGTTAAAACACACAATTTATGTTATATACATTTTTATCGTGGAGTTAATCGTTTTTGAGTTATTCCTTGTTTTTGATTTCACCTTTAAAAACTTATACTTTTCTCATACAAGAATTTGTCAACTCCTGTCCATACAAACAAAGGAACTTCAGTCACATAGCGACCAGCTTTTGACTATCATTTTAACCTATGGTACTCCTTACTGAGAAAGCAAGTAATAAGACAATTTCTGCTATCTTTTTCTCGATTAGCATGAAGAAAATAGAAGCATTGGCTTTTTAACAATAATTTGTTGCAGAGATGTAGAGAAAGTCATGTGAATGGAACACATAAGATTTTTGTTGTGTGTGCATGTTCGTTTATCGCATTTACTAATATCGGCAACGGAGCACGTTCAACCATAAAGTTTTGTTTTGTTTCACAAATCTGCCTCAGAAACATTGAGAATGATGGAAGGCGCTTTTGGTGAAGCAGCGATTAAAAAAAATAAAGTGTATGAATGATGTAGTCGTTTCAGTCAAGATTTTCGAGCGTTGAAGAAATTGGTGTTCATGCGATAAGGGCATTACGACAGGTATATGAAAATGGCGTCAGGAGAGCTTCCAATTTCCTTAAGAGAAGTGGCAGAAGTGTGTCATTGCTGATGGGAACGGTTTTGAAGGAAATGTGTAAATTGCCTTATGATAAACTGTTTTTGTTTTATTTACACATTCGAAACTTTTTGGATGAAATATGTATTTAATCTAATAAATAACAATTTGTGTTTGCTCTGATTGTATGGTAAATATATAATACCACTGGTATGACGAAATTATTACTTTATTGTTTTAAAATAAAACATGTTCATATTCCTTACAAATATTTACGTCCCCAATTTAATGAAGTTTACCAATGATACCAGGAATTGGTATTGCACCAGAAAATATAGCTATGATTTTAAACGATGTCTCAACACCAGCGTTAACACTTTTCATGACATCCTTTCTTATTGGTTTGAATTTTCAAATGCTGATATTTTTTGAATTAGCACGTGTTAGTAGTTTTTTCTTGTGGTAACAAAAGTGCAATACAGCGATTCACGTTTTAAAAATCTGACTATCAATATAGCCTAATACAAATTTTTTTATACCGAAAAGATTATTTGCATAAATCTGAAATGAAGGTGTATCAAGAAGATAAGCTTTTTTAGGAATAGCTTGCGGAAGAATGAACTGAGAAATTAATGTAATGTAAAAGCACGTGTTTACTTTATCTACATAGTACATGGTACGTAGCTAGAGAAGGTATTGCACTCCACCCAAAAATTCGATGAGAGAATTAGATTGTGTGTGTGTAGGTGCGTGTGTGTGTGTACACAATAATTAAAAAACGAAAAATTGGTAAAATGCCAAACTTTATATTGTAACAAATTTTAATTCACTTTATTGGTTACTAGAGCACTACACGCAACACAGCACTTGCACTTTTGGTACACAAATAACTGAGTCACTTTCTTAGCAAGCGTCACTCACTAGATTGATACTTAACTCACTTCACTTCACTTTACTTAGGTCTCTTCACTTATCGGCCCCTTATACAATCTCTACCGGCCTCCGAGTTCCAGTCTTAGAAATTTCGAGAACATTACGTTTTGTCCATTAGTAAGAGATTACTCTGGAAGAAGAATGTTCTCGATCTGGGGAGAAAGAAGGTTCGAGATATCTTACAGGGAAACATATAACGCCTTCGTTTGTCCGGTGTGTCCGTTCGCTCTATTGCTACAGTGGGCCAGCCAGCATCCCTTCAGTGGACGCCCCATATGCCACCGTTACAATATACTATTAGTTTAGTATCTTTAAAGGATGCGAAACGAAGATTTCTAGGAAAATCCCCCCCCCTCCTCCCAAACTATGCTGTACATCGAGAAAATTTTGAAAACATTTAGTTTCTCAAAAATGGCTCGAACAATTATTATTAAAATGCCGTATATTACAGATATTAAATGAAAAATAAAATATATATATTTTAAGACCTCTTTATTCTAGATGAATTTTGCATAACTGGTAAACGTAAGAGAGAGACAAAAAAGTACTACACGTAACATGTAGATCTCGTTAAAATACACAGTTTATATTATAGACTTGGTATTGGTATTTTTTTTTTTTTTTGCGGAGTCGGCCACTTTTGAGATATTCCTTATTATTGGTTTCAGTTTTAAAGTAGGTTTTCACATACGGACTTTGTAAATTCATGCCAATACAATTCTAAATGATTAAAAATTGCAGAAATTATATATATATATATTTATAAGTAAAATTCACACTTCCAAATTCATTCCTGATTCTTTCAATTAAAACTATGCAACATGTATTAAATATTTTAATTTTTATTAAGTGGATACCATAGATAGAGTTTTATGTATACTTTGAAATCTTAAGCAACTATATTTTCTCTTGGTGAACTGAAATAGCGGCATAATATAATGCTACCAGTGATAATATTAAACAGTCAACAGCTTTTTGTGACCGCCTGCAAGCTGTGTTGATTGGGAAAAAGGAATTCAAAAAGCAACCATGCCTTCATGTTATGTACTTCAAAGGCCTCCTGGAAGCGATGCAAGGAACACAGCGAAATGCATTAATGAGAGCAGAAGAGAGGATGTTTCTGCAAACGTTAGATCTTAGGTGATAACGTCATTTTATCACTGATACATTTCACACTGCATGCAATGGTCCAGTAAATTTTAGGGTACACATAGGTGAAAAATGAATAGAATCCTCGAAAAAGTCCAATTTTATAGATCTGTTATTAGGAATGTACTATCTAGTGTCATTAACTATTTTTTGTCTATTACTGAATATTAGAAAATGTTACATCAGTTTTAAAATGTACACCTGCGCACAAGGCAATAGTCCTTTAGAATTCTATGGCTGTTTCTCGCTTTCTGTTTTCTATACGTTATCGCGCGTTCAAAATTTTCGACACATTTTTGTTCAATTTTATTCAAATGTTATACAGAGTCTCCCAAGGCTATAGATATTGATATGTTTGGGTTGATTTTGTATATCAATTAAAAGTAGTCAAATATTAAATCTAATAATTGAGTTTGGTATCTTCCAAGGATGCGACACGAACATTTTCAAGAAAATCCCCCTACCTCAAACTACCCTTTACATAGAAAAAATTTCGAAAATTTTGATTTTCTTAAAAATGGCTCTAACGATTTTGATTAAAATCTCTTATATTTAAGATATTTACTTGCCAAATAAATTGTATATCTTGAATTTTCTGGGAATAGCCTCAAAAGACTTCTTTATTCTGGATGATTTGACTGAATTTTTCATAACTGGTAAACCGTAAGAGATAGAAAAAGCTTACTACACAAGAAATGTAGATCACGATAAAACACACAATTTATGTCATATACAGTTTTTGTGGAATTGGTCGTTTTTGAGATGATCCTTGTTATTGGTTTCAGCTTTAAAAACATACTTTTCTCATACAGAAATTGCTTAACTCTTGTCCATACAAACAAAGTAACTTCAGTCACATAGCAACCAGCTTTTGACTATCTCTTTAACCTATGGTACTCCCTTATTCCGCTTCTACTTACAAGGAAGCAAGTAATAAGACTGTTTCTGCTAATTTTTTCTTGATTAGCATGAAGTAAATGGAAGCATAAGCTCCTTAGCAATAATTTGTTGCAAAGATGTAGAGAAAGTCATGTGAATGGAACACATTGGAGTTTTTTGACTAACATTTCAGAGATTTCCATTTTAAAACACTCAAACTTATTTCAAATGGGAACACCTCGTCCGTTTCACGCTTCTTTTGCTTTTCTCCTATCATGGAAAGAATACCTAACTTCAATGAATGTCGCATAACTTGATAATAATTGGTAGTCGGGCTTGTAGGCCGTGATCCAAATGGTTTAATTACCGACATTTCGCTGAAATCTGCGTTCGGCATCTTCAGGGAACAAAGCTATTATATCAGCTCCGGAGTCCAACAGGGCTGTTTACGCTTGAGTATTGGCAAAATGAGTGACGCATTCGCACTTTCCTAGTAGCTGGATAACAGATCTCCCCCCTTTCCATCAAAATTAAATTATTTTGGTATTTTCCTTTACTCGGGTATTTCTTCTTCTTCTTCTTCTTCTTCTTCTTCTAACAGTAACTTCCTCTCCTCTCACATTTTTAATTGCGATGGGTGCAGCAAGAGAGTTGCTCGTTCAAACATTCAGTTGACTGAAAGGGTCATAGAACAACACAATTTTTTTTTCTTTTCTTTAGAAGCGTTTATTAATGACAACACGTTTAAAAAAAAAACTATGTTGTAAATTTCTTCTTTACAGAATGATCTAAAAACACGACATTCTCGAATGTGATATAATACTATTTTTATTTTCTCTAGCCTATATGTACAATGTACATAGGAAATGGAGAAGGTGTTGTATTTCACAAAAATTCAAAACGGGAATTACACCGAAAATATATGTTTTGAAACCTATTGAATCTAAAAAAAAAAAAACTTAAAAATGTACGTGTGAGTCTATTGCCGCATAACTCAAAAATGAAACTCAGTTAACAACCAAATTTGGTAGTTCAGTTCAGTATCTTCCAAGACTGCTACACGAACATTTTCCAGAAAATCCACTTACCCTCTACTACCCTTTACCTGGAATTCTTTTTTTTTAATTTATTTTAAATATTTAGATTAAACCTGCATATGTTTAAGCTATTTTCATGACAAACGAAATTTACATCTTGAATTTTCTGGGTATAGCCTCTTGAAGATCTCTTCATTCTTGATGAATTAATTTTGTATAGCTCATAAACATTGTAGAGTAGGGTAAAGACGTATTGCACAAAAAAAATTATATCTTGTTAAAACAGATAATTTATATCATATACATTTTTGTTTAGTTAACCTTTCCAATATATTATTTGTTATTGGTTTCAATGTTTTCAACTCTTCTCAACGGAAAGCCAGCTTTTGTTTCGTATCTCTTTTGTTGCACTCCTAGCCACACAAGAGAACCAAATTTCATTTGTTTCACATAACAATAGCTTTTAAAAGATTTGACTATCGCGTTAGCTAGTGTATTTACCTATCCCTTCTGCTTACAAGAAAGTAGGTAGTAACACAAATTTTGCTAATATTTAGCTCGATAAGCATGACGTAGATAAAAGAATAATCTTTTGTAAGGAAAGTTTGTTTGTGGGACAGCTAGAGAAAGTCATGTGAAAAAACAAAGCTTATGAAATGAAAGCTTTGCTTTTCTTTACCACTTCTATTGAAAACCAGTAAATTATAACATTCAAGAAAATGTTAAATGTACAAATATTAAGACTGTCTAGAACAGAATAAAGTGGCTAATATTTATTACATGGGAGGAACTTTTGGGTTATTCATCAAGCATGTGGCACACGGCCAATGTTCGCACCTTGAATGAAAAGTTATCAAGACATCGCCTGGGCTGTGATGAAGACGTCAAATACGGTGCCAACATGTGTCTGACACACCAGGAGCCATCCGCCTACTCCAGTAGTTGCAGAAAGAGTTTGTTTTGAACACACATGATACTCCTTTTCCAAGAGCAATACTAATTAGAGACCATACGATTTAACCCAACCATGCCCAACTTACGTCATTGAATAGGTTCAACCAAGACTGTAAGGAACGAAACCTCCAATAAGTGTTGCGTACAATGAAATATGATTAAAAAAAAAAACGGATATTCCTCCCATTGATCGCTGAAAACATAAATAGCAAAAGACTATGTGGGAAGTTTGCAAAAAGAATTGATGAGGCATAAGAGGTACTCAATGGTACTTACTCCTAGTATGAGCGAGAAATCCGCAGTAACGTCTGAGGCTCACATTTGGAAGGTCCCGGTTATGGTTCCCATCGACCGCCCATTCTAATATGGGGTTTTCGTGGTTTTCCCTAATCGATAGGTGAATCTGGATTGCTTTCTCATATGACACGATTACTTGTCCAGCATTTCCCTTTTATTGCGGTTCATTCTTATCTTTCACTAGGTGACATACTATTTGTGGTACCGAACAGATTCCGCAGATATCTGCTCAAAGGAAAGATCAATCCCAGTGGACACTAAAGTATTCTTGGTCGACGGTTCCTTCATCGCCCGCTCTCTAGGCAGCACTAACGGGACGGGTCTTCGAACCTGAAGCTGTTAGGTACTTCCGCGCATCTTTGTAGTTCCTTCACTGCGGTTCCTTCACTTCAGCCCTTTCTTCTGGGAGGGTGCCACAGAAGATCGACCAGGCGTGTCCGTAAAATAAGTATTGGTTTGGAAAAGAGACATAAATAATTTGTTTTGACAATATTTATTTGTACATGAAATAGAATACCTTAACCACAGATTTCCCACCATTGTTCATGTAGTTGTCATAGCCGGGAATAACTTTTGTATTACCTCTTCAAAGAAAGCAGTCGCCGGGGAAAAAAAAACCACTGCTAAATATCGTGTTTTGTGAAAACACATCACAAAGTATTCTTATTGTGAATCGTCTGTTTTCACGAATTGCCTCGTCCTCTTGTTCAACCAAACTATCAGTGACAACAGATGGCCGCCCACTTCGTCGTCATGAACAGAGGATTGTCTATCCTCGAGTTGCCTAACCTACTTTCTCATCTTTCCATCTGTCATTACATTTTCACCGTAAACCTCTAGATATTGACGATGAATTTTAGGTGGCTTAACATTCTTTATGTTCAAAAACTGTGTTACGGAACGCATTAATATTTGGCGGGTTCAGAAATTGTGTTAAACACATTGAACGATCTCTAAAAACTGTAAGCACAATACGATCCGGCTGTAATGGTAGCAGTGGACAGAAAATGGGCGAGAGAGACGAGTGGACATGCGTGGAACTGCGACACTAACGTTGTGGTGGCGGTAGAACGAAATGGTACCTACTTGTATTTAGTCGAAGTGTGCCCAATATTCTACTTCGTTACATAGCCTTTATCTGGTATTTTCACATATTAAGTGATAAAGATAAAAGTTAGTTGCGAACCAAAAACTGGTTTATGTGATTTAGGTTTTTGAAAGATTGGGAAAGAAAAACTATAGTTTCAGAAATATTTGATTTAGGTCAGATATCTTATTTAGCTACCTTATGTTGCTACTATTGCACTCGTAGTTCATTAAATTATAATCATACATACGTTTAAACAATAAACCGTTTCGTATAATCTTGGTAAAATAAGTTTACCTCCTGTTTCCAAAAATGTTAAAAAGATATAATGCACGTTAGTATTTAAACCTTGGTTGTTTACAATAACATTGTTATTATTAAATAAATACTACTACTTGATGTATGGAATATATTGAACTATTTTAATAGGAATGCTTTAAAATCAATGAACAACTTCCTACAATACATTACGTCTATGGTGCAAATTCGGGAGGTCCTGGGCTCAAAACCCGAGGGCCGACCAATCAGCTGGAGTTTTGTAGTGGCTTCCCTCAGTCACTAAGGTAAATGCAGGAGTGGATATTTAATACCATGACCAAAAGTTCCGACGGCACTGGATGAGTGGTTGGACCGCTCGCCTCCCATCTAGCGGCCCAGGTTCGCACACACTCACACACACACACACACACACACACACACACACATACACACACAAAACCTTTCTCTATTTTTTTTTTTTTTTTTTGGTTCAGTGGCTTTCACAGCATATATTTCCGGTGAAATCTGGGTATCGAATTTTCGGTGGAGTGAAACACTTTCTCTACATACTAGTACGTTATGCACACGCGGTAGAGCAAATAAAACTAAACAGCACTATGGTATGATCCCAGGAATAAACACCAATCTCTGAAAATGAAAAAGAGTAACATGTGTAGTTTTTTCATCGAACGGAAACATTCCTACAAACTGCGAAGTAGATCTAATATTCTATACAGCTATTACGTGCATTTTTTCTTTTACAGAATATAGAGTTAATGTTTTAACAAAATATCTGTATTACTCGAATTTCTGTTGACAATAAAGGTCTTTACTTCAATTCTGTAGCACAATTAAAATTTCGACGCCCGTAGATGTATTTTCGGCCGTCTCTCTGTTGCAACTAACTGTTCGTTCCGAGCTTACAGTCAATATTGACCTGAGAGCTTCGCTTATATACCCGTCGATGACGTGGCAACAAATTTCCAGAACTAGCTAGTGGTCTTTGTTTGCTCGTGTACATCATACACAGGTGTGACTTCTTTGCCCATGTGCTTCAATGCGCTTCTTTGATGTAAACTACCAGTTCACGCCGTGTTATGGGATCTAGTCTTAATATTCTTATTCTAATTCTTCTAACTAAGAATATTGCGTTCAACATAGATCAATAATAACCAGGGTTTTCCAAACTAATGCTTATATTTGTTTAAAGTATTAGGATTTTATTTGGTGAGGGGGGGAGACTTCCTCATTTTTGCAAATGTACCGCTTTCTGAAATCATTGTTTTTTGATATGTGTTTATTGCCCGCTTTTACTACTATGGCACCGCAGGCGATTTCACTGAAGATGCATGGAATGAAGATAGAACATCGGTGGGAAAGTGCTGGTGTGGAAAACCGGAGAACCCAAAGAAAACCCGCCCCTGCGCCATTTTATGCACAACAAATCCCACATGCGGTCGCCTGGGGTTGAGTCCGGGCCATCTTGGTGAGAGGCGAGTAGTCCAGCGACACGAAATCATTGCTGAATGAGCTATGGCGTCACGAGAGAAATACTTACTTTGTTAAATATATGCGTAAGCTTTCACGGCCGGTGTCCATAGTTTTAAAATTTAAAATTTTCGGGCTATTTTGCCGTGGTCTGTAGGTTAAAACATGTTTAGTTAAAATATTTCTACCTAACATATTTTAACCTACAGACCACGGCAAAATAGCCCGAAAATTTTAAATTTTAAAACTTACTTTGTTATCTATGTTTTCTAAATTTTCTGAAACAAATGCTTAAGAACGAGATCCTTGAAATATTTAATTTAATCTAAAGCTTTTCTAAGCAAAATGGACATTTTCTTTAAAATTTGGGTTTTGAAGTAGACGCTAAGAATAAATCATTCATGAAATTAATTGTATACATTAAAGCATAAATTCATTTAATTATCAAATTTCCTCCATTTGAAATATAACTCAGAAACCCCAAATATGTTTTGATGATATTTCCATATTACATTCTTATTCTGAATTTTAACTGATAAAGTCAGATATTAGACGAAGATATTATTATGAGAAAATTCATTTTCAATCGCATTTAATAATGCTAGAGTACTTTATATGTCGATACAATTTATATTATGGTTTAGTTATGAAAAAACTATAAAGCGGCGCATCAGTTTTCATATGCACCGTATACGGTTACTATTATCATGGTTTGTTATAGAAACCGTATATTCAAAATAATGCATTATTCTAAATGCTATAATGTTTTGAGTTTCTTGATGACGTAATCTTAATGTGAGCTAAACTTAGAAGAAATGTTCTACTGTTGCAGACGCATGACTTTCTGTTATCCACTATTTTTTTTTTTCATTTATATAGGCCCCTTTTACATCTAAGGTCATATCTGGGGCTTTGCACTTGAAACAACTCGTTGACTGTAGGTTCTTTTTACGTTTGGTTTAAATACTTTTATTTTCCTAAAAAAAACACACACACACACACTCGCTCACTCACATACATACTTCGAGACTCTGTGAGGGGTAGGGAATAATTCTGGCTAAAGAAAAAATGTCCCGCCCCAGCCGAGAATCGAACCTGGGATCTCCTGGTGAGCAGTCAGCTCGCTTGTTATATAACTTTACACGGAATTCTTAAAAAGGTTTATTTTTATGTCACTTTATGCGAAGCGGGATAAAGAGTTTTAAAAATAGTTTAATTAAACATTTCGTTAGAGATATAAGAGAGATAGTGTTAAGAATCGATAGTCAGATGACTAGAAGCGGGATACCGTAGCGGTGTTAAATGTAATATTTTTGCATGTCATTGTAAAAAAACAATTGACAATACTAGCTTAAAAGTTATGACAAAGTACTGAAAACTTTAGACCAATATATTTTGAGACACAAATCTCGAAAATGGCTGTTACCACAAAAAAGCTGCTTGAAATAGTGTATTTTAAAGAGTTTTGTGCAGTGCCTTTTTTCTATTTCTTAAGGTTTAACAGTTAAACAAAAGTATGCAAAATTTCTTTCTAATACATATAATATTACATTCTTTAAATATTTAAATGTCAATATTATATTTAATAAGCATCATCATAACTATTTTTGACAAAAATGTAACGTTTCGAATAATTTTCCATGCAAAAGGTGGTATGGGGAGGGGAATTTTCTTGAAAAACCGTGTCTCATGCGACATTTTGATTTTCGGTTCAGCTATTCATACATACAAATGTGCAAGCTCAAGAACCTTCCAACTTTTTTATTTGTATTATTATTCGGGCAGTCTCAAAGCATATATTTACAGAGAAATGAGAACATATTGAAATTGTTGGTGGATTACAGCACATATGCAGAGAAAATAAAATATATAAAAAGAGCCAAAAGATAAACACAATCGATGATTGCAAACTCACGGCTGCATGGTTTTGTAAAAACCATTATTTTCGTATAATGGTTGTACCCGTTGAAGTTAACTTTGTCCTTATCTGTTACAGGTAGCGATTAACCACGAATTAGAGCCCTAGTTTATAGTAACCTAGTATTTGTTTTTTGGTTTGTCTTTTGTTTTTAATAGACTTTATTACAGTGGTGAATCGTGTTTGCCAAGACATATTTGTGCATAAGAAATGTATCCTAACGTGCATAAAAAGTCCATTCCCCTAAATCATAATAATACATATTTCCTACGTGAGGTTTGCACCTTCATATAAGCAACCTTTGACTATACCAAGCTATATGAGTTCAGCATGTTACTTGAACAACCCAGACACACACGATGCTATAATCGATGTGAAATGAGGTGGTGGTTCCGATACCTCCTCTATGAAAGACTTTCGCTACAATTAGTACAAAAGGAAATCTTAGATCAATGCGACATTATTCGGTCTTCCAGAGGAAAGGGTGACAATTATTTGTGCAGTAACTAGACGAACGTCAGCACCGCTATCTATATGAGAGCCTGCATTGTGGGTATGGAAACGAAGGCAAAAACTTTTCATGTTTATTCATACTTATTATTTCATTATTCTTTATTTCTGGCCTAAATTCATCGAAGCATTGTCCCAATGGTACTCTGCCTGTGAGAGCATGTAGCGTGTAATGTTACCCTTCGGCGATTCGACGGGTAGCTTACATTGTTGGAAGTTACGTTTTGCACTACCAACATAATCATCACAAATTTTCTTGAGTATACGTTCACTAACATAATGGCTGTTCAAATTAAGAGAACAAGGAAGTGATTTTTTAGTGATTTCGGTAAAAAAAAAAAGTATTGATTTTTGAGTTTTGGGGACCAAAAAAGCACCATAAAGTACATATTTTCAAAGTATAATTCTCTTAGGGTGGATGTAACACGTTCTGGATGCCATTTTAACCTGTTGCGTTTGTTAAATAATATTCTATGTCAAACTTTAAAGTCATTTTTCCCAAATTCAAGTTTGTTATTTTCCATATGTATCTTCTAACACAAAAACGCAGTTACAACTCTGACATTTTCCCAAATCAGAGTAGAATGTATGTAATAAAATGTATGATTGGAATGTTAGTTAGATATTAGTTTTAATTAATATAAATAAGCGTTTTTTAGTTTTTTGCCCTTTGTGAAATTATTGTTTTAGAAAATACTATGCATTTTATGTAAATTTCAAACAAATAATTTATTACAAAGATGTTAAGGAATGCAATTTTAAAAAATTTGTACATTTGGCTTAATATTTGTAGAAGAAAATTTATTTTGATTTTAGCTAATTAAATCGAATAAACTAATTAATATACCCAGAATGTAAAGCCATAATTATATGATTGAAACTTCGAATAATCCTTCTTTTGTAACCGGTAAAACCGGTACAAAAAATAAAACTCTAGATTTAATGTTTTAGAAAATCACCTTTATTTCTTGAGTGTCCCCTTAAAAAATTAACTCATTGAGTTTTCGAAACTATTTATTGACGCGAGAGACTACAAACATATTTTATTTCTACATAAACGAGCCATAATTGGTTCAATAATAATGTGAAGTAAACCAATGCCAAAGTTCAACCAAAATGATTAATGGCATATTACTTCATCATACACCAGAAAATTATGAAATTATCAAAATGCTCGAATTTTGTCAAAATCGATTACAGACACTCAAAAGCAGCCCGGGTTAACGATTCAGAGTAATATCGTTCAAATTCAACCAAATCGCTTAAATTCATGAAAATTAATTAATTTTAGAGCTCATGACCTACTAATTAGTTGATTTGGGAGATGAAAGATAACACATGGATATTTCTAAATATCTTTTACGTTCTGTAAATAAAATACAAGCACTATTTTCGTAAGTTGGGGTCTGACAGAAGCTGCAATCGGAAAAACAAGTGATCGCGGCAGGCCCGTTGTTATGGTAACAGCTGCTTTGTTGCCAGAGTTGCTCCTGCCAAATTACCACGTGCTCAATCCTGGCGTTGATTTTGTCTTCAGCATACAGTTACTGTGTTTTGTTTTTGTCGTTTTCAGTTATTTTACATTTGCGTTATTTGTAACTTATTCGTTTCATTGTTTGTGCTGCTATATAAGTTATTTTTCTACGAGATCGACCAAGATGATGGTGATAGATGCCGACTTTTGTAAACATAAACACACAAAAAAACAACAACAATCTAGCGGATTGTAGCAGAAGTGTGTCCTAGTTGATTTGGTTTATTTATTATTTTCTTACTCACTAACTTGTTCACATTATTATTTAATTTGTGATTAAGATGAAAAACGAAGGTGAGGTGAAATTACAATTACCTACGACCATTTTCTCGTACATTAATATGAACTCTCCTCTACACTTCAAAGCGCAAGGAAGAGCGGTTCAAAGTAATGGAATGATTTTTAGTTTGTTTGTTTTTTTAGTTAATTCACTCTTTAATTTCGCCCCCTGGAGTATTCTTAAATGTATTTTTATTGACTTATTACTTTTTTAATAAATATAATTAAAATTACTGTTTTTGTTTCCCTTTGTAGACTGATGTATTATTTTCTGATGTATGCATATGCCAGGTGAACACGTGTTGTTCAAATAGGCAACATAGCGCTTAGTTCGGAGATTAGCCGCTGACCTGACAGACCCCAGCTCTTGAAAATAGCTGTAGTTATATTTCGGACGCTCGATTATGATGATGATGATGCTAATAATAATAATAATAATAATAATAATAATAATAATAATAATAATGACAAGGTATCTTGAAGATCGGTGCAATATGAGATAAGGCCATTTAAACACCCGATAGTTCGTAATAGGTTAAAGCATGCACAGTAAGTGAGGTTCTGTGTATATTCTGGTGCACTAAAACGTGCTAGTATAAGAAATAACTGTTTAAGTTGGTAGGGTGTATGGCACCACTCCTCTACTTGTTTCGCGGTGGCGGAGACAAACCAGAAGTCCAATAAGCTTTAGATGCATTGAAACATATAATTCAGAAAACGTTTTTTCTTTATTTGATTATATAATCACCAATTGTTGAGGAAAAGAGTAGAAGCCAGATTGACAGTCCTTTTCGAATAACGAAAAATACTAACTCTGCGTGTTTTTTGGGAAAAGAGTATGAGGGATGATGCAAATATATCTGTTTTATTATATCTGTAGATATTAACTTTAATCCCACGGTACACATATTTATTTAGTATCATGTCATTTCATTACAAAATAAGTTGCTATAAATTAAAGTTCAATATACACAAAATTTACCGAACATGAAAAAGCAGCCCTAACTCATATATTCCTTAAGTAGACAAATAAGGGAGAAAAGACATAGAGTTCATGGAACTAAAATAAGTTAAAGTACTAGTAATTAATCCATGACCCCATCTTATAATAGCACCCATTCTGCTAAGACGTAGTGTTGACAATCGTTCCACTCGGTTAAATTGCTTTCTTACCCTTCTTTTTTCACTACTCACCTTGGCCACGCCCTTTGTTCATCGGTTGCTTGTGTGTTGGACTTTAATACAAACCAACAGGAAATTGGCAAACCAAGGACTATAGTGACTTTCAAACGGGATGAGGTTTGCCCTTGAGCGCCACTATCCGGCAACCAATCGGAGTGCTGCTATGTTGACGTATTGCATTCCCGCTTTTCTGGGGAGTAACGCGCTAAGTGATTCCGCCTCTCGTAAATACTACTTGTGCTTGAGGTGGAAACTGGTGACGTACCTGGTGGTGCTGGGCTGCGCAGCGAGGACTGGTCCTCTCTCCGGCGTTGCAGCTCCTAAAGACGGTTCTCGATGCTCCTCGGCTATTGGTGGACTCAGCGACGAGCAATTGAGACCTATTTATATCTTGCTCAGGGAGTGATCTCCAGGGAGTGGTACGGAAATTAACTTAAAATAACGTCGGCACTTTTCGTTCAGTCATGGTTTATTTCTCTTCACAAGCGTTCCCGAGAATGTTCCTGGCGCGATTGAGTTCCGATAATTTCCCTCGAATAAGGGCGTAAGGCGCATAAAGATAACTAAATTTTACGCGGCGACGAGTACAACTGTTACGTGCAGAATAATTGTAGACACTTTAACTTTCTGCCGTGGCTTCCTTGTTTCCGGTGTCGCAGGCTACGCGTGACATTTATTTCAACTGCGTGAATCACTGTAATAACTTTACTATATGTACGAGGATTCTTGTTTCGAGCAACACAGATTCTGCGTGTAAGTTACATTCCAACTGCGTGAAAATTGCGGCGAATACTCTATATTTATAGCAAATTCTACCCACGCGCAAAACTCTCAACTTGTAATCTCATTGGCCCATTTTGGCGCCGAAAGTAGCTTAGTGTGCGCTTCTGCCATGACGTGATTAATTCTAATTGGTCAATGCATCTTTCACGTGATTCTGGACCTTAATTTCCTTATGGTTCCCCGGTTTATGTGTCACCTTCTCTTTCTCTTGCGGAGACGTGACCACACAATAGCGCCTCTATGTCTTACAATATACAAAAAAAAAAAAAAAAATAGCGTAAACACCTGAATTCGTCGCTTAAGAACTCTTGTGTTGAACCGCTTTCCAGGAACAATCTCTCTGAACATCCAATATACATTAAATACATGATATCTTACTTACTAATTAACCTAAACAATTTAATCAACTAAAATATATGCTATGCGACAATCCGTCTCATGCTAAGACAAAATAGTCAATTTTTTCGAAACATAATTCACGAGGAAGATGGAGAGTAATGTTCGTAGCAGAACAGTAATAATTACAGATTTTTAGCTCAAATAGTTTCATAACACATGAATAAGTATTATGTCGCCAGGCAGATTTGCATGCTCGGCGTGCGAGTGAGAGGAAAATATGAAAAAAGTGGGAGTAGCGACCTGGCAACGCAGAGCACGATAACGCATCTCATTCGCTGCAGCGTAGAACTCTTCCCTTAGAAAAAGATTATAGTGAAAGGCTGGAGGGGTTCCGCCAACATTAAAGAAACATACCAAAAGATG
The DNA here is from genome assembly GCA_030762935.1 of Hymenopus coronatus. Classification (NCBI taxonomy): domain Eukaryota; kingdom Metazoa; phylum Arthropoda; class Insecta; order Mantodea; family Hymenopodidae; genus Hymenopus; species Hymenopus coronatus. The sequence continues at coordinate 91,357,253 of CM060896.1, forward strand.
CGGCGCATTTCGTGCACCGGACTGTACAGGCGCTGCTATGTAGGGTAATCCTTTTAAGTCCTGGTTCCGCAGTGCGTTAGTCTGAAGATGTGTTGAACCTGTTGCCTGATTGAACCCCGCCTTTTCCAGTACTTGTTTACTTGATGCATCGTTCCTGTTGTAGATAAGACAGTTTAATAACTTCTCCTGGAAGAGTGGAGTGAGCAGAGATAGTGTTTGACTTAGTAGTAATTAAACCGGGTACTGCAAGTTCATAACATGCTTCTGCTTCTGTAACCACGTCTGCTTTATCTTCGTCTAATGTCCTCTTATCTCTGCCGAGGCATAATGGCTGTTTTAGTTGAAGATGCCACTGCCCTGAGAAGTTGTGAAGATAAGATGCATTCCCAACTGCGTATAGCCGTAAATACGCTAACCTGCCCTCGCATTTTCCTTTCACCTTTGGACGCTGAATTAGCTGCAAAGAGCTGCATGTTCCATAGGCTGAAGTTTTCTGTCCATAAAGAAATTTTAGCTTTTTTTTTTTACTTCCTCTAGCATATATGTACAACGTACCTATATAGTAGGCGGCGCCATGGGTGAGCGGTTGGATAATCTAAGCTGCCCATGTGCTTTTTGCTGCCACGTTTAATACCACTGCGCATGCTTAAGATTTCTGTTGCATCAGATGAACAACTACTGACACGAACTTCAGTTTCTTGTGATGATGTTGACCACACTCTGGAATTTTTGACAGTGAGCGTGGTTCATTTCTTCGTAGGTGCAATCTCTGCAGGGTTGTTGCAGATCACATCGAAAAGTTTCTCTGGTGACCTCTGGTGTTTCCTCTCCCATCTATGTGACCCGGGTTTGATCCCAAATGCCCGCATGTGGTAGACGAAGCAATGTCTGGGCGGATTTTCTCCGGGTCCTCCAGTTTCCCCCGCCACACATTCCACCAAGTGCTCCATCATCACCTTCCAACCATCAATTTCACACACGTTTCACATCATCCACTTCCTCATGTTAATGCCTGGCTATGGGCCAACCCCTCGTAACAGGTTCTCCATTCTGTGCTTTCGTGTCGTTGACTCCCCGACAGGCTTCTGATCCTTTGTAAGTCCTACAAATACGAGGAGGGTAAGCTGATTAGGAAACGAAACCTATAGATATAATAAAGTATTGTATGTCATCCAAAAATTCGATACCGAGATTTCACCGGAAATAAATGCTTTGAAATCTCCTGAATACAACAAAATCTAGTTAAAAAAAAAAAAAAAAAAAAAAAAAAAAAGAAGGTCAGTATGCGTGTCTTTGAACAGCATAACTCAAAAACGAAAAGTTCCTGAAATACCAAACTTGGTATTTAAGTTCAGAATTTTCCAAGAAAGTGATACAAAGGTTTGCAGGAAATCCCCACATCAAACAACCCTTTGCAAAGAATATTTTTCGAAAATGTTGATTTTTTCAAGAATAATCTAATGGTTATGATTAAAATACTATATAGTTAAGATATTTTCATCACGAATAAAATTTATATATTTAATTTTTTGGGAATACCCTCTGAAGTTAATCAGACTTTTAAAACTCGATTTATTTATCATTAATAAATTACTTTTCTGGCTAAAATCAGTTTGTCAGTCGAGAGTTTCAAATTATAGCTGCCAAAATGTATTACAGAATAGTCTGGATACTAGCTATATACCATACCGCCGATGTATTTAAATTAAAATGCACCACAGACGATAACTAGTTTGCTAAGAAACTAATAAACAGCAAATGATTAATAACATATTGAAATGAATACTCACTTATTTATGTATACCTTTGTGAATAAGTACTAAGAAGTTTAGATACTGAAGTTCGTGACGTTCATCTTTTCGTGATAAAAATGTTTGTGCCTCCAACGATAAAATAGAAAAGATATAGGACAAAGTTTGAACTGTTTAAGTGGAAAGTTTTGTCTCGCAAAGAGTGTGGTTCAGCAATCGATAGTTTTGGTTGCTCTTGCGCCAGGAAAAAGCAATTTATCTCACCCTACCATCAGTGTTTGTACAAGGTTTCACTGAAAGCACTGATAACTATGCCCAGTAAGCTTGCGTACATTCTACAGTGGCTATATGTAATCCATACTGAGGTCATTCTAGGATTGCCGTATTGCAGCGTATTTTATTCTGTATTTGTCGTTACTTACAGGCCATATTGTAAATTCTTTAGATATTTATGTACACGTGCTCTCTTAAATGTTTCGCTTCCGTATCATCTGTTAATTTCTGATGTTGACGATGATAATTAGACCTCGGACTTATTGACAGGAGACCCGACATAGGTTGTTTGCCGACTATGACGTCACGTCCGTCCCTCAGTCCTGTTATATGACTTTGGGACAGGCACTCATAATCAACATGTACAGAAATATGTCGTTCGCTTTTAAGATAGTACAGAGTTGTTAGAGGGACACCCATGCATACATAAGTTGCTTGAATGTTTGGGCAAGTTTGGATGTGGGTACTTTACTATCAGAGGAAGATGGATATTTTTCAGCGAAAGTCTTATACAGTTTAAAGGCCAGAGAAAGATTTTCACCCAGATTCACTGCAATTATAAGTATGATATAAAAAGCATGAGGACTTTGGAAAAAGGATAATTATGGATGAACACCTTTTGGGACTTTAGAAAAAAATGGTTTATTGTTGTAATAGAACTATGAAAGCATAAATAAGTGGACTGTAAAGTAAAATGCATCGTTTTATTCTATTAAAATATGCATTGATATTTGGCATCAGAATTGGGACGCAGATATTAGTTGCAAAAATGCCGACTTTCATTCAAATCAGACAGTAGCGTTATCAACACAGTAAAACACAGCGCATGAGTCATTGCCTCCTGAGTATCCGAAGCAAATTATTGGCATACACCTAACTTCCCAAGCGCAAGTAGCTTGAATGGCAGATAGAGAATTCTGAGGTCAAATGATGATAAAATCTAACACTTCTACATTATAATATGGAGGAAAAACAATAATACACTGAATCTCTATGCATATTCATGTATTTCATTTGTTTCCTTATTAATTTATTTATTTTAGATACGGTACACGAAAAAAGAAATGAATGCTACAAAACTCATATATTATAATGCTATCCAATTTACTAATAAAGTGATAATAATTCAAGAATTTAATGTATAATACTGTGACAAATGAGAACACTAGTTTATGTTAAATTCACTTTGGTAGTCACTAGAGCAGTACACGTAATACAGTACTCACTTTTGATACACAAATAACTAAGTCACATCACTTTCCCTAGCACCCTTCACTCACTAAATTAACTCTTAACTCCCTTCGCTACTGTTCACTTTCTTCTCGGCCTCTTAATATAGTCAATAGCCGGGCTTCGAAAGAATGTTCTGGCCTAAGGATAAAGAAGGTCCGAGAAGTCTTGCAGGCCTTTATTTGCCCGGCCATTGTATTCTATGGCTCTATTGTTCGACTGGGTGAAGCAGCGTTCCCTTCAGCGGTCGTAGTTACAATACAATGCACACCAAATGTAAATCTTAACAAAGTTATAAATATTTATAAAAAGTAAATTTCTTCTAAAATTGTTAAATTCAACTTAACAGTTTAATATGTAAATTAAATGTTAATTAAAAGTCCCTGTAACAGTTCCACCTTCACTGAATTTATTAGGAGGAATTGGTGTGTTTGTTCGAATTAGAGTTCTTAAAAATGCTCCTAATATATCTGTTTAAACATCAAAAATAAATTATCCAGCTTGTTAATGCGTCACTTTGAATGCATTGATGTGTATTAGTAATCATGGAAGAATCAGATTGAAACACTAATGCTTATTTCTGGGACATAAAGTACACCTTATCTTAAAATTAACTTGCTAAAATGTCATCTCTAAGTTCTTAATGAATTAATTATAATTTAGATTTATGCACAAGACAGAACTGATTTATTTATTTGTTTGTGAACCTACAAAATTACACTAGAAAATTTCCCTCGAGTTGAAATAATTCCTGGAGAGAAATTTTTAACTCGGACGACAGGTAGGCTGGAGTTACCTTGGAGTGGTTTCCAATATATTGTGTAAAAATAGGGGCAGCCAGCTGGAATTTGCCGTAGGCAATCTGTGATGTTATTATAGCGAACGATCGCTTCTGGTCCACGTTCACCTAGAGCTGCTGCTGAGTTTCGCTCTATACCGCCAAGTGTTTCCTGAGGTTGACTTCACCAACAAATAAATACCTCTAACAACATGGGGAGTCGTTGAATTGTAAAGTATAGAAGAACTCTTATATCATATACACTCACTTTAATTTAGTAATCATGAAAATATACACCATAAAAAGTAAAGTAACCTTTGAAAATAGTCTAAAAGTTTCTAAATCACAACAAATATAATAATTTTTGTGACAGACTGGAAAAGAAAATGCTATTTTTCTTGAGCAATAAAGAGAAATAGTTCAAAGTGGAAAATTTAAAAGGAAGTTAGAGAACTGAAGCAGACAAAAAAACTGAAACTGAAAATGAAAAAGAAAAGCATGCTGAGGTGGGATAAACAAACAGAAAGAAGAAATTAGAGTTTGCTCAGTTTTAGTGTTTAAATTAAGTTTTATAGTGTTGAGTTTGTATTTTGTACTTTTATTATGCGCTGAATTATTTCCTAAACTAGCATGATAGTGGTTTCAGCTTTCACTTTTGTAAGACTACTATTATCTTTTAAACCTAAAGATGCGTTGAGTAATGCATTATAAAATAAGTTTATGGTTTTGTTTTTTAACTAAAACTATTCAAGGATACAGAAATCGATATTTTGATCACTATGGGAACTGTGAAAGTCATGCCCTTAAAATGTATTATAAACATTTATTTGTATTCATCAGTCACAAGTCGGAGAAACAGACTTTCAGGCGGATATTTCATATTTGTGTCTGAATTAATGTTTTTGCATTATTATTATCACATGATATCTTGGCACTATTTTGGAATATCCAAGAAGAACATTTTAAATTTATTGGACTCATTTCAATTATATACAATAAATTAAGATGGGAAAAGACCACGTTTTGTTTATATGAAATTCCTATTCCTTTAAATAATTCATCTGATTCTGTGGTATTATTAGTTGCAATGTGTGAAAAATATTTAAGACTGTTTTATGCGAACCTGAAGTTTCAAAGAAACATGTTATGCTGATAACTTCTTCCGGAACTTGTAGCTGGATTAAATCAGCAACAGTGACTATTCGTTGAAATTCATTTAACAGTTTCCATATGGTTCTATTCATTGGTCTCCTTTATAACTTCCGTTGAAACCGTGGCAGCACGGAACCCCTGTAGATGCCAGGCCAATAAGTTCATGAACAGTCAACATACTTGCTCAGTTATCAACCTGTAACAAAAATACATTCGTAAGTTATCTCAATCACGAAATAGTTAATTATTTTGTGTGTATATATATATATATATATATATATATATATATATATATATATATATATACAGAGGGGCTAAAAATGAATGATTTTACTCTGACAAATAGTTTTCTTTAGCTTTGATCGATCTACCCAGCATATTGTTTGCACAGTGTGTTTATAATAGGGGTAATAATGTAATATTCTCTAATATATTGTGGAATAATACTTAACTTGGCTTAACCTCCTCGTATGGAGGACGTTCACGTAAGTGCCTAGGATCAGAAACATGCCAAGGAGCCAACGACAGAAGCAGAACCTGGAGCGAAGGATCGACCCCAGCCAGATATGAGAATGAGGAAGTACATGATAGGAAATTAAAGTGAAAAAGATGACGGAAAAGGTGATGATAGTGTAATCGGTGAAATGAAGCGGGGGAAACCGAAGAAAACTTATATCACCTTGTATTAAATCCCACAAGCTTCTAGGATTGAATCCGGGCCGCCCTGGTAAGAGGTGAGATGTAGGAAGGCATTACAATAGGCCGTGTAAGCCATGTTTTACTATGTAACCAGCTTTTCAATGTCACGTGTAGGTTCACGGAATTTCAGTACGTATCACTGTATCTCAGGGATCGTAAATGCTGTGAATTTAAACACATTTAATTTATTCACTCATTTATTCTAATGTGCCAAGCCATTTATATCGTCCGTTACGAACTTTACTGCAGAATTATTATACAGCCTCTTATGGCTTACCCAATAATACAGAAGGTTAAACACAACTTGTATTACAACTCTCATGTAAGATCTGGCAGCCCTTCCGCCTCAAAGACAGCAAACAAACAAATATTCATCAGACCACCCTCGCTGGTTGCCACATACATTTTACACACGTATTCTTTCAACTATGAACATCAGTGTTTTAAGACCACCCGCAGCGATTGCTATCTGCTCAAATCTGTCAATGCTTCCAAAGACAAACTTTGAAGCTTTCCATCTTCCTTTCTGTTTCTTGAGTAACTGACTAATGTAATATTAATGCTGCAGTTTCGATAATTCGTTCCCTACGGCCCGCTGAAATGATAATCAAATCGTAAACACCTGAGGATCTTTTCAATGTGTCCCACTACAAATGTTCCTACTTTTATCTTACTATCACCCATAATATTTACATTATCCATCCTGGTCTGGATTCAATGAGTCTTTGACTTAGGCTAGGCACATATACCTACTAAGTTTATATAATACATTATACTTTTTAATTGTTTACAATATTTGTTGGTACCTTTAACAAAAATCTACGCATACATAAAATGGTGCCATATATTTTCAATCATTGTTGTATTCCTATTATTGTTTAGCTGTGTTGCAAAATTAATGCTGCAGCTTCAATAATTCGTCCTCTAAGGACCTCTTAATTGATCCAAACAAGAACAATAATTGGAATACAAAAATAATTGAAAATGTATAGCATAATTTTATGTATGCATAGAGGTATATTAAAGGTGCCAACAAATATTACAAATAATTAAAAAGTATGTCTCATATGAAATTAGTAGGTATATGCGCCAAGTCTAAGCCAAAGATAAGCTGAGTCAAGAATAAATTGATAACGTAAATATTATGTGTATAGTAGGATAAAAGTGGGAACGTTTGCAGTGGGACACACTGAAATGGTCCTCAGATCGAAATATTAACGATTTAATTCATGAAATTCATTCTCAATCAGAATCTTGTTTTCTAGATTGTCCTCTTTCTTGTTTTTTTACAACTGCGTCACTGTTGCATTTTTATAACAATAAGTCACTTCCTTCGTCAATTTTGGAGAAACTTCTTATTTATTTATTATTGCTTCTTCTACTTTTACGCGCTGATTTTTGTTACATTTGCTTTTTCTCGTTATTTAACTTTACAATTGCACTTCCCTATGAGGTGTTTCATACCTTTACTCCTGATTTATTGATTCTATTCATTATTAACCATTCAAAGAGTTTTTAAATTATAAGTATTAATATAGATTAGATTGTATACTTCAGTTTCTTTAACTTTACCCTAAAGTTTAACTGTGCTTTATTTACATAGATGTGCACTCTTTTAGTCTGAACCATTTTCGTTTTTCACATCATTAGCGTTTAGTTTATTTACTTAAATATTAACTCCAACTATTACAACTAATTTAAGTGATGCCTACTACATGCTTTATTTGCATCATTGAGTTTATTCTTTAGAGTTTTAATAGGGACCAGTTATATCTTCCCAATGTTTACTTTATTTAACCTGGAGCCATATGTAACAGTTGTGTGTCAAGTGTAGTCTGATGGTGGGAAGATTTACGGGGTTTCAATACGTATTACTGTGTCTCAGGGATCGTGGGTGCAGTGCAGAATAAGGTTAACTCCCATGAATTTAAACACATTTTATTTATTCACCCCTTATTATTTATCCTAGCTAATGCTACCCTAGAATTATTATTCCGTCTCTTATAGCACACCCAATATTATACTACGGTCGGCTGATAAGTCCCAAACCTCTCTGGAGTTGTCACTTCTACAGAGCGTCCAGAGCGAGGCTCATCACCAGTGCTCGTACGTCCCATTTTAAACTCTGAAACCCACCTTTTAATCATTGAATATTAAGGGGCAGAGTCTTTCAATGTACTGTCCATTTCCTTCTTGATTTTTTTAGGCGGTAAGTCTTTCAAATGGAAGTATTCAATCACCTCTCGTTTTTCCAAATCCTCCATTTTCGTGAAAACTCAAAAGTTGTCTTGTTTAAAATGCTGTAATTTGAAAATTAAACAAGCTATTAACGTATAACTATGGATACAAGCTAGCCTAGATTTAAGTTACACGATGCTACCGTCTAACTGGCCTAGTGGCGCCATATTTGTGTGAGGCCCGGGACTTACCAGCCCACCCTCGTACAAGGTTAAACACAATTTGTGTTACACCTTTCACGTAACGTCTACCGGCCCTTCTTGCTTCGAAGACAGCAAACAAACAAATATTCGCCAGAACACCCTCGCTGGCTTGTTACTGTCCACCCAAGAAGGCAAGTGGGGCCTGAGGGGCGAGCGAGCGAGGGGGGACTGGTAACGTACTAGTGGATCTGTTTACGTTTACTACGTGTTTATATGAACCACCCTACTGCTGCCAGATCTAATGCTCGTTTCAGTAACTGCAGTGATGTATTATACATTATTTGGCTCTCGCTGCTAACACGCGCTACGGCATATAGTACTACAGTTATATAATATTTTGTTACTTTTATTCTTGGTTTAATATTTAAATATTTAAATGCAGAGAGCGGCAGCGACAGCAGCGAAGATGAGGACTTCTCCGACTCGGATCTTGCACGACAACAGGACTTCTAGCTATATGTGACTTATGTGACAACACTGTGTATTTTAGATGAACCTAACGTCCTTGTCATATCCAGATGTCGAGCATAAATATCATGTGGAAAGCAAAAGTGTTTACATAAGTGCTTACGTTACGCATTCCTCTACCTTGCCTTGTGATGGGTCATCAATACACACATTTTACACACGTACTGTTTCCACTATAATATCAATGGTCCCCTTGTTAAGACCACCTGCAGCGTTGGCCATCTGCTCAAATGATGTGTCAATGCTTCTAATTACAAGTTCTGAACTTTTCCACCTTTCTTCTTGTTTCTCGAGTAAATGGCTATTTAGCTACATTGCAAAAATGCCTCAGCTTCGATAACCCGTCTCAACTTCTGCAGAAATACTTAAAATGTTCACCGTTTTCGTAAACAACCTCGAAAAACTTTGTCTAACATCATCAATAGGAGTTGTCTACTATCGCCGCATTCCAAATGGTTAATATACAAATTGTTCACTTCAGAACTTTTAAGATATCACTTATTGATTCTGAAGTATAAAATCGCTTAGAAATTGAAGTATATGTAACTATAACTATTACGTGCACACCATTTTAGGGCCAATTGTAAGTTGAGATTCATTAAAGAAAGAGAAATAGTTTGAAACAGGTAGAACGAGCAGAAGGATTAAACTTGCATAGATTGGAGTCTTCAATCATTTAGACAAAGCACCGTATGTAGTCCCTTGCGACTTAGGTGGCGTAGGGAGGATGTAATGAGGGCAGAGACCAGAAAGAAGGCCAGATCCGAAAGATGACAGGCGTAAACATCGGACGAGGTTCCAGATTAAACACACTCGATGCTGCCCGAGCCCAACCTAAGAGCCCCGAGCCTCTGGGGGTCCGAAAATTCCCTAGCCCGAAAAAACTTGAATGCGAGTGTCGGTTGAGTGGTACCGCTACCACGTCAGGAATAAATAAATCTCTTCAGCGCGCAAGCCAACATCAAACCGCAACCCGCCGAACATTGTCGCCTGGTCCTTCAACCTTGAATCAGATGAAGCGATGGGATCAGAAATGGTGCACCGGTAATTCGGGGAATGTAATGAAGCTTTGCAACATTCGCCTGGTGATTCGGAAAACCCTCTGAAAAACACGTGAATCAGGAAAGGTGGCCAAGACCTCCGTAATACGATTTGCACATGCTACCTCGGCACCATTTGGCTCAGAATTGACCAGAGGGATCAGGGTAAATTAAAGTGACAAAAGCTGAGTTTTATATAGAGCTCCTTAACTTTGTGCTAGGGTGCTTAGTATCCCATTTTATATTGGACGTGAAAGATTGCTTAATTTTGCTCAGAGGCCCCTTTTAGGCTGGAAGTTCTTTTATGTGCCGGGACCATCGGCTTTACTTCCCTTCCAAAAGAAGTTATGCTACGATTTTTACGTCCGAAAATAAAAACAATTTGAACCCGCGACCTTGGGAGCCAGAGGCTAGCATATTACTGCTAGACCACGGAGGACGACAAAACGGGAGGATGCGATACCGAGAGGTTACTCAAGAGAACGAACTTAAATAAGAAAATGTGAATACTAAGATATCTACCTCCTCCTTAAATCTGGATGAAGAGAATTTAAGTAACTGTTCTTTGAGATGTAATAAACTGTTGTAAAAGTTACTCAAATTAGTTAACTTATGAGCATTTGTATGTTATGTGAATTCCTTAATGCTATGTATTCTAGTGACTTTCTATTTAATAGAAAAAATGTTTCTTTGTTGTATACATTCAATTTACTATTTAAGCTTTTATTCGTTAAATTCAGGAGTGGTTTGAACAAAATACTTTTGCTTGTCATAAAATTGTTTAGTGATGACATAATAGAGTACGCTTTTGACCTGATAAATAGAACAGTTTTTATCATTCGCAGACTGCCACAAAGGAAAACGTAAGTAATACACTATTTTGAATTTAGTGTTGTAAAGAGTTGTTGTGTTAACTATATGTACATAAACCGTAAAATGTCACATTTGGTGGAAATTGCCAGGTGTCCCAATTGCCCCTGTTTGCTTATCGGCCGAAACAGTGAGGGGTCGCACTCATTGAGAGGGATGAAACGAAGGTCGTTCACGTCAGATCCTCACTGAACGATTTTAACTTGAAATATCCCCGTTCAGTTCTGCAACCCTTATCGTGCGTTAATACGGGTCAGTTTGGCCACCTGTATTAAGGAATAGAAAGTAAGTTAGGTGACTAAAGATTACATGAGATTAGGTTTAAACGGATGTCGTCTTTAACGTAGATGATCATTATGTATTCAGAGATGAATGAAAATGCTCTATTCTACCTTTGAGCATCTGCTTTATGGTAGGTTTAGTTTATTGAATATTTAATTAAAAATAAGATTCATTAAATCACGGTTTTAATAGTTCTTAAGTAAAAACATTTTATTGTATTTCTACACATTATTAAACAATAGTTATTCGTTTTTTTTTCTTTCCTAGAATGCTCAATAAGCATGTGTGCTTTATGTTTGTATGTGATAGTTAAAAATGATGTACATAAACGGGTTTTACTTGCATGGAAATCAATGTTTATGCAATGTATTTATTATCCTTAGTTTGTCCTATTTGAATTTAACAAAACCACATTTAATTTAACAGATTTAATTTAACAAATACTTTCGTTAAAAATTACGGGAAAAAAACCATCATAGATATTCATTACTAATATCTTTTCGTAATACATTCCCGGCCACTTTCAGAAATTCAGCTTACATTGTCAATTTGGTTTGTAATTTATACATCAACGAAAATGTCAACGGACTCGAAATAATTTTAATCATAAATTCCATGGTCATTCACATATTTGTTGCCATGCTGTTGAGGATGATTTGCAAATAGCAATTTTCAAATTAAGCACAAAAAAAAGTTATGGCTCAGTGCAGTAAATAAATACAAGAAATAAAATAGTTGAACACACAAAAGATTTTAATCGTCTAAGGATTTCTTTAGCAGGCCGTAGTTAAAGCATATAAACAATAAATTACAAAGATTCCATTATCTATATAGCACCTCGTAAAGAATATAGTGAAAAGAAGTAAGGACATCTGTACCTGCCCTTGTATTACTCAGAAGTATGGACCCCAGGGAAACAAACAATTAAAAGAATAGAAACTGCAGAAATCAAATATGTACTCTTTGTGTTAGTATACTTAATGGATAAAAAAAAAAACAAGTGAATATGTCCACAGCAAACTGCAAATATTTAGCCTCACAGATAAAACAGAAGACTATAGGTGACAAGGTATAGACATAATCTGTAAAATGGATATCAATATAATGCCTTGGAAAAGTGTGAATTATATTTCAAGAAGCGGAAAAAGAAACCAGGGACGTCCACGAAAGAAATTGATACAGTAGCTATAATAACCATTTGAGCCGGAACGAAGCAACAGTAATGTAGTGTATCGCAGGGGATTAGGCTTTTGGTAAGTCAGGCCTCGGGAAGAAAAAATGAGATGAGAGCAATTACAGAGGACAACCGGAATCAGCGGCAGGGAGCCATCGTGGAGAGTTTCTAACAGTTCCCAAGCAGTTCATCTCGACGCGGTAAGCGCCAAGGGCCCGCACCTCAGGTATGAATAAACTTCCCTGAGTATACCGACTAGTGATGGGAAAAGTTGTTCTTTTTGCGAAACAGTTTAATATGATTCTGTTGCAACCACGAAACCGTTTCGAAATAACAGTTTCCTAAAATAGATATTTCATAAACTGTTGCAGACATGTTGTGTACCACCAAATACTATTGAGATAAATACAGTCCATCGATAAAATCACAATGCGCCAAATGCAACCACTCACTAGGTGCACTGAAGAGGAAATTATCAAATTACGGAACCAAGCATTGTTGTGCGTTAACGATAGGGAATGAGTTTGTTTAGTACATTTGAATTTCGCGATATCGGGCCGCGCGCTACTAGATATAAAGGCGCATCTTGCGATAAACTTTGGAAGCAATGACTAAATTTTTACATTATGGAACACAACAACCGTAGCGCTGTAACTGTTGCAATAAATGAAACGACTATTCAGGTGTAGCTGTTATTGTTGTATGGGTCTGTTGTGGGGAAGCGATGCATGCAAGAATAACACAATTTCCAGAAGTGCTTTATGAAATAGTTTTAGTGATGAAACTGTTTCAAAAAGTTGTGTTGATGAAACTGCTTCAAAATAGGTGTGTTATTTTTATCCCACTACTAATACCGAGGACATCCAGTGCCATTCTGCCGCCGAGAGCTGAGTGTCTAAAGCGTAATCAACTACACGAGAGGGCACCAACACCGCAGTCCTCGTCGACACGTACAACTCTGAAAGAAAGACCAGATGGGTGAAATGGAGATGGAATAGAGGGATAGGAAATTCGGGGAAATTAAGAATTCTCCTCAGCGTTCGCCGTGACCCCGGAATAATCCCGAGAAAGAAAAAAAAACAAACAAACATTCAAAGAGATAGGCCTCTTCACTTTACAAAAGCCCAAAACTGCAAGTCGCATTTGAGATATATCTCCAGTATATGAAATCGCCTTGAAGATTTGCCGGAATACTAATCAGATGAAGCTTTAATCACTCCTGGTATCTCGCCATAGCAGTTCAAGTGGCAAGAATGTTGATACGGAGAGAGGAAGATTCGTGGTTCGAATTCTTTGCGTTCCAATATGGTTTCTTGAGACCATCAGAGAGGTTCTTGTTACAGAGTTGATTAGAGTGTTAGCTTTTGATTGTTAATAGATAAAACCTTTATATCTCGTTAAAGAGGTCCGCCTGATATCAGCCAGTTTCGCATTAATTCTATGACTTCAGTGTCTTCGAAGTCATATTTTTACTATTCTCTACCACTTATCTACATAAAGTTGTGGAATTGTATTACATCCAAACTTTGCAATTTGCCCAAAAGCATAAACTCGGTCAAACACTAAACTTGGTATTAAAGCTTATCTTCCAAGCATTCGACAGGAAGATTATAAAGAAAATTCCTGTACCACAAACTACAGTTCACATGGAAAATGTTTCGTTATTTTGGTGTTATAACAAAATTGCTCTAATTAGTTTAGTTAAAACTGAGTGTTTAATATATTTTCATCACAAATGAAATGTTGGTCTTGAAGTTCTTGGAAATAGCTTCTGAAGTTCTCTTCATTCTAAATGTCTTATGCATAATAGACAAACCGTAAGAGATAGACAAAAATATAGCTACATAAATATATCATAATCATCAGCATCATCACATAGGAAGGATTTTACCATTAATGATCTGTTCCGACTTCATATTAGATTGTTAAATCCATCTTGGAACCGGGCGTTCTCGACTTCTAGGTTCAGTCATTTTGAGAAATCCTATCGTTTCCCATCCTTCGGAGATTGTTATTAATGTTCTCTGTAATCTGTGATTTTATCTGTCAAATTAAATATAGATCTCACTAAAGCACATGATCTGTCTGTTTTGTTTCTTTTGTTTTGCTTGTTTGTTTTTTTTTTTCCTTTCTTTCTTAGGAAGGAGTTAACCATTTTCAAGATACACCTTGCTTTAGATTGGACTTTCAGATATTTCTCTTGAATAGTATTCTGTTTCCATGATCGGATTTGAATTTATAGTTCGTGAGTTTGCCTCTATGCGCCATGTGACGAGGGATCAGCTCGTTACCTTCAGATAGCACAGCAGGACGAAATCACGACTTGCGGACGCGAAATATTATGCCAAGAGTGTTCTTCTTTCAACATACAGGGTTTCTCTACGTGCAAGTAAACATTACATGGGACCATGTTAGGGATTTTTGCGTCCGAAAAAATCCACAACCTCCGCCTGTTTTGAATCTGCAATCATGGGTTTTTGAAGCTGGCATGGTAACCACTACACCTGAGGGCGATAGTTCTCTTAAATAGGTAGAGTTTAATACTTTTTTTAACGTGGCTATACAAAGAGTATCGTATTTCAAAGCCATGACATAGTGATACACTCTAAAAAAACCTGGATATCGCTTTACCTGTTGTACCGTGCAACGAAATATGTAAGTATGGACACACAAATTAATTTAAAAAATCTTATGTGTTCCATTTACATCATTTCCACTACCTGTTCTGCAAAACAAACAACAAAAAACTTCTTACAAAAGATCATTTCTCTATCCACTTCATACTAATAGAGATAAACGTTAGGAGAAAGGTCTTACTACTTTGTTCCTCAAAAGTGGAAGGGAATTAAGGGAATACACTAGGCTAAAGCGATAGTCAAATATTTTAAACTCTTTCCATGGCCAAAAGTAAAAAAAAAAAAAAAAAAAAAACACACACACACACACAGACTTAAAAATTTGTTTGAGAAAAGTATAAGTATTTTAAAATTGAAACCAATAACAAGGAATATCTCGGAAACGGTTAGCTGTACAAAAAAATATGTATAGGACATAAATTGTGTATTTTGACGAGATCTATAGGTTTTGTCTTCTTAGAGGATTTACAACTTATACAAGAAATAATCCAGAATGCATGAGTCATCTGAGGCTATTCTAAGGAATAGCAATGTAAATATCTTTTAATGTATGGTATTTTAATCAAAATCGTTAGAACTATTTTTGAGAAAATTTTAATTTTTAAAAATTTTCCAAGTAAAAGGTAGTTGGGGTGGCGAGATTTTCCTGAAAATCTTCGGATCACATCCTTGTCCGTGGAATGCGACACGACAATTAAATACCAAGTTTGATATTTAACGGAATTTTCGTTTTTGAGTTAGCGGTCCACACACACACACACACACACACACACACACACACACACGCACACTGACTTTTTGTTTCTGAAAAAGCTTCTTGTTTTATTCTGAGGATCTCAAAATATATGTTTCTGATGAAGGCTGTATCTATTTTTGTAATAACTTCACTGTTTATTATGTCCTACATTGTACATGTGGACTGGAGAAGCAAAAAAAGAGCTAGAATATTAGCTTTTGTAAGAGTAGTTTGTAGAAGAGCGAGTAGTGCAAGTCGTGTGAATGTAACACATAAGAGTTTAATTTGTGATGTGGGTTGGCATATAAGCGCGTATGTGTAAATGCCCTATTTTGCCTTAATGTCTTCCAGTTGCCACTACATGAATATCAGATTCACACTTGTAATAAAATCAGATATGTTAAATTCACATACATTTCTCTAGCTATTCTGCAACAGATAATTTTTTTTATAGTTGGTCCTTCTCCTACATGGTGATGACTAAGATAAACAGAAGATAGAAGAAATTGCTGTATTAATTACTTCCTTATAAGTAGAAAGGAAGTACTTTAGTCTAAATCAATAGCCAAATGATTTAAAACCTGTTGCTATTTGATCGAAAGTGATTTTACTGTATGGCCAGGAGTTGACAAATTTCCATATGAGAAAACTTAAAAAAATGTAAAACTGAAATAACAAGGAATATCTCAGAAATGGCCAACTCTACGAAAAAAATGGATATGACATAAATTGTGTGTTTTAAATCTACATTTTTGTGCAGTAGGCTTTACAACCTCTTGCGTTTACTAATATGCAAAACTGATCCAAAATGAAGAGGTCTTCAGGGGTTATTCCCAGAAAATTTAATGTATAAATTTTATTTGACATGTAAATATCTCTAATGTAAATATTTTTATTGAAATCGTCGAAGCCATTTTTGTGAACATCAAAGTTTTCGATGTTTTTCTCTGCATATAAATAGGTTGTTTGGGGTGGAAGAAATTTGCTCAAAATCTTCGTGTCGCATCCTAGTATGACTTAAGTACCAAGTTTGATATTTTAATGTTTTTTAATTATCGTGTTTCCAGACACACGGACCTTTTTCCAAAAATGCGTACATTTCCGATGAAGTATCGGTATTGAATTTTGGGTGGAATTCAATCTCTTCTCTACCTACTACACTGCACACACATGCTAGAGAAAATAAAAAGTGTGGTGAGCACATTTCCGCTTACCGCCTTACAACAGCAGATTCGTCACAAGAAAGCAATGCGAAATAGAGGTTTTTCAGCCAGTAGGCGTAGAAATAATAGAAATTTGTAACGCATTGCCAGCTGTCTTATCTCTTGAGGACAAGGCTACTCGACGGTCTCTGTCTTGCTCACTCACAAGTTAATGACTGTAATTTTCAGAATGTAACGCTAAATCATCCACACGTATGACACATATGAAGTCTTGCGAAAAGATCCATAAGCTGTTTTAGATAAATGGCGGTAATGATCGTGCTTGTTAGCCTTTAAAGGAGCTTCACTATTCTTCCTTTGGGACGAGTTTATAGACACCCACATCGAGACATGCACTTGAGCAACAAAGTGATCCTAATAAGGCAATGACGTTGCTGTCACCACTCGATTTTACATGCAAATTCCTGATCGTAGAAGTAACTTTTCAAAATAGCTTCATTTTGGTCATTTTGTTTTATAATGCTAGCAAATGGAACCTTCTGTTAGGCGAAATGACAGATGTTCAATAATGGTGAGTAACATAAATGACTATAGAGCGTTCGTTTGGATGCGTGGCCGGACTAGTGGGAATGCTCTTGTCACAGCTTGACGGTGGAGTTGGATTTCCATAGTCCCCTAAACTCAAGTGCAAATTATACCTACAACAACCTATCTCTTCGTCAGCTTGTCTGTGTAGCTCAGTTGGTTATTTGCTGGCCTTCTAATCTTAAAGAAGGGTTCAAACCCGGCCTGGACCGATAGTTTTTAAGTGTGATAAAGGGGACTTGGATATAAAAGAGCTCCTGCCATCGAAATTCCGGCACACCGGCTGCACTGATAAGATCCTGGCAATTAATAATACCATTAACAAGCAAAATATTAAATATATATTTGTATATTCTATATTTTCATGAGGACATTTTGTGTGTCTTTTCACGCGAAATGAAAGTGACTACCGATCACATAATTCACATGGTTGACTGCTGCTTCCGAAAACTGGAAGAATCGTTACTTTCGCAGCATAAATGCTAAGATTGCGACTTTGCTAACAAGTGTTCCAAATGTAAATATTGGAAAGCTATTATACAAGTCCCATTTCATTAAGATGACTTCGAAACTAAGGCTAAAGCCGAATAAATCTGAAGAAAATGTTGGGAAAAGATGTCCGACATCTTTTAACAAAATTTGAATCCACACTCGTTATTTTTTCTTGGTCATAAATAAACTATGCTTCGTCCGAAAAAAACCTGGTGTGAATCATTCACATGAATTTCTCTACCTATTCTGTAAAAACCACTCCAACAAAAGCCTATTTTTCCATATTCCACATGCTAACCATGATAAAAGTTAGTAGAAATGGTCTTGTTACTTAGTTTCTTGTAACTAGAAGGGAAATGAGGGAATACATTGGGTTAAACCGACAGTCAAAACATTTAAAAGCTTGTTGCTATCTGATTGAAATTCGGTTCTCTTTGTATGCACAATATTCTCATTCCCGTATGAGAAAAGTTTAAGTATTTTAAAATTGAAATCAGTAACAAGGAATATCACGGAAATGGTAACTCCACAAAAAATACATATATGACAAACTTTGTGTTTTAACGAGATCTACATTTTGTGTAGTGCGTTTATGTCTTTGCTCTTAACCGTTACGCAAAAGTCATCCAGGGTGAAGAGATCTTTAGAGGCTATTTACAAGGAATTAAAGATATACATTTTATTCGTTATATAAATATCTTTAATACATACGATATTTTAATCAAAATCGATTTTTGAAAAACATCAAAATGTTCGAAACATTTTCCATGTAAAGGGTAGTTTACGGTGTAGCAATTTATTGAAATCCTTGTGTGTGCTAAGGTGTGATACGGGAAAAAGACCTAGAAGGCTGACTGTCCACTGATCATGTTATGTCCTGGCAGATCCTTCGGGCTTATTAACAGATAGTTAAGGCAACGAAAAATAAAATAGAGAAAGCTAACTGCTATGTTCGTAAATTGAGTCCCGTGCTATGAAAGATGCCATAGGTTATTAACATCGTGCATTTGTCATGTCACGCAGAAGTAATATATTAGGTAACGGTAGTTATAAGGAGTCCTATTGTCTTCTGCAAGTAAGCCTGAAAGTTTATTGTGCGACTCCTTTGGAAGATTCATTAATATTGTCTCACAGAAATCTTTTCCTCAAAACGCTGCAATGTTTTGGCTACAATTTCAACATCCATTACTAAGTCTGCATTTGTTGTAGAAAAAAATTTGTGTTCCAATCACATGAATTTCTCTACATCTCTGTAACAAATTATTGTTAAAAAGCTTACTCTTCTATATCTTTGGTGATAATCGGGTTAAACATTAGTAGAAATTGTCCTTATTACTTGGTTCCTTTTAACTAGAAGGGAAATAAATGCACAGGCTAAAGTGATAATTTCTTCTTTTAAAAGCGGGTCGCTATGTGAAACACTAGAAGTTTCAATCTCTTTGCTTGCCAGGACTAGACAAACTAGAAACGAAGAAAAAAATGTCCATGTTTGAGAAAAGTGACTTAAAATTGAAACCAATAACAAGTATATGACACAACTTGTGTTTTTTAATGACGTCTAAATTATTTGTGTAGTAATTTTTTGTATATTTCTTACGTTGCCAGTTATATAAGAAGCCATCCAGGATGAAGAGTTCTTCTTAGGCTATTTCCTGAAAATTCAAGATATACATTTCGTTTGTCATAAAAATAAACATAACGTATTTTAATAAAAGTCGTTAGAGCCATCTTTGAGAAAATCAAAATTTTCCAAAAATGTTCGGTATAAAGGATATTTTGGGGTGGGGGATTTTTTTTCTGAAAATCCTCGTGTTGCATCCTTGGAAGATACCAAACTTAAATACCAAGTTTGTCATTTAACGGTCTTTTCGTTTTTGAGCTATGCTGCCACAGACACACACACGGACTTTTTCTAAAAATAGTTTTTTTTGTGATTTAAGGGGGTTCCAAAATAGTATTTCCAGTGAAATCTCTGTATCGAATTTTTGATGCATTACAATACCATCTCTATGCACTATATACATAACAAGTGGAGAGAAAGTAAAAAGCAGCTGTCTTCCTTTCCAGTAATGGACGTTTAAGGCTACCCATAATGAATTCCTTACGGATTTATCTAAACGTTTTCAAAACTTTTCACACGCTGCTCTAACACAATTATAACTGTGTTAAATTTCATGCAGATAATCTTTTGTTTTTTTCTCCCTTTTTACTTTCTCTATACGCACTATATACATAGTGTATACAGAAGGTATTGCACTCCACCCAAAAATTCGATACCGAGATTTTACCGGAAATATATGCATTTTCACAAAAAGGTCGTGTGTGTGAATGTGTGTGTGTGTGTGTGTGTGTGTGTGTCCGTGTGTCTGTGAACACGATAACTCAAAAACGAAAAGTCGGTAAAATACCAAACTTGTTATTTAAGTTTAGTATCTTCCAAGGATGCGACGAGTAGATTTTGAGAAAAATCCCCCCACCCCAAACTACCCTTTGCATGGAACGTTTTTCGAAAATTTTGATTTTCTCAAAAATGGCTCTAATGATTTTGATTAAAATTTCATATATTAAAGATATTTACCGGACAAATAAAAGGTATATCTTGAATTTTCTGGGAATAGCCTCTGAAGAGTAGTTTATTCTGGATGAATTTTACTGAATTTTGAATAACTGCTAAACCGTAAGAGACGAACAAAAACTTACTACACAAAAAATGTAGAGCACGTTAAAACACACAATTTATGTTATATTCATTTGTTTCGTGGAGTTCGTCGTTTTTGAGACATTCCTTATGTTTGGTTTCTGCTATGAAAAAATTATACTTTTCTCATACAGGAACTTGTCAACTCCTATCCATATAAACAAAGGCACTTCATTGACATAGCAACCAGCTTTTGACTATCATTTTAACCTATGGTAGTCCCTTATTTCGCTTCTACTTACAAGGAAGCAAGTAATAAGACTATTTCTGCTCATTTTTTTCTGATTAGCATAAAGTAAATAGAAGTATAAGCTTTTTAAAAATAATTTGTTGCAGGGATATAGAGAAAGTCATGTAAATGGTACACATCAAATTTTTCTTTTCTCTAGCGCAGATGTACAAGGTACAGAGAAGGTGTATTCCACGAAAAATCCGATACTGACATTTGTGTGTGTCTATGGACACACAACTCAGAAATTAAAGGTTGGTGAAATATCAAACTTGGCATTTAAGTTTAGTACCTTACAAGAATAGTCACGGAGATTTTCAAGAAAATCCTCCCACCTGCAACTATCTTCTATATGGAACATTTTTCGAAAATTTTGTTTTTCTCAAAAATGACTATAATGATTTTGATTAAAATACCATATGTCTAAGATGTTTTTGTGACAAACGAAATACATATCATGAACTTTCTAAGAATAGCCTCTAAAGATCTCTTCGTTCTGGATGACCATTCTGCAGAATAACGGTTTAAAATGTTAAAATGTAAAAGGCGGTAAGTAGGCGAATGATTGGACCGCTCGTCTCTTATCTAAGCGGCTCGGGTTCGATTTTAGGGGACCGCATGTGGAAGTCGTGGTGAACGAAGGGGCATATAGGCGCGTTTTCTTCGAATTCTCAGGTTTCAGCCGCCATTCACTTCAGCTTTTCTCTGCTGTTATCTTTCATTTTATTCCTTTCAGCATCATTTCATATCACCCATTTACTCACTTTCATTCCAGACTTCGCTCTGATCCAGAGCCTCTCTACTTCTCAGCAGGCTTCTGACCTTGGGTGCTGGCTTGTAAGTCCTGTTTTTCTTTCTTTCTTTTATAGTGTTTAACGCCTGCTTTTATTATTTGTGGTACCGCAAGTGGTAACACTGGTGATACATGGAATGAAGAGGGAGCACCGGTGGAATGCGATGGCGGAGGAACCGGAAAACCCGGAGAAAACTCACCCCTGCGCCGCTTTGTCCACAAATCGAACCCGGGCCCATTAGGTAAGAGGTGAGTGGTCTAACCACTCGGCCACGGCACGGCCTGGGAGGGTTTAAATCCTAGATACGAGGGATGTAAAGAGAAAACGAAAAATATAAGAAAAACAAAAGTTGAATAAAAGACATTGCAAGTAAAGATGCCATTATTCCGTGTGTCAAGTGTTGAAACTTGGAGCCAAAATCATGGCACATCATTGTAGTTAAAGTTAAATGTGGCTTCTGGACATAACATTTATTTTTGAATTATTTGATAATTTGGACAAATTTTAGTTATTAGTGTTAAACAATATGCGAGGTAATGTTCTCTTTCTATGCACATTCTGCAGATGCGTTCGTGAGTATAGAGTTCTACTGTAATTAGATTGTACTGAAATCACCATGCTAGATCAAGCAATTATACCATTACTCTTCTTATTCTTCTTCTAATTCCGACAGGATGAGGAAAGAGTTGTCGGGATCTATTTTTTTCATTCTTGGGCGGTTACTTACATGATATATATCCCTTTCATCGTTCATGTACTGATTCGAATCTGGGGCTCAAGGACTATAACCGGTATTTCAGTACATTTTTAAATAAGTATCTGATTTCAAGCTGTTTCATGATGAGTCGTTGTAGGCTCTTGACAAAAATTGTAGAAGATTTCTTTATATCCAATTTATTGTTGAAATCAATTTTCCTTAAATGCAGTTAATGATAACTCATTAGCAATGCACGTCAAATTATTTCCTTGTGCTATAACAACTTGCTTGTAATGAGTTTTTTATCAAAATTAAATGGCTAATACAAATTCCAATAATAATTAATGGCTGCTATTATCAGGCTTAAGTCTTTATAATAGTTTTGATCTATGTTTTGAACAAATATGTTTACATTATTTATTGTGTGTACCCTAAAATGTAATTTGGATATAAATAATATTATTTATTATTAGTTATACACCTACATCATGCTAATCGAGTTAAACATTTGCGAATTGGTCTTACTACTTGATTCCTTGTAAGTAGAAGGGAAATAAGGAGCAATGTTAGGCTAAAGCGATAATCAAAGCTTTTAAAAGTTGGTCCCTATGTGAAACAAAAGAGATTCGGTGACTGCCTCCATGGTCGAGTGGCCAGCGAGCTTACTTGTCACCTGGAGGTCCCGGGTTTGATTCCCGGCTGGGGTGGCGAATTTTTCTTTAACCAGAATTACTCCCTATCCCCTACAGAGTCTGGAAGTATGTATGTGAGAGTCAATAATACTGATATAAATATAAATAAATTATTGTGCTAGGGCCTTTTTTTTCAACCTCCGATAGGCTACAAATAAAAGACAAGTTCATAGAGAAGAATTATTTTATTATGAAAAGTTTTGTACACTTATGGTTACTTTTCAACCTAATCACCGAAAAGATTGAGACATTTATCGTATCTGAGCACAAGCTTTGCAATACCCGCTTCAAAAAATGTTGCCGCCAATGATTTCAAATGAGCATTGAGTTGTTTTGAAGATCTTCGTAATTTACGACGTTAGCGGAGAGCCATTCAAAACAAAGGAAGATGAATGCTGACTTCATGAATTGTGTTGATCCATGATAACGCTCGAACACACACTGCTGGCACAACCCAAGAGCTCCTTGAACAATTTCAGTGGGACATTTTCGATCATCCGCCATACAGTCCTGACCTGGCACCCAGCGACTTTCATCTTTTCCCTGAACTGAAGACGTGGCTAATAGTGCAGCACTTTCAAACCAACGAGGATCTTCAAAACAACATCAATGATCATTTGAAATCATTGGCGGCAACATTTTTTGAAGCGGGTATTGCAGAGCTTGTGCACAGGTACAATAAATGTCTCAATATTTTCAGGGATTATATTGTAAAGTAACCATAAGTGTATAAAACCTTTAGTAATAAAATAATTGTTTTCTATTAACTTGTTTTTTATTTATAGTCTTTTGGAGGTTGAAAAATAAAACGGCCCTCATACATTGCTCAGGAAAAGCACTATATTGATGGCAACTTGGATTTTTCGTGAGTTTATACGTCCCAAGATTTCACAGCTTACGTGTCCGTGAGTCATTGAAAAAATGTATTTGTATCTGAACAATTAACTTACCACTATACATGTTACAACACCGAGTTCGCCCTATTCATTTAACTTGCAGTTCAGTATGACTTAGGAATGGAAGAATGCCTTACTGCTTTGTTTAAATGTTCCACCGTTTATGGACATAGACCTCCACTTGCGTGAAAAATATAGTTCGTTTTTACTATTTCTGCTACTTAGATAACCTATAGCGAACAGAGGAAATCTTATATTCAACCCAAAATTGGATGTCGGAATTTCAGTGGAAACATGTTTTGAAGACTGTGCACAAAGAAAGCACTTTTGCAAACTGTGCTTGTGCGAGTGCGCATTCGCGCCAGTGAACAGCATAAATCAAATGGAATGAAGCTGTTTATGTCAAACTTAATTTCGCTCCACCCTCTACAAATGTGACCATCTCTTTTACTCAGGCATAAATCTAGCTCGTGGATTGGCAGGAAGCTTTACCTCTCTTAAAATATCGTTGAACTGCCAAAGAGTAGCAATACAACATAAATTTTGTACTCATATTTGGATGTCACACTGCCGTTTTCTTAATATCGGTTTGGCTATTCCCGTTCGATAACGGCTATAACTTTAACCTTCATCTCCATATCGTGTTGAAAGTTCTCATGTATGAGTTGTCCAGTTTTAGACGTGAAAATTGTACTTCACCTCTTCCTCTAGAATACCGAATGACATAATTAGTTCAGCCTTTCCTCTCTTCTTTCATTTCCTTACGGATATAGCACAATTCATTGGATAGTTCTTATTAATCTACTTTTCAAGCCAGATATGTAGAGAACTAATACCGGCTAGGAGGAGTCAAAGCTTGGTTATGTGAAGGTGGAAGCTTTACGGAAAGAAAAATACTATTGTGATCCAGTGCAATGGGTTAAGTCATATTTAATGCACGTAAGGTAGGTAGTAGAGTAGGCTGTTCCAACTCGGTTCGTCTGAGTCAAAAGTACCAAACCATAAACCTCTGAACAATATTGGAGGTTGAGCTTGATAGCCAATACATCAATAGAGAAAGGTTATAGCAAAATACTCGCGTTTTCTGCCAGTTGGTTCTAAAAGCTGCAGCCGTGACGGCAGCTTGCCCTGAATTCCAAGCTGTATCGTATACTGCATATGCTGTACCTGTCTGTTCGAGATTAGAATTTATTTCCGTAACACCTACCAGGTGTATACAGAGCACAAATAGTAATAAATATCGAATTTCTGATTGTCTGTAAGGGCATTTATAGGGCGTGTCTTCTGATATCCGCTGGCCCCTCCGTCACTCTAATTAGGGAAGGAGGAGGGGTTGTAGCTTACTGTTGTAGTACGCGTTTCCTAATCTCACTTTCAGTTGAGGAAGCAATAAGTTGACAAACCCAGCATAGGTATGCTCTATTGGTTCGATATAGAACACTCACCTGCAAGGTGACAGTATCAGACAATAAAATAAAAAACATGTCATAATAAAGTACCCTACAATCGGTAATGAATATGGTGTTCGGAACAAGACGGTGTTGATTTCTTTTTGTGCCTTTTGTACGTTTGGTTCCCTCTGCAGGTAGTTAGGGCGTCGGAGAGTCTCTCAATTGTCCCAGGGCGTGGTACATCTCCTTTTCACCTCTAAAGAAATCTTGGTGCTTAGGTTTGGAATAGATAAAAATCACTGTGAAATGTTTATTTCTTAACTCGCCGTTTATTCTTGTAATATTCGTTTAACCTGTAGTTTACTCCAGAACAGTGTACACATATCGAAAATGATTGTTAATATTTTGTTGTTCACTTTCGCGGACCTATCCTGCCGAACCCACTTCAAGCTGACCTCTCATTGCTGTTCTACAGAATAGGACATTTTACAAAATAATATCCCCACTTCTAAATTTTAAGTCGTATTTCAAGTTCAATAACTCCTACCAAACTTATATTATAGGGCGGATCGAAAAGTGACAATATTTTTTTACAAAAAAAAAAAATAGTTAAAAAACAAACAAATCGCAAGTGAACTTACACTTTTTACCTACTTTACGACATAGTCACCAACATTCTCAACACATTTGTCCCATCGTGATACCAGTTTCAATAGTTCTCTTCGTAGAAATCCGTTTCCCTGGAGTATAGCCATTTGCGGACTCTGATTTACTTCCGCATCGCAAGTGTTGGGCGGCCAAGACTTTCTTCATCGGTCCAAACAGATGAAAGTCTGACGGTGCAAGATCCGGACTGTATGGTGTATGCTGGAGCACCTCCCAACCAAATTTGGTGATTTTCTGACAAACCGCAACAGCAGCATGTAGGCGAACATTGTCATGAAGTTTGACATCATCAGCATTAATGTTGTGGCGTTTGTCACGAAGGACACGAGGCAATTCACCAAAGTTTTAATGTAGGTTTCAGCATTCACAGTAGTCCCGTGTTGAGCAAAATCCACCAATAAATCACCATGCATTTCCATTACACTGTCACAAGCACTTTCCTAGCAGTTTCAGTCATTTTGGATTTTTCTGTATTAGGGAACCAGTATTTTTCCACTCCATACTTGCCTGCTTTGTTTTGGACTTGTAGTGGTATGCCCACGACTCATCACTTGTGACGCTTCCTTTCAGAAATGCATGCCCTTCTGTGGTGTATCGCGTTAAGTGATCCAAGCTTGCCATCATTCGCTGACCCTTGTGGTTGTCTGTCAGGTTCTTAGGCACACAGCGAAAACTAAATTTACGAAAGTTCAACGTTTCATGAACAACGTATCAACATGTTCTATGCACCATAGGAAATCTTGAACTGTTGCAATAATATTTGCAGTACTACACGCCGGTCATTCAAAATTGCCGCCTAACTGCCTCTTGACATTCTGCGGGGTTGCAGCTGCTACAGGTCTCCCGGAGAGTGGCGAATAACCAAGATTCACACGGCCCTCTTGGGAAAATGCACACCACCTGAAGACGTTATTAATGTGCATACACTCATCCCCATACACTCCACGCATGTCCATGTGAATTTCACTCGGTTTATGCCCTTTGGCCCACAAATATCGAGCCTCACCTTTCTGCTCTTCACACGTGGATGACAACAGCATGCGCGCCATCTTTGTTGCGTAGTTCACGCTTCTCTTGCTAGAGCTGCTCATGAAACAAAAAATACCATCTGTAGTGAAAACTCCAAACTATGTCTGTGTGAAATTGTAGCAGTACAGCTGCAATACAAAGGCAAAAAAAGTATTGTGCGTTATTTTTCGATCCGCCCTCGTATTTCCTTCATATTATACATTCTTTGCTCTTATTGGTTCGGATGCAATTTGCATCTTCTCCGTGCTTAAACTGCTCTCCCTTAGCTCCTCCTAAAAGCTGGCAGTTGTTTCCCATCTTCCGCTCCACCATGCCCTTACACCTAAAACTACGGCTGTATCGTGCAGTCATCCCGTCCCTGATGCTGTACAACTGCCAGGTCTGGGGTTCGGTGGTTCGTTCCACCATCCGCAGGCTGCAGACCGTCCAGAACAGGTCACTGAGGATGATATATGGCACAAACCTTAGATTAACGTCCTACATACTCCATTCCCACTCCGGAATTCCTTATATAGTGGATGTTGTGCGAGAAAGAGCTCGCACAATATACACTAAACCTGCTCCTCACCCCAATCCCTGGTGAATACTCTCGGTCGGTGCGACCACACGCTGCCCAGAAGACGCGTCAGCTACAGGCTTCCCAAGGACGCCTTGGGATGGTATTTTCGGCCGTTACTCCCTTCAGATTTCTCTAACCCGCCAAGTTAAGAAGCATTGGACCACGACTTGGTTGGGTGACCATCGAGTCGCTCACCGACCAGCCGCAAAACTGGCCTACCCACCACCCATAACCTCAATCCTTCCCGTTCTCCCCGCTAGCTGGCACTGCTTTCCTTGACAGCACGCAAGCGGCTGGCCAAGTTAAGCATCATCGGGCCCGGCCCCTTCCTGGGTGGGTGGCCACCCCGGGAGGTAAACCAGCCCGCGCCGGCAGCACTAAGAGACTAACCTAGCCTACAGTATACTGATAGACACAAACGCTTGCAAACGACTACATCTACTATATCGCACAGGTAAATCCGCAAGAAATGCGGATAGGTACCGTGGCGATTTACCCCCGCCCGAGTGCACTCGGGCGACTAGTTCCTGCTCCTGGCTCTGAAAAAAGCTGGCGGTATGCCTCTTAGATAAAGATCTCCCTTGGAATGCAGTAAGCCCATTCCTTTCGGTTTACTACACTTCTGCTCGGCCTAGCGTATCAAATCTCCGTTATTTTTGGTCAGAATTTTTCTTGTTCGTTACAATTTATTTTGACACATCTGCCTTCCATATATCTTTCTGGAAGGAAGAATGTCTGAACATTTCCTACCATTGGTTTAATTTCTTGTTTTACATTTATTTCCCTCCTGTATTAATTATTCTCTATACATTCAAATTTGTTCTTATTGCTATTAACTCTTTATTTCATTTATTTACGTATTTTATCTCTTAAGCCTTAAAAGACAAGCTCACTATGAATGATGACGAGTAATTTGCTACTCTTTAGTCACCAAGCTGACACAAGATGGAATAGAGAATAAGAGTTGTTACAAATAGTCACATAACACCAGAGTTTTCTCCTGTATGTTTGCCACATTTAACTAACCACTCGACTGCAGCGATAATCGATTTTCTCTATGATCGATTTAAAAGATGTCGCGTATTGCTCACTGCCCGACTAAGAGAAAGGGATTCTCATTTCAGCAAATTCAATGATCTTAACGGGACAGAGAGTCAGAATAGCATCAATGCATTTGAATCGCGCTGTTGCTGGCTGATATAGTCAGCGCATCACAAACAATTATATGCTCCAGTTAGCATCAAAAGGCGCAGGAAGATGCCATTAAATTACCTGTTCTGCCTTTGGTATGTGAAATAATCCAGCTGTATGCCAATCTACAAATTAGGGATTTGTGTTTAATTATGCAATATTTTGCTGGCTTATCAGCACCAAAACTTCGGCCACGCATATCACTCCGAGCGACAGAGCTGCGGGATATCTCGTATTCGATTAGTATCGAATAATCAATATAGAAGAGCACAAAACTTTCAACGAGTTTAGTGTTTTCGTCTGAGTGGTGCATTTTTACTTTCTCTACACGTACTATGTGCATTGTGTATAGAGAAGATATTGCATTCCACCCAAAAATTCGATACAGAGATTTCACTGGAAATACATGTTTTGGGTCCCCCTGAATTAAAAAAAAAAGCATTTTTGGAAAAAGGTCCGTGTGTGTCTGTGGACTGCATAGCTCAAAAACGAAAAGACCGTTAAATACCAAACTTGGTATTTAAGTTTTATATCTTCCAAGGATGCGACAGGAATATTTTCAAGAACATTCCCCCACACCAAACTACCCTTTACATGGAACTTTTTTCGAAAATGTTAATTTTCTTAAAAATGGCTCTAACGATTTTGATTAAAATATCGTATATTAAAGATATTTACCCGACGGATAAAATGTATAAATTGAATTTTCTGGGAATAGCCGTTGAAGACTACTTTATTCTGGATGAATTTTACGGTCTTTTGCGTAACTGCTGAACCGTGAGAGATGAACAAAAACTTGCCACACAAAAAATGTTGAGCACATTAAAACACACAATTTATGTCATATACATTTTTTTCGTGGAGTTGGTTGTTTTTGAGATATCCATTGCTTTTGTTTTCAGATTTGAAAAACTTATACTTTTCTCATACAGGAAATTGTCAACTCCTGTCCATACAAACAAAGGAACTTTAGTCACAAGGCAACCAGTTTTTGACTATCACTTTAACCTATGGTACTCCCTTATTTCTCTTCTACTTACAGGGAAGAAAATAATAAGGCTATTTCTGTAATTTTTCTCGATTAGCATGAAGTCAATAGAAGCATAAGTCTTTTAACAATAATTTGTTGCAACGATGTAGAGAAAGTCATGTGAATAAAACACATCAGATTTTTCATCTTGATAATCCTCTTTGTAATATAATAATTGTAGAGAATCCTTAGTTTCTTTTTTTTTTTTTTTTTGTCCATCTCATGGTATATGCAATTAGTTGCCTGTTCGACCTTTAAGGTCCTCCAGCCGTTGTTTTGTGGGTCAGTCCACAGATTTCTTTCCTTTAGGATAATATTTCAAATTGGTTTGTAATTCAGTATCAGGAATTCTTTCAACGTGTTCTTCCCAATTTTACTTCCTCTATCACAAATGTACAATGTGATAGAGGAAATACATAGGAACAGAAGGTATTGTAATACATCCAAAAATACAGGACATGTTTCGGAGATACAGGTTTTAAGGACCTCCTAAATCCTAAGAAAGCCATTTTTAGAAAAAAAAAAAGTGTGTCTGGGTTCAAGTTCAGTAGCTTACAAGGTTGCGACACGAAGATTTTCGGCAATATCCCCCATCCTCTGAAGCACTTTTCGACATTTCTAAAAATGGCTTTAATGGCTCTGGATGAGTTCTGTATAAGGTAAACCATAAGTTATAAACAAAAACTGATCTCGTTAAAACACACAATTTGTCACATACAGTTTTTTGTAGAGCTAACCATTTCCGAGATATTCCATGTTATGGTTTCAATTTTAAAATACTTACACTTTTCTCAAACAGAAGTCCTCAACAGTTTCATAGTCTTTTGTTTTACTCCTGGCCATGCAAAGAGAACAGAATTTCAATGACAATCGCAAAGCAACAGCTTTTAAATAATTTGTCTATGGGTTTACATACTAAAAAAATGGAATCTGTGTAGAATGAAATTATACTAAAGGTATTATTAGACAAGCCAATGTTTTGAAATACTCTTAAATTTGAGTATAGGCCTTTGTTCTTTTTTGCTTAACACATCCCTCACACACCAATCCAACACACTCCTCACAAACCTTTCTACTTACCTATAAGGAATTAACTAATATGGCCTTTTCTGGAAATGTTTATCTTGATTAGTATAGAATAATCTTTTGTAACAAATACAAAGAATTATGTGAGTGGAACACATCAATTTTTTTTCAATCCTATAACCTTTCGTTCATGTAGGATCTTTTAACTCATTTCTTATACTTCCATTTCTATATAGGTATTACTTTTCTCACTGTTATTTGGGTCTAAGTTGCGCTTTCATATGTTAATGACGCACTCGCTAAAGCGCCTATCTTTGGTGCTTCGTGGTGTAGGGGATTGCGATTCCCTGGGTGGGTATGGGTGCTTTTGTTTATAAATGTACATATGTATGGATATTTGTAAGATAAAAGAAAACGGAAAACAACAGAAGCATAAGGAAAATGGAAAAAAGAAGAAAAAAGCATGTTTTAAATAAAAAAAATATCTGATTTGTTACTCATTTGACTTTCTCTAGCTTCTCTACATACAAAGTTCTTACAAAAGATTATTCTTCTGTCTAACCATGCTAATCGAGATAAACATTAAAACAATGTCTTTATTACTTAATTCCTTATAATTAGAAGGGAAGTAAAGGAATGCGATATGCTAAAGTGATGGTCAAATATTTTTAAAAGCTGTCGTTATGCAATTGTCATTGCAAATCGCTTCCTTGATTGGCTAGGAGTAGAACAAAAGAAAAACGGACACTTTCTGTCTAAGTACTTTACTATTGAAAACAATAACAAGCATATCTCGGAAATGGTTACCTCCACAACAAAAACGTAAAGGACATAAATTGTGTGTTTTGGCGAGATCTACAGTTTTTGTGCAGTAAGTTTTTGTCAACCTCTTTCGGTTTAGCAATGAAGCAAAATTCGGAGAAATTCAACCAGAATAAAGAGGTATTCAGAGGCTATTCCCAGAAAATTTAATATATAAATTTTATTTGGGATGTAAATATCTTTATTGTTCGGGATTTTAATCAAAATCGTTAGAACCATTTTTTAGAAAATAAAAATTTTCGAAAGTTTTTCCATGTAAAGGGTAGTTTGTGGTGGTGGGATTTTCTTGAAAATATTCGTGTTGCATCCCTGAAAGATACCAAACCTAAATACCAAGTTTGATATTCAACGGTCTTTTCCTTTTATGAGCTATGCTGTCCACAGACACATACATGGACCTTTTCTAAAAATGCATTTTTCGGACTCAGGGAACCCCAAAACATAAATTTATGGTGAAATATCGACAGCGAATGCTTGGGTGGAATACATAACATTGTTCTTATTTTTTTTAATATTTTCTTTAAGTCCCCAATGCTCATGTCGCGACGTTCGTCAATCTTCGTGTTTAGGCGATGCCTCCGGGTCTCCTTGGGTAGGTGCCGTGCGTTGATTGGCCGTTGGCCTTCCTGAAGGCTAAAATATTTTTCTGCCTCCTGGAGTCTTGATATAGGAGGTGTGTGTCTTGAGTTGCGGGGCAGCCGAGACAAGTAGGCTTACCCAGGGCCGGGATGACTTTTTTTGATGATTGCACAAGGTAAGACATATAACCTTGGAATCTAGAAATTTTGGTGATATATAGCGTGGGCTTTTGCTTGGTGCCCTTCTTTCTTCTTTTTTATCTAGCAAATAAGTTGGTGCAAATAATTTCGTAGGAATGCAGAAGTTTTGTCAGGTGATCTTTACAGAGCATTGGAGAGCTTTAACAAAAATGTATTTTCATGGGTTTAATTTATTTTCAGTATAGTTGATCCCTTAGTTCTTGTTGACAGACATAAACTGAGGGATTTAATGGGACAGATATGGCCAATGGGGTTCTTTTAAGGCTATTTATGAGTGTGAGTTTATGTAATTTTAATATTGTGTTTGGTTTTGTTTAGCAATTGCAATTAAGTTGTTCTGTTTTAAGAGCTAAAGGAAATTCATGATTTTTCGGAGTTGTCAATCGTAAGGGATTAATGGGTGGGGGTTATTTTTTTGTTATATGAGATGGGGTATCTTCTTTGTTTAAGGGTTATTTAATTGGGATAATGAAACTAATATTTATGCAGTTAATCAGCCAGAAAGTTTTGGATATTAGATGTGTGTGTGTATATAACCTTTAAGTGAATATGAAGATAAGGGGATTGCAGCTCAAAGCTAGTATAGTACTAAGGAATGCACTTTCGATTAGATTCTCTTTAGCCGTAGTCTTTCCTTTTGTTGGAGCTTAGTGAACAGGTATTAAAAGGTAAAGCTACAATCAAAACGATTGTTTAACTCTGAAGGTGAAATGCTGTATTTTGGGTGAAATTTACCCTCGTGCTAATAGCCATTTTTATTGATTTCCTGTGGCTTAAGTGCTTGTTTTTCCTTATGCGCGGGTGTAAACTGAGTATACATCATTCTAGATATCCAGGGTGCAGATTGATGATGATGATGATGATGATGATGATGAAAAATGGTCGGTAACCTTCAGGCATCATTTCAAAAATGACATTTGTTCGTAGTATTCTTGTTCTCTCTGACATTGAGCAAAGCATGATCATGGAATAATTTTCCCACAATGTTGAAAAGTTCCATGTTTTTGCTTTATCTTAAAAATGAGCTGTACATTTTTACTGTAATTAGTCTGTACGTCTCCTACCTTGAATCTTCGAGGTAGCTGTTACATGCTAATTCGTACGTTTTCCTTGGATTTTTGGCAGCACTCCTAATGTTAACCTCTCTACTGCTTAAAGTTCGGCTGGTTATTTAAATTCCATAATTTCTGCTTTCAAATTATCCGCCATTATCCGCCTCGTAGATAATAATCTCTATATCTGCCAGGAAATCAAATTTGATAGCTCTGGAGTGTTATTAACAGTGACATAACTATCTCATGTTAATTATTATCATCTGCTGTTAAAAACACTCTTTTTTTTAACTTGGACTTTCTAAAACAATAATTTATGCAACCAGTAGACAATGTTGATGAATATTTGTAGACAGAGAGTGCAACAAATCTCTTATTAAGTTATACTTGGTTTGGATACAACATTTTTAGTTATAAATTGTGGAAAATATTGTTTTAAATAATGATAACTCAGCATCGGTAACTGATATAATTGAGAACACCTTCATATTTTCTTAATTGAGATGTGAGCTTCTTCACCTGTATTACCTGACGTACTTAGGTTATGTATGACTAACATTTCATGAAAAATATTTAAAAAAATTTACAATTTTATTTTAATTCCATAAAATAATTTAAACATTCCTGAATATAAACAAGGTATAATTGGCCAGCATGCACCATTTTAAATGCCTTAACTGGAGTACAGCAAAGCATTAGAAGTGAAACTGTACAGGACTAGCCAAGAAAAACTTCAGTTCGACAAAATCTCATTCATATCATGCAAAGTAAAAAAACGAGATTGTGGAGAAGAACAGCAGCAATGCAAAAAGAAAAAAAAGACAGAAAGAGGAGAGGAAAAAGAAAGCTGAGGGTCCAAACTACCAACTTGATGGGTTTTAATGTGAGCCGTGCATTCAAATCTTTCCTTGTTTTCTCGCTATTTATATTTTCAGCATTTTTCTTCCTGTAAAATGTCCCTTTAGTTTTTCTGTTACGCAAATAAAATTGTCTACATATTCACAGAGGTAAAATTAATAAGAATTACCCTAGGTTTTGATGTCAGATGTATTTAAGATTAGGTTTCAATTTTATATTTCAACATTCATAACTTAAAACAAATTTGGAGCCTATCTGAAAGGAGACACAGAAACCTAGAGCAATTTTAAAAAGTAGTTGTATTCTGAACCTAAGATTAAAATATTGGACTAAAATGTTAACCTTTTTGTCGCAAGGGACTTTTTAGTGACGTGACAAAAACATAAATAAATTTTACAATAACCTCCAAACCATTAGAGTAAAATATACGAAATTTGTACTACAACTTATTTGCATTAAATTATATTGTTGATATAAATTTAACAAAAGTTAGCATTATTAGTTGGGAGATTCAAACTTTCAATTATACATATCCTTAAGACGATAAATAAGTTAGCCACTTGCATCCACTCCTTTCTGATAGAGAAGTGAGCAAGTGTTTTGCCTGTAATGTATCCTAGATATTGTTATAAGAAATTATAAATTCAGGTCTTAACTATTCTGTGTTTAATAATGTACAAAGGTGGTTGCATATTCGTTGCTCAGAGAAAATAGTATAACAAAATGGTTTCATCCTCTCACTATGAGTCAAGGAAACCTGGAATACCAGTGGCAGGTCTTGATATAGGAAGTATATCATTTCTGTTATTCGTAAGCGAACCATAAAAAAACAATTATGCGGCATATTGGATACAGTAACAATGGCAGAGTAGCATAAATAATTTATGATGCCGCCTTAACTAATTTTAAAATATTTATTTCTTTATTTAATGATCATTACTAGAGGATACTTTGAGTGGTGGCTTCATTAGTATTTTGCTAATTCCAAAACACCAGCTAACCTCTGAAAGTTTTTTTTTTATCGCTTTATAATTGAACAAAACTAGGGGTTATTAAGCTATAAAATAAATTTCAACTTCGCTATAAAACATCCATTGGCATCTTAAATATGGCAATCTAAATTTTGACAATACTGGATGGAAGAAGATTCATTTTACTAATTGAACTTTATGAAACACATTAGTGAGAAATTGCAACCTGTGGAACGTTTTGAACGTGAAAAAGTTGGCAAGAAAATGAAGTATAACTCCTCACATTAATGTGTTTCATAAGTGCTATTATGCCTCTCAAAATTACGTTAAAGAAAGCGGTCATATATTTTTCGAAATGATTTCCCAACTTTAAAAAAGCAGATGTGTTCTACTCATGACTTCTCTATACTCTATGTACTTAGTACGTGTAGCGAAACTATAATTAAAAAAAATTAAAAATGTATTATTTTTGGAAATTACGAAAGTAAAACGTTTTCTATAATAGGCTAAAATAAAAAATAAATCTAATAGATGTATACATAAACTCACTTATTGTAAATTTACGAATACTTTATGCAAATCTTTGTAAAGTGCATCACTTAGTTCATTTTTGTTAGAGGAATGAATTTAGACAGTAAAAATAATCATTAAATAACCATTCAAGCTAAAATTTTGATAAATTGCAAAATTATAACTACTATTGTGCATAATAAACTGGTATAAATTTCAATAGCATATACACACTGTGGATTTTCACAATTTTACAAATGCATTACCTTAAACAACGTTCAATGTTTAATGCAATTTATAGTTTATGGTATGTGATATTTCACTGGAATTAAAATTGTAAATTTTGGCAAATTATGCAGTCAAATATTTATGCTGCCATAATATTGCCTTTTAATATTGAAATTTATTATTTTTCCCAGACCTGGGTGCCCACGCGTTCGCCCTCCACTAAATTCCTGGTTTATTAAACCTGTTTTCTTTACTTCGGATAGAAATCAGGAAGCAATGGATGAAGAGGGGAACGACATAGTTCTTTTCCTTTCATCGTCCAC
This sequence comes from Hymenopus coronatus, assembly GCA_030762935.1. Taxonomy (NCBI): domain Eukaryota; kingdom Metazoa; phylum Arthropoda; class Insecta; order Mantodea; family Hymenopodidae; genus Hymenopus; species Hymenopus coronatus. Next base: position 91,393,464 of record CM060896.1, read on the forward strand.
ACCAGCGATGCTCAATTTCTTCTTTTACGATCTATGTCGCTATGTTGACGTTTTACCTCTACCTACTTCGTTTTCTGTTTATAATCCTTCATGACGGTGCATGAAGCTTCTCTCTTTTCCTCGCTCAGCTGATTGCAATGGTATGTTCTGAGATAGGCATGAGAATTTACTGATTCGAGAACCACATGTGGTTTTTTACCTTCCCGCATAAAAACAGAGGATGTCCTTGCGGAAGATCGTTGTACGTGATAGGTATATTTTGAACCTAATAATAAATTAATAGTAATTTGTCATTGAAAATTGCATTATTGTTTCTCTAAATATTATTCTGTATTCAAGCCATTTATCATAGCATTTTTTTCCAATCTGCTTGAGACACTTTCAAAATATGGTTTTTGAACGAATCAACAGTTTTGTCATGAAAATCGTAGTCCCCGCATCTTATTCTTGATGTTTGGGAACAAAAAGAAGTCACTGGGTGCCAAATCAGGACTGGGTCATCAATTGGATATCTTGAGTGTTCAAATTGTCGGTTTTTAGACGAGATGTTTGAGCGCTTGGATTGTCTTGATGAATAATGATACGACGCCGAAGGTACTTGTTTGTTTTACTTATTTCACCGAAGACTTCCGGCAAATAAATGGTTGTGCATCATTCAGAACTGACTATTTTACATTCCTCTAAAGACACTTGCCACATGATCATTTTTTTTCTGAAAAACAGGCGACTATTTGTTTCGAAGTGCTTCGAGTGCAAACAACTTTTCTTGGATTTGGTTCATCTTGAAACACCCATATAGTTGATTGCTGTTTACATTGCGGCTCATACACATGGATCCATGATTAGTCAGCTGTTACAATCTTATACAGATACGTCTTTTGAAACCCCACCATTGTATTTCTTGAGCATTTTTGTGCGCAAATTGTCACGAGCATCCTTTTGAGATTGTGTCAAATTATGCGAGATCCAACGAGAGCAAACTTTTTCCACGGCTAAATGATCATGCACTATATTATATATACTGGTGGGACTAACGTCTAGGGTTGCCTCTGTCTCACAGTATGTGTCATAACGGCCTTACACTATCACGGTACTATCACTTTGCACGGTATCAGTGTTTTCTGGCACAATAATTGATTTTGGACGACCTTCATGAAATTCGTCAGTGAATGAGCAAGCGAACTCGATTAAATCGTTTTGCCAGAGTTTCACAGAGGCAAAGGATAAGAGCTACATCGCCAAATGTATTATTAAGTTCGTCTTGAAAATATCGCACCAACATTTTCACGAGTTGATTTCATCTTTTCACTGAGAGACAATTTTAAAGTCACTGTAAAAATACAAATAACGCTCTATTGGAAAAATATCTGAGGTAGGATAAGGTCAACAGTGTCAGACTTCCAGTGGAAACCTCAGATGGCATCTATGCAATCAGGTTGCCAAGATACAACATATAAATGGCTCTCGTATCTCCTTCGTTTTCTGTTTGAAATTATTTATGACAGTGCATGAAGTATTTCCCTTTGACTCACTCAGTGACTGTGATCGCAATGGTATGTTGTAAGATAGGCATGGGGATTTACTGGTTTGAGAACCAGATGTGGTTTTTTGCCTTCCCACATACGAACAGATAATGTTTTTGCAGAAGATCGGTGTACGTGACAGGTATATGCTGATATATGGTGTAGCCTAGACATGGGAAGCTTGAGCTCCGAAGGATCATATCAAGTCACGCCTCCAATACTGCTTATTCCTGTCCTTGTGTAGAGTTCTTTCGTCACCGCGACTATACAGTGACAATCGATGTGGAGCATAACTGCAGTATCATAACAATAAAACTTTTGTATTCAGGATGACAACGAAGCTGCTTGTTTGTTGTGTGCTATACTTTATTACGTCAAACCACATACTATCAGGTGGATTTCCACTCATCATGTCAAATTATTACCTCTTGGTATCATCAGCTTGCACATAGTATTACATACCACCTTATGCGTTTAGTTCCCTTGGAAACTAAAACGTCTCATCTGCATACAAGTTACCTACTATTTCTGGATAATCTTTACAGAAATGTTGAAGGAGGTTTGAAGATGGTGTTATGATACAAAGCATACAACAGTTTTCAATCCAGAGCAATTAGAATTAATTGCACTACAAAGAAGTACAGAAAAAGAGGGCTTGGAACTCTTTGGGTATTCCAACAGACTTATACGAAACTCTGAGAGAGATTGCAGGCCGTCTTATGGTATATACGTACGAACAGTTATTTTCGAGTTTGAACTAGTCTAAGTCTCATATGCGTTCCAGATAAAACGATGACTTGCTTGTCTCAATATTACGTCTCTGTCTGAGTGCTATCCAGCCTGACATAGATAACTTAATGCCTCCTTTCAACAGTGTACAATTAAACTCGATTTACACACCACTATGTAGTTTGTAAGTTGAAGAGGGTGCTGCCACTGATGTGCCGAGACGAATGGAACAACTGGTTCTAGTGCAATGGTAAGTGGAAGGAAAGTGCTGATGCAACTCCCCATCACTGATATTCCTATTAACAAGCAGTGTCAAGCCGCGAGAGTTCCAATAGGAAATCCTCACGTCTAGAGCTCGGTCCGGGGTCACGAAATTACGTGATATAGCGGGCGTGGCCTCTACAGCCCGTTTCGAAACGTGTTGCACTATCTAGCCCGGCCTCGTTCAGTTCCTGCTAGTAGATAAACCAGTGAACACTGAAAGAGAGCGCCAATTAAAAATGTTTAAAATACGAAAGGATATGCGCTTGACACTGAACAAACTAGTGAATAATTCAAAGATATTTTGAATGACAGGAGAGTCTTTTCTTTCTATACAGTAAAGATGTATCTTGTAATTCGCTGCAATGGTTTCTGAGTGAGTTTAGTTAATTTATGTTCATTGTCTTTTTAAATCTCTGCACATTATTATTCTGAAACTTTTGTATCAAATGTTATACGTTTATTTGTATAAGCACAAGTCGTTTTTATTTACTAACCATATTATGAAATAATTGTTTTATTGTGTTATATAATGCCAATACATGTAATCAGCTACTTTTGCAACAGATTATACCTCAACGTGTGCATGTTTATGCTACAAATCCCTCCCCTCTCTTTATACAGCTAACTGCTCTGTGTGTTCGGAAATGTGTGCGTTTCGGAACCCAAAACTGAACTATACTCATGACAGATTTTAAACCTGTACCGCATAATAAAGATTTGGTCTTTCTTGTGACAGTTACTTTCTGTAATTATATTTTTGTAATGAAATAACCAAATAAACTCCTAAGTGCGGTTAACCAGCAAGGAAGAAGTAAAAATATATTAAGGATGCACGATGTACGATGCACTTGGAACTGTGGAAGGGATAGTTACAAGAGAGGCAGGTATTACTTTCCTTCTTTTCAGTCCCTCCAAATTTCAAATGAGAAGAAGTAACTTAAATATTTTCTAGCGGTAGAAAACCTAAAAAGTTAGCGATTTGGCGGGAAATTATGTTAACTAGTTTGTAACACTTTGATATTTTGAGCCTCCCAGGGTAAGGCTATAAGTAATATACGTGAAAAAGATAAGTTTTTAAAAATATTTGTGCAGCGGTAAGCATGATGTTGACCTATTTAAACGAGATTAAGATTCTTTCTAGCTAAAAGTGGACTGTACTTTCCTCTACATATTTGTATGAGCAACTATTTTCACAAACAAATTACACAAATCAAAATTGTATTATGTTTTATTGACAAACAACTGTTGCCGGAACTGAAAATAATATAATAATAAAATATGAAATAAAGCTATCATAGGTAATAGGGACTTTAACAAAATAATTGTTGTAAAAGTAAATAATATAATTAACAATACAATTTTATTTGTATTATTTTACTTTAATGTAAACTATACCAGCTACAACTACTGATGTAAAAATCAGCAACCGGTTCTACAGCATCATCTTTTATTTCTCCGTCCATCAGTTCATTTTTAAGTAGGTAGTGTTAGCTGGTTTTGTGGTTTGCATATCAAGTGTTTCGGGAATATTTCAAATCTTTTTAAGGTAAATAAACATTAAAGAGGTTTGTATGCGACTTCTTTGAGTACATGAATGCACCAAAATTTTGTGACCAAAGCGTGCAAGAAGAATATGCTGTTCCCTGTTTCGTTTAAAGTTGGGCATCTCATACGATATAACACTTAAATCTTATATAAAAGTGTGGCGTGTTCCATTCGTATAAATTTAGCTAAATGTTCTACAAACAATCTATGCTTACAAGAAAATATTTTTATCTACATCATGCTAATCAAGATACACATTACCTTGGTCGTATTACTTAGTTCCTTATAAGTTAAAGGAAAACAAGAGTATTCAATAGGCTAAAGCTACTGTCAACTCTTTTAAAATCTGTCGCTATGCGATTGCCATTGAAATTTGGTTTTCTTCCCATGGTCAGGAGTAAAACAATAGAGAGATGAAAAGAATAAGGGCCTCCCGTTTGAGAGAAGCTCAAGTATTTTAAAACTGAAACCAAAAATATGGAATGCCTCTGAAATAGCTGTAGCAAAGAAAGAAAAGAAAAACTGTATATGACATTAACGAGAGCTACATTATTGTCTATCTCTTACAGTATATCAGTTATGCAAAAGTATTCACAATGAAGAGTACTTCAGGATGCCTATACATTTTATTTGCCATGTAAATCTCTTACAGTATATCAGTTATGCAAAAGTCATTCAGAATGAAGAGTACTTCAGGATACCTACACATTTTATTTGTCATGTAAACATCTTTAATGCAGGACATTTTAATCAAAATCGTTACAGTCATGTTTTAGAAAATCAAACATTTCAAAAAATGTCCCATGTAAAGGGTAGTTTCTGGGGGGAATTTTCCTGAAAATTTTTGTGTTACAAGGTGCTGAATTTAATACAAAGTTTAGTATCTAACTGACTTTTCGTTCTTTAGTTTTGCTATCCAAAGACAACTCGCACACACACAGACACACACACACACATACAAGAAGACAGATACACACATATGGACGTTTTTCTAAAAAGGCTGTTTTAATACAGGAGTCCTCAAAACCTGTATTTCCGGTGAAATCTCCGTATCGCATTTTTGGGTGGAATGTCCTTCAATCTAGTAAGTCATATCGGACAATGAAAGAAATCTGGGAAATGATGCTTATAGTTACTCGATATTCTTCTTCTTAGGATAAGGGAAAATTGAATATGAAGCAGTCACCCTACCTCTGTATCCAGGCGGGCATTCATTTCTTGCTGTAACATTTGGAGATAGGATGGATGACGTCAACTCGAAGGTAACGCACAATTGAGTTCCGGTTCTGTGTGTTTGCATTACCTTTTTAACATTATCACCTTAATTTACATTATTTAAAAGGTTACCCATTTGTATAGAAAAGTCTGTGCGTTAATGGGAAGTTTTGTTAGTAAACAGCGACCTTTTTGAGGAGATATATTGTAATTGTTGACGAAAAAATCTTATGTGTTCCATTCATATGACTTTCTCTACATCTCTGTAACAAATTGTAGTTAAAAAGTTTATGCTTCTATTTACTTCATGCTAATCGAGAAAAAATGAGTAGAAATAGTCTTATTATTTTCTACCTTGTAAGTAGAAAGGAAATAAGAGAGTAGCATAGGTTAAAGCAATAGTCAAAAGCTGGTTACTATGTAACTGAAGTTCCTTTGCTTGTATGGACATGAGTTGACAAATTCCTGAATGAGAAAATTTAAGATTTTCGAACCTGAAAACAAAAATAAGGAATATCTCAAAAATGCTCAACTCCAAGAAAAAAATGCTTATAACATAAATTGTGTGTTTTAGTGTGCTCGACATTTTTGTGTGGTAAGTTTTTGTATATCTCTTACGGTTTAGCAGTTATACAAAATTCCGTAAAATTCACTCAGAATAAAGTAGTCTTCAGAGGCTATTCCCATAAATTCAAAATATATATTTTATTTGTCAGGTAAATATCTTTAATATACGATATTTTAATCAAAATCGTTAGAGCTATTTTTTAGAAAATCAAAATTTTCGAAAAAAATTCCATGTAAAGGGTAGTTTGGGGTGTGAGGATTTTTCTCAAAATCTTCGTGTTGCATCCCTGGAAGATTCTAAACATAAATATCAAGTTTGGAATTTTACCGACTTTTCGTTTTTGAGTTATCGTGTTCACAGACACACGGACACACACACGCGCGGATCTTTTTCTGAAAATACTTTTTTTAGATAAAGGGGAACCTAAAACATATATTTCCGGTGAAATCTCGGTATCGAATTTTTGATGGCGTGCAATACCTTCTCTATACACTATGTACATAGTTCTTATAGAGAAAGTAAAAATCGAAAGTATATGAACTTGGAGAAAAGGATGTTGCCAGTAAGTCAGTTGTCCTGCGTGGCACTTGTTTACAGTCCTGTGTGACACGCTTCATTAAATCTGTGGACAGAAAACTTAATTAGTCATAACTCCGGAGTTTTAACCCAAGCGTGGCTTAATGAATAGTAAGAAACTGGTTGCATGTAACTTCAATTACAAGTTTATTACATAGTAGCGTAATGATTTTATGGATGAGTAGGTTTTATTTGCCGGTTAAAGTGAAGTTTCTGTCATTAATGCAGATTGTGGAAAATAATATTATCAAAACAGGATGTTAAAATAACTACTTAAGCTATATCAACATAGCAAAAAGTCAGAGGAGTAGCAGTGGTGGTGGTGGCAGTAGTATCGTCTCTCAAGTGGAGCAAAGAGCATCGTTACTATTTTTCTATAATCGGATTTGAATTTATAGTTCGTGAGTTTGCCGCTATGGTTAAGATGACGATTGATCAGTTCGTCTTACACAGATGGCACTGTACGACAAAATCATGACACGAAATGGCGGAAATTGTTTTTCCGGGAACCTTCTCCTTTCAAGGTATGGGGTTCTTTTACGTGCAAATACAAATAAACATTACATGGGGCCACCGGAGTTACTTCCCTTCGAAGGAAGCCTACCAAGGATTTCTGCATCCGAAAAAATCCATCATTCTCCCGCAGGTTTGAACCTGCAATTTTGGATTTTAGAGACTAGCATGGTAACACTAGACCACGGAAGGCGAACAAAAGTACTAATAAATGCCGTCAAAGAAACTGTTTTAATCCAAGTGTGGGAGCTTCTTTGCAAGTGTGGCTCTTTGCAGTGTCTTATCTCTATCTCCATTTTTCTCTTTGTTTATCCATTTGAATCTTTTTTTTTTTTTTTTTTTTATCTATCATGTAATAATTTTCTGTCTTAACACTTCAAGCCATTCATTTCGAGTTATACCACTCGCCTCTCTCCATCGATCATAGGTGACTGCATGTGGGATTTGTGGTGGACAAAGCGGCACAAGGTGGGTTTTCTCCAGGCTCCTCCGCCGTCACATTCCTTATCTTGATTCCATGGATCATCAGTGTCATCGTCTGCGTGCCTATGTGCTAAAAGTGGGCGTTACACACTATCAAAAGAAACGATCATTTCTTCAAATACACATCCTTGCCTTCAGTTTCTTTCCAATCACTTCTTTTTTTGGTCCTTTTAAAATTATTCCATTACTTTCTCCATTTCAGTTATCACATTTTTCTCCTGTCATTTTAAAATATGTATTTTAGCCATTTCATCACTTCGTCGCAGCGCGAATGCATTATTGTTGTTATTATTATTATTAGTACTATTACTATTATTATCATCATCATCATCATTATGATGATGATTATCAGACCAACAACACAAAGCACTTTATTAATCTTTTCTTCATCCTGTTTTGTTCAAAGCTACGTTTGACAATTGGCACTTACTGCGGTGCATATGCCACTAACATTAGTGCCTATTAATCCAGTCCTACGTTTTGGCAGTATGTGCTGTATTTTCTAGAGATGTCAATAATGTCAACACCATTGATGTTTCTGAAACTATCCATTAGCTCCAAAAATCCATTTCGTCAGCTTATATTTTGCCTTCTCTTCCGAGAGCCATTTTGCTGTATTTATCTTCATCTCATACTCCTCAAATAACTTCAACAGCACATTTTTCCTCTTCTTTTAGCAGTATCATACGAAGGGCAATTCATCCATTTAATATTAACTAGCACATTATTAATAGTAGGCCAGAAATTTTAAAACTATAACAGCTAGCTTTGTTATAACACTAGCACTAGCTAATGCCTACTTTTTGGATATTTAATCTTCTCTCAACCCCCCCCCCCAAAAAAAACAAAAAAAAAACAGAGTTTGCTGTTTGAAGTAACTGAAAGTTTTAGAGATATTCTCCAAGAGTATTGAGATTTTCAACAATAGTGCTATTAGACAAACCCTCCCTATGTAAGGAAAACAAATTTATATTCATAGTTACCACTGGTAGCCAATGCCGTTAAGGCACGGACTTGAAACTCTCATCTTCAGGTCCTATCAGTCCAAGACACCTAACTAAGGTTTCTTCAATATTTCATCCGGACTCAGGCATAGTTTTTTTGCTTTTGTCTACGTCGTAAATAGTACATTCCACTCAAAATTTCTATAACGATACATTACTGAAAATACACATTTTGGAGTCCCACATTTAAAAAAAAAGCATTGTTAGAAAAATGTCCATATTTGTGCGCGCGAGCGATACCTATACATAAGTTAAGAGAAAAAAGATTAATAATAATTTATGGAATGTTAGGATTAATAATATTTGCAGTTTTGGGGGGGGGGAAGATTATTATATTTAATACTTTTTTTAACTCCTTGTTAATTGTTTACTATTTATTATAGTGTGTGTGAGTGTGAGTTTTAGTGTTAGTGTCTGTGTGTGTATGTATGTATGTGAGTGTGAGTGAGTGAGACAGAGCACGAAAACTAAAACGAAAAGTTGGTTGATATTTAAGTTCAGGATCTTCGAAGAATACGAGGCAAAGGTTTTCAAAAAATCCTCCCACTCCAAACCACCCCTTACATGGAAACATATCGAAAATTTTTATTTTCTAAAAAATGGCTCTACCCATTTTGATCAAAATACGGTAAATTAAATATGCTTATGTGACAAATAAAATGAATATCTTGAGTTGTCTGTAATTGGCGTCTGAAATCCTCTTCATTCTGAGCGACAGATTTGGTACTTAACACACACATACGGATATTTTTCTCAAAACGCTTTTCTGGACTCCAATTAGTATCCAATTTTGGGTGGAATACAACACATTCTCTATGTACATTGTACGTTTATTCAACATCGAACTATTATTTTAATTTTAAAATTAAAAGTCAGAATGTGTGTAACTACTTTCATTAACAACGAAACCCGTTTTAATTTAAGACAAATGTTGATAACAAGGTTGTTCTGAAACACGCTGGCAAGGCGCCGGTGTGTTTTAATTACACGAGGCTGTTATTTATCAACAGAGACGAATGCCCAAGCTGATGTGTATAGCAAGACTACCAGTCTGTGTTGAAACACCAGGGGGGCTCCGCCCCCTCAGTCTTTTAGCCCCACCCACCCTTTCACGCTTGGCCCCAATATTTCGTTCCAATTCATTTCATGGCCAACCTGGCTCAGATAAAACGCGATAGTAACGTAAGGTTGGCAGCACTGATGAGATGGAAAGTGTTACAAATGAAATGCGAAGCATTCGTGCATATGCTATTAGCATGACTCATACGGAGTGAGTGAATTTTTCTTTTTTGACAACCGGTTTATGAACTTGGATTAGCGCCACTGTCAGTTAATATGAATTGTTTTATGCCTTATGTAGAGGAGTTTATGTATATTAATGAGTACAGGTATCGGTTCCATCATTTAAGTTTCTTCCTTTTTTCTTCCTATCTTTAATTCATCAGTATTTATTAATTACAAAGTTGGACGGTAAAATAAAGCCAGTGGATCCATTCGTTAGATTTAAATAATTCTACATATAGAAAAAAGGACAAAAACTAGTTACCAAGATTTGTGTTCCTATATTTTATTTTGTTTATTCTATCTGCTTTATTATTTTCTCTACATAGTACATGGTACATAGGTAGAGAAGGCATTGTACTCCACACAATTCAATAACGATATTTCACCGGAAATGTACGTTTTAAGATCCCATATCCAAAATAAACATTTTTAGGAAAAGGTCAGTGTATATGTGTCTGTGAGCACGATAACTCAGAAATAAAAAGTCAGAAAATATCAAACTTCGTATTTAAATTCAGCATCTTTCAAGGATGCAACAGAAGATTTCAAGAAAAATCTGCCCATCACAAACTACTCTTTTCGTGGAAAAAAGTATCGAAAGTTTTAATTTTCTAAAAAAATGGCACTAACAATTTTCATTAAAATGCCGTCCATTAAAGACATTTACATGTCAAATAAAACATATATTGAATTTTTGGGAAAAGCCCCCAAACATCTCTTTATTCTGGATGACTCACTGAATTTTGCATAACTGGTAAACCATAAGAGATAGAAAAATCTAACAACACAAACATGTCGATTTCACTAAAACACACAGTTGGCCACTTTCAAGGCATTTGTCATTCTTGGTTCCAGTATTAACTATCGGGGATTTGTAAACTCCTGGCCACGCAAAGTGTATTCCCTTATTTCCCTTTTACTTACAAAGAAGCAAACTTTCCGTTGAAGTTAACCTCGATTAGCATGAAGTAGATAGAAGAATCAGTTTTACTTTCTCTATGCGTACTATGTACATAGTGTATTGCACCCAAAAATTCTGTACCGAGATTTCATTGGAAATGTATGTTTTGAGACCCCCTGAATTAAGAAAAAAACATTTTTAGAAAAATGTCCGTGTGTGTGTCTGTGGGCAACATAGCTCAGAAACGAAAAGACCATTATACCGTTAAATACCAAACTTGGTATTTAAGGTTGGTATCTTCCAAGGAAGCCACACGAAGATTTTCAAGAAAAACCCCTCATCCCCAACTACCTTTTACATGGAACATTTTTCGAAAATGTTGGTTTTCTCAAAAATCACTAACGGTTTTGATTAAAAGCTCTTATATATTTAAGATATTTATGTGATCAGTAAAATGCATATCTGTAATTTTCTGGGAATAGCCTCTGAAGACATGTTTATTCTGGATGAATTTTACGGAATTTTGTATAACTGGTAAACCGTAAGAGATAGACAAAAACGTACCACACAAAAAATGTAGAGCTCGTTAAAACACGCAATTTATGTTATATATATATTTTTTTCGTGGGATTAACTGTTTTTCAGATACTCCTTGTTGTTACTTTCATCTTTAAAATACTTATATTTTTCTCATACGGGAATTTGAGACTCCTGTCCATACAAACAAAGGTACTTCAATCACACAGCAACCAGCTTTTTAAGGATTTAACTATCGATTTAACCTATGGTACTCCTTTATTTCCCATCTACTTACAAGGAAGCAGGTAATAAGACTCTTTCTGTCAATTTTTTCGCGATTAGCATTAAGTAAATAGAGGAATAAACGTTTTAATAATAATTGATTGCAGAGATGTAGATAAACTCATGGGAATAGAACACATCATATTTTTTTTTATACTCACCTATTCTGCAAATTCATCATACAATTGTAATGACAGTTTTTTTCTCTCCTTCTTGTTAATCATCTAGTTTTTGTACTCTGAGGCTGTACACTAAGCTGCGTATACAGGGTGTGTCGAAAGTCCCGGATAGGTACTTTTTTGCAGCTTAACGTCCTTTAACCTAGTTGTCATATCGGACCATGAGTGAAATTATGGAAATGATGTTCAAATGATCCCGGAGTTCATGGATCTTAAAGTCCCGCGTCATTTGTCTTCTCAGGGTACGGGAAAGCCCCGAGATAAAAAAACCTACCGGATAACTCACCCTAAACTCGTGAGCTCTTGAATGTGAGGCAGATATTTAAAGAGCGTCCATAAATAAAACTCAATTTAATTAAGTCTTACGCTTACCCTACGACTGCTTAGGTACATCTTTTTGCGAGTGTGGCTTAACCATTCATGCGCCGTTCTTTAAATGCACTTAGATTTACCTGCAGTGCAACGTCTAACAACATTTCTGAAATAGGTAGATAAATAATATTTTATGAGTTGCCTAACTTTTTAAGAACTGGTAATGATATATCAGTGTTCTAAAACATTTAAAGGTTTGCTTTCTATAGAATGTAATATGAATCTTTAGCTTCTATTATGTTTGCTCTTTTCACTCTTCGAACCTTTTAAACAGCATCACGTGGTCCAAGTTCCATGAGCACACTGTGTAACGTCGTTTAATTATATACCTATTTAAAATCCTATTTTCTCTGCTTAAATTTTTGCTTTTTTTTTTTTTTTTCTTAATTAGAAAAGTCCCTCATGATACTCTTTATTACCAATTTTGTTTATATTAGAAAAAGTAAGGGAAAATTAAGTGAGCATATCACTTCCTTAAAATATCCAAGATATAACACAATATTCTAGCTGTCTGAATATTAATTGCAAAAATGAGAAGCTTTAGCATCACTCCCCTTGCATATGCATTTTGTCTGTCGTGTAAATATCTTTAATATACGATATTTTAATCAAAATCGTTAGAGCCATTTTTCAAAAAAATAGAAATGTTCGGAATTTTTCCGATGCAAAGGGTATCGTTGGAAGATATTAAACTTAAACTTATCTACTACGTTTGGTATTTTACCTATTTTTCGTTTTTGAGTTATCGTGATCATGGAAACACACGGACCTTTTCTAATTATTTTTTTATACAGGTAACCTAAAATGTGTATTTCCGATGAAATGTCGGTACAAAATTTTGGGGTGGAGTGCTATACTTTCTCTATGTAGGGAAATTAAAAATCTGTAAGTGGGTGCATGTAATCTAATATTTAAACAACTATACTCAACAATACGACAGTTTCTAGCAAGTGATTACATGTTAGGTAATCAAGTAATTCTATAACTTTCCTGTACTCCAGTTAAAACCCAATTGTTTTCTGTGAATCTTGAACCCCATTGTGAAAATATCTGCTTTAAATTGTGACCTTTTAAAATAACTCGTCAATAACGGCAATAGCACCACCATAAGCTATATGCTGCACTGAATACAGAGCCGATTATTTAAAACAGAATGGTAATCTCAACATCGTTTGAGTTTAATCAGTCAATCTGAACAATAATGCAGCTGTAAATGTTTCATTGAGAGATACAATCAGAACTCGAACGTTGGATATGATCTTTCTTTTGTGCAGACTGGATTTTAGAACTTTTTATGATTATATACCCAACATCTGGTATAAAATGTTTAAAATCTCAGCTGTAATATTGATTCTCCTATTTTGTGTTAAGGTTTCAAAATTTATAATTGTTTGGATTTATAATGATGATTTTAAGATGAAAATGCATTTTTGGCATGAAAACAAATGCTTTCAGCTCTTACAATAGGTAACAGCATTATTATATTAAGCAGTAAATTTGACTAATTTCTAATATACAATAAAATATTAGTAATTCTGACTGATGCTCTTAAAAGCATAACATATTCTTCGATATTAACAACATAGTATATTACCAATATTTATTTTACATTTTCTTAGGTAGTCTTTTTACTTTCTCTACACGTACCATGCACATAATGTATAGAGAAGGTATTGTATTGCACCCAAAAATTCGATATCATTATTTCACCGAAAATACGTGTTTTGGAAAGCCTGTATCCACAAAAAGCATTTTTAGAAACATGTGTGTGTGTGTGTGTGTGTGTGTGTGTGTGTGTGTGTGTGTGTGTGTGCAGCATAGCTCAAAAACGAAGCATTTTAAATACCAAATTTTATATTTAAGATCAGTATCTTCCACCCCCTTGTTATTGATTTGAGTTTTAAAATACTTTTAATTCTACGGAAACTTATCAGCTTCTGGCCACGCAAAGAAACGGATTTCATTCCTAAAGCAACCATATTTTAAAACATTTGACTAACGGTTTAGCCAAGTGTATTCCCTTATTTCCCTTTTACCTATAAGAAACAAAGTAATAAGAGCATTTCTGGTAATGTTTACCTCGATTACGATAAAGCAGACAGAAGAATAAGCTTATTAACAATAAGTTGTTACAGAGATGTAGAGAAAAATAATGTGAATGACACACATCAGAAGTTTTCTACTACACAATTTTGAATGCTAAAAAGGACTCTGATGTTTCACGTGCAAAATTGTATAGTAACATTTTTCTTAACCAGACATTTTTCTCCACGCACGTAACGTTAGCAAAATAGCAAAAAAACGATCCTTGGGCGTTTGGTTTTAAAATTTATTTCAGATTTTGATTTTCCAAGTGTACCTTAAATTTCATTTGCCACAGTTGAATTGTCTTTGGTCATTCGTCTTTGATTCACCAATTTCCGTATTATTTTAATACACTCAAAAATATATACCGTTACTGTAATTATGAAAATATCGAATTTTGATAACTTTCACCACTGCTTCACTATAGCGCAACTGTTGCATTTAAAGAAAACATTTGACCATCTATTTTTCACCAGAAATGCTTTTTTTTTTGGGATCCCTGAATCAATAAAAATTTTAGAAACAAAGAGAGGTACTCAACATTTTAAAAACGATAAAATACCACCTTCTTCCACATAGATTTTAAGAAAATCTTCGTATCCCAATCCGTCCCTAAATGGAAAAATTTTCAATCGGTTTTTTTCCCTCTAAACTCTTAAAGACTTTGATAACAATTTTATTTAACATAAATATTGGCATAATAAAAATTCATTCTATTGAATTTTCTCACAATATTCTGAAAAATCTCTTGAATGATTGAATATTGTTGAAGGAAATCTTAACAGATAGACATAAACCTACTACAGCCACTTAAAATACTTCAACAGATTTTTTTTTTCTGTAGGATTTAATTCAAGATTTTTCTAAACTTCACTAATGGATATACTAGAATATTTATGATTCTTAATTTTTGCCGTTTATTTTCATAACGTATAAGAATAAACAATAGAATATGCTTACACGTGTTGAAACCTTATTTTCTAATTTGAAACAATACCTGAGATATATCGTGAATTATGTAGCAAGGAAAAAAAAGAAACAATAAGTTTTATATGAATAGAGTATAATACAATGAATACGCTATATAAGTTCCTGATTGGTAGAGAAACTCGTGATAATATGGATTACTAGGTGGAAATGAAGTATTTCCGAAATATTCTTTGTTATTGGTTTGAATTTTAAAATGATAAAACACATTTTGAAGTGCTAAAATCTATATTTTTTGTTATATTTATGTCATGCATACAGTTGAATTTCACAGTGGCATATATCGAACATAGCTTCAGCCTTTCCAAGCTCGTCGCACATTATGCTTGTTTTACGAGCTAGAAAAAAATTGCAGGATATTCAGGTCGCACGACACATGCGATAGTCGCGTGGCCGCAATATATTGTTATATACCTGTCTGTTTATACACTTGCATTGTGACCGAAACAGTCAAGTAGAGCTATAGTTTTGTTTTTTCAGTGGGGTTTGTGCTTTCACAATCCGATTTTCGTTGTTCAGACTTTTATCAAATGTGGATAAACAACGTTTCATATAAGAATTTCGTATCATGAGTTCAATTTAGGATCTTGCCTCAGAAAATCAGAAGGATGGTAACAAAAAGAAATAATTTCGTTGTTCACGCCACCATCATTTACGTCTGTGTGTGTTTCTTTGTTGTTTTTTTCTAAGTCAGACTGAAGAAATAGTACAGCACACAGGAATCAGTACTAGCTGTCGAAACATGTGAAAAACGGGCTGGTAGTTTTATTCCCAACACTACACATGCATTTATAAACAGACAGTAAAAATGATGCGACGTCTCACGATAACTTATCGTACGATACGAAACTCCATGCATAAATGACATCTAATGGGTCTCTTTGTTGACTCCAACCCATATATGGTATCTTAACGGTCTCCACGCTTCACAGCTCATTCACAGTATATTTAAAAATAAATTATATTATAAGCATTAATTTTTTCGTAAAATATAGATTAAAACATTTAAATAGGCACTAACCATGGTCATTTTAAACTTCAAGTACAATTTTTCATGATTCGTTGAAATCCTATTTCAGGTGATTACATTTAATGCCTAAATCTACTCGAAAGTCAATTTTCATCACGCCATAACGGTGTATTTGGGACGCCGGTTAGGGGCTTTCTTGATCGAGAATTTCTAGTTCGCAAATTCGCCACTATGTACATATGATGATGAGCGATCATCTTTTCGTCCATAGATGGCATAATAGGACGAATCATGACTAAGGTCATGAAACAGCGAATTTAGCCCAGAGACCTTTTATTTCGCGGTAGGTATGTCAAATAAACATTACTCGGGAGCAAGGAAAGCATGCCAGGGATTTATATGTCCGAAAAAATCCATCACCCTACGCCTGGTATGAACTCGCAATCATGAGTATTAGAGACTAGCACTAAACCAAAAATCTAATTATTACCTACAATACATATTTGAAATGTAGTACATAAGGAGAATAATGCTATGTTTTGAAGTGCTTACCAAAAACAATAAATAAATAAAAATTAAATGTCTTAGCGAATAGGACTTTAGATGTATCTAATTCTAACAAAAGGTTAAAATATTGTGAGCTGGTTCAGTTTTCAATTCATTAACGTGAGTTCATTATTACTGTCATATCACTTGGCTTTGCGCGAAGCGGTGGAATGAATCACGTGCGAATCACCTTTTTGCTTCCCCTTCATTCGCTGGAATGGAGAACACAGGCCTGTCTCCTACCGCATACCAGCAGCACTCATTTGCCATCCCAGCACGTCATTACCTCACTCGTAGAACAACACTTTAAGACGCATCAACGTCAAAAAGCACTAACTCGCGATACAATCAATCACGCTAGCCGATATTACTCCTATAATTGGATGAGCTTCTAGAGAGTTCACTGAGACGGGGTAAAGAAGTCTCCAAATTTGTTGGTTTGCTTCTCGAGCTTTCTGAGATGTACGTCCAGGGAAAGTGCCGTCGATTACAACTATTGAATTTAATCCATTTAACGCTTATTTAAGGCACCCTGTAATGTTCTTTTGAGTGGGGAAAACGTTACAAATAAGACAATACTAATCAAAAGCCGAACGGGATGGTTCAGGCAATAACGTCTATGGACCCTGGGTTCAAATCGAGCCAACCAATCTGGTGGATGTTTTTCGCGGTTTCCCTCAGTGCCAAGGTAAATACTGCATTGAATATTTTATACCCAAAGTTTCACATTAAGTTTAAAACAGCAGAATTAAAACAGTGTTATTTATTTGCTGAAGTATTATTAGCATATTAGAAATTATGCTGCCATCTATCTCAAATAATGAAAATAGATGGCATCGTATTTGCTTGGCGTAAGTAAAGTGGTGCGGTATAAAGGAAAGATGCCTAGAAAGCTGGTTTACAGCACCATCTAATCGCACATAATGATGGTCCTTATGCCATACGCTTGGCGCAGTACAATGTGGTATAGTAAAAAGAAATGGGACCTAGAAGGCTGGCAGTACATCAGCAACTATACCTACAGACGATGAAATCAGCTAGGTTGGCTGCTCCCTAATATTAGTATAGGGATGAGATCCAGAAGGCTAACTGTGCGCCTCATGCCCGTCAAACTGGTATCTCACCTAACGGATCCGTTGAGATTATAACCAAGTAGTTAAACTGGTGTAAAATAAATATAATAAAATAAAACTAAACAAACGTTATAACTTCCTTCACAGATATTTAAAAATACATAAGTAAATAGGTTATACTCTAAAAAAATTGTAAAAGGTATAAATGGCAGTGGGGTACACACATCCACTGATTATTATCCTTGAAGTACAACAGACACATATTCAGTTATTCACATACAAACGTAAACTTTCACAATGGCGACAACTTCCTTGATTAAGAATATCCCTAAAGAAAAATAGCATCACTGGATGGACTGCTTGAGGAAGATTCTGTAACCTTATACGCGGTTAACAATGGAAGAAGGAAATCTGGGCCAGGGCTTACATTTCGCTCATACGCAGGTGTCTGCAAAGCCGCAATTTATCTTGTTCCCAGAGTACTCCTTTCATTTGTTACCTGTACGTGCACTTCACAATGTACAACCAATTTCATGCTCACTCAAACCCATAAATTGGCTTTCTTTCTAACGTGGTCTATAAATCACTGCGACAATATGCCCCTCTGGGCAGTTGCTCTTAAACCCGAAGGCATTGCAGTTTTTTTTTCTTCTTCTGCGACTTTTCTCTGCACTGAAACTGATGTTCGAAGGTCTTTATCGGCCAGCATATGACAGATATATATAGTTTTGGGTAGTACAATAATCTCACGGTTTAGTCAGGATTTCTTCGTTCTTCCTTAGTCTCTAGGTTAAGTGCACATACCTCTCAAAAGCGAATAGTTATAAATGTGGTGTTTTATACATAGATATAGAGAGAATAGATAGGAAATACTCTATCTGAGGTTGGTGAAGCACGTTTTTTGTCAAGCCGCCATATTTTGATCCTACACTTCTGAAATGAGTACGACTTTTGTGGGTTAAATGTGCATCCAAAAATGATTTTTGTGGTGTTTAATATCAATTAAGTAGGTTTTAAACAAGTATAACTAAGCAGTAAATTTAGAATGTAAGCTTTAAACCAGTATAATGGTCAATATGTGCTTGGTGTTTGGTTGTGGTTTCTCGAATAGCAGAAGCATAAACAAGGAATGGACAATGTGTTTCAATACAGAGGTTAGTATACTTATTTAAGTGATTTTTCGGTGGTATATTAGTGAAAAATGTTACCTATATGTTATCAACAGAACGATTATGTATTGCTTGTTAGATTTTAGATTTCCAACTCGGAAAGACCGTTGAGAAGCAACCAAAATTGTCAACCTACTCTGTTATATAAGAACCTCTTGATAATTCGCCCATTTAGCAAGTTAAATAATTAATATCAAGTTATATGCTTATGATACCAGAATAGAGAGAATATGGGGCGTGTTCCTCGGGCTCAATGCAATACATGCAGTCCACAGTGAAAGTCATTATAATCTTTAGGATAACCTCTTATACTTGTCACCCTTTTTTGGTGTGCATTTATTCATGTCCATGTAGTAAAATTAATGGATATAGGTGTAAGAGACAAACAATAAGGTTTTTTCAAAATCTAATATTTTGCCCTCCTTCAGTTTTAGACCAAGTTATAATCTTGTCACTATGTTTACTGCAATAATACCAATTTATCAATAATAACTTCTGACAGGCCGAAAAATGTGATTGTATTAAATATTCCTTTAACTAGAAATTCTCTCCCCTTCCATTGTCCGTTGTGTTTTATTTCAAAAACTAGAAAAACAATTAATTTGCTAGATGCTGCGTGTGGCGTATGTAGTAGCCGCAAGAAGGCGGCTGGTGACAAAATGTGCTTCAGCAAAACGCTAGGCATTTCTGCCCTGTGGTTTTACAGTAAATTCAGCTGGCTGACCTCGTAACTCAGTCAGTTGAACACTTCCCTGATGTGCAAGAGGTCGCAAGTTTGATCCCCGGCTGGAGGATAGCCAAGATTAATCATCCTCCCCAAAGTATGAAAACACAAATGAGAGCGTGAATTATGCTTGTAGAGTTAAAGATAATTCAGCAACGTCAAACTTCCACAGTAAATGAGTGAACACCATAGCAGTGAACAATAATAATGGTTCCAAAGGAAAGGCATATAAATGAAAAAAGTAAATAAAAAAATATATTCCACTCACAAGATTTTCTTGATCTATTCTGTAACGAACTATTCTTATAAATCACATTATTCTATTTTCGTCATGCAAATTGAGATAAACATTAGCAGCAATGCTCTTGCTCCATATTTTCTTTTAAGAAAAAAGGAATATGCAGATTAAAGCAATAATCAAATTCATTAAAATCTGGTTGCTATGTGATTAAAATTTCGATCTCTTTGCATGGCCGGAGTAAAAAAAGAAAAAGGAACGCCAAGTTCCCATTTGAGAAAAGTTTAAGTGTTGTAAAATTGAAGTCAGTAAAAAGGAATATCTCGGAAACGGTTAACTTCACAAAAATTATACGAAATAAATTGTGTTTTTTTTTAAGGAATATGCATATTTTGTATCCCAGGTTTTTGTCTATCCCTTTCCGTTTACCAGTTATGCAAAAGTCAAAAGTTATTCCCCCCAAAATTCAAGATATAGGTATGTTATTTTATATGTAAATATCTTTCGTATAGGTACTCTATTTTAATCAAACTGTTTAGTCATTTTTGAGGAAATCAAGCATTTGGGGTGTGTGATTTTCTTGGTAATATTTGTGTCGCATCTTTGAAATATACTGAATTCAAATATCTGCTTTGCTTTTAGAGAACTCTTCGTTTTTGACTAATACTGTTTACAGACACACACATACTGATCTTTTTCTAAGAATTTTTTTAAACTCAGGGGCCTTAAAACATATATTCACGGCCGTGACATCGAAATTTTGGCTGAAGTACTTACTACACCTTCTCTACCGGCCATGTACATAGTACGTATAGAGAAAGTAAAAATGCTTTATCTGGATTCAGGGGTCCTCAAAATATGTTTTTGCATGAAATCCCGGTATTGGGCGGAATGTAATACCTTCTCTACTTGTGTACTATAACTAATTCGACTGAAGTAAAAATAGTTTTTTTTTTTTTTTTAATTCAGGAGTCCTCAAAACATGTGTATCTCCGGTGAAACCTCGGTATCGAACTTTTGGGTGGAACACAATATTTTTCTCTATCTACTTAAGCACATAGCACATGTGTATAGAAAAAGTAAAAAAAAAGTTATTACTTTGAGCTGTGAAAATCGGAAAAGAAATAGCGATTGTGAAAAATAATATTAGAAGCAGAAAATATGATACGCTCGCCCCTTAACAAATTGAAAAAAATATATACTCACGTTATTTTCTTTGCTAGTTTTCAACAATTTATTCCTGTAAAGATCACGTGTTTTTCTACCTAATTCAAGTTAATGTACATAAACAACTACACACGAGTAAATGCTTTTATTGCGTATTTCCTTAAGTGGCAGAAAAATCTTAAGAGCTGGTCGGTACGTGATGGCCTTGAAATTCCGTTTTCTTTGATTGACCAGGTGCAAGAAAAACGACAACCATTTGCGGAAAATAAAAGAATTTTAAAATTGAAATCAATAACAAGAAATATCTCGGAAATTGTTCATTCCAAACATATATATGGCGTTAATTGTGTTTTAGCGAGATCTTCATTTTTTGCTTAGCAAGCATTTGTCTATCTTTCCCGGTTTATCAGTTAAGAAAAATTAATCCAAATTGAAGATTTCAAAGTCTATTTTCAGAAAATTCAAGATATACATTTTGTCATGAAGATATCTTAAACATACAGAATTTTAATCAAAAATAGTATAGTGATTTATGACAAATAACATTTTCGAAAAGTATACCAGATAAATATTAGAGGTTGAGGATTTTCTTGGAAGATGTTGAACTTTATATTTTAATGTTAATTGTTTTTCCACACATAGGTAGCCATAGATGTGATTTGAATCACGAATCTCTCAGTCTCTAGCTGGTTGATCTAACCACTGAGGTACCATGGCAACATGTGTTAAGTTTGATAAAAGATTCGTGCACGCGGATTCTGGGGGCTTCTACGGGGACTGACCTGAGGGTCAGGGGTTCATGAGCAGCGCCTAGGGCTGCGTCGGAAGCATCCCATCTGTAACAGATCCATTCTTGCACCCGTCGTCGCACTTCGGTCTCTCCCTCATCCTTCCCTCCCTGATGTCACGTAAGTGACAAAGGTCCACGAGTTCCGTGCTCTGCCCCAGAAAACTGGTGGCCCCATCCGTGATAATTCTAATCCTCGTCCTCCGTAAAGGTAACATGCTAGCCTCCAGTTCCCAAAGTGGTGGGTTCAAAGCCAGTGAAGAGCGATGGATTTTTTCGGACGTAAACATCCTTAGTATGGCTTCCCTCAAAAGCCGTTGGTCCCGTGTCGTAAATTAACGCTTGTAAAAGATCCTTTTAACAATATGAAACGGTCTTTATAGAATGGGACGCTGAGAACCACAGCAGTTATAGAGCATACATAAATAGAATTCAATTTTATTTCTAATCTTTATTCTAATCCTCATGGTCCAGATTAAAGTTACAATGAATTACAGGATATCTATTTCACATATCATGGATGTTTTTGTTGTAGTTAATACTCTCTTTTTTTGCTTTATCGAAAAAATTATATATTGTCCTGTACAAAAGCTGTCCCTTCCTGCTTATATTCACAACAGTTTGAAACATAGTACGGTATATGTTGAGAGCACTTCATTTCTGGAAAGCTTTGCAGGTGCATGTTCCCCTTGCTGAACAAACTCCCCCCCCTCTCCCTTTAAAGGCATGAGGAGTTGTAGCTCTGTTAACCTTTAACGTATTCATAAACGTGCTCTTGCATACGCAAAGTCTTCGGTATCGCATTTTCAAAACTCGCCACTAATCCTCTTCTTTTACACTTAATTCCAACATATTTTAACTGTCTTATAAGCAAGCACTAATGCAGAATGCTTGGGATTTATTTTCGAGACAAGTGCTTTTATTATTCTGTCAGCGATGTCGTTCGGAACAGTTCTTGCCTGTAACAGATGAATACAAGGTCTGGATAAAAAGCAATGAAAACTATTTTTTTCTCTGAAATGACTTTATTGACAGAGGTACTTATTGTAACACATCTTCAACTTAATTATGGTCAAATTATAACTTAGGTTAGTAATTGCTAACTTGTTGATATTTCAATAAACAAGAACATTTGCAAATTTTGTCACATTTTTCTTCAGTTACACATTTCTAAACAGTATAATAGACTGAACTGTGTTTTTTCAGCATGTGCAACGTGTATTTCTGAGAACATTTGTTATCTGTGTATGAATTACTAAAAAAGTTATAAATATCTAAAAAAAATGAAAATGAAGTGCACATAATTATGTTTCTTGTTGCTATTTTGGTTAAAAATGTCTTAATCTTATACCAGCAATGTCAAATAATACAATGCTTCTAAAGTGACATACAAAATGCTTGTGCCAGTATTGGAGGAGACATGCTTTTGCGGACACAGCAATCGTTTATTTACAGAGTTGGAAAATGCATTGAGGTAGAAGGGCATCATTTTGAACATTTATTACTAAGGTACAGTCAGTGCGTATGTAATGATACTGTATAATGTGCGTGCAGTGGTGATACTCTATGCATCTGCCTTTCATTAATGTTTGTCTACACCGGGAAAAGAACCCTGTAAGAAAGTGGTTTAAACAAAAGTTGTTCATTTTTATGATGAATAAGGAAAAATAAAGTAAAATATGTTTGTTCGCATTTAAAAAACGTACATTGACTCTCAAATTACCATCCAAACCTTCTCCAATTAAAACTCTACAAATGTCATTTACTTTCCCCCGGTATATCAAGCAACTTTAATTACTACAACGCTTAGTTTTGGAGATATTCTACAGTCTCAGGTTAAATGGCCCATCCTGTATATTTGACTGGGGTTCAGCATGGACTTTCTCTACCAAGTGTTCTTAAAGAAGGACCAAATGGTGGAAAACGAGTGACTTATTGGGAACAAATTATAAGTATTGAACGAAAGAAATTGCGCAGTTTGATTTCGCGAAACATTAACCGTTATAGGCGAAAAACTATAGACAACTGCTGAACCGAAATGCATACATGATGTCTAGTTTATTGGTAACCATTCCAAAAGACACTAGTGAAAATCTAAGTGTAAAATTAAAATAAACTTTTATTCGGAACCTCAGTGATTTTTAAGAAATTTGCTGTGAAGCTGTCTTAAGGGGAGTCGAAATGGCCTAAATTTCCAATGTTAAAGTTTGACCCATTATCTAAACAACTATTTAAGATTATGAGCTAAAACTTTCAAGCTATATTTAGCAATACTTTTAATGCTCATTGATGAAAAATAGAATACTTCTGTTCATTAGAAGGAAAGATATGGTTTTTTAAATAAAGCTCTTTAAATTTTATTGAAAAAATTGTGATTTTTAAATTTAAAAAGAAAATCCATATACATAAAATCTTTTTCGTTAAAATGAAGCCTACTTAGGTGCAAAATATGTGTTAAAAATTTCAGCCTTAGTGGCAACTAGTTTCTGAGATAATGGGTCAATTGTATAGAAAGTTTTACTTCTACAGAAATTGCCTTCAAACAGAAAATAAAAATAAATGTAACCTAACTTTCCAAACATAACTTTGCGATATTTCAAAACTCACAGATGAAGAAAATATCAGCAGAACGCCAATAAAGTAAAACGTTTCTAACAAAATAAAAAACGAGATCGTTTCTAACACTAATGTTTAAAAAAGTATTTACATTTTAATACTCGTAAATGAGTTATCAAAATGTTCTAAAAAACTATTCGGAGGATTATTTAAACAATATTTTAAACTATTTACAATTAGCGCATATCTAAGCTATGCCAAAATGAGCGGGAGACTCCAAATATTCATATGCAATTAAAACATGAAAATGGACAAAAATTATGAAAATCCCATTTCGACTCCCCTTAACTAATTTTTCAGTTAGGAACGCCAGAGATAAACGTCTCCAATACTAAGGCAATCATTCTTTTGCTCTAAATTAGCCCCTTTCACAACTCTCTTCCTCCTCGCAAAGACTCATATTGAGTTTCCGCTTCAACTTCCATTCTTCATTTTGTCTGCTTTGGTTCATTAATCTTTCTGCACGACTTTACTCCAACTTCAGCTCGAGGTCCCATTTTTCTGGAGCATACCTAGTTATCTTTTCACTGATTTGTGAACAAAGCACGTCGGAGTTTCGTGCACGAAGTTGACAGAACAAATTCTGATACGACGGTCTGTTTCGGCAAGCAGTTAATTGATTCCGTAGAAGTTTTCTGTAGCTCCACCTCGGGTAATTACTTGAAATAACTTTATCTTTGTGCACCTTGTACATTTGATGAATATGCATAACGTGAGCTTGGATCTTTTGTACAAGTAATTAACTAGCAAAAAATACAGCACAGTTTGCTTCTAACTGTTCCCTTGCTCGTTAAAGCTTAATTTTACTACCTAGAATCCACGAAGAAAACAAAATCTGATGCATTCCATTGACATAACCTTTACTGTCCCTTCTGCAAACAAACTATTCATGCAAAAGATTATTCTTTAATCTAAACCACGCTAATCAACATAAGCATTACCAGAAATAGTCTTATTGCTTAGTCCCTTATAAGCATAAGGGAATAGCTAAAGTGACAGTCAAGTTTTTTTAAAAGCTGTCGCTATGCGATTGTCATTGAATTTCAGCTCTCCTTCCATGACCAGGAGTCAAAGAGTAAAGAGACATGGAACGGATGCATCTTGCGGTTTTAGGTATTTTAAAATTGAAACCAATAATAGGGAATATCTCTGAAATCGTTATTTTACAAAACAAAATTTTATGATATAAATTGTGTTTTAACGAGATCTACATTTTAATTGTTTTATTTGTATAGCCTCCTTTAACTTTAATGGTGAAACAACTCGTATTACGTAGGTTTAGAAAGTTAGGTTAATTTTATATTATTAAACACACGCACATTCAATGCTTCCAGACCCTGTAGGGGTAGGGAATAATTCTGGTTAAAGAAAAATTCCCCGCCCCACCCGGGACCTCCGGGTGAGACATCTGCTCGCTGACCATTCGAGCATGGAGGTAGTTCCCTCTACATTTTTATTAAGAAAGGTTTTGCCTCTCTCTTACGGTTTACTAATTATGAAAAAGTCATTAGAATGAACATATTTCAGGGACTATTCCCAAGAAATTGTTATGTAAACATCTTTAATATGCTGCTTTTTAATCAAAATCGCTAGTCATTTTTTAGAAATAGTAGTTCGGAATGGCAGATTTTCTTGAAACTCTTTATTTTCCTGAACATCTTTGTGTGTCATATTTGGAAGATATTAAACCTAAAGAACAAATTTAGTATTTAACCGACTTTTAGTTTTTGAGGAACACAGGTACAAACACACACACACACGCGCGCGCGCGCACGCACGCACGCTCACACACACATATACACTGAGACTTTTCCATTTTTTATTTGAGGAGACCTCAAAACATAATTTATAGTGAAATTTCACTTGGAATGAAATACTTTCTCTACCTATTTTTTCAGAGACTTTTGAGAATGTAAAAGTAAGAAAAGTTGAAAGGAAAGGTAGGAAACAGGTTGTGCTTGCCCAGATTGGTTACCTCTGTCGGTGCACTGTATAACTTCCGGTGACGTCTTTATCTTCCCCTACCATATCTCAAAACACTCTGACCAAGAGCATTATGTACAAAGTAGAGAAAGCAAAAATGTCCACGTAACTTTCACAGGATGTTCTCTATCCACTGTTATATCTCTTTTAAATAGTATTCTTACTTTTCTGTTTACTTTATGTTAATAGAGAAAAAAACTTTGCAGAAGCGGTTTCATTATTCATGTCCCTGTAGGTACAAGGGAGAAACAGAATGCTGACGCAGTGGTCAAAACTTGAAAATGTGGATAGCTATATGCTGGTTTTGGATGTTCATACTGTGACCAAGCTGTGGAACTTGCCATGCTTTTCGGGGTTTTCACTCCCCTGATTGGGCATTTGAGGAAAGAAATTCAGATAAGAGGATACTGTAGCCTTCCCGCCAGCATAAGCACCAAAAATACTTTCGAAAGATAACTGGTTCATCTGGATGATTTTTCTCTCTGCTCCCTGAGAAAATTCTAGAATAGCGTGGAAGATTTCAGCGGCTATGTAAGCAAGGGTTTTCGCGAGTTGGTGAGGTGGTGTGCGCTTCCTGATGTGACAAAAAATGCTGTCTTATAAGCTAGTTCGTAAAACCTGTTAAAACCATTGTTGGGTACAGTGAGTTTTGCAATTCCAGCAGACAAGAAAGAACTTGTGTTCGACTCCCCATATAATGAAGCTGGGGATATAACATTTTGTTTAAATAGCTCTGCTGAATGAATTGAGTATGTTTAAAGTTCAAATATGTGTTTACAGTTGTGTGTTTGAGACCAACCAGAAAAATCGGATGTGTTCTATTTACACAGCTTTCTTTAGCTGTTCCATATTCAATGTTTTCTTGCCAAAGATTATTCTTTCATCTACGTGTGCTAATCTAGATAAACATTTGCAGAATTATTTGATTCCTTATAAATAGAAGGGAAATAAGAAAAAATATTAGACAAAAGCGATTGTCAAATCTTTTAAAAACTGGTCGCTATGTGAAACACTTTGCATGGTCCCGTTTGAGAAAAGTTAATTAGTTTAAAATTGAAACCAACAACAATCAATATCTTCAAAAATGGTCAGCTCTACAAGAAAAATGTATATGAGACATATTATGCACTTTAATAAGATCTACATTTTTGTGTAGCAAATTTTGGTCCATCTCTTGCGGTTTTATGCAAAATTCTGCAAAACCCTATCAGAATAAAGAGCTCTCCAGAGGCTATTCCCAGAAATTTCAAAATATACATTTTATTTGTGATGTGAGTATCTTTAATATGAGGCATTTTAATTAAAAGCGTTAGTCATTTTTAAGGCAATCAAAATTCTTGAAAAATACCAAGTTTGGTATTTAATAGGCTTCTCTTTTTAAGCTATGCTTTCCACAGACACACAGGCCTTTTTCTAAAAATGTTTTTTCGAACTCAGAGGACCTCAAAACATGTTTCCAGTGAAATCTCGGTATAGAATTTTTTGTTGGAATACAATAGCCTCTCTATCTATGTACATTGTACATACGGGCTTGAGAAGGTAAACATATAGCACAACACAGATTCTCAATTGATTGCAGGAAAACAATGAAGTTATTCATTATAGAATTTAATGGCATGCCCCTCGGAAACAAATATTGACCCTTCGTCTGCGACCTTTTTACAATTTATGTTACTAACCTTTAGCCTTAGAGTGAAATATTGACTCTATCAATGTGATATTGTATGATGCTTTGAGCTAGGAAAAGTGATTTTAAGGGGAATATTAATTGAAACCATACTAAGATATGTCTTTAGAATGCAAAAAGTGAGCTATTAAACGTGTGTTTGAATTGTAAAAATACTCCAGAAAGGTACTAGAAAATACTTTGGAAAAATCAAAGAATGGTTAGTGAAATGGGTTAAGGATATGTGGGTCCCAGGATACAGATTAATAAGAGAGCCTAAAAGTATTCATAGCCAAACGTTATAACCCTAGATTCAAAAATTCTCCGGAATCGTTTACTTTCTCTTTAAAGTATACGAAAGTAAATAATATTTTATTTTTAGGTGTTGGTAACATCCATGACTACGCCTCATTTAAATATTTATGATGATAATGACTTTTGCCTTTGGTTGTCAAATAGTTTTTGCTGTGTGTTTTTTTACACATTCCCGGAACTTTATGAAAATAGTAAGTATACGTAACCAAATCAGGAACAAATAGTCACTTAAGATTTACAATAGGTTGGAATCTGAACTTGGAAGAGAGTTATAGTTTAAAGTGAGTTAAAAGGGAAGTGCATAGTTTCGTTTGGGATTTTGGAAATTGAGGAATGAAACAAAGATGTGTTGAAGGAAAGATGTCCAATATGTAATGGCAGGGAAGATGAGATTCATTGATTATTAATCATAAAAATCTTATGTTACACTCACATGATTTTCTCTAGTTGCTATACAAACAAACTTTTTATAAAAGAATATTCTTCTTTCTATACAATTCTAATCGAGATAAACATTAGCAGCATGTTCGTATTACTTAGTACCTTATAAGCAGAAGGGAAATAAAAGAATGCACTAGGCTAAAGTGATAGTCAAACGTTTTAAAAACTATCGTTATGCGATTGTCATTGCAAATTGCTTCTTTGCTTGGCCAGAAGCAGAACAAAAGAAAAACGTACACTTCCTGCCTAAGAAAAGTATACGTACTTTACAATTGAAACTAATATCAAGGAATTTCTTGAAAACGACAAACTCCACGAAAACACTGTACAAGACATAAATTATGTATTTTAACAATATCTACATTTTAAGCAAGTTTTTATCTAGATATCTCTTACGGTTTACTGGTTATACAAAATTCAGCAAAATGCATCCAGAATAAATATATCTTCAGAAGCTTCTCACAGAAAATTCAAGATATACATTTTATTTGTGATGGAAATGGCTTTAATATGCGGTATTTTAATCAAAATCTAGAGAGCCATTTTTAAGAAAATCAAAAATTTCGAAACTGTTTCCATGTAAAGGGTAATTTGAGGTGAGGGGATTTCCTTGAAAATCTTCGTATCGCATCTTTGGAAGATACCAAACTTAAATACCAAGTTTGGCATTGAACCGAATTTTCGTTTTTGAGCTATGCTGTCCACAGACAGACATACTGACACACACACGGACATTTTTCTGAAAATGCTTTTTTTTTTTTTTGATTCAGAGGGTCCTAAAACATGTATTTTCGGTGAAATCTCAGTATCGAATTTTTGAGTGGAACACAATGAATGCCTTCTCTAACCACTATGTTCATAGTGCATACGTGGCTAGGTAAAGTAAAAATGTTCTGGCAAGATAATTTGGAGGAAGAAGTTGAATTGCAGCAAGTGGTTAAATATAAATAGTTTATTTTAATAAAAAAGAGCTAAAGACCAATAGGAATTGAAGTTATAGATAAAAAAAAAAGCTTATGAAATGTAATAAAAAAGTGGAAGTGAACGGTAAATAGCAAGTTACAGGATAAGACTTTTGTAGCTAATCTTTTGATTCTCCAAATTGTTACGGTTTGTGTATTATCGATGAATTATCAACCGAAAAATCAATAGACACACACGTAATATAACAACTAAACATAAATCAGTCAAAGCTGAGATTTAAAAATGTTATACGAAACTTTTCTTCCTCTGCTGAGTACGTACCCTGCAAGAAAAGATATCACCTCGAATGATGACGAAACATTGGATGAACAACAATGAGAATACCCTATAAAGCTGCTATTACCAAGTGGAAATGATTTAATCAAAGTAAAAGCGAAATAGATAAAAACATGTGATGTGTTCCATTCGCATGACTTTCTCTGTGAACAAACTTATTTTTTCAAAATATTTATACATATAATACTAATGTGCTGTGACGGTCAAATCTTTTAAAAACTGTCACTATGCGGTTGTTTTAGCCTGAAGAAGAACAAGAGCGATGAAACGGAAGGACTTCACGTTTGAAAAAAAAAAATCCTAAGCATTTTAAAATTGTAACCAATAACACGTAATATCTCTGAAAGGCTGGCACTGCAAAAATGTTATTACATAAATTGTGTACATTAACCAGATCTACATTTTTCGTGTAGAAAGTTTTTGTCCCTCTCTTTCGTCTCCCATTTACGCAAAAACCATTCAGAATGAAGAGGCATTCATAGTCTATTTCTAAGAAATTCAGTACATACATTTTATTTGCCACGTAAACATCTTTAATATACGACATTTTAATCAAAATCGTTATCCATATTTTTAGAAATTGGAAAAATTCGAAAAATGTTCCACACATAGGTTAGTTGAGGTTGAGGAATTTCCCTGAAAATGTTCTTATCGCATCCTTGGAATATGCTAAATTTAAATGCCAAATTTTAATTATTCGCCCACACTCCACACACACACACACACACACACACACACATACATACATATATACATACATATTGCGGTGTTGTCGTTTTGCACCACGTTTGGAACGCCATATGCGGTGGACTCATACGTAGGACGTCATATGCGGTGAGCTCAGACGTTGGGTGCCCTGTGCGGTGGCCTTATCCCCACATCCAAAACACCAGATTGGTGACGTTGGCAAGACTCACTCCACTACCGATGAGTAGACCCACGCACCTGGTGAGGTGAATCTTCTGCCGTTGAATTTTGCCTCGGCCTGCACGATGGT
This sequence comes from Hymenopus coronatus, assembly GCA_030762935.1. Taxonomy (NCBI): domain Eukaryota; kingdom Metazoa; phylum Arthropoda; class Insecta; order Mantodea; family Hymenopodidae; genus Hymenopus; species Hymenopus coronatus. The sequence goes on from CM060896.1 coordinate 91,424,445, forward strand.
TGACTCTCTCGGGGTGGTGCAGCTAATGGGGATAGTTTAGGGAGTGATCTTATAATAATTAGAACTTACGTAACTTTCCTGGAGTTTATTTCTTACTAGGAGAAGCGAGATAAGCACTTTTGCTTTACAATTCTGCTAACTTAAACACTTGGTAGGAACCTTAATACTTAGCTGATCACCCGTAATTATATTTACTTCTTCTTCCTTAATTCTGCCTTATACAATATACTTTAACACACACGTCACTGACTTTAAATATACTTAGAGCGCTGGAAACTACTAAGCTTTCGTTACAAGTTACCGTGTTTAACTTTGTGTGAAGAAGTTACATTCAGCCCGACAACCGAAGGCATGACAGCGACAGACAGATATCAACAGACCGCAGCAGAGAGCAAATCAGGCCGCAATGTTTTTTTTTTTTTTTTTCCGAGTGGAGTGGAAAAACCCAATCTACAGGCGACAGAGGGGATAACTCTGTCAAGTGTGGGGGTCGCCCTAAACTGGCAATACCCACTAAAAAAAACCACTCCACCGGAGAGAATTCGGGTGTAGGAATGCTGCAGTACCACTTGTTGCACCTGCGGATTCAAGTAGCGGGTGTTATGGCTGGCCAGAGGCCATAGCCAGGAGAGAGTGAGGGCCAGGACGCAAACATGACGAAGCCCTGATTGTACCCTTGGAAGATTTGTGGTGATGAATAAGTACATATTGCACATAAGTGTATATATGTGCAGCCCTGTAACAAAAAGGACATAGTCAGTATAACATTTGTTGCCCTTTCGGGTAAAGTCGTTGGTGTATTTCGTATGTCTGCAGCCCTGTAACATAAGGACATAGTCATTTAAATATTTCATTTTGGTATATATTCTAAGCTAGTTATATTTTTACAACTACTGCTGCCCTGTCTGGCGAAGTCATTAGTTATTAGTTATGTTCAGCCCTTTAACTAGAAAGGGCGTAGTCATCTAGTAGAGACATCATTGGTTTCTCATGGACTACCTTAGTGGTCACCCATCCAAGTGATGGCCATGCCCAATGCTGCTTTACCTGTAATAAAACACTTATTCTTATCACTTATTAGTTACATTCTATTATCTATATACCAGAGAAGGTCCGTTAGTGGTCTTGCCAGGTCGCTGTAGAGTGGGGGTCCCCCAAACCCCGGATCCGCCTTGACTCAGAAAGCAAGGACTTCAAGGGCCACCAAACTAATGTCGTAGACACATTCATGGGTAATTTTATTATGGAATTCTTACTAGCGATTCTAGGTATTCTTGTATATTTAAATCGGGTTCCCCCAGACCGAGGGTTCTGTCAAATAGAGAGAGCGGTTTCTTGTGTTTATTTTCTGCTTCATAGGTGCCTAGTTCTTGTATTAGTTCATTATTGTTTCTTGCTTTACGCTAATACAGGTTGTAACTTTGGCTTTTTATGAAATGCTCAATTGAATGCAGTTTTAGCTCCTCATGAAGGAGATAAGCCGGCGCTACTGGGGGTTGTTTGGCAATTATTCTAATTATTCTATTCTGGAGTGTTTGTAATTTATGTATGTGCGTTTTTGCAGCGTAGCGCCATACAGGGGATGCAATGTGCCTTCTTGGGCTCTTTATGTACTAAAAATACTGTCATGGCTGCCTCTTTCTGACTGGACAGAAAGGCCGCGCGATTGACGTAAATATTACCTAAAATTCAATTTTCTCTTCCCAGGGTGTACTGCAACCCTCACGTGACATTCTTGTACAATGAAGAATTACTGTCTTCCGAATTTTAAGGTTTACCTCCGTTGTAACTCGATTGTACAGTCATGGAAAAAATGATTGAGCTCACTCAGAGCAGAATATTTCAAAGTCCCATTTCGTATCGCAGCGAGGTTTACACTGGTCGCTATTTCCAATATGCAGCTAGACTTACCTAACAGTGTCTGTGGCATACGTTATCGCCTGTCGAACACATTAACAGACTGTGTCTTGCAGCGTATTTGCATTGGTTCCTGATAAAGAATTCGGCAACAAGCGCCATGCTACCCATTCTTCATTAACCAATTAGTAAACAAACCCAAAAGTGCTTCTACTCGATGCTATGCTCATTGGTAGTTATACATATTGGTGGAGGAACAAATTCCCAACCAATGAGCTGGTTCAGAAGCCATGAGTACCCTGGATACGATAAATGAATCACGTTATTATAAGAAACATGAATAGTACTAAAGCGCATATATGAAGGTGGCAGCAGACGCCCTTTGACACAAACAAATATAGCTTAAAGGTAACGCAAGCGCTTAGGAAATTGCCGAACCTAAGTTCAAACCTCTGCAACAGCATAACTTTTTTTTTCTGCCCATTTATGTTGTTTCTTCTAACACATTTCATGGCAGAGGATGAAAGAGATGCATTTCTGACGGCCGCTGAATACAATGCTTTATCATTATTCCCGGGTTAGCAACCACTGTAAAGATACCGGAATTCGAAGTAGACTGCGGCAGTATAGGAAGTGCTAACTGAAGCCCACAGAATTGACAGGTTGGCATTTACTGTACAGTACGAGAACTACGATTGGGGCGAAGTAGTTTTCCCCGTCGAAGCTTCATTCTGCTGCAGATGTCAATTCGACTGGGTTTACAGACCTAGTGATACTCGATATGGTATGTGTTATTTGGCCACTCGTGCAAAGAGTGTTTTATATACACACTCATATATATAGGGAAACATCTTTCAAAGACACCTCTCTGTTGTGTGGCAGTTGGATTTTCACCAACTAAAAGCCCCTACCTCATAGTATTTAAGTCTCTTGGAACTGCTGGAAGCAATACTTCAAAAGACGATGACACCATGGTGTTCATTTTTCCTGTTTAATTACTTCAGTTTGAGTTATCTCTATTTTGATTTTACATCATTATTTTGCCATACTCGTGTTTCTCTTGCAGAATTTCCTTGATAAATGTTGCAATAGTTGAAAGGAGTGGTCCAACGAGCGTTACTGCTTGGACATGGGTATCTCGGGAAGGTGCAGGTATGCTGGAACGTGATCATGGAAAGTTGAATGGGGAAACCTACTCTGAAAATCTAGAATATGTTCTGCTTCCATCTGCCCAAGGGCGTTATCCTGAAGGTATTATTAAATTCCAACAGGATAATCATTCGATCCACAAGTTGGCCAAAGTTCAAAAGTGGTTTTCGGAGCACAGGGACATTTTAGAGCATATACCGTGGAATACAAAGTCAGCAGATCTCAACCCAATTGAACATGTTTAGAGGAAAGTAAAGCAGATGCTTTCTAGAGGTCCCAGATTGAATAATGCTACACAACTCTGGTGTGCCACGACAAACACTTGGGGTTCACTAGCAGTAGACACTAATTATTTTCAAACGCTAGTGGATTCCAAGACCCGAAGGTCGAGGGCAGTGATAGCAAATAATGGGGTCCACAAAAAGTATTATAATTATTAGCCTTTTGTTGCATTTAAAAGCAATCGGAGATCAGATTGCAATGATGTTTCTTTGGTTTCTAGTTTGCAAGAACAGCAAATAAAAGATTTCACATTTCACAGAGTGAATGATTTATATAACTTAACCTACATTGGTTGTAAAATCTATGATTGTTATTGGGCTCCAACCTACGCAACGTAGCACTCTGAGTTTCAAACGAAGCACTTTAGGACCGAGCCATTTCTACTCTGAGTACCTTTTTATCGGTTTATAAAGAACTGTAGCGGACAACTCGCCTATCAAGATTTGGCTTATTTTTAAGTGTTTTTGTGCATGTTAGCGAAAAACAAGCATTTTGATTGTTCCCTGGTTGCTATTTTATGTTATAAAGCAATAAATTACGTCTTACCTCGCCGTGTAAAAACATGTTTTGTAGCATAGTGCAAGTGCACGTGTAAACCCAGCTTGTGTCTCTTCATGTGCTTCCGTGAGGCCTAAGCGACACTGAAAGGTTACAGCGCTCAATCATTTTTTTCCATGACTGTACGTGACTGGACAAAAGAAACTTTTCCAACAAAGCAGTTCTCACCCTTCTGCTCTCTTGGCGTCAGCTTTCTATTTCTTCTCCAGCTGAATTTACTCTGTTAAATACATACATTGGTACTCTTTTAGCTTTACATTGATAAATAATTAATAACTAAAAACAGTTAATTCAAAATCTTCTCGGGCTTCTAGCCAGGCTAGAAGCCCGAGAAGATTTTGAATTAACACGTCGCCAGGAAAGCTTCAGTTCTTATTTTAACTAAAAACAGTTTTATAGGGAAGCTAATTAAGGATCTATATTGTAAAAATCCTTTTTTATTCAGGGTTCCTCTAAACCAATATTTCGATGAAATCACGATATCGAATTTTTGGGTAGAATACTAGAGAAAGAAAAACATTTAGATGTACTCCATTCACATGAGTTTCTCTACAAAGTATTGTTACAAAGGATTATTCCTTTATATCCATCATGGTGATCGAGATAAAAGTTATCCGAAATGCTTGTATTAAATCCTTTTAAGTAGAATACACCAGATAAAACAATAGTCAGATCTTATAAAAAGTTGGTCGCTACGTGAAACAACTGAAATTCAGTTCGCTTTGCATGGCTAGGAGTAAAACACAAGAAAGATGACATGACATGACACATTAGATTTTAAGCTTTGAGAGCTCAAAATTAAAATCAAAACAAGAAATAGCTCTAAAACAATTAACTCTACAAAAAATATATATGACATAAATTTTGTATTTTTAATAAAATCTACAAATTTTCGGGTAGTGCGATTTTCTCTTCTCTTAGGTATGCTAGAATCATTTCGAATGAAGAGAACTTCAGGGGTATTCACAGAAAATTCAAAATGTACATTTTGTTTACCATGTGAATATCTTTCATATGCAGTATTTCAATCAAAATCATAGTCATTTTTGAGAAAAACACAATTTTCAAAAAATGCTCCATATCAAGGATACTTTGGGGTTGGGGTATTTTTCTGAAAATCTTCGTGTCGTATCCTTGGAAGATACTAAACCTAAATATCAAATATGGTATTTAACTGTCTTAGTTTTTGAGCTAATCTGTCCTCAGACACACGCACACATATACATCGCGGCCTTTTCCTATTTTTGGGAACTTCAAAACATTATTTCCGGTGAAATTCCGATACCGAAATGTTGGAGTACAATATCTTCTCTGTCTTACTACATGCTAGCACGTTTAGGGTAATTAATATATCACACTTCCACTTCTTTCTTTATCCAACACAGCTCAGCATAACCCCATAGACGTGTAGATAATTAACAGCAGAAAGCTTACCAATCATTTTTGAGAATTGACATTTTATTAACTCTTAAAACGTAAAATATAGATACAAACTTACTACACAAAAATATAGATCCCATTAAAGCAAATAATTTGCATACTATACAGTTTTTGTAAAGCTAAATGTCTCCTAGATTCTCCTTTCAATTAATCTCAATTTTGAAGTACTTATATTTTCGTGAGTGTGAAATCAACTTTCATTTCAACTCCTTTGTTTTACTCCTGGGAATGTTAAAGAGAACGGAATGCCTATCGTTTCATATAGCGATAGCTTTAAAAAGATTTGACTATGGCTTTAGCATAGTGCACTCCCTTATTTCCCTTCTGTCCACAGGGAGCAAATAATAATGTTTATCTCAATTAGCATGACGTAGTTAAAGAATAATCTTTTATAAGGAAAGTTTGTTAGTGGAACAGCTGGGAAAGTCATGCGAATGTAAGACATCCGAAGATTTATTAGTATCTCTTATATAATAAGATAAAAATAGAAATATGCATCTATCCTCTCCAACTAAAGATCTTGGAACCATATTGACTAAACAGTGCATAATTCATGTGCTATTGATAGTGAAAATTTTTCTTCTCGTGTAAACACTATTAATGCACAAATTTAAAATTGACATCACGCTCGGACAGAATATAAATTGTTTCCTCTCCGGAAACATGTTTGACTTGGGGAATAAGCTATTTTAAAAAATTGTTATCAAATTATAATACGAATACAGATTCTATGCTTCCGTAACTACTAGTAACCTCACATTAAGGAAAGTGAATATAATAAATCACAAACAGAACAAACATTATGGTATGAGTTTATACTGTACAGTTTTCTGCGCATTGTCTCCACCTCTGAATAGTTACAATAGTTTAATAAATAACTTGCAGTTAAAGTTTCTAATCAGGAGCTTCCGTTATCACAAGGTAGATATCGTACCGCATTGTTATCGTATAGTTTTATTTAAACAGTGGCAGCTGCGAGCTTGGACTCGATATTAATATCTGCAGATAGAATACGTACATATTAACCCTTGGTGTTTTAATTTCACGTTAGTTACTCAGATATTTTGGTACCCTTAGGATTATCATGAGCAGTAGGAGGTAAGGTTACTTTACAGATAATGAATCTATTTCTCCTGGGATTATCGTAAGCAAGAGATAATGTTACTAAATGTGAATGTATTTCTCTTGGGATTATCTTGGGCAGGAGGGGTAGGGTTACTAAGCATTCAGTGAATGTATTTCTCTTGAGATTATCTTGGGTAGGAGGAGTAAGGTTACTTACTATACTGTCAGAATGTATTTCTCTTGGGATTATTATGAGCAGGAGGAGTAAGGTCACTAAACGGTCAGTGAGCGTATTTCTCTTGGGATTATCATGGGCAGGAAGAGTAAGGTTACTAAACTGTCAGAATGTATTTCTCTTGGGATTATCTTGGGTAGGAGAAGTAAGGTTACTAAGCGGTCAGTGAATGTATTTCTCTTGGGATTATCATGGGCAGGAAGAGTAAGGTTACTAAACTGTCAGAATGTATTTCTCTTGGGATTATCTTGGGTAGGAGAAGTAAGGTTACTAAACGGTCAGTGAATGTATTTCTCTTGGGATTATCATGGGCAGGAAGAGTAAGGTTACTAAACTGTCAGAATGTATTTCTCTTGGGATTATCTTGGGTAGGAGAAGTAAGGTTACTAAACGGTCAGTGAATGTATTTCTCTTGGGATTGTCTTGGGTAGGAGGAGTACGGTTACTAAACGGTCAGTGAATGTATTTCTCTTGGGATTATCTTGGGTAAGAGGAGTAAGCTTACTAAACTGTCAGTGAATGTATTTCTCTTGGGATTATCTTGGGTAGGAGGAGTAAGGTTATTAAACGGTCAGTGAATGTATTTCTCTTGGGATATTTTTGGATAGGAGGAGTAAAGTTATAAACATTCAGTGAATGTATTTCCCTTGGGATTATCTTGGGTAGGAGGGGTAAGGTTACTAAACGGTCAGTGAATGTATTTCTCTTGGGATTATCTTGGGTAGGAGGAGTAAGGTTACTAAACGGTCAGTGAATGTATTTCCCTTGGGATTATCTTGGGTAGGAGGAGTAAGGTTACGAAACATTCAGTGAATGTATTTCTCTTGGGATTATCTTGAGCAGGAGGAGTAATATCACTAAACATTCAGTGAATGTACTTCTCTTGGAATTATTATGAGCAGGAGGAGTAAGGTCGCTAAACGGTCAGTGAATGTATTTCTCTTGGGATTATCATGAGCAGGAGGAGCAAAGTTACTAAACTGTCAGAATGTATGTCTCTTGGGATTATCTTGGGCAGGAAGGGTAGGGTTAGTGAATATATATTATCCGATTATCATGGGCAGGAGGAGTAAGGTTACTAAACTGACGATGAATGTATTTCTCTTGGGATTATCATGGGCAGCAGGAGTAAGGCTACTAAACGGTCAGTGATTTTATTTTTCTTAGGATTATCATGGGCATGAAGAGTAAGGTTACTAAACGGTCAGGGAATATATTTCTCTTGGGATCATCATGGGCAGGAGGAGTAATGTTACTAAATAGTCAGTGAATGTATTTCTCTTGGGATCATCATGGGTAGGAGTAATGTTACTAAATAGTCAGTGAATGTATTTCTCTTGGGATCATCATGGGTAGGAGTAATGTTGCTAAATAGTCAGTGAATATAAATTTCTCTTGGGATCATCATGGGCAGGAGGAGTAATGTTGCTAAATAGTCAGTGAATATATTTCTCTTGGGATCATCATGGGCAGGAGGAGTAATGTTACTAAATAGTCAGTGAATGTATTTCTCTTGAGATCATCATGGGCAGGAGGAGTAATGTTACTAAATAGTCAGTGAATGTATTTCTCTTGGGATCATCATGGGCAGGAGGAGTAATGTTACTAAATAGTCAGTGAATGTATTTCTCTTGGGATCATCATGGGCAGGAGTAATGTTGCTAAATAGTCAGTGAATATGTTTCTCTTGGGATCATCATGGGCAGGAGGAGTAATGTTGCTAAATAGTCAGTGAATATATTTCTCTTGGGATCATCATGGGCAGGAGTAATGCTACTAAATAGTCGGTGAATGTATTTATCTTGGGATCATCTTGAGCAGGAGGAGTAATGTCACTAAACGGTCATTAAATGTATTTACTTTGGGATTATCATGGTCAGGAGGAGTAATGCTACTAAGCAATCAGCGAATAATATAAAACAAGAAAAGTTTGATGTGTTGCATTTACATACCGCTCTATGTCCACTGCATTTTATAATTCGATACAGCTCAACTCGCAAGTACATACAGGTGGTTTATGAGATCAGGAAGAATATTTTCACATTTATACAGTATTTGACGGTAAAAATGCTTCAAAGAAGATATCTTCTCAATGCCTTTAGGTGAACATACCAGAAGTTGTCTGGTATAGTGTACCTAGTATTTCAACAATAGCGCTTCTAATTCTAGGATATCATAGACTAGCCGCATGCACTGGTGTCAATTTATTGTTAGCTTCGCTTAGTTATGTAAGCATTATTGTTTTTGTTTAGTGTTGGAATAGGCTTTTGGTTCTTAGTCCTAATTTTAGAATCTTATAAGTATTGCAACTGCATCATAGTATATTCTCACGTGGCAAAATAAAGAATAAGCAGCCGATTGAGGAAGTATGGCTAAAAGTGAAACAGTTTACTTTTACACTTTTGTAAAACCAACTAAGCAAAGGGTATTATCAAAATATATGGTAAAATAAGTGCCTGAAAGAATTGGAGAACTTTGTGGTGTGAACATTTCTGAAATGGTATCAAACAGTGGGCTCACGATGATGTTATGTGGACTGCAAAAGCAATCGCGCAAAACCAGATATGTTTGTAAAAACTGCAATAAATATATTTGCCATGAATATTCTGTTACTCTATGAGAAAAAAGTCTGATGTGTCCCATTCACAAGACTTTCTCTACATCTCTGTAATAAATTGTTGTTGAAAAGATTATTCTTCTGTCTACTTCATGACAATCAAGATAAACATTAGCAGAAATTGTCCTATTACTTGGTTCCGTGTAAATAGAACGGCGAAGATCTAATGTGTTCCAATCACATAATGTTCTATAGCTGTTCGGTAAACAAATATTTTATTCAAAACATTAACCTGTTATCGTGCTAAATATAAGCAGGCTTAATCTGTTTACTACCTTCCTTGTAAGTAGAAGGAGAACAAGAAAATGCACAGGCTAAAGCGATAGTTTCGTCCTTTAAAAACCAATCGTTATGTGAAACAATAGAAATTCGAATCTCTCGTCTTGCCAAGAGTAAACAAACGAGAAACGAGAAGATCAAAGTGTCCCCTTTTGAGAAAAGTTTAAGTGGCTAAAATTGAAACCAATAATCCGGAAAATCTTGAAAACGGTTAACTGTATAAAAGAAATGTATAACATAAATTGTGTGTTTTAATGAGATCTACATTTTTTGAATAGTACGTTTTTGTATATCTTTTAAGGTTTGCCAGTTATACTAAAGTCATCCAGAATGAAGAGGTCTTCAGAGGCTATACCCGCAAAATTCAAGAGATATATACATTTCGCTTGTCATAAAAATATGTTAAACATAAGGTATTTTAATCAAAACTGTTAGTCATTTTGAGAATATCAGAATTTTCGAAAAAAATTCTATGTAAAGGGTAGTTTGGGGTGGGAGGATTTTCTTGAATATACAAAACTTAAATACCATTTTCGTTAAATACCATATTTTAATTATAATTGTTAATTTTCCATTTTTTTTTTCTATGTAAAGTGTAGTTTGGAGAGGGGGATTTTCTTAAAAAGCTTCCTGGCCCATCCTTGGAAGATAAGTAACTTAAATACCAAGTTTGGCATTTACCGACTTTTCGTGTTTAAGTTCACAGACACACGCGCGGATTTTTTTAAAATGTTTTACACACAGGACACCCTAAAACGTATATTTTCTGTGAAATCTAGTTATCAAATTTTTGGGTGGAATGCAATATGTACCTTTTCTGCCTACGTACCATGTACTAAGTACAGAAAGTAAATACTGAAGGATAAAGGAGTGCAATTTTTTAAAAAGTTTTATTATGAAAAATCTGATGTGTTCCATTCACATGACTATCTCTACATCTTCGCAACAAATTATTTTTAAAAACCTTATACTTCTATTTACTTCATGCTAATCGAGAAAAAATTAGCAGAAATAGTCTTATTACTTGCTTCCTTGTAAGCAGAAGCGAAATTAGGCAGTACCATAAGTCAAAGTGATAGTCAAAAGCTGGTTGCTATGTGACTGAAGTTCCTTTGTTTGTATGGACGGAGTTGACAAATTCCTGTATGAGAAAAGTATGTTTTTCAAACCTGAAACTAAAATCAAGGAATATCTTAAAGACGATCAACTTCACGATAAAAGTGCATATAACTTAAATTGTGTGTTTTAATGTTCTGTACATTTTTTGTGCAGTAAGATTTTGTCAATCTCTTACGGTTTAGCAGTTATGCAAAATTCCGTAAAATTCATCCAGAATAAACTAGTCTTCAGAGGCTATTCCCAGAAAATTCAAGATATACATTTCATTTGTCAGGTAAATATCTTTAATATACGATATTTTAATCAAAATATTTAGAGCCAGTTTTAAGAAAATCAAAATTTTTTAAAAGAGTTCCATGTTAAGGGTAGTTTGGGGTGGGGGGATTTTTCTCAAAATCTTCGTGTCGCATCCCTAGAAGATACTATACTTAAATACCAAGTTTGGTATTTTACCAACTTTTCGTTTTTGAGTTATCGTGTTCACAGATACACGGACACAGGGACACACACACACACACACACACACACACACGGACTTTTTTCTGAAAATGCTTTTTTGGATACAGGGGACCCTAAAAGATATATTTTAGGTGAAATCTCGATATCTAATTTTTAGGTGGAGTGCAATACACTATATACATAGTACGTGTAGAGAAAGTAAAAATGAATTTATCAAATATAAAACACAAAGGCTTTACGGTATTTTATGTCATATTTGAATACCTGGAGGATATAAAGCTTTAAATTTTTGTCATTTCCTCTACTCGCTTGGAGTTTTCATTACATGGCAATGCTGGTGTTGTAAACTTCACTAGCACACAAAAGGAAATCGCACGCCATGCACTGACAGTTAACAAATAACAGTACCAAGTCACGTCAAACGCTTGTACATTTAATGCTCTTTGAGTAAAGCGGAACTATAAATTCTTGCATCTCTAAGCCTGTTGGCAATCTGAGTGCTACAGACACAAATGGCAATGTTTAATGACGTACTTCCTGCAATTAATCTGTCAATGAAAAGCCGCATGAGTCTTCCTTCCAATAACACCATTAATATACCAGCGCCTGGAAACAAACAGCATTATCCAAGATATATATTCAAGGAAACAAACAAGAAATATAGTAAATCTGTTATCCCTGTACTTATATATTTATGAAGATGAAAGTATCCAGCTGTGTATCATCGAAACATGTTCTGGAGCAAACTTGAAAAATATTGAACTTCTTGTATATAATAACGACCATCGACACGGAATTAATTGATATTCAAGGCTTATAGCGAATATTTGTGCTCTATCATGCGTAAATGTAATTATACATATGGTAGCTGCACTTTAATGAGGACCATTTAAGTGCACCTCTTCATTAAAGTACAAATTTGACAATTCAGAAGATTCACATGTAACAATTAATCTTTGGCGTTTGTGCACATCTCGTAACGCTACCATGTACGAACTGTTGAAAGTGTAAGAATCGATTATTCTCGTATGTTCAATCGAAGTAAAACTAGCGCGAGTGTAGAAAAAATAAAACTCTCAGACACGAGTAGGTGAGATGCAATTTACACCGCCGGAAATGTCTAAGCACACTATCTGACTAATAACTTGTCGCCACAAAAGTCAAGTATTGTGACAAGAGACCAGAATAAAATCAATGTCAGCGCACATTCATAACCCTGCCAGCTGTTTCACTGCGTAAACGTCAATGCACTTATTAATTCAGGTTAGCGTAGAAAAGTTTTAAAACATGTAAATATTGTAAAAATGCCTTTATTGAGTTGTAAATTGGTTGCAAACTAAGTATTTAATTCACCGATACAAATAATTTACTAGACGTTTCGACTCAGAGACCATTGACGACTTACACCCTAATGCGAACTAACATTCCAGTCGCTCACGACTTGTCACAATTCTCGACAGAACTCACTACACTAGTGCTTTACAATTCTTCCTCCTTTTATAGCCAGAAAATGATGTCGCAGAACTTTCCTGGAAAATTGTGAAGTTTGTGGGCGAATTTAGCACGTGCCTCCTGACGTCTCACATTCCAGGCTTTTTTAATTTTTTTTTTTAAGTAAGTACCGGAGTCTGATCAGGACTCCGGCACTGTATACCCTACTTTTATTTACCTTTTTCTTCTTTTTTTTTACTTTGTTTTGCCGTATTATTACTGTTTTCTTACTTTTACAACACACACATATACACAAACAAATAACACCCATGTCCAAGGCGGGACTCGAACCCACGATCCCCAGCGCTACGAAGCACCAAAGAGGGACGCCTTGGCGAGCGCGGCCATGGGGACCGGCTTTAACACACACATATACACAAACATATAACATCCATGCCCAAGGCGGGACTCGAACCCACGATCCCCAGCGCTACAAAGCACCAAAGCGGGACGCCTTGGCGAGCGCGGCCATGGGGACCGGCAGGCTTCGTTCGGGTTGCTGGCGCGTGCTTCAATGGTTACCAAGTGCTACAGTCCCGCCGACTCAAAACACCAAGGTGAAGGTGAGAACCACTGCATAACGCCGGGTTTTTTATTACTATTATTTATGGGCGCTCTTTAACTGCTGTGGTTCTCAGCGTCCCATTCTATATTTGGCGTGAAATACTGCTTAATTTTGCTCAGAGCCTCTTTATTCGTAAATCCACGACACGGGACCAACGACTTTACTTCCCTTCCGAAGGAAGCCATGCTAAGGAGTTTTACACCCCAAAAAATCTATCTTCTCCACCTGGTTTGAACCCGCGGCTTTGTGTATATGAAGTTAGTAGACGCCAATATTACGCTATTTTAAACTTAGATACGTGGTCAAACATGAAACTGACTTTAATAAGAATTAAGATGCTCGCTCCGCTCTTTTCATAAACATATTCGCTTCTTAACTACTAACATTATTCTCTTATTCCATAACATGTAATTAACTATCCTCCTTCAGTACTGGTATTGCCCAGCTTCTTTCAAGTTAACGTTATTTTAATGCCTTGTTAAAATAACCTTTTTTCATCCATACATTTTTTCGTCAGCTAAAGGAGCTTTAGTTAATAATCAACCACAAAATATATTTACTCGTAAAAATCAATATAATATGGTATTGTGCTCGCAAATAGACGCGAGCACTGTCAACATGATGCGCAGTGGCATGAACTGATGATGTCGGCGGACAATTTGTAAGCATGAGTTTGTCCAGCACCACGATAACGTGAGCATCGCTCCTCGTGATGTATAGCGGGGATAAAATAGACTAAACAGTGCCACCAGTAAATTACAGAGAAAAGAAAAACGAGAAGTGATTGCTGATGTGTATCAGTTTATGATGAGAGAGGTTGCACAGGGGACCCTATTCAGTTCAAGTCTGCACAAAAACGTAGCGGTAGCCACCATTGTGTCGTTTAGTTCGGTTCGTGGAATTAAATCTGAATTAGAACGTATTCAGTTAGGCGAATGTGGATCTTTCTCAACACTTCGTGAAGAATACATCTTACAAAAGCTTGTTTATGCTAATCGAGATGAATAATAACAGAAATTGCCTTATTAACTGCTTCTTTGTAAGTAGAAAGAAAATACGGAAATAATTAACATGTCAGGAAGCCTCAAAACCGGTTTTTCCGGTGAAATCTTGGTTTCAAATTTTTGTGTGGAATACAACTTTCCTTATTTACATACGTACAAGAGAAAATAATGATATAGTATATTATAAAGATTTTGACAGCATATGTCGGAGATTTTATACACGCAAAACGATGCTTACCAATAAATATTATGGATGTGTTTGTGATGTCATCCCAGTTCTCCTATGTGTACTGCATGCCTATCACTTCAAGTCTCCTCCTCTCCCCCCCCCCTCCTTGTACTGTATAATATGAGTGCTCTCGTCTATTTGCAAGGATATATCATGTCATATAAAGGTATTCAAATAAAATTTTTCAAATTAGGTATAATATCAAAGTGCACATAGAGTACTTACAGTATGGAAAAGTTGACCAGTGACTAAACAAAGTCGAGGTTTAAATTTATGCAATGTTTTAATTTGTTCATTTATGAACTTAACGCTTCCACATAAGTAGCTGTGCTATAGAATCATTTTTACTTTCTCTACACGTACTATGTACATAGTGTAAAGAGAAGGTATTGTACAGCCCCCAAAAATTCCATTCCAAGATTTCACCCAAAATGCATATTTTGAGATCCCTGAATGCAAAACTAAAACATTTTTAGAAAAAGGTCTCTGTGTGTGCATGTCTGAACAGCAGAGCTCAAAAACGAAAATTACGTTAAATACAAAACTTAGTACTTCATTTACTATCTCCCAAGGATGCGACATGAAGATTTTCAGGATATGAAAAAAAAATCGAAAATCTTTTGGTAATAATAATAACACCGGGCAACGATCTGAACTAAACTTTGACCTACAAAAGCAGATTTTATATAATAGTTTTTGCCCGCCCTTTTTCCGAAATTGAATGTCTGGAATTATGATGAAACCTCTGTTTAAATAAAATAAAAGAAATTTACAGAAATTTTATTCACAGAGTTACAGAAATAGAAATTGACCTCTAGTTAATGGCGAACTGATAAGATGTCGAAATACAGATGGATGAAAATGGGTTCAATTTAAGGGACATTGGGAGTTAAATTTCAGATAGATAGATAAATAAATAAATATATATATATATATATATAATTTGCTATTGGTAGTAGGATAATTATGTTGCTTGTAATATTACAATAGATGATTCTACACATTCTGGGTGGTGTTAGTAATATTTAAACAAAAACTGTGACGCCTTGATCATTTTGAAAGTGTGAAAATGTACAAAAGTTCCACAACCGGGCGCCCTGAGTCCTCTGTATATCTCATGCTCGAACATCACGTCGGAATTCTGAGAATCACTTAGAATTTTTATCATGTGATTTAGCTGAATCCCTATAATACTTTATCAGCTTCTCTTCTGATTGTTTCATCGTCTTATTACGCAAAAAAAGTGCTTTATCAGAACACAAAAGTAACTTTTCTCTATATTCCACCCAGCAGCATACAATACGATTTTAGACAACAGTGCTATAAGAAATATATTCTGCAGTTATACACAGAATAAAATAACGAATTTGGTGGCAACCGAAAAATAATGGGCTTATCAATCCGCCTCCGCATTACCCAAAGAGCTAAGACAAAAAACAAAATACACTAGCTATCAATGAAAAATGACATGGAACGGAATACAAACAAAAATTAAGTCGGTGCGTTTAGCTCTGCTTACAATTCTTTCCCTACCACCAGGCTTCTAAGATCTCATCAATATCAAGATAGGTAGACATTTATCTCCACGTCTTCCATGCCTGCCTCTAACTTCCATCCTTCCCTACCACCCCTGCCTTCTAAGATCTCATCTATCTCAAGATAGGTGGGTATTAATCTCCACGTCTTCCATGCTTGCTTCTAACCTCCATTGGAGGTTATAAAAATGCACGGTAATAATGGTGCCTCCCACTCTTCCGCACACCTACAGCTTTCCAAGATGTCCTCATATATGGGGCAGATTTTCATATCATTTTCATAGTAATTTTATCTTCCGCCGTACATCACGCGAGTCCCTCCTGCCTTACTGAGTTTGATGCCTGTTTTGATGTATTGCTCTATATTCCACAAAGACTGTACTTCCAAACAATCTAGGGATTGTTCATTAATGAATCACATCTTCAGATGTGATTAGAATTCGTGTTAATACCTTTATTGGTATCGATTATCACCTTCAAGTAATCGAATATTATAAGGATCTAATTAATTTTGAGGAATTGTATAGGAATCAAATTCAATATTTTTACTATTGCAAAGGCGGTTCTGAATCTTTCCTCCACAAACTCCGACTATTTCCCTGACCCACCATTCAATGCAGCCCATATTAATGGATTCCAAACCGTAGTTTCGAACTTCCTCCATTCTTTGTTGTTTACGGTAGAAGACCCCCATAATTTACCCCCTAAACATTCTCATTCAATATTTAAATGTGATTTTACACTATTGTCTCGCTATGTGCCCTGATTTTTCTCATTATTCCACAATTAGCTGGGTCCCTTTCTATCCTCAGAAGTCCCTTTACAAAATCAGCTCCAAATTCCGCTTTCAACTTTAGAAAAAAACCCAATGTTGCGATCTAGAGGAAGGGAAAATGTATATCCTGGAGTCGACTGACAAACTTCTTTGCCATCCACAAACCACTGCTTAAGAAAAGTCCTTTGTTGCGTTGTTTTCTTGTCTTGTAATTTAATTTGCTTTTACTCAGTTCTCACAATCCTTTCGTTCCACAATACTAGCTTCTTCTACAAGGTAACAGCCATGACATGTAAACAGAAGTGTTTGTGTCGTCGGCTTAATCACATTGTGTTGTCATGAGATTGCAAACCCGTGTATCAGTATATCTTCATTATTCTCGCTCGGTCACTCTGTACATCTTCATCACGGTTCGATGCTCCGAGACGTTCTACAATGCCCACAGAAATGAACTTGCACATTACTAGTAAATAACTCTGTTTAGAGACTATCCGTATTTTAAACATCTGGGATGTAGTGTTAGAATAACTTTCTCTCCCCTCTATCGTATATTAGAGGTTTTACAAAATATTCTTACAAACTTTATTAATTTTTCTACTTCGGATATAACACATAAGTGGAGAAGGCATTTAACTAGAAATACATGTTTTTGGGATCCGCTGTATCTGATGTGTTCCATTTGCATGACTTTCTCTAGTTGTTCCACTTATTAATTATTCTTACAAAAAATTATTCTTTTATCTAAATCATGCTAATCGAGATAAATATCAGTCGAATTGGTCTTTTTACTTTTTGTGAGTGAAAGGGAAATAAGTAACGCGTTAGTCAAATCATTGAAAAGCTGGTCGCTATGTCAAACGGTAGAAGTTCGGTTTGCTTTCCATGACGGGCTGTAAAACTAGAGAGACCGAACGAAAGGAGGTATTCTGTTTCAGAAGAGTTAGCGCAATTTAAAATTGGAAACAATATATGATTACAACAACAAAATTGGGAATCACAAAAATGGTCAAATCTACATGATAACATATATTACATAAATTATGTGTTTTAACAAGATCCACATTTTTATGTAGTAAGTTCTTGTTTATCACTAATGGTGTATCAGTTGTGCTAAATTCATCGAAAATAAAGAGGTATACAAGGATGTGGTCAGACCATTCGTGTCTCACCTAGAGGGTCCAAGTGGCCGCATGTGAGATTTGTGGTCGACAAAGCGGCGCAGGGTTCTCCGGTTTCCCCCGCCATCTCTTTCCACCGGGGCTCCATCTTCATGTATCATCAGTGTCATCGCCTGCGGTGCCAGAGCAGTAAAAGCGGGTGTTAAACACTACCAAAAAAATCCAGAGAGCTCAATATATACATTTTATTAGAGATGTAAATAGCTTTAACAAACAGTATTTTAATCAATATCGTTAAAACCATATTTCAGAAAAACAAAATTTTCAAAATTGTTTCAAAAGAGTCGTTCAGAGTGGCGGGAATTTCTTAAAAAATCTTAATGTCTTATCCTTGGAAGTTACTAAAAATAACCAAGTTTTGTACTTAACGGTGTTTTCGTTTTTGAGCCATAGTTACATACACACACTCGGACCTTTTTCTAAAAATACCTTTTTTGGTCTCAGGAAACCTCAAAACATATATTTCCGTTGAAATCTCGACATAAAATTTTTGGTGGAATACGTTAGTACTTTCTCTAGCCACTATGTACGTTGTTTGAACATACATTCTAGAGAAAGTTAATATAATTTTTAGAAAAATGTCTATTTGTATGTGTGCCTGTTTTGGATAGCATAACCCAAAAACAAAAAAGCTGTTACATACCAAATTGATATTTAAGTTAAGCGTATTCAAAGGATGAGGCACGAAGATTTTAAAGAGAAAAATCCACCCCAAAATTACCCTTTACATGACAAATATAAAAAATATTCATTCCCTTAAAAATGGCTCTAACGGTTTTGATTAAAGTTCCGTATATTAAAGACACATAACTTTAAATATACTTATACTTTTAATTTTAAGATACTCGAGCTTTTCTCAAATGGGTAGTCATCTTTCTTTTCGTCTCTTTACTTCTTGGCAAACAAAGAGAACCAAATTCTAATTGTTTCACATAGAGACCGAATTTAAAAAATAAAAGATTAGAACTATTGCTTTAGTACATTCCCTCATTTCCCTACTACTTCACAAAGAAGCTACTAATAAGAGAAACTCTCTTAATGTTTATCTCGATTAGCATGATGTAGATAAAAGATATTGTAAGAAAAGTTTTTTTAGGAATAGCTAGAGAAATTCACGTGAATGGAACACATAAAAGTTTTACTTTCTCTACACATACTATGTATATAGCGTGTAGATAAGGTATTGCACCTAAAAATTCGATACCGAGATTTCAACTGAAATACATGATTTGGGACCCCTTAATCCAAAAAAATGTTTAGAAAAAGGTACTTGTGTGGGGGGGGCAGCATATCTCAAAGGAGAAAAGTCCGATAAATATCAAACTTCATATTTAAGTTGGGGCGGATTTGATGGAAGGATGGATGGTCGCACTTGCTGTGTAGGTTGTAGTGGTGATTTCAGGGCTGCTGGTTGCTGTGCTGCGTTATTTTAAATCTTTTTATGGTTTGAATGTGCCGCTGTATAAGAAGTTGGTAACTCTTGTTGTTGGCGAAACTGTAATTAACTATTTGCGCCAGACTTAATTGTTGGAGACATTAAGGTTATTATCGGCATGGAATTACTTATTGTGCACAGCTTGGCCACGTTTTCTATTTATTCAGCTAGCTTCAGTCGGTGAGTACGAGAATCTTAACCTCCATTCTTGGATGGTAGGATGTAATAATAAATAAATGTAATTTAAAAAGGTTTCCTGAGATATATATATATATATATATATATATATATATATATATGACTTTATATTTCTTAACTTCTCAAAACAATGTGATGAATTATGGCACGCTATTTGAACAGAATCCCTTTTCTATAAAACTGTGCCAAATATATATATATATATATTCTAATGTGTACTTACAATATATCTCTCGTTGATTATTAGTACAAAGCTATATTTCTCACTGAACAGCCGTATAAGAGGTCTCGATTTGCGAGATTATCTCTTTACATCCTTATCCCTGGCGTCTATCTCAATGACTGCGTCCCGGAAGTTTATTAAACTTTTCACTAATACATATACAATAGTTGAAGATGAATATTTTATACATTGTAATCTGTCCGTCTCCATGGGAGCGGCAGATTTTCCATTCTACATTTCGTGAAATACAAATTTATATAACATTTTTAATTCAAAATGAATTTAATTTAAAATGGATGCATTTGTGTAATTTACATGAAAATTTTCTTTTAAATAGCTAACATTTCTTAAATACATATTTGTTTAACTTTTGTTCCTATGCTTTGTTACCGGTATAAACAATTTATAGCATCCGGTATTTCGTTCACTTTTATGATTCTTATACTTAGCATTAAATCCTGTGTCAAAGTTCAGTATATGCCAAGGATGCGACACAAAGATTTTCAATAAAATCCCCCACCCCAAAGCACCCTTTAAATGGAAAACATTTCGGAAATGTTGATTTTCTCAAACATTGATAACGATTTTGATTAAAATACAATGTATTAAAATATTTACATAGCAAATATATCTTCAGTTGTGTGCGAATAGCATCTGAAGCTTTCTGCATTCTGGAGGACATTTGTATAACTGGTAAACCGTATGGGATAGACAAAATATTACTGCATAAAATTATAGATATCCTTAAAACACACAAATATATCGTAAACAATTTTTATAGAGTTAACTATTTATGAAATATTCCCTATTATTGGTTTCAATATTAAAATGTTTACTACCATTCTCAAGCGGGATGTCGCCATTCATTCCATATCTCTTTTGTTTTACACCTGGTCATTTATGGAGAACCGAATTTGAAAGTCATCGCATAGCCCATCTTTTAAAATATTTGGCCCTCGCTTTACCTTAGTGTATTTCCTTATTTCTATTTTACTTATAAGGAACTAAGTAAAAAACCACTTCTACTGATTTTATTACAATTGACATGAATTATATATAATATATATAATTTATAGGAATAATTTGTTTACAGAATAGGTAGAGGAAGTCGTGTGAATAGAACACATTAGGTTTTTTTGGAAGTCAATGAAATGCAATTGTACCGATTTTATGTTCGCGACTTGAAATCTTGTTTGTAAATTGTCTTTACAATGCGCGTATCGTTTCTTGGGCACTAATTTTACGCGAAAGCATGAGGAGTGGGGGGGGGGGGGTAAGAAGAGGAACCTCGCTCGCCTGTATTTCTGCATGTTGTCAGCCAAAGAAAGTTTCTTTCTTTGAAGCCCTTCGGCATTATGTTGAATAGGTTATCTAGTTTACCGCGAACTAGTTGAATTTAAACAAAACACAGCACACTTGGATCCACAGACAGGTTAAAATCTTAGCATTGAAGCCACTAGATATTAGGGTGTATTGCGTAGTTAATGTCTAATTGTTGTCACTCTTCTCTGCCTCCGAATTTACGCGAAACTTGCCGAATGAAGACAGCAAACACCCAAAAGCAGGGCGCGCATAGTAGTATGGTTATTGTTATTGCCTGTAGCCTGAGTGCGGTCAAAGACATTTTCAGCCCAGGCTTAGAACCTGGCAGCTGATCCTTGAGCGGAAGACAGCCTAAAAGTAAGCCTTTAGAATTTTAAACTTTAGAATTTTTTTTCGGCAAAGAGGCACTCCATAGAAGAGAAAGCTGAAAAACGGGTAATTTTATTTTCGATTGTTTTCATTATTAAAATCCCAGTTCAATCTCCGACATCAATGATACCACAGCACTGCCTCCGTGGTTGAGTGTCAGCAAACTGACTTCTTATCCGAAGGTCCCATGATTGATTCCTGGCCGGAGAGTGGAAAGTTTTCTTTAATTAGGATTGTTCTCTACCCTCCGTAATCTTTTTAATAGTGTTTAACATCCGCTTTTACTACATAGGCACTTCAAGCGATGACACTGTTGATACATGGAATGACGACGGAGTACCGGAGGAATGCGATGGCGGGAGAAAACTCACCCTTGCGCCGCTTTGTCCAAAACAAATCCCATATGCGATCACCTGGGATCGAACCCGGTCCACCTTGGTGAGAGACGAGTGGTCTAACCACTCGGTCACTGCGTGGCCATCACATAGAGTCTGGTAGTATGTGACTGAATACGTGTGTGAAAAATCTACTGTAAAAGTTCAAAGATTAAGTCCCCAACGTTTTACTGAAAAGCTCCCTATATGATCATAATAGTTAAATGGGGCTACAGTAATGTACGCTTAAAGCCATTAAAAATACGCCTGAAAACACCTATCGTAAGACAGGGTCTTTTCTCTGACTCTGCCTATGTCTTCCTACAGTTTGATATGCTCTTAAGAGCGTATTGAACAGGCTACGTTACCTAGCGAAGGAGATGGACATGAAACATAGCTTTTGACAAATTAAGTTCTGAGTTGCGAACTGGTGATCCCAAAACTTTCTGGTTGGACAATAATCCACTCTCTCAATACAAAATTAGGTGAATATTCTCTCTGCGCTACATCCTGAAGTTCTAATGCAAGGTAATTTACACAGGTGGTCAAATAATACAGTTCTTATACAAGTCAACTTGTTCTGAGGGATCGTCAAGCGGGGTTGAGGGATGAAGGGATAGATTGCCCAATTTGTTTTGCGTCTTCTTTCTCCCGTGGTATTTTGTACCAGAGTGGCACCAATAAAAATTATGGTAAGAGGATTTCGGAGGTCCTGGCCGATGATACCGGAGCGGTGGATAAGGTTTTTAAATTTTTATACCAGGTGACATTAGCTTTCAGAAACTAGTTTTATTTGATTTTTGGGGGTTTTGACGACAGAAAATGGAGTGATATGTAAGACTTTTAAATCCTTTATTACCTTTGCCTCAATTTTAACCATATTTATATCCTTTTCTCTCCATTGTTCGCTATGGTTTTCTAGATTCACGTATGGCTTTGGGCGTAAATTTTTTTTTAAGCAGATTTTATGTCACTTTTATTCTGATTTATTTTAATAGTGTTTTTAATTTCTGGTTCCTTTCGGGATTTTGTCGATTTCTTTTAAAGGTGCTTTTTATTTATGGTTTTAGCCGAGATTTTATTTTCTGAGAGCGCTAATAATCGTTGTAGTGGAGCGCCCTTAAACTCCACTCATCATTATCATCATCATTTTCAGCAAAACCACAGCGTCAGGTGTCTTTGCATTGTCTTTTGAAGATGCAAAAACAAAAAACAAAAAAAAAGGAAAAGATACAACAACCTCTTTCAGTCAGCTATCCATACAACACAAATGAAATTCGTTTGAATTAGCTTAGTGTTATTTGTGAGTTGAACATACTGTGAAATTGGAACGGGTTTTCTTTCAATTTCTTCTTCTTTTTTTTCTATTTTTTTTTTCATTTAAGTTATATTGTGTGCTTTAAATTCTTTTTAATTAAGCTTGGGTAATCATCGGCATAGTAAAAAAACTGAATAATTAAACCAGGAAAATCAAATATCAGATCAATTCCATAATAGCGGCGATCATCGGTAAATCCCTTTTATGTTATCCCCGCTCTGATTTGGTAGAAAGACTCCAGTAATGACTAGAGTTTAAATTAAATCTCTTGCGTCTTTCTACACGTTTCCCTAGCTTTTATTAAACAGAGAAGCTGATCTTGAAAAGATTAACCAATACTCAGCCTATTTCAGGCCGAGAGGCATCGCAATTAAAGTTCTTTCAGAGTAGGAAACTTCCCTAGAATTCTTCTATTTTGTTTTGTACTCTGGTAGTGATGGAGTGATTCAGGACCGGCATTCATTTTCCTCCCGTTTTCTTTTTGTGCAGTACTCCTTTCTCTCTTTCTCTCTCTCTCTCTCTCTCTCTCTCTCTCTCTCTCTCTCTCTCTCTCTAATGAAACCTTTTCATGTCAGGCGTCTTCTCTCTGTCTTAGATACTTCCTCGAGGGGCAGTAGCAGCCTACCATTACGCAGGCCTTTCTTGTAAATGTCCGATAGCCTTCTATAGAACGTTTTCATATACTTATTCTTTTGCTTCATTTTGACCATTGCGTCTTTCAATAAATATTCCCTTATCATTTTCCTTTTCCATTAACGTTTCTAAATATAATAAAACCTCCATTTTCACTCCAACACTATATTTCTTCTACAAACTAAATACAATCAGAATCTGCTCACAAATAACTATATTTTTTCAAAGCTTTTGTAACAATTCTAACATTCCTGCGATGACTACTACTGGGCATGGCTTCGTTCCCTTCATTATACCCGTCAATCACGTGACAGGAAATTTCCAGAAGCAGTCGCACGTGCAAACCAAAGCAGGTGTTACAAACTCACTCAGGTGTAACAATGCACGTATTCGGTGCCAAGAACCTTCTCACTGCATACGTGCCCACTCGCATAGATGTAACAATGGATAGCAATGATCTTACGAAGCAAGCTGTTCACACACGTTTGGCAATTACGGCACAAGGCGTAGTGTCATTATTGTAAGAGTGTAATTACTGCAGGAAAATTAAGGGTTTGTAGGTAAATCAAAATTTGTAGGTAAATTCTATTATCAAAGAAGAAAACACTTGTTCTTCTTGATGAACATAGGTATTAAGACAACTTCTAAATTCAACAAATAAACTTCAAATCTTTACAATTCATACATACTAGAATAGGAACATATTGAGGCCACATCAAAAGGTTTCTTGCCAACCTGCGTCGTCATGGTTGTCCTTTTTACTTCACAGACAATAAATGTAAGAATCAAAGCCGGCTATACTTTATTCCATGCAGAATACACAGATGACACAATGTAGCATCTAAACCATAGAAAACTGCTAAACAAACACATTTAATTTGCTAAAACTATTAAAACACAAATTCAAAATCTTAATATTACTAATCCATATGAGAAATCATAACCCAACTACTATTCAACAAAAGAAAGTCAGTTTTAATAAAAATATAAACAACAGCAAGAAACAAAAGATATAATGGTACGACATTATGTTTGTTTCTTTAATTGACCTTAAATGACATATTGATATTTATATGCCGGGCAAATAAAACTTATATCTTGATTTTCAGAATATCCTTTGAAGATCTCTTAATTCTATATTTTGCGTAACTGGTAAACCGTGAGAGATAGACAAAAACTGCAACTACCCAAATATGTGGATCCCGAAAAACACACTATTTATATCATTTACTTTTCTTGGAGTTATCCATTTCCGAGATATTCTTTGTTGTTGGTTTCAATTTTTAACGATTAAAACCTTTGCTCAGGCAGGAATTGCCATTCCTTTTTCTTTTGTTTTACTCCTGGCCACGCAAAGAGAACCGAATTTCAGTGACATAGTAACGAGCTTTTAAATGACTTTTTCTATCATTTTAGTGTGTTCTCCTAGTTTCCTTCTATGTAGAAGAAACTAAGTAATAAGACTGTTCTGATAACATTTATCTTGGTTAGCATAAAATAGACAGAAGAATAAGTATTTAGAAACATAGTTTGTTACTGAATGTGTGGAGAAGGTCATGAGAATGGAACGCATCAGATTTTTTGGGCCAAGAGTGTACGAGACAACCTCAGCACGGCTCTCAATCTTTGTCCGCAGCAATTTACAGTCACAATCCATCACTTTTTGACACGTGCTTTTTGACGGCTTGTGTGGCTAGATGGGCTCGCCTTCACGGCTGTCGCAATAATGTCGACTTTTGGACATTGAGATACTTTTATATATTCGATTAATGTGAAAGCTTATTTGCATACACATTTACCTGCCTTAGTAAGAGCTTCAATAATTCTGAAACTTAGGTTAGCATCTGTGATTTTTTTTTTTTTTTTTTGCTTTCTCTACACGTAGTATGTACATAGTGTAAAGAGGAAGTATTGTATTCTACCCAAAAATTCAATACCGAGATTTCATCGGAAATACATATTTAGGACCCCTGAAACAAAAAAAAAAAGCATTTTTAGGTTTGGTATCTTCCAAGGATGCGACATGAAGATTTGCAAGAAAATCCCCCGACCACAAACTCCCCTTTACATGAACTCTGGATGAATTTTGCCGAATTTTGCTTAATTGCTAAACCGCAAGAGATAGACTAAATCTTATTACATAAAATCACGTTTTTGTTGTGGAGTTAACCGTTTCCGAGATATTCCTTGTTATTGGTTTCAATTGTGAAGTACTTATACTTTTCTTAGATAGGAAGTGTCCGTTTTTCTTTTGTTCTGCTCCTGGCTAAGCAAAGAAACGATTTGTAATGACAATCGCATAACGACAGGTTTTAACACATTTGACTATCAGTTTAGCCTAGTGCTTTCTTTTAGCTCGCTTCTACATTATAAGGAACTAAATAACAAGAACATTCTAATGTTTATCTCGACTAGCATTGTGTAGAAAGAAGAAGAATAATCTGCAAGAAGTTTATAGAGCAGCCAGAGAAAACCATGTGAGTGTATCACATTTTTTTTTATTTTTATTTTAATGCTTAGACAGAGCAAGGGTGTTCGATATATATTCTACACAGACTCAAACTCTAACACAGTCCGCCCTCATTTACTGTACAGGTTAGTTTGTCTTTAGGTAGAAGTGCAGTCAGTTGTTCTCCACAGAACTTCGGTCCTACATGTTATTCACGAAAGAAATGTATGCGACATCCAAGTTTCACTTGTAAGTGAACGCGTATAATACAGTTTCAGCTAGAATCGCAGAGAATTATAAACCATATGTAAATGTTAATATTTTTGGTAACAGTTTAAATAAATTACTCAACTTAAAATATATAAATGTGTTGTCTCTGAAATAATTATTTTTACCGTTCACGCCCTGTTAAGAGATACTTGCTCGACCCAACTAGCCGGAACATATATGAATAACATATTACAAACATAAGTAATAATAAATGTAATCAGAGATAACGAGAAGCAGGTGTTTAGACTTCCCTTTTGTTTTTATCGTAGCAAAACTCTTTCAAAGAGAAGGCGCACTCTCCTCAGCGTCATTCACTACAATTATAACATCTTTCATTGCTTATTCTTACATTCATGCCAGTCATATAGAGAACCGATACAGTTGTTTACTGAAAGTGGAAACTTACGGAGAAAAAAAATTGCAATTTATGGTAATGAGCCACTTTTATGCACGCCGGTGTACGTATTCTCCTTCTATTCATAATGATATGTGTAATAAAACCATTTTATCTCGATTAACATTAGTAGACAGAGGAAAAAACTTTTGTAAGAGTAGTTTGTAGAATATTGGGTAGAGAAAGACATAAGAATGTACCACAAAAATTTAAACTATATTTACTGATTATATTCATCTTCTTCGATTGGATCTAGAATTGTTGCTTCCCTTATACTTTACCTTAGAGGAAGTATTGTATTGTATTGCATTCCACCCAATATATTCGATATTGAGATTTCACCGGATACTTTTACCGATACTTTAAAAGTTAATAAATCGGTAGCCAATAAAAAAATTTAGAAAATAGTTCCCCAGTGATAGGTTATCGATACGACACGTTTCTTTATATCAGAGAAGGAGTCGTCAAAAGATCACAGGGCAAAGAATAATTCGGAAACAAGTCGTAAATAATATTTTTTCCTCGTCATAAGCCTGTAATTATTTCACTTTGTATCATATCCTTGATATGCACTTTTTCTTACAAGATATCGCCACCACTAAATTTTATTTAAAGCTACAATTAATATTCCTAATATGAGCCATGTACTATATAGAAATTTCACTGGGAATATACCTTTTAGGGTCCTCTGTATCAAAAGAAAAAAAAAAAATCTGATGTGTACCATTTACATGACTTTCTCTATATCTCTGCAGCAAATTATTCTTAAAAAGCTTATACTTCTATTTACTTCATGTTAATCAGAAAACATTAGCACAAATAGTCTTATTACTTGCTTCCTTGTAAGTAGAAGCGAAATAAGCAAGTACCATAGGTTAAAGTGATAGTCAAAAGCTGGTTGCTATGTCACTGAAGTTCCTTTGTTTGTATGGACAGCAGTTGACAAATTCCTGTGTGAGAAAAGTATAAGTTTTCAAAGCAGAAATTAAAAACAAGGAATGTCTAAAAAAACGATGAGCTCCAGGAAAAAAAATGTATATAACATAAATCGTGTGTTTTAACGTGCTCTACATTTTTCGTGTAGTAAGCCTTTGTCCATCTCTTACGGTTTAGCAGTTATTCAAAATTCCGTAAAATTCATCCAGAATAAAGTAGTCTTCAGAGGCTATTCCCAGAACATTCAAGATATACATTTTACATTTTATTTGCCAGGTAAATATCTTTAATATACGAACTTTTAATCAAAATCGTTAGAGCCATTTTTGAGAAAATTAAAATTTTCGAAAAAGTTCCATGTAAAGGGTAGTAGGGGTGGGTGGATCTTTCTCAAAATCATCGTGTCGCATCCCTGGAAGATACTAAACTTGAATACCAAGTTTGGTATTTTACTTTTCGTTTTTGAGTTATCGTGTTCATAGACACACGGAAACACACACATACACACACTGACCTTTTTCCGAAAATGCTTTCTTTAGTTAAAGGGGACCCTAAAACATATATTTCTGGTGAAATCTTGGTATCGAATTTTTGGGTGGAGTGCAATACCTCTCTATACACTATGTACATAGTGCGTATAGATAAAGTAAAAAAAATGCATTTTTAGAAAAGAACCCTGCATGTATGTGTGTTTTGTGTGTGTGTGTGTGTGTGTGTGTGTGTAGTTAGGACAAGAATTTCATTGATTAACTTTAAAAAAAACATGAAATTTAGTTGGACCATCCTCCCTCAAGTGTTTATTTTATAGTAGAAGTTAAAAATAAAGGCGACAATATTTATGAGACTGTGTAGTTTACTAACTTCTGGCCAGAAGGATGGTCAAGTCGAGTTTTCCAGCTGTTGTACAGTTGTCTCCTAAAACCAGCTTTACAACTGAAGAGCGTTTAATGCAATGTAAGGCACGTCACTCAAGCGTTTGTTGAATGCTGAGTTTTCGGATGGTCGTTGAAACAAAGGAAAGTCTCTGAAAGGCTTTACAACTTCATTCTCTTTTGTAGCTAGTAACATACTTGGCATAAATCTGTTCTGTCAGAAACAGCTAGAAAGAGACAGAAGCCTTCGTCCTCTTCTCAGGGAAAGATACTTCCATTCAGTATGAATTTCCGCTCGGTCTCCCTCGAAACTTTCAATGAATGCGAGAAACAGTGGTTTCTTCTAGCGTTGGCTAATGAGAGACCATTCAAACACTTTAAATTGAATCTGAAATTGCCTTTATTCTTAACAAACTTCAAACATTTAGCTTAGCTTAAACGTTAAGGGGAAGTAAGGTTTCGAGTTTCTCTCATGAAGAAAACAGTGTTATTCCTTTCCTCCTTCTGCAATTGTTGCTTATCCTGTTCCGGCTTCACAGCTACGAGGACCACCTTAAAAGAAGTTCGTCCCTGCTTCTGTAAACGTCACTGATTCGACCTTCAATCTCCTAAGCAGGTCCAGTTTTAGGAGCTGCAATCAGAACTAACTCACTGACATCAAGTTCTTCAAAATATTGCTCACCATTACAAAAGCCTATTGTTTCACATGGTATCAGCCGCTCCATAGAGATCTGGAACTATCAGCTCTCCGACAGTACAGCCTCCTAATCTCCAAACCGTTCTTTGACAGTCTACAAGATGTTCAAGGAACTCTGGATACAACCTTGGCACCCTCAAGCATCAGCCAACTAGACTGAAGCGAAAACCACCGCAAGACAATCTGTTGAGGAATACAGTCATTTCAGCCTCAGATGCTTATATTCTGAAGACTTTCAACCAGTACGGTGTTATTTCCTCCTTTTCCTTTAGTCATTAGCTCCTCACGAACCGTTTAATAACCAAATCTTGTGTTTTGCATTTATTCTAGGAGCACTTTTGACAAAGTTTAATCTTACCATCATATTTTATTAATGTTACTGATAAACCTGATCTGTAAATCATTTGTTCTGGTCGATCAAGCAATAAACAAATAAATAGTAAAAGCTAAAAGCTAGTCAAAGGAGGGAAACACCTCATGCATTGTAACCTTTACAAGTATTTTGAGATTAACTTCCCACAGGAGGAAGATATAAAATGAGAGAACCAGAGGAGGGTACACACAGCAGGTAGGGAGGCCACAGAGACACACCGAAGTCCTTACATTTCCAAGTCCTTTGCTGAAACTGTCAGAGAGGACGATCAAACACCACTTCAACCTGGCAGCCCTATAGTGTCCATAGGGAGTATTCCTACCAATGAGCATGCATCCGCACCATACACTACGAACCTATAACACCTAAAGCATAATAATGAAACGGACTGGAGGTGAAATGATGGAAAGAAAATCTTGGCAGAGTGAAACCATCCCGGCCTGTAGCCGGGAAAAACCACAAAAAATACATGGGTCGCGCTGTTAATCGAACTCGGAACCTCACCAATGGAGTCATACATGTTATCGTAAAGTCATCTCGCTCGGTTCATAGATAGTTCTTCCTCTTTCTCTTTTTCTTTTAGAATATAACGACCCTCAGCTGTCTACTGTGTTGTATTCTTAAAAAATGCTCCATTCAGGTTTTACTATTAATTTTATTCAAAATGTTAAATCTGTCTTTAATGTTGTCTAACTCTCGTACAGCTTTTTAACATCACTCAAAAAGCACCTCATCAGATTTTAACTTTCCTTATTTGTGCTTTGTAAGAGGGATTTTTTTTTTTTATTTTCTGGAGAATTACCTGCTTAATTTGTTTCATATGTTATATTTTAACTTTCTCTATATAGTACATGATACATAGGTAGAGAAGATTCTGCACTCCATTCAATAGTTCGATACCGAGATTGCACCGGAAATACACGTTTTAAGGGCCCCAGGTATTAAAAAATTATGGAAAAGGGTTCGTGTGAGAGAGAGAGAGAGAGAGAGAGAGAGAGAGAGTATGTGTGTGTCTGAGAATACGATAACTCAAAAACGGAAGCTCGGTAAAATACCAAACTTGGTATTTGAGTTAAGTATCTTTCGAGGATGCGACACAAATGTTTTCAGGAAAATCCCCCTCCCTCCCACCCAAACTATTCTTATATGGTAAAAAAATTCGATAATTTTGATTTTCTAAAAAGGGTTATAATGATTTTGATTAAAATACCGTATATTAAAGATGCAAAATAAAATATATATTTAATTTTCTGGGAATAGCCTCTGAAGACACCTTCATTCTAGATGATTTTTGCATAACTAGTAAACCGCAAGAGAAGAACAAAAACTTATTACACAAAGAATGTAGATCTCGTTAAAACGCACAATTTATGTCTTACAAATGTTTCGAGACATTCATAGTAATTGATTTCAGTTTTAAAATACTTAACTTCTCTCATACGATAATTTGTAAAACTCCAGGCTATGCAAAGAAACGGATTTCAACCACATTTTAACCAGCTTTTAAAGATTCGACTATAGCTTTATCCTAGTGTATCCCTTATTTCTCTTCTACTTGCATGAAAGCAAGTAATAAGACCAATTCTGGTAATGTTTAACCCGATTAGTATGAAGAAAATAGAACAATAAGCTTTTTAAACAATATTTTGTTGCAGGGATGTAGAGAAAGTTATGTGAATTGTACACCAGATTTTTTTTTACATATACCTACTGCTTGAAAAAAAAAATCATACAGATTTAGGCTGGTTGCTGGGACGCGAGCCGTCCTGGCAAGAGCGTTTGATCCTATATGGTACGGGGGCCTGTCTGTCTGTCCGACTGTCAGAGTACTATAATCTTAAAACTGTAGGGACCTTGTCATTGATGTGCCATCGCTCCTGGTTCCGGCCGCTCTCACCTCATCCCTCCCTCCGGAAGAGCCCTCTTGAGGGGTGTAAGTACAATAACCTGAGGTTCGGTGCCGAGTCGTCCTTCATGGTCAAGGAGTAACATGCTAGCCTTTGGCTCTCAAGGTCACCGGTTGACACCAGAGGTGGAAGGGTTTTTTTGGGTGTAAAAATCCTTAGCGTGACTTCCTTCGGAAGTGAACCAATGCCGTTGGTCCCGCATCTAGATTTAGGCACTTAAAAGAACCTCAAGTCTGATAGAGGCCTCCGAGCAAAATTAAAGTGGCTTTTTACGCCCAATATAGAATAGGACACTAAGAAGAATTCCTTGGTAGTATAGTGGTCAGTATCCCTGCCTGTCACGCGGGAGGCCGGGGTTCGACTCCCGCGTGACATTTTTTGCCGGTACTCGGGCCGCGCTCGCTAAAGTGCCTCGCTTTGGTGCTTCTTGGCGCACGGGATCGAGGGTTCGAGTCCTGCCCTGGGCATGGGTGTTTGTGTGTTTGTGTATGTATGTATTTGGAATCAAAAAGCGAAAGGTAAATCAAATAGGTCAACAATGGAATGTAGAAAAACTGGAAAAAAGAGTAAAAAGGAATAGAGCGCCAGGGTTTCAACAAGTCCCCGGAGCTGTATTAAAAAAAAACAAAAAAAAACTAACAGTTAAAGAGTGTCCATAAACAAAACTGTATTTAATTTCAATTTTCTGCGGCTGTGTCCTATTCTGTCCGGAAAGTGAAAGAAGTAGAGGATCATAGGAACAAGGAGAACTACCTTTAGCAAACCTGTATTTCAAACAGTAATGTAACATTATAAAGTAGGTATGTGTTGGAGCCAAGCCTACCAATGCCATTGTCCTGCAACACTGGTAGCAAGCTACTGAATGCTGCAGGTGCGAAACTGATTGCATAAAAGCCTCGACACAAGTCTTGCGTCAGGTACATTGTGCAACAAACTCGCGAAATGGACCGTTTCGTTTGGAGAAAGTCTTACGGAGTCGTGCTGCCCTCCAGTATTGAACGTCCCCTGTTCGTGCTCAGGCAGTGGCATTAAAATATGGCACGTCTATCAAAGAAACCACAACCTGTCTGTGAAAGAATTGAAAATGCTAAATCCTCTCCCTTTAGTGTTTTCTGCTTAAACCAAGATGATACTTTTGTATGTCTTTTGTCGTACCGTGTGTATGTGTGTATATAATACATATACACACACATTCACTAAAAATTATAATTTCAGAACCCTTCCTTGAAACTGGTGCGATAATCGAGAATCGTTACCGCGATATCAAGATGCAAATTTAATATACCGGCGCACTATATGACTCCTTGTCACAGCTCACTGAGAGCCTTGGCCTACCGCCCGGCCGCTGCGTCCTCCATCTCGGTCCATTACAGACGTAATGGATGGGGTGCAGTATTAGGGAGTGAGACGTGGTCAGCCCTTCGATCCCCCGCTAATGCGGGCTTCACGACCTGGAGCCGCACGAGGCTGAGTGCACCCCGGTCCAGGTCCGTGGGGGAAAAATCCCCACTCCGATATTGGGAATCGAATCCAGGTCTCCCGCTTGGAAAGCTGCAACGCTACTACTGGCGCACTATGGACAAAATGAAAGCACTGACACCAGTTGGATATTCGGGTACTGTTTTGAATAGGAACAGCAGTCAGATGTTAATTATTTGTAAAGCTGGTAGATGATACAGAGCTAAGGTAAATAATCGATTGATGGGATGCATAAATTAAAACACACAATTATGTGTTACGTTTACACGACCTTTCCCATCTAGTACCATTTATTACTTTCTGTACCAAGTACTATGTCCGTACATAGGTGATAGAGAATGTATTGCATTCCACCCAAAAATAATTCGATACAAGCCCCCGGAATGTATACAAAATTAAACAAAAAATCTAGAAAAAGATCCGCGTGTGGGTGTGTCTGTGGACAAAATACTAAAACACAAATGTCTGCTGAATACCAAACTTGATATTTAAGTATAGTATATTCCAAGGATACGTATGTGAAGATTTTCAGAAGAAAAAAAATACCCTAATATAAGCTTCACATGGAAGATTTTTTTTTTTAATTTTGTTATTTTCTAAAAAACGACTCTTAACGATTTTTATAAAAAAATACCGTGACAAAATGTATATCCTGAATTTCTGGGGAAGAGCCCGCGAGGTCCTCTTCATTCTGAATAACTTTTGCATAACTGGTAAACCGGAAGAAACAGACAAAGACGTAGTTCGACTACACAACATTGTAGATCTCGTTAAAACACACAATTTACGTCATATATGTTATATTTTTATAATGAAGCTATTTTAGAAATATTCCATATTGCTGGTTTCAATTTTAAAATACTTAAAAACTTTTCTCAAACCGGAAGTCCTCATATGTTTCATATATCTTTTGTTTTATTCCTGGACATAGAACGGGAACCGAATTTCAATGACTAGCTTTTAAAAGTTTTGACTCTGCTTTACTCCAGCGTATTTCCTTATTTCCCTTCTGCTCATAAGGGACTAACTAATAAGATGCGGATGATCTCCAGCTGCTGGCTGTCTCATCAGTGGAGATTATTGGCGAGCGTGAATTGTAATTTCTCAGGGTATATGTGGGGGAATTTCGTGCAGGATCTAGGATTCAACAACGGTTTTTTAATGACATTCTTTTATTTCACAACTTCGATGTTCCCCTCCTCTCTAAGTTTCATAATTTCAGTAAGTTATTATTCTCTCTTTATTATCACCTCTGCGCAAGTATAATTTTGTTGAGTAGTAAACTTATTGGTGTGGTCGCTTATCTAAACGGGTTCTAAGCTTCGAGCATATATAGAGAGCGCATGAAGTCAAGCTTTTGAAACCAAGATGTCGATCAGCTGACGACGGTATAAACAGTGAATATAGACCTAGCTTTAGGTGGGACTTTTTCCTAGAGTTCCATTAAATTTAAGACATCAAGACAATGCCGTGAGGAATACACACAAATAACATTAATTCACTTCAAGAAATCATAATGTGTCAATGCATTTATTACGTAAAATTATCACGTTGGTCACTTGTGTTCTTAAGCTATTCTTCAATTAAAACTATAATAAATATAAAAGAAATCAGGTTAGCCCTTTCTGGATTAATGTTTTTGATTAATTAATGAACTAGAAGTGATGAATAATAGCCTACGTATAAAAATTGTAAAGGAATAGTGAGGTTTATTTGTTTATATGGTTTAGCACTTGAAGAGTTTTATAGATTATTACGTTACATTATTTCGTCACATGTACGAGACAACAACACTTTAGGGAATGAACCCTATCTTTAATAGCATTACATAAGGTCAAGTTTTAAGTTATCATTGTGCAATCCACAAAAACATGAACTTTTCGAAACACATTCGCCAATGTCCAAGAATATTTTCACAGGAAATAACAGACACATACTTTAGCACACTAATATACTAATTAGTTGCAGTCTCTTCTCTATCTACATATGCTCGAAGGTTCTAAGGGAGAGTAAAGTCAACTATTGAAATGTACTCCTAAGCAACAGTGATATTTCGTTCAACTTTAACTTTCTCTAGTATGCGCAAGTGCATAGTATGTGTATTTTATGAGGGTTATCATATTCCACCCAAAAATTAGATCTCGAGATTTCACCGGAAATGTGTTTTGAGGTCCCATGAGTCCAAAAAATGTATTAGAAAAAGGTCTGTGTGTGTCTGGACAGGAAAAATTAACAACGAAAAGGCCGTTAAATACCAAACTTAGTATTTATGTTGACTATCTTCTAAGAATACGACACGAAGATTTCAAGGAAACTACCTGTTACACTGAAAAAGTTTTGAAATTTTTTGTTTTCTCAAAGCTTGCTCTTAAGGTTTTTGTTTAAAATACCGTATATTAAAGATATTTACATCACAAATAAAATGGATGCCTTGTATATTCTGGGAATTGCCTCGGAATAACTCTTTATTCTGGATGAAACTTACATAACTGATAAACCGTAAGAAATAGGCAAAACTTAAAAACACGAATACATAATCAGATCTAGGAAGTTCGTACCAATTTCCTTATACAGAGTAAGAGCGGCCAGGTTTGCTACTTACGTGAGCAAAGGTCAACGTAGAGTGCAACCCATTACTGCAAAACAGCTATCACTGTATAACACATATCACATATATATCGGTAGAAGGGCGTTCGAATAACATCTTGTTCTGCTCAAATGTGAGCAAAATTAATTTGTTTTACAACCATAGTAAGTCTTCTAGAAGTCTTCTTACTAGAGTTCTTGTTTAGAAACCGATGACAGTTCTAGTAGACAAGCTGTAAAACGTCTAGTAACAGAACTGCTTCACAGAAATATATTATTAATTGCAAATGTATTCAAATAGTTAACCTACAACTATCACACTGTTGCAATACAAAGGTACAGAGCTGAACTGAATCTGTACGGCATGTAGAACTGTCAAGATGGATCTACCAATCCACGACCATTCTACCTGAAATAAAGATGGAAATGAAACGTTTAATTGAAAAGAATGCAGGGCTTAGTGTGTGTATCGTATTCAACTTGCACCTTTAGATCCCTACAAATGCCATTTGCTTGGTGATACCGAAACGGAAGTGGTAAAATATTTTAAATATGCCCCGATCACACCATGCGAAGTGGAATCAAATTTTTCGCATTATAAATGTTGTTTGTCACACATAGTTTTCAGTAATACGAGTAAAGAGTTAGTTATTTTTACCTAGTAAAAGCGAAATCAGGATTTAAACTAATTCTTACCTAGTAAGATACTGAAGATATTTAAGAAATCAATTTTATTTTTTGGTTGTTATTTGACATTCGATCATTAAATATTTCAATTCGTTTTTATTGCTTGGGTGTCTTCATAATGTACATAAATAGAAATCTGTTAGTCATTCTTATATATGTAGTAATGTATATGTTGTACATACTTATCTAAATAGGTGTGCTCAGTCTTTTAAGTCAATTTGTTCTCAGGAAAAAGTGTACTGTTTTCTTGACTTGTTTTGATGTAGCGAGACGGTCGGTCGCAACCTGTATAAGAAACGGCGAACAGTACGAAATCCCTAGCTCTGCACATAATCCATGTCATATATGTTTTTCTTGTAGAGTTGGTAGCTTTCGCGACATTCCTTGCAATTTATTTCAAACTTTACTACGTCAAACATTTCTGAAATTTGAAGTAACCTTTTGTTTCGTCTCTCTTGTTTTACTGTTGGCAATGCAAAGCGTCTATTGTTTCATATAGCAACCAGTTTTTAAAGCATTTAACTATGACTTTAGCCTAGTGTATCCCCTTATTTTCCTTCTACTTACAAGGAACCAAGTAGTAAGGACAATTCTGTTTGTCTCGATTAGCATGATATAGATAAAAGAATAATCTATTTTAAGAATATGTGGAATAGCTAGAGGAACTCAGGGAATGGAACACATCAAATGTTTTAATATATATCATCATGGAATGTTTCCCTCTCCTTCTCGCCTAAATCACGTGACTTCTAACAACATTGTAATTCGTCGCTTTCTTTTGTAAAATCTTGAAAACATGCCTACACAATTACTTGATAGATTTCATTTCTTCCCTTGTTCTCTGACCGCTTAGATCTATTTCTCTGTTTACAGTTTGATTTTCCTTAACCCAAAGAGCTCTTTGTTTCTCGTGCAGGTGCTTCCTGTACAAGATACACCTTTCATCTATTGTGGAAGTTCCGTTATTCCTAGGAACTCCATTTGTATGCCAGGGCTTAGCATTTAGAGCAATAGAGAGAAATAATCTACATGACTTGTTCACACTTGCTGTTCCGCAAACAAATATTTCTTACAAAATATGCTTATTTTTCCTACATCATGCTAGTTAGCAGAATTGGACTTATTATTTGCCTCTTTGTAAGTAGAAGAGAAATAAGGAAAAGCACTGGGCTAAAGCGATAGTCAAATCTATTAAAAGTTGTCGCACTCTGAATTTTTTATTTTTCTTTGGTTGCTAGGATAAACAAAAGAGTGACAAAAGAAAGATGACTTCACGTTTGAGAAAAGTTTAAAACTAGCTTAATACTGCAACCAATATCACAGAATATCTGGAAAATGGTTAACTCTTCAACAAAAATGTATATGGCATAAATTTTTTAATGAATTCTTTTTTAAAATGAAATGAAAATGTTTTAATGAAATCGACATTTTTTGTAAGTCTTTGTTTTCCTCTTATGGCTTACCAGTATTACAGAAGTTATACAACAGACATCCAGAATAAAGAATTCTTTAGAGGCTATTCCCAGAAAAGTCAAGATATACATTTTGTTTGTCATAAAAATATATTAAACATATGGTATTTTAATAAAAATCATCAAAGTCATATTCAAGAGAATTAATATTTTCGAAAAATATTCTATGTAAAGGGTGGTTGCGGTGGGGGAATTTTCTTGACTTCTCCGCCTCGAATCCTTGGAAGAAATTGAGCTTAAATAGCAAGTTCTTATTTAACCGAGATTTTGTTTTTGAGTTATGCTATCCACACACACACAGGCACATACATACTTCACATAGACTTTTACTAAAAGTGTTTATTTTTTATTCAGTGGGCGCTAATAAATGTATTTCCGGTGAAATCTCGGTATCAAACTTTTGGTGGAATAAAATACTTTCTATCTTCTATGTATATTTTACACTCAAAAACATTATA
The DNA here is from genome assembly GCA_030762935.1 of Hymenopus coronatus. NCBI lineage: Eukaryota > Metazoa > Arthropoda > Insecta > Mantodea > Hymenopodidae > Hymenopus > Hymenopus coronatus. The sequence continues at coordinate 91,462,735 of CM060896.1, forward strand.
AATGTGATTTTGCTGAAAATGTGAACGTTTGAGGGAACTCGGGTCTTCCGATGATATCATTGGTGCCATTCTGTTACAACGTTCCAGACGAGTAAGAAAAGGCAATGCCGATTGGGCAGTCCACCTTTTCATTCTCCGATCCCGCTCAACGCTCCCTCAGGGTATTAATTTTGTTCACCACACCTTGGTGTGTAGCATAGAAAAACGCCTAATCTAATGTTGTATCACCAAATGAGAGAGGTGGATTACTGTCCAATCAGACTGTTTAGGGATCCTCAGTTCATAACTCATAATTTCATTTATTGCAAGTTGCGTCTCATGTAGATCCGCTTTTCATCGTTAACATGGCCTGTCCAATACACTTTTAAGAGCATAGCAAACAGGTGGAAGGCATGAGCGGAGTCAGCGAAAATACCCAGTCTTACGAAACTATTTCCAGGCGTATTTTTAATGTATTTGAGTGTATATGCGTGCTAGAGAAAATAATAAATGCTACAATATTTTACTTTTCCTCGCGTATACTATATATTTCATTATTTCCACCTGATTTATTATTATTATTATTAATATTGTTATTATCATCGGACATTTCTGGATATGTTTCTCTTGATTAGCATTATATAGATAAAAATATTTTGTAAGAATGGTTTGTTTGCAGAACAGATAGATAAAATGGTGTGAATGGAACACATAAGATTTTTTATGCAGTGCTGCACTTGTGCAAGCGAATACGCCACTGCATCTGATATAATTAAGATATTGCTGACAACGACGGAATGGGAACGCAATGGACGTGTTACATTGTACGGGACACCTGGATAACACCTTGTAATTACTATGGGTAATCCTTACAGCTCCAGGCGTAACCTTGACAACACAAAAAGCAATTTAGGTTAGACAAGCTTTCGTAAGAGCCTGCAATAATTGTAGTGTCTGTCACGACTTCACAAATTCTACTGCCGCATTCCTTGCTCACATACCAAACCTTGCAACACGACAATGGTAACGCCTTTGTTCTCCTGCAAAAGTGCATTAGAAACGATAACTTCAATTGTTTTTTACTTTCTGTAGCCCATATTATGTAGGTATTGTATTGCACCCAAAAATTCGAGAGACTCCCTGAATATAAAAAAAGCATTTTAGAAATATGTCCATGTGTGTCTCTCAGCGTGTGTGTGTGTGTGTGTGTGTGTGTGTGTGTGTGTGTGTGTGTGTGTGTGTGTGTGTGTGCGCGCGCGCTAGTGCGCAGCATAACTCAAAAACTAAAAGTCCGTTGAAACCAAACTTGGTATTTAAGTTCAGTGTCTTCCAAGGATGCCACACTTAGATTACAAGAAAATCCTCCTACCTCCAACTACTCTTAACATGAAAAAAAAAAAAACTGTTGGCTTTTCTCCGGGTCCTCCGGTTTTCCCCGCCACTCATTACACCAATTGCTACATCATCACCTTTCCAGTCATCAGTTTTACTTACATTCCATATTATCCACTTACTCATGTTCATGCATGACTACAGTTCCGAACCCTCGTAACAGGTTCTCCATTCTGTCGCTTCGTGCTGTTGGCTCCCCGACATGCTTCTGACCTCTAGGCATTGGCTTGTAAGTCCTATGAGGGCTGTTAGTCCTACAAATACAGGGAAGGTAAGCCGACTACAAAACGAATATTATATTTACATGACAAACACAATGTATTTCTTGAATTGTCTGAAAATAGCCTCTGAAGACCTCTTCGTTGTGGATGACTTTTGCATAATTAGTAAACCCTAAGATATAGACAAGAACTTACTGCACAAAAAATGTAGATCTCGTTAAAACAGACAATATTTTTTTTTCGTGGCGGTGACCGTTTCCGAGATGTTCCTTATTATTGGTTACAGTGTTAAACTTTTCTTAAAAAGAAGACAACTTTCTTTTCGTCTCTGGTCTATTTACTTCTAGCAAGCAAAAAGAACTGAATTTCAAAGATCTGACTATCGCTTTAGCCTAGTGTATTCCCTTATTTCCATTTAACTTAAGAAGAAGGAAGTAATAAGACCAATTCTGACAATATTTATCTTGATTAGCACGACGTAGACATCTTTTGTAAGAAAAGTTTGTTGTGTAACAGCTAGAGAAAGTCATGTGAATGGAACACTTCAGATTTGTTTCAACATTTAATAATGTGGAACAATCGTCCTAAATATTACGCACATTAGGCTTACGTTTCAAAATATTCTGACTACACCCTGCGGCCATAAACGTCAAACGTGTGTGTATAGCTTGCTTCGTTAGTCACAGCTTATTGTTGGCATCCATTGTTTCATCTGTACGAGTAGACACTTGCTCTGCTGGAAGGTTTTTTGACGTCGAAGTCGTTAAATCTGTGTGAGTCTGTGACAGCTGCGATCATTTTGCTCGTGCTACTGTTTCTAGAAGTTTCCAGTCACGTGACCAACAGCTATAAAAAGTACAACGAATACTTGCCCAGAGTTTTCACTGGAAATGCAACGTGCCCAACGGTTGAGTGAATTCGACAGGAATTTCGTGGCAACCTGTATCGTCGCCGCAATGAACGTTGAAAAGAAACTATAGGTATATTGAAATTGTTGCGAAAGATAGTTATTTGTGAGCAGATTCTGATTGTAATCAGTTGTGGAAGAAATAAAAGGTTATTGGAGAAAAATGTTTTGAAACAATATTAAGAAAATAATTTAAATGGCGTTTTATTTAGGAGTGCTCTTTAACTGCCGTGGCTCTTAGCGTCCCATTTTATTTGGACCTGAAAGACTGCATAATTTTGCTCAAATACCTCTTTTTTAGGTTTGAGGTTCTTTACGTGCCATAAATATACGACACGGGACCATGGGCTTTACTTCCCTTCCGAAAAAAACCATGGTGTGGATTTTTACGTCCGTAAAACCCCATCGCCTTCTGCGGATTTGAATCTGCGACTTTAGAAACCAGAAGTTAGTATGTACCCCTAGACCACAGAGGACGACTCAAAATATTAAGAGTGCTGTTACTAATAGATAGATCTAGAACTATCACAGTCCATAGAGGTTTGCCAGAATTTATTAAGTCCGTCGGTTTGAGGCTGAAGTATTGCGATTAAAATTTTATGAACAATTTTCATTTACCGAAATTCTTAGGCTTTCACGGCCGGTGTCAATAATGGCTGGAGTATAATCCGGGCTTGTGGGCCGTGGTCTACTGTAGTCCTCCTCCTTCCCAGACGTTTCGTCTGCGACTACGGCAGACATCTTCGGTGGCAGCGGCGAGGTCGAAGTGCTCTAGTGGACAACACAGTCGCAGTTGAAACGTCTGCCACCGAAGATGTCTGCCGTAGTCGCAGATGAAACGTCTGAGAAGAAGAAGGAGGAGCCCAGTAGACCACGGCCCACAAGCCCGGATTATACTCCAGCCAATGTTCATTTAATGTATATCAGTACAAAATTAAAGGTAGTTTATGTGAACAGTTCATAAAAATTTTATTTCTGTTTCTGACACGTATATGGAATTAGATTTTATGTGAATCATAACAGGTGAATCGCCTTTCCCATGACATTTTTACGTCTGCGCCACGTATTAATGGATAGAGCTTTCAGGCTTCTTTGAATAAAATAACATATTTTTTGCTTTCTCAATTACGTAGTAAATGGTGCAAAATTTTATTCCACCCAAAAATTCGATAAATAGATTTCATAGAAATATATTTTGAGCATCCCTCGAACAAAAATTAGGAAAAGCTCCGCCCGCATAACTCAAAACGATCGATTGGAATGTTCAATATCTACCAAAGATGCGACGTGAACATTTTCAATAAACTCCCACCACCCCCAATTACTCTTTACATGGCCGAGCCATTAGCTCAAACGCTCCATACGAGGTGTCGTGGGTTCGATTCCCACAGCCGATCTCTTCGACCTATGGGTGTTTTTGTGGTTTTCCCGGATCACTAGGCCTATGCTGCGGAGTTTCTTCACCCTCCGAATTTTCTGCCGCTTCAGAAGATCATTTCATTCCAACCGGTCTCTTTCAGAGATGTGTTAGCGAAACTATGGTGGCGGCTCCTCTCCGTGCGCTTTGAAAATACGGCTCTCGGCGGCTGAATGTTATTGAAGTTGTCTGAGGACTTACGGGTTTTTGAGCTCCCCGCATCGAGGTTAACTGCTTTGACATCGTTTGGGACACCCATATCATCTGACGCAAAATAAGCCCATAGGTGGCTGTGGTGTGGCACCTCCTCCAGCCAGCCTTTATATGGAACATTTTTCTAAAATATTGATTTTCTCAAAAATGCTCTAACAATTATAATTAACATACAATATTATGTTAATTTAATTTTATATTTAAATTTATCTTCCAAGGATACAACACGAAGATTATCAGGATAATCCCCCCACAAAGTATCCTTTAATGGAAAAATGTTCGAAAATGAGTTTTAACATATAACCTATTAGTTGCCACCACTGTAGAAGCATTTGTTATAAAATCAACTTCTTATGCCATCTTCAAAGATAACTGTCGCCAGTGAAGACTGCCAATGCTGAATACCGTGTTTTGTAGGAAAATATCACAGAACATTTTTATTGTGAACAGTCTGTATTCACAAATTGCCTCATAATTTGTTCTTCCAAACCGTCAGTGACAATCGAAGGCCGCATACTCTGTACTTCGTCATGAACAATGGATCGTCCACCATTGAATTGCTTAACCTATTTTCACACCATTCCAACTGTTATTACATTTTCACCGTTAAATCTCTACAAGTTAATGATGAATTTCAGCTGGCATATTATGGAGTGCACTTCACAGTCAATGGGATCAGAAATTGTCTGATATTTTGAACCGTCATTAACAAGATCATTAACGATCCGGCTGCAATGCCGTCAGTGGACAAAGAATGAACCAGAGAGATGAATGAACTACGACACTAGCGTTTCAGTGGCGGTAGAGCGAAATGGTACTTATTTTTGGAACACGGCTGGTAGGTTAATTTTAGCTAATGGAAAAACTGAAAAATCATATTACAGATGTTAAGTCTACAGAGAAAGTGACGTAAATTTCGACCATTTTGTTATACGCTACGGTCAATTGAATAGCAAAATGGAAGAGATATAAAGAAGACCTCAAGAAGTTTCTGAGCCTGGCCCGAAGAAATGCGTATATTACTATACTTACATTACAGAATATTAATATTTATATAGTTTAACATTGAAATTAAGATGCTTCACACTATTTAATCGTTTGAGATACCTCCAACTTCAGAAAAGACCCCTATTCTATCCCAAGACACTCTTGACAAACAATTCAGCACAAATAATTTTTGAATATATATACACATATGTATCTGATATGAACTCCACTTTTAGTACCAAAATCTTTGTTTGCCACATGCTATTAACAGAAGTCCGTTGAAGTACGTGGCCAGTTTTTGCTGCATCGTCAATCAATAGAAGGACCCAGGTAATCAAAGCTAGCGAAGTAGGGCAAATAGAGATGATGGAACTTTGCATAGATTGTGCATTATTGCTTACAGCACCGTATAGTTACTTTTGCATCACTCTATATTTAAACAGCGTTATTAATAATGTTTTATTTATAATTTATTAATGGGGATTTTTGTCGTAGTTTAGATAATACTTCAGTCAACGTTTTTTTTAATTATATCTAAAATAGAATGGCAGTGCATTAGAGCTATAACGAAACCAAACTTAATAAAATTAACAGCAGAGCAAAGCTTGGTTCATTATTAAAAGTCTTCTTTTTATAAGTAGATCCAGCTGTAGCCGTAAGCAACACGGCATAGTACATGTACGAAAAAAGTACAGAGACAGAATTGTATTGTTTTTTCATGGCTAGCTAATTATATCATGAAAAGGAAAAGCTCTAGGGGAAAAAATAACGTAAAAGGATAATTAGACACGCTAGTTTTAGGGACAGTACAAAGGAAAAATAAACGTAGCACAAATACCAGTGAAAGTTTTATAATAGAAAACTCCGAAATATATAATACCACAGATAATACAAAATATTTTGACACAACTTGAAATTATATCTAGCAACCAAATTAATGTATAATGTATTTTCTAATACGTATAAAGAATAAACGAATAACGCTATTTACATATTCTGTCGTTTTTCTATGCTTTTTATTTTCTCTACACGTACTATGTACTTAGTGTATAGAGAAGGTATTGCATTTCACCCATAAATTCGATACCGACATTTCACTGGAAACACACTTTTTAGGGTCCCCTGTATAAATAAAAAAACATTTTAGAAAAATATCTCTGTGTGTGTATGTGTATGTATGTGTGTTCCGTGGACAGGATAACTCAAAAAGGTAACGTTCGTAAAATACCAAACTTGGTATTTAATTTAAGCTCTTCCAAAGATGCGAAACGAAGATTTTGAGAAAAATCCCCCTACCCCAAACTACCCTCTGCATGGAAAAAATTCGAAAATGTTGATTTTCTCAAAAATGGCTCTAACGATTTTGATTAAAATATCGTATATTAAAGATATTTACATGACAAATAAAATGTATATCTAGATTTTCTGGGAATAGCTATGAATGAATTTTGCTGAATTTTTCGTAGCTGGTAAACCGTAAGAGATAGTCAAAAACGTACTACACAAAAAAATATAGATCTCGTTAAAACACTCAATTACATGAAGTTAATAGAAGAATAAGCTTGCTATCAATAATTTGTTACAGAGATGTAGAGAAAGTCATGTGAATGAATACATAATTTATTTTAAGATTTATATAATTTTCAGCATATTTATTTGAGGTGATTTCAAATTAGCTGACTCATACTCAGTGTTCATGTAGTTTTTTTATGTTTCTGTAGTATGTGAAAATATCATGGAAATATATTTTATACCGACGGAAGGTCCAAAAAAATAACTTAGATTCATAAATAACTGACGTATTTTCTAAATGTTCTTGCTAATATCTAAATTTTCTCAAATACTTTGCTTTTAATGTACCAACTCATTTCGTTATAAATTCTTTAATTGTATAAATTGAGTGTTAACTATCAGAATGATATTGAATACTAAAGGTTTAGCAATCAATGGTGGTTATGCAGAGATTCGCCCGAAAACATTGTCAATTTTGAGCGTTTGAGGAGTAGATTGGAGGCGTCACCTCTACTATAAGCATTTTGTAACTACTTAATCTTCGAGAGGGATGAATGAATGGTGGGAGCCGCACGGGGCCTTTGTTTAAATAATTCGCCGCGATATAGAGCCTTTAAGATCTCAGATCCTTCGTGTCGTATACAAGTTGAGTGGTAGTGAAGACGCCTCCCGCCCCAAAAGGGAAATTTGTCACAAAAGAGACGAATCACACCAACTTTTAAACATAAGCCCATGTAAGACCAGTGCTATGAAAACGATAAAGGCTAGGTAGGAAATTGTATTCTGGTGGTGGCCATAGATATTAATATTCATATTATCTCCTTCACTGTCTGAAAAGGACCAGTACCTATATTTGTTAGAGATATCCGTATACAGATAGGGAAGATGGCTTTGTGCAGTTTTTTTCTCCAGTATGCTAAACTCCTCAAAGAAACATAAATTCATTTTTGTTTTGGTATGAGTTTATTATTGTATTCATTTTATCTCTAAATGTAGGTATTCTGTGTATATTTGTCTATTACACTAAGTTGCACGTGACTATGTAGTTAGCACTGCTGTATTGTGATTTTGATGAGTTTTCAGTGTCACTTTTCTACTAGTTCAGTTTAGCTCACTGTCACTTCACTAACGTAATCTAGTTCAATTTTCACTTCCACTGTCCTTTTCGTCCGCAACGTAGTGTCATAATAAAATACGATAGCAGGGGCCTCTACCTTCCGCTTTTCTCTCTGAGGCAAAGTATACAAGACCTGTGTAATTGCGGCACTCGCTCATCACATGTTTTATCACAGCCTCATTTGGAGAACGTACCGGTTACCAGCACTGTATGTCTTATTAGAAACGCATTCGGTGATTCACTCACTATCTCGTTCGTGAGCACGTTCGCTTATACAGGTTAGGAGAGCAATAGGTGCAAATATTTGTATCGGTGTTTGAAGTCGATGTGGTGATCCAGCATTTTCAGTTTTTTTCGCTATTCTCTAAATTTATATTCCCGATAAAAGGTTTCCTATCTCTGGCATTAAGTTATTTACTAATAGGTCACTCGGTTGACTCTCATCTGCCCTTTGCCACGCCCAACTATAATTCTTGTGGTGTATGTAATCACAGAAGAGACATAGCTCAGAGTCGTTCAAAACACATTAGACTCTGAAATGTGTGCTTCATTTATAGCAATGTTATTAGTAAGCGAACAAAATGAGATACACATGTGTGTTAAACGCCTTGTTCTGTACTAAATATCAAATTATTTGCACTTATTCACCCCTGCGTATAGTCGCTGAAGTTTTCGGGAGCGCTCAAGAATGTTTGGGGAGGCGGGGGAAAAGAATCTTCCAGAACAAGTCATACTTCTGGCGTATGAGCTTGGTGAGAGCACTACTCGGTCTAGTTGTGTCATCAGTCGGTAGGTCTTTTGGTTGGTCAATCAGTCGACCGGTGCCGTTTGTACGATAACTGAAGCCCAGAGGTGTCAAAAAGCAATAAAAATAAAGAATTCTCTAGCTTCTTCGACGTCAAGGGACGGATTTCAGCGTGCAGTTACTTGCCCAAATCTAATTTTAGGTCACCCTCAACGGTTTCTGAAGTAAGCTCGAGGATCGGTTCCTTAAGTAATTACTGTTCATTATTAAAAGTTTGTAACTTTGACAATAAAATGTGCTGTGTATAATATATCGTAATCCTCTCTTGAGGATAAAACGTAAAGAAAGAACATTTATTATTGTAAGTTTGTATACTATTTAGGAAACACCGAAAAGACGAAGAGACCAAATTTGAGCTAAAAGTATCTTGTGCCTAGCTTTCAAAAATGCACAATGTTATAATCAGGCTAAGACATTTTAAAGCATTAGTGCCAGAACGAAAGAAAATCTAAGCTCCCATTTTAAGAAGTATAACGGGTGAGTATTTCCCTCCTCCTCAAAATGTTCAAGTTAGGTGGGAGCTGAGTATCTGGTTTGTTTTATGCCTCAGCTAAGAACGATAATTCTCCCAATTTAGCTTAAATCAATAATGCAAATATCTTTAATATACGATATTTTAATCAAAATCGTTGGAGCCATTTTTGAGCAAATCAAAATTTTCGAAACCTTTTCCATGTAAAGGGTAGTTTGGGGTGGGGGGATTTTTCTCAAAACTTTCGTGTCGCGTCCGTGGAAGATACTAAACTTAAATACCAAGTTTGATATTTCACCAACTTTTCGTTTTTGAGTTATCGTGTTCACACACGGACACATACACACACGAACCTTTTTCTGAAAATGTTTTTTTTTAATACAGGGGACCCTAAAACATATTTCCGGTGAAATATCGGAATCGAATTTTTGGGTGGAGTGCAATACCTTCTCTATACACTATGTACATTGCACGTGTAGAGAAAGTAAAAATATAGCATATAATATTTTATGTTGCAGGTTGTTCCACCAGCGAAGTGTCGCCTGCGAGACTCGTAGGTTCTCCGCAACAACTCCAAGTAACCATGCAGTGCATCCGCTCAACCTGCCTCCCATGGGCACAGGCCCTCCTATACAGCATCGTCGCAAGTTCAGCTTCCCTGCCTCCTTGCACTCCAGTCTCCTAGGCCTCACTGCTAGCACTGGCGCCTCAAGCGCAACCGGCAACGAAACATCGACAGCAACGTCCTCCGCTCGTCGTCGCTTCAGCAATGTTAGCGACGCTGTCTCCAGGTAAGGCCTTTTAAGTTTGTAACATTCTGAAAGTTTACTTTCGATGATTGATTCATCCAGTAAGTAAGTTTCTGGATTGTTATTTTTTTTCCATACAAGCAGTGTGTAGGACAGGATTTGGATACGTAGAGTCAGTCTGAGAAGTTGAATGCCATATACGGGATTTGAACTGCCTCATTTACAGGAACAAATGACTGGAGATGATGTTCGTGTAGAAAAAAGTTAAGAATTTGGAGAATATTACTGAACTCTTCTAAAATAAAAAAATCTGATGTGTTCCATTCACATGACTTTCTCTACAACTGTGCAATAAATTATTGTTAAAAAGTTTGTGCTTCTACTTGCTTCCTTGTAAGTAGAAGCGAAATAAGGGAGTACCATAGGTTAAGGTGATAGTCAAAAGCTGGTTGCTATGTGACTGAAGTTTCTTTGTTTGTATGGACACGAGTTCACAAAGTCCTGTATGAGAAAAGTATGTTTTTTATAGCTGAAATCAAAACAAGGAATATCTCAAAAACAATCAACTCCACGAAAAAAATGTATATAACATAGCAAATGTAGAGCAGTTTAAAACACACAATTTATGTGGTAAATTTTTGTCCATCTCTTAGCAGTTATGCAAAATTCCGTAAAATTGACCCAGAATAAAGTAGTCTTCAGAGTCAGAAAATTCAAAATATACATTTTATTTGTCAGGTAAATATCTTAAATATACGATATTTTAATAATCATTAGAACCATTTTTTAGAAGATCAAAATTTTCGAAAAAAGTTCCATGTAAAGGGTAGTTTGGGATGGGGAGATTTTTCTCAAAATCTTTGTGTCGCATCCCTGGAAGATAATAAACTTAAATACCAAGTTTGGTATTTTACTGACTTTTCGTTTTTGAGCTATCGTGTTCACAGACACACGGACACACGGACCTTTTTCTGAAAATACTTTTTTTGGATACAGGGGACCCTAAAACATATATTTCCGGTGAAATCTCTGCATCGAATTTTTTGGTGGAGTGCAATACCTTCTCTATACACTATGTATATAGTGCGTATAGAGAAAGTAAAAATATGAATGGATTTTTATTTTCCACAGGGAAATGTATTTATTGGATACTGACAAATATGTAGGTAACATCCCATTATTTGTGGTCATTGGATGAATGAAACTGCAATTTTACTTATTCTTTTGTTCCGTTCAGTTATGTACTATCGTGTTTTTATGTATCAGAGTTTTATACTTTTGTTTGTAAAGGTACAAGGTGTTTTTGTTTATTAATCATATTATGAAATAATTGTTTGTTTGCTTTTTTTGTTTATTTTTTTCACAGGCCGTGTGTAGGACAGGAGTTGGATAGGTAGAATCAGACTGAAAAATTCAATGATAGCCAGGATTAGGAACACGGATCTCTGCTAGAGACCGGGTGATCCCATGTTCAAATCCCGGTATGGCATTGAAATTTTCAGTCTGACTCTACCTAAACAATTGTTTTATTGTTTATTTTATGAATCAAAGTGATGCATAAAGTAGCAATACATGTATTGAGCTACTTTTGGAACACATATACATCTACGTGTACATTTCTACAAACCCGTCCCCACTCTCTACACCACCAACTGTTCTGTGTGTTCGTAACTGTGTGCGTTTCGGAGCCCAAGATTGAGCTTTATGATCAGCCCCTTGTGAAAGTGAGGAAAGATATAAAATTACGGTGAAATGCATGACAGGAAAGATGATAATAGAGTAATTGGTAGAATAAGTGGCGGGGAAAATCGGAGAATCACCACAAACCCCACATGCGGTCACCTGGAGTCGAGCTCGGGCCTCCTAGTGACCATAATCCCACCTAATAAATAAAATTTTACATTTATAGAAGCATGAGTATAAAAGTCATGAGAATGCATGCGAATACTCTAATACAAGGTGAATTTGCATTTGATGTAAACTCGACTTTCTCTAGCCATGTCAGGCTGTTTCATAGCATTAGTATTGGCATAGACAACTTAGTATTAGCGTCGACTATCAGTTCAGAAAGAGGTTATCGCAAGATATGTCACGTGATTGATGTTGCCGCGATTTGGGATTTCCGGAGTTCAGTTCCTGGTTAGTAACGATTTTCCAAGTTGTTGGCTGATAGCCTAGCTTTGATTACAGTGCGTGTATTGCTCGTTTTTGTATTAAGATGCGGAAATCGAAATATAACCAGATAGTGTACTTCCTCTGCTGAGCTTAGGAAAGCAAACAAGGAGAATACGTAAGCGAGTTCGAGTGTAAACGTGTGAATAAAAGTGAACTTGAACTGAATAATGTTGCGAACTGAAGAGTTAACTGAAGACACTGTAGGAATATACAAATAGTGAGTGTACCTACAGAAGTGTGTTGCTGGACTTGGATCAGAGAACTGCATTTTGCTAAAATCAAGATTGTCTAAATGAGAAAAAGGCAAGAACTTCTGGTTACTTTGATGTACTTTCTATTATTAAGGACACTGGAGGTGAAATTTCAAATTTCTCAATTCCTGTATAGATGTTTGCTTTCTCTAGCCCGTATGTAAGTGTGTATAGTGAATAGAGAAAATATTGCATTCCACCCAAAATATGTTTTGATGTCCCGTGATTCCGAAAAAAACATGTCTGTCTGTTTGTCTGTCTCTCTGTCTGTCTGTGGACAGCATAGCTCATGATGATGATGAGTGGGGCTTAAGGGCGCTCAACGTCTTGGTCATAAGCGTCCTCAAAAAAACAAACCGTGCCAACCATACATAAACAAAACAAGATAAAACGAGAGCTAAAAGGGCTAAAAGCAAAGTATCCACGTCTAAAACCAGAGAAACAAGCTATTAAAAAAATATGATGTGTTCCATTCACATGACTTTCTCTATATCTCTGCAACAAATTATTGTTAAAAAGTTTATGCTTGTATTTGCTTCATGTGAGAAAAAATTAGCAGAAATAGTCTTATTACTCGCTTCCCTGTAAGTAGAAGCGAAATAAGGGAGTAACATAGGTTAAAGTGATAGCAAAAGATGGTTGCTATGTCACTGAAGCTCCTTTGTTTGTATGGACAGGAGTTGAAAAATTCCTGCATTAGAAAAGTACTAGTTTTTTAAGGCTGAAACAAAAAACAAGGAATATCTAAAAAACGATCAACTCCACGAAAAAATGTATATAACATAAATTGTGTGTTTTAATGTGCTCTACATTTTTTGTGTGGTACGTTTTTGTCTATCTCTTACGGTTTACCAGTTACACAAAATTCCGTAAAATTCATCTAGAATAAAGTAGTCTTCAGAGGCTATTCCCAGAAAATATTTGTCAAGTATATATCTTTAATATATGCTATTTTAATCAAAATCGTTGGAGCCATTTTTTAGAAAATCAAATTTTTCGAAAATGTTTGCATGTGAAGGGTAGTTGGGGGTGGGGAGATTTTCTTGAAAATCTTCTTGTCGCATCCTTGGAAGATACTGAACTTAAATACAAAGTTTGGTATTTAACGGTCTTTCGGTTTTTGAGCTATGCTGCTCCACACACACACACATACACAGACAGACAGACAGACAGACAGACAGACACATAAACGGACATTTTTCTAAATTTTTTTTTTGATTCAGATGGTCTCAAAACAGGTTTTTCCGGAGAAATCTCGGTATCGAATTTTTGGGTGCAATGCAATACCATCTCTATACCTATGTACATAGTACACATGGAGAAAGTAAAAAAGCTTTAACCTAAGCGAGATTGAATTCGCGACTTGTTGAATGTGAGGCAGACGCGCTACCACCACACTACCCAGGTAGGTACTTTTTTTTTTTTTTTTGTTTTTTTTGGCTTGATGTTGCTGATTAACCTACAAAAGCTTATTTTACGAACAGCATTACCAAAAACAAACGATGGAAATTCACTGGATGTACATGCACCAACTTTACCAACTTTAGCTTTCCCTGGAGCTCAAAGCCGAACTTGGTTGCCCTATTGCGAAACTCAAAAACCTTAAACCAAAGTGCAAGTCTGGGCATAAGTAACGTCCGTACCTTATTAAACTTTGGTTTAAGCTTTAATTGTGAAACCGACCCTAAGTTAGCAATGCTCGGCAACCAAAAGCATAGAGGGTTCATTGGCAGTATTGCCCTCAGTCCATAATTTGTATGACAAAGTGGGTTTTTCAATCAACAGAAAAGGTAAAAGGTTGAGGTTTGGAGACAGTGGAGTTACACTTTAGTTGCCAGCCAAAATTTCCTCCTTCCCATAGCGGCCACTTCTTTTGTACAGTATATTTCATTGTGTTTGGAGCGATAGTTTACGAGAGAGATACTTTTCCTTTAAGAAAAACTATTCAACTGAAGATTATTTCATATAAATGAGCGCAAGCTAATGTAAATTTTCTTAAATTAAGCTTTGGATTTATAGATTGGATTTGTAGGAAGACATAAATGATGAATGAATGTTCTTTGTAGAACAGAATGTATTCGTAAGTATCGACTTCTGTAAGTGACAAAATGTGGTCATGGTCATGTTGGGTAAATTCGTTATTCCCATAAACAAGAAATAATTTGCATCAGTTTCAACAATCAATATTGGGGACAAGATGACACCGTCGTGGCCTCCTAAGCAACGCTGTCTTAAGAGGATTTTAGCTATAAAGACCCCGAGAAGTAAGTCATTTACTCTTGTTCGACGCTAAGTAAAGGGCCAAAGTGTTATTTTAAAAGTGTAATTTTCATAGAGCAGAGTATACAAGGTGAATTCTTTGAAATTAAGGTAAGCCATTATGTTTTCCTAATATCCCCACAACCATTTATTCTGTTCATTCCTAAAAGTGGTAGTAAATTCACTGTATTCTCTCGCACGCTGTGTACTTACTTATAGTTCCCTGATCTCTCCCCGAATGTGTCCTTCCTAAACATCAACCCTCTTTGCATGCAGGAGATAGCTCTATTCTGTACCTACTGTCTCCTAAAGATGCGCAGTGGCAGGAGTAACCCCTACCCCATGCGTTGCTATATACCTCAACTCAGTGTGGTTTCTTTGTTGTAGAAAGCTGTCGAACACGATAGGCTGGAGGACTGCTCCGGTGCCCACCCATGACGTTGTGGAACAAGGCAAATCGCTATGTAGCCAATATATCCGGAGTAGACTGAAGCGTTCAGGTGTGTTCAATAGAAAGTGCGGCCTGACGAGAATGCGAGGAGCAGCTGGAGTTCCAGGAGGTATGGTCGTCAGGGACGTGTTCCCGGAGTTGGCAAGCATTGGCCAGGAACTGGAAAGGATGCACCCTAAACTGTACACATCGGTCGCGAGACAGGTAATTACAATTTTAGCATCTCTCGAATTTAAAGTATATAACTGAACAGTTAAGATTGCAAGTGACATATCAAAATATATGTTCCATTCACATGACTTTCTATACCTGTAATGCAAACAAACTATTCTTATAAGAGATTGTTTATCCATCTACTCCATACTACTCGGATAAACATTAGGTGAACGGTGTTATTATTAAATATTAAAAATAGTGTATTCCTTTACATTTTAGTTCCTTATAAGTAGAAAAATACACTAGAGCAAAGCGATAGTCAACTTTTTTAAAAGCTGACGCTATGCAATTGACATTGAAATATGGTTGGTTATCTTTACATGACCAGGCATAAAACAATAGAAACACGAATGAGGTCTTCCTCCTTGAGAAAGATGTAAATATTTTAAAATTGAAACCGGTAACAAGAAATATCTCGGAAATGCTTTTTATATATCGCTTACGGTTTACCAGCTATATAACAGTCGTCAAAAATGAAAAGAATTCAGAAGCTATTCCAGACATATATTTCATCTGTTATTTAAATATACCTTCGTTTTGTGATTTTTCATTTAAAGAGTAATTTTGCTGAGGAATTTTCGAAAATATTCGAACTGCATCCTTGGAGGATGCTGAATTTAAATATCCATTTTCGTATTTAAAAGAACTTTTCGAGTTATGCTGTTCATAGACACACGGACACGCAGACACACATGGATCTTTTTCTGAAAATGTGTATTTCTTTCTTCAGTGGACCATAAAATGTGTATTTCTGGTGAAATCTGGATATTAAAAATGTTAGTAGAGTGCAATTCTTTTCTACCTGCATATGTATTATGTTCTAAGTAGAGAGAGTAAAAATGGACAGGAATATAAGGTTTTTTTTTTTTTTTTTTTTATTTTTTTTTTTATTACTTTCGCAGAGAAGTGTGTTTTTCTCATCACTACTATTCTATCTAATCTTTGACATTTGTGTACGCAATTTGAAGTTCAAAAATCAAGTCTCAGCAAATTGATCTTCTCATTCTGAGTATCTTCTCTTGAGAATTTGAACTATATTGATTGTTTGTTACTTTCTCTAGAACATATGTACAATGTGCATAGTAGGTGGAGAGGATATTGTAGTCCAGCCAAAAATTCGATACCTAGATTTCACCGGAAATACATGAACCCTAATTAAGCATTTTTACAAAAAGATCCCAGTATTTGTATGTATGTGTATTGACAGCATAACTCAAAAACGATCAGTTGGTTAAATACCAAATAACCAGTATTTTCCAGGGATTCAACGCGAAAATTTTCAGGAACACCCCTCCAACATAACTACCCTTTATATGAATCATTTTTTCGAAATATTCGATTTCTAAAAAATGGATCTAACGAATTCGATTAAAATCATATAATAAAGATTTTTTTACATGAAAGATAATATGTATACCCTGAATTTCTTGCAAATAGCCCCGAAAGTCCTCTTCTTTGAAAGGCTGGGTAACCATAAGAGATAGAAAAAACTTACTACACAAAAACGTACTATTTATGACGTGTACAGTTTTATTGTAAAGCTAACCGTTTCTGAAATACTCCCTGTTATTGGTTATTTTTAAACACATCTCAAACGGGAAGTCCTCATCCGTTCGATATCTCTCTTGTTTTACCCTTGATCATTGAAAGAGAACCGAATACCAATGGCAATCACATAGAGATAGTACTGTCACTTTAGGCTAGTATATTGTCTTATTTCTCTTCTACTTACAAGGAAGCTAGTAATAAAACAATTTCTGCTAATGCTTGTCTAGATTAGCATTATGTAATTAAAGAATGGTATTTTGTAAGAATAGTTTGTTTGCAGAACAAGTAGAGAGAATCGAGTAGAACACACCACATTTTTCTTACTGTGTAACCACCAAAATAATTCCAAAAGAACAAGTAAAAACATAGATATAAGAAGTATATTACCTGTATATGTCAGAATCTCAAGCTAAAAGTTGCGGAATGCTTGCGAAGAAGAGTATTCGAGTATCCTGATGGCTATAAATACACCGTACCTTTAACATGCCTTGATATGAGTTGAGCAATCCATCTCTATTCAATAATATGGTTTTAATCAATTTAAATCAAATTTTAATTTGGGGTCGTATATTGTGCCGAAAATATTTGTGACGCGTCCTTGGAAGATGCACTCAAGTAAATCCAATGGTCGAGTTAAATGTGATGAAAACCCCACTTGTGTTTTTCCTAGTTTATCAGTTTTGGTACTTATTACAAAGGGACATCCAGTTCTTAATTATTTAAAGCAGTAGTTTCGAGACCCAATTAGTGGGTAATGCGGTAACTTACGCGAGTTTTCCAGAAAGTAAAGAACAATTTGGCATAACTAAATAATAACAAAATATATTAACCTCGAAACTTTCTTTACAAAGATGCGGTAGCTTACTGTATTTTTCTCAAGACATTTGCCGTAACGTGGTACCAGTTTTTCAATTCTTCTCCTACCAAAGATCTGAGCCAGGATGTCACTGCTGCTTTGAGTCTTCATGGTTGGGAATCCACCCAAAAAGTGAAGTCCGAAATGCCTGAATTGTTGCAGTTGCTTTAAACTCCTCTAAAACGAGTGATGACCAACCATTCGGTCTTCGTCGCGCACACTGGTTCTTCCTTGACTAAATTATTCCTCGCCGAAGACTCGCTCACTGCATTACTACAATATACTTGCGTTATTTGCTATTCATTTCGATTTGCTGAAGATTTTGTGCATTCAAAAAACGAATCAGGTCTTTGGCGGTAGAAGAGTATGTCCTCGACATTGAAAACCTGGTACCACTTTACAATAAATGTCTTAACAACAATTCGATTACGTTGAGAAATAGAGTAAAGTACCACAGCGTTGTAAATAAAGTTTTGTGTTGATATTTATCAGTATTATTTAGTTATGCCAATCGTTCTATAATTTCTGGACGGCTCCCGTATTTGTAACATAAAACATATTTGTCTCTCTTGCGTCGATCTTTTTCTTCGCCAACAAAATTCCTCTCGCGGACGATGAATAAAGGATGGAGGTGAAAAAGTGCAAATAATTTTGTATTTAATAGAGAACAATGTATATAACACATAAGTATGTCTCATTTTGTTCGCTTACCAATGGCATAAATAAATGAAGAACAAATGTTAGGGTCTAATATTTTTTTTAACAGTTCTCAACTACGTCTCTGATGTGTTTACGTATATTATACCACCTTTAGTCGGGCAGGGCAGAGGAGCGTCAACCGTGTGACCTGTTACATAACCATCTGAGATATGGAATGATAGTCATGCTAAAAGCATCGTGATATTTTCCTCATGAGCATAACTTTTGAAAACATTGAGAAAATGCAAATACTGGATCATCACACCATCTTCAAATGCTCATACAAATATTTGCACTTATTCACCTTCCACCTTGTATATGAAAACAAAATGTCTTCTGATCAGAACAAGATTTTGGCTGAAATGATCTACACTACTGTATGCGCGTAGTTTTATTTTCTATGCATATTTTCCAGCGGTTAGCCACAAATCTCTTGGAAATGGGACAATTGCTCCATAGACCAGCTGGGCGTTATGATTGAATTATTCAACAGGAGGGTTTAGCGCAGACATTGAAGTTTCTATATTGCATACTGGGGTCCTCCAATGGAGAATCTGAGTTGTCGATATGTTCTACTGAAAATCGGAGAAATATCCCAGCGATCCTAAACCTTAATAGCGACATACAAATCACAAAATTCTCTTTTACTTTTATCGGGTAAAAATCACCTATTTATCATCAATGCAACTTAAACATAAACCGGGCATTGTCAAAAACTGAAAATAAGCTAGATATTGTTTCCAAGTTAAGATTTTATAGGTCATGAAAATAAACAAATCTTGCGCATAGGAGAGGTTGCTTTCCTTCCCTCCCTCTCTGTAATGACTGAGAGGGGGAATATAGGTGTCAGCTTGTTACAAATGACTAAACACAACCACAACAGCATCCAGCGTTAAGCAGTTACAGTTGACATGAAAATAATTGTTGACAAATAGCATAACGAAATCACTTCCTTCGCTATATAGCTATTTTATTCATATATATATATATATATATATATATATCATTACCAAATGTAGAGCGTGAGACGGGAGTATTTTGCTTGAAGGAGTGTTGATGTGTTTATTTTTGATTGTGATAAGCTGAATCACAACCAAAAATAAACATATCGACAACAATGAGTTAGGAACCACGAACATAGCCAAACAGGCCGTGCCGTACCCGAGTGGTTAGACACACCGCGTTCGATCCCAAACGACCACATGTGAGATTTGTGGTGGACAAGGCGGCGCTGGGCGGGTTTTCTCCGGGTTCTCCGGGTTCTCCCACCATCACATTCCACCGGTGCTCCATGTTCATTCCAAGTATCCTGAAAGTCATCGCCATGGGTACCAAAGTAGTAAATGCTGGCCTTAAACACTATTAAAAAGAAAGCTAAACAATAAGTAATATTACTGCACTCAACACATGTTTCTATAGCTCCTCAAATCCGCTCATTCGTCCTCATAACTAGCATCGCTATTGATATCGCAAGCAACACTGTTTTAATAATAATCTGCTAGTGTTTGTTTGCATAAACACTAAGGAATGCCGCACTAAAACTAGCGCTAGGGAGTACCTCTCCCCTTTGTGGACAGAAATGTTATTACTTCTGCGCATACATATTGGTGCAACTTCTCCCAACATTAACCCTTCAGTTAAAGAGCTGCCACTGCGCAATTTACGGTTTTGCTCTTGTCTCACCTCACACTACTTTACCGAAATAATTAGTAATACTATCCGATCAGTTATTTTAGCAATTCCACTCGCTGACTAACATAATTGTTGGTCATATCTTGATAACATTATTAGCAAATACGAAATAGAACACTTTTGCAGAGTATTATATACATAACTAGGGCAAAGACATTTTCTTGCGGAAATTTCTGAATACATAAACACATACCTTATTACACATCGCGAAAAAAGAACTTCATTCAAAAGTTCACTGTCATGAGGGACACCATATGTTTTGTTATTGTACACTGAAGAGGTTTTATTGTACAGAATAGTATTTCAAAATTACATCGTTACCAAAGCATAGTTTTTAATCTTAAGGTGACGCATATGTGACATTTGGAAAATGCACAGCATGTTAGATATCTTATTGACATTTATATCAATTACTATACACAATAATGGCTACATTTTTGCCACTTATCAGAATTTCAGCCGTTGGTTCTGTGTCGGGATTTACGGCATGTAAAAAACCCTCAAGCCTGATAGAGAGACCTCAGAGCAAAATTAAGCGGTCTTTCACGCCCAGTACAGAATGGGACGCTGAGAACCACAGCAGTTAAAGAGCGTCCGTAAGTAAAACTCCATTTCCATTTAACAAATGAAGTGTACAATTTAAATTTTCTGGTAATAGCCCCCGAAGACCTGCTCATTCTGGATGGCTTTTACATAACTGGTAAACCGTAAGAGATAGACAGAAACTCACTACACTGCCTCTACAGGTCCCGGGTTCGATTTCCCCCTGGGCGGGGAATTTTTCTTGATCTAGAGTCGTCACGTACCCCACAGATTTGAAAGTTTTAGTGTTGGAGTGTATGTGTATGTATAATGGTATCAAACTGAAAATCCAAAATTAAGAAAGTCTACAGTTCAGAGAGTAAGACACCAGCAGTTGCTTCTCGAGTCAAAGCTTCTGATATGACCATATAAGTTAAAACTCGCTACACAAAAATGTAGGTTGTGTCAAACGTTTTTCCCATACTTATATTTTCTCAAGGGAACTCGTTATTCGCTTTTCTTGCTGCTCGCCAAGCAAAGAGAACAACATTTCAGTGTTATTTCTTTAGCAACCAGCTTTTAAAAGATTTGATTATCACTTTACCCTAGTATATCCCCTTGTTGGTGTGTATTATATAAATGGCGTGAATAGAACAAACTTTTGTAAGAATAATTGGTGCAGAATAGGTGAAGAAAGTCATGTGAATGTAACACGTGAGATTTTTCTGGTATGCTCTCTGCATTTTAATAATATTAAAATACATAATACAATCTATCATTGTGAGAAGAATCGAAGTATGTAATGCAAACATAGCATTTAAAAATTCAGAGACGTGCAGTTTATATGTGATAGAAGTGAAAACATTAAGCTTTCGGCGGTGATAATGTGCGAGGAGTTTCAGAATGAAGAAGTGGCAGATGGAAAAGTTTCACTTAACTGGATCCTATTAGCAGGAACCGCAGTGAAGGAAAAGCGACAGTTTATCAATGTAATGGTTTTGCAAAAGGGATTTATGTTCCCTAATTATCTGGTTTAACAAATGAGAAAATTAGTGTCACTGATAAAGAGCAAAAGGCTCCTCGGGGATTAATTGGACTTAAATCGCTTTTAATGCTTCAATCTTCTCAACAGAAGCTACACACTCCTTGCTTAAGAAGACTACCAGTGGCATAGCGTCAGGGAAGATAAGATATATTACGATTAAATACCCTTGTTTAAAGATATTTACATCAGTGTATATCCTGAATTTTCTGGGAACGGCCCCTGAAGCCGCCTTCATTCAGGATAACTTTTGCATAATTCGGAAAAAACGTAAGAGAGAGAGAGAGAGACAAAAGGTAGGTCTGTCTAGAATGTACAAAAATATAGGGCTCGTTAAAACAAAAATAAATATATGTCTAATACATTTATACGTGTAGTTAACTATATGCGATATATTTCTTGGTTTAAATTTTCCAGTGCCTACACTTTTCTCATATGGAAAATTGTCAATCATTTTTACTTTCTCTACAAATACTATGTGCGTACTTAGTAAGTACCGAAGGTATTGTATTCCACACAAAACTTCGATACCAAGATTTCAATGGAAATATATGTTCCAAAAAGCCTTTTTAGTTAATGGGGCGTGTGCGTGCTGTATAACTCGCAAATAAAGTGATGGTCGAATACTAAACTTGGTATATAAGTTTAGTATCTTTCAAGGTGTGACACGAAAATTTTCAGGAAAATACTTCCATCCCAAACTACCCTTTACTTGGAAAAAGTTTAGAAAATTTAGATTTTTTCAAAAGTGGCTTTAACGATTTTGATGAATGTACTATACATCAAAAACATTTACATGGCAAATGAAATTGATGTCGTACATTTTTTGGAAATAGCCTCTTGAAGACCTCTTCATTCCGGATGAATTTTGTATAACTGGTAAACCGTAAGAAATAGACAAAACTTACTATAGATACAAAAAAAATGTAGATCACGTCAAAACAAATAAGTTATGTCTATATTTGTGTTGTGCAGCTAACCGTTTCTGAGATATTCGTTGTTATTCGTTTCAATGTTCAAATACTTTTACTTTTCTGATATAGGAAGTCGTGTTTCTTTTGTTTTACTCCTGACCATGTAAAGAGGCAAATTTCAATAACAATCGCATGGTGACAGCTTTTAAACATTTGGCTATCATTTGTAAGGAATTAAGTAATGAGACCATTCTGCTAATACTTTTCTCGATTAGCATGGAGTATAAACAAGAATAATCGTTTGTAAGATGTTTGTAGAACAACTAGAGAAAATCATGTGAATGTAACACATCAGATTTATACTTTCCCTACACGTATAACCATTTTAATATGGCATACTAATGCTATTTTTAACTAACTTCTTTTCATCAGAAGTATTTGCTATATTACTATAATCTGGTTTAAGAGCATTATTTACGTTTCAGTCATCTGATGATTTTTCATAGTGTATCGAAAAGGTATTGTATTGCACCCAAAAATTTGATACTGAGATTTCACTGGAAATACATGTTTTGGGACCCTCTAAATCCAAAAAAAAAGCATTTTTATAAAACTGTCCGTGCGTGCGTGCTTGTGTCTGTCTGTCTATCTGTGTGTGTGTGTGTGTGTGTGTGTGTGTGTGTGTGTGTGTGTGTGCAGCATTGCTCAAAAACGAGAATACGAGAATGCCGTTAAATACCAAACTTGATATTTAAGTTCAATATCTTCCAAGGTTGCGACACGAAGATTTTAAACAAAATCCCCCCACCCTAACTACCCTTTACATGGAAAAAAATCCGAAGATTTTGATTTTCTCAAAATTTGCTCTAATGATTTTGATTAAAATCTCTTATGATTAAGATATTTCATGACAAATAAGATGTATATCTTGAATTTTCTGGGAATAGCCTCTAAAGACCTTTTGCATAACTAATAAACCCTAAGAGGTTGACAAAAACTTATTAAAACCAAAAAATTAGATCTCGTTAAAACACACAATTTACGTAATATACATTTTTTCGTGAAGTTGACCGCTTTCGAGATATTCGGCGTTATTGGTTTCAGTTTTAAAATACCTACTTAAACTTTTCTCATTCGGGAACTTTTCAACTCCTGGCCACGCAAAGAAGCGGATTTCAATCCCATAGCAAGCACATTTTAAAACATTCCACTGTCGGTTTAGTCTAGCGTATTCCCTAATTTTCCTTCTACGTATAAGGAACTAAGGAATAAGACCGTTTTTGCTAACGTTTATCTCGATTAGAATGTAGTAGAAGAATGTTGTTACAGAGATGTAGAGAAAGTCATGTCAATGGAACACATCAGATTTTTTTCTTACGTTACGCTACTGGAAGTTACATCTTGTTTTGTGCACGTACCTTGTGAGTGTAAGTAAACTAAGCAAAGAAATGGAATATAGTATATAGAGACAGTGGCAACCCCATACACATAAAGTTTGTTTCTAGGCCAGTCCGTCGCCGGCTTGCGGAACGTTAGCCTCGGAGAAAACGGCGGGGATGATCCTCACAGCAGTAGCCCGGGAGCTGTTCAAGTCTGACGTCACGTGGGGAAAGGTGGTGTCGTTGTTCGCCGTCGCTGGAGGCTTAGCCGTGGACTGCGTGCGGCAAGGACACCCGGAGTACCTTCAGGCGTTACTAGAGGCAATGGGAGAAGTCCTGGAGGAAGAAATGGCACCTTGGATTGTTGGTAATGGTGGCTGGGTATGTTCCATTGGTATTTTCACTGCCAGTGTCTCTCTAAGCTAATTTTTATGTTCTATTTATATCATTGTTTGCCATTTCCTTCTCCTCCATCCTGTCATTCGGGTAGAGTTAACAATTTTCTTTGAAATATAGCCAACACAGTAATTTATAGGGTTGGCCGTATAATGTGAAATGGGATCTTTAGAGAATATGATAGATTTTGGGAGTTAAAAAGTTCTTGATAATACGGCTATTATAATAAGCAATAAACACAAATTGACATAAATAACATTATTGCTATCTTCATAGACTTAAAAGAAAAAGAGAAAAGCTTCAACTTCAAAATTTAGTGTGAAAAATAACAAAGGTAATACGCTTTTGCCAACTTTATAACGTAAATAATATTACTTTTTTGAAATACTTGATATGTAAGTTAAACATTATGAACACATGTTTGGTAATGTAAGCTAAATTTACAATTCATTCATTGCCATGCCAACACACACTGTAAGTACTTAAAGTAATGCTAGATTCACAATGAGATGTGAGCGCAGACGTAACATAAGAGCAAGAGTTTGGACTCATATTATTTAATGTAAGCATTCATATTGAAATACGCAAGACGCGACGCAGTGCAATGCAACGCAAGAGGTTGCAAACTCCAAACTTTATTCCTGCGTTTATTTTCTCTATGCATTGCGTATGAGTCCAACAACAGACGATCGCACTGCAAAAACTTACAGGGCCTTGCTGTACATGCATGCCCTCTATTTGGCTGTGTAGTGTTGCGCCATCTCTAATTTCCCTCAAGATGTTATGACAGTCTCCTTTAATATATATAACTGTCATCTGAGTCTAGATTTCTTGGTTCTCATAAATCGAAGGAGCAGAGAGATATTTCTTAGTGAAGCTTTATCACTTCTGCAGCCTCTATGCTTGTACTATTTTTCAAATTTTGAATGAGCAATTATTATGATGTCAATGCTTGAGCGTTAGTTGTTAGTATGTAATTTTATAGCATATTTATTTGTAAAATATTGAGTGAATTTTCTTATGTGGTATTGTTGGTTATTTTATTCAGTTTGAAGCTTGCGGATCGCTTGGAAGATATTTGACGGTCGCAATTTACAGATCTAGAAAGCCAACTTCTTGCGCTTACATTGTGAATGGCCTTCCGCCCTGCTTGCCTTATGCTACGTTACGTCTGCGCTTGCATCTCATTGTGAATGTAGCTTAAGAGTTGAGAGGTCATTAATACTTACAGTGCAATTAGCAAATGACGTAACACTCAAGACATGTGCTATTTCGAGTAAAGAACTATTGCAAAATTCATTAACAAAAGAGTGTATAAGAGTATTTTTTCATATAATTTAGATATAGCCTTTCATGTGTTCACGTTGAGAATTCATTTTTTCTTAATTTTCAATAAAAATATTGAAAAGCAATTTTGATTTATTATTGGCATTTTTACAATGTTCTTAAGTATTTCAAAAAGTAATTGGCTAACCACGAACTTAAGTTCCTAGTATGCAATATAATATTTAAATACCTACACTAAAAATGAATGCTACCTTTGTGCATGACCAGAGGTAATGGGGTAAAGAGTATTTCAGAGCATTGATTTGACAGTACTTCTAGTATTATTTCATACCACACAATTCCAATTAATATTGTCCGTAAATAGACGTTTTTTCGAATTCTTTAATAGAACAAACAGCTGCTATGTTGATTGCTATTAATTATATTTGTGACATTTTCAGATCCGTTTTCTCTGCAGGGTAGAGTCATTTGGGCAACCATGTTCATCCTCTTGTACCTATTACTTGAGTAAACTAGAAAATGGTAGAAATCAACCGAAATGTAATACAATTATTTTCTTTGTTGCTATATGTTGGTTGGTACTTTCGGTCAAGATTGCACACATTTTGTCAAATATTTGTTGTAATCTTTTTCTTCTTCTTTTTTCTTTTTCTTTTGGGCTCTGGAGAGTAAATTTAATCTACAAATCCCCCTATACTATGTATTAAGTGATACCTGCAAAGTTATAAAATAACAAAATTATATTTATGGAAAAAAAATTATTGTACTACAAAGTAACAAATCTTACAAATATTACAGGAATAAGGAATATAATTGATTTATTGAAACATTATCATACTGATACTCTTTCATACTACAACTGTGTCATATTACAATTGATTATAATATTAAGCTTTTTTTTTTTTTTTT
This sequence comes from Hymenopus coronatus, assembly GCA_030762935.1. Classification (NCBI taxonomy): domain Eukaryota; kingdom Metazoa; phylum Arthropoda; class Insecta; order Mantodea; family Hymenopodidae; genus Hymenopus; species Hymenopus coronatus. Next base: position 91,489,102 of record CM060896.1, read on the forward strand.
TTTTTTTTTGCTTTTTTTTTCATTTTCTGACTTATTATAATATTTTGGTTTTAATGTTTGTTATATTGTATAGATGTTTAGGTTGTATTCTTTGTCCTTGGCAACCTACAGTTGGGTAGGAAGATTTCAAAATAAAAATTTGAATTTTTTCTATGAATATTAAATGTTTACTCACCTTATAGGATCCTCATTGATGAGTATTATTTCTAACTTTACTGTATTTCAGTCTGTCATCTTATGAATAATTTTGCATAGTAATGTGTAATAATAACAGACAAAATAATGAGAATAGGTTATTTTTTTTTTCTAAGAAAAGAGGTCAGCAAAAGGTTTAATAGCAAAAGAAAGCTTGAACAAATAGGCTTTCAAAGAGAATCAGTGTCAGTACTTTATGCATGAGGTATCCCTACTCATAGAACAAAGATAGTTCAGAATTCCTACAAGACAATAATATACCTGTACTTGACTGGCCTGGTAACTCTCCTGACCTAAATCCAATAGAAAATGTTTTGAATCAAATGAAAGATAAAATAGGAGAGCTACAACCATCAAATATTAAGGAGCTGCAGGAGGTGTTGAAAAAGATATGGGTGGAAATGGACACAAACTATTTTGAAAATCTAGCAGACTCGATGCCTAGGAGACTCGTGAAAGTTATACAAGTTAACGGAAATATGACCAAGTACTAACTGTACAGAGAAGTTAAACATAAAACCATGTAAAATCAGTGTTGTTGTTTTTATTGCCATGTAAAGATTTCCATTGCAGTGACTGTATAGGACGATAATTGCCTGTGTTTCCTGTCCTATTCATCATTAACACTAGCTATAAGGCTCACCAACATATATAGTTACTACTATGGACAGCTAAAACAGGTGAAGTATTATTTACACCGGACATTTCCATCATAATTAATTTTATTTCAATATTAGTGAGATATTCCACAAATGGACCTTTTAAGTTAGAAAAAATTGGAGTAATTGAGTGTCACACCTCAACTTTAGCTGAAAGCAAACCATGTGCTCAACTATGTGTGTCTACATAATGGCTGATTATTCTTGAAATTGTTTGTCTTGTTTCAGACTGCACTTCTGGTACACTGTAGGCCACCAAACACCGAAGTCTCAATTGCCAGCTTCTTAGGAGTATTTGCTGCAGTTATGGTGGCTATCATTGTACTTGTCTTCTTAGCAAGATGGTTCGGAAAACTAGCCTTTCTTTAGCATTTACAGCATCAGTTCCAAAGTATAGTTCATTGAGAGTTGTTGACATTATTTAAAATCTGACAAGAGCAAGAACTGTATGTGACAAGGCCTGCTGTTGTCGTTGTGCTCAGAAATCTATGAGTGTTATTAGTGACTTTTAAAAAATGGAAAGTCTTTTGCCTTGAGGGATACATCCTCAAGTCTTAAGATATACGTTGGAAATACTTAGATTATAAATAATAGAATTATTTTGTTATATAAAGAAATCAGAAGAAGGAAGCATATTATGCAGTAAAGATTGTACTGCAAAGCTTAGTGTGGTTTGTTTGAGAATTGGCTGATAAAAGGCACATGGCATTATTTATTTTGTTTATGTAGGTATTCATATTTATTTATTGATCTATTTATTCCAAGTATGACAGCTGTTGGTACAGTAAGATTATAATTTAAGTACATATTTAAAATATGTAATATGCACAAGGACTTGTATAGCTGAGTATAACATTAAATACAAATAAACAATATTTCTTAGGAATTTACCTGATAAAAGTCTGGAAGAACTTTGATTATGGTACTGTTGATGTAAAACACATTTCACACGTATAAATCACAATTAGATATATTTTAATGATTATCTCTATCCCTATCACAGACCCGTGATGCTGCTGGTGTGATGAAGGTGATGGTATTAGATTAACTGAGAGAGGCAGACATAAGTGAAAGGAAATGCAGACATATTTCCAAGAACTGAAAATGGCTGACTTACAATTAAACTTCTTCTAACATACTGCTCACATGCTGTGTTTTGATAAATGTCCCTTCCTTTGTCCATATGTGGCTTAGTTTATTCGTCCTCCATGGTCTATGGGTAATAATGCTCACCTCTGATTCCCAAGCTCATGGGCTCAAACATGGCAGAAGGTGATTGATAGTTTTGGGTGCAAAACTCCCTAGCATGGCTTCCATTGGAAGGGAAGTAAAGCCATTCGTCCCATGTTGTAGATTTATGACACATAAAAGAACCTCAAGCCTGATGAAGAGCCCTCTGAGCAAAATTAAGTAGCTTTTCATGCCAATAGAATGCTGAGAACCTCATCAATTAAAGAACGAAAAACTCAATTTAATTTAATTATCTAAGTTTAAAAAACAGATTTAAAAAATTCGTGACCATAACTGAGATTCAACCCATGTATCTTTGGAATTCAATGCTCTACTCCTGAGCTACCGTGACTGGATGTTCAAATAACTCTGCCCTCTGAATCTTGCATGCTGGCAAATCTCCAAGGAATCGTAGTTACTATAAGATATTTTATCTTAAGAATGAGCTGCAGTACAGTAAATGCTTTTAAATTAACATAGATCTAGTTAAACAAAAGTTAAATAAATTCCAGGCATTATTTGTTACGTTCTGAAAGAATATATAGAGAAAAACATTAAAATAAAGATAACTAAAATTCTCTAAATTATTGTGATTCCAGATTTACTATTGGCTTGGGAACTTAGGTACTAATAAGGAATGAGTTTAATAAGATTCTGTCCTTCAAAATGAAGTTTCTAAGACTTAGCATAGGCTGCACTTTGAATATTCCATAATTTTATTATTTTATCACATTAAGATTTAAGAACATAATTAAAAGGATTACAGGAATAATTGGACACAACATTTAGAAATAAGAGGGAAACAATGCCGCTAAAACAAATACTAAGCTATAGATCCAAAGACTTTTGCAAGGGGGCAGGAATATTAACCCACCTACCCTCCTCCTCATGGCTATGCCTCTGAGCTGAAAAGTAGAATCAAATTTTAAACAATTTGATACTACAACTAGCTTCAAACCATATCTGTTTTTATACTAATAAGACAGTGAAATACAAATGATTATCTTGGCAGAATCTTCAGATATGAAAACTAGATGCAAGGTTTGAGTTTCAGCCATATTTTTAAAATATGATTAAACTTTTCAATCATCATTATACTTTGTTCACTTTAAGAACAAGGAGTTGAGAAAGCATCAATACTATTTTAGTATGGTCACTTTTGCTTTTCCAGGACAGTAATGTTTGTAGTTCCATATTCCAGCAGAACAAGATATATGGAATGATTACTGACCTACTGGATGTTCATTTTTATCCTTGATTTGCTGCACAAGAATTGCTGTAATCAATTTTATGAAGTGAGTCTATCTACTGCCCCACTAGTGACAAAGGATCACACTTAATGTGATACCTTCCTGATAAGGTGAATTTTATATTAATTATTTAATTTTTTGAGTCCAATTGTAATCCTTATATGTCACTTACTTCTTTTATTCTCAAAATATGCTTCAAAAGTATCCATTGCTTTCATCATCAACTGGTTGACTGCCATAACTTTCCAATGTTCTGGATATTATCTTCTCTGGTGGTAGTTTTATGAACTTTTCGATAAGGATGTTCATTAGGCAGGAATTCAAAGTTCTTCTTCCAAATGTGATTGTTTTCCCATGTTTCCAGTTCAGCTTCTGATATGTTCTAGTAACTTTGGTGTTGTGTCAATGTTGTGCCCTTCTTTCCAAAAATGCTAACCACTGTGGATCTATCTTCTTGTTTCAATGACAGATAAATATAAACACAGAGTAGTATTTTTATTTTTATTTATTTTTTTTAATTTAATTTTCACATTTCAACAAATACAACAGAAGCCCAAAATAATGTGGATATTGGGAGACATGCTATACCCCGGTAATATAAAGATACCGCGGTATATCGAAATGTGAGCTTAGAAGTGACAAAAATCAACCACACATATGTGCTGGTAACATTCATGTAATATTAAATTACAGTACAGTATACAGTATGTGGTATACAATAAAGTAAGCACTTTTAATTACAATTACTCACCAGAAGTTATGCTGGGAATGTATTCCAGTCCTGCAATTGATCTTGATTTATAGTACAATTTCACTGAACACATGTAACACTAACCTAATTTTGCACTGTCTTAGAGAATCAATAAATTCATAATGTTTCTTCTCCGTGTGTTGTTTGATTGTAACAAGATGGAGAAGATGAATGCTGTTCGATTCATTTTGCCTCTCCATCCATGAAATCATTTTATATACATTACTTATCAGTTCATAACATTTGGAATATCTTCTCCCACCTCCATGTAATTTTCTCTATTATCTTCACCATCATTTTTTTTCTCATTGTCAGTTTTGTTATGGACAGATTGATTATATCTTCATCATATGTGCACTCTGAAGTTGGCTCATTGCTGTCAATAGCTACCTTGTCATTTAAATCATCAATCGTGATTTCCAATGCAGAACACTACATGTAGACTGGATCTTGCTGCTTGTGAATTCTGCAACTGAACAATTTTCACTGGTGAAGTTAGATTGGATTAGATTAGAGAGCATTCTGTAGGTCCGTTTTGGCCATCAAACTACTGAACATAGAACTTATCAAGGCTTATACATGCATACATTTGTTTATATACTATGAAGAAAATCATGTATAAAGTTCTAGTGCTAAAAGTATGGGTTACAAAAACAGCAGAATATACATATAATCACATCATTCAGGTTTTGAGGCCTGTACATCACTGCACTATACTTAATGTGCTCATAAAAGCAAATTACTTCCTTATTTGTATGCACATATAAAGAAAGAGTATCAAAAATTACTGTTAAAATGTATAAATAAATATCATTATAACACTGATGAAATGTCAGATTATAGTTTTCTAAATATCAACATAATAGTCCCTACTAGTAATTATATAAAACTAAAATATTATTGTATTATGTATGCTTCTAAGTGCCTACATGTCACAATTTACAATACATATTTACAAATATGTTAAAGTATTTACAATGCAAAAATGCACAAATTTACAATGTGTACTAAAATGTAAAATACCATTGGATCTGGCTTTACAAACCTTGAGTCATTGCTAAATACTAAAAGATTCATTTGATACATTCATGCAAGTTTCTTCTCTGAAACATTTCTTCCAGCAGTTCTGAATTGTAGCCAGAATAATGCTTCTCCCATGCAAGATTTACTCAATACACAACTGGGCCGCACCATAGCCTAGTGACTAGACTACTCACCTCTCACCCTGGTGGCTGCATGTGGGATTTGTGGTGGACAAAGTGGTGCAGGGGTAGGTTTTCTTCAGGTTCTCCAGTTTCCCCCACACTTGCATTCAATCATTCTCATTTTTCATTCTATGTACCATCAATGTCATCACCTGCAGTGCCATATGTAGTAAAGTGGACATTCAACACTAACACATACATATGTTTTATATATATATATATAAAACACCGCAACTATTTTCAGATTGATGGATTTGAGGACAATTTCCATTTGCTGATCACAGTTTCTAGAGCACTAATTCATGGCGCTAATGTGCTTTAAATATCATTATAACACCCTGATCCAATGGCAGGATCAATGCCTTAGCATTTTTAGGCAAGAATAACTGTGATGCTTCCATCTTGCAACTGTCATATATCACCAGGTGGCTTCACTGAACAGTGATTAAGAATAAACACAGCTCTTTATTCAATAATTCCTGAGGAGAGCATTCTGCAGATTCACGTCACATGAATAAGCTTCTCTCTCAATGCTGGTTTGACCAATACCATGATGAGATTTCCAACGCATAAACCAACCATCAGATTTCTTTAAAATCATTGGTTGCATGCAAATCATTGAGCTCTGATGATTGTTCCAGATAGTAGTATCCCTTCACTTTGTTTTAAGAACCATCTGTATAAGCACTTTATTTTGCTGTACCATGTTTATGAAGTTTCTAAGTTAATCTTCCTCTTCCAGCCATCAACTAATTGTTCCTTCAGGGACGTACAAACTTGCTTTGGTTATCCCATTATTTTAATTTTATTTCCAACTGAATATACTTATGCTTATGCAACATTTCACTGTTCTCAGCTCATGACTTTTCACACAAAATGTATCATTCAGACTGAAATAACATTTAACTTTCAAATGCAATATTTGTTTTCGGGGGACATACTCTCCTCCCCCATTAAATCCAAATCTGTGGTATTTTGGACCTTGCTATTTCAGGCTTCTACTGTAGTTGTCTAGTAACTCTATTTAGATGCATTTAAAATAACTTTAGAATTTATGAAGATCAGAAAGAGATGAGGAACAGCAGCAAATAAGAAAACTAATTAGCAAGTTCTTCATTTGACCATTCTTCTCTTTATATTGCTATTACTGATTGATGATCAAACAGTAACAAAGTACTGGTGCAAACATAGAAGTGCAGGGGTTCCATAATATATTTTGTTTATTAACCTGCCATGTTTAGTATCAGCCAATTCAAAAATCTGATCACATTTATTTTAAAGGTAAAAGTATTGTAATTCTGACATGTTGTATTGTGTCCATGCTCTAATTTTCTGGGATAACTTTATCTCATGGGCAGCTCCAGAGCATAGTAATTGTTGGAGCAAGCAGTACTTCTTCCAACCTTTTAAAGAGAGAGTGGAAAAAGAGCAGAAGAAGATTAAATAGAAAATGTATTTTGCATGATATGAACTTACAATTGGCTATTACAAAGTCCTACTTGGAAGCAATTTTTTGTCTTCCCCCATTAATATAAAATGAAACTACCTGATGCATAACTAGCATTAGAAGGGACTAATGTCCTTTTAATCAGAGCTATGAAGCTGCCTATCTATCTTATCTACAAGGAAATGATTATTTGTTAGGGTCTGCCAAAACAGGTCAGTAAATGCTATTTCATAATAAAAGACAAAATGATTTTAATTGCACCTGTACAATACTGGTGATATCTTAAATGCTGAACATCTTATTAATGGTAAAGAATTGAAGAAATCCAGCAAAGACAACATTCTACACAAATTATATTGGCAAGGGAGAAATTGAGATGATCAAAATTCCTGTACATTGGAACAACCATTTAATTTTTTTCTAAAAAAAGAAAGAGATGTTTATTTTAGCATTTCTTGCAAATATCCTACTTCTCATAAAAGGAAAAAAATTTAATTTTTAATGTTTTCATGCAAGTTACTATTTTATAGTAAATCAATTACAATACCTACTTTGTGAACAACCACATTTGAGGGTTGTCAACACATAAACTCCCTTTATTCATGCAGAGAAAAATGCAGTGTAACTAAATACATATATAAAACAAAGTGCAGTCAATTTAAGAACATAAGAGCTCAGTTATAAGCTAATTACAATTCAAACAAGTTTTCAAAAAACTTACATTGGACTGTGCCTGTCCCCATTTTATCCCAAAGGCACATACATGGATCATCACTCAAGGTTTTTACAAAGGAAAAGGTGCCCTTAAAGAATATTAAGAAAACAACAGCATTTCAAATTCAAGGTTTAATAACTCCTAATCTCCAGCATAGGGGATATAACTAATTACCCCATTTAAAAAATTTTAGAGAAACCCTTTCCTGAATACAACTTCAGACCAATAATAACAATAAAAATGTTGGCTGAGAAATACTTTGTATGAGACACATGGAAATAATTTTCGTTGCACAGGAATTGTTAAAAAAAAAGGCACAAAAAGAAAAACAATCAAATACATTGAATTAAAGTAATAGCAGGGAACTCAGACTCCAACCTCCAGCTGTTTTGCTCACACTCCCTGAAGCGATTGGTCTCCTACTCCCCCATGAAACTCCAAATCTGACCACAGAGCAGAGAGGGTCTGACATCACTAGGCAAAGCCTTTATTTAAGGAAGAGCTTTCAATTGTACCAGAGCTGAAGCAAGGAGATTCATAAAAAAATACTGGTACAGTTTTCAACTATAAAATATCTTGAAATACATTCTGTGTGTATCTTGTACATGTGAATCTCTTGATGCATTTTAGAATGGAGATATTATGCCTTAATGTGTTTAAAAATAAAACTTACTCCACAGTCTGAATGATAGTTTTGGAACAGGCTTAAATTAAAGAAAAACTTCAGTTATGTTATTCCCTAATGAAGAAAAACATATTGATAGTACAGAAAACATAGTAGTTAATTAATGGAGAGAAAAAGCTCATTTTTTATATGTGCAAAGAATAAGCCACCATATAGTTCACATATTTAGGTGATTCCATTTTTAAAATGTGTCTAATGTATGCAAAATCTCACAATTTTATAATATGGTATTTTCAAAATTAATTTAAATGTATTTTGTAGAGCACAAATTTTCTGTAGAAAGATCTGAAAATGAAATTAAGAGAAGAATCAGACTGGTATGGAGAAAATGTTGAGCATGGAATATAGCCTAACCAATGAAACACTGAAATTGAACCTAAGGGCAGAGGTGCTATAGAGATGTGATCTTACATTCTCATGACTTAATCTCTATCCATTATTCAACAACTCTTAAAATAGCTTATTATTCTATTCAATCAGTCTCCTGCATTTCCTCGTGAGCATAAGGCATTCACAAAGTGTTTCCATTGGATCCTATTTAGAACTTCACTTCACTCTATATTCTTCCTTCTTTAGCAATTTCTTCAAGAACTGCTCTTTTCAATGTTTTTCTTTTTTTTGAGTCTTCCCCTTGCTCTACTACCCTGAGGATTTCAGTCCAAAACCATTCTTTCTAATGCCTCATCTTGTTTTCCTAATGTGTGTCCTATTCAATTCCCCTTTTGTCTTTTGATTTCTATTGTAATTTATTTTTGTTTTGCTATCTTCCATAGTTCTGAGTTTGAGATTTCATCTGGCTATCTAATTTTCAAAATTCTTCGTAGACATCTATTAACAAATGTCTGCAGTTTATTGTATATAGTTTTACTTGTTTCATGTTTCACAGCCATATAGTAGAACTGATTTCATAACTGCTAGATTATTTTATTATTATTCTATTACCTTCACCTTAATTGAGATAAATGTTTGGGATGGAGATTTTTCTTGAAAATCTTTGTACTGCATTCCTGAAAGATATACTTAAATAGCAAGTTTATGAATTTTATTTAAACATAGACTAATGTATCATTTTAATTTATTTAAATATTTATCTGACTTTTCTATTTTGAGTACATTGTTTACAGGAGCACACATGCACACAAAACACACAGACCTTTTTCTAAAAATGTTTTAATTTTATTCAGGGATCTCAAAACATATATTTTAAGTGGCATCTTAGAAATTTGAAGTTATTTCGTCACAAACTTACCTGAAGAGAGAATGAGTTCCCTTTTGTGAGAAGCAGGCCATCCATAATGAGGACAAGATGTGCATTTCAGAGGTCCTGGACATAATAGGCCATAGAAATTAGATAGGCAATAGGAATCAAAATGGTGGGAGTGTTGTATTGGTTTTATGTAATTCTTTTGTATCTTTGTTGAGTACTACTATTTCCTGAAAATGTATGGGCATTCATGGAAAGTTTGGGAATAGCATAGCTAGGTTTTTGGAGGCCCGGATGCAAAAGGTCAAAATGTGGCCACTAATGTTGGTTTCCAAATATGAATTCAAAGTTTTAAATCTTTGTTATATAGGTATTATAAAAATTAGATTTAACCATACATAAATAACTATGTATACATAATATTTGGTTTCACAATTTTTAAGAACAATGATATCAAATAATAGAATGTTATTGATTTAACTATGCATTTATTTGAAAAGCATAGCATAGGATTGGAATGGATGTTTAAGTTTTAAAGTCTTATTAAATTAAAATAACAATTTGTTTCTCAAAGTAAAAATTATTTTTTTTGCATGGATAAATTGTTGAACTTTTTAAAACTAAAACAGTTAATGTTATTCAATTATGTTGCTAGTAGGCATTATTATAAAACTACTTAAAATGACAATTTATAGAAATAAAAATGAAGACTAAAGTCTGACACAGATGCTGGCTGCTATCAGAAAAATATAGTATTTATTCAACAGTAAAATTAGTTAAAGCTAAGAGGTGGAGATTTTATTTCTTGACTGTATATTGGTAAAGATATCAATGACTTTATGAGGGCTAATTTGTCCCATGATTTATTTTCATTGACAAGAGAGCTAAGCCATTTAGTACTTCCAAGGTTAGTTTTATTCACTTTTAATTTAGAAAATGATTGGTCAGCTTTGCATAGTAACAGAAACAGTTAAGTACATACAGTAGGCAGTACATAGGTACTTCAGGATTTGGCAAAAGTTAAAACTGTGCTCCCCTCAGGGGTCCATGTTAGTGGGTATGGGGAGTGGCGACCCCAAGGTTCCTGAGCTACCCAGTGTCTGGGGGTATAACCAGACCACTCTGTCTCCCAGGGTTACAAATAGGGAGAGCTGTCCCTTCTGGTTCATGAGCGGTAGAGAAGTTCTTTTACTATAGGGTACATAATAATTTATTGAATTAAATAAGATTCCTAGTGTTTGGGAGCATAACGAGACTACTCCATCACCGGTAATGCAAATAGAGAGCTTGGTGGTTGAAGCATGAGGCTGACAAACTCATCTTTGTAAAAACTACATTGTCTAAAACCTAAACAAATAAAAAGCAGACTGATAATCAGAAACAATATTGCAAAGAAACTGGACTAAGTAAATGGAGATTTTATTGGTACTTGACAACCTGGAATGTCAGCAATTTGTATAAACCTGGAATACAGAGAAATCTGACAGATGAATTAATTAAATACAAAATTATGATAGCAACAATTCAAGAAATTTGGTGACCAAGTTCACTAATTTTTCATTATAAAGATTTGTATGAAATGAAATAACTCAGAAGTTTAAGACAAGTGAAGTAGTTCAAGTGTAATAGCATGGTGACACTCGCCTCATTTAAAATGAAATTTACAACACATATATTTCAAGGGCATTCACCCTCTTCTTCAGTCTGACTGATGGTTGGGTCTGTTATGGTGGAGACATCTGGTGTTCTCAACAGAAGTTCATACTTATGTGGCAGTATTTCAAAATTATGAACCAGTCTCTGTGTTGTATGATGAAAATATGCTCCCAAATTAGTGCTGCCGTGTTGTTTTCAGTTTGAGAAATTTTGTTATTTTCTATTTCATGATGAGATGTCCAAAAATGGTGTGCCACTACTGATTTATTCGTCTGTTTTTGTTTGATGTGTCTGAAATGTTCTTTTAACCTTGTGTTTAGACCCATGTATCTTGATTTGAAGTCCTTAATCAATTTTGTTGATGCCTGATCTCTGATTCTTAGGTATGGGATCTTTGATATCTGTTTTCAGTAATCTTTTTTTTTTTTTTTTTTTTTTTTTTTTTGAATTGGTTACTTGAAGCTAAATTTATGTTGCCTTTTTTGAAAATTTGTTTGAATTTTTTTATTTGCTCTTGGATAATAAGTGAATTTTTATATATAACTTTTGGTGTTTAAATGGACAGAGTGTTGATTTGTTTTAATGTTAATTTCTTCTTATATTTTTCAATTTTTTTGTCAAATAAACCTGGGTTTTTTTTTTTTTTGGATATCACGCCATGAAATAGAAAATATCATGAAGTTGCTCAAACCTGTAAACAACACAGTGGCACTCACAGTTTGGGAGAATATTTTCATTATACAACACAAAGGTCGGCTCATGAATTTTGAAATACTGCCACACGAGTATGAACTTCTGTTAAGAACACCAGATGTCTCCACCATAAAAGATCACAGAGCACAACCCCCAGCTATCAGTCAGAGTGAGAAGAGGGTGAATGCCCTTGAAACATATGGTTTATAAATTTCTTTTAACTTTTCATTTAACTATCCCAAATCATGGTATTATTATTCTATGTGTTATAGCAGAATAAATAATCATAACAATTTGGAACAAGATGTGTAATATATAAAAAAAGTTAGTTTATCTTCTGGCATTTGAATGTATACATTAATACATGAGTTATCTATATAAGATTAAAGGGAAACATTTTTACATAACAATTTTAAGTTGGCATCCACCAACCAAAGATAAGTGGGTGATATTAAGAACTGCTTTATTAGAAAGAATATGCCAAATGATATCCAAGCATGATGCAACTATAAACATGGGAGATATGAATACAAAAATTGGCAGATATTCACTCTCCACACGTACTAGTAATAGCAAGGAATTAAAACAATATATTCCATTTAACATAACATAAAGTTAAGAGTTAGCATTAAAACACATACATCTCTTACACTATTTGTACCTGACTGGTTTCAAGAGCTGTTTCTCTTATCTTCAGAGGAATCCGACTGGATATTGGTGTTAGTATCCTTATTGCAGTGGTGTTTGTATTGACATCTGATGATAAGAGTGATGTACTTCCAAAGTTGACTTGGTGGTGGCAATTCAAAAATCATCAATTGATGTTTATGCTTTATTATGAATATCTTTTCCTAAGTATTCAATTCTGCTATATGTTTTGTAGATTTAAATAATGTAATGATTGGTATGATGTTATGATTGGTGGTCCAAAAGTGGTATGAAACTGCAGATTTATCTGCCTGTTTGCACTTGATGTGTCTCTTGTGTTTCTTCAATCTGATTTCCATGTTTCTTTTTATTTTTTTTTATTTTTATGTATCTATTTTGTCACATTCTGTGCAATTGATTTGATAAATTCCTGCCTTTTTGTTCTGTGATATAGTGTCTTTTAAATTGTTGCAGAGTAATTTCTCTATGCTGTATTTATTTTGTTGAGCCAAGCAAATGTGTTTTTTGAAGATATTATAGAATTTATTAAGTGTATTTGGGTGGAAAGCAAATTTTCTGAATATCACATTGGTTCTCTGTTGGGCAGGTTTAGTAGTATCTTTGATGTGCTTTTGTTTTTTAAATTTTGTAGCTTTTTTGTTGATTTGTTTGGTGAAGCCATTGGATATAGCTGTGTTGACTATATGCTGATATTCCTGTTTGTATTCATCATCTATTAATGAAGTGTACACCAATGTATGGACTAAATTGTAGGACAGCATGTTTGTGTGAGACCGAGTTGAAACTATTGTTTTATATTTAATTTTCAGGATGTGTAGGTTTCCTGTATATCCCAAAGTTGATGTTGTTTTGGGATCTAATAATGTTCACTTCTAGGTATGGTAATATGCCTTCATTTTTTATTTCCACCGTAAACTGTATTGCTCTGTTCTGTAAATTAAGTAGCTTGAGAGAGTCTTGGATTAACTTTTTTGGTACTATTGTAAATATTCCATCTATATATCTTTGCCCAGCTTTGTGGATCTGTAGGAAAGAGATGGTTAAATGTAATTTTGCCAAGTTATAAGTGGGTGAATGATTGATTCACTCACAACTTGGCAAATTTTTAACACAGAAATTCACATCACTAACAAATACAATAGTTTGAACATCAGGAATTCCCTGGATCTAATCAAAAAATTAGAACAGATTGAACTAAAACTGGATGAAAGAGTGGTATATTTTGATGTCACTTCACTCTTCCCAAGTATCCCGACAACTGATCTCCTTTGCCAACTTAAAAAATGGTTTGTGCACAATAACTTACCACAGGATGAAATAGACAACTTGATAAGTCTCACACTCCTCTGCATCTCACAGAATACCTTTGCATTCCACAATAGATGCTACCAACAGACTTCAGGCTTAGCCATGGGCAACCCACTTTCTCCATTTTTGGCGCATTTCTCATGAGTAACATAGAAATGCATTTAACTGCCTCCTTCCTACACATCTATAAAGTTTAGCATAGGTATGTAGATGACATATTTGCAATAGTACCAAAAAAGTTAATCCAAGACTCTCTCAAGCTACTTAATTCACAGAACAGAGCAATACAGTTTACGATGGAAATCAAAAATGAAGGCACATTACCAATCCTAGAAGTAAAAGTTATTAGATTCCAAAACAGCATCAACTTTGGGATCTACAGGAAACCCACACATTCTGAAAATTACATAAAAAAATAATAGTTTCAACCCATTCTTACACAAACATGCTGTCCTAAAAAGTTTAACCTATAGATTGGTGTACACTCCATTAACAGATGATAAATACAAACAAGAATATCAGCATATAGTCAACACAGCTATACCCAATGGCTTCACCAAACAAATCAACAAAAAAATAACTAAATTAAAAAAATAAAAGCACATCAAGGATACTACTAAACTCACCCAACGGAAAACCAATATGATATTCAGAAAATTTGCTTCCCGCCCAAATACACACTATAAATTCTACAATATCTTCAAAAAACACAACATTTGCTTGGTTCCACAAAATAAATACAGCATAGAAAAATTATTCTTCAACAATTTAAAGGACCCTATAGCACCAAACAAAACGGCAGGAATTTATCAAATCAGAATGTAACAAAGTCTATATAGGAAAAACGAAAAGAAACATGGAAATTAGATTGAAAGAACACGTGAGAGACAAGTACAAATAGATGGATAAATCTGCAGTTTCATACCACTTTTTGACCAGCAGATTATAACATCATACCAAACATTACATTACTTAAATCTACAAAACACATAGCACAATTAGATACTTGAGAAAATATATTCATTATAAAACATAAACATTGATTGATAAATTAAAGGTATAAATTAATATAGGACCTGAAAAAGTAATTAATCCATAATATTTAAATAAATTAAAGTAATAATTTAATCTATACTTAAATATAATACTATCCAATCGTAATCCTAAAATTCTCATTACCGCCACCAAGTCAACTTTGGAAGTGTGATACTCTAACACCAGATGTCAATACAAACTACCGCCACACTATGGATGCCAACACCGACATCCAGTCAGACTCCTCTGAAGATAAGAGAAACTGCTCTTGAAACTGGTCAGGTACAATTAGTGTAAGTGATGTATGTGTTTCAACTCCGACTCTTAACTTTATTTTAAATTTAAATTCCACATCACTGTTATTAGCTTTTTAAAGTATTATACAAAATATATTCCAATGTTAAGGAAGTTATTAACAAATGTCTACGTTTAGAAAACAATTTTTAATAGTAAAAAAAAAAAAAAAATCTGATGTGTTCCATTCACATGACTTTCTCTAGCTATTTCTCAAACAAAATTTTCTTACAACAGATTATTCTTTTATCTACATCATGCTAATTAATATAAATATGAGGAGAATTTGTCTTATTATTTTCCTCTTTGTAGGCAGAAGGGAAATAAGGGAATGCACCAGGCTAAAGCAATAGTCAAATATTTTAAAAGCTGGTCGCTGTGTGAAACAATTGAAATTTGGTTCTCTGCTTGCTAAGAGTAAGCATAAGAGAGACCGAAAGGAAGTGACTTCCTGTTTAAGAAAAATTTAAGTAGCTTAAAACTGAAACAAATATCATGAAATATCTTGGCAATAGTTAATCTCACAAAAATAATGTATATGACATAAATTGTGTGTTTTAATTTTTTTGTGTAGTAAGGTTTTGTCCTATCTCTGATGGTTTACCACTTACACAAGCATACATAAGTCATCCAGAATGAAGAGGTCATTCAAGATATACATTTTGTTTGTCATAAGAATATCTTAAACATGTTATTTTAATCAAAATCATTAGAGCCATTTTTGAGAAATCAAAGTTTTCAAAAAATGTTCCATAAAAGGTTTGGTATTTAACAGACTTTTCATTTTTAATTATGTTGCTCCCCCCCCTTTCCCTCACACACACCAAATATCCTGCTCCACATTTATGCAAGGAGGCCGGGGTCCAAGGTGGCAAATGTTTAGAAAAAAAAAAACTACAGCAGCGATGATTGCGGGAATTTTTATTAGTAAGAAGTAAATCATAGATGGTTAGAGATCTGTGCCTCATGTAACTGGCAATACTGACTCTGTAATGTTTTTGCATGACTGGGCATGGACGCATTCGCTGTAGAAACAGAGGATTTGAGTAGTGCTTATCTTATTGTTTGTGTGAATTTCCCCGTTTTATTAATGTGGTGAAATTCTGATATAAAGTAAATGTCAGTATGGGTGGTAGGAAACATCTGAGTGGGAAGGCTACAGAAAATTGGATGAACAAGAGAAGGAGGGAAAAGGAAGTGTTAGATCAAATGTCAAAGTTACACATGTTTTTCGTTAACACTAGATAGATTTTGCAGCTGCAAGTTCTTTCTCTCCTGAAATTAAACAAAGGCCCTTCCTCCCAAAAAAAAAAAATTTTTGCTCAAAATTCAAACTTTTAAGAACAAATGAAAACATTGGTTCTATTAACAATACTTTTAGTTTATTTTTATACTCGTAGATTCCATTTTTATTTGGAACCTACAATTGTGATTTGCGATAATCAATGTTAGTGAATCTGAAATTGATAACCAGCATACAAGCAATTCCACAGAAAGTGCACTAGAGTTAGGCCTAGGGGAAGTTTCGTCACACTTGTAGCTGATGAAGATCTTTCTTTTGGGATAAAGAAACAGTGATAAAACACAAGATAACTTGGTATAAGACGGAATTAGCCAGAATAGAAGCTGTTTTTTGGTAGTGTTTAACACCCGCTTTAACTACTAATGGCACCGCAGGCGGTGATACTGATGATACATGAATGATGATGGAGCACCGGTGGAATGCGATGGTGGGGGAAACTGGAGTACCCGGAGAAAACCTGCCCCAGCGCCGTTTTGTCCACCACACATCTCACATGCGGTCGCTTGGGATCGAACCCCGGCCGGAAATGATTTAATGGAGATGTCGTGCAATGGGATTACTTTACTGTGCACCATGTAAACTATTTGGGGGTTGTTCTCAATTTGATGCAAGTGGCTTTAGTGATTGGAAAGTCAAGGGGTAATTGAACATGAAAATTCCAATGCATGTGATGATTGTGTTGTAATTTTCAAAGAAAGAGTAAATACTCTATATAGAGTTGATAAACAATTTATTATTCAGTTAGAAGAATAAGTAAAGTATTGGAGAAATGTACTACAGATGGTAGCGGCTGTAGTAAAAAAACTTTCCTCAAGAAGATTGCCTTTTCATGGAGATAAAGAACAGTTTAGTTCCTTAAGGAATGATAATTTTGAAGTAATAGCTGAATTTAATCCATTTTTAGCAGGTCATATAATTAAATGTGGAAACTCGGATAAAGAAAACACCTAATATTTATCATTTAGCACTTATGAAGAAATTATAAATATTATGGGAAAGACTGTCACAGAAAAGATCATAAAGGAGATAGTTGATGCAAAGTATTTTTCCATTATTGTGGATTCTACTCCTGATGTTTCACAGTGGAGTTCCATTATAAGGTGTGTGAATAAAGATGGTGTAGACCACCTGGGTAGTGTGATGGTAGTGTGTCTGCTTCACATTTAACAGGTCGCGAGTTCGAATCTGGCTTAGGGTGAGTTACCTGGAGGTTGTTTTTTGGGGGGGGGGGTTTCCCTTATCCTGAGAAGACGAATGTTGAGTAACTTTAAGCTCCATGGACCCCGAGATCATTTGAGCATCATTTCACTAATTTCATTCATCGCCCGATATGACCAACCAGGTTAAAGGACGTTAAACTACCAAAAGAAAGATGGGTATCCCAAGAGCAGTTTATAGAGTTTATGAGAAATGCTGGGCATACTGAGAAAGAATTGACAGATGCAGTACTTAAATTCCTCAATTCTCATGCATTAGATATAAAGGACTGCCATAGCCAAAGTTATGATAATGCTGCAAATATGGTGGGAAGCTACTGTGGCCTACAAGCCCAAATCAAGTCCTTCAACCCCCTGGCATTTTTCATCACTTGCTTAACTCACTCCCTGAATCTGATAGAATCAATTGCAGCTACATATTGTAAAATGACTACAAATTTTTTGACTTGTTGCAAACAATTTACAATTTTTTTTGGCATCTATAGAACACGGAAAATTCTACAATCAAATTTTGAAGAGTTTAAAGTCTCTTTGCACTACAAAATGTTAGCTCAAGAAGATACCTGTAGTTATAGCAGTGAGCTATACACATAACTTAACTCTATGGCACGACAGCTCACAAGGAACCTTGGCCTACCGCCCTGTCGCTGCATCAGTATTGCAGTATTGGAGGGTGAGACATGGTCAGTGCCTTGAACCCCACACCCTGGCAGTTAATGCTCCTCATGACCTGGAGCCACTACTTCTCCATCAAGTAGCTCCTCAATTGCTCCCCAGGGACCTCAAGAGGCTGAGTGCACTCCCCATGCTGGAACTGGGAATCGAACTCAGGTCACCTGCTTGGTAAGCAGCCACCCTACCACCAGGCTAAGGAGATGATGAGATATACACATGAATATTGACATATATAATGTCTAAATCTGCTACAGCAGTATAGCAAAGGAAAATTTTAGCAAAATATATGGTTCTTTCAAAGGTAATGAACTTGGCATATAAGAACAAACAAAGAAATATCAAATTTATATCAAGACAGAGATATAGTAATGGATATTAAAATTAGAATATTGAACTAGATAAGATGAAGGAAAACAGAATCACTAAATAGTTATGAATCTAAAACTGGACTCGAGGAAAAGAAATGGAAGAGCAAATTTAAGATGGTGGATAATTAATTGAAAGATTTAAAGATATTAGGAGTAAAGTAATGGAGAAAAAGCCAGAAACTCGATTGAAATAGTGGTATATCATTATGGAGGTCAAGATCAAATTACAAGGACTGTAACAACACAGAAGAAAAAAGAAAAGAAAAAAAAAAAAAAAAAAAGAGCTATCTGTAATTCAGTAAATTAGTAATCCATTTTACATCAGTCATGTTTATAATGTAAGATTTAAAAGAACTCCTAACTTGTAATGCCTGTGATGTAAACAAAGCAGAAAATTCTTCAGCTTCTTTCTTCATGAATATAAGAGGTAAAAAGTAAATTGAATTATGCTATGTGAGTCTGCGACTTACTTCATGCCCTTGAACCAAGTATGAAGTTGTGAGCCTATAATATCAATCATGGGATAATATGAAGCTGGAAGCTTAGAAACTGGAGCTAATGGTGATAAGTCATTCTCAGCACAAATGACCTGCTGTGAATCCCTTTACCCAACTCTGTCCCACAAGTATATTATGCCTCTGAATTTAGGAAAGTGGGACTTGCCCTCATAACTGGTCAAGCAGTTCTGAATATATGTTAGGTATGTGAGAGTTCTGGATAGAGAGCATACATTCTCTTTTTTCTTTTTCCCTTATTCTTTCTTAATTCCAATAATAGCTTCTTATTGTCCTACATTAAGATAAAGTAAACAATTTATCCAGCATTTGGCAGACCTGTGTAAAGGTTAAGTTTACTGTTAGGTTGAGACATAGGAAGGGTAGAATTGAAATGTACAGTTGTAAAAACTAATGCACTGTCATAGAGACTGATTGTTTAGACAAAATAAGTTTAAATTATTTATTGTTAATAAATAGCTATTTTTAAAAATTTATAATAGCTTCTGTTTCAAACAGCTAAAGTTTATAAGTTATTGTTGATGTTTTTAAACAAGATATGTATACTTTCCTACATAATAAAATTGCTGTAAGGGTATGTATGGCTGAAATTTCATAAAAAATAATTAAAAAATCTACTTTTTTTATTTTAATTCCAAAGAATAGTTTAACAGTCCTGTCTTAGCAGGTCATTTTTAAATGCCTTAACTGGAGGTACAGCAAAGCATTAGAGGTGAAACTTACTGGCAAGAAAAACATCAGCTCGATGAGATCTCACTTGCATCATGCAAAGTAAAAAACAA
The DNA here is from genome assembly GCA_030762935.1 of Hymenopus coronatus. NCBI lineage: Eukaryota > Metazoa > Arthropoda > Insecta > Mantodea > Hymenopodidae > Hymenopus > Hymenopus coronatus. Next base: position 91,508,958 of record CM060896.1, read on the forward strand.
GTTGTGCAGAAGAAAAGCAGCAATGCAATAAGTAAAGGACAGAAAAGGCAGCAGCAGAGGAGAGGAAAAGGAAAGCTGAGGATTCCATCTACCTACCTGGTGGATTTTAATGTGAGCCATGCATTCAAATCTCTCCTTGTTTTCTAGCTATTGATATTTTCTGTATTTTTCTTCCTCAAAAATGTTCCTTGCAGAGCAGTTTTTCTGTTACACAAATAAAATTTTCTGTACATGTTCACAAAGGTACTATGAATAAGAATTGCCCTAGGTTTTACTGTCAGATGTATTAAGCATATGTTTTCAATTTTCAAACATAAAAATTATATTAAAAATTATATTTTTATGAGAAAAACAGCGCATTTATAACTTTTAAATTTGTTGGAGCCTAAACCAAAGGAAACATTGAAAAACCTAGGCCAATTTCAAAAAGTAATGAATTGTGAATCTATTTTAGTTTTTTTGTCGCAAGGGACTTTTTAGCGATGTGACAAAAACATACACAAATTTGACCATAACCTCCAAACCATTAGAGAAAAATGGATGAAATTTTCATTTTTCTTATATGCAATATATTACATCTATGGTATAAATTTTAAAAAGTTAACATTAATAGTTTGGAATTTCAAACCTCCAGTCATACATGTCCTCAAGAGATACAGATACCTACTTAATGTTCTATCATTGCTGTGAGTTAGAAGTTACTAAAATGTTTCAAGCCCAAATAACTTAGATTGCTAATTGTTTGTCTAAGAAACTAGGAATGCAAGTTGCCAGAATTACATGATTCTCAAACCTCTGGTTTTGGTTATAACTGAATACCTCACTATCTTTTTGTAGTTCAATTAAAACATTATTGCTTTAGTTATTGTTACTATCAGGCAGTTTTATTAACTGCAGTGACCATTCTATCTTCTGGGAGACAAAGTTATGTAATAATGTACGCATACTTAATGTAGTTATAATTCTAAAATTTTGAATATGTCTCTTCTTCACTAAAATAAAAACAGTTTTAATGTGTTTAAGGATTACATTTTGTTCTTTCCAAATGTAAATATGTTCTTTTTTCCATCACTGTTCTTGTACAGGTTGTGAGGAGCATTAAAATATATACAGGGTTACTACAAAAGAAATAGACAACTTCAACTGCCTGTAAAACAAACTATTAGAGATAGCAACCTAATTATTTTGGAGGTATGTTGAAAAACTCTCAAAAGTTTCGTTTGTTACTATTGGTAACGCTGTAGTGTTTTGTTTGTTGTTGCAGAAGCTGAAATGGTGGAAAATCCTGTGGAAAAGGCATATTGCGTGTTGGAATTTGCTAGAACGTAATCAGCAACTGTTGTTGCTGAACACGTTACCACAAAATGCCACCGACTAGACAGTCAATCTACGACTGGTATAGAAAATTCAAGACAGCGGGATGTTTGTGCAAAGGGAAGAGCTCGGGAAGACCAAGAGTTGAACATGTTCGTTCTGCTTACATAAGAAGCCCACAGAAATCGACATCTAGGGCAAGCATGCAATTACAAATTCCACAGCAAACTGTATGGAAAATCTTGCGGAAGCGACTGCATATGATGCCTTACAAATTACAGATGTTGCAGTTTCTGAGTGAAGAAGATAAGGTCATATGGCGTGACTTTTGCATCAACATGTTGCGACATGATGAAGACGATGCTGGTTTTTGTGAGCGCATCATTTCATTTTTGTGGTAATGTGTTCTAAAATGTCGTTGGACAACAGTTGCTGATTACGTTCTAGCAAACTCCAACACGCAATATGCCTTTTCCACAGGATTTTCCGCCATTTCAGCTTCTGCAACAACAAACAAAATGCTACAGCATTATCAATAGTAACAAACTAAACTTTGAGAGTTTCTCTACGTACCTCCAGAATAATTAGGTTGCTATCTCTAATAGTTTTTGTTTTACAGGCAGTTGAGGTTGTCTATTTCTTTTGTAGTAACCCTGTATAATCTCCATAATGTGCTCAGAAATATAAAGCCTATGTGAGGACATATAAAAAAATAAAATATGAATATATACATACAACATTAATTATGCATAGAATTTCAGATACTGTTTAGTAATAATATAGTTTAGTTTGATGACCTAAGGTAATTATGGCTGTTTGTTGACTAAAAAGCAAAAATAGTTTGCACTTGTTTAAGTATGTTAGTAAATTGTTATAGAAGGGTTATTTGTAAAAAGTTTTTCGAATGAAGCACAAATGATGCTGCAGACATTCTCCTTTGCATCAGTGTACTTAGTCCAGTGATACTTCATGGCCTTGATCCCTTCATGGAACTACATTCCTTCAGGTCTGCAATCCATGTTTCAACTAACTATATTTAAGTTTTCCTTTGCACTAAGGAACATTCTCAATCTACTTGATAGTTCATTTCCATAAAATCCAAACCCAGTCTAAACCGATGGTTTTTAAATGCATATAAATGCTTTTAAATGATAGACCCATGTTAGCAGATTTACTGGCATGTTAAAGAACTCCTATGGGATGAAATTCTAGCACACTGGCAGCACTGATCTAATTCTGACAATTGACAGCATCATTGATAAACAAACTAATTTTAATTTACAATTATACAGCTATTAAACACTCTCAAAGACTTGGTATAAAATTACCATACATGTTGATTACCTACTAAAGTGATGTTTTTTCCTTATAAAAATAAAATTTGTTATATTTATCTTGAATAATTTAAGAAGAGAGTGAGAAAATGTATTTTAATAGCCTCTATTAGCATGCTTAATGAAGTAGGTTATCTATCATAATACTGTTTCATAGATGGGCAATACAAATGACATATTTTCATTTTGCCAGTTTAAATCACTTTTTGATAATTGGAACATGGTGTCATTGCTGGTAGGTTTTGATGGAATGTTTGCTTGAGCAAACACTTGAGCAGCTGTCAATGAAATAATCAAAGCTGTAGCAGCAAAGAAAAGTTATACTCCTCTCACAATATCACATTTGTGTTCTCTAAAGTAATAATCATATTTTGAACAACATCTGGAATGTAAAAAGTTTATGACAATGTCTCTTCTCATATAGCTACACTTAATCATTAGTTTATGTTCTTTTCTTGTTTCAAACATGCTAAAGAGTGTAAAGTATAATTTCCAAATTATGTAAAATCTAATTTTTGTACTCTTAATCAGACAAGAGGCAACTATAGTTTGTATCATCATGTACCAACTTTCTTTATTCCTTTATGGTAAATTCTTTTACAGTTTCAATGATTACAAGTTATTGTAATTATCATTAATGAACAGCATATAATTTGTTTCAGCATTCTTAAAATATTACTTTGTTGTGGTCATAATTTTCAATACTCATATCATTAAATACATAGCATAGTGCCTTTGTTATTTGCGTATTGGCCCAGATGGCAGTGATTCTCAGTATTATGCAACTGTGCAGAAGCAGGTCAGGACCGTCAAAGGGTTGTTTCAGTTATTGCTTTGTCTTCATGTTGTGAAGCGTTTCAATAATATGCATGTTGTGTGCAATTTCCTTAGGAATTTTATTCTTTTATTAGTCTACAAAAATGCTTTCCAACAAGTTGATGTTTGAGCAGCGTATTTTTATACACAATACACATGAATCATGTAGAAGTTATGTAGACAATTTCAGCAGCAAATTCCTGGTTATCCAGTTCTGGGAAGAGACGCTGTGAAATGTTTGGTCAATAAATTTAGCACAGTGGGGTTGGCTAAATTAAAAGCCAAATCATAGAAGCAAAAAGAACATTAATGTAGCTAAAGCTAGATGAAATTGGTGATACATTCAAATGCTAAACCAAAGAAGTCTCTCCACCGTATTGCACAGCAAGTGGGTGTTTCACAACCTCTGTTCATATAGCTACTCAATTTTTAAAACTGAAACCTTACTGTGTGACTAAAGTGCAGAAATTATGAACATTATGCAAAAAGAACTTTATGTTGTGAATGGTAATTTTATCAGACATGTCAAGAATGTCTGTGTGCAGATGGACACCAATTTCAAGAACACTTATTAGAAGACCAGACTCATTACATAATATATATTTCTAAGACTCGTGATTAAGTAAGACAGGAGTTCCAGAACAAAAACCCTGCAGGTAGTATATTGTATGAAGATCTGTGGCCTTGGCATAAAATGAAGGCACTGTACTCTTCACTGGTGTTGGGGAAAGGGGTATAACTCAAAATATATAATTTTTCAGTAAGCAATTTCAGTCAGTTATTACAAATAGCTGTTTCAAATTTCAGTAACCTTATTGACACCAAGGTTTAGTTTAACTATCAGGTGATAATTGAAAGTTGAGCATAACCAAGATTGGATTCTTAACTTGATTCCTATATATAATACAATATGCATAAAATGCCATTTTTGTAACTTATACCACTTTTCCCACCCAATTATTCATCTATCGTTAAGTTATGGGAACTCCTCATAACCTGGTATACATTTATCATCAAATATTTAGGGACTCTAGCATTTCAACTTCACCCAAGAATGCAAGTCTTCATATTTCAGAAAATAACTTGAAGTTTATATCTGATTGCTTGGGATTCTGCATAGGTAACCTTTATAGCAGTTGGTTGGTTACAAATTGCTATTCCATTTTGCATTTCTTGATTAATGGTTTATGTTCCATGAGTTTTGCTGTTGATTCTAAGAAAACATTCTAATGCTATAAATGAATATAATATGTATGAAAAATCTGATTGCTTTAAGTATCATCATTTGGTAGTAAAACTGTGAAAAGCTGATTATCTTAATATTTTAAAGGAAAAAATTTAAATTAATCTAGAAAAAGCAAAACCAAGAGTAGCTTTGATTTTGTGATTGCCAAACTACAGACAATGCCCATACAGAAAAACTATTTTCATGAATAACAAATGATCTAGTTACAGAAATGGCTGTTACATAGGCCCAATTATAATGTTAAATTTAATTAAATGCACATGTAAGGAGCATTTCAAGAATTTCATTTACTACATTTATTTTAAAGAAACAACTATATACTATTAATATAAATTATAATGTGAACAACCCTTTATGTTTTTCAATGCAAAGTTGAGCATTATATTTGACTTTTCCACTCTGAATGCTTTAATTTAAAAGATGTATTTGTACACTCAAAGACATTAAAAATACAGCTGGAAATACTTATCATAAGTCACGGTCTTTTTGTTGATTCTGCCCATGTCTGCTATATTCTTAAAAGTGCATCATTTCTGAAGGAATAGGATGGACACAAAATGTAACTTGTAACAAATGAAGTTCTGAGTAGCGAATTGGTGATCCTTAAGCTTTCTGGTTGGACAATAATCCATCCCTCACACCAGGTGATAGAAAATTAGATTAATCTTTTCTCTGCGCTACTTACTGAAGTTACAATGCCAAGGTAATTCGGGAGTAAATTAACACACAGCTTATACAAGTCAACCTGTTCTGAGGGAGCATCAAACAGGGTTGAGGAATGGAGTGGTGGATTGCCCAATCAGTTTTGCCTTTTCTTACTTGTATGGTATGTTGGATTGGCACTAATAAAAATCATGGTAAGACGTGAGTCCTCTTCTAATGTTCACAAGTCACATCAGGTGTATTTTTATTGACTTTGTGTCTAATTCATATGCTTTTTTTTTCTCAAATTATTTTACGTAGAGTTTTAAGCTAATATTTTCAGCAGGGGTGTATTCTGTGAGAAGGCTAGCTGTGAAGCCTGGTACCTAAATTTTTTTAAGAAAGAATTTATATTAAATTTGTAAATAACAAAGAATTTATTTCTAATCTGTTAGCTGTTTGCATTCTAGCTCATTGTTATGGCATAAAATAGGCTTCTTAGCATAACACTTGATTCTGCTCAATGTATTTCAGTCTGTCTTCTCAAGCAAGATTAGCATGACTGCAAAAATGGTATAATAGCCATTTTAGTGGGACCAGATATGATGGGGAAAATGTCAAACACCTCAGGTCTTCTCTCTTGCCATGTGAAGCATAGCTGAGAGTCTCAGGACAGCCAAAGCAATTCCAGATATGTGTTAGTACAGCCAGTCAAGTGATTTTTACTATGAAGTAATGCGTGTACAATTAGTAGTTATTCATATTAAAACAGATGAAGGTACTTTTTAATTTCATTTTTTTTTTTATTTAACTATCTAATTAATTAGCAATTATAATTGTGACCCTCTATTACGATTATTATCATCATTATTTATTATTATGAATTATTATTTTATTAATTATTATTTATTATTAATTATTATTAATTAATTGTAATTATTATTAATTAATATTATTATTATTATTATTATTATTATTATTGTCTGTATTAAGCTTTGTTTAAACTATTTACATTGTTATAAATAACTTTATTAAATCTGAAAAAATGCATACATAATTTGCCAAGTATGACGGGAGGGAGAAAACTAGCTGAGCATTTGATTGCAGCACACTTCTGATTTTCAGTTACCTGATAATGCAACTAATTATACTTCAATTTGTTCCCATTTAAAATATTACATTCAGAACAGTATGAGGAAAAGTTTCTCTCTTCAAATGTATTTTACAACTAGAGAGAAATATTTAAATATATCATGAATAACAAATGTTGGAAATGAACAATAACACTTTGGTTGTAGCTGTTGAGCTAAAACACTAGGACATAACATTGTCATAGATTATATTATGTTAAACAATGACTGAAAGCTATCAGGTAGTGGTTTACTGCCCAGTATTATAGCTATAATAGTGCTAGAATGATGTGATATAGTGTACATTCAATAGTGTCTGTAGAAAGGGTGCTCTGTGGAAGCATTGTAAATAATAACATCAATTCAACTTTTGCTTCCAAGGAAGTCTCCCTTTCTCTTATGTCTGACAACTTTATAAATGATACATCATGCAATACATATAGCTGATGTTGAATTATTATCTGAAGCATTATCACTAAGCCATTGCTGTACATAAATGTTAAGGCATTCATTCGCACACCTCCTAATCATTTGTATTGGAGAGAATGTGGTTTCAAACATTGGAATTTGAACAATGCAAGTGTCTATATTGTATTGTAAACATAACTTATAGTTATTTATAAATATTTTCATGTTAAAATAAATGATGTTATATTGTATATAGACAGGTATCAGTTTTTATCATATTGGTAATAAAAGATAAAGCTAATTTGTTTGGAGACAATTTTGTGTAAATATAAATACTGAGTATAGATTTGTTATAGAGTTTTGCTCAAGAGTAAAAATGTTCTTAAAACTGAAATTAGTTTGTTTTTCATTCTTCAACCTATCTTATCACAGTCCTAATCTGTATACTGACTGTAAGTGCTTTAGATATTATTTTCTTTATCCATAATGATGAATAAAAATTATAACAATATTTTTAGTCTTTAACCTCTTATTACAGCAGGAAAGAAAAATAACTTTGCTAAATAAGTTTGTGGCATTTTAATTCACATTTAGAAAATGTAATGTTAGTATTATTATTTAAGAATTTTACATAAAAACAACTTATGTACAAGGTGCTAGGGATAAGAGTGCACAGACTTCAATGCAACTTCCTGATGTTAAGCTGAAACATTAAAAGATAAAAGAAACTCCTTTTAAAGTTTAATATTTTAATTATTTTTATGATCTGTGCTATTTTCCTCTAATAGTGCATGGTTGGATAAATAATTGTGAATATGTTTACCACTCCGTTATCATTTACTTATATTTAGAATAGCAAAGTAGAGCTCCAAAAGATGAGTTTTTCGTGTTTTACTGTTTGTTGCTAAAATGAGTATAATTTAACCACAAATGATATTAAAGAATTGAATTCCAGCATGTCTACTGGAAGAAGATTGTGGTCATACTCTTGGCAGCTATGGCACATGCTGTAGAGCAGAAGGTCAGGAATGTTGACAGTAATGATGTGCCTCAACATTTTCTACAACAGCTGATTCTGTCAGTGGTTCAAATGTGTTAAATTCATTCATAACTATGGCAGTCTTTATAGAGTATCTAGATATGCTTCTTGCTTATGGCAAAGCTCAAACCTTTAGATTATTTTTTCTGGGCACATTTTAAGAGTAAAATATAACATTACACAGTCCTAGAGTTTGGGCAGAATGCAGAAGCTCTAACAAGGGTAAGGTAAGAAGATGCGATGCCTACATAAATTATAATAGAGCACATTTTAAAATTTGTTGTAAATGAACATATATTGTTGGTGTCCAGTTATTGATCACTAATAAGCTTCCTGTTTAGCAAAAATGTGGTTTTGAGTTAATTATTCCACAATACGCCTCAATGAGGTATTGCCATAATTTATCTTTGAATTTGCTTTGTCTAAGATCATCAGACTAAATTTTATGCATAGCCTCTTAAGCAGCTTTTAGTTCAGGTCTTGCATATGTATTCACTGATGTTCAATAAAATTATCTCCATTACTTTTCAAGATAGATGAAATTGTTATTGACTTTATTATTCATCATGTTTGGATCTCCAAGCACGTGAATCTGCACACTCATAGCACTAATATAGGGTGTGCATGTGTGTGGGTATCCTTAACTGCATTGTTTCACACAATCTAAATTTTTATATAAGCAATAATTTTACTGATAATATGTTAGAAAATCGAGACTAAACACTTGTGCTACTGTGCCATAGCACTTGACCTAGACCAGCAGCATGCTGTTGGTGGACTAGTAGGACTAGGATAGTCCCCAAGTATCATCAGCTTATATGTAAACTTTATTAAATTTCATGTTTAAACTTTACACAGTCTAAACACATAACAGTAAGATCAGCTTACATATAAAGTTTATTAAATTTCATGTTTAAATTTTACACAGTTTAAAGACATAATGGCATAAATCTCTGTTTAATTGAATGAATCTAATACTAAAGCACTAACTGAATGAAACATTCTACCTTCTCACTTGCCACCAACAAGAACCAATCAGCTTACCTAGGACTGACTGAATATAAAAGTTCCACCTGGCACATTAAGAATAATACATGCTCATGCATGCTCTGTTAAACATTTTTGTGTATTCATTCCTCTTGGAAAGAATATATTAGTATTTTTATTGGTTTTGTACACCATGAGTTATTTGTTTAAAATGTGTCACCTGGATTAACACAATACTGTATCACATGGTATGATGTGAAGTGATTTATACGGTGAAGCTTTTAATTTATTGCATAATAATTTGAGTCAAATATGGACATTATAGTTTCACTTAGTTTTTTCCCGGGTGCATTTCAAAGATGTTCATCTTCATCGTCAATTGTGAGGATTGCCCCAAAATTTACATTGGACAGACTAACAACCTTCAAACAAGATTGAAAGAACACCTCAGGAACATGAAACTCAAGTAAACAGACTAATCTGCAGTATCACATCACTTCTGGACATCACAACACAACATCATGCTTATTAAACATGTAAAAACCACCACTGAACTAGCAATTCGGGAAAGGATACACATTAGGAATTAGGAATTTTGAAATACCACTGGCAGACAACACCTTAAACTTATCTCCAAGAAAATCAGATGGCAGCACAGAGGAAATTGCGAATGGAATCTCCCCTTCTGAAGCCAGTCAAACACCCGCCAACAATGAAGATGAATATCTTTGAAATACATCTGGGAAAAAACTAAGTAAGTGAAACTATAGTGCCCATATTTTCTTCAAATTAGTTATGTAATAAATACAGTATTGCATGTTTTAGTAAAAATAAAAGGTATCAAGACTGGCTCAAAGTATGCAGACTCATGGCTTAATGCAACTTAGATTGGTATTGTAGCAAAGTCATATGTTGTCATCTATTCTACTAGCAGACACTTTTACTCTTGTCTCATAAATATATGCAAACTCCATAGCAATATTATGAAAACAAAATATATAAATAAGAAGTTTGAATAGAGTAGAATTAAATATAAGTACTCAGCGAGACTGCTGTATCTGTTGGTAGAATATTATGGGCGTTTTAAGATTATTTTACACTTGTATGCACTTAACACTTGAAATTATATTTTGTTGCATTTTCATATCAATTCATTAGTCTCATTGTTTTAATTACATAACTAAATATGTCTTTTCAGAATAGATAACTTAAAGTTCTGATATTAAAAAGTTTGTCCATCACTACACACTGGAGAATTTCCTGATGGAGGAGGGGATTGGCATACAAACAAATGGGCCTACCATTATTGTTACAATGATTTATAATGTAGTTACATCCTCTTCTTCGCTCTCACTGAGAAAACTTTTTCTTGGACTTTATTTGAGTAAAACTGTCACTGATACTCAAATTTAATTGCTTTTGAACTTGACAAATACGATTCTGAAGGAAGAGACCTTTTATTTAGAGGCTTCTATTGATGGTTTTAATGTCTGAAACACACTATTATTAATTCAAGCTGTTCTTCATACTGAATTTTGTCCAGAATGTTTTTAAAATGTTGCATTATTTTAGCATTTATCTCCTCCAAGTTGTTATTTGGTTATAGTGTTTTTCTGAATTTCTATTAATTCTTCTATTACATTTTTGAATAGTCAAATAATAGACAGACAAATATTGAAAGCATGGAAGACATATACAACACATGAATTAACAAATTACCCAGATACCTTGGCTATAGAAAATCAAATTATCAAAGGATGAGAAAAGATTTCCAATTTTTATGGAAGCAGTAGAGCTGGATACTAAAAGAACTGAAGAATAACACTGCAGCAAGTGGAGATAAAATTTCCTTTGGGTTAGTTAAATGAGTTAAGGAAGAAGAAAATTTCTTCAAGCAGTGATATAATATAAGAATGGTGATTGTTCCAAGACTTCATGGAGGCAGTAATTCTGCAGATATAAACATAAATAATATAAAGAAATGGAAAAATACAGAATTTTTAATCTGATACCTCAGTCAGCAAAGATTTTTTAGAATAAGAAATCGACACCTAGTTCAAATATAAAAGGTGGATTATATATATAGTAGTTAATCTTCAAGAGTGCAAGGAAAAAGGTAGAAGGAATGGAGTTGAACTGTTAAGAAACAATTTGCAAATGTTAAACAAAAGTAAATAAATGTGTGTAGCATATCTGGTAAACACATTTCTCAGGATAGCAAGTAAATACCCTAACTTTTCACACCTTGTGGATTTATTGGTTAGTCAAATGCTGTTAAACATAAAGTATATGAGGAGCTCTAATTCACAAGAGACTTTGTCTAAATTTAATTGTAGTAGAATTTAATTTAAGTATGGTTTTCAGTGTATAAGATTCCTCCTGTGGTCTCAGCATCTGTTTACTCTCAAAACAAATTTAGTTACAGTGATATTGGTATTTGAAAGTAGACTATTCATTAAGAAATCAAAGTTGATTTTGTTCACTGCTCTATTCATTCAAACAAGACTCTGTCACCTATAGCCAATCAGAACACTACCATCATAGAAACTTACTCCCATCATACATTGTTTTATCAGCTGTGGTAAAAGCAAAAAAAAAAAAAAGCATGATTTGTATTCAATCTAATAATTACTAATAGTTGTGTGATATTGGTAAGAAGTGGTTAATTAATATGCGTTCTTGTGAATGCAGCAAGTGCTCCTCCTGAGGAAGCGTGTGTGCCTGTTTGTAATATGAGGAGAGCTTCCATGTTTAAGACTTACTTTTTATTTTTGTAAAACTGCAAGCTATGCTTCCAAACAAATTAATTTAAGTTGGATATTCTCCTTATTAAAATAACTAAATTCTTTACAATAATGTTTCAAACTTTATTAAAACACTGTACAGTCAAAGAGGTCTATGTCCCATTTTCATGCAAACAAAATGTTTTATTAAATTAAATAACTCAGAAGTTTGAGACAAGTGAAGTTTTAATCAATGTGATGTTGAAAATGAGTCGGAATATTAACACTCACCTCACTTATATGTATTATGTCCAAAACATATGTTTCAAGGGCAATTGCCCTCTTCTTCAGTTGAAGTCCGACTGATGGCTGGTATTTGTGCTCTGTGGTCTATTACGGTGGAGCCATCTGGTGTTCTCAGTAGAAGTTCAAAATCATGTGGCGGTATTTCAAAATTCATCAGTTGGTCTTTTTGTTGTGTAATGAGAATATTCTCCCAAACTGTAAGTTCTGCCGGGTTGTTTACAGGTTTTAGAATTTTATGTCCTTTTGTATTTCATGATGTGATGTCCAAAAATGGTATGCTACTGCCGATTTATCTGTTTGTTTCTGTTTGATATGTCTGAAATGTTCCTTTAGCCTTGTTTCCAGTCTTCTTTTTGTTTGGCCAATGTAACATGATTTGCAGTCCTTGCAATCAATTCTGTAGATGCCTGATCTCTGGTTTGTAGGTATGGGGTCTTTAATGTCTGTTTTCAATGCATTTTGGACATAATACATATAAGTGAGGTGAATGTTACTATTCCGACTCATTTTCAACATCAAAATGTTTTATGTTCTTTCAGTTGAATCAAAAACAACTATGTCCAGAATTGTTTGTGTTATTGTTACATTCTTATAACCTATATGCACACACTTAAATACCAAAATTAAACAATAAAATGTTACTTTGTGAAAAATATATTTTTGGTCATTCTCAAAATTTGTATTTGAGTGGCAAAGTCTCTTTTGAAAGTGAGCTTTACATATGTGTTGGTTTAAAAGCCACAGCATTTGAATCTAGTGTATTACTGCTCTAAACTTGTTGAGGTATAGAAACAGCACTGCTAGTACATTTCTTCTTGTACACGCACAACTGGCATGATGTAATTAACTTATGGGGCCAAGAACGTGTGGTCATGCATGTGTGAAGAATTGCTCTAGTGCTCTGGTATTCAATATTTTTTCTCAGCATACCCTCGCTGACAATTTTCCATTCCAGCCTGTTCCACTAGGCTTAGCCCTAGAGTTTTCCCTAATTTAAATTATATATAACTATATCTAAAATAGATTATAACATTTAAAATTTATTAAATATTACAGAAAGGAGGATTATGGTATAAGTGTATAAAATAAATACACGAACTAGGTAAATACATTGCAGATAGTACATAGACACAAAATTATATGAAGTTATATAATATGTTTCAGACCTGCTAATGAGATGGTTGAGCTTGTTTTCTGGACACCAGTTCCTCTATTGGTTAGTGTGAAAATCAATGGGGATTCTGGGTTTAAGGGATTTCTTTGTTTCGTTTTGATTGCTGTCAATGCAGAGAAACCCTGCTCACACCAATAAGTTGAGGGGAATGGAAGAAGCTCCTCTATTGGTTAGTACGAATATCAATGGGGATTCTGGATTTAAGGGATTTCTTTGTTTCGTTTTGATTGCTGTCAATGCAGAGAAACCCTGCTCACACCAATAAGTTGAGGGGAATGGAAGAAGACTATAATGGCACAGTTATTAAGTTCAGTGTACTCTTTATGTGCGTAACACCAGAAATTGCAAATTACATGTTTTCGAATTTTATTTTCAGTGAACTGTCAACGGACATTTCCAAAAGACTTTCTTGTAATTTTACAGGAAAATCAGATAAATTAATGGCGGCGGTGAAAAACAGATTTGTAAACGATTTTTGTGCAATATCGTCTTTCTCAATTTCGGGAAGTATTTTTAAAGCTGTAACCTGAGATTTTGTAGTGGAATTTGATTATTTCCAAAAGTCCTAACTTCATTTTGTCCACAATGTTTCAAAAGAATTGGAAAAACTGCAATATTCCCTTTATTAATGCAATCAATCCAAAATAAAACTTTCTTATAAAATCCTTTATTTTCTCTTGAAATTTAAAAATGTTGGAGTTGAAGATTGAGCTTGATAAATTTGTTGAACATATCTGTCAGATAAGCTAATTGGCAAATTCACTCTTGATCTACAAAATGCTTCACCAGATCGGATTTCAATTTTGTAAGGAAACATTTTACCTGAATTTTCAGTTCAAAAAGATGAGTCAATATGTGTCCTCGTGATAACCAGCATGCCTCAGTGTGCAAAAGCAATTGAGTGTGCATATCTCCCATCTCCTCACACATTTTTTTTGAACAGACGGGAGTTCAGTGCACGTGACTCTGCTAAATTAACTACTTTTATAGCAGTGTTCAATGTTTCATGTAAATCAGGAGTTTTTTTTTTTTTGCTACCAAATTTTCTCTGTGTATAATGCAATGTTGCCAAATTATTTTGGCATTAATTTCATGAATACGAGCAATAAGACTGCTCTTTTTTATACCTGTCAATAAAGCAGTACCATATGTGAACAAACTTTCATATCAGTCCCATGACAAATTTAATTTTAATCTCAGGAATTTTAAAGACATCTTTCCCCTTGGTAATCATCCTTTCTGGTAATTGTTTACATTCTAGAATTTCATCAGCAATAGCACCCTTTTTAGTGTCAAAATACCAACATATATAAGTAGCTCAGATCATCAGACACACCTACTGATTCATCAATTTGAATTGCAAATCTTTTTTCTATTTGAATATTTTCTACTATTTGGCTTACAAAATCTTGTGCCATATCATGAATTCTATGCCCTACATTTGTGTCAGAATTTGGAATTGTTTTGAGTACTTCAGTGAAATGTTTGTGTAACATTTTATGTACTATAATCAAAGAACCATGAATAATAAGAGCTTTTTTTTTTTGCAACTAGCAACACTAACTCATATGATGTCTCCAGTGCCACCTTAGTTGATTTTGTAAAACTGTGTATCACGTTTGAACTTTTATTCAAATTTTCTGCTTTGTGCCAGAAAAATTTGACTGACTTGTCTTTACATTCGCCGTGATTGGTTACCAAATATCTGTGAAGTAGGAATGATTTCATAGAATTATTCGACAGAGTGTGGTTTCAAATAATGCAGAGGGGAAGCGGTGGATCACACATATATGACACGAATCCATATTTAATGTAAGATTCCCTGTAATATCTGTATTTCACATTTCTTGGGTTTTTCGACTTGCTCGTAGATGGTTCAACTTCAACACTATTTTCACCAATGTCCCATGGTGGAATAAGTGTTATCGCACTTTTCATTGTTGTGGTTCAACATTATCGATACTATCACTTGTTTCACTGAGTTTATGTTTTCCTCTTATAACAAATTTATCCATTCTACAACAAAAGTTATAGTGAACTATCACAATAAAGATATTCACAGTCACAAAAATATACTGAGTACTGAGATTGGTAGATTGACAGTTAACTAACGTACATTCTCAGATACTTATTGTTGTCAGCATTTGAAACAAACAACACAAATTATTTAATGAGCACAGCTGTATGTTATCATTGTTGCATATGCCGGTTGGCAGTTCAAATCTCTCTGGTTGAAATATTTTTCATTACTTTATAATATGTTTCCTGATCATTCAGGAAACACATTATATGTACCCCTAAGAAGTCTTCGCATATCCCTGGTTGAATATGCATGCTCTAGTGGGTGAAGGCTGTCCTGCCTTATGTTTCCATTTTATCACTACAATTTTATGTCAATGCCACTAAATGGTAGCACACTATGGTATAAATTAGGCTCAGTGTAGCAGAAGTACTACTCAAGGATGTTTAGCAATTGTCCTGGTTTGGTGGCATTTACATTTATGTGGCATGTACTCGCTATACATAGATGGCAGGTTCACAAAATCAATGTCATATCTTTTATTGTTCCATAAATAAATATTAATGAAATAACACAAATGATAAAATAGCTACTTTTATGCCCTAAAAACTTAAAAATATTTCTCAGTGGTTAAATAAGCATTTTAAGTATCAAAAACACTGTTCATAAATCTATATGCAAGAGGTCAAGATATTTAATTAGTTTAGTTTTCATTCACATAAAAATAGGCATTTAGCCTAAAATACAACTTCTAGACATTGAGTTTTAGTGATGAAATAAAAGGATTTTTTTGCCTGAAAAAAATCTATCATCCTCTGCCATAGTTAAACTCTAAAATGTGAGAGCTAGAAGCTAGCATGGTACCACTAGACCACTAAGGGCAACAGTAACTAATGATATAATATTTTTAGTGAAAGAAAAAAGTCCTAAAGACTGTAGATAATTTCTTTACAATAGACACAACACCCAGATCTGGAAAGTGCATGGAAAATTTCCTGAAAGTAGATAATTCTCCATGTCTCACTGGAAATCAAACCCAGGATTCCAAGTTAGTGCTAGTAACGGGCACCTTTCAATGTTATTCCTTTAGTGTAACATTATTGGTTTTTTTTTAAACAGCATCCTTTGCAACTGACATAAATCTTTAAAAAGCACATGTTGGAGACAAAAACATTGAATTTATATTTTTCTCTATCTCTTTTTCTGCGATACTTCACTGTAGTTGACTTTTGAAAAAAATCTGCTTATTGCCAGTAGATTAAATACATTTCCAGAACTTTTAACTATGACTTAAGAAAAATGAAGTAGGAATGCAAGATGAGACATGTAAAATAAGGTTAAATTTATTTTATACGCTCTTGGCAGTATGATGTCAAGAACAAGAATAGTCTAATTGGAGCAAATTGGCCTGCCCAAAAGCAACAGTGCAGTCTTAAAAGAAGTTGTAATAAAAAATTAAATATTTTATATAGAGCCTTGAAGAAAGAAGAAATTACTGAGATAATTTATGGAGAATGCAATGCTGTTCAGTATGTTGTAGAAAGCAATGAATGGAAAGATGATAGTGTGTTTAAAAAACTTTTAAACACATTTATGTTCCTCATATAAGTAAAAAAACACCTGAAATTGTTTCTAAAGTCAGAACTTTGAAGAACACAGCCCTGATTTATTTATTGACATTTTCCTATTATATATAATTTCAATTTATAAGCTTATCTTATAAGTTTGTTCATTTTTCGTTACATTTCAACCACTAGGAATGCCTAGGAACACCTCATCCGCAGCATAGCTACAACAGAGTAGTTGCCAAACTTTCTGTTTACAAACTTCAAACAAAAGGTCATTCAAAATATAAATAAATAAGGCAGTTAAGTTTTGTAAACTACTTATTTCTTGCAGTGTATACCATTGTTGTCAACAATATACTGCCATTTCTCTGGAAGCTCTCCATTTTTCCAAAATGTGGGGGTTTTCTGGTTAATAAACTCTTCGAGTTCAGTCTACAATCCTCCAAGGAATGAAACGTTTTCAATGCGAAAATTCTGCAGTTGGGCTAACAAATACATCCTACTTAAAACGATGCAACTTTTGACAGGTCACCATAGAAGTATGTGGTCTGGTATTGTCGTGGTGAAGATGACATCATTTCTCAATTCTGATCTGTTCTCTTCAATGGCTGCCTTGGGACAATCCACCTGAGAATAATACTTCTCGAAATTGATAGTCTCAGTATTTGGAAGAAATTCATAATACAGGATTTTTTTGTAATCCCTCCAAATTTGAGCATAAAGTTTCTCAGATGCAGCCCTGGTTCAGGAACTGATAGTAGTGGCTACCCTTTCGTGTGCCATAATTTACTCTTTTGGGCATTGTTGTACACAATCCACTTCTCATCTTGAGTTACCATCCATTCCAGAAAAGGATCATTCTTATTTTGTCTCAATAAGGAATCACAGATGGAAATACGCTGAATCGAATTTGCTTCATTCAGTTCATGAGGAACCCATACATGATGAATGTTTCAGTAACTTAGTTTTTTTAAAGTTCCTGGCTACAGTAACAAAAGTTAAATTGAGCTTCAGTGCCAACAACTGAGTGCTCATTTATGGATTGTTGACTATTATTTCATTAATTCTTTCCATGTCTGTAACCAAGGCCGTCCAAATCGAGGTTAGTCTTTTAGGGAAGAATTCCCAGCTTGAAATCAACTAAATCACTTTTGACATGCTTAATTCATTACTGTATCTTCCCTGTTGACAGCACAAAATTTCTGCCGGTATTGTGATGCGTTTTACTCTTATAGTAGTAAAAGAGCATAAGATGTTGGAAATGTTCCTTTTTGTTTTCCGTAGTTTTTAAAACAAGTTCCCGCTGTTTCATCCAATGTCAGTCACAAACACACACTGACATTTCCAATAGCAAGCCTGGTTGTTAACCTCTAAGTCATAGAGGTGGTTATGCAACTATGATAACTTGAGTGTACAGAGGTTTCAGGGTTTTCAGGCACTATAGATGGAACTTGTAAGCAAAATGAACAAACTTATGAGGCAACCTTATATACATAAACTCATTTCATGAATATTTAACTATTCTTATCATGTTACATGCAGATCAACTCATAGCTTATCACCAATTTATCTTCCTAATGCTACATAGCAAACATACCAACTATTTTAGGAACCAACAATAACTCTGACAGTATTCTTGTTATTGTTTTAATTATAACCATACAAGCTAATTCAAAATGATTGATGCAAAAAGATAACATTGTGATGTACTAAATTTGTTATGCAAATTTAAATACAACATGAAAGGTTAATTCTTTAAGTTCCATTTGGAACAAATACTCGTTGATGCTCAATATAAGTGCTATTAATCAAAATAGCAGCATAAACAATAGAAAGAGCATATTATGTTCAAGACTACATAATAATTGGGATGTAGCGACATAATTGTTGTTCCAGCTGACACAGTACCTCTCTAACATATTGACATAACCTCATACAGTTACCTCAATGAATATCTTCCAAATACTGTACTCAGATGAGCTATTGAAGTTGTGTGTCCCCCACAAGTCAACCAATCTTATTCTATGCAAAATTAATTTGAGGGGGGGGCATGTGAAGGACATGTTGTGCATGCCTAATTTATACAGGATTTATAGCAGCTAAGGCAGTGGAGGGTCAGCATAATTAATTCAGTTGATTAGGTTATGTTGTAACAGGTTTGAAAAGGAATAGCATATGGTCACATCTGTGTATCACATGTGGAGCCAAAATTCATATATAAATTTCACCTTAATTATCCCAATTATTATATAATAAATCATAATGATAATTACTTAAAAACCAATAATGTTCATTAGATCATGGAAACTCATAAAGTTAAACTTTCGTGATATAGGTAATTGTATTTTTTAAATGCATTCTTTACAGTAGTAAGACCAATATTCTCTTTTTGTACCAATAATTTTGAATTGCCTGTATTAAACTTTAAATACTTAGTATGTTAATTGAGAGAGTTAATAGCAAAAGGGTATAAATGCCAAAAACATAATTCTGAGAAAAAGCACTGTAAAGTTAAAATCCTATCGCAAATTAAGGTGGACAATAATTAAAACATTGTAACTATAAATTTTTAAAGTTGTGCAATTATATGCAAAAGTTTTGACAGCAATAATTACTACCCTCAGCATACTTTTTTTTCATAGAAGTTTTCAAGCACTTGTACCCTTTTATTTCAACTCAGTCACAACACCTTTTCCCATCAAGTAATTGTAGGCTTTGAATGAGTTCATGGATAATTAAATTCCACTTGCAAGGTTTATTATTTTTATAATTGCAAAATGATACAATTTGAAACATGGCCAACTTGGCATTAAGACAGGAGAGACACTGTCAAAATAAATAAGTATAAATTAAACGTTGAAGACAGGGAATAAAATGTTTTCAGCCCACAACTGGATTAATGTAGAGAGACAATATACAATAAAAGAGAGAACAAAAATTAAAGTTACGTTTAAAATTGTACAAATTCTTTTTCATCTGTAACTTGGAAGACTTAGAATTTTATTCAAGAGCACAATAGCATGCATACAAGCATTTACTCCAGGTGACTCATTATAAACACTTTGGAGACAAAGTGTACTTAATCTCCTTCTATCGCCAGACAAAATAAGAATCTTCATGAAGTGGTTCTGAGATAAATATGTTTGGTCAGTTTGTCTAGTATACATTTCAAAACTTTAAATGGACTTTAAATTAATGTATAACTTCAAATAAAATAATACACCTCTGATTAATACTCTTAAAAAGAGGACTTTTGTTGAATTATTTAGCATAAGATAAAAATACATAGCAGTGTCCTCTAGTTACAGATATCTGATGAAGCATTTATGATACTAAAGCTGCTTTAAGACTCCATCATTCATTTCGATTGATGGAGAATCTTCATGATGAACACCACTATTATTCTGGTTAAAACTCTTGCTTTCACCTGAAAAATATCGTTAAATTTAATATCTATATAAACTGAAACTGGGTAAGCCATTGTGGCCATATTATCTCTTATTTATGTCTCAGATGCATAAAAGTTAATTAGATATAAATTTAATTTTCTTTGATTAACATCTTTTGCTTCCATATTTACTGCTTTGCATTTGTTCCACTATGTTCAATGTTATATTTCACAATTTACTGAATGTTAGCAATGTAAAGAAAGCTAAGAGTCATAAGAAAACAAGCAAAAATGTTGCACACAAAATACCTGAAAATAAGAGACATTGTAGATTGTTGATGGGCATCTCAAATAGAAGCGTCATCAAGATGGCAAGTGGTATGGAATATCCTAGGACATATAATACATCAAGAATCTAAAAAAGAAAGAACAAATGAAAAAAATTAAGAAATTATGATAGATGTCCAACTGGTATTTTTAATTTCAGTTGTAAAATAGTTGCTGACATTGTAGATTGTTGATGGGCATCTCAAATAGAAGCGTCATCAAGATGGCAAGTGGTATGGAATATCCTAGGACATATAATACATCAAGAATCTAAAAAAGAAAGAACAAATGAAAAAAAATTAAGAAATTATGATAGATGTCCAACTGGTATTTTTAATTTCAGTTGTAAAATAGTTGCTGTAAATAGCTGCTGTAATTGCTTGCTAAGTATCGTAAGAGTAGTTAATAAAAATTGACGCATATATTAACCCTGCTAATTCATTTTTAAAGTTTAGGGTCTTCAAACTTTAAACAGTTATAGATATTATATTTGCAATAGGAAAAAAACAAACAAGTCACATACTGGGCAAATGATGATAATAGTTATTATTATTATTATTATTATTATTATTATTATTATTATTATTATTATTATTATTATTATTATTATTATTATTATTATTATTATTATTATTATTAATTTCCTTTAATTCCTAAGTGGAACATAAGGTCACAACAAGTCTTCGTTATTGAACTCTATTCCTTGACAAGACTTGTATCTCCTTCCATGATCTTTTCATTTTTCTCAATTCTGCCTCAACTGTTCTTCTCCAAGTTCCTCAGTCTTCCAATCCTTCTTTCTCCCTGTGGATTCTGTTCCAGTACCTGTCTAGCTATATTTCCATGATCCTTTCTCAGTATATGTCCAATCCATGTCCATTTACGCGTCTTGACTTCCCTATCAATTTGTAACTGTTGTGTTATTTCCCATAATGTAGGGTTACTTATGATTTTTGGCCACCAGATTCTCAGTATGAATGAAAGTTTGCAATTCTTTATTTAGTTCTTGTGTTGTTTTTCAGGTTTCACATCTGTACAACAATACAGATAATAGATTTGATTTACAAATTATAATTTTATTATTTCTTTGAATATTCTGTGAATTCCATAATGTTCTCACTAGTGAGAAAATATTTGTTTGCTTTGTTTATTTTGTTATCTATATCTTGGCCCATTCCAAATAACTAAAATATTTGCTTCTTTCTATTTTGTGGTTGGGCAATAATAGGATTTTATAAAACATTGGAATGGTGTCTTCTGTTCTCTTGTTCAATGTACACTAGTCTTTCTGTGACTTCATGCACAACATACAGTCACTGCAATGGAAACCTTGGCATTAGAGGAATAAGCCAATGTAAATAAAAACACTAACTTTACATGGTTTTGTTTCCACTTTAGTAGTATTTGGCCATTTCCCCTTAACTTGTATCACTTTCAGCAGTCTTCTAGGCATTAAGTCTGCCAAGCTTTCAAAATATTTTTGTCCTTTTCCACTCATAACTTCTTCTCTTAGCTGCGAGCATCTTGCAGCTCCTTAATATTTAATGGTTGCACTTCTTCAATCTTATCATTCATCACATTCCAAACATTTTATATAGAGTTTAGATCAGGAAGTTATCTGGCCATTCAAGTAACATATATCATGGTCTGGAACTTCTGGGCTGCCTTTGTGCTAGAGCAGGGGTACCATCATGTATAAAGTACTGACACTGATGAATTGGCCAAAATGTTAGCAACTGTTATTGCAATACTTCTAAATAGTTACTTCCCTTCATTGTGGCATTTTTGGGTAGGAAATATAAGTCTCTATTACCATAATTATCACTAAAAGCACCCCATACATTCACACTCTAGATGTTTAATAGTTTTGATAGTAAACTTAGGATCATCTTGTGAAACGTGTTTTTGCCTCCTTACCAACTTCGACTGTCCTCTGACCAATTTAAAAATGCTTTCGTTAATGATAAAATTGAATAAATTATTCCAATTAAGAAGATGTGTTTATCGAATAAAAGCTGGTTAATATATATATTTTATATGATTTTTATAATTCCTTTGTTTTATTTATGGGGGATGATATTTAATTCAGAATTTATTGTTTTTTTTTGAGATTAATATTTTTATTGAATATTGATTTTCGTCAGAAAACATTACCTTACGCAGTCCTGTGATATTCAGAAATTTAATATTTTCTTCTTCATTACTTCAGTTAGGACAGGCTTCTTGGCAGCACACCAAGATGGTAAACCCAATTCTTTTTTAAGCTAATGCTGAGTGGTTAATTTCAATATTGTGGAGCAGATTTGGATGTTTCTTTTTAATACTGTTGCTGTAATCCATAGATAGCCAATACTTCACATTTTATAAGTTTATCAGACCTTGGTGTTGTCTTCTTTTTACCCCTGAGCCTACTTTTCGTCTTGGTGTGACACCATATGGCAATGGCACTGCTGCTGTTTTCGGCGTAAATAACCTGTCTTGAAATCTTTAGATCAGCAGCTAGATGAATAACAGAGTGGCTACCTCCAACAGAGCCAAAGTACATGTCTTTTCCTCAGCTTCATAATCCTATTATTTGCTTTAGAAGCAAACATACACATTTCAGAAAAAAGTCCTCAGAATAAAATGATTGATGCCTAGTAAATGAAATTCTATGAACCAATAAAACAATAAACTGAAAGCTGAGATGCTAACAATAGTAGGCTGGTACTGCACACTCCACAGTTGCATGGTTTGCAGCTCCTAACACTTTGGATGGTGTTGGGAGAAGGTCAAACCAAGTGCAATATTCATGTAAAAAATGTAAAGATTTCAATTGAGGTCACTGTATTGCAGATGATGTCTCGTAATATTAATAATTTCTTGTGAAATAGCGTATCAGTTGCTGTTGGTTGTTGGGTGTGTCTTGAGATATATAAACTCATTAGCTACTGCTACTTATTTACCGTATTTATCCAAATACAAGACAACCTCAAATGCAAGACTACTTCCATTTTTCAGAACTTAATTTTGGAATTTAGAATTTCAGCCATATAAAAGCAAGATATGATAGCTTAATTATTAAATGACATTTCAATTTTTGGCAATTATATTTTTAAACAAAAATGATTAAGTCCCCTCCTTTTTTTATTTAAGTTGAATTTGTGCAAAAATTCATCTGGTGGGCAGGAGAGTGGGATAGAGGAGAACAAAAAAGGTGATAGTGGCAACAACAGCACAATTGAAATAATGATAAGATTTTGTATTCAGACAATATACTTAATAAACACTCCAATGTAAAGGCCGTGCTGTGGCTGAGTGGTTAGACCATTCGCCTCTCATCTAGATGGCCAGAGTTCGACCGCATGTGAGATTTGTGGTGGACAAAGCGGCTCAGGGGCACATTTTCTACGGGTTCTCCGTTTTCCTCTGCATCACATTCCACCGGTTCTCCATCTTCACTACATGCATCATCAGTGTCATCGCCTGTGACGCCACAATTACTAAAAGTGGGCGTTAGATGCGATTATGCATGTTATTTTCTATTAAGGCAACATACTTAGTATATCGTGAAACAATTACCCAATTCGAATTTGCGTGTAAATTCACGTTTTGAGCGGGAGAGACGGAGATTTATGGAATGTGGGCGGAGATGGTGGCGGCAGTAGGTACTATAGCTTAAACGAAGATTATGAAAGCGATTTACTACTAAGACAACAAACTTAATATTATACATGGTAAAACATTTTACCTAATTTGAATTTGCGTGAGTGGGAGAGAGACGTAGAGGGGAGTTCAGAGATGTACGGAACGTGTACGATTAGATACATTATGTGACGGCGGCATAGTTGTAACAACAATACAATTCCAATACAATATTACGTGCAACCGCCGATGCGAAAGGAAGCCCTCTAAATTTTAGTCTTGGAAAGACATTTTTGTTCCAATGAGAATACTCATATTCACAGTTAATTTTTGGCGAGAAATGAAACGCACAAAAATCTGCCGCATTCGTCCGCGACCTTGGCGGCAATTTTTAAAATTTCCCACTGCCTTCACCACTGACGCACCCACAAAATTTGAAACTTACTTTTTCCCCTCATGGCATTCTGAAAATATA
Organism: Hymenopus coronatus; assembly: GCA_030762935.1. Taxonomy (NCBI): domain Eukaryota; kingdom Metazoa; phylum Arthropoda; class Insecta; order Mantodea; family Hymenopodidae; genus Hymenopus; species Hymenopus coronatus. The sequence continues at coordinate 91,533,479 of CM060896.1, forward strand.
TATCGCGAGTGCAAGACGACCTCCCAATTCTGAACATTAATATTTTAGAAAAAAAAACATCGTCTTTTATTCGGATAAATAAAGTATTTTATACAGATGTCTAAGACACAGGCAATAGCTAGAAAGCAGCCCAGCAAACGTTCAGTTGTTGCACTCCTTTAATAGCAATCAGCCTTCAAAGCAGATAGGTACCATCAATGTATTGCTCTTGTCACAATACCTACTAAGGTTCAGGCACAGCTCAAGGGCATAGGCTCTAAGGCAGAACCTTTTGTAAAAATCCTGAGAAAAGAATCTCTGTATTATTTTGTTTCAGAGAAAAACATTAAATTGAAACATTTTCAATTGCTTATTTTATCTGTTTACCATTAATTATAAAAATAGTTTAAATAAAACATTACTTTTTCATTGTAAAAATAAAAAACTAATTATATATATAAAAATTCTTCAAAATGTATTGAGGTGGTTGAATCATCAACTGTTAGTTTGATATGATATGTATATAATATTTAGATATAATGATAATTTTCAATATGAATGGGTAGTCATTGGAGTTATGTTACTATAAGTAACAAGATTCTGTTTCATTTCTGTAACTTGCATTTAATATTAGTGATTGTTACAGTAGCAGTGATATGTTATGCATTCAAAATTGTTAGGACAAATGAATTGTGCTCAGAACATTCTGAAAACAACCTCAATTTTAATATAAACTAAGGTGAGACTGCATCATATAACATGTTTTTTTATAGTGTTTAATGTCCGCTTTTACTACTCATGACACTGCAGGCGAAGGCACTGATGATGAATGGAATGAAGATGGAGCACTGGTGCAATACCATAGTGGGGAAACCAGAGAACTCAGAGAAAATCTGTCCCTACGCCACCAAAAATCTCACATGCAGTCACTTGGGATCAAACCCAGACCATCTAGATGAGAGGCGAGTGGTCTAACCACTTATGTAAAACATGTTAGCATTACCAATATTAAAATTCTTTTATCTTTCTTCTTTGTCATTATCACTTTGGTACTTGAGAGCTTTCTCAAATTTTGAAAGTACAAATCATGCCTGCTAAGGTCTGCATAAAAGCAGAGACCTAATGGAAGCTGTCAAGAACTGTCATTTAGGAAACATTATTTTAAAATTTAAAAAGTCCTTTCAGCAATTCAGAAGTATTTAATTCATACCTAATTGTAAATAAGCAATTTATTGTTAGGTTTTTATAAAACAATTACCATTTGCAGATCACTGGCATGGAAATGGGTGCGAGCATCATAAAACCGTAATTCCACAACTGTGAAATGCACTATATAGATAGCAAATGATATTCTGCTTATTGGAAACTTGTATCCACGTGATAGCATTTTATTGGTAGCTCCTGAAATAAAAATTCCACACATTACTTGCTAGAACCAAATACATTTACAGATCCTGCTTAATAAGTTACTTGGCTCTTTATCCTTGGTAGTGTATTTTATTTATCTTATAACTATTACAACTTTAAAGTAAAATGAATTGATCATAAGAACCAATTCACATATGTTAATAGATGCATTAAATGTTATATGTTAAATATATATAAGTGTTATCCACCATAAAATATCTTTGTTAGTAGCTGATAAATATAAAATTTCAGTTTATCCTCTGTCCTATTTATAGTATAGTAAGTATTGCATTCCAATCTAGATGTCAGTAGAAATATATGTTTTGAGGCTGCCTAATCCACAAAAGAGCATTTTTAGAAAAAGTTCTGTGGTATTTATTTTTACTTTCTCTACATGTATTATGTACATAGTGTATAGAGAAGATATTGCATTCCACCCAAATATCTAATACCAAGATTTCACCAGAACTACATGTTTTGGGTCCTCCTGAATCCAAAAAGAAAAGCATCATTTTTAGAAAAAGGTCAATGTGTGTGCGTGTGCGCGTGCGCGCGCGCGCGTGCGTGTTAGGACAGCATAGTTCAAAAACGAAAAGACCATTGAATACCAAACCAACAATACATCACGATGATTTTCAAGAAAATATCCCCTCCCTCCCCAACTACCCTTTACATGGAACTAAAAAATGACTAACTATTTTGATTAAAATATAGTATATTAAGTATATTTACCTAACAAATAGAACATATATCTTAAATGTTCTGGGAATAGCCTCTGAATACTACTTTATTCTAGATGCATTTTACGGAATTTTGCATAATGCTAAACCGTAAGAGGTGGATAAATACTTACTACACAAAAAATGTAGAACATACAATTTGTTATATACATTCTTTTCATGAAGTTGATTGTTTTTGAGATATTGGTTTCAACTTTAAAAAACGTATACTTTTCTCATTTCGGAGAATTCGTCAACTTCTGTTCATACAAACAAAGGAACTTCAGCCACGTAGCAACCAGATTTTGACTATCACCTTAATCTTTGGCACTCCCTTATTTTGCTGCTACTTACAAGGAAGCAAGTAATAAGACTATTTCTACTATTTTTTTCTCGATTAGCATGAAGTAATAGAAGCATAAGCTTTCTAACAATAATTTGCTGCAGAGATATAGAGAAACTCAATGTGAGTGGAACACATTAGATTTTTTTAACTGCATTTTTCAGCATGTTCTATGATAGTATAGATAACACTACTTGCAATTATTGATACATATTCACTTATATGTTTGTGCATAACATAACAAAACATCATTTTATGAACAGATGGTTTTTATTTGTCTTGCTTCTTCATTATAATCAAATGTTATTCTAAGAGTTGTACCATATTTTGCAACTTATTTCAAAGCTGTGACTATATTGACTTTAATTTTATTTTTACTTCAAAATTCCAATATTAATAATTTGAATTATGCTCTTCTAAGCTTATCATATTTGTCGATAATGTGCTTTGTTAAATATACTTATATTTAGTTTGTCAAATTTTAGTTTGATAGTTTCCAATTATAAATAGCTTTTACAGGTTGGGACAGTTAAAAGTAGCTCACCTACCCTTTGATATAAATGCAATATTTTGACTACTGTAAATGTTCATTCTCAACAATACTACAATGGACAGTTTTATGCAATTATCGATTGTTAGCTTCTTCAATTATCGATTGCTGGCATTCTTCTGTCAGTATTTCAGTTTATTTCAGTTTCTCATTGTGTTCTGCAAAATGACTTTTTCGATTGAAGAAAGAATTGAAATTGTGGAAGTATATGTGAAAACAGGTTCAATTAAGGAAACCTGCAACATTTTCAGGGTCAAATATCCGGATAGAGGACTAACCGTTTCATACAGTTATCGATTGTTGGCATTCTTCAATTATCAATTGCTAGCATTTTAATGTCAGCATTTCAGTTTATTTCATCAGTGAAGTTAGACGTTTCTCTTTGCATCCTGCAAAATGACTTTCTTGATTAAAGAAAGAACTGAAACTGTGGAAGCATATGTAAAAACACATTCAATTAAGAAAACTTGCGAAATTTTTGGGATCAAGTATCTGAATAGAGGACTGCCAGCTAAGAGAGCAATACGGTGTCTGTAGTCAACACGTTCGCTGAATCTAATAACATGTAATTTTTTTCCTGTGGAGACACTTGAAGAGCAAGGTCTAAGAAACACATCCACACATACAGTAACGGAGCTAAAAATCAATATGTGCCTTGAAGTTGCCACCATCAATATCCAAATTTTTTGCTGGGGTTATCTGAATATGCTTAAACGGGCACAGCATATGCTTAAACTGCATGGAGTCAGTTCAACATCTTCTATAAATGTTTTTCACTGTATTTTCCATTGTAAATAAATGGTAGTCCATTTCAGCTCTTTTGTTTCTGTAATTTCACTGTATTTATCTCATACTTACATGGGCTACTTTTTACTGCGCACTCTGTATAATACACTGAATTATGCCTGCTGATTTTACATTGTTTTCTTTACTCTTATCTGCAGTAGCAGCAGCTAAGTAAAAATGTTGGTGTTCACATAAGTTTAAAGGTTTGATAGCCCTGAAAATATGAAACAGCATCTGAACTTTACTGATTATGATTATTATTATTAACAAATTAATAATATAACTGCAACCAATCCCAATAACACAAGCAACAACAATGGCAATGATGATGTTAAAGTTGACTAAAATCACTTAATTGTGATTAAAAATGACTATTAAAACTACTGAGTGGTCCAGGAAGGACGATCATTGCCTTCCAAAACCCTTTAAAGCAATTTTTAATTACTTGCGTTATGAATAAAGCACTGCTTTAATAATAATACAAATAAGAATTATTTCACATCTTAAACTTAAACCAATTCATGCTTACTTCCAGTATACAGTTATTGAAATTCAGTTTAAAATGTCACAGCTCTTGCACCTACAACAGGGAGTAGTATTATTCAAAAATATAATTCTCAAATAATTTCAAAGATGACTAAAAACTGTAAAGGTAAACATGTTTATTTTGTAATATGGCATTAAATATATTTACTGTGAAATAGTGACACTGCAACTGCCATTTAGTGTTTATTTTATTTATAGATAGACATAAACCATCTTGCAAGAATATTGTTACAATTTTTATTGTGAATGAAGATGAAGCATGTTTGTGTTCTTGGTTTGTTTCAGTGATATTGAATTATTTACAAAGTAAATTGTTTGAATATTAGAAGTTATTTTTGAGGGTTCTAATAAATTTCCTTTATATGAGTAAGAAATGAATATCAAACTTCATAGCTTAAGTATTTCAGAAAAGAATGTTTAGTCATTTCACATGAAAGCTATGTATACAATTATGCTTAAAAATAGAAATACCTCCATTTCCCAGGACACACAATGCTATTATAGTGGCCACTCCAAAGCAAAAACAGGTTCTGGCAAAAGTGAGATAGACAGCTGATTCCACAGCTTTGTAATGGTAGTCTTCTTGTATAAATGGGTGAGCCATGAGCATTGGCAGTAAGCAAAGTGTTATTACAACTATCCGTATTAACAGCAAAGAAACTTTCTGCAACATAAAATAACAAACTTATTAATTCCTAGTACCTTCTTAATTTCACTGTCCACTCATCAAATTGTTTACAATTCAGAAGCATTCTACCGCACATTTTTAATCTTTAATCTTAGTTCAGGCATCACCAAGTAAAGAACAGAGATTAAGGTACTGACATCACAGTTCTTCAAATGAGTAACTTGTAGCAAATGATACGAGTATCTTAAGTTATATCTTATACAGGTGGTAGATAATTTCTAACATTTTTTAAAAATATCTCGCAAAGATTGGATAATAAGAGTTAGACTGAAAAATGCAATGCTATAACCAGGATTTGAACCACTGAGCCATCATATCAACATGCCAGCATATCATTAAATTCCTCAACCGACTCGCATGTTTTCCAGTAAACCATAAGGTGTCCGAAATTATTTTAAGCTGACATACCTCAAAAGCGACTTACAATGTTCATAAGTCCCGATGAAAAAACAATTAAAATAACATTAATAGTTGGCTATAGTATGAAGCCCGGCACTTGCACTTGCACTTTGAGTAAAGCAGAGAGTGCAAATTTGCTCAATGCTTCTGCTTGCCTACTGTCTACTGTGTGACCGACTGCATGGAAATCAAGAACAGATAATTCTTGCAGTGTTATTACAGTATGCAGAATTTATAACTCTGCTTAAGTATTGTGCTATGTTATGAGTATCTTCAATAAAATTCTCATTTTTTGCCAGTTAATTTTAAACTAATTTACATCTTTACTAGTAGTATTGTGTAAGAGATTCTTCATCTCTCTCTCTCTCTCTCTCTCTCTCTCTCTCTCTCTCTCTCTCTCTCTCTCTCTCTCTCTCTCTCTCTCTCTCTCTTCCCCCCCTTTTTGCCTCTGCATTTTACCCCCTCTATCTTTTCATTCTCACCCTCTCCACCACTATCAGCTCGTTTCTTTTTATCTCTGTTCAATGTTTATGTGTAATGTGATGTCTGAAAAATCAGCAAAATATTGCTTTTTTTAGGTGTTAATAAAGTCTAACATACAAGTAAAATGTTTAGCAGTACACGAAGTTGTACTCATTTGATCATTCTTTTTGTTGTTTATAAATATCTACAAATGTTTTGCTCACTGAAGTGTGGGGTTTATTAACATTGGGTTTTTCATTTCATACTGTTACATGCATACATATTCACTCTTACATTCATACTTCCAAGTGATCCATTGAAAGAAAAAAAAAGGATGGGGAGAGAGAGGGAGGGAGAAGAAAGATAAAACTCTGCACAGTTGTGGAGCTGTGTGTTCTACTATTACCTTAATTACTGAGTGCTTCTCATTTAAGGTTGTTGAGTTGAAGTTGTATCCATTCTGTTTCTTTAAGAATAGGAAATAACCTAGAGCCAATCCTGTCAGCCATGATATGCTCCTAGTATATGTGGCCTTAAAAAATTGTGCACTCCACCTGTAAATTATTATAGCTGATTTCTAACACATAATTTTTTTTCAGTTACTTTCTATATTTTTAAAAGTAATATAGTACGTTTATATTAATAAAGAATGCAAGAAATGCTGTTTTAAGCTAAAAAAAAGCTCAAGCTTATGAAAATTATCCATCATTTTATTGAAAAAATGTGAAATGGTTCATTGTAAGATTGTGTAATAATACACCATAATTAGAAAAATATTCAACTTCCGGGTTCTGTTTGTGACATGATTGTAAAAGCTTTAAAATTAATGTTTATCATAATCTAGTTTATAATAATTGTTATTACATTTTGCACGGGTAAGAGTTTCTGTAAAAAAATGATGCCAGTAACAGTGAAGGAACAAAAATATTAGTATAACAATAACTTGAAACAAAAGTTTGCTTATATTTATGAATGAATTCAAATAACTATTTTGCAATTACTTCTATTACATCAGGTTAACTTCTTATTCTTGCCTATTCCAGCATCTCAAAAGACTCTGCTGAAAAAATGATATAATTATCTTGCCCAGGATAATAACTATTTTTTTTCTAGAGCAAAAATTAGTAAAATGTTAAATGCTATAGATAGTGTTTTGTAAATTTTCTAATACATTTGGTAATCTATATAGCCATGAGGAGCTGATTACTTATCATATAAGTCATCTTGCATTACATTTTATACAAGAGTAATACACAACAAAGCAAATATTCACCTTTCATTGAAGTTACGTAGGTAATCAACTTTAACATGATTTAGGTAACTGATGCAGAAGACGGTAATATGCCCTCCAAGAATTATAAGGCCAAGAATGACCAACCCCACTTTGGGTCGCCATGAAATTGGTAGCAAAATAAGTGGTGAGAGTAAGTACAGCTGCATGTTGGCTGCCAAGAACCAAGTTTGTTCTAGACACTGCAAAAAAGGATATTATTTTACAATGAACGAAAATGTATGAACATGTTTCCTGAACAATAACTTTGTTTTTCATAGCCTGGGCACTGACAATGGAATATTTTAGCCGATTTCAAAAAAATATATTGCAATTATCTATACTTAATATAGTTACTGTAAATTATAAAAATGTAATTAAATTTAATCATGAAATAGCCTTTCGAATAGCACTCGTAGTTTCATTGTACTAGCATAATTTTGTTCACCAGGATGAAACACCACTCGTGCATTTACTACAGATAATTCAATCCAATGATGAACCAGCTTATTGATACTAAATGGTACATGAGGATTGAACTGTATCGATAGTAAGGATAGTGCTCATAAACTAAGTATTAGTATTTAAGAGAAGGCTTACATCAGAATTGAAATATTTTCATCATTTAACTTATATCATGCAATGTAAGGTATGAAAGTGTTCCTAATTTCAACTCAAAATTTCTCTTAGCTCTTCTTTCCAAAATGTGATGTGAATGATGCAGAATTTTCTTGTGTTTCCAATATGTGACGTGGGTTAAGCAGGTTTTTTTTTGTGTTTGCTAAGTGTTTTTTGAAAACAAATATGAAATTAGTGGAGACTATAATGAGCCAATGCAAATAACAGCCTCCTCTAGTTTCAAGATTTTTTTGAAGTTAGGTTAGGTGTGTGTAGATGAACTGCATCAAAGTAAGGGGTAAAATTGGAGTTTTTGAAAATCAGCTCTTCCTTCCAATACAAAACGTATAGTCTTCCATAAGGTTAGGTCTGCTTGCGCATGCACAGTGCCAAAACTTCAGACTTAGAACATTTTTTCCCCATCTCCCTCACATGTGTGAAATTTTACTTACATTTGTGCTATCAACAAGAGCTTGTTTTGAAGCAAATATTGTTAGATTTAGAAATGTCAATATTAATTAAATAAATGAAGGCACTGAAAATTTGGGACCTCTGAACATAAAGCAATTATGTTTGCATTTTTGTACTGGACTTAATGAAGGTTATATATATAACAGTGTAAATATTTTCAATAACATTTAATACATAAGTTAATGATGATAATGATGATAATGATGATGATGGCGGTGGCGATGATTACCACTCTTCAAACTAGGAGTTATATAAAAAATATGAATGTCACACTTGCATATCTTCCTCTTTTGCAACAAGCTATTTTCACTAAAGTTTATTCATGCTAATCAAGATAAGCATTAATAGATAAGGACTTATTATTTACTTGCTTGTATTATTTACTTCCCTAGTGACTAGGGTAAAGCATTTTTCATATTTTTAAAAGCTGGTTGCTAGTAATAAATTTGAAATTCTGTTTTCTTTGTATGGCTAGGAGTGAGAAAATAAAAACAAATGATGACTTACCATTTGAAATAAAACCAATAACAAGGAATATCTTAGAAACGGTTCAACTCCACAAAAAATGTATTTGATATGAATTGTATGTTTTGAAGATATCTACAGTTTTACATGGGGTTTTTATCTCTCTCTTTAGGTTCATACAAAATTATCTAGAGTGCCTCAGGAGCTAATTCTAAAAAATTAAAGATATACTTTTCATTTGTCATATGAAAATATTTAAACATATCGTTAGGGCCATTTATGAGAAAATTAAAATGTTAAAAAAAAAATTCCAGTAGGTAACAAGTAATTTGAGGTAGGGGGGATTTTCTTAAATCATTGAAATTTGCTGTTTTAAATATCAAGCTTGGTATTTAAAGAGCTTTTCCAGTTTTTCATTTTTAGGTTATGCTGTTCACAGACATACACATGGTCCTATTTTCTAAAAATTGTTTTTTTGGATTCAGGGGACTTCAAAACATGTTTCCAGTAAAATCTTGAGATTACATTTTTAGGTGGAATATAATACTTTCCCTAAATACATGACAAAAGAAGTAAAAAAAACATAGAAATATAACCACTTCCAGCTATTTTTTAAATAGATAAGCTCCAGATTTTGTGTGCATAAAGCATGTTTAAGAATCTGTATCTTCAGTAATAAAAATCATTATACTGGCTACAACTCTCACTCAACACATATTGGAAGTGACTTTGGCTATCCTCAAGAGTCATCGGCTATTCTTTTCATGGAAAAAGAGAAGACATGAGGGATATGCTATACTTCATATTTCATTCTGCAAATATGCCCAGTATACTGGGTGATCCAAAAATGTCTGAACTAACTGCATGATGTTTTGCCTTCCCGCCCTCATGATGCTCATTTCTGTCTGCCGCTATCATAGAAAGGTGCAGATAAAAGCATGCAACATTTTTAAAACTACTTTTAAAGGCTTTATTTACCAATGTTATTAAAGGAGATGCTGGAACTGGCCACCACCATTGTCCATACATTTTTGTCAACTCTTTAGGAAACTATCCATCACTTGCCATAGTTCACATTGAGAAATGCTGACAATTTCCTGGCATATATTTTGTTTTAATTCTTCCAGGGTGTATGGGTTTGTCTTGTTCACTTTATGCTATACATTACCCCAGAGTTAAAAATTGCAGGGGGTTAGGTCAGGGGACCGAGGGGACCACAAATCTCTATTAATAATTCTGTCCTGAAACACACTTCCTATTGCTCATATCAAAGATTGACTGTATGAGCTGTTGCACAGTCTTGTTGAAAAAAGGCAAAATCACGCTCCCTGTCTGTTAATTCTCTAAAGAAAAGGGGACAAAATTGTATTCACATATGTATGGGAGTCAACTGTTGACTCAAAAAAAGTTGAGCCTACAACTCTTTCTCTGCTAATGGCCACCTATATACCAATTTTTTCTTCATGAAGGGGTATCTCTTGAAAATATTAGGTTTATCAGAGCTTTGATAATGATTATTTTCACATATCCATGAAGGTGGAACCAAGCCTCATCCATGAAAAATATTAAATATGGGTCAATTTTGCCATTGTATACACTATTGAGAGTCCACTCATAAAATGTGTTAATACATACAAATCATAGATAAATACATGCTATGCAGTAGAAAACAAATGGTGAGTCATAATACACTTTGTGACTAAGTACTGGGCAAAATAATAAAGCACACTGCAATGACTCACCTCACGATATCACCATCAGCTCAGTACTGAACTTTCAGAGCAGAGAAAAACAAGTGAGCACCTCGACCTTGTGTACAGCAGCTGTGTGTTATCATGTTCCCATGTACATGGTGGAAAAACACTGCACAGCTATTTGGTTGTATTTAGGTTGCATTGTACTATGCACATCAGTGATGCTATTCCCACCTGAGAAGACAGGCTTTGAGAACATGTGACATTTTACTAGGTATTGCAAACTGTTTATTTGGATACTTTGTCAATACATATAGTGATATATATTGCTCTTATTAATTACGGAGGATATCCTTTCTCAGGTAGTGTTCCCATAATTAAAATTTAGTTGAGTCGATTTTGTAACACTACATCACTTACTTTTTTATTTCTGAAACATGTTTTCCGAAATAAAAAAGTAAGTGATGTAGTGTTACAAAATCGACTCAACTAAATTTTAATTGTTAAAACACCTCACTGTCTCAAAGTCCACCATATAGCAGGATAAGTGTTCCCATAGTTTTAATCCTTCAACTTTATCAAATGCCTTCTCATAATAAATAAAAAGTAACTTTCAAGATTTAATTCTCTTCTTTTATTGTTTTCCCCAGAATTTTGTTTATAATAAAAGTACAATCAGTGGTTGGTCTTTCTTTTATTCTTTTCTTTGATAATGTAATATACAATTTTAAGATCATATTTCCTATCATGAAATATTTATTTTTACTCAATTAAATTTCCAGTTATCAAAAAGTGCTAAAGCTTGAGATAAGTGATTTGAATAAGTTTTTGACATGTGCACTTGTGAAGTAAGCACTTATATTAACTTCCATGAACATTGAAGTATTTAGGTCATTGGTTCTCTAGTTGCTAATATTTCTTTAAAGTAGTAAAAATATTGCTGTTTGTACAAATCATTTCTGAAAATTATATCACAAACAATTTTTTGTGTCAGCTCCTTGAAGGATATTTTGATTTTGATTTAAAAAGACATCATTTTTTTCAGTTGGTATGTTTAACCAAAAATGGATTATTTATGACTAAGATTATGAAGTATCTGAACATTTCTTTTGATAAGATAAAGATGCAATTTCCTTCACTCCCCAGTAAAATTAGACTGGATTTTATGTGCATATATATATATGTGTGTGCGCGTGTGTGCATGCATGTGAGATATTTAAGTTCAGCATCTTCCAGTTAAAGTTTTAAAATAATTCCCCACCCCAAACTACCCTTTACCTGGAAGAACATTCAAAATATCAAATTAGAGCTGTTTAAATTTTTTACAATTTATTTAAAATGTTTTTTGTGCCAAGAGCCTTTTCCAATATATCTGTTAATAATTGTTAAAATCATTAAATTCTTTTGTCTTTCTTTCAAAATGTTTGCAATTATCACTTATTTATCATGATTGCACAGAAGCCATATGGAATTTTAAGACCAATAGATAGTGCCAGTTCTTAAACATTTCACTATCACTATTCTCTTTGTGTCTATAAAGAAATGTTTAATGTAGCTATTTCTGCAAAGGTTTATCTCAAATAAAATGTAGTAAGAAGAAAAGTAAACTTTTGTAAGATCATTTTGTATGCCTTCTACTAAACAATAGAGGATAGGGATAGTCATATGAATGCAACTCATAAGATTTTATATAACAGTGCTTGTATAAAGTATTCCAGAATACAGAATTTCTATCCCATTACCTCTGAAACTTTTCAAGCATGTTCTGAAAACTGAAGGAAGTAAAACCATTGGATAAATTAGCTACATTTCATTATGCTTTATTGAATTTAAAGTAGAAAGGAGTAGGAAGGCTTCAATTTACAATTATATGCATATTTACAAATTAATTACTTTTGCCTAAAACTACAAAAAATTAAAATGTTGTAATAAGTAAACATTCACATTTAAAATAAAAATGTAGTCGCCATATAGAACATGTGGCATAGGACATATGGCATATAGAATTTTCAGGCAATATTTTAGCACTGTTAAATAAACATAGGAAATGAGTGATATTAAATAATTCCAGAAAAGATTAGTGTTCATTTTTATGTTTATAGTTACTGCATCTGGGAAATTATAGCATAAAAATCCCTAATTTACTGCTAATTGAATAATAATTCATGTAAGTACCTCATTTGGTTTGCTGTCCCACCAGTTGTGTATATACAGCAACATTTTCCACCAGTCAGCCTGGCAATTCCTCTCTTCTAGGACAGCATGTCGATGCCAGCGTGGACTGGTACCCAATCTATTAAGCAGCGTTGCTTGAATGAGGAGCATGGCAGCAAACACTGGGGTGAGCCTGAGGTAGCGCCGGAGCACATACTGTGTGGGGTTGAAAGGGCGCCCTTTGCTTCTCCCTTCCAAAAACTGATAGCTCACCAGTAGACCACTTATCACCATGAACACCTCCAACCCTACTCCTCGGCTTGTCAACCATATGTGGCCCCAGTCTGACATCCACTATGGTAAGTAAATATTATAATATTAATAATGTGAGCATAATAGTAATCATTTTATTCTATGATGGGCGCTCAATAAGTCCTTAGAAAAAGATAGAAAATCAAACTATTTTGATAGATTTTTTTATTTTTTTTATTTTCAACATAATCTTTTATCTCGATACACTTTTACTCACGTTTCTCAGTATGTTTTAAGCCTTCCAAAAAGGAAGGTGCTCAATTTAGGCATCTGTTTAGGAGGTGATCTTTTCGTTAGACGTGAATGGTTTTCCATTGAGCCACTTTTTCAAGTTTGGAAATAAAAAGAAAACCACTTAGGGCCAAATCTGGTGAATACAGTGAATGTTATAGTATTCTACAATGCTCACTATCGAAATTGCGCAGGTGTGCACCCTTGCACTGTCTTGATAGAACAGAATATTTTTCTTTGCCAGATGAGGGGTGATTTCTCTGTTCAACCGATGCAATAACATTGCTCAATATTCTCCATTTATCCTTCTTCTTTTCTGCAAGTAATCAATGTAGATGATTCCTCGTGCATCCCAAAAAAACGAGGCCATCACCTTGTCTGCAAATTTCACCACCTTTGCATTCTTGGAACCCAGTGTTTCGACTGTACTTTTATCTCTGGGGTATATTACCGTATCCAAGTTTCATCCACAGTTATGTATCGACGCAGAAACTCGTTAGTATTGCGACGAAAAAGTGTCAAACCAGTTTCCGAATCGATTACACGAGTTGAAATTGGATATTGAGAGCAAACGCGGCGTCCATTTTGCCGAGACCTTTGTCAGACCTAATTTTTGGTGCAAAATTGAGAAATGCCTATGGCCATTACTATTTCGCGAACTTTGATTCGTTGATCACTCAAAACCATATCCCGGATTTTGTCAAACATTTCGGAGAAAGTCACTTCTACTGGACGTCCATAGTTAGTTTATCCAATTGTTAACTATTGCAAACGCAGGAGCGGATGTGCCATGAACTTCATCCAACTCAGCTTTTATCTCTTTCGGTGTTAAGTGTTTAATCACCGCATGAAACTCGTTCCCCCATCTTTCTAAAGAAGTACAAGATTGTTGCCTATGGCGTCGAAATCACGAGGTGGATATAGCTGAAACTTTAACTACTATCTAGTAAGAGACGGGGGTTAGTTTCGTTCAGAATGCGAAAGGAATGCTATGCATATACTCGGCTGAAAATGTGTAGTTGACCAGTCTTATTCTTGCGTAAATATAGAACCTTCATTTGGACGTCAGGCTAGCATAAGGGATTTTTTTTTGGCACCGGGAAGCACGCTGTTTGCCGTTGTCAGATATTCGCATTCCCTTAAATTCAAGAATGGAGATTTATTATACAGTAACCACATGCCTTCTCTTATAAGATGTTGAAAATTATGCCCTTGTGCCAGCACATACCTCTCACAGCTTTTTAGAAATGTACATTAACACCAATTAGGTAAAATAAGAACTAAAGCTTTCCTGGCGACGTGTAAATTCAAAATCTTCTCGGGCTTCTAGCCAGGTAAAAACTTGGCTTGACACCAACGTTTCGAAGAAGTGCATCTCCTCGTCTTCAGGGTTCACCTGAAGACGAGGAGATGCACTTCTTCGAAACGTTGGTGTCAAGCCAAGTTTTTACCTGGCTAGAAGCCCGAGAAGATTTTGAACCAATTAGGTAATCTTCGTGGCTAGGTAAATCAACAATGCTTTGTCCGTTAAAATGTTATTGTTAATAATAATAATTATAATAATAATAATAATTTTATGTGTTCTACAAACTTCTTACAAAAGATTATTCATCTTTCTATTCCATGCTAATTGAGTAAACATTAGCTAAATGGCCCGCCTGGGTAGTATAGTAGTAGCGTGTCTGCCTCACATTCAAAAGGTCGTGAGTTCGAATCTCGCTTAGGGTGAGGTTTGTTTCGGGGTTTTCCTTTATCCTGAGAAGACGAATGTCGAGTAAATTTAAGCTCCATTGACCCTGAGATCATTTGAGCTCATTTCACCAAATTTATTCATCGTCCGATATGACCAACCAGGTTAAAGGACGTTAAACTACTACGAAAAAAAAAAAAAAAAAAAAAAAGCTAAATGTTCTTATTCCTTAGTTTCTCATATGTAGAAGAGAACTAAGGGAATACATTATACTAAAGCGATAGTCAAATGTTTCAATAGCTATCGCTATGTGATTGTCATTTAAATTCGATTCTTTGCACGGCCAAGGGTAAAACAAAAAACAAAATAGAGATAAATGACGACTTCCTGTTTGAGAAAAGAATTTGAAAATTGAAACCAATGATAAAGAATATCTTGGAAACGGTTAGCTCCACAATAAAATGGTATAGGACATAAATTGTGTATTTTGACCAGATCCCGTTTTTTTTTTTTTTTTTTGGTGTAATACGTTTTTTGTCTATCTTTTACAGTTCATCAGTTAGACAAAAGTCATTAGAATGAAGAGGACTTCAGAGGCTATTTGCAGAAAATTCAAGATATACATTTTAGTCATCAGGTAAATATATTTAATACATAGGTTATAATCAAGATCATTAGAAACATTTTTATAAAATCAAACATATCGAAAAATGTTCCACGTAAAGAGTAATATGGGGTGGGTGTTTTTCTTGAAAATCTTCATTTCGCATCTTTGGGGGATACTAAACTTAGGCAAATACGAAGTTTGGTATCTAATACACTTTTCGTTTTTGAGTTATGCTCTCCATACACACACACACACACACACACACACCCACACACTTAGTTGAGCGCCCTTAAACCCCAATCATTATCATCATCACACACAATACACTGACATTTTTCTATTTTTTTTATTCAGGGAACTCAAAACATATTTACAGTGAAACTCGGTATCGAATTTCTGAGTGAAATATAATACCTGCTCTACCAACTATGTAGGTACATTGTACATATATGCTAGAGAAAATAAAAACGGGTTAATCGAGCGATTGTTAACATTATGCAAATCCTAATTGCAGAAATTTTTCGTGATTGAAATGTCTGAAAGGCAATTATTTTAAAAACTGTTAATTTTGAAACGTTTAGTGGTATTCCTAATTTCTGCGTAAGCTTTCTTCGAGACTTTTTAGACTTCCTTCTTACTTTTCACCTGTCATCAGTTTTTTCGCTCCTTTTTGTACAAGAACATTGCATTTATTTTCGGTTTCTTATTGAGAATAGATTCCGTTTTTCTAAATCTGTTTACGATATTACAAATCGTTTCTCTGTGAGGTGCACGAATACCTGATGTGTTACATTCATATGACTTTCTCCATATACACCATAGTAATCGATATAAACATTAGCAGAAATGATTGTATTATTTCCTTCTAAATAGAAGGGAAATAAGGTAGTAAACTAAGGTTAGATTTTAACATAGTCAAATCTTTTAAAAAGCCGGTCGCAATCTGAAACAATGGAAATTCGGATTTCGCTTTGCATGGCCAGGGTAAAACAAAATACAGATGAAAGGGAAAATGACCTGTTTGAGAAAAGTTTAGGCAGATTAAAGCTGAAGCCAATAACAAGGAATATCTCGGTCGACTCTGCTATGACATAAATAGTTTGTTTCACCGATATCTAAACATTTTGTGTGGTAAGTTTTTGTCTATATCTTAGTGTTTACCAGTTTTCAAAGTCCATCCAGAATGAAGAATTCTTCAGAGGCAATTCGAGATAATACATTTTATTTGTCATGTGTAAATATCTTTAATATACGGTATTTAAATCAAAACCGTTAGAGCAAATTTTGAGAAAAATAACATTTTCAAAACTGTTCCTTGCCTAAGTTACTACTTTATTTCCTTTCCACTTACAAGGAAGCATGTAACAAGACAATTTCTGCTCATGGTTTCTCAATTAACATGAGATAATTGGAAGAATAAGCTTTTTAACCCGCCTGGGTAGTGTGGTGGTAGCGTGTCTGCCTCATATTCAACAGGTCGTGTCTTCGAATATTGCTTAGGGTGAGTTACCCGGATAAGGTTTTTTTCGGGGTTTTCCCTTTTCCTGAGGAATGTCAAGTAACTTTAAGGTCCATGGACCCCGAGATCATTTGAGCATTATTTCACAAATTTCATTCATCGCCCGATATGACCAATCAGGTTAAAGGACGTTAAAGCCAAAAAAAATAATTTGTAGCAGAGATTTTTTTTTTTATGTAGAGTCAACTGTATACCAGATATCCCTTGTTATTGTTATCAGTTTTAATCTACCTAAACGTTTCTCAAACTTGTCATTTTTTGTTTCATCTCTATTTTCTTTTACTCTGGCCATGTAAAGCAAAATTCGAATTTCCATTGTTTCACATAGCGACCGGCTTTTTAAAAAAATTGACTATCGCATAAGCCTAGCTCTAGTTTATTACCTTATTTCCGCTCTACTTAGAGGGAACTAATACAACTATTTTTGCTTTGTATCAATAATTTGTAGAGAAAGCAATGTGAATGGTACACATCAGTTTCGTTTTATTATCATTGATGTGTGAAACTCCCAAGGTCACATAATGGTGATTAAGGCAGGTTGGGATTTCCCCTGCAGGAAAAATAACGGTAACAGGTGGTTACCCTAACCACAGAACAAAACAACTTATGATTGGCCGTTTAGTGATGCAGCTAATGTGAAGGAACTTGTCTGAACTGAGCAGTGTAAGTGTTAATAAATGTTAAATGATTCAAATCTATTGGGGTTTAAAATATATAAAGGTAAATTACTGCTTCACAACCGTCGCTACATTAAATCGATGCACGTATTTTTTCTAGACTGATATTCGCCACAATGATGTACAAAACTTTCTCTACACGTATTATGAGCACAGTGTAATAGAGAAGATACTGTATTCCACTCAAAATTCGATACCGGAAATACATATTTTGAAACTCCCTTTTACTTTCTCCACAGTACTATGTACATAGTGTATAGAGACGGTATTGTATTGCACCCAAAATTTGACAGCGATATTTCACCGGAAATACATGCTTTAGAACCTCCTGAATCAAAAAAAAAAAAAAAAAAAAAAAATCTGTGTCTGTGGGAAACATATCTAAAACGAAAATTCCGTAAATCAAACTTGATATTAAGTTCAGTACCTTTCAAACATGCGACACAAAGCTTTTCATGAAAATCTCCCTCACCTGAAATTTTATATTTTTTTCAAAAATGGCTATAAGGACGGAGCCATCTGTTATATTTAAAATATTTATTTGACAAATAAAATGTGTACTTTGATTTTCTGGGAATGGCCTCTGACGATCTCTCCATTCTGTGTGCATTTTTTTGAATTTTGCATTGCTAAAAAGCTGTAAGGTATAGACAAAAACTTACTACACAAAAAGAGTAGATCTACTTAAAACACATAATGTATGTCATACACATTTTTTTTTTTAGTTGAACGTTTTCCAGATATTTCTTGGTATTCATTTCGGTTTAAAAATACTTTGATTTTTTTTCTCTACACGTAATATGTACATAGTGTAGAGAGACAGTATTGTAATGCATCCAAATATTCCATTGGTATTTAAGTTTGGTATCTTGCAAGGATACGGGACGAAGGTTTTCAAGAAAATCATCCACCACCAACTGCGCTTGACCTGGAATTTTTTCGAAATTTTGTTTTCTCAAAAATAGTTCTAACGATTTTGATTAAAATATCGTACATGAAAGATATTTACCTTACAAATAATATGCATATCTTGAGTTTTCTGGGAATAGCCACTGAAGACTATTCTAGATGAATTTTACGAAATTTTGCATAGCTGCTAAACCGAAAGAGATGGACACAATCTTACCCCACAAAAAATGTAGAGCACATCAAAATACACAATTTATGTCATATATTTTTTTTTTTTTCGTGGAGTTGATCGTTATTGAGATATTCCTTGTTTTTGGTTTCAGCTTTAAAACATTATATACTTTTCTCATACTTACAAGGAAGCAAGTAATAGGACCATTTCTGCTGTTTTACTTTCTCTATACGTACTATGTACATAGTGTATAGAGGAGCTATTGTATTTCATCCCCAAATTCGATACCAATATTTCAGCAGAAATACACGTTTTGGGTCCCCCTGAATCCAAAAAAAAAGCAAACGTTTCTGTGTGTGTGTGTGTGTGTGTGTGTGTGTGTGTGTGTGTGTGTGTGTGGACAGCATAGCTCAAAAACGAAAGGACCTTTAGATACCAAACTTGGTATTTAAGTTTGGTATTTCTAAGGATGCGACACGAAGATTTTCAAATTAATTCCCCCACCCCAAACTACCCTTTACATAGAAAAAATTCGAAAATTTTGATTTTCTCAAAATTGGCTGTAATGACTTTGATTAAAATCTCTCATATTTAACATATTTACATGCCAAACAATATGTATAACTTGAATTTTCTGGGAATAGCCTCTAAAGACCTCTTTATTCTGGATGGTTTTTATGGAATTTTGTATAATTAATAAACCGTAAGAGATAGACAAAAACCTATTGCACAAAAAATGTAGATCACGATAAAACACAATTTATATCAAATACGTTTTTTTCGTGGAATTGGTCGTTTTTGAGATATTCCTTGTCATTTGTTTCAGCTTTAACAAACTTATACTTTTCTCATACAGGAATTTATCAACTCCTGTCCACACAAACAAAGGAACTTCAGTCACATAACAAACAGCTTTTGACTATCACTTTAACCTATGGTACTCCCTTATTTCGCTTCTACTTACAAGGAAGCAATTAATAATTTTTAATTGCTAATTTTTACTTTCTCTACACGTACTATGTATATAGTGTATAGAGAAGATACTGTAATGCACTAAACCATTCGATACCGGGATTTCATCAGAATTACATGTTTTGAGACCCCCTGAATCCAAAAAAAGCATTTTTAGAAATATTTCCGTGTGTGTGTCTGTGGGTATGCGTGTGTTTGAGTGTGTATGTGTGTGTGTGTGTGTGTGTGTGTGCCTGTGGGCAGCATAGCTCAAAAACGAAAAGACCGTTAAAAACCAAAATTGGTATGGATGCGACACGAAGATTTTCAAGAAAATCCCCCATACCCAACCACACTTTATATAGAACCGTTTTCGAAATTTTTTATTTTCTCAAAAATGGCTCTAACGATTTTGATTAAAATATCGTATATTAAAGATATTTACTTGATAAATAAAATGTATATCTTGAATTTACTGGGAATAGGCTCTGAAGACTACTTTATTCTGGATGAATTTTTCGGAATTTTGCATAACAGCTAAACGTAAGAGATGGACAAAAACTTATCAAACAACAAATGTAGAGCAGGCTAAAATGCACATTTTATGTTATATATATTTTTTTTCGTGAAGCTGTTCGTTTTTGAGATATTCCTTGCTTTTTTGTTTCAGCTGTAAACTCATAGTTTTTCATACAGGAATTTGTCAGCTCCTGTACATACAAAGGAACTCCAGTCACAGAGCAACCAGATTTTGACTATCACTTTAACCTATGGTACTCCCTTATTCCGTTTCTACTCACAAGGAAGCAAGTAGTAAGAGTGTTTCTGTTAATTTTTGTCAATTAGCATGAAGTAAATAGAAGCATAAGCTTTTTAACAATAATTTGTTGCAGAGATGTAGAGAAAGTCATGTGAATGGAACAGATCAATTTTTTTAACAATAATTTGTTGCAGAAATGTAGAGAATGTCATGTGAATGGAACACATCAGAATTTTATTTTCTCTACACGTACTATACACATAGAGTATAGAGAAGGTATTGCACTCCACCCAAAAATTCGATATCGAGATTTCACCGGAAATTTATGTTTTAGGGTTCCCTGTATCCAAAAAAAAAAAAAAAAAATTCAGAAAAAAGTCCATCTGTGCGCACGTGTGCCCGTGTATCTGTGAACACGATAACTCAGAAACGAAAAGTCGGTAAAATACCAATCTTGGCATTTAAGTTTAGTATCTTCCAGGAATGTAACACGAAGATTTTGAGAAAAATTTCCTCATCTCAAACTAACCTTTACATGAAACTTTTTTCGAAAATTTTGATTTTCTCAAAAATGGCTCTAACGATTTTGATTAACAAATCGTATATTAAAGATATTTACCTGACAAATAAAATGCATATCTTGATTTTTCTGGGAATAGCTTTTGAAGATTACTTTATTCTGGATGAATTTTACGGAGTTTTGCATAACTGCTAAACCGTAAGAAATGGACAAAAACTTACCAAACAATGCACAGCTCGTTAAAACACACAATTTAAGTTATATGTATTTTTTTCGTTGAGTTGATTTTTTTTTTTTTTTTTTTTTTTTTTTTAAAGATATTCCTTGTTATTGGTTTCAGGTTTAGAAAACTTATACTTTCTCATACAGGAATTTGTCAATTCCTATCCACACAAACAAAGGCACTTCAGTTACATAGCAACCAGCTTTTGACTATCACTTTAACCTATGGTACTCCCTTATTTCGCTTCTACTTGCTTGGAAGCAAGTAATAAGACTATTTCCGCTAATGATGTCTCGAATATCATGAAGTAAATAGAAGCATAGGCTTTTTAACAATAATTTGTTTTAGAAATGTAGAGAAAGTCATGGGAATGGAACATATCAGGTTTTGTCATATGGGAACTTGTCAGCTCCTGGCCACGGAAAAAAAAAAAATGTATTTCAATCCCATAGCAATCACATTTTAAAACATTTCACTGTCGGTTTCGCCTAGTGTATTTCCTTATTTCCCTTTTATTTATAAAGAACTAAGCAATAAGACCGTTTTTATTAATGGTTATCTCGATTAACATGAAGTAGATAGAAGAATACGCTTATTAACAATAGTTTGTCACAAAGATATAGAGAAAGTCATGTGAATGGAATACTAAGATTTTTAGAAAAAAAAATGTGATATGTTCCATTCACATGACTTTCTCTACATCTCTGTAGCACATTACTGTTAAAAAGTATTTATGCTAATCGAGAAAAAATTAGCAGAAATAGTCTTATTAATTGCCTCCTTGTAAGTAGGAGCGAAATAAGGGATTACCATAGGTTAAAGTGATAGTCAAAAGCTGTTTGCTGTGTGACCTGAAGTTCTTTTGTTTCTATGGACACGAGTTGACAAATTCCTGTATGAGAAAAGCAAGTCTTTCGAAGCTGAAACCAAAAACAAGGAATAACTAAAAGCGATCAACTCCACAAAAAAAATATTTATATAACATAAAGTGTGTATTTTAACGTGCTCTACATTTTTTGTGTGGTGAGTTTTGTCCATCTCTTACGGTTTAGCAGATATGCAAAATTCTGTAAAATTCATCCAGAATAAAGTAATCCTCAGAGGCTATTCCTAAAAAATTCAAGAATATACATTTTATTTGTCAGGTAAATATCTATAATATACGATATTTTAATAAAAATCGTTAGAGCTATTTTTAAGAAAATCAACAATTTCGAAAAAAGTTACATGTATAGAGTAGTTGGGAGTGGGGGTGATTTTTTTGAAAATCTTCGTGTCGCATCTTTGGAAGATACGAAACTTAAATACCAAGCTATGCTGTCCACAGACACACATACGGACCTTTTTTAAAACTGCTTTTTTGTATTCAGGTAGTCCTAAAACATGTATTTCCTGTGAAATCTCGGTATCGAATTTTGTGGGTATACACTGTACATAGTACGTGTAGAGAAAGTAATTCCCATGTGTGTGTATGTGTGTTTGTGTGTGTGTGTGGGCAGCATAGCTCAAAAACGAAAATTCTTAAATTAAAATCTTCCAAGAATGCGACACGAAGGTTTTTAACAAAATTTCCTCACTCCCATCTACCCTTTACTTGGAAAAAAGTTTCGAAAATTGTGATTTTCTCAAAAACGACTCTAACAATTTTGACTAAAATGCTGTAATTTAAAGATATTTACATGGCAAATAAAATGTATATCTTGAATTTTCTGGGAAGAGATTCGAAGATCTCATCATTTAGGATGACTTGCATTACTGATAAACCGAAGATATAGACAAAAGCTTGCTGCACAAGAAATGTAGATCTCGTTAAAACATACAATGCACGCCCTAGGGGAGGTGTGTAAAATGACATATCGCTATTATCATTGATATATCCCAAAGAAGGTTTTGCTTGCCATAGTTGGTGCCACCGTTATACTACTTCCATTGTCGCTTGCTAGCGCTTTGGTTAGTTTTGGGGCGTTCAGAGCGCAACACGTGTTTGTGCAGTCAGGCGATTCAAGAAATAAGTCCTGAATTTTATGTAATAACGTTCGTATTTACAGCTTCTAGAATGCGTCAATATGAAAAGATAATACTACTTCCATTGTCGCTTGCTAGCGCTTTGGTTAGTTTTGGGGCGTTCAGAGCGCAACACGTGTTTGTGCAGTCAGGCGATTCAAGAAATAAGTCCTGAATTTTATGTAATAACGTTCGTATTTACAGCTTCTAGAATGCGTCAATATGAAAAGATAATATAACAAAGGTACGTTCTTACTAGTACTTTATTGATTTTGCTGCAACATTTGAGGTTATAATGACTAATATCTGCACACCTGGTGAAGGGTAAAATGACATACATTATGTCGTTTTGCCTTTCTAATATGTCATTTTGCCCTATTATTGAATTTAAGATAAAATCACATCTGCATGCAATTCTGTTTAAAAATAAATATCATTTCTATTAATTTTTCAAATACTATATATTTAAAACAAGTATTTTAAGCCAATAAGAATAATTTTTGTAAAAAAGTACACCTGATGGTTTTGTCTTTCTTTGTAGAGCATGGTGAATAAATACAAACGAAAATATGATAGGCAGTTACGGAATGAAGAGGACATGAGGGCAGCTATTGATGTAAAAATGGTAAACACTAGGACGTTTTCATCTTACATATTTTAACCTAGAATTGGAAAATATATTGGTAGCACATAGTATAAGAGCAAGAATCGCAGCTATTTGTTGTTTTTTTATCAAGAGATCTCGGAAACGTTCTATTCTGCAACAAAAGTGTATATGAACATAAATTAATGAGATTTATATTTTTTGTGCAGTAAGTTTTGTGTATCTCTTACGGTTTACCAGTTATGCTAAATCCAGCAAATTCATCCAGAATTAACAGGTATTCAGAAGCTATTACCAGAAAAGTCAACCAATACACTTTATTTTTTATGTAAATAGTTCTAATGCGGTGTTTTAATCAAGTCGTTCCGGCCATTTTCTGAGAAAAACAACATTTTTGAACATTTTTTCCATGTACAGGCAAGTTTTTGGTGGGGCGGATTTTCTTGAAAATCTTAGTGCTGAATGCTTGGAAGATACCAAACTAAAATACCAAGTTAGGTATTTAACAGTCTTTTAAATTTTGGGCTTTTTTTTATAATAATGTTTTATTTTGGACTCAGGGGAGCTCAAAACATATACATCCGGTAAAATCGAATTTGGGGGGGAATACATAGTAGTGTAGAGAAAGTAAAAATCTGATGTGTTACATTCACATGACTTTCATTACAAATTATTGATAAAAAATACTATTCCTCTATCTACATCCTGGTAAGCAATACAAACAAGAGCAGAAATTATTGTATTAGCTCCTTCGTGTTTGGTTGTATGTGTGCATTATGGATAATATAAATGGACGGGTGACAATAGCACATCGATTTCATTAATTCAGTGGCCTTGCTGGTTCAGCGGTACTACATTTGCTCTTGTTATCGACTTATCGTGTCCATAGACCATGTATTTTCCCAGGCAAACAATTCTATGAGCCAGGGTAATCCCCCCCCCTCGACCCGTTAATTCACATATTGCTTTTATGATATAGATTTTTAAAGGATGCACGAAAATATTATCATCTTTTAGGCAGAGTATTTTTAAGCACTGGAAGTTGATGTTTTGAAAGTGGCATCCTTAGACTACAATACTTCTGTCAGAATTTCGACTATTTTCGACATGTGGGATCTGTAAGTAATAAACGGAGTACGTCAATCAGGGTTCTGTTAGCGATGCTGGGATTGGGTCATTATGTGGAAATAACCGCTGGTTTCATCGCCGGGAAACTCCCGGTGTGACCTACTGGTGAAAAGCAATAAAAGCACAACACAAGTTAAAGTTTATATTCTTGGCAACTATTAAAATGAGTTATACGATTTATTTTATAGTTCTCTGTAAAGACTAAGCATGCTTAATTTTGCAATTTAATTCCGGACTGTTGCGTTTCCATTAGAAGTACCTGTACCTACCTCTCTTCTCTCCTCTCTTTCTCTCTTTCTCTCTCTCTCTCTCTCTCTCTCACTCTCTTTGTGGGATTGTATCAGCTTATTATACGAACAACATTGTAACTTCTCATTCAGGTGCATTTTGCTTATTTCTCGCCATGTTTAAGTATTCAATATAAAAATAATAGAGGTAATGGAGCTCCGAAGTACAAGTGAGTCTGACAAAGGTTTAGAAAAATTTTAACTTAGTTTATTATATTCGCATTACTAAAAGCTAAAGTTTACATTAAATTAATAACATAATCTTGATTTCATTTTTACTTTCTCTATACGTACTATGTACATAGTGTATAGAGAAGGTATTGTATTGCACCCAAAATTCGATACCGAGATTTCGCCGCAAATCCCCCCCAAAAAAAAGCATTTTTAGAAAAACGTCCTTGTGTGTGTTTGTCAGTCTGTATGTGTGTGTCTGTGGGCAAAATAGCTAAAAAATGAAAAGACCGTTAAAAACCAAACTTGGTATTTAAGTTTGGTATCTTCCAAGGATGCGATACGAAGATTTTCAAGAAAATCCCCCCACCCCAAACTACCCTTTATATGAAAAAAAATTCGAAAATTTTGATTTTCTTAAAAATGGCTATAACAATTTTGATTAAAATCTCGTATATTTAAGATATTTACTTGACAAATAAAATGTATATCTTGAATTTTCTGGGAATAGCCTCTGAAGACCACTTTATTCTGGATGAATTTTACGGATTTTTGCATAACTGCTAAACCGTAGGAGATGGACAAAAACTTACCATGTAGAGCACACTAAAACACACAATTTATGTTATACACATTTTTTTTTTTCGTGGAGTTGATCGTTTTTAAGATATTCCTTGTTTTTAGTTTCAGTTTTGAAAAACTTATACTTTTCTCAATCAGAAATTTGTCAACTCCTTCCATACAAAAAAAGAAACTTCAGAGCCACAGCAACCAGCTTTTGACTATGACTTTAACCTATGGTACTCCCTTATTCTACTTACAAGGAATCTAGTAATAAGACTATTTCTCCTAATGTTTTCTCAATTAGCATGATGTAAATAGAAGCCTAAGCTTTTTAACAATAATTTGTTGCAGAGATGTAGAGAAAGTCATGTGAATGAAACACATCAGTTTTTTTTTTTCTCGTTTTTAGCTTAACGTCCTTTCCTTTTGCCTAGTTGAACATATCGGACGATTAATAAAATTGTTGATGGTGATATGTTGCTCAAATGATCTGGGGATTCATGGAACTTAAAGTTACTCGACATTCGTGTTCCCAGGATAACGGAAAACCCCGAATAAGACCCTATCCGAGTAACTCACCTAAGTGAGATTCGAACTCATGACCATTTGAATGTGACGTTACCCCCACACAACCGAGGCGGCTCCTTTAGTAATTAAACTGTAGTTCCGAAACTATTCTTTGGAATTGCAATTTTTTCTCTACCGTTTTTTCTCTATTTCGTACATGGTGCATGTGTAGAGAAGATAGGTATTGCATTCCACGCAAAAATTCCAAACGGAATGTCACCGGAAATACACGTTTTAGGGTCTCCTAAATAAAAAAAATGGTTTTATAAAAATATCCGTGTGTTTGTGTGTTTAGAACGCGCGTCTGTGAACAGGATAACTAAAACACGAAAAGTCGGTTAAAGACAAAACTTGATGTTACGTCAACACCTTCCAAAGTTACGAATGAAGATTTTCAAGGAACCCCCAAGCTTTTGTTAGTCGAGTTTGCAAAACAGGTAGAGAAATTCACGAGAATGGAACACATCAGATTTTTCTTTTAATTTTCCAATGATATTGAATGTTTAATGATTCTGAGGAATAAAAGGGAAAGTAAATTGTGAGAAAATGAACATCGAATTACTTAAAACGGATTACGGATTAATCTGAAGCAAGAGGTAGTAAGATTGTTCTCGAGTTTGATTCAACATAAGTTCTAGCGCATGAATTGAAGTACTTTCTTTAAGAGAGAGAGAGAGAGAGAGACAGAGAGAGAGACAGAGAGAGAGAGAGAGACAGAGAGAGAGAGACAGAGAGAGATAGAGAGAGAGAAAGAGAGAGAGAGAGAGACAGAGAGAGATAGAGAGAGAGAAAGAGAGAGAGAGAGAGAGAGAGAGAGAGAGAGAGAGAGAGAGAGAGAAGGCATTTACAGACCGGTCTAGGATCCCCTTAGGAAGGGGCTAACATAGTATACTTAAGAAAATAATCCTGGCTTTCTTAGTACGCAAAATGATTAATATGATTCATAGAAAATGATATACATTTAATATTCATATTGATGCAGCTATACGCCAATAAAAGGATATTTTAAATAAACGTTTTAAAAGGTGTGAACTTCTTGTAGATTAAATATAATCTCTTTTTTAAGGGAGTTTAATTTCATCTTTATTTTTACTTTCTCTACACGTACTATGTACATAGTGTATAGAGAGGGTATTGTAATGCACCCAAAAATTCGTTACCGAGATTTCACCGGAAATACATGTTTTGGGTCTCCCTGAATCCAAAAAAAATCATTTCTGGAAAAAGGTCCGTGCGGACAGCATAGTTCAAAAACGAAAAGACCGCAAAATAGCAAACTTGGTATTTAAGTTTGGTATCTTGCAGGGCTGCGACACGAAGATTTTCTAGAAAATTCCCCCACACCCAACTATCCTTTTCATGGAACTTTTTCGAAAATTTTTATTTTCTAAAAAATAGCACTAACAGTTTTGATTAAAACATCATATATTAAAGATATTTACCTGACAAATAATATGTATATCTTGAATTTTCTGGGAATAGCTTCTGAAGATTACTTTATTCTGGGTGAATTTTACGGAATGTTGCATAACTGCTAAATCGTAAGAGATAGACAAAAACTTACCACACAAAAATGTAGAGCACATTAAAACACACACTTTATGTCACATACATTTTTTTCGTGGAGTTGATCGTTTTTGAGATATTCTTTGTTTTCGGTTTCAGCTTTAGAAAACTTATACTTTTCCCATACAGGAATTTGCCAACTCCTATCCATACAAACAAAGGAACTTCAGTCAGATAGCTATCACTTTAACCTATGGTACTCCCTTATTTCGCTTCTACTTAGAAGCAAGTAATAAGACTATTTCTGTACATTTTTTCTCGATTAGCATGAAGTAAATAGAAACTTAAGCTTTTTAACAATAATTTGTTGCAGAAATGTAGGTAACGTCATATGAATGGAACACATCAGATTTTTAATCTATTGGATACTATATTATTTGCTGATGCCCAAGTTTTTTGTTCTCAAACAGAAAATTAAATCTAAACGGCTACTCACCATTTACACAAATTAAAACTACTTATAATTTGCACATTTCAAGTAATAAGACTAAAGTAAAGGTCTTTGAAGGTAAGCAATCAGTCAGGTCAAAATTAATTACACATAATGAACCAGTAGAGCAAGTCTCTCATTTTAATTATCTTGGGTGCAATGCATCATATACAGGACGATGACTAAACAAATAAATTGTGTAAATTTCAGCTCATGCGCTGTAGAGTACACAGAACTTTAAGAAACAAAACTCAAACTGAACACCGCTCAAACTGAACACAGCTAAAATTCTATAAGGTGATGGCTGTATCTATGTTTATATACGTTTGTAAAAATGGGTATTAAATAGATCGAGAATTGAAACAAATTAAATTTTTCATACGTTGTTTGCTCAAGTAAATAGTAATGAAATCAGAAATAAATACATTAGCTTGAATACGAAAATTAATTCAAATAAAACTAAGGAGCCTGATCACACATTATGGATAGACGATAATAGAAAAACTATACATATATTAAATTAATACACCAGAAGACTGTAGTAATGTTGGCCGTCCCAGAACTAGACTATTTGAGTCGGAACAGCCTCGAGACTCATCTTGCTGAATATGAAGAGACAAAACTGATAAAAATGTATTGATAGATCGATCGACAGACAGACAGATACTTTATTTCACTGCTTAGGGCGTGGCCCGGTGGCAGCGCTGTCAATGTAATAATACAATGTACAATACAATGGAGTTAAACAATAATGTGAGTAATACCCTGTTAAAATGCCAATGACATCATAGTCTACTAATGTATCCATAATTGCAACAATATTTTTATTTACTATCCTGACTATAAGTCACTCTTCTTTAGTCTCTTTTTAAAACTATTTACACTTTGAGGCAAAGTCTACAGTAAATCTGCAGGTATTTTGTTCCATTCGTTTATTGTTCTATTTGCGAAGGAAAATTTACCTTTGTCTGTTTTCTGTTCCCTCACCTTCTGTCAAAATTTCAGTCTGAAATCTTAAATAGCTTTTAGATGAGTCAAAATTAGCAGATTTAACATTGGAGGGACAGGAGTTTCATCTCCCCTTAATCATAATAAATCATATTTGTGCCACTATCCCTTCCAGATTAACCATAATTCAGTTTCTGATAATGTAGGACTTTCAAGATTTTTCCGACCTTTACCATAGACTAGTTTAAAATGCAGGACATGTCTCTGTTAAATCTAGGTGGTGGTTTTTTTTTTTTTGTTGGCAACAAAGCTTCTATGCTAAAATGACAAGGCAAAATACACGTGAAAAAGTAAAAATACTCTGTATTTGACTAGCTAAAATGTTACCACATATGTCTAGTTTAAAACAAATACTACATACAACTTTTTAATGAATTAGGTCAGTTATTTTATAATATATCAACTAAACATTCTATTAAAATGCTTCTCATGCTAAACGGTTTGCTATATTCGTCCTAAAATGTTATTCTGAATAATTTTTTGTTCCGATATTGTGTACTTTTACTTAGTACAGAGAAGCATATTTTGCATAAGTCAGTGTCTTTATCCTCTAGTTGCGAAATATTTAGTTTAAAAAATCAAAATAGACATGTTTTGCAAACCTTTACTATATGAAAATCGCCTAACAATAATTTTAAGTATATTAATAAAATTAAAAACTGTAGTACACAGAGATTTAAATAGCTAAACTGCCAAAAAGAACCGCAGAAAAACGATGGTTTTCAAATACGATTTATGAATGGAGTTAATAATTGAATGGGGTTATTTGTATTGGTATTTAGGAGCTTCAAAGTGGTACATACTTTTAATCTATTTTATTTTATATCGCTTGAAGTTGGTCATCGCGATGACGATATAGGTGGATAATAGTCTTTTAGGTTTCATATCCGAATATACATTCGCTTCGCTCCAAGCAGATGGTATTAGGGATGCGGCTCAGTCTACTTCATACACCTGTGGATAGATGGCACTGCTATCGTAATTACCATCTATTTTCAGTTTTGATATTTTTTAGACTGAAGATGGAACTTTGGATGGTGGTATTAAATATACAATTCGGCATTTATCCTGACGACGGAGGAAAACCATGAAAAACCCTCAGTCAGATTGGTCAGCCCATGGGATTTGAACCCAAGTCCTTCCGAATGCGGGCCACAGACTTTACCATCTGAACAATCCCCTCGGTGGTGAATATTAAGATGCAATTGTGTAGCACAAAAGCACATTTTATAAATATATATACAATAACTTAAGTTTCATAAGTTGTATTATTTCTCACCGCACATTATGTATATTTCCATCTATCTGTCCTGGTCTTGGGGTCCTGGACCTGTAAAAGAGATTATAGCAAACGGTTTGCTCCTCTCCCTACTCTGAATCATTTGTGTTGAAACTGTCCTTCCCATTTTTGTAGGAACAGTGAATATGTCTAAGTCATGATAACGTTGATTACTCTAAGCAGATATTACTTAGATCTAGACAAAAAGATAACATGATATTTTAAACCAATTAACTGCATCAAAAGTGCATTCATAATCGTAGACGATATGGAACACGCTGGTACCGATTTGCGTCCCCCTGCGGTCGAATAGCGAACGACTTGATTCCCACTGAACACCGTGTTGATTCTGCCAACTTTCGGCTGGCGTCGCTTAGCTACTCCATTTCACCACAAGGTCAGTCATGCTGTAAGCAGTCAGTGCACTGTGTGAGTGATGGAGGAAGTGAAAAGGGAAAAAAGCTGTTGGTGATAGACAATATTAAGTGTGTCGTCAATGACATTTATGCATAGAAGTGCCGGAGGAGAACACGTAAGTGTTTTGTGAAATTAAATTCGGTAATTATAGAGAACTTGGGCCCCTCTAGAAATTAAACAAATTTTGGTTTGACTGTAAGTTTGGTTTATACTTGTTACGTTTTCACCAATTATTTTTATCGGAAAAGCTCCGTAATTAAGTTAGACGCTAATTTATTACGTGCGCGTAGCGATCCTTTTTTGTGAATATTTATGAAGCATGCTGCCTAGAAGAATATAAATAAAGAAGTCTTGTAGTACTTTTGCAATGTAAATATATAATAATACTACACACTAAAGTGCCTAAAACCTGAGTTTCATTGTCGGCGGCAGGCGAACAGTGTTGTGGAATGCAACACCGGCATATGTCGCTAGACGCTGTGCTGATGTATGACAAGTATGTTTCACGCAGATACAGCTGTTCAGTGAATTTTATTATGCAGAACTTCGGCCACTCTAAAATCGAATGAAACTAAGTGCGATTGATTGACTTTGTATTTATGATGACAATTTCAAAGCCTGTGGATTTCAAATTTAGCGCGAGGTTAGGTTCCAATCCGTTTAGGTTAGTGTGTATATAAATTTATGTTTCTAATTTTATATCGTGGTAGTACCTCATTAGCGATATTTCCAACAACTCCTAACAGCGCAATGGATACAACATTAGTTTTCTAAACCATCTCCCCACCCACAATCCCTCTCTAACCACACCGGTCCCGTTAGAGTGCAAAACTGGCATAAGTCGCAGCAGAGTTAGCGGCCCAACTAAATTACCTTAAATTCTCTATATTCTATTGTATTGTCGGTTTTCAATTAGATCATGGTCTTGAGAAAGATGACTCTGGTATATTAACCGGCAGAGAGTCAGTAAGACTGAAGACAATTTGTGTGAGCGCCCTCCAAACTTTTACCCTAGAATTAGCTAATGGTGATTGACTGACAACTCACGATTTGTTTTGAATAAAGAAAAATATTAATGCCACTGATTTATTTGGCAAACTCTCGAAGTTGCTCAATAACTTATCTGAATTACATGAAGTACTGGCGAAAAATGTTTTCCATACAAACAGGGGAGAACATTTTTCGTTTGTGAAAGACTCCGAAAAGAATATTGTGAGATTTTCATGCCAAAGTAATTTAAATTGTTCGAGAATGTCGAAAACTTTGGTAATTATGCAGAAAACAGGCCACTCGAAAATCGAATCATCTAAATGTGATCGATGGCTCTTGTATTGGTGATGAGGTTTCAGTGGATTTATTTATTGGTCAAGCTTGGCTTTTTATTTTATCTATACGCGCTATGTACACAGTGTATAGAGAACGTATTGCACTCCAGCCAAAATTCGATACTGAGATTTCACCGGAAATATATGTTTTAGGGTCCCCTTTATCTAAAAAAAGCATTTTCGGAAAAAGGTCCATGTGTGTGTGTGTGTGTGTGTGTGTGTGTGAACACGATAACTAAAAAACGAAAAGTCGGTAAAATACCAAAATTGGTATTTAAGTTTAGTATCTTCCAGGGATGCGACACGAAGATTTTGAGAAAAATCCCCCCCACCCTAAACTACCCTTAACATGGAATTTTTTTCGAAAATTTTGATTTTTACAAACATGGCTCTAACGATTTTGATTAAAATATCGTACATTAAAGCTATTTACCTGAAAAATAAAATGTATATCTTGAATTTTCTGGGAAAGCCTCTTAAGAGTACTTCATTCTGGATGAATTTTACGGAATTTTGAATAACTGCTAAACCGTAAGAGATGGGTAAAAAATTACTAAACAAAAAATGTAGAGCACGTTTAAACACACAATTTATGTTATATACATTTTTTCGTGGAGTTCATCGTTTTTTAGACATTCCTTGTTTTTGGTTTCTGCTTAGAAAAACATACTTTTCTCATACAGGAATTTGTCACAAAGAAACTTCAGTGACATAGCAACCAGCTTATGGCTATTATTTAACCTATGGTACTTGCTTATTTCACTTCTACTTACAAGGAAGCAAGTAATAAGACTATTTCTGCTATTTTTTTCTGATTAGCATGAAGTAAACACAAGTATAAACTTTTTAAGAATAATTTGTTGCAGAAATGTAAGGAAAGTCATGTGAATGGAACATATCAAATTTTTTACTATAGACAAATTGGTGTGCATGCTGGAACCGTTGGTATTTTGCGTATATGACGGATATTTACCAATTATTTATATGTACAAGTGTTATGTAAATAATAAATGGTTAAAACGCTCAGAAATATATTTCTCGCCAATTACTACTACAATAGACAATTAGAAACAAATTTATATACAGACACTAACCTTAACCGATTCGAACCTAACCTCGCATTACATTTGAAAACCGCAAGACCCAGTGGTTTCGCCTACACAAATAGATTTAAAAAAATCACAGAAACACACTCCTCTATCAACTACTATTGTCACACTAACCGGTGAATTATCCCTACGGGTTCTCACGACGCGGTAATCCTGCCGAGAGCGACATATGACATTCTTGCATACTAATAGTTACAGAATCTTCTGCTAGCAACGAAACCAAAAATCATTCATTATAAATCCAGTTTTATGCAAATATTTCAGCATATACACGTTATAAAACCATTTATTATTCATATAATACTCGTTTATGTATAATTATTTGGTAAATATCAGTCGTGTACCAACCGTTCAACATGCACACGAATTTGTTTATAGTAAAAAAGGAAAAAAAGCTTGAACGACAAATAAAACCTTAGAAATCGTCGTCACAAATATAAGTTTGATAAATTTCTCTTAGTTTCATTGGATTTTTTGAGCAGCCCAAGTTCTGCATAATAACTAGAACTTTATTTATAGATGGGACCTTCAAGAGCTACCCTAAGCTGTTATAGTAAATAAATTAAAGGAACTAATTACCATTTTCCAATTTTTTTTAGCTCCAAGGAAAAACTTGGAACATATAAGGAAGTTTTGTTCTTAATAATTGTAAATAACACGAATCCGGACATTAAATACTTAACTTTGAGTCTAGGTAATACGCTTGGCCCAAACGAATATAAACTGCTGCAGATTCCATTTCGGGTAGACATAATGGAGAAAGATTCAATCATTGAGATTATCAAATGATTTTAAATCAGGGTACTCTGAAATCTGAAAACTTGTTTGGACCGTCTCTCCTGCCCTCTGACCAAATTGAAGATTGTTTCGCCGAAGAATTAATGTCTCGCAAATCTAATATGAACATTAAGATAACGTTTTACTTTCTCTACACGTACTATATACATAGTGTGTAGAGAAGGTATTATATTGCACCCAAAAATTTGATTCCGAAATTTCACCGAAAATACATGTTTTAAGACCTGAATCCGAAAAAAACATTTTTAGAAAAATGTCCATGTGTGTGTGTGTAGCATAACTTAAAAACAAAAAGCCCGTTAACTACCAAACTTGATATTATCCAAGGATGCGGCACGAAGATTATCATCCCCAACTACCCTTTACATGGAAAAATGTTCGAAAATTTTGATTTGCTCAAAAATGCTTCTCAAGTTTTTGATTAAAATATCGTATATTAAAAGTATTTACATGCCAAATCAAATGTTTATCTTAAATTTTCTGGGAATAGTCTCTGAAGACATCTTTATTCTGGATGAGTTTTGCGGAATTTTACATAGTCGGTAAACCGTAAGAGATAACAATTTATGTTATATGTTTTTTTTTGTGGAGTTGACCGTTTTCTGAGATATTACTTGTTATTAGTTTCAGCTTTAAAATATCTTTTCTCGTAACGGGAATTTGTCAACTCCTGGCCATACAAAAAACGACACTTCAATCACTTAGAAACCAGCTTTTAAAAGATTTGACTATCGCTTCAGCCTATGATATTCCCTTATTTGCCTTCTGCTTACAAGGAAGCAAGTAATAAAACTATATGTGCTGATGTTTATCTCAATTAGCATGAAGTAGATAGAAGAATACGCGTTTAACAGAGATGTAGAGAAAGTCATGTGAATGGAACACATAAGACTTCTTGATTGTTTACTTCATACCTATATTCTTGTAGATATGTGGGTTGGCCTTAGTAGTTCTGAACGGACTACTAACTGCTGTAAGGTATTTGACCCTAACCTGAATGCTCAGTTTTACTCTTCCCGTCCCTGCACATTCCTTCTATTAGAGACAGGTATTAAAGAGTATTCAAATTGAAATATACACCAAAATGAGAAGCGTAAAGAAAACTACTCCCAAAGAATGCGGGACAAACAAAACTACATAAAAGCACAAATGGAAAAACAGTATAATTCAACTATTACCGGGTATAAATATCTTCAAAACTTCTGTTTTAAGTTGGCTTGTACCGTGCTTACATTATGAGAATAGCAAAAAGCCTTGGACATTTTTAAACACACTTGCTGCACGTAAACAGTCCTAAGTCTATGTAAAATGGGAAGGGAAATGTTATGGCACTATTAAAATAAGAACTGAAGCTTTCCTGGCGACGTATTAATTCAAAATCTTCTCGGGCTTCTAGCCAGGTAAAAACTTGGCTACGCTGTCCAATAAAACAAACACAAAAAGGCAAAACAAAAAAGACAAAACAAAAAATTCTGATATATTCCATTCACATAACTTTCTCTAGCTGTTCCAAATATAAACTATTCTTACAAAAGATTATTCTTTTATCTACAGCACGCTAATCGAGATAAACATTAACAGAATAGGTATTATTTACTTGCTTCGTTGTAAGTACAATGGAAATAGAGGATACCTTATGCTAAAGCGATAGTCAAATCTTTTGAAAGCTGGTTGCTGTGTAAAAAATTGAGGTTCGGTTCGCCTTGCATAATCCCCTTTAAGAAAAGTTTGGTAGTTTAAAATTGAAACCATACCAAGGAATATCTTTAAAAGGTCAGCTCTACAAGAAAAAGTATATGACTACATTTTTGTGTATTACGTTTTTGTCTATCTCCTACGGTTTAACTGCTATGCAAAATTCTGCAAAACTCATTCAGAATAAAGAGGTGTTCAGAGGCTATTCCCAGAAAATTCAATAGGTTTTTTTTTTTTTTTTTTTTTTTTTTTAACGTCCTTTAATCTGGTTTGGTCATATCGGACGATGAATGAGATTGGTGAAATGATCTCAAATGATCTCGGGGTCCATGGAGCTTAAAGTTACTCGGCATCATCTTCTCAAAATAAGGGAAAACCCCGAAAAAACCTTATCTGGATTAAAACTCGCGACCTATTGAATCTGAGGCAGACGCGCTAATACCACACTACCCAAGAGGGCATATATATATTTTATTTGCTATGTAAATTGTATATTTAATATACGGTATTTAATCAAAATCGTTATATCCATTTTTGAGAAAATCAAAATTTTCGAAATTTTTACCATATAAAGGGTAGTTTGGGTTTGCGGGGGGGGGTTTTACTCAAATTTTTTGTATCGCATCCTTGGAAGATACTAAATTTAAATACCAAGTTTGGTATTTCGTCGTTGAGCTATCACGGACACACACACGCACACATTTTTCTAAATATGCATTTTTGGATAAATGGGACCTTAAGACGTGTATTTCCGGTGAAATTTCTGCATCAAATTTTTTAGTAGAATACAATACCTTCATTACCATGGAACAGCTCCTATGTTATCTCTCTTAAAGGTGCATAGAGCACCGTCATTATTAACGTGACGATGCAGTAATATTTGATGTTTGAAATACTACCGGGAAGAACACTTACCAGCCGTAAAGGAGACCTGGTTGACATTAAGCCACAAGAGGGACTCACTACTATTAATAACTAAACACCTACAAGAACTATATAAAATAACTATGTACAGGGTGGCGCATGATAAGTCACCCGATTAAGTTTTGATCCTACAAGTATACTATTGGGACAATAGCTGTCAAATTGTGCGCTTAACTTTGTGCGGTTCATGGAAATTACTTCAGATGTCGTTACGGGTTCATCACTTCCGTTTTGAGTCCGCTATTTCAGTTTGCCGCGATGGCGGATAAAGGACGGTTGATCGTCGCCCAAAAGACGAAGATTGTATTACTGTTCGCGGCGATGGACAGTGTTACCTTGACACTGAGAATGTTTCGTGCTCCCAGCCCACAGACACATTTGCAGGTTCTGGATCCGTTTTTGAGTATAAGCGGTCACATGCATGTACCGTACGTTCGTCGCAAAACATTGAAGCAGTTCGAGTGGCTTTGACTCGGAGTCCGAGTAAATCAACAAGAAGAGCCAGTGCCGAATTGGGAATTTCACGC
The DNA here is from genome assembly GCA_030762935.1 of Hymenopus coronatus. Taxonomy (NCBI): domain Eukaryota; kingdom Metazoa; phylum Arthropoda; class Insecta; order Mantodea; family Hymenopodidae; genus Hymenopus; species Hymenopus coronatus. Next base: position 91,571,004 of record CM060896.1, read on the forward strand.
CGATCTCTACAAAAAATTATTCAATCCGAGCTTCGCTTATATCCATACAAGATGACTGTGACGTACAAGTTTACTGCGAGAGATAAGGCGGAGACTACAGTTTGCAAGGTGGGCAATCGAGCAAGACACACATGGTTTTCTGACGAACCTTATTTTTACTTGAACGGTGTTGTGAACAAACAGAACGTTCAGCGAATAATCCACATTAAAGACACCTACAGAGAGAAAGAGTGTGTGTGAGTCACGATGTCATGCCATGGATTCTTCGATGCTACAGTAACCGGTCAACGCTATTTAGACATGCTGCGAAACCAATACTTTCCTCAACTCATGGCCTCATGTCTTCCATTGCAGAGGACGGAGCACGCCCCCATACTGCCAACGTCGTGCTTGATTTCCTACACGAAAGACTTGGTCTTAGGGTATTGCCAAACAGATTTCCAGAACGTTATGAAGAAGGAGAAATTTGGCCACTACACTACCCGGACATTAACCCATGTGACTTCTTCCTTTGGGGGTTCCTTAAAGAAAAGGTGTACCGCAGAAAACCCGTGCAACTTGGGCCATCATTGTGGAGTTATGCCTCGCCATTCCAGAAGATTTGTGTCGGAAAGTCGTCAGAAACGCACTTGTGCGATTTGCAGAAGTTATAAACCAAAACGGCGGTCATATTGAACATGTGATTCATTAAGTTGTATTTCCAAGCTGTATTCTTTACTTATATAACAATAAGTTACAAATCTAGTCAACAACAAATGTGTTATTCATGAAACAAATCCGGTGACTTATCGTGCGCCATCCTGTACTATGCGATAATTATGCAGAAAAAAGCCGCTCGAAAAATCGAATGAAACTAAGTGCGATCGATGGATCTTGTATTTGTGATGACGATTTCAAAGGTTTTATTTGTCTGTCAAGCTTGGCTTTTTTTATTATAGACAAATTCGTACGCATGCAGGAACGGTTGATATTTTACGGTTATTTACCAAATAATTAAGTATATATAAACGAGAGTTGTATAAATAATAAATGGTTTTATTATGTTCAGAAACATATTTCTCCGCCAACTACTACCACAATAGAAAATTAGAAACATAAATTTATATACACACTGTAACCTTAACCGATTCGAACCAAACCTCGCGCTAAATTTGAAAACCACAGGACCCAGCGGTTTCGCCTGCAGAAACAGATTTAAAAAACCTCACAGAAACATACTCCTAGAAATCCGATGGCTGATACAGCTCAAATTATACCATAATTTCCAAATGCTTCTTTTTTTCCTCTTTCATGAGAAATTACATGAGAAATTATTCCGAATCCTGGAAGAATTAAATCGTAGACTTTAGGATTCCAAAAAATCAAAATAAGTGTTGAAGGAGAATTGGATCTATAGTTACACTAACTGGTGAATTATTCCTACGGGTTCTCACGACGTAGTAATCCTGCCAAGAGTGACATATGACGTCTTGCATACCAATAGTTACAGAGTCAATGAAATCAAGCTTTACCATATAAATCCAGTTTTTATACAAGCATTTCCGCATACACATTATAAAACCATTTATTATCGTTTATGTGTAATTATTTGGTAAACATCCGTCGTGAACGCAAAATACCAACCGTACCAGCATGCACACGAATTCGTCTATAATTAAAAAAAACAATAACAACAAAAACAAGCTTGACCGACTAATAAAACCTTTGAAATTCTCATAACAAACACAAGATCAATCAATCGCACTTATTTTCATTCGATTTTTCGAGCGGCTCAAGTTCTGGATAATAACCCAGTATGTTTATTTTCTTGTACAAAACTGTATCCAAAACATTAAAACTGGTTACGAAAATCAAATCTATACCGCTGAGTAGTATATGTCTGCACTTTTAATTCATTTCATAATTTAAATACCATAATTAATCATTATTGGCGGAGATTTTATCTAATTCACCTCCATTGGAATTGTCCATGGACTTGTGCATATCATTAAATGATATACTAATTTGTTTTAGTGATCCTAAAAATATACCGCAACGTTTTTAATATTAACGTTAAATCTTTGACACCGATATATATATTTACTTTAACACGTACAATCTACATAGTACTTAGAGAAAGTATAGTATTGATTCCACCCGAAAATTCGATATCGAGAGAAATATATATATATATGTTCTGGGGGCTGTTGAATCCAAAAGAAACATTGTAAGAAAAATGTCACTTGCGCGCGTGTGTGCGTGTCTCTGAACAGCATATTTCAAAAACGAAAATCGGTTAATTATCAAACTTAATATTCAAGTTTAGCACCATCCAAGGATGCCAAACAAAGATATTCATTTTCAAAAAATGACAAACGATTTTAACAAAAATACAATATACGTATTTAAAACATTTTCGTGAGAATAAAATGCATATCCTGAATTTTCGAGGGAATCGCCTCTAATGTCCTAATCTCTCTGGATGACTTTTCACAACTGGTAAACAGCAAAAGATAGAAAAAAATACAATTTCCGACATATTCTTTGTTATTTGTTTAGATGTTCAGATACTTATACTTTTCTCAAATGGAAGACGTAATTATTGTTTCCTTTTGTTTTACTCCTGGCCATGCAAAGAAGACGGAATTTCAATCCATCAAATGGTGCTAACTTTTAAAGGAAAATATTTTAACATTTCCTTATTCCGCTTGATCCTATAGAAAAATAACAGTAAGGTCATTTCTATTAAGCTGTATCTCAATAGCACTAATTAAAAGAAAAAACCTTTGTGCGAATAGTTTTTTTTGTTGGTAGAGCATGTGAACAAACAAATGCGATTTTTAGTTTACTTAGGGCATAGGCAGAGAAGAATTTGCCTTCAAACTACAAATTAGATACCGGGATTTTACTGGAAATAAGCCTTCCCTGTGTCCAAGAAAAAGAAAGGAAAAAAAATGTCTATGTGTGTATTTTTCCATTATCTATGAACAACAGAATTAAAAATGATTAGTCGGTTAAATACCAAATTTAATAATTAAGCTCAGCATCTTACAAAATGCGACACGATAATGTAAAAGAAAAAATACCCTCTCCGCAGATGTCTTTTCCTGGAAAAATGTTCAAAATTTTTGATTTTATCAATAATAGCTCTTAACGATTTTGATTAAAATACCGTATATTAAAGATATTTTCATGATAAATAAGATGTATAACTTGATTTTCCTAAGGATGGTCTCTTAACAGCTCTTCATTCAGAATTACTTTGCATAACTGATTAACCAAAAAATGTTAAACATTCTTCAATACTTCACAAAAAATGTAGATCTCGTTAAAACACAACAGATATATATTAAGTAGGCCGTTGGCCGTTTTCAAGACGTTCCTTGCCATAGGAACAATTTTAAAATATATAAACTCTTCTACTACGTATAGTCGACATTTGTTTTTTTTTTTTATTTCTGGCCAAGGAAAGAGAACCCAATTTCAATCACATGGCGACCAGTTTATAAATGGTTTGACTATAATTTTAGCCTAATGTATTGACATATTCCTTACACTTGCAGGAACTAAGATTTAGGAGCATTTCTGGTAATTATCTCAGTTAGCATAAAATAGAAGAATAAACCTTTTTAAGTGTAATTTATTAGCTACATAATAGGTAAAAAAATTCATCTGAATGGAACACACAAGATTTTTAGAAAAATATCTTGCATGTGTCTGTGAACAACATAATTAAAAACGCAAAGTCGTCTAAATACCAAACTTGATAATTAAGTTCACATCTTCTAAGGATTCGATATGAAGATTTTTAATAAAATCCCCCCTACCACGACTAACCTTTGCATAGAATATTTTTCGAAAATTGGTATTTTCTCAAAAATGGCTCTAAAAGTTTGATTAAAATACGGTATATCAAAGAGATTTACATAACAAATTAAATGTGTCTTGAATTTTCTTAATATGGCCTTTGAAGACCTCTTCATCCTGGATGACTTTTAGTAAACTGTAAGAGATAGACAAAAGCTTGCTATAAAAATGTGATTCTGTTAGAACACAATTTATGTGATATACCTTATGTGAAGTTAACCATTTCCGAGAAATTCCTTTTATTGGTCTCATTTAATATTTGTCTAATTAAGTTTTGTCCTTGTAGGTCATATGAGATGATATATGAAGCGCTTAGGGTTGTTCGACATTTATCTTCTAAGGACAAAGGATACTCCGGAAAAGAACCTTATTCGGATAACTCACCCAAACGGAGATTCAAACTCGGGACCTCTGGAATGTGAGACATGCACACTACAGAGCTGGACTTAAACTTTTCTCAAACAGACTTCTTTTACTCCTGACCATGCAAAAAGAAGTGAACTTCAATCACATAAAAAATGCCTTTTAAAAGACTTACTATTGGTATCCCCTTAGCTCTCTTCTACCTTTAAGAGGCTATGTAATAACGTCATTTCTGCTAATGTTTGTCTTGATTAGCATAAGCTTTTGTAAGAGTAGTTGTTACAGAATAGGTAGAAAATGTGAATGGAACAATTGATGATACTTTCTCTACACGTGCTATGTACATAGTGTATAGAAAAGGTATTGTATTGCACCCAAAAATTCGATTTACCGGAAATACATTTTTGAGACCCCCTGAATAAAAAAAAAAATTTTAAGAAAAAGGTCCGCGTGCGTGCGTGCGTATGTGTGTGTCTGTGTCTGCGTTTATGTGTGTGTTAAAAAAAAAAATTAAGAAAAAGGTCCGCGTGCGTGCGTGCGTATGTGTGTGTCTGTGTCTGCGTTTATGTGTGTGTGTGTGTGGGGGGGCAGCATTGCTCAAAAACGAAAAGTTCGTTAAATATCAAACTTGATATTTAAGTATAGTATCTTCCAAGGATGCAGCAGGAAGATTTTCAAGAAAATGTCCGCACCCCCAACTACATTTTACATGGAAAAAAAATCGAAAATTTTGGTTTTCTCAAAAATGGCTCTATCGATTTTGATTAAAATATTTTATAAACAAGATATTTGCATGACAAATGAAATATATATCTTCAATTTTCTGAAATAGCTTCTGAAGACCTCTTTATTCTGGATGAATGTTTCTAAATTTTGCATAATGGATCTGTTTAAAACATACAATGTATATGCATTTTTTCGTGGAGTTTGAGTTTTTGAAATACTTCTTGTTATTGGTTTCAGTTTTAAAACACCTATACCTTAGTCATACGGGAACTTGTCAAAGAAACGGATTTTAGGCCCATAGCAACACATTTTAAAACATTTGATTGTCGGTTTAGCCTAGTGTATTCCCTTATTTCCCTTCTACTTATAAGGAACTGAGTGATAAGACCATTTCTGCTAATTTGTATGAAGTAGTGTATGCATGAAGTGGATACAAGAAGTAACTTTTTATCAATAATTTGTTACATAAATGTCGAGAAAGTCATGTGAATGGAACACATCAGATTTTTAAAATTAAATCACAATTGTTATTGTTGAAAAAGGAAGAAAAATCCTCTTTTATATATATATATATATATATATATATATATATATATATATATATCCAACACATTTCTGCAAACTCAGAGAGCCTAGCTATTGTTTTAATCTCACAATAATTTTTTTTACAAAGTTTTAGAGAGGGACCAATAAAACGAATGAATCCAACACACCTGCGAATCACTTATGGTTTTAATTTACGATTATTTCAATAAACAATGTCATTTTTTCCGTCTATGTTTGTGATGTGACCTGTTCTACATCACAAGTCCCGATTTTGAATATTGGGAAGGGCGAGTTACCCGGAAAAGGTTTTTCCCGGTATTTTCCTTCATCTCGGGCTCATTTTGGCATAATTTCACCGATTTCTTTCATCGTCCGATATGACCAACTAAGTTAAATGTCATTTAACTCCTAAAAAATGGCTTTTTTTTGGAGAATGGACATTTTACTGTCTATAGTAATTCAATCTTAGCTCTGGAAATTTTCTGATATCTATAAATGTTTCTATAAGAACAAACGCTCTTGCTTTACAGCAATTGACAATTAAAGAAATTGAATTAAACCGTAAATTTAATGCAGAAATCTTCGATCGTACCGCAAGTTTCAAAGTAAATAATATGATCTGTAGTTATAATATCTAATAGAGAATTCTTCCACTCTTTTATATTAAACCGGGCACAACAACAAATTCTTGACTGCCTCCGCGGTCGAGTGGTCAGCGAGCTCACTTCTCTTCTTCGATCCCGGGTTCGATTTCCGGCTGGGGCGGGGAATTTTTCTTTAGCCAGATTTATTCCCTATCCCCCACAGAGTCTGGAAGTATGTATGTGAGAGTGAATGTGTGTGTATTTGAGAAAAATAAAATGATTTAAACCTACGTAAAGAACCTACAGACAACGAGTTGTTTCAAATGCAAAGCCACCGATATGACCTTAGATGTTAAAGGGGGTTATATAAACGAAACAATAAAAAAAAAAAATCTTAATAATGCTAGAGCGCTGTCTGCTTTCCACATAAAAGCCAAATGGAGGAGCGACATGCATATACGTATGTACGTAACACTTGCAGTTTTTGATTTGTTGAAAAGTTGGAAAAAATAATAAAAAATTGGGAGTATTTATTATAAAGTGAAATAAATGAAATATTAGAAGTTAAAACATTAATAATGAAAATTAAAGAACTGCTGGTTAATATGAATGTAAAGGAATTAGTAATTAAATAAAAGAAAAATGTGTTGAAATAATAAGGGTAAATGTTAATATATGAATTGATGGTAATATTACTAATTAAACAAAAGTAGTAATACTGCAGGAAATGGTTTAGTAATACTATAAATAAAATTGTAGTAACTAAAAAGGTAAATATGGATAAATAAGAGTAAAAATAAATGTATAGGAAAAAGAGCAAATAAAAATAAAAGGAAAATAAGATATATATATATATAAATGTATTGTATATAATATATAATAGTATTTATTGTTTAAAATTTATAAGTGAAATTATAACTGATAAAGAAAAGTTAAAATAAGGTAAAATAGTAATATTTATAAATTAATAAGTAGAAATGTGGAAATTTTTAAAATTAATTTAATGAGAGATTATGTAAAAGATGCTTATAAAAACTTACTCAAATGATTATCATTATATCGTTTTGGAAACAATAGTTTAATATTTATTTTAAAACTATCTGTAAAGTAATGAAACATTGGTTGTATTATAAAATAGGGAACAAATATAAGCATTTGGAATACATATCCCGGTTTAAGTAATTCGATACGGGGTATTATACTGCAGATTTTATTTATTGATTTATATATTTCATGCAGATAGAAAGGAATGCAGAATTCCTCTTTTATGCATGAAACGCAAACATAAAATTTGGAGCTTGTAATCCCATTACTTTAAGAGTTCAAGGTCCACTGTTTTTGTTGAATTTAGACTTACTTTTCACTATGAATGGCGATATAGTATCTTAACCTGAATCATACAATATAAAACATGAGTGTAAGGTCTTCCGTTTTTGTTGGTTTTAGACTTACTTTTCACTATAAATGGTGATTTAGTATCTTAACCTGAATCATACAATATAAAACATGAGTGTAAGGTCTTCCGTTTTTGTTGAATTTAGACCTACTTTTCACTATGGATGGCGATTTAGTATCTTAACCTGAATCATACAATATAAAACATGAGTGTAAGGTCTTCCGTTTTTCTTGAATTTAGACTTACTTTTCACTATGGATGGCGATTTAGTATCTTAACCTGAATCATACAATATAAAACATGAGTGTAAGGTCTTCCGTTTTTGTTGGTTTTAGACTTACTTTTCACTATGAATGGTGATTTAGTATCTTAACCTGAATCATACAATATAAAACATGAGTGTAAGGTCTTCCGTTTTTCTTGAATTTAGACTTACTTTTCACTATGGATGGCGATTTAGTATCTTAACCTGAATCATACAATATAAAACATGAGTGTAAGGTCTTCCGTTTTTCTTGATTTAGACTTACTTTTCACTATGGATGGCGATTTAGTATCTTAACCTGAATCATACAATATAAAACATGAGTGTAAGGTCTTCCGTTTTTCTTGAATTTAGACTTACTTTTCATTATGAATGGAGATTTGGTATCTTAACCTGAATCATACAATATAAAACATGAGTGAAAGGTCTTCCGTTTTTGTTGCATTTGGACTTACTTTTCACTATGAATGGAGATTTAGTATCTTAACCTAAATTGCTTCAGTGAGGAGCAAATACTTGCATTGCAAATCTGAATGACAGAGCAGTAAATTGGCTACAAATCATGTTTTAAAAATTTCTTTAAAAATGATATGTACTTATTACTCACTGGATACCCACTTTTAGGAAGACAGCATTATTGTCGCTGATTCTTGAGAGCATAGCGTGTTTGTAGACATTGGCTAATACAACCATGGGCATAGCCATCGTCCTGAGACCATGTAACACTGGGAAGGTGACGTGCTTACTTGAGGTACTCTGTAGGCGTAGGCCGTTACTGTAGCTCGAGAAAGCCAGCACCCAGGGCTTCCTCAACCCTAAAACATACACTTCCGGTAAGCTACACATAAAATATAAGGTAAGCGGCAAAATAATACCATGTAAACCAATAAGGCCAACTAATTTTTTCTGAAAAAAAAACTTCTACATAATATCGTTAGGTGGCAGCATCTTGATTGTATTGCTTTGTCAACCTCTCGAACTTATCAACCATTATTTCCTTCTCAGTCAGCGTTGCCAACCTAAAATAAACTTCTATAGATCTACAAAAATATCAGAGAAGTTAAAGAACCAAAGTCATATTTAAAAATCTTAAATATTTTTGTGTGTTTAGAAATTGTGTTTTCACACGGTATTGAGAATAATTATAGTTTAAAAGAAATTATCTCACCGCTAGAAGAAATGGGAGAGGCACTCACTATACTCGTTAGTATCTTTTTTCGTCAACTATTTTGTTCATGACACGTGATCGCAGGAAGTGGCCAATCCAGTACTTGGCTCATAAAATTCCAACCAATCGGAACTCATTATTATCTCTGCATTTTAATCGTTTTTTATCACACCCACGTGCATTTGTTTTCTCTCAGAACTAATGTTGGACTCATAATAATTGTATCAGTGTGCAGTGATATTCCCGTACATAATGGGGAAGTTCCAAAACGTTTTGGAGAAATGTCTGTAGCTGATGTTAATTGATAACTCAAAGCCGCAGAATGCTAAAAAACAATAGAGAGAGAGAGAGAGAGAGAGAGAGAGAGAGAGAGAGAGAGAGAGAGTGTGTGTGTGTGTGTGTGTGGGTGTGTGTGTGTGTGTGGAACCAGTTCAACGAATTCTGTAAGCAACGAGGCCAGATTTATGATGTGGACATCAAGTTGCTGTGCTTTCGTCAAGATAAATGGGACTTTAGGAATATTATTCTTCGTGCCCATATAGGATAATCATTGTTACGTATTTTATTCACGAGTATAGTATAATAATCTTATTAAATACAATTCGGGCTAAACTTCTCTTTAGATGAAAGTTGGAGCTCTCTTTATATTACTTTGATAAATCTGATGAAAACGAAACAAAGGAATACATTAGAGACAAAAATGATTGCTAGTTGATTTCATGTCAAAAGAGCTGTCATGGGCACATCTTGCTATAAAATGTCTGCCACAAAAGGACACCTTTCGAAAATAAATTCGTATATTTAGTACTTTAAGAGGAAAAGAAACGCTTCCAACAGTGACAGTGAATAAAGAACTGATAAACTTAAATGTAAATTCTATAAATAATAATAATAATAACAAATTTGACGAGCTGTGATAGGGAGTGTTCTGTAATAAAATTCCAATAGCCATAAAAGTGTAATGTAATATAGGCCTATACGTGTGCCTAATAAACGAAGACTTTAATTTACAACATTCTGTAGAAGTTCCACATAATTAGGTCACCAGACGACGAAGAATTGCTGATCTTCGAGATAAATATATTGAGGTAAATTTTAAAAACTACACTTTTATGTAACAAAAATATCTATAGAAATTGTAGTCAGAAATCTGCAAAACTTTAAACAATTTTTTTCAAAGAAATTGAATGAAATCTGGTTGGCAACGCTGTTCTCAGTATGTGCAGACATAGAGAGGAAGCAAGCTGTGGACCTGATTTGGCTCTCAGTAACAATAAGTACCTACATTGTTGATTATGGTGCCACGTATTCTTTACTGATATTGTGGATATTGAATTACGATTATTATTCTAATGCATTTAATGTTTTCCTTACTATATAAACAGTTTTATAATGATGGTGTACATATGTGTGGTATTTATTGATAAACGTTCGAGAGAAGAAAGAGAGAGAGAGAGAGAGAGAGTAAAGAGAAATTTGTAAAGAGGACAAAGCGATAGATGCGATACCCGTAATGTGTGAAAGTTGTCACATAAGTTCATGAACTTGTTGAAATGAAAAAGCAAGATAAGATTGTTCACTTTTAGTGTCCATAATTGACGAGGTTTCAGTTAACATTTGTTGTGCTATTTCTTAATTTTTGAATCTGTTTAGGTACATATATGTGTCATTAGCTTTCACATTTTATTACTTTTGTTTAATAAGAAATATTTTTTGTTCAGGATCTTAATTATCTAAATGAACCTCAAGTAAAATAATTTTAACTAGCCTTATTTGGAACCGGGATTTTAACAAAGACATTTTTTCCGTTTTAGAAAACCAAATAATTTATCATATTCCTTGAATTATCCAATAAACTTTATGTTTGCCTTTTTCTCGCGGTTAAATAGGTATATGTTTGTGAAATGGTTAAACATTTGGCTTGGTGGATGTGAATTAGCTTCTATTGAAACCTTACCATTGCCTTATTTGGCGCACTTACCAAAAACAAAAGAAAGACGTAAAGAAAAAATCTGACGTGTTCCACTCACATGACTTTCTCTACATCTCTGCAACAAATTATTGTTAAAAAGCTTATGGCTTCTATTTATTTCATGCTAATAGAAAAAAAAAGTAGCAGAAATTAGACTTATTAATTGACTCCTTGTAATAGAAGCAAAATAAGGGAGTACCATAAGTTAAAGTGATAGTCAAAAGCTGGTTGCTATGTGACTGAAGCTTCTTTGTTTGTGCGTACAGGAGTTGACATATTCATATATGAGAAAAGTATAAGTTTTTCAAAGCTGAAACCAATAACAAGGAATATCTCAAAAACAACCATCTTCACGAAAAAAATGTATATACCATAAATTGTGTGTTTTAACGTGCTCTACATTTTCTGTGATTTAAGTTTTTGTCCATCTATTACGGTTTAGCAGTTATGCAAAATTCCGTAAAATTCATCCGGAGTAAAGTAGTCTTTAGAATCGATTCCAAGAAAATTGATATTTTAAATGTCAGGTAAATATGTTTAATATACGATATTTTAATCAAAATTGTTAGTCATTTTTGAGAAAATCAAAACATATTTCCGTTGAAATCTCAGTATCGAAATTTTGGGTGCAATGCAATACCTTCTCTATACGCTATATACATAGTACGTATAGAGAAAGTAAAAAAACAATGGACTATGCAATGATGGTATTTAATCCCGTAGGATATGACAATAGAGTGGGATAAGATAGGCTAGGAACAGAGCTAGGATGTTCGTACCGATTTCCTTATGCATAGTAAGAGCGGCCAGGTTTGGCAACACCATGCGGCGCTACTAGCATGAGCAAAGGTCAACGTAGAGTGCAACCCTTTACTCTAAAACAGCTATCATTGCATAACACTGAACCACGTCGGTAGAAGAAAGGCGTTCGAATAACATTTTTGTTCTCCTCAAATGTGAGCAAAATACATTTCTTTTACAACCATAGCAAGTTTTTTAGCAGTGCACTTATGCATATATTTATACAGAAACCGATGACAAATCTAGTAAACAAACTGTCAATTGTCTAGTACTAGGGCAGCTACATAGAAGCATATTGTTGATTTCAAATTTGTTCAGAAAGCTACCCACAACTATGACACTGTTATAGTCCAGAAGTATGGAGCTGAACTGATTCTTGTACGGCATGTAGAAGAACTGTAAGAGTGCAGAATTTTCAGACTTTTAAGGAATAGTTTCCTAAATGGTAATTAGTCTCCAATAACTATTGTCTGCTTGCAGAAGGTGTTGAATACGTATTACAAATTTCATTTATTTGGGACGAATATTTTCTAAAATAGCTTTTCTGTATATACTGGAAAATAAAATTGCAGAAACTGAAAAAAGTCGTGAAATGTTGCCTTTAAATTAGTATTTGTTGAGCCAAATCATTCTCTGCGGATCTCTAATGATTTTTTGGACTACCTTAATACATTTTCTCTCATTTTATTCTGTCGTTTATTATTCGTCCACTTTCAATTTTTGTGAACATTTTCAGAAGAGGAACATTGGGAAATGTGTCTATTTTTTTGCGCTGAATGAAAACAGCTAAATCGGCAAACCCAATTGCTAAAATTGTCATTATTAAACATAATTGTCTTACTAAAATAAATTGGAATAATTAAGTATTTATTAATAGCTATGTTCCTAATTTTAAAAGGGATTAGCTTATGATATTTTTATTTTTAAATACTGTTAAAATATCCTTTTTGTGTGCAAGTTACATATAAAATATTTTTTTATTCTTGTAGAGCGTGTTTTAAACTATCATTTAAGCTTTAAAGATTTAACTCAAAATGTCTCACACGCTCCTCTTGATACACATTTTGTGATTATTTTAGCATTCTCAGAAGGAAAATGAACACCGGTGATACTAGACATGAAATGAAAAATTTAAAACACATAACAGTATGCTGGAATCGACTGCAGTTAATATTCGTGCAGTTTTCCTTATGGTTTTCAAGTTATACAGACACTAATCATCTCTGATGTGTTTCCAGTATTATCTCATTCTAATTATAATGCATTAGCTAATGACAGAATACTTTTGCGTGTGGGATACACTGTGTTTAATTACTCTTTTAAAATATTTGAAACCACCTTTCCATAAAAGTAAAATGCATTTCTTACTTGTATTTTGTATGTAGCAGTCAATAATTGTGCTAATTACTACCACGGCCAGGAAGAAGACAAAGATGCCTCTGTAAAAGAAATACAGCAGATATTCAAATATGTATGTAGCTTAATCTGGATATTGCACACTTTTTGAATGGGGATGATAAGAAACCAAAGAACGAACCTAATTACTAGAATTAAGTATTTTTTCATAAAAATTATGCTTTAAACATTATTATTGGTGTTAGGATATTTTTTTCGCCTGTAATATTACAATAGATACTCGTGCATATTCTGGGAAATTTCAGTTGTGTATAAATAAATACTGAGACGAGCGGAAGACTTTGAAAGTGTGAAAATATATTTTTGAGTAAAACGCTGTATTATAAGGTAGCATGGAAGGAAAAAACCAAAGCAAATGGGGCTACAACTAAATGTTGGTTCTCTATGGATGCCCAAAGGTTCCAACAACCACTTGATATAAAAAAGCGTTGCAGTAAACATTTCCCTTAACCCAAATAGATAATACTCACATGGTAATACATTCTAATGTGGTGAAGGGGTGCGTCTCTTCGTTACTTCGACAGGATAGAGGATTCACAGTTGCGTTGAGATGAAAGGAACCACGAAGCAAATCTTGAAGATCTTCTGCCGAACAACTAGATGGTATGCACACTGCTGTCTCCAACTCCAGAGTTTGACCAGCTAGAGTTTTCTACATCAAAGTAAGCATCAATTTGGACAGCTTCTTAAAAGTACAAGAAACAAACAAACAAAAAAACAAAGAGAGAAAGAAAGGAAGAGAGAATAAATGTTTAGTATTGTTAATTCATTCAAAAAGTATAAATCTTACTACATAGGAAAAAGATAGAGAAAGAATGAGGAAAAGAGAGAGAAAGAAAGGTATTAAGAAATAAAGAAAGAGGAAGAAAGAAAAACGTGAAAGGAGACAGAGAGAAAGAAGGATAGAAAGATAAAGAAAGGGAGAAAAAAGAAAGAACGAAACAAAGGAAGGGAGGGAAATAAAGGAGGGAAGGTATAAAGGAAGGAAGAGAGAAAGAGAAAAAATAAAGAAAGGAAATAAAGGAGGGAAGCTATAAAGAAAGGAAAAGGGAAAGAGAAAAAATAAAGAAAGGAAAGAAAGGAAGGGAGAGAAAGAGAGGGAAGGAGGAAGGAAGAGAAGGATGGTGGGAAGAAAGAAAGGAAGGATGGAAGGGAGGGAAAGAGGAAGAAGGAAAAGAAGTAAATAAAGAATGTAAGGAAAATTGGCGGGAAAGAGGTAAGAAAGGAAGGAAAAGTGGGAATGAGAGAGGAAGGAAGGAGGGTATTTCTGAGAAGCAGTAGAAAGTATAATCATTAACAAAGACACAACTCGGATACCTATTTCTTAAGTCTTACCTCTAGAGGCACCTGCACCAAACAGTAACGGCCACCAAATTTACCATGGTCGCCGTCTCCTTGCACCAGAAGACATTCATCAACATTACCCAATTGTACTAGACTTCCTTCTAGGATTCCCGAAGGCAAAAGTTTCATGGAATCAAGCACTGCAAGACAAATAAATCATTTGTCGATAGCATCCTCTTTGTTTAAGCTGCTGCATCTTCGTTGAATTGTTTTGCTTTTAAAGAACAAAATTTGGTAAATGTATGCATAAAACTCTCTTTCTCTTGATCTGCTTCTCTTGGGATTTCTTTCCCTGTTCCAAGAATATTCTTAATGTAGCTCCTCCCAATTTTCTATATGTAAATCATATACTTGTGAATTAATGTAAAAATCCTTTCTTTGTTGTCAAATTTTGGATCCACGTGTAGCTAGCTGTACGTAGGAAATTATAATCTTATTTTCAGACTACCAAAAATCTTACGAAAAGATCTCGATTTTCGTATTTTTCAGTACTTTAAGCACTTTTAAGCATTAAACTAGAAAACAAAAAATTTACTGACAATTAAGAACGTGTATACACACATTTTCATTTCAATATTCAGTTACTTTTTACTTTCTCTCCACGCACTAAGCACATAGTGTGTCGAAAAGGCATTGCATTGTACCCAAAAATTCGATACCGAGATTTGACCGAAAATATACGTTTTAGAGTCCCCTGCATCCAAAAAAAGCATATTTTGTAAAAGGTCCGTGTGTGTGTCCGTGGGTAAAATACCAAACTTGGTATTTAAGTTTAGTTCCTTCCAAGGATGCGACACAAAGATTTTGGAGAAAATCCCCCACCCCAAACTACCCTTTACATGGAAAAATTTTCGAAAATTTCTATTTTCTCAAAAACGATTAAAATACCGTTTGTTAAATGTATCTATATGACAAATAAAATATATACCTTGAATTTTCGGGGAATACCCTCTGAAGACCCATTTATTCTGGTTGAATTTTGTTTTAATTTTGCATAACTAATAAACCGTAAGAGATAGACAAAAATTATTAAACAAAAAATTTAGACCTCCTTAAAACACACAATTTATGCCATATAATTTTTTTTCGTGGAGTTGACCGTTTTCGAGATATTCCTTGTTATTCTTTTCAGTTTTAAAATACTTGAACTTTTTACATACGGGAACTTGTTAACCTCTGGCCACGGAAAAAAACGGATTTCAATGCCATAGCAATCAAATTTTAAACCGTGTATTCCCTTATTTTCGTTCTATTTACAGGGAAGCAAGTAATTAAAACAATTTCTACTAATGTTTATCTCGATTATCATATGGAGATAGAAGAATGTGCTATTTAACACTAATTTGTTACAGCTATGTAGAGAAAGTCATACGAATGGAACACACAAGATTTTTAATGTACCTATCCAGAAACTTATGTTCATCTTGCGAGTGAATTGTTTGTTCCACTCCAGTCGTATGTAAGGCAGAATTTGGAGAGATATGTAAAATCAGACTGAAAAATGCAATGTAGTAGCCGGGATTTGAAGCACGGGACTCCTGGTTTCCGTTCAGTTGCTCTGACCGCTGAGCTACCATGGCAACATGCCGGCACGGCACTAAATTGTCCAACTGACTCGCATTCATAAATAGAGGTTATTAGCAGTGTACGTGCCGATATTTGTATTGGTAATTTGTGTAATGAACAACATTGCATCAATATTTGATTCATTTATGGACTTGTAAATTTTACTTATTAAAAGTAGTATGCCTTTGGTTAGCATCTACAAGTAGGCGTGGCACACACAAGCCATACATGTTTACTTTCTCCGAGATGGCGGGTCAGAAAGAGTGACGTTGAGTGTGTAAATCTCTTGGTAACAAAAGTTGTATCAGTTCGAATGCTTTCAAAAGATCAGCAGCAGGTTGCATATGATGTTTAAACACGAGGAAGGAAAAAGGGAAGGTGTTCATTTCGCAGCGCAATTACGACCATGCAAAAAAAAAAAAAATCAGGTAGTAAAGTACCAATTTTCAAAGTATCTGTATCTATATCCCTAACACTCTGTATATGTCTACTGGTAAGAAACAGTTCTATATAGTCATAAACCATTCTAAAGTTTTTGTGATGTGTAATAGTGTAAGCACTTATTTTTCAGCTCGGGAAAGAGCGTTCGAGTACAAATTAATTTCCTGTCAGTTGAGTAGAATTTCTACAAAGAGCTATATTATATCAAAAAGATAGACATCACTGGTTATTCCATGGAATAATTATATACTCTCAGGTTTAATGCTTATATAAATGAATCAATTATAAGTTATTTAAAACTAAACAATATAACTTGAAATAAAACATTCAGAAATTGGTTTTCATTTCTTATTCTTCTATAACAAATGGTAACTTACTGTATATTGCCCACTCTTCGCCTTTTTTCACTCCATCTCCAATTTGAAGCAGATGCATTCGGCAGACAGGATTTTTCACCGACAGTAGAAATAAATATAACAGGAAATTCTTCATCAGATTCGACCCATACCGTAAAATCGTTGCAAAAGTATCAAAGATAGCAAATATCTTATTGACCGATTCACTGCAAGAGGAAGTTCATACTTTAGCAGATTGATAAAATTAACTAAACTGGAAATTATTGAAATTCTAATAGCACCATTTGGTCTTTTCTGTTTAAGTTGCTTCATATTGAATCATTAATATCTCAATTAAAAGGTTATGAATTTTCCAAAAGGCGACCCATTAAAATTATAATGTATTTATGTAAATATATATCCTTTTACTTTTTCTGGCACGTATATACAATGTATATAGTAGTTAGAAAAGTTATTGTATTCTATCCAAAAATTCTATACCAAGATTTCACTTTGAAATACATGTTTTGAGAATCCCCGAATACAAAAAACAGCCTTTTTGGGGAAAAAAATTACTGTGAGCGTATGTGGTGTGGGTGGACAGCATAACCCAAGAACGAAAAGTCCGTTAACTACCAAATTTGGTATTGAAGTTCAGTATTTCCCATGGATACGATACGAAACTTTTCAGGAAAATAACCCACCCAAACTATCCTTTCCATGGAACACTTTTCGAAATGTTCGATTTTCTAAAAAAATGGAGCTAACGAGTTTGATTAAATTTCCACATATGAAAGTTATTTACATCACAAATAAAATGTGTATCGTGAATTACTTGGGCATAGCCCCGAATATCCTCTTCATTTGAAGGCTTTTGCATAACTGGGAAACAATAAGAGATAGACAAACGCTAATTAAAGATGTAGATCTCGTTAAAACACACAGTTTATGTCCTATACCTAGTTTTTTATTATAACTTACCATTTCCGAGATACTCCCCGTTAATTAATTTTAATTTTAAAATGCTTAAAGATTTCTGAAATAAAAAGTCATTATTCGTTTCTTATCTATTTTGTTTAAGTCCTGCTTATAAAAGGAAAGCCGAATTTCTGTGACAATTGTATAGTGACAGCTTTTAAAATATTTGACTATCTCTTTAGTCTAGTGTGTTCCTTAATTTCCGTTTTATTTACAAGGAATGAAGTAATAACATATTTTTACTTTCTCTACACACACTATGTACATACTGTATAGAGAAGGTATTGTATTGCACCCAAAAATTCGATACCGAGATTTCACCGGAAATATATGTTTTGTGACCTCCTGAATCCAACAAAAAAAGTATTTTTAGAAAAAGTTCCGTGTGTGTGTGTCTGTGGGTAGCATAGCTCAAAAACGAAAAGACCGTTAAAAACCAAACTTAATATTTAAGTTTGGTATCTTCCAAGGATGCGATACGAAGATTTTCAAAAAAATCCCCCTACCCCAAACTGCCCATTACATGGAAAAAAGTTTCGAAAAGTTTGATTTTCTTAAAAATGGTTCTAACAATTTTGATTAAAATCTCTTATATTTAAGATATTTACTTGCCAAATAAAATGTATATCTTGAATTTTCTGGGAATAGCCTCAAAACACCTCTTTATTCTAGATGATTTTTATTGAATTTTGCATAACTGGAAAACCGTAAGAAACAGTCAAAAACTTACTTCACAAAAAATGTGGATCACGATAAAATACACAATTTATGTTATATACTTTTTTCATTGAGTTGGTCGGTTTTGAGATATTTGGTGTCATTGGTTTCAGCTTTAAAAAACCTGTACTTTTCTCATACAGGAATTTGTCAACTCGTGTCTATACAAACAAAGGAACTTCAGTCACATAGCAACCAGCTTTTGTCCATCACTTTAACCTATAGTACTCCCTTATTTCGTTTATAATTACAAGGAAGCAAGTAATAAGACTATTTATGGTATTTTTTTCTCGATTAGCATGAAGTAAATAGAAGCATAAGTTTTTTAACCTTAATTTGTAACAGAGATGTAGAGAAAGTCATGTGAATGGAACATATCAGATTTTTGGTAATTTTTTCTTAATTAGTATGTAAATAATTGAATAATCGTTTGTGAGAATAGTTTGTTTGCAGAACATATAGAGAAAGCTATGTGAATTACTATATATGGTATTTTTTTCTCGATTAGCATGAAGTAAATAGAAGCAAAAGTTTTTTAACATTAATTTGTAACAGAGATGTAGAGAAAGTCATGTGAATGGAACACATCAGATTTTTGGTAATTTTTTCTTAATTAGTATGTAAATGATTGAATAATCGTTTGTGAGAATAGTTTGCAGAACATATAGAGAAAGCTATGTGAATGAAACACGCCAGAGCTTTAATGTTAAAATTTACAGTGTCAATACTTGGTAAATATATTAAAGAAGATTACTTCAATGTACCTCAGTAGTTAATTCTACTTAATTAATGTGCTTTAAAATTATGTTTTGCTTTTAAAATGTAGATACATGCAACATACTTTCTCTACACGTACTATGTACATAATGTATAGAGAAGATATTGTGTTGTACCTAAAAATTCGATACCGAGATGTCACCGGAAATAATTGTATTGCAACCCCCTATATCCAACAAAAACATTTTAAAAAAATTGAATGTGAGTATGTGTGTGTGAGTGTGGATCATATAGCTAAAAAACGACATGTCCGTCAAATACCAAACATCGTATTTAATTTCAGCATCTACCAAGGATGTTGCACGAAGATTTTCAAGAAACTATCCACACCCTAAATTACCCTTTGCATGAAAAATGTCGAAAGTTTTGATTTTCTCAAAAATGGCTGTAACGATTTGGATTAAAATATCGTATATTATAGATATTTGCCTGAAAAATAGAATGTATAACTTGAATTTTCTGGGAATAGCCTCTGGATGAATAAATGAGATTTAGCATAACTGGTAAACCACAAGAGAGAGAGAGAGAGAGAGAGAGAGAGACAAAAATTTACCACACAAAAAATGTGGATCTCATTAAAACATACTATTTATGTCATATTTTTTTTAGAGCTGACTTTTTGAGATATTGCTTGTTATTGACTTCAGCTTTAAAATACTTACACTTTTCTCATAGGAAGTTTGCCAACTTCTTGACATACAAATAAAGAAATTTCAATCACATAGCAACCAGTTTTCAAAAGATTTGATCATCGTTTTAGCTTTCCTCATTTCCGTTCTACTTCCATGAAGCAAGTAATATGATAATTTCCGCTAATTTTATTTCGATTAGAATGAAGTTGACAGAACAATAAGCTTTTTAACCATAATTTGTTATAGAGATATAGAGAAAGTCTTGCGAATGGATTTTTTTTTAAATTGCAATGTATATTTTGGCTCCTTATTTAGTGTAGAGGCACTGTGTTTTCCTTTAAGCCCAGAGAGTACCTTTGTTAAAATAATAATAATAATAATAATAATAATAATAACAATAATAACAACAATAATAACTCATAATATCGATTATGTCTCATAAGATCAAATATTAATATTTATCTTTTAAAATCATTATGTAAAAATTCAAATTATTGCTACTACGTATTTTGCCGCTTCACTTTCTTACTTTAGACATAGAACAGTAAATTTCCGCAGTATCTGTGGGTGAAAATTTCGATTTCGAGAATCACTGGAGATATTGTTTTTGCTACTGAGCGTTTAAAGGGGGAAGACTTAATTATATGAACGTTGTATATGTAACCAGAGTAAGTTAAACAGAAGGAATGAATATTGAGTAAGATGGAAAGAATTCAACTACTTAAGATCCAGGATCTTTGTATTACAAAAAAAAATTGATGTGTTCTATTCACATTACTTTCTCTATATCTCTGTAACAAAGTATTGTTCAAAAGTTTATTCCTCTATCTACTTCATGATATTTGAGATAAACGTTACCAGAAATTGTCCTTATTACTTGGTTCCTTGTAAGTACAAGGGAAAAATCTAAAGTTTTCTATTCACATAATATCCTCTAGCTGTTCGGTAAACAAATATTTTATTTAAAACATTAATCTGTTATCTACCTCATACTAATCAAGATAAACATAAGCAGAATTAGCCTTATTATTAGCTTCTTTGTAAGTAGAAGGGAAATAATAAAATGCACAGGCTAAAGCGATTGTCTCATTCTTTAAAAGCCGGTCACTATGAAACAATTGAAATCCCAATATCTTGCTTCCCAGGAGTAAACAAGCGACACACGAGAAGGGAGATGTTTTCCTGTTTGAGAAAAGCTTAAATGGCTTAAAGTTTAAACCAATAACCCAGAATATCTCGAAAACGGTTAACTCTACAAAAAATGTATATGACAAAAATTGTGTGTTTTAATAAGATCTACATTTTTGTGTAGTAAGGTTTGTTTATCTCTTACGGTTTGCCAGTTATATAAAAGTAATCCAGAATGAAGAGGTCTTCAGAGGTTATTTCCAGAAAATTCAAGATATAGGCACATTTCGTTTGACATAAAAATATCTTACACATAAGGTATTTTAATCAAAATCGTTAGAGCCATATTTGAAAAAAATCAGAATTTTCGAAAAATGTTCCATGTAAAGGATAGTGGGTGGGGGGATTTTCTTGAAAATCTTCGTTTCGCATCCTTGAGAGATACTGAACTTAAATACCAAGTTTGGTATTTAACCGACTTTTCGTTTTGAGCTATGCTACCCACACTCACACACACATACACACCGACCTTTTTCTAAAAACGCCTTTTGTGGATTCAGGAGTCCCAAAACATGTATTTCTGGTAAAATCTTAGTATCGAATTTTTGGGTACATTACAATACCTTCTTAATACACTATGTACATAGTACGTGCAGAAAAAGTAATAAACATGATTGACAGAAAAAAGTGTCTTGCCATAATTATAAAGTATACAAAAGGTTCTTATTGTAAAATTAAGAATATTACCCTGACAATAAAAGGTTATCCATTACAAAACTACGTTCTTTAACAACTCGCGCACTACTGGTAGAACAAGTGAATACGATAATGGTCAACATTCATTTGTTCATCTTATCTCTCACGCCTAAAGCAAGGTTAAAGCATGTCCTAAGTTAGCTTATCCAATTGCTTGTCTTTATTTCCAGTTTCAGATAAGATTCAAGGGTTTCCTATTCCACAAATTGTTTTATTCCGAGTTAAAGTGTTCATTGAAAATAACAGTATTTATCAAACATTAGTTTAATGTCCATTGTTTCGAAAGTATTCGTGATTCACTTTCGTTAATATTGAAGTGAGTTTATTGCCTACAGTTTTCCTTGTTCTTGAGACTGGGTTCTCTCTATCATTAACATATCATAAGATGCTGTACACATGAATTAATTGTTTGTTTGCGTATGCAGTAGGGCCTCATTTGCTCCCCAGTGCAAAACTTTATCAATATTATTTTCCAATTTCATTTTATCGTCTTAAAATGCAAATGCGTATCAGTTTTTCGATGATAATATTCTTACTTTCTCTACATAGTAAATGTAGAGGCAGGTACACAAAAATTCGATACCTAGATTTCACCGGAAATAAAGAGTTTAGGGTCCTTTGTGTCCAAAAAAATATTTTTAGAAAAGTCCCGTGTGTGTATATGTGTGTGTCCGTATTTCCGTATGTCAGTGTATCTGTGAACACAATAATTCAAAATCGAAAAATCGTAAAATACCAAACCTGGTATTTAAGTTCAATATATTCCAAGGATGCGACACAAAAGATTTTCAGGAAAATCCCCCCACTCCAAACTATCCTTTACATGGAAAAATTTCGAAAATTGTGATTCTCTCAAATATGGCTCTAACAATTTTGGTTAAACGCTGTAGTTAAGGATATTTAGATGTCAAATAACATCTATATCTGGATATTTCTGGGAATAGCCTCTAAACACCTTTTTATTCTGGATGAATTTTGCTGTATTTTGAATAACTGGTAAATCATAAGAGATAGAAAAAACGCACTACTCAATATATATATATATATATATATATATATATATATATATAGAGAGAGAGAGAGAGAGAGAGAGAGAGAGAGAGAGAGAGAGATCGTTAAAATAAATAACTGTGTCATATACTTTTCTTCGTGGAGGTGGCCAATTTTTTGTATGTTCCTTGTTATTAGTTTGTTTTAAAATACTTAAACCTTTACCTATACTGCAATTTGTCAACTCCTCATCATGCAAAGAAAGGGATTTCAATGACATAGCAACCAGTTTTAAAGATTTGACTATCGCTTTAGCCTATTGAATTCCCTTATTTCCTTTCTACTTATAAGGAAGTAAGAAACTAGACCATTTCTGCTAATGTGTATCTCGATTAACATGAAGTAGATAGAAGAATACACATCTTAACAATAATTTCACAGAGATGTAGAGAAAATCATGTGAATAAAATACATATATTTATAAATTTCCTGTTTATATAGTAAGGTTGGGAAATTGCATTTCCTGCATTTCTGGCATTAATGCTGGTGACCTAACTTAAGTAAATGTTTTTCCTATTACTCTACACGTATATACATTATCTATAACAAACCCTCTAGCTTTCAGTATAGTTATTGTAGCAGTCATAGAATGCATTTCACAAGTAGTTGAATTTTGCCAATTTAAATCTTGCCTTTTCTTCCGTTTTACTTTGTCTACACATACTATGTACATAGTAGATACAGAAGTATTTCATTCTACCCAAAAGTTCGAGGTTGAGATTTTACTGGAAATATATGCTTTAATATATCCTCTGAGTAAAAAAATTAGAAAAAGGTCTATGTGTGTGTCTGTGAATAGCATAACTATAAAACGAAAACTTGATTACATACGTTGGTTTTTAAGTTGAGAATATTCCAAGGATACGACAGCAGGATTTTCAGGAAAATCTCCCACCCCAAACTACCTTTTAATGGAGGATTTTTCGAAAATTTTTATTTTGTAAAAAATGGACCTAATCATTTGATTAAAATATCACATGTTTAAGATATTATTATGCTATATGAATGGTATACCTTGAATTTTCTGGGAATTGCCTATGAAGATATATTTATTCTGGATGACTTTATAGACTGGTAAACCGTAAGAGATAAACAAAAACTTACTACAGAATAAACGTGGACCTTGCTAAAACATACAATTTGTCATATAATTTTTTGGAGTTAAGCATAAACAAGAATTCTTTGCTTCGATTTTAAATAGCTTAAACTTTTTTTTCAAATGGGAAGCCTTTATTTGTTTCACATGTCTTTTGTTTTACTCTGGCCACTAGCTTTTAAAGGAGTTTTACTATCGCCTTA
Organism: Hymenopus coronatus; assembly: GCA_030762935.1. Taxonomy (NCBI): domain Eukaryota; kingdom Metazoa; phylum Arthropoda; class Insecta; order Mantodea; family Hymenopodidae; genus Hymenopus; species Hymenopus coronatus. Next base: position 91,595,110 of record CM060896.1, read on the forward strand.
GAATAGTGTATTCCCTTATTTCCCCTCTACTTACAAGGATGAGTAATAAGTTGATATCTGCTAATGCTTGTGTTCATTAGTATCATGTAAATAAAAGGATAATCTTTTGTAAGAGTAGTTTGGTTGTAGAATAAATAAAGAAAATCATGTGAATGGAACACATCAGATTTTGTTTAGTTAATATTAACGATTTAATGCATGCAGTATGAACTGCAAATTATTGATTTTTAAGGGAAAAATCACGGATAGATAATCTATAGCCACTCTTCCATCAAGGTTGGTGTCGGTGGTGTTATTGAAACCAACATGTGCTACTGTTGTTAGGATTGGAATTAACATATGGACGAATAGCCCGGTCACTGGGGCAGAGAGCCAATGTATTGAAATGATTCTTAAATCTGAATTCTGGTCAAATTTATTTTGGCAAGGTATATCATTATTCTTTTCAACTCAACACACCCTTCACAAACCGATCCAACACACTCCTCACAAAACGATCCAACACACTCCTCACAAACCGATCCATCACACTCCTCACAAACGATCCAACACACCCCTCACAAACGATCCAACATACCCTCACAAAACGATCCAATACACCCCTCACAAACCGATCCATCTCACTCCTCACAAACGATCCATCACACCGCTCACAAACGATCCAACACACCCCTCACAAACGATCCAGCACACCCCTCATAAACCGATCCAACACACCCCTTACAAACCGATCCATCACACCGCTCACAAACGATCCAACACACCTCTCACAAACCGATCCAACACACCCCTCACAAACCGATCCATCACACCGCTCACAAACGATCCATCACACCGCTCACAAACGATCCATCACACCGCTCACAAACGATCCAACACACCCCTCACAAACCGATCCAACCCACCCTTCACAAACCGATCCATCACACCGCTCACAAACGATCCAACGCACCTCTCACAAACCGATCCAACACACTCCTCACAAACGATCCATCACACCGCTCACAGACGATCCAACACACCCCTCACAAACCGATCCAACACACCGCTCACAAAGGATCCAACATACCCCTCACAAACCGATCCAACACACCGCTCACAAATGATCCATCACACCGCTCACAAACGATCCAACTCACCCTTCACAAACCGATCCATCACACTCCTCACAAACGATCCACCACACCCCTCATAAAAACGATCCATCACACCGCTCACAAACGATCCAACTCACCCTTCACAAACCGATCCATCACACTCTTCACAAACGATCCAACACCCTCCTCACAAACAATCCAATACACTCCTCACAAAACGATCCATCACACTCCTCACAAACTGATCCAACATATCCCTCAAAAACCGATCCAACACACTCCTCACAAACCGATTCATCACACTCCTCACAAACCGATTCATCACACTCCTCACAAACTAATCCACCATACCCCTCAAAAACCGATTCATCACACTCCTCACAAACTGATCCAACATATCCCTCAAAAACCGATCCAACACACTCCTCACAAACCGATTCATTACACTCCTCACAAACTGATCCAACATACCTCTCACAAACCGATTCATCACACTCCTCACAAACTGATCCAACATACCCCTCACAAACCGATACAACACACTCCTCACAAACTGATCCAACACAACCCTCACAAACCGATCCAACACACCCTTCACAGCACGTAACCCCTTGGGGCCCTTTGCGACTCTCGTAACCCAAAAGAGGGGGCATGAGGGGAAAGACCCGAAAGGCGACCAAATCTGACGGATACAAGCATGGACCGGATGTCTTAACAGTTACAGATTGGACGCCTCCGACGCCACCTGGGCACAATCCACAAGCCTCGAGTCTCCGTTGGTTCTCTGGAGGAACCGTACCCGAAAGCCCACAAGGACGTGTCTCCATAGAGTGTTCCGCAACAATGCAAGGAATAAGTCTCTGCAGTGTGCAAGCCACCGCACAACCGCAACCCGCCAAACACCCAACTGTTTCTCCAATCCTGAAATAGGTGACCAGGAAGTGATGGGAATAGGAAATGATGGACAGAAAATTGATGGGATGTAGTGAACTTTCAGCATTCACCTGGCGACCCGGAAAAAACCTCGAAAAAACTATAGCTCAGGAAGAACTACTGCTATAGTGAACAATTAAAATTGGTTTGCGCAAATAGTCTATTGTAATTAGTTGTTTTTTGTTCACATAAGCCTTGTTTAGGACAAAAAAAGACTGAAAAATTCAATGCCAAAGCCGAGATTTAAACACGGATCATCTCAAAATATTTTAAGATCTCTTTGTGATCAGGTAAGGAATTTAATGTCATATCGTTATCTTGCCATTGTAGCTCAATGATAAGAGTAATTATGGAGACCGTAGGTACGTTCAAATCCCGCCTATGGCATTATACTTTCAGTCTGATTCTATATTTCTAACTTTTGTTCTACACAAAGCTTGTGTGGAAAAAACAAATTACCTAATAGTTGGCTAAACTCTTAAAGTACTTACGACATTGTAAGTCACTATGGGGGTAAGTCTCAAAATAATGTAACAAAAAATGTATTTTGGCTTTCCAACAAACAGCTCTTCGTTTATTTCTCTGATTACAAATTAGCATTAGTTTGCTCAAAATTCGATTTTTAAAGTATTTCAAAACATTGGTTTGCTTAACAATACTGATAACATAATTTTTTCTCATTAAAATGGAAACTGTATAGTATGAAATTATACTGTTTAAAAATTCCGGTTTTATTCAATGACTTAGTAATAATTCTGCCGTAGTTTCCTTTCGATATGCATTGCAGCGCCGACTACTGCTGCTTGATACAAATTTCCCCTCGAAACGTGTATTTTCAGTGAAATTTTGGTATAATCTCTTTATCGAATTTTTTAGTACAATACATTACCTTCCCTATATACACTATGTACATATTGCATGTAGGCACAGTAAAAATCTGATATGTTGCATTCACATGACTTTCTTTAAATAAACTAATCTTAGATAATATTATTGTTCTATCTGCATCATGTTAAACGAGATAAACATTAACACAATTGGTCTTACTATTTTGTTCAATATAAGCTGAAGGGAATATACTAGTCTAAAAAGATATTCAAGGTTTTAAAAGCCGATCCGATGTGTGAAAATTTAAAGCTCGGTTCGTTTTGGATTTCCAGAAAAGCAAAAGACAGATGAAACGAATGATGATTCCATTTGAGCAGATACGTATTTTTAAGTTGATACTAATAACAGGGAACATTTCTGAAACAGTCAACTCTGTAACATAAATGTAGGTATATGACATAAATTGTGTTTTTTTAACGAGATTTACATTTTTGTGCAGTAAGTTTTTGTGTATCTCTTATGGTTTGCCAGTTATGCAAATTTCAGCAAAATTCATCCAGAACAAACAGGTCTTCAGAAACTATTACAAGAAAATTGAATATATACATTTTATTTGCGATGTAGTTAGCTTTAATATACAGAATTTTAATCAGAATCCTTAGATTCATTTTTGAGAAAAGCAAAATTTTCAAAAAATGTTTCCATGTTTTGGATGGGGGGATTTTCTTGAAAATCTTCGTGTCGCATTCTTGGAAGATACCAAACTTATATACTTGGTATTTAATGGTCTTTCAGTTTTTGAGCTATGTCCAAGCACACACAGACAAAGGGACTATTTTCTAATTTTTTTTCTGACTCAGGCAACCTGAAAACATATTTCCGGTGAAATCTCGGTATCGAATGTTTTGGTGGAATATAATACTTCCTGTACACACTATGTACATAGTACGTGTAAAGAAAATAAATATACTTTTTTCGTACTCAGGGGACCTCAAACATATATTTATGGTGAAATTTCAATATCGATGTTTTGGTGGTATACAATTCCTCTCTAGCTATTTTGTACATTGTATGTACATACGTGCTGGAGAAAGTAAAAGGACTAACAAACAAATGCCTTGTGTCAGCAACCTGTCGAGGAGCAGCCAAACTCTGTGTGTACAGTAAAACTTGAGTTTAACAGACCCCTTATTAAACTAAAATCTAGTCCCATGAATTTATGGGTGAAAAAGATGCAAATCTCCTTTATTAAATGGAAATTGTCTAGCGCGAACAACGGAAATCAAAGTACGCCTTTAAAGGGGAGTTGAAATGCCCTATCTAGCCAATATTAAAATTCGACCCATTATCTCAGCAACTATTTAAGATATTGAGCTACATTTTTCAATGTTTATTCAGCAATACCTTTATTGATGATTGATGAACAATAGAATATAATATATTATATCTTGATTAAAAGGAAATGTATGATTTTTGTTAATATAACCTTTACAATTTTATTGAAAAATTATTATTTTTAAATTTAAAAAAATAAATAATCCATATACATAAAATCTTTTTTGGTGAAATAGAGTCTATTTAGGTACAACAATGTGGCAAAACTTTCAGCCCTTAGTGTCAATTAGTTTCTGAGATAATGGGCCATTTGTATACACTATTTTACTTCATCATAATTTGCTTTCAAATATAATATTTAAAAAAAATGTAACTCTGATATGAAGAGAACATAAACAAATAGCTAAAGTAAAACTTTCCGATCAAAATAAATAAAAAGTCTCTTCTCGCACACTAATATTTACAAAGTTATTGATGTTTTACCAAGTGAGTGTACGAAAATGTTCTAAAAAGTATTACGCTGGATTATTTTCAACAATATTTTTAAAGTATTTATAATTATCGTACCTCCATGAAAATGGGGGGAAAAATTATGAAAATCCTAGTTCAACTTCTCTTAACGAAAAAATTCCAGTTCCAGAATTTAGGGTTTAGAAAAATTTCAGATACGCCATGAAAGTCTGCGTAGTGTACTCTACAGATGTGATGTTTACGTCGAAACATGACTATTTTGTTGCTACATGACTATGAGGGGTGGTGAGCTAATGCATACTGAGAAATCCTATCATAGTCGTCCTGCACTGCATAGTTTAGTTAACCACTGATGTTAAGACGTCTAATCGTCTTTTTATTGCTGTCTGTGCCCTATACAATTTGCACTGTAATGCCCTGTTAAATGGCATTTTAAGATTCACCTCTAATCTTACATAGGTGACGATTTAGTTCGGCAGTAGTTAGCATGACTTTGAAAACAAAGGCTGTGCTAGATTTTAACACGGGAGTAAAAGCTAGCATGTGATAAACTCAGTGTTAATCAGATCATGAAGGTGTTCATTGTAGACAAAACTCAAGTTTACAAAATTCTAAAGAAGAAATTGGGAATGTTGAAGGATGGAAAACTGTGCTAATAGAAAAATCTGATGTGCCCCATTCACATGACTTTCTCTACATCTCTGCAACAGAGTATTATTAAAAAGTTTATGCTTCTATTTACTTCATGTTAATCGAGAAAAATTAGCAGAAATAGTCTTATTATTTGGTACCTTGTAAGTAGAAGGGAAATAAGGGAGTACCATAGATTAAAATGATAGTCAAAAGCTGGTTGCTATGTGACTGAAGTTTCTTTGTTTGTATGGACAGGAGTTGACAAATAAGAAAGTATAAGTTTTCAAAGCTGAAAACAAAAACAAGGAATATCTCAAAAACGATCAACTCCACAAAAAGTGTACATAAAATATATTGTGTGTTTTAATGTGCTCTACATTTTTTGTGTGGTAAGTTTTTGTCCAATCTCTTTCGGTATAGCAGTTATGCAAAATTCCGTAAAATTCATCCAGAATAAAGTAGTCTTCAGAGGCTATTCCTAGAAAGTTCAACATATACATTTTATTGTCAGATAAATATCTTTAATATGCGATATTTTAATCAAAATTGTTAGAGCCATTTTTGAGAAAATCAAAATTTTCGAAAAAAAGTTCCATGTAAAGGGTAGTTGGGGTGGGGTGATGTTCTTGAAAATTTTCGTGTCGCATCCTTGGAAGATACAAAACTTAAATACAAAGCTTGGTATTCAACGGTTTCGTTTTTGAGCTATGCTGTCCAGACGCACACACACACACACACACTCACACTCATACACGGACCTTTTTGCAAAAATTCTCTTTTTTTTTTTTTTTTTTTTTTGTTTTTTTTGTTTCAGGGGGTCCTAAAATATTTCCAGTGAAATCTCGATATCGAATTTTTGGGTGGAATACAATACTTCCTCTATACACTATGTACATAGTACGTATAGAGAAAGTAAAAATGAAGAGAATACTGAAAACCAAGACATCAATAAAAGGAGCGGGAGTGGTTTGTTGGTGTCAGGGCAAAAAAGCATCGCATATCGGGGCCTAAGTTACAGGAATAGACCAAAAAGGTGGCTGAAAAACTGGGCAAGATTGTTTTCAAAGCAACTAATGGACGGCTAGTGTTTCTGCAAAAGCACCAGATACTTTGACAACTGGAAAAAATAAACGATTTGCTTTACAACTATTTTTCGTTCATTAAAAGTTTTGGTGTGTAATGTGCATAGCAAAAATTCATAAATTTACAACTAAATAAGTTAGGCATATTTTGATCCTAATATGTCTATCTATGATCATGGTTTAATTATATATCTTCATTAAACGGAAAGCTGTCCATAACGAAAACGCTTGAGAGTCCCGTTCAATTCCGCTGAAAACAGGTTTTACTATATATCCAGAATGGGTAATCAGCCCACTGCCTGGTAGTGATGAGGAGAAAGGAAATGAAATAGAGTGATGAAAGGGATAATAGGATAATTCTCTGATTAAATCAACCAACTCAGTATTCGCCAAGCAACGAAAAAAAAAACGCAAGAAAGTCGTCGGTCAAATTGGACGACCGCGAGGAGTCTCTCTAATGCGGGTCACAAATATTACCGCCTGATCCATGCTTTCGGTGAATATAGTTGTTTAGAATCGAATATTACATTTAGTGTAAGATCAGCACCTTTCCCGGATAAAATAATAAAAATGTAATACGTACATATTTCTAAAAGAAACAGTTATTAGCTTGATACTAGTGTCACAGTGCACTCTGCAGATATGTCATCCATCTTCGAAGAGTTATGAAATGATCGCACCTGGAGGAACACATCAAATTTAAAAAATACAATGTTTCAAAACAAAAATACTAGAAAATCAAATTTAAAGTTACAGTGCTATTTGTACACACACACACACACACACACACACACACACACACACACACACACTCAAACCCCACACACACACACTCAAACCCCACACACACACACATACACACACACACCTGAACTTGCCCATTTATATATCGAATTTGGGCATTGATATGTCCAGAAGAGCAAAACTGCAATTGGATCATACAAAGATTCCACCGTACAATTTCTTCTTATGGTATTTAAAGCGTTTTTTTTTTTTTCGCGGCTTACTTGGTCGCTAGACGAATGTTAGTTCAGATATTTTAATCCCCGAATTTTCTCCCCATCACTGTATTTCCTTCTTCACTGCTAAAACCTTCTTCTGTTGATCATCCATCCTGGAAATGCTATGATCCAAGATTGCGTGCTCCTCGACATGCTATTGATCCAAGACATTGACTTTGTCATTAAGGTACCAATCCTACTTAAAGGAGGTAATCCGTTAAAGAAAAGGAAAGGATATTAAAACTTGCTTTCCTCTGAGATCTTGAAAATTTAATATGGGTATTCTTAATAGCGTATGCACTCAGAGCTAAAAGTAGATTAATTAATGGCTTTTATCCAAAGATTTATTTATAGAAATTTCACTGTCGCTGAATGAATGTTAAGTTTCCATATCACCTGTGTACATCCATGCAACATATCTGTTGTTTGTACAGTCAAAGACATTACTAATACCTGGTGCTGTGATTTAGCTGAAAAGTGAACGTTTGACGGTGACTACATTGGTATTGACTTTAGTATGTAGCGCAGAGAAAAGATTGACTTCATTTTGTAACACCCGGTGAAGGTTTAGGAATTACCAGTTCGTAAGTCAGAACTTCATTTGCTGTAACTGACCGTTCATACTCGAAACCTTCTCTTCGGTAACGTGGCCTGTCCAATACACTTTTAAGAGCACAGCAAACAGGTGAAAGACATGGGTGGGGTCAGCGAAAAGACCCTGTCTTACAATAAGTATTTCCAGGCGTATTTTTAATGTCTTTGAGTGTACCACTGGTATGCCATTTCATTTCTCCTCTAAATATGTAGCTGCATCGTATGTTTAAATTGAAAAATACCTCTAACCTACTTTGATACAATGAAAGATTTATCAATTGTGAAAGAAAGGACTATACAATAGGTGTTATAAGGTTTAAGATACATCACAATGAAGACGTAACACCAGTGACAATCCAGTCGTTAGCATAATGCAAGAAATTGGCACGGGTTGCTACGGGTATTGAGATCCGTAAATTATATGCGGGAATCTTCCAAGCACACCGCGTTTAAAATTGAATAACATAACCAACAATAACATATAAGAAAATTCAATCAGTTTTGTATGTAAAATAATTATCGCAACACTTCGATGGCAACAATATGTGTTTAAAAACCTCTAGTGCCATCAATTCAAATGTGGAGCAATATGATAAAATGGAAGAGCTATATGTATATATAACGTATCGTATTACAGTTGAAAAGCAGGCAATGCATACAGGAAGGAATGCTGAATTCTACCTCTATGTGCGCAACGCAAACATTAAGTTTGGAGTTTGCAAACTCTTAGATTGCCTGAGCCTAAATGAACGCTTCCGTTGAACAACATAGGTACAAAGTGCTGCGCTTATGTCCCATCTGCGCTTACATCTCTTTTTGCGATGTAATGACTCTAATCTAAACAATGCGGAAAATTGAGAACATGACATTGATTTGAAGAACATTTCGTGCGAAACATGTTTTATTGGAAGCAAAACTGATATTGAAACATTGAATTTTATCAGAAACCTCAAAACACCCTGTAAACTACGTGAGCAAGTTCTTTTATATAATGTTGGGCAACAAGTTGAAACATTTGCCCAAATATCCACCGCTCAGTTCGCTGTAAAAACAAATGCACATGCCTACTCTGCCATCATAAACTGCAATTCATCATTCATCGGTCGGACGAATTTGAAAGCTTACCTTTGGAAACTTGTATGTTTTATACCATGAATATTTCACAAAAATCTCTCTCAGCAATCTCTCTATGTTTTCACATTACATGCCTTTTTCTTGCATTTGTTTTATAGAGGTGGGAGGGGAATTCTTCAGGTGGTAATTGAGTAAAATTAGTTAAAATTGTGCTTTATCCTTTCATTTTACATATATTTACAAATAGAAATATAATATTGAAGTAGAAAGTGAAAAAATGTGCATCAATTTAACATCATTTATCACGTTTTTGTTTAATATTAACATCGGAATATTGTTGAAATAAACAGTCTATGAGAAATGTAAATTTCTCTTTAATCTCATTATAGGCTTTTATTTCTTTACCAAAAATACACATCATTAATACATTACATCTTCCAAACATATTAAAGAAGACTGAGAGTGAAATTTCAACTTTCTATATTCCTATAATTTTGCTGAAAATGTTATGATTTGTTAATTAGTTTTAATTGTTAATACTATGTTACTATGAATACCAAAATGATTCCATACGTTTTATTATGTAAATATATTGCAAAGTCAAAATGTTCTACATACCTCAGAATTTGAGAAAATTGGTTGGAAATTTTTGAATTGGAACTTTGAACCTCACAAAAACTTTAAACGGTGATATTTTAGCAACATTGATTACTGGGTTAATACTTTTAAAGGGTTCGAAATTTTCATCTCAAAATTAATAATTTTAAAGGGCTCGAAATTTTTATCTCAAAACTAATACTTTTTAATAAAACTGTATTTTTTAAAAATTACTATTTTGTCCTTTCTGGTAATACAATAGATACTGCTGCACATACTGGAAAATTTTAGTTATATTTAAACAAAAACTGAGATGCATGTACATTTTGAAAATGTGAAAATGAAGTTTTGAGAAAAACGCTTATTTATGAAATAGTAGGTATGCTAGGAAACAAAGTATCGTACGATCTTTAAATATCTGTAGAGCCCGAAGCAAGGGATAACAGCTAAATGTCGATTATAAAGGTCCAAAGTTTCCAACAACTATTTGCTATAAAAAACAATGTTCGACTTTTTGCCCGATTATATTTAACATTTCACTCCTAGTGTTCCTTAATACTTAAGTTATAGATCAAAACACTTTGAAAACACACTATTGTGGTTTCTGATGTTTCTACCATAACATTGCACAGTGCAGTTATAGAAACTTCGCCAAAGAGCTTCATCAGAAATGTCCAAGTGATGTCTGCATTCTTAGTATACGTGCTTACTTCAGCAGTGCAATTTAATCTATAATAATGTTTAAAGCTACTCAAGACTTCACATGAAGCTAAATTAAGTTGTTGTTTTTATTTATTTATGAAATTTGTCACAAAACAATGTGACAAACAAATTCTTTCTTCTTATGCTGAAAGCAGGTGTCTTGTTAAGGAAACACACCTGTGGAAAACCAAATATACAAAATTTAGATCTAATTGAAAGTTAATCAGTTCCTTTACCGTGAATTTAAACTATCTGTTTTTATAACTTTCGATTTTGTATGTTACTTCAAGCATCTTATATGCACGCGTATTTTTAAAATTCTTGAGTGTGTAATTTTAAATACTTTTATAACTTAATAGCATATCAAAGAAATTCTATAAAATTCTATAAAATTCACTTATTATGTCAATTTCTTGTTATTCATGACAAATGCCAAGATTCGTTGACATAATGCCATAGCAAAACTCGTTTAATAGTGGATAGGATCCTTGCACAAGGCAAGTGTTTATAATATAAATAAATATATATATCGTAGGTTTACAAGAAATAAAAGCACTTAAAATTTACACATTCCTTGTATTATGGGAATATTTTAACGAAGAACAACAAACATTTCTGAAACATTTAATGCTACGAAGTAAAATTTATCTGGCTAAAACCTTTAGACATCTGCAATTTTTCTCACTTGATGGTTTGTCAGTCACATAACATTTAATGAGTGTAAAAAACTATATAAAAAGTGTAATCTACTTGAACTCTTCGTATCTCGTAATTATGGCATCTTGTGAAACTTTCAGACAACTCTACAGCACAAAACATAGCGGACTGAATGTAAAGGATTTTTGGTTGACAGAATTCGATAAAAGTTTTCCATTGAATTTTAAAGTGACTAGTTTTGAAATGAGTGCAATGGTTATGCTATCTTAGATAAGGAATAGATAAATAAAACAAGTTCTGGTCATCATAAGCCAAAAGTTAAAATATTACAGCTTTTTGTTCTTCGTTAAATATGACAAAAATATTATGTCACACATCACTAACAGTTCAGATTGTAAAACAATTCTCAATTTAAAAATATTTTTACCCTCAGCGAAAATAAATGTAGTCATTTTATTTTTATATCTCTGTAAAAAAGTTCCAAATAGAACTTAATAGGCACTCTATTGTAGACCCACATGGCACATAAGACTTTCAAATGACATATAAGATGTTCTGGGAAATTTTTTACAAAGTAATTCCTATTTCTGTTATGGAATGTCTTGCATTCTTGTAATAATTTCACTCTTCACAAATTCTAATTACGAGGGCTGTCCCAGAAGTACCCTATCTAACAAACAAAGCATAACAATTTGGGGGAAAAACATATTTGTTTCTCCACGTTGTCTCCTTTCATCTTAATACAAGTTTTGTTATGAAGCAAAGTTGTAATAGTTTATTTTAAGGAATTTCTCGTTTATGAAACTAAGTTGTAATAATCACTAGTGATTTTCTTTCACTAAGTTTATACAAGAAACGCTGAAAACGCATTATATGTTGTCCTCGCAGTTCCGCAGATGCGATAACTCACCATTGGAAATTAGAGTAGTCGCCTTGGGAGATGGAAGCTCTATCAAGCTGCCAAAGAAAGAAAATTCACCAAAATCAGAAAATTTGCTTTTTCCCTGTATTTTCAGTGCAACAAATATGTTATTTTAGACGGTTGTTGACTTCTACATCAATATGCTTTCAACAAGAGTTTATATTTAAAAGTAGTTTTCTAAGATCGCTCTGGGTCAGCTGGGTTGATGTTCCACGCCAACCGACGTACAAGATGAAGCTGAGGTCAAAGTAAAATCTTTGCGGTGCTTATTGAACTGTTTATCCGCAGATTTATGTCGCCTTTGCCAGCAACATAAGTATTTATTGAAGTTTTTTCTGAATGTACCACTGGCGAAATACAGCGCAATCGGATTGAAGCAGGAGTTGCAGAACGAGAGAAAATATACTACATGGTGAATCCAAGCTACAGTTCTGTTAGACATATCCAGGCCATAACGGAGGTACAGGAAGATGAAGATGTATCTCGGAATATAGCTCAAGGCAAAGACACATGCAAGAGCTGTCACAACTCTTGCACTGCGATAGCGAGCGATCCTCTGCTGACAGCCTCCGTTACCAGGCATCTCCTTGGCGCTCCTTCTCAACCGCTTTGCTGTAAGCGTACTTAACAGAAACATGATGCTTGGGAGTATCGCCACTTGCAGCACAAATCTCAAGGTGTTGAGGGCATCCCTCAAGCTTTTGTCAGGCACAAAATAGAAGCACGACCTCTCAGGATAATGTCCACCGACAATAAGAGGCAGGAGATGGAGGATGGCTGCTAGAAACCACACTCCTAATACATAAATAGATAGCCTAAAAATTGAAGGAAGACTCATAAACTGTCCTAAGAAGGACTCTTCATTTTGCATTATAGTTGTCGTGGCTACAAAGCGTTGTACCCCTAGTGCTACAACGGACATTTCTCCAACAGCAACGAGGAGATCACGAAATTGCAAGTACAGTCTGCAGCCTACCACACTCAATCCTAGTGCATTTCTGTGGAACCAGTAAACATAGGCGAAGGGAACGTTAGCCAGAGCTAGAATATCCACAATGGTAATGTTGAAGATCATGATGTTTGGTGCCTTACGCAGTTCAGGAGCTCGTGCAAAAGCAAACAGTAATACTCCATTCCATATGATTCCTGTTAAGGAGATAACACCACTAAAAAAAGGACTTAAATAAAAACGTCTCAATGCGTTATCATTAAACGATTTTCTTCGCTCAGAGAAGGCATTTCTAATCGTTGCTGTGATGTTATCCAGTTTCTCCAAGGATAAAGACGCACCTGCCCAGGGAAAGACGCTGTAGTCGTTTATTATGTCGGAATGTTCCTGCCTGAGCAACTGCATGAGTTTTCTCTCATCTTCGACGCCAAGTAAGAACTCCTCCACAGCGTCAAATGAGATTATGCCACTGGCGTGGTCTAGAGAAGAAATGAACTCTCCATACAACTTCTCAGCCTTCGCCAGCTTTTCGTATAAAGACAGGCGAAGTAACGTCAGACCAAATATTTGCCGAAGAACGACTTTCTCATTTAAAGTCCTGTTTAGCTCTATAATAAGTTCTTCGGTGTTGTTGCTGAATTGTAGTTCTTGAAGGAGAGCATTCTCTAGGTTGGTTATCCGTTTTATCGCCATCTTGGCAATGGTAAGGTTACCCGTCAGAAGAAACCACTGTTTATAAACCTTGGCAATATGCCGCGTATGATTAAGTCCTGTGTTCCCATTTTTAGAAAACTGTATCGGATTTAGAGAACGAAGTTCTTCCAGAGATTCTAGCACAGCCTCAGCGTCCTTCAGCTCACGTCTTCTGGCTGCTACTTGTGCACTATCGGTAAGATAGCCGGAGGTTGTTGCGTCCTTCAACCATGCACGCCTGCCGAATATATACTTCTGGGTAAGGTCTAAAGCAGGCATCAGTTCATCGTAATGGGGATGTAATCCAAATCTTGCAATAAAGATTTTCGAAACTTCGTAAGTTACATTTAGTTCATAGTCGCGATCCTGGAGGTATAAGTCCTCATGAGTGTGAGCTGCATCTGCGTAGACTGGAGGGTAGCATCCCAACATACAAGCCCAGACTGGCACGACCATTACCTAAAACAAAGGGTAAAGATTAGTTAAATCAATCCCAGCCTTTTATGGAACTTTAGGGATCAATAATATATATTTCCTTCAAGTTAAAGATGATTAGGGGAATACCATAGGCGTTAAGTGATGGTTTATTATGTTTTATAAACGAGATAATGTAATGCCAAAAGAAAAAATTAATAGCGCTTCCAATTTAAAATTCAAATAATTATAAAGAATATATAATTCTATATAACTTGTATGGACCATGTGGATCAATAAGGCCAATTAATGGTTTCCGAAAAACGTCTGCATAATATTGGTAGGTGGCAACATTTCCTTGATTGGAATTCTCTGTTGACCTTAGGAATAATATAAATAATTATTTCCTTCTCAGTATGTGTGAGAACAGAGAAGAAGCCAGTTGTGCGGGTGGACTTGATTTAGCTTACATTAACAATTGCAAAGTCTATTGTCATTTACGGCACATGTTTTCTTGCTAAAAATAGTTTATAATATATGTAGTATTAAATAATATTGAATATACTTTCATCAGTGTAAACAGTTTTATGATGGTGTAATATTTGTGTTTTTATTGATAAAATTCAAGAGAGAGCTCAAGTAGACCTAAAAGAACATAGATGTTTTACAAAGAGGACAAAATGGTAGCTGTGAAAATGCGCAAAAGTTGTCACAGATATGTTCATGAACTTTGTGTTTGTATAAAAAAGGAAGATAAGATTGTTCATTTTGAGTGTCCAGAATACAACAAGGCTTAAGTTAAACATTTGTGTCATCTTTTTTAATTTTTGGATCTGTATAAATACATTTATCACTATTGAACTTTTATATGTCATTACTTTTTTTTAATAAGACACGTTTTTGTTCATAATCTCAATTATTCACATGATCACTTGTGTCTTGTACCTCAAGTAAATAATTTGAGCTGGCCGCATTTAGAACCGTTAGTTTCAATAAAGTCGATTTCTGCCATTTTAGAAAACCAAAACGTTTAACGTCATATTTCTTGAGTTATCTAATAAACTTTACAATTTCCTTTTCCCCAAGGTTCAATATATACGTTTTATCAAACTTTTAAAAAGTTGGCCTGGTAGATGTGAATTAACATTTATGTGCTTTAACGAGATTTACATTTCTGTGCTTTAGGATTTTGTGTATATTTTACGGTTAACGAGTTATGCAGAATTCTTTCAGAGTTAAGAGGCTAGTCATGAAAATATCTTAAACATGTTTCATTTTAATAAACAATATTTAGTCTCTTTTGAAAAAAAAAAGTTTTCAAAGATTTTCCTTGTAAAGGGTAGTGAGTAATCGCAAGATGGTGACTGGTCTCAGAGCGTGCTTCAGCGTGCTCTGTGAACTACAAGCAGACGGCCGCGCCGAGGCCGAATGATTAGACCATTCGCCTCTCACCTAGATGGCCCGGGTGGATCCAAGCGACTGTATGCGAGATTTATAGTGGACAAAGCGGCGCAGGGGTGGTTTTTCTCCGGTTCTCCGGTTTCCCCGCCATCTCATTCCACCGGTGCTCCATCTTCATTCCATGTATCACCAGTGCCATCGCCTGCGATGCCACAGTAGTAAAAGCGGGCGTTAAACACTATCAACATCAACTACAAGCGGACATCCCCATTCCCTGTACTGAACGTTCCAGTAATTTCTAGATTTGGCCAACACCGCGTGAAATGTTAACCTAAAATGCAGAAAGTGTGACATTCACATATTTTTGCTAACAATTTAAAACTTCACAAGAAACATCCATTTATTGCTGCTAATCTATGCAAAATATGCGAATTATTGCTTATGAAATATACTTAGATAAGTTCTATTTTTAAAAAAACTTCATTAGATAAAACAATAAACTTTTCTTCACACACTACAGAGATTTCATGTAACGATTTCTTACAACACTTCCTTTAGTTACGGAAGAGTCCCGACTGCTTCCGAACAACCTAAGAAGTATAAGTGGTGAAGAGGTTACGAATGCGGGAATACGGAAATATATATTTAGTGTTCACTGAGCTCGCGATAGTTAAGTTTCCGCAGCCCAGCACATTATCGCAAATACATTTAAATTTTGTTTTTCTACTTGTTCTGACATTTTTGGGGAAGTGGCGCTTCCAGAGCTTTCTATATACTCTTCGCCAATGTACAGTATTTTTCAGAACATTATGACCCTGCCCCACTCTTCTTCCTGGACTTTAAAGTGTGCGGCAAGGGGGTTTGCGGTTGAAAATGAATCCTCGCTGTTGCCACTGGTCCCTTAACTGAAGCGCGATTCTCGACTTGCAAGCAGCGTCTCCAGGAAACTGATTTTACTACGTTTCCTCTCGACCCTAGTACAGGTTCGACTTTTGTTTGCTAATGGTTATTACCCAGTGGTCCCGTTTGAGGGCCATCGTGTTTTGGAGAAAACTATACATAGGTTTTCGAGTATTGTTTGCTAGCTGCAAATGTGAATTCGCGAGTAAAAATATATATCTGAGCACACCATGATAACATATATTGATATGAAGTGGAATTAGTAATATTAGTTCCATTGAGTCTAAAGTACTCAAAGCCCTATCTTTACTTGTAAAACAAGTGCTTAGTTTAAAGACATACGTTTATAGCAACATATCCCTCTGAAGTTAGGCTATATAGAACTTAAAAAAACAAAAAAAAAAAAAAAAACTATATCTTAATTACCATAAAGTCTCTTGCGAAAAATTGAAATTTTTGTTGTGTACAAAATGTTGTAATGTCCTTATTGCTATCTCGACCATGTAGCTATATATAGTTTTCTCCAAAACGTGATGGCCTTCAAATGAGACCGCTCCCCTCTGCCACTGTGAAATATCCATTAGCAAACAAAAGAACGATCCTGTACTAGGGGAGAGAGGCAACGTAGTAAAATCTCTGTTTTCTGGAGACTCGAAGACTCTGCTTGCAAGTGGAGATTCGCGCCAGATTTAAGGTAGCAATAAGTGGAAGACTTGGCAACTAGGGGTTCGTTTTTAACTGCAAACTACCTATACACAAACTTCAAAGTCACGCCGAGGGTCATCATGTTCTGAAAAATACTGTAAAGGACACCCAAAAACTCGGTATCGGGATTACACCGAAATTGCGTGTTTTGAGTCCTTCTGAATCTGTAAAAAGACATTTTTTGGAAAAAGATCACTGTATGTGTCTGTGTGAGAGCAGCAAAGCTCAAAAGCGAAAAGTCGGTTAAATACCAAACTTATATTTAAGTTCGCCAGTTGCCATAGATGCAAATGAGGATCTTCAAGAAAATTCGCCCATGCCAAACTACTCTTTACATGGACGATTTTTGGAAAATTTTGATTTTATCAAAAATACCTCTAACAGTTTTGATTAAAATAATATATTTCAATTTCTTTTTATGCCAAATGAAACGTATATCTCGAATTTTCTGGGAATAGTCTCTGAAGACTACTTGCTTCTCGATTACTTCTTGTAGCTGGTAATCGTAAGAGATAGACATAAGATTACTACACAAAAACAAGTGTAGATCTCGTTAAAACCACTTATATCGTATACACTTTTATAGAACCAGCCATTTCCGAGATTGTCCATGTGATTGTTTTCAATGTTATAATATTTAAAACTTTTCTCAAATGGAAAGTCGCCATAAGT
The DNA here is from genome assembly GCA_030762935.1 of Hymenopus coronatus. Lineage (NCBI taxonomy): Eukaryota > Metazoa > Arthropoda > Insecta > Mantodea > Hymenopodidae > Hymenopus > Hymenopus coronatus. The sequence continues at coordinate 91,612,770 of CM060896.1, forward strand.
TTCATATTTTTTGTTTACTCTTGACCATGCAAAAGAACAAATTTTCAATTGTATCCATAACGACCAACTTTTAGACTATCGCTTTAGTCTAGTGAATTCCCTTATTTCCCTTCGACTTACAAGGAAACGAGTCATTAATTTCTGCTAATGTTTATCTCTGTATTATGTAGATAAAAAATCATCGTTTGCAAAAATAGCTTGCAGAAATTCATATGAATGAAACTTGTAGGTTTTAATTTTTTACTTTCTCTAGCCCCGTATGTACAATGTACATAGGGATAAAGAAGTATTGTATTCCACCCAAAAATTCGAGATTTCACCGGAAATATATGTTTTAGGGTCCCCTGTATCCAAAAAAAAAAAAAAAAAACACTTTCACAAAAAGGTTCGTGTGTTTGTGTGTGTGTCCGTGTGTGTCCGTGTGTCTGTGTGTCAGTGTGTCTATGAACACGATAACTCAAAAAAGAAAAGTCGGTAAAGCACCAAACTTGGTATTTAAGTTTAGTATCTTCCAGGGATGCGACACGAAGATTTTGAGAAAAATCCCCCCACCCCAAACTACCCTTTACATGTAATTTTTTTCGAAAACTTTGATTTTCTTAAAAATGGCTCTAACGATTTTGATTAAAATATTGTATATTAAAGATATTAGCTGACAAATAATATGTATATCTTGAATTTTCTGGGAATAGTTTCTAAAGTCCTGTTTATTCTGGATGAATTTTGCTTAATTTGGCATAACTAGTAAACCGTAAGAGATAATATACAAAGATTGTAGGTCTTATTAAAATACACAAGTTATGTCATAGACATTTTTCTCGTGAAGCTTACAGTTTTCGAGGTATTCATTGTTATTAGTTTCAGTTGTGAAGTACTTATACTTTTCTCAGACGGGAGTGTGCGGTTTTCTTTGTTCTACTCTTGGCCAAGAAAAGAAGGGATTTGTAATGACAACCGCATAACGACAGCTTTTAAAACATTTGGCTATGGCTTTAACCTAGTGTATTTCCTACTTATAAGGAACTAAGTAATAAGAACATTGTGCTAATGGATACCTCGATTAAAAAGGTGCAGAAAGAAGAATAATCTTATGTAAGAAGTTTTGTAGAACAGCTAGAGAAAGTCATGTGGGTGTAACACATCAGACTTTTTCTTTTTGAAAAAACGTGTTATTAAACTGTGTGGTATAACAAGGTAGAATTCTACTGATTTTTTTCTACAATTGCTACAAATTTTTCACTGGGCACATATCCGTCACAACTTTTGAATGACTTTGCTTTCAGCCATAATTATTTGTCTTGTCAAAATTACGCAGCCTACATTTATATAATTTTGTCCTGGAAAATTTAGCACATCTTTATACCTCTGAGTACTACCACAGCTCTCACTACTAACAAACTTAGATGCAGTGCATCCAAAAACAATTTATTTCTACTAGCACCACCACGACCATTGTTAGCTCTCATTAGCTAAACATTTTACATGCATTTTTTCTGGTGTCATGTTGGATAATAATGTGTATTTGGACGTTACTATTTCTCTTCTCTAGCATCACGTTTCAAAATGTCAAATGGCACGTTTTATCTGACATTATAAGAACAATGTTTATCATACTGTTTATTTCAGTCATGTTGATATTGCAAACATTGGTGTCTTTTTCTGGATTTGCATTACGTGAGCTTTGTATTAGGTGCTCAGATACCTCGGTTCATCTGCACTTCAGGCGTTTGGTACTGGAACTAAAAAACTGAGAAAAGGTATGAAAAATAGTTCCATGTGGAATATGTGTAGATGATGCATAAGCAAAATGTGATCTTTGCGGGAGTAAATTAATCTAATTAAAATTCACGGAAACATATTGAACGGGCTCACACGAGGTATTCACACACATGCGCGCGGGTATTTTCTCTAAAAATCTGAAAAGTTTCATGCACATGACCTTCCTTTAGGTTTCCATATACATGAGCGAGACCATATACGTTGATGTAAACTCAGTCTCGTAATTAGACACTGATGTTTACAAGTAGGAGTACGGAGTTGCAAGTATTTTTACTACGTGTTTCTTATGGCTTTGAATGTAGGTCACGGTCACATTAAACACATCAATTCTCACCTATAATGATTTTTTTCCAAATGCAGCGAATGAGATGCGTTATCGTGTTCTGTGTTGCCAGATCGCCATTTCCACTCTTTACATATTTCCCTCTCACTCGCACATCTAGCATGCAAATCTGCCTGGCGATAATGTTTATTCAAGTGTATTATGACAACTATTTGAGCTAAAAAAACTGCGTTTTTTACACTTCTACTACGAAATTTCTCCTTCTTCCTTGCAAAATCTGAATATTTTATCTTAGAGCAAGTAGAATAATTTAGCGCGTTACTCCACAGTTAAGCGCGAATACAGTATGTTAACACAGCAGCACTACGATTGGCTGCCGGCCTGGTGTCGCTCAAGGACAAACCTCATCCCATTTGAAAGTCATTGTAGACTGTAAAACTACATTCTTTACATTAGGATGGTTACTCAGATTAATTTATAAATGCACAAGTTTTTATATATACTAGGTATCAATAAACTAACCCTGATTATTAGCAAAACATATGCGTGCTGGTAAGACCAAACAAGGATATATATAAATAAACTAATATCCTTCAAAGCTATAAAGAATTCTTTAAGTCGGTGAATTTGCTATAGATAACACAACTCTAAGTCGATTTTTTACGTTTCATTTTGTGGTGAATCATAATCTAGAGTTGGCCAAATGTCAGTAAGTCTATTCTCTAAGAGAACTTAAATAAACGTGAAACTCTCAACATTTGAATTCCAGAAGCACGTGTGAAGTGCCTACAGTTTATGCCCCTTTGAAATTGTTATCGGGATATTTACCCTTTTAACCTTACATTAAAGGCGGCGCCGTGGGTGAGTGGTAAGATCGTTCGCCTCCCATCTAGGCGGCCCGAGTTCGATCCCAAGTGCCCGTATGTGGAACTCATGGTGGAAGAAGCGGCGGCTAGGCAGGTTTTCTGCGGGTCCTCAGGTTTTCCCCGCCACTCATTCCACCAATTGCTCCATTATCTTTCCGTTCACCAATTTTGCTTACATATCATCCACTTCCTCATGTTCATGCTTGGCTACGGGCTGACCCCTCGTAACAGGCTCTCCATTCTAAGGTTTCGTGCCGTTGGTTCCCCCACAGGCTTCTGGCCTCTAGGCATTGGCTTGTAAGTCCTAGGGGGGAGTCAGGCATACAATTACAGGGATGGTAAGCCGATGACGAATAGAAGCCTTATATCACGATTAACGAAAGACCGCAGATGTGTGATGGTACCTCTGAGATTAAAACTCGGAAGATGAAAGGGCTCCCTCAGTACCAAACACATAATCGTCAGTTCATTATTTTTTATTAATATTGTACAACTGCATTGTTACGACCTCGATTTAGCGATTGTTCTCATCTGCATGCTAGAAGTGAGAATACACTTACCGTACAGTAAATCAAAGGAAAGAAAGAAAAAAAATCTTACGTTTTCCATTTACGCTACTTTTTTACATTTTGTAACAAAATATTATTACAAAGCTTATTCGTCTACCTATTTCATTCTAATTGAAACTAATACCAGCAGTAAATGGTCTTATTGCTTGTTTTCCTATAATTAGAAGAGAAACAAGAGAATACCATAGGCTAAAGCGATAGACAAAATTTTTAAAAGATGGTTGCTATGTGATTGAAATCCGTTTCTTTGCATTGACAGGAATTGACAAATGAGAAAGTTGGAGTATTTTAAAACTGACACCAATAACAAGGAATAACTGATAACAATCTCAGAAATGGTCAACTCAAAAAAAAATGTAAGACATAAATTGTGTGTTTTGACGTAATAAGTTTTGTTTGCCTCTTACGGTTTACTAGTTATGCAAAATTCATTCAGAATAAAAAGGTCTACAGAGGTTGTTCTCAGAAATTTCAAGATATGCATTTTATTTGTCATGTAAATATCTTTAATTTAAGATATTCTAATCAAAATTGTTAGAACCATTTTTAAAAAAATAAAACATTTCGAAATGTTTTTCACTTTGGGGTGGGGGATTTTCCTTAAAATCTTCTTGTTGCATTCTTGGAAGAACTGGAATACCAAGTTTAGTATTTTACCGTTTTTTTGTGAGTTATCGTGTTCACAGACATACAGAAACACAGAGAGGCATTTATCCAAAAAACATTTTTTTTATATATTCAGAGGACCCTAAATTGTGTATTTTCGGTGAAATCTCGGTATCGAATTTTTGGGTGAAATGCAATACCTTCTCTACCTATGTACTCTGAAATAAAGAAAGTAAAAATGCTGCTGTTATGATTCTAGCCAAGCTCATTTTGTAAATGGTGCCGATTCAGTTTTTCTTCCTTGATGTAAACAAGCCTGTGGCATGTAAATGAATTTTTTCAGTCGTAAAAACCCATACAATGACTTCCTTCGGAAGGGAAGCAAAGCCGTTGGTCCCGTGTCTTAAGCTTACGGCATGTAAACTAACTTCAAGCCTGATAAAAAGACCTCTACGCAAAATCAAGCAGTTTTTCACGCCCAATAAAGGATGGGGTGCCGACGACTACAGCAGTTAAAGAGTGTCCATAAATAAAACTATGTTTTAATTTTCTGTGACATGCAATATTTACTGCAAAGCAGAAATGTGCAACACAAATTTTCTGTGTCTGTGCATTTATCGTGGACGATTTTGATTACAATACCGCATGTTAAAGATATTTACATAAAAAATAAAATATCTTGAATTTTCTGGAATGGCCTCTGAAGACCTCTTCTTTCTGATTGACTTTTACGTAACTGGTGAACCGTATGAAATTGTCAAAAATTACTACACAAAAATGTAGAAACACACAATTTGTCATGTATATTTTGTAGAGCTAGCGTTATAAGTGATATTGTTTGTTTTTGATTTTAATTTTAAAATACTTAATACTTTATTAAATGGGAAATCGTCATCCGTTTTCTCATTTATTTTCTTGGTTATACAAAGAAATTCGAATTTCAAAGCTTAGTCTATCGCTTAGTTTAGACTATCGCTTTAGCTTAGTTTATTATAAGGAACTAATTAATAAAAATACTTCTGCTAATGATATCGATTAGCATGAAGCAGATTAAGAATAATCTTTCGTAAGTATAGTTCGCTCAACACAACTGCATCATTTATTCGACGCGCAGTAATCTACTAATAAAATGGTATAAACCTTCAGTATTTATAATTTTCTGCTCTGAACACATTATTGTGTGCAAAGTATTTGTTCTATCTGACTGATAATGTTTAGCTCTTTTAGATTTCCGTGGGGGCAAATTTCTAATGAAAGGTGCTTTTCAGTAAAGTCGATATTTACTGTTTCTGTGCTTACAATTTAGTAACTAATAAATTAAAAGTCAGAACGCAAAAATATATTGTTTTAGTTAGAGTAAATCAGAGTGCTGATACGAGTAACTGCCTAGTTTGAGCTTTAACATGAGCGTTATATTCTTTTAAATAAAAGAATCCTAAAAAATTATATACCTAGCAGTAAAAAAGTCAAGTAACAGGAAACCTTTTTGTAATTAGTTTACAAAGGGTACCAAGCAAGATAAAATGTTAGCAAGGGTTTGAGAAAATTCTTAAAATAAGTCCATGTCCTGTAACTTCTGACACTGATTATCTATGACAAATTATAGTCATCCATCTATTCAACTAAAGCGCGAGGCAGAAGGCGATAGTGAGCCCTTTGTAAAGGTGAACATAAGTTTTTAAGGAAGTATTTATAGCATGTGGAACATTGCGAAGTGTTAATCGTTTTGTATTTTACATAATAGTTATAGTCGTGGAGTTATAAAATCTTGAGAGAGACGAAATGTTTGCATACCAAGGAGAAACACAAAATAATGAACGCGTTATATCATGCAACTAAATGAGTATTAGTAGAGGAATGAATGATACAGCAAAAGCTACCAGTGTTCAAAAACAGTATTGTATGGGATAAAAGAGAAAATATGAATGAGCATGCAAGAACGCCTTATTAGAAAGCAAAGAGGGCGAGGGAAACAAAATCACGCTAGGTTACAGGAATAAAATGGACTAGCGCAAAACGGCTTAACGTTTATTCTTTGAAGTTTTAAAACATTCCACCTATCTGAATTAAATGTTGTCATGAGCAAACAATGATGATGCCCTATAAAATTAAAACCATTATCATTTTTTATCTCTATGTTGATATTCCTTTATGTCTATAGAAATATATTTCAAAGTACTAAAACTATAAAGAGAAGAGGTAAAGTGTAGACGAAAAAAATGTGTTCCATTAATACGATTTTCTGAACCAGTGCTCCAAATAAACAATTCTTACAAAAGATTATTCTTCTATCTGATTCATGCTAATCGAGTAAACATTAACAGAAATGACTTTACTACTTTGTTCCTTAAAAGTGGAAGGAAATATTCTAGGCTAAAGCGATAGTCAAATGTTATAAAAATAATCGCGATGCAATTGACATTGAAAACGGAAATGGAATTTTATTTATGGACTCTTTTACCTGTTGTGGTTCTCAGTGTCCCATTCTATAATGGCCGTGAAAGGCCGCTTTAATTTTGTTCAGACACCTCTTTATAAGGTTTGAGGTTCTTTTACGCGCCGTTAATCCATGACATGGGACCAACGGCTTTTCTTTTTTTCGGAAGGAAGCCATGCCAATGAATTTTTACGCCCGATCAAATAACAAAGAATATCGCGGAAGTTGTTAACTTTAAAAAAAAATATATGAAAAATTATGTGATTTAAGGAGATATACATATTTTTGGCATTTTTTTTTAATTTTTTTACTATCTCTTACGGTTTACCGGTTATGCAAAAATCATTCAGAATAAAGAGAAATTCAGAGCCTGTTCCAAGAAAATTCAAAATATACATTTTATTGTTGTAAATATTCTTAAATATATCTACGGTATATGTGGTGTAGGGGGATATTCTGGGAAACCCTTTAGTCACTTTCTTGAAAGATGCTAAACTTAAATACCAACTTTGGTATTTAATCAACCTTTTGTTTTTGAGTTGTGCTGCCTATAGCCATACAGATACATGCACACACAGACATACATCTGGAATTTTTTCTAAAATTGCTTTTTGGAACACAGAATCCCAGTATCGAATTATGTACACATTTTTACATAGACAAATGCCTTGCTTTTTACATACAGAGGGCCCTAACTGTACTTACAGTATTTAAAATTTTGGGGTTAAATGCAGTATCTTTTCTACCTGTGGTATATGCACAAATTAGAGGAAGTATTCAATGTCTAACAATAGCCTTAAGTAACAGTACACATATTTTACTATTTGATGAGCTATACCCATAAGGTAACATTTAACTGGTAGACTTATCGCATCTGAGAGCCAAAGTCCTAACGTGTGTTTGCATGTGGGAGCAGTGTTCTCCATTTAACCTGTACTGTATTTTAAGCGTGAGACTGGCTTTACCGTAAGCAATAGACAAAATCTAACAATAAGTGCGCGAAAAATGTAGCGTTTATTTTGTCCAAGATTCTTCTCTGTAGCATTAGCCGTTTACGAAATATTTGTTCTCATGTATTTTAGATTTTACTCTATTGAACTGCCACGCAGCTTCTATAAAGCATGTCATGTGATTCTTCTTTTTAGTTTCTCTAGCATGTATGTGCAATGTGCATAGTAGATAGAGAAGGTATTGTTTTCCGCCCAAATATTCGATGCCGAGGTTTTACCAGAAATACACGTTATGAGGACCCCTGACACTACAAAGGAAAAGGTCCGTGTGGTGATGTTTGTGTCTGTGAACAGCATAACTCGAAAATGAATTATCCGTTAAATACCAAAGTTTAGTATCTCCTAAGAATGCAAAGCGAAGATTTTCTAGACAATCCCTAATTCCAAACTACGATTTAAATGGAAAACTTTTCGCTAATTTTGATTTTCTGAAAAACGGCTCTGACGATTTTGATAAAAATACTATATATTAACGATATTTACAAGACATAATGTATAGCTTAATTTTCCTGGGAATAGCCTCTGAAGTCCTCTTCATTCTGAGTAACTTTTGCATAACTTGTAAGCGTAAGGGATAAACAATAATTTTCTACACAAAACATGTAGGTAGATCTCATTAAAACACCTAATTTATGTCGTAAAGTTTTGTTTTTAAGCAGAGCTAACCCTTTCCGAGCTATTTCTTGTTAATCGCTTTAATTTTAGAATACTTATAATAAATGCTTATAATATTCTCAAACAGAAATTCGTCCGTGTTTCTTTTGTTTAAGTTCTGGCTATGCAAAGAGAGGACTATTCAATTGACAATCGAAAGCGACACTTTTAAAAGGTGGGCTATCGCTTTATTTCCCTTCTTATTACAAGGAACTAAATAACAAGGCCATTTCTGCTAATGTGTATCTCGATTGGCATGAAATAGAAAGAAGAATAATAATTTGGAGTAAGTTTGTTTGCAGAACAGATAGAGAAAGTTGTGTGAATGGAACACCTGATTTGTTTTTTTGTTTTTACCAAATTAGATAACGAAACAGATAACTGCAAGGAATGCGTTTGTTTTGCAATTTTCATGCAATAAAGCTTATTTCCTTAGGTTAGAATTTCTTCTAGTTAAACGTAATTAATATAATAATCTCTTACTAAGAATATTCTAATCTGTAAGCGATTATGTGACTCAGAGAAGGTGTGAGAGCGTGACGTATAGTACATAAAGAAGGCATTTCAACTAAAATTTCGATATCGGGATTTCAAGTGTTTTGATATCGCATGCATTAAAAAAGCATTTTAGAAGAAAAAATGTCTGTGTGTGGGTGTGTCTGTGTGGGTATATCTGTGTACAGCATAACTCAAAACGAACAGTTCCTTTTTATTTTTTATATCTTCCACGTTTCAAAATATTGTTGTTTTATAGAATTTGTCCACCAATATTAATTAATTTCCAAAAAATAGCAATCAAAGCACTTTTTTCTAATTTTCAGTTTAAAAGGGCTTAAATACGAAATTCGGTATTTAAGTTCAGCATTTTTCAAGGATGAGATTTTAAAGATCCACTTTACCTGGAAACTTTTTTAAATATTTTGATTTTCACAAAACAGTTCTATTAATTTTGATAAAAATACTGATTATCGAAGATATTTAAATGGCAAATAAAACGTTTATCTTAAATTTTATGTCTCTGAAGTTCTCTTTATTCTGATTAACTTTTAAATAACCTGTTAACTGTAAGAGATATACAAAAACTTACTGCACAAAAAATGTAGGTCAATTTGTATAAAATACATTTTTGTAGTGAAACCAACCATTTCAAAGATATTGCTTGCTATAGGTTTAAATGTTCCAACACTTTACAGTAACTCTAAAATGGTAAATTGTTTTCATCCTGGTCAAGCGAAAAAAAAAAAAAGAAAAAAGTCTGTGCCACTACAAAGCGACTGGCTTTTAAAAGATTTGCTCGTAGTTTTACTTTAGCGTATTCCCTTATACCCTCCTAGTTAGAAGGAACTAAGTAAGAAAACTCTATAACTTGCTAAATAACAGAACTAAAATTTCAGTTTCACTCACCTGAAGTAAGACCATTATTACAAGAACCTTCTGGGTACACAACAATATATTCATTTGAACGCGTTGCTTTCCTATAATGGACTAGCGCTATTCAGGTCTTGGTATCTCAGAGCAGGTTGAGGAATCCTCCCGGAAGTGACGACCAAGGAAACAGGACATAGCCGTATCCTCCGGATCATCCTCGGTCTGTAACATATTTACGTCAGTTATTTGCCAGAATATATATTTAGTGAATTCAATGTCATAACATTTAAGGAAAATAGGCGTCTAGACTGATGAATATATCACTTAAGTCATTTTGATTGTACTTTATATGAATCTTACAATGCATGTGCAGTTGCTTCTGATCTGCTAATTTATGAACCATACTTTGTGTTATAGAATTTGGTTAGCTGATTTTTTTTAAGAATTTAGATAAATATAACAAATGATTTAATACAACTTAAGAATTATTCGATACAAGCAAATTTTTCGAGATCAAATTGAATTCAGGATTCAATTTCTGTTTATTCTAAAAGCTAAATTGATGCTTCTATAATTTTAACAAGAAGCTAGTGTTTTCTTTATTTATTGTTTTTTATTGCTTCATTTAAGGTCATATCGGGGGATTTGAATTAGAAACAACTCGTAGGTTCTTTACGTTGGGTTTAAATCATTTTATTTTCCTCAAATACACACTCATTCACTCTCACATGCACATTTCCAGACCCTGTGGGGGATAGGAAATAATTCTGACTAAAGAAAAATTCCCCGCCTCAGTCGGAATCGAACGCAGGATCTCCGGGTGAGAAGTCAGTTTGCTGACCACTCCAAGCTAGTGTTTGTTGAGTTATTTTAGTTTATCAACTCCGGCAGAATGTTGTTTTCGACGCGTGCTTTCCGGATAACTTCTTAGTGACGAGGGTGATCAATCCGAAAGTTGGTTTGAACTGGGACGGAATAATGGGAGAGACCACTACCCTAACACTGCAAGTAAGCATGATGACGTGGCAGTGGTTTGCCAATGCCCACCGCGGGATGAAGATAAAAGGGCACAATTCCCAGACTTGGAAAGCAGCGGGAAAGAATGCTGGTCGGAGAAACATCCCAATGCTCCCATCGGAAATCGAAGGCGTGTCCCCTGTGCCAGAGGCTACCACTGCACTCTGGCCACATAATAACTTTATCAAAGTGTGAATGAAATAAACAAACTCCCATGCTTAAAAGTTTGAATTTAGCTCGAGTAAAAGTTTTGAATATATGTGCGCCCCCGGGTGTCTGTGAATAATGTAACTCAAAAACAAAAAGTTCAATAAATACCAAACATTGTATTTAAGTTTAGCATGTTCCAAGAATGCGACAGGAAGATTTTTAAGAATATCCAAAACTAACCTTTTCATGGAAATTTTTTGAAAAAGTCCTCTTTATTCATACTTTGTGACCTATACAATTTTTTATAGAATTAGCCATTTTCGAGATATTTCTGGTTATTGATTTCAATTTTAAAATACTTATATCATTCTCAAATGGAATGGAATCATTTGATAACTCATTTGTTTTATACCGGGCAATGCAAAGAGAACAGCATAGTGATACCTTTTAAAAGATTTGACTGTCACTTTAGCCTAGTTTATTCCTTTATTTCCGTTCTACTTAAAAGGAAATAGAAATAATAATTTCTGCTAATGTTTATATCGATTACCATGAAGCAGATAGAATTATAAACTTTTATAAGCAGAATTCGGTACCGAATTTATAGAGGAAGCCGTGTGAATGAAATACTTTCACTTTTTCTAGCCCGTTCAATTATTGGTTTTCTACATAGTGGATAGAGAAAGTATTATATTCCACCCAAAAATTCGATACTCAATGTCAACGGAAATACATGTTTTAAGACCCCTGAATTCAAAATAAGCATTTTATAAACATGTGTGTGTGTGTGTGTGTGTGTGTGTGTGTGTGTGTGTGTGCGCGCCTGGGGGCAGCACATCACAAAAATGAAAAGTCGGTTAAATACCAAACTTGGTATTTAAGTTCAGTATCTTCCAAGAATGCGACACGAAGATTTTCAAGAAAATCCCGCGTTCTCAACTATCCTTTATATGAAATTTTTTTTCGAAGATTTTGATTTACCCAAAAATGGCTCTACACTTTTGATAAAAGTGTCATTTGTTTAAGATATGTTCATGACAAACGAAATGTATACCTTGAATTTTCTGAAAACCTCTTCATTCTGGATAACTTTTTTATATTGGTAAACCGTAAGAGATACACAAAAAAAAAAAAAAAAAAAAAAATAGATCTCATTAAAAGGTACAATTTATATAATACACATTTTTATTTAGAGTTTACCGTTTTCGAGATATTTCAAGTTATTGGTTTCAGTTTTAAAGTACTTAAACTTTTCTCAAAAGAGAGACATTTTTATTTTAGTCCCTCGTTTGTTTACTCTTAGCATGCAAACAGAACCAAATTTCAATTGTTTCGCTTAGCGACCGGCTTTTAAAAGATATGACTATCGGTTTAATTTAGTCTATTCCGTTATTTCCGTTCTACTTAAAAAGAAGCAAGTAATAAGGCCAATTCTAAAAATGTTTATCTTGATTATCATGATGTATATATAAAAATATTTTTAAGGAAAGTTTTTATGGAACAGCTAGAGAAAGTCATGTGAATAAAATACATTACCCTCCCTGCGTGTGGCTATCAGCTCTGTCACAACTTTCCAACCATAAGTCCGATAGCTATCACTAGACTTGCAGTTTACAGAAGCAGTAGAAAGAAGATTGAGTCAAATAATAGATTTAGTGAAACTCGTGATTCATTTACAATTCAGGAAGCGGGGAATACCGCTTATGATTCATACCCTAGTTTAGCGCCGCCAGGTTATTGAACTTGTTCGTTCACACGGAACGTTTACAAGTAGAACTTATCACTCTCTAGCACATACATATGCGCAATACATACTATGCATACATAGTAGATAAAGTAGGTTTGTATTCTACTAAAAAATTCGATATCGAGATACTGGAAATAAATATTTTGAGACCACTGTATCCTAAAAAGCATTTTTAGAAAAACCTGAGTGTTCCATTCACATAACTTTCACTAGCTTTTCGACATTCAAACTATTCTTACGAAAGATTATTCTTTTATATACATTATACCAATCGAGATGTACATTAACAGAAATAGTCTTATTATTTGCTTCTTTGTAAATACAAGCGAAATAAGGGAATGAGGTTCAGTTTGCTTTGCAGTATTCCCGTTTGAGAAAATTAGGTTCTTTAAAATCGAAACCAATAATAAGGAATTTCTTAAAAACTGCCAATTCTACAAAAAAAAAGTATATTAAATAAAGTATGTGTTTTAACGAGATCTACATGTTTTGTATAGTAAGTTTTTGTTTATCTCTTACTGTTTAACCGTTATGCAAAATTCTGCAAAGCTCTTCCAAAACTCTTCAGAGGCTATTTCCAGAAAGTTCAAAATATGCATTTTATTTGTAATGTAAATATCTTTAATTTACGGTATTTTAATCTAGATCGTTTAACCCATTTTTGAGAAAAACAAAAATATTTAAAACTTGTTCCAAGTAAAGTGTTCCAAGTTGTGGTGGCCTTCCTTGAACCATACTAAACATAAATACCAAGCTATGCTGTCCAAAGACATACACGGATCTTTTTCTAAAAATGTTTTTTTTCGGACTTAGGGGATGTCAAAACATGTTTTCCGTTAAATCTCGCCATCGACTTTTGTGTGGAATAAAATACCTTCTCTAGCTACTATGAGCATAGTATGTACATACGTGATAGAAAAAGTAAAATTGTCGACCTGTGACTGAAAAGTCGGTTAAATACCAAACTTGTTATTTAAGTTCACTGTCTTTCATGGATCCGACACGAAGATTTTCAAGAAAATGCCTTTACAGGGAACATTTTTCGATTGTTTTTATTTTGTCAAAAAGAGCTCTAACGATTTTGATTAAAATACCATGTGTATAAGATATTTTCATGAAAATGAAATTTATATATTGAATTTTCAGGGAGTAGCCAGTAAAGCATAGTTCATTCTGGATGACTTTTAGTACGTATATAAACTATAACCCCTAAACCGTAAGAGTCAGACCAAAAACTTACTGCACAAGATATACACTTCTCATTAAAACGCACAATTTGTATTGTATAATCTTTTGTAAAGTTAACCGTTCCCAACATATTCCTTATTATTGGTTTCAATTTTAAATACTTAAATTCTCCTCAAACGGTAAACCATCTTTCGTTACATACTATTTTTTCTCGCCACACAAAAGAACCGCATTTAAATTCCTGTACATAGCTATCGTTTTTTTAAAGATTTTACTCTTGCATTAATCTAGTGTATTCCCTTTTGCTTACAAGGAAGCACGTAATAAGACAATTTATGCTAATGTTTATCTTATTAACATGATGTAGTTAAAATATAATCTTATAAGAATAATTTTTTGCAGGAAAGGTGGTGAAAGCCTTGCAAATGTAGCACATATATTTTTTTTTTTTTTTTACAATATCAATGTTTTATTTAAACTATTAAACCATTTAAATGTTTATGTTGTAAATATTATAAATTCTAATATTCCATGAACTATCAAACAACCTTCCTTTCAATTAGAATAAAAAGTTCATTAAACTGCTAAAACATATGATTAAATAATCGCTACTGCAAATTCTATTGTGTGTTATTCAAACAAAAGAAATTATCAATTATTCCACGCATACCATTAATATTATTATACTCTTTTCTTTATAATACGGTGGTCATCACTCTATCCGACATGCTTAGGATCTCTCTTTTTATTTTCTCTAGTCCACATGTACAATATACATAGTTGATAGAGAAGGCATTGTATTCCACCCAAAAATTCGATGTCGAGATTTCACCGGATATGACTTTTGGGGGACCCTGAGTCACAAAGCAGCATGATCTGTGGTCCGTGTTTGTGTCTGTGTGTGTCTGTGGATAGCATAGCTCAAAACGAAAAGACCGTTAAATACCAAACTTGGTATTTAGGTTCGGTATCTTCCAAGGATGCGACAAGAAAAACCCTCCACACCAAACTACTCTTTACATGGAAAAATTTTCGAAAATTTTTGATTTTCTAAAAACGATTTTGATTAAAATCGCGTATATTAAAGCTATTTACATCGCAAATAAAATGTATATCTTGAATTTTCTGGGAATAGCCTCTGAAGATCTCTTTATTCTGGATGAATTTTTCCGAATTTTGCTTAACTGCTAAACCGTAAGAGATAGACAAACTTACTATACAAAAATTGTATATCTCGTCAAAACACCAATTTATGCCCTTGACGTTTTTGTTGTGGAGGTAGTCGTTTCCGAAATATTCTTTGTTATTGGTTTCAATTGTGAGGTAATTATATTTTCCGTTTTCCTTTTGTTCTACTCCTGGCCAAGCAAAGGAGCGATTTGCAATGGCAATCGCATAACGACAGCTTTAAAACATTTGACTATCAATTTAGCCTAGTGCATTCCCTTAGCTCCCTTCTACTTATAAGGAACTAAGTAATAATAACATTCTGTTAATATTTATCTTGATTAGCATGGTGTAGAAAGAAGAATAAACTTTTGTAAGAAGTTTATAGAGCACCTAGAGAAAGTCATGTAAGTGTAACAAAGAATTATTTTTATTGTTTCATTTAACATCTAAGTTAATCGGGGGCTTTGCATTAGAAACAACTCGTCTGTAGATTCTTTATGTTGGCTTCAAATCGTGTTATTTTCCTCATACACATACACACACACACACATATATACATACTTGTAGACTCTGTGGGGGATAGGGAATAATTTTGGTTAGAGAAAATACCCCCGCCCCAGCTGGGAAACGAACCCGGGACCTCCGGGTGAGAAGTCAACTCGCTGACCACTCGACCATGGAGGCAATCCAATTTCTTATTTGCGTTGGCCAGATACAGAGTTATAATTTCCGCTTTTCAAGGAAACATCATATTACGAATGTGGTTGACGGAATTTTCCTAGTGAGAGGAAGCTAGAAGCCTACACTAAGTTAAAGGATAGATTGTTCCGCAACGGATATCGATAAACTTTCAGAGTAAATTTAGTTTATAAATAAAAGGGGGCATATTCATTTTCGTTTTCTAAAACTCGTTTATATTTGAAAAAATACCTGTTCAGTAAATAAGAAAATGAAATACTATTTATATCCGCCTCGATGGTATGGTGACAGCGGTCTACTTCACGTTCAAGAGGCCTCCAGAGTTAGATATAAACCTTTAATAATTGGATTCAATTAAATATATTAATTTAGGTTGAAGAGAATCTTTTGGTGCTCAAAATTTATATTAGAGTTATCCGGATAAGGTGTTAACCGGGATTTTCCCTTATTTTGAGAAAACAAATGTTGAGCTCTATGGAATCTATGGATCCCGGGAAAATTTGAGCAGCCATTTCATTCATTTGTCATCGAAATGACACGTTAAAGGACGTTAAACTACACAAAAAATTCTGAACATATTCCATTAACAAACTTTCTCCACCTGATCTACAAATACACTTTTTTTATAGAAGATTATTCTTTGTTTCTACTTCATGCTAATCGAGATAGATATTCGCATAGCGATTTTGCTACTTAGTTCCTTATAAGTAGAAGGGAACTAAAGGAATACACTAGGCTAAATTGATAGTCATGTTTTAAAAGCTGTCGCTATTCGATTATCATTGAATTTTTTTTTTTTTTTTTTTTTTTTTGCATGGCTAGAAATAAAACAAAATAAAGAGGGGCGAGTTCCTATTTGATAAAACTATAAGTATTTTAAAATTGAAACCAATAACAAGGAATGTCTTGGAAATGATTTGCTCCATAATAAAAAGTTATGGACATAGGTTGTGTGTTTTTAGAACACATATATATTGTGTATTAAGTTTTGTCTATCTCTTACGGTTTACTAGTTATACAAAAGTTATAAACTGAAACGGTCTTCAGACGCTATTCTCAGGAAATTCAACATATAGTTACATTTCGTTTGTATATCTTAAACATATCTATGGTACTTTAATATTAGTTATTAAAGTCATTTTTGAGAAAAAAACATTTAAATACTTCATGAAAAAGGTATTTGGGAGTGGGAGAATCTTCCTGAAAATCTTTGTGTCGAATCCTTGAAAGATACTGAACTTAATACCAAGTTCGGTATTTAGCCAGCTTTGGTTTAGACACTTACCTACACAAACATGGACCTTTTTATAATTTTAACCGGTGTCCTCATAACATGTATTTTCGGTGAAATCTATTTATCGAATTTTTTGGTAGAAAATAATACCTTCTCTACCCACTATGTAATGTAAATGTGTGCTATAGGAAGTAGTACTACCGATACCTAAAGATAGTATATATTTTGGAAGATTACTAGGAATTTTAATCCATTATTCTTATATTCCATGTGGCAAAATTGATTCAGCAGCCCATTTTACTATCCGCTCACGTTTAGTCACAAGATATTTGGTAATAGATGATTGCAAGTCTTTGTAGTTGTAGTGAAGTGAAAGTGAAACTTCTGAGGGGTCTCACCTTGTCTAGCGGTATCCATTGTTAATAATTTAAAGTAACTTCTTCTTAATATATTTGTAGGTACTTACTTAACCTGGATATAAGACCTGGCTAGGAATTTAGTCTGTGCACTTCTGTTTCCTTTATGTTATATTTAAAAAATCTGATGTGGTCCATTCACATGACTTTCTCTACATCTCTGCAACAAATTATTGTTAAAAAGCGTATGCTTCTATTTACTCCATGCTAATCGAGAAAAAATGAGCAGAAATAGTGTTATTACTTGCTTTCTTGTAAGTAGAAGCGAAATAAGAGAGTACTATAGGTAAAAGTAATAGTCAAAAGCTGGTTGCTATGTGACTGAAGTTCCCTCAATTGTATGTACAGGAGTTGGCAGATATCTGTATGAGTTTTTAACGCTGAAACCAAAAACAAGGAATATCTCAAAAGCGATCAACTCCACGAAAGAAACTTTATATGACATAAATTGTGTGTTTTAACGTGCTCTACACTGTTTGTGTGATAAGTTTTTATACATCTCTTACGGTTTAGCTGTTATGCAAAATTCCGTAAAGTTCATCCAGAATAAAGTAGTCTTCAGAGGCTATTCTCAGAAAGTTTAATATATATAGATTTTATTTGTCGTGTAAATATTTTTAATATATGATATTTTAGTCAAAATCGTTACATCCATTTTTTTAGAAATTCAACATTTTCGAAAAATGTCCAAGAAAAGGTTAGTTGGGGGTGGGGGGATTTTCTTGAAAATCTTCGTGTCGCATCCTTGTAAGATACCAAACCTAAATACCAAGTTTGGTTTTAATGGCCTTTTCGTTTTTGAGCTATGCTATCCACAGACATACGGACATTTTCCTAAAAATGTTTCTTTTTGGATTCAGGGTGTCTCAAAACATGTATTTCAGGTGAAATCTCGGTATGGAATTTTTGGGTGCGTTACAATACCTTCTCTATACACTATGTACATATACGTGTAAAGAAAGTAAAAAGCTGTTTGTTCGTTAATATACCTTATTTAGCCGATATTCCGAAAGTAATTATCCTTAGGTATTTAGTCTGTTCAGTGATCAGTTGGTATCCTCCTCATATTGCTATATCTCTATGAGTGATCACGGAATGAAGAGACAACTAACATCGTAAGTTTCAGACATTCCTGTTTCAGGTCCCGCAAATAAACTCTGCATACTCCCCTGAAAAATACCACTCAGATTATGTTTAAAGGCGTCGTTTACTTACGTGCTAATTGATGAACAACGGGAGGATTTCATTTTGACTCTAGCAGCTTCGCTTGTTCACTGACAGTGGATAACAGTTGGCAGCACTGCGCGGCCTGCATTGCAAGTTTTCATTACCCTTTCAAACACTCTCCAGCGGAACTTTCTCTTTCCTTTCGTTTGTCTTGTCTTGTTTGATTCAGTTATATGCCTAGCTTTATGACAGGATAGAGGAGACCTTTATAAACTATAGAACTAAATCAAACGTCTTTCTCTACCCATAATATCTACCAGTCATAGCTCCCCCCACAAGAAATTGCGGTCCGAGATCGAGAATCTACAACACGCCCCAACAACTCCATACTTTATTACAAAGAGAAAAATATGTGTTCCATTCACATGACTTTCTCCACATCTCAGCAACAAATTATTGTTAAAAATCTTCTGCGTCTATTTACTTCATGCTGAGAAAATTAGCAGAAATATTCTTATTATTTGCTTCCTTGTGAGTGGAAGCGAAATAAGGGAGTATTATAGGTTAAAGTGATAGTCAAAAGCTGGTTGCTATGTGACTGAAGTTCCCTCATTTGTATGGACAGGAGTTGACAGATCTCTGTATGAGAAAAGTATAAGTTTTTAAAGCTGAAACCAAAACAATGAATATCTCAAAAGCGATCAACTCCACGAAAACATTTTATATGGCATAAATTGTGAGTTTTAACGTGCTCTAAATTTTTTGTGTGTTAAACTTTTATACATCTCTTACGGTTTAGCAGTTATGCAAAATTTCGTAAAATTCATCCAGAATAAAGTAGTCTTCAGAGGCTATTCCCAGAAAATTCAAGATATACATATTATTTGTCAGGTAAAGATCTTTAATATACGATATTTTAATCAAAATCGTTAGAGCCATTTTTGAGAAAATCAACATTTTCGAAATAGTTCCATGTAAAGGTTAGTTGGGGGTGGGGGATTTTCTTGGAAATCTTTATGTCGCATCCTTGGAAGATACAAAACTTAAACACCAAGTTTGGTATCTAACCGTCTTTTCGTTTTTGAGTATGCTGTCCACAGACACACACAGACACACACACACATGCACACACGGACCTTTTTCCAAAAATGCTTTTTTATGATCCAGGGGGACCCAAAACATGTATTTCCGTAAAATCTCAGTATCGAATTTTTGGGTGCATTACAATATCTTCTCTATACATAGTATGTGTAGAGAAAATAATAAGAAGTCGGTTAAATACCAAATACCAAACTTGACATCTAATGCGATTCGAAGGTTTTCAAGATAATCCCCACTCCAAATTACCTCCCAAATGGAAAAAGTTTCGAAAATTATGACCTTCTCAGAAATGGATCTTAAGGCTTTAGCTAAAAATGCTTTGTATTAAAGATATTTTCATGGAAAATAAAATGTACACCTAAATTTTCCTAGAATGAGCCTCTGAAGACTCTTCATTTAGAATGAATTTTGCATAACTAGTAAACTGAAAGAGATAGACAAAATCTTGCTGCACAAGAAATGTAGATCTTGTTAAAACATAGAATTCATGTCCGATACGTATTTTTATTAAGTTAAATTGGCTTCAATTTAAAAATGTATACAAATTTCTCAAAGTCGACATTTGTTTTTCTTTTCTTTTACTCCTGGCCATGCAAAGAAATAGCAACCAGCTTTTAAAAGATTTGACTATCGCTTTAGCCTAATGTATTGCTTTATTTCTTTTTTATTTCAAGGAACTAAATAATAAGACCTCTCCTGCTAATTTTTATTCTATTAGTATGAAGTAGGTAGGGTCGTCTCCTTGGCGCGGTGGTAGCACAGCTGCTTACCAAGCGGGAGACCTGGGTTCGATCCCCAGTGGGGATTTTCCCCCCGCTGGGAGACCTGGCCCAGGGTGCACTCAGCCTCGTAAGGTCCCTGGGGGGGCTAATTGAGGAGCTACTTGATGGAGAAGTAACGGCTCTAGGTCATGAGGATCGCATTAACCGGCCGGGGGTGACTTGAGGCGCTGACCACGTCTCACCCTCCAATATTGCACCCCATCCATGACGTCTGTAGTGGACCGAGATGGGGGACGCAGCGGCCGGGCGGTAGGCCAAGGTTCCCCGTGAGCTGTCGTGCCGTGGAGTTAAAATGAAGTAGGTAGAAGAATACGTTTGCAAAATAGGTAGAGAAAGCCATGTGAATGTACATATCAGGTTTTCTGAAATAGGCTCGCTCGCGCGCGTGTGTATGGATACGAATATGCATGTCCCGGTGTCTATAAATATCATAGCATAACGGGAAAAGTTCGTTAAATTTAAGTTTAGCATCCTTCAAGAATACGACACGAAGATTTTCAAGAAAATCTCGACTCCAAACTATCCTTTACATGGGAAATGTTTGGTAAATTTTGATTTTCTCAAAAATGGCTCTAACGATTTTCATTAAAATACCATATGTTTACTGTATTTTGAATTTTCTGGGAATAGCCTCTGAAGCCCTCTTCATTCTGAATGACTTTTGAATTACTGGTAGACCTTGACTTACCGTACAAAAATGTAGATCCCGTTAAAACACACAATTTATGTTGTAAACATATTTTATGAAGCTAACGATTTCTGGAATATTTTTTCGTGATTTGTTTTAAAATTTTCTATACGTTTATCAAATGGTTCACGTTCACTTTTTTCAGCCTGGCCATACAAAAAGCGGGCAATTTCTATTGTATCATATAGCAATCAGCTTTTAAAAGATTTTACTATTATTTTATCCCAGTGTATTCCCCTATTTCCCTTCTACTTAGAAGAAACTAAGTAAAAAGCCATTTCTTCTAATGTTTATCTCGAGTACCATGAAGTAGAAGAAAGAATATTTGTTGCAGAATTTGGAGCGAAAATCATGTGAATAGAATACATCAGATAACGTAACAAAATATTTCTTGTCAATACAGACCTACCATTGCCCATTGGAAAATGAAAATTTCGAAATTTATGTAATTATAGTACCACACAAAAATGTAGAGCACATTAAAACACACAATTTATGTTATATACATTTTTTTCGAGGAGTTGATCCTTTCTGAGATATTCCTTGTTTTTGGTTTCAGGATTAAAAAACTTGTACTTTTCTCATACAGGAATTTGTCCACTTGTGTCCATACAAAGGAACTTCAGTCACCTAGTAGCCAGCTTTTGACTTCACTTTAACCTATGATACTCCCATATTTCGCTTCTACTTACAAGGAAGCAAGTAATAAGACTATTTCTGCTAATTTTTTCTCGATTAGCATGAAGTAAATAGAAGAATAAGCTTATTAACAATTATTTGTTACACAGAAGTAGAGAAAGTCATGTAAATGGAACACATCAGATTTTTTTTTGAGTTATGTTGTACACTGACACGGACAGATAGAGCCTTTTTCTAAAAATCTAATGTGTTCTATTCGCATGTTTATGTAATCGAGATAAGCATTAGCAGAAATGCTTTAATTACTTGGTGCCTTATAAGTAGAAGGAAAATAAAGGAATACATTGGACTGCAGCGATAGTCAAATCTTTTAAAAGCTGAAGCTATGCCTCTGACTTTGGAATTCGGTTCTCCTTGCACGACCAGGAATTAAAGAAATAAAAAACATATGACGACTTCCTGTTTCAGAAAGATATAAGTATTTTTAAATTGAAACAAATGGAAGGAAATATCTCGGAAATGTTTATCTGTATTGTACATTATAGACTGCATATTACGTATATTGTGTGTTTTAATGCGATATACATTTTTTTGTATATAAAGTTTTGTCTATCTCTTACGGTTTACCAGTTATGCAAAAGTGCTTAAGAATGAAGAAGTTTTCAGAGGCTGTTGCCAGAAAATTCAAGATATCTATACACTTTTGTCATGGTAAATGCCTTTGATATACGAATTTTAATCTCAATCATTAGAGACGTTTTTGAAAAATAAAAAAGTTTAGAAACTTTTTCAAATAAAGGGTAGTTTTGGGAGGGGGATTTTCTTCAAAATCCTCTTGTCACACCCTTAGATGATCCTAAGTTTGATATTTAGTCCACTTTTCGTTTTTGAGTTATCGTGTTCACAGACACGTGCACACACACATGAACCTTTATCTTAAAATGCTTTTTTGGATACAGGGGATCCTAAAATGTGCATTTGTGGTGAAATCTCGGTATTACAATACTTCCTCTACCTATATGCTGTATACAAATTAGAGAAAGTAAAAATTCTCTTTTTTCCATTCAGGGAGTCTCAAAACATATACTTAGGCGAAATTTCGTCATCGAATTTTTGTGTGAAATATAATCATTTCTCTACCTACAATAAGCATAGTACAGGTAGAGAGAGTAAACATTATTGTTGTTGAAACAAAAGCATCATGTACTCAGTAACGAATACGATTACTTTACATTTATGAACAATACAGTTGTGACTACCTCATGATACATATATAATAAGTGATAGTTTTTTTTTTTTTCTTATTTATTAATTTTGTAATATAAAAATATTTCAACTAAGACTACGAACTCTATTTTCCTTCTGCAATGGTTACTGGGCTGAACCAACCAATAGCGTCGCTCTGATATATGATCTTTTGTTTTCATCGTCATATATTGTTAGAACGGAGCTGGTATACATATCTGTTGTAGCGTGCTTTTGTTTCCCGCGTATCGCTGATTAGATAACGACGTCATGTACTACTCGATCATAATATGAATGCATTTGGAGGAGGGTGCCATGATGTTGTTGAGTTTGTCAAGACTTGGGATGCCAGAGCAGTAAGGAACAGCTGCAAAAGATTTCTAATCTGCTTTTTCTCGGACATAGCATCCCTGTGTATGTTTCGTTACTTAACAGCACTTTCGAAGCTCCCCTAATTGTTCCGTAACTGTTTAGTTCCTGCATCCATTGAATACATTTATATTACGCTCAACTAGTATTTAGATAATAGATCCGATTTGATTTTGAGAGTGGAGCGAAAAAAACATATATTTGTTTTATTTTGTTTATTTTTCTATAGATATTTTGCGTCTCGCCTTTAAGAACGTGTATGACTGAAAGTTTGAAATTCCAAAGTAATAATGTTAACTTTTTGAATTTTATACCACAAATGTAATATAATGCAAATAAGTTACATCCATTTTGCTCTAATGATTTTGAGGTTATGGTAAAATTCGTTTTGTTTTTATCACGCCACCAAAAGAGTCCCTTGCGACAAAATAACATTAAAACTTTAGTCTACTATTTTAACCTTAAGTTCATAATATATCTACTTTTTTTTAAATTACCCTACGTTTCTCTGTGTCTCCTTTGGTTTAGGCTCCAATTTTTTTTAAGTTATAAATGTGCTTTTTTTGTCATAAACATATTATTTTTATTGATTTAATTGTTTTTTATTACAAGCCGTGTAGGACAGGAGTTGGATAGGTAGAGTCAGACTGAATAATTCAATGCCATAGCCTGAGTCTGAACCACGATTCTCCCGGTCTCTAATTTGGCTATACTATGAATCCTGGGACTTAAAGTACTTACAGCATTGTAAGTCGCCATTAGGGTTGTCATCTCAAAATAATTTGAGAACACCTTGTGGTTTACCGGGAAACATGCGAGTCAATTGACCAAGTCAATGCTATAACGGCATGATACTATGGTAGCTCAGTGGTAGAGCAACCGGCTAGAGACCGGCAGATCCGTGGTTCAAATCCCGGCTATGGCATTCAATTTTTCAATCTGACTCTACCTATATAATTTTTGTGTATGAAAATTGAAAGCATGTGCTTAAATACATATGACAGTAACAATTTTTATTCATTGTAGCTTTGTGAATATTTAGAGCAATTTTATTTATGTAAGAGAAAAACCTGCTCCGCAAAAAGCATTTTACAGAAACAAAAATTCTGAAAATAAATATCGAGAAAACAAGGAAAGATTTGAATGCATGTCTCACATTAAAATCAATCAGTTGGTGGGTTGGACATTCAGCTTTCCTTTTCCTTTCCTGTGCTGCTGTCTTTTCTGTCCTTTTCTTCTTGCATTGATGATTTTCTTCTCCACTACTTCTTTTTTACTTTGCATGATGCGAATGAGATCTCGTCGAACTGAAGATTGCTTTGCTGTAGTTCCAGTTAAGGCATTTAGAAATGACCCCTGGTGGCCAATTATACCTTTTTATATTCAGACTTGTTTAAACTATTTTATGGAATTAAAATAAAAATTCAATTTTTCATGACATTTCAGTAATATATACCCTTAAACGTGAGGCATCTGTGACATTTGGAAAATCCACAGTATGTAAGATATCTTATTGAAATTTATACTAGTTATGATATTTTAGTTTATGTGATTATTTAAATATTATTTTACTGTCTAAATTCATTGTTCCAATGAAATTAAGCCACAAGATGTATTTTTAAAAACATTCCCATAAAAATATGCAGGTTGACAGCAAATGTCATATATGTCATATTATCACTTTCTCTAGCTCGTATGTACAACGTGTATAGTGGACAGAGAAGGTATTATACTCCACCCAACAATTTTATACAACATTTCATCAGAAATACATGTTTTGAGACACCCTAAATCTAAACAATCTTATGTGTTACGCTCGCATTACTTTCTCTAGCTGTTCTACGAACAAACTTCTTACAAAAGATTCTTCTTCTTTCTAAGCCATGCTAACCGAGATGCATTATCTGAATTAGTTCCGTTTAAGTAGGGCGGAACTAAAGGAATGCTCTAGGCCTAAGCGATAGGTAAATGTTTTAAAAGCTGCCGTTATACGTTTGTCATTGCAATTCGCTTCTTTGCTTGACAAGGAGTAGGCGTTTTATTTTCTCTACACACGTTATGTACATAGTGTATAGAGAAGGTATTGTATTCCACCCAAATATTCGATATCGAGATTTTATCGGAGATACAAGTCTTGACACCTGAATCCCCCCAAAAAAAAACATTTTTAGAAAAATTTCCTTTTTTGTGTCTCTGGGCAGCATAGCTTCTTAAAAACGAAATTTCGGTTATTTACCAAACTTCATATTCAAGTTCAATATCTTCCAAGAATATGACACGAAGATTTTCAAGTAAGTCCCCCTAGCCATAACTAACATTTTTTTTTTATTTTTGAAAATCTTATTTTATAAAAAATGTATCTAACAATTATGATAAAAATGTATATGTTTAATATGTTTTCACGGCATATGAAATATACATCTCGGATTTTCTGGAAATAGCCTATGAAGACCTCTTCATTCTGGATGACTTTTGTATAACTGGCAAACCGTAAGAGATAGACAAAAACTTAGCACAAAAATGTAGATCTCGTTAAAACATACCATTTATGTTATATACATTTTTTTCGTAGGATGGACCATTTCCGAGATATTCCTTAATATTGGTTTTAGTGTTATAATAATTTTCTCATGCGCGACTTTGTCAACTTCTGGTCATGCAAAGAAAAGAATTTCATCCTCACAGTAATTAGCTTTAAAATATTTGACTATCTCTTTAGCCTAGTACCTATACTCCCTCATTTCTCTTCTATTTGCAAGGAAGTATTTCTGCTAATTTTTCTCTTGATTAGAATTAAATAGAAGAATAAGCGTTTTAAGAATAATTTGTTACAAATATGAAGATAAAGTCATGTGAATGGTATAAATTTTGGTTGCATTGTTGCATTTGAAGTTATGGGCTATCTGTTTTTTTTTTTTTTTTTTTTTTGTAATGTTTAACGCCCGCTTTTACTACTTGTAGTACCGTAGGCGATCACACTGGTGATACATGGGATGAAGATGGAGCACCGGTGGAATTCGATGACAGTGAAAACCGAAGAACCCGGAGAAAACCCGCCCCTGTCCACCACAAAATTTCACATGCGGTCGCTTGGGATCGAACCTGGGCCGTCTAGTTGAGATGGGCTATTTATGCACACAAAAACATAATTATAGTAACACTTGTGTTAAATAACTAAAAAATGTATATAAATAAACTGTCATCTTCTAAAACTGAAACACAAAACAAAAACACAATTAACATCGGGTGTATGAACCCTCAGCTTGCATAACTGCTCCCAAATGTCGAGGCATAGACAAAATAAATGCCTATAGTAATGTGTACGAGAAGCTACAAGGGTCCAGGCTTCTTGGAATGTATGCCCAGAAGGCATATTTTATTCTTCGCCCATTTATAGCTAATTGCAGTGCAGCTCACTTTTTACCTCAGCCCACACATTCTCAATAAAGAACACATTCTCACAGAGGGAATCAAATATCGAGTATTACACACTGTTCATTGTATCGTCAAGTACCACAGCACACCTAAACCGTCCCTGATATCCAACTTCAACACATACAGATACGCGACCATGATGGAATTGTATGCCACGTATTTTGCATCATATCGGGTCCCCTTTGGACGATAGACAATCACTTTTCCCATACGTGCAGAAGAAAATGTCACCTCGTATGAGAAAATTACACGGATCGGTTTATGAAGGGGTGTTTGATCGATTTATGAAGGGTATGTTAATTTAAAAAAATATTAAAAAAATGTTTCAAAATATTGGTTTTCTTTACAATAGCTTTAGTATTTCTGCACACCACATGCTTTCGTGTGCAGCATATTGATGTTCGGTAGAATAAACACTCAAAGAAGCATCATATTAACTATCATGCTATTATATGTAGAATGTCATGCATGAAATGAGTATGTCTAAAATAAATGCTCATATGTGTTGATTCATGATCATAAAGAGAAGGAAGCAAAATGTTTGCTACATGCCAGAAGCGAACCAGCGACCCTCACTAGAGGAGTAACCTACGTTTTGTCACAGAGCTACAGGAACACACATGGGAAGTGGCAGGTTTTACAACCCTAACTGTATAATTTTTTGTGCCGTTAATATTATAATTTGTTGTTGAAAAACTTAAGTTATGTATTCTGTTATGATTATTGATCATATGGGTTAGTAATACTAAGCCGCCGCTACACATCTGTATTGCGATTGGTATACACAAGATGCTGTGCCGTGAGGGACTTGACGAATTTGGCCTTCCAGACATGACTCAATGTTTTTGGCGACGGGTATCACTGCACAGACAGCGGAGTGTCACAGAAAGAGAGGGAGAGAGAGCAGAGAAGGAAGATAAAACTGATAGAGAAGAATCTCTACAGTTGACGCAATTATGCGAACGGATTGCATTACTGCTAGAAAGCATACGCGCTACAATAATCCCTCTGGTTTACAAATACTAAACGTTGCCTTGCGTAGCAGGCTGGCAACAACGCAGTATTAGTCATCGAAAAAAAGGACTTGTTCATTAAGTAAATAGCTTTTAATACTACGTGAGTACCGCCCATGCTATGTGTAACGGATCGTTGTTTTAATGCTGTAATAGCCTTCTTTTTTTGGGATCGATTACCTCAGGGAACATAACAGTAACACGGAGAACTACTTTAACTACCTGGAAGTTTACTAAACAAAAATTACTTTACGTGAAGGGGATATATACATGAGACACTTCATTCACGAATACTTATTATAATAAATTTCTCGATACAGATAAAACCATGTATTTGCTAAGACTATTTCGAAAGCATTGCATTCTAAGATAATACACCAAGTAACTTCAAAATTCAGAAGAGTGAAGCATCTAATCTTAGAAAATTGCAGAATTTCGGCCGACGTAAAATACGGTTTTATTTTTCTTTCTCTACCTAGTGCAAAGTACATAGGTAGAGAGGTATTGCTCCCTCCTAGAAGTTCAATATAGATATTTTACCGGAAATACACGTTTTAGGGTATCTAAAGAAAGCATTTTTTGGGAAAAGGCGTGTGTGTGCGTGCATATGTGTGTGTGCGTGCATATGTGTGTGTGTGTGTGTGTGTATGTATCCGTCGGTGTGAACACGGTAGCTCAAAAAAAGTCGGTAAACTATGAAACTTAGTGTTTAACTTTAATATATTTCAAGGATGGAACACGAAGATCTACAAAAATCTCCCTACCCCTAACTACTCTTTACAGAAAACAATTTTTTTTTAAAATGCTTTTCTCAGAAATAGCACAAACACTTTTGATTAAAATGCCGTATACTGAAGATATTCAAATGACAAATAAAATGTGAAATTTCTAGTAATAGCTTTTGGATGAATTTTGCTTGTCTAGTAAACCGTAAGAAATAGATAACTTCCTGCACAAAAAATGTGTAACTCGTTTAAACAGTTTTTCATGTACAACTTTTGGTTTTTAGTTAGCTGATTCCGAGATATTCCTTGTTATTGGTTTTAGTTTAAAACTATTTAAATCTTTCTCAAACGGGAGTCATCTTTTGATGATCTCTTTTGTTTTACTCATTCGCTCGTGCAAAGCGGACCGAATTTAATTTCTTTCACGTAGCGACCGGATTTTTAAAAATATGACTTAGAAGAAACTAATACAACCATTTCGTCTAATGTTTATTTCAATTACCACGATGTAGATAAAGGAATGATCTCTTGTAACAACACTTTGTAGAGAAAGTAATGTGAATGGAGCACATCAGATACTTTCTCTTTCGAGTACGAACAAAATAGAATCACTTTTAACACTATGGCATATATCATGTTTACTTTCTCGAGCAGGTAGATATGCGCACTATACTTAGTTGGTAGAGAAAGTATAGTACTCCATCCAAAAAGTTTATATCGGTATTTTACCGGAAATACATGCTTGGAGACCCCGAATCCAAAAATAAAAGAAAAAGATGTATGTGTGTGTGTGTGTTTCTGTGGAAAGCATAAATAAAAAACTAAAAGTAGCTTAAATATCAAACTCGATATTTAAGTTTATATCTTCCAAGGATGTGACAAAGATTTTCAGGAGAATTCCCCACCCCCACCTTCTCTTTACATGGAACATTTTTCGATAACTTCTTCAATGGTTAACTTCTAAGTACTGAAAATAGCACTCGAAACAACGTTACGGTGGCCGAGAGATTAAGATGGCCTGGCTTCTCACAAGTTCCTGGCTTCAAATCTCGCGCTGCCTATTAGTTACCCCAGTTTTTAAGTTTGTTAATTTTATGAGGATATGTAGAACATAATATTGCAATAATAGAATTGTTTTATTTGAAGTTATGGGCTATCTTTTTTTTTTTTTTTGTAGCGATTAACGCCCCCTTTTACTACTTTTAGCACCGTAGGCGATCACATCGGTGATACATGGGATGAAGATGGAGCACCGGTGGAATTCGATGGCGGGGAAGGGGAAACCCGCCCCTGTCCACCTTCTGTTTCGTATCTTTTTTGTTTTATTTCTGGTCATGTAAAGAAATCCGAATCTCAGTTGTTTCATATAGCGACTAGATTTTAAAAGATCTGATTGTCGCGTTAAGCTAGTGTATTGTCTTCCTTTCTAGATGCAAGAAAGTAAGTAATGAAATCATTTCTGTTAATATTTATTTTGATTAGCGTGATATAGATACAAGAATTATGTCTTGTAAGAATAGTTTGTTTGCATAACAAATAGAGAAAGTCATGGCAATGGAACACATCAGATTTTTGTAGAGAACTCCAATTTGGAATATATCAATGATATTATATTAGTTCCTGTAACTAAGTCATATAGTAATAACTCTTTCATTAGCTATACCAATATGATTAAGTTTTATACTGAGACCGTTAATTAGCCTCATAGTAATAATAACAATCATTTTTGTTAATTATCTAAATATATATGTAAAGAAAGTTAATATTTAATAAGTTGTATGCATAGGAACCAAGAAGCCAGTTGTTTACTTAAAAGCTACTCAGAACCATGACGCCAGATTGGATAGAGGGGTGAGAAGTTGCTTCTTTTGTGAAAGTCTCGTTCGAGTTTATATAAGGGGAAACCACAGTTTAAAGCACACAAGGGAGCTTCTTCTTTATATTCGTGGTATCACGTGATTATTATGACGCATTCTGGGAGATTTGCAATGGTTTTTGGGTAACGATGGTGTCATTTTGGCGGACCTTCCAACCAATCAGAAAGAAGCCACCATGACACCGTCTTTTGTATATAAGAAGTAAGGTTTGGCACATCGAGGTCGTTTGCTAAGAATTCACCCGTGAGAGAGGCAACGTCGTTTGCTAAGATTCACCCGTGAGAGAGGCAACGTCTTCGTATGTTAAGAATTCGCCCGTGTGTGAGGCAAGGTCGTTTGCTAAGAAGTTCGCGAAGTAATAAAACACTGTCCGCGAAGTAAGTTTATTATAATAAGAAACTGTATGTGAAGTAAAGTAACGTCGCTCACATATTTAACAGTCGGCTCGTGATTACGTGAAAGTGATTGTGCCATGTAGTCAACTAAAACAGTGCAATTGAATGTACTTGTAAGTGTTAAAGAGCATCAGTCAGCAGTATAAAAGTGTATAACCAGGTGCTTGTCTTCAAAACTCCTTTAGAATAAACAGCAGTAAAAGTTTACAAGTATTTTCTTAAAAATTACAAGACCACTCCTACAACTCCTCCCACTAGCCAAATCCACGCCAGGGAGAGTCAATGTTCGTGCAAGACTGAGCAACGCCGTGGCAACCCATCCCAGAAGAGCTTCAGTACCAGGTACGTGAGTGTAGTGGAGTTGATTGGAAGTGACACTTAATTACGCTGCACACAAGTACCCAAAGTGAGGCGTAAAATCAACAAACTAAAATACTCCCGCATATGGCTTATAACGTGCACCACTAACAAAGCATCGAAATCACCGCTGCATATGGCGACCAACGTGTAGGGCGAGAATAAAAGAGCAGAGGGACAACGCAACTGACATAGGAGATTGCAGAGACGAGTCCAGGAATCTGAAGGAGGGGGCATAATCACAACAAGACGACACCAGAGACGAGAGGAACGACCCGACGACCATGCCGACGCTGATAGATACCCCCGAGTGATAATGGAAGTGCTAAGTGAAAGCAAGAAAAGAAGAGGGAAAAAAAAGAAAATAAAAAAGAAGAAAGAAAAGTAAAAAGGTCAGATAAACAATCAAATAACTTATTTGTAAACATTAAAAGTTATCAGTGTTGCATGTTGTTAACAAATAATAAAGTGATAAGGCAGAAAATGTATTCGTTTGGCAACTAAGGAGGGAGAAATGAGTGGAAATTGTAACGAAACAGCTGACAGCCAGGGGTTGTTAAACTTGCCTAAAGAAGGTAGGCAGCAGGTAGAACATTCTTTAGACGCATCAGGGTCAGAACAAAGCTCTTTAAATATAGGTCAGGCTCTACAGATATTAATGTTAAAGATAGATGAACAAAGCACCCAAAGTGAGGCGTAAAATCAACAAACTAAAATACTCCCGCGTATGGCTCATAACATAGTAATAAGAGAAAGGCCTTTAGAACAAGTTAGAATTTATTGTTTTGGCTTTATTATTTTATATTATACGGTAATGAGAGAGAGACCTTCAGAACAAGACCAACTCATGTGTGCAACGAGATGTCAGATGTTTTACATATTGTTGATTCGCTAGCAGTGCTTTGCACATGCAAATTATTCAGGTAGATAAACAATGTTGTAAGCTTTTGGAACTGACTAGTAGATTTCCACTGATTAAAAAATGACAAGACCATATTTTCAGTAAAATTATTTTGAACTGTTTTACTTTACATCAGGCAATGAAGCGATTAAATGACAATTTCATATTGTTCAAGATATTTTGGATAACAGTTCCTGTGTTATTGTTTCTGCAGCTCCTATAATTTCACTTGGTTTTTTCCATTTCAGTTTCTTCTAAATTCATAGTTGCTGCCATTTGCTTTATCTAGGTTATACTAGATAAAATAAGAACGTTAAAGATCTAAGAAAGTAAAGGTTGCGATTATAACTTATAGGTTATGTTTACAACGAATTTCGATGTATTGAAGTATAGCAGATGAGAACGCCATTAGAAACTAATCATATTAAAACATAATGAAAAGTAAAGCTCAATCAAACTAATTCAAATTATTAAACATTTTAAATACAAAGCATAATTCTCACGTGACAGTTGATCACACATTTTAGGGATTAATTGTCTAGAACTAGCGGATGCTCAGAAGATTCTTGAGCTTCGATAATCACAGCCAATGTAGCTATTGATATGCTGGCGCCTATTTGAATTATGCAAAGCGACGAATGCTAAACAGAATTTTAATATTTTTTTAACGTTTTCTCAATGTAATTCTTCAATTTGATGTACTTAAATTACCATTTCATGATGGAACGATCTTACTTTCAGTGTGTTTTCACTACATGTCAATAATTGAACATCGAGATAATGAATTGAAACGTTGAGCCTCAGGTGCAATAATGCATCGATCATTTTACAGCGACCCACGCCCATAAGTATTAAAACTGTAACCACTTTTACGCTCTTAGATTGATTGGATTGATCAATATCAATATCGAATACCTGGAGTATGGACGGGATAGCCAGGTTAAACCTTGCGACGCATAAATACTCCTCGTTATCTCTGACTAATTTTATTATTATTTAATTTTTAATGTATTATTCAAGTTTGCTCCGGCTAGTTGAGTTCCTCAGTCGACCAAGTATCTTGTGAGCATGAACGGTAAAATTAACTATTTCAGAGATAATATACCTTTTTAGCTTTTAGTTTTTGAGTAATTTATTTAAACTGTTAACAATAATATTCACAATTTATATACATTTTATAATTCTAGGAGATCCTAGCTGAAACCGTGTTGTAACGTAAGTAATTCTTAAGCCCTGAGAAAGCTAAAAACTTTAAATAAGAAATTCTAAATAATTATAGCCACAAATCTACCATTTTTGTCATATAAATGCATTATATGTGGAATGAATGGGTTATAAATTATATGTAAATGCTAATGTTTAAAATATGTTTTGGTTACAATCTTCAAAATTAAAGAGAAAACATAATAAACTATGTGCAAAATCTAAAATTGTAATAAATAGGAAATATTTTCGTGTATATTTTATTATGAGAGAAGCAACAATGTTACTGTAAGTAATTAAAATAAAGTTAAATATATTTGAAATAACAAATTGGCTACAAATGTAAAAGAAAGATGAAACAAATATATAGAGATGTTCATTGATTAGGCATAGTAACGAGAAAAAATTGAGAAATGCTGCTTTTGTAAAAGCCAAAGAAACGCCATTGCAATAAGACACGCTTCGGGTGCAGAAAGCAACGAGCGTTGGTATAAGCAGTAATAATTGCGCGATTATTTAAATATTACTAAACTAATTTTACGAGAGGATTGCTTCAATGAATAGTACAATTCCTAATACGAAGTAAGTAATAGTGTTTAAAAAAAATTTGATCTTGTGTTATTGTGATTTCATCGATAAAAGTTTCATAAATGCAATAAAAGTTATAAATTGCATCTCACCTTCA